>CM016614.1:25245771-27662911 GCA_005393395.2 Gossypium australe | reverse complement strand
ACCGGATTGTCGAACCCAAAGGAACTAAAAGTACTAATACTAACTTTCTTTTTATTATCTAGCCTAAAATAAGTGAAGTTGTTATCTAATCTAAATTTAACTTTCAACTAAGCTAAAGACGCAAAGACAAAAAGAATGAATTGGGGAAATACTGTTGGGAAAACTCAGTTGATTAAGACGATACCCTTAGGAAGAATCCACCTAGACTTCTCTTGTTATCTAACACTGAACCAGGCGATTTATTCACTTGACTTGATCCTTAAGATTCCTTAAGTTATATTAAACCCTCTCTCGAGGCGAATAACGTCTAACCCTAGGTTGATTAATTGAAATCTCTTTCTAACTAAAACCCCTAGAATCGCATTAACTCGATCTATGGACTCCCATATTAGGTTTGACCTTTCTGGCTCGGCTCTTTAGCCTAGCTAACTGCCCGCCTCAAGGTTATACTTAGGGTGTTTATATAGGCTTTCGAAATAGGTTTCTTGGCCCCTAAGTATCCTTTTTCGAGTGAAATTCTGCTTCCTGACGACAGGGACACGGCCATGGCACACGCCCGTGTGAATCGTGGCCAGGCCGTGTTCAAACCTGTTGAATGGGGCACGACCGTGTGGATCATGATTAGGCCGTGTTCTAGTAGATCAATGAGGCACGGCCATGTGGACTTTGGCCCAGGCCGTGTGGATTTCGTGATATGGCCCATTTACTCTGTTTTGGGCCCATTTTACGTTCTTCTCATCCTCGGGTGCTTTCCTGGGTATAAAACATGAAAAGAAAGGATTAAAAGCACCTTTTTACATGAATCAAGAAATAAATCATCCGAAAATATGCTAAATGTGGGATTAAAATATGTTACTTTTATGGTTTATCATTAGGCCACTTGTTCTGCTATTGGTTTGGGCTGGGCTCAATTGGTTCTGTTATGGGCTGTGACCCAGGTGATATTATAGTGGGCTTTGGCCCACGTATGCTTTGAACTAGACTGTACTATTACTTTTAAAGGGCTTTGACCAGACTATTTCAATTTCTATTTCTGTATACTGACTGTTACTCTAGTAAGGGGATTACAAACTGAGTTTTCATAAACTCACCCCATTTTTAACTTTGTAGGTAATCCTCAGCCTTAGACGGATCGGAGTTGCGAGGGACTCGAAGAAGACCACACACTACTTACTGATCGTATGTCTGTCGAGTTTTAAAATTTATAAAGAGAATGATCAAACTTGGAAACTAACTCTGACAACGATTGAAGGCAAGTGTACCTATCGAACAGTAGTATAGCTTAGGCAAGACCGGATTATCGAACCCAAAGGAACTAAAAGTACGAATACTAACTTTCTTTTTATTATTTAGCCTAAAATAAGTGAAGTTGCTTTAATATAATCTAAACTAATTACTAGCTAAAGACACAAAGACAAAAAAGGATGAATTGGGAAAATAACTTTTGGAAAAACTCAGTTGATTAAGACGATACCCTTAGGAAGAATCCACCTAGACTTTACTTGTTAATTAACCCTGAACCATACGATTTATTTACTTAGTTTGATTCGTAAGACTCCCTAACGTATATTAAACTCTCTCTCGAGGCGAATAACGTCTAACCCTAGGTTAATTAATGAAAATCTCTTTCTTGAATAATAACCCCCTAGAATAGCAGTAAATCGATCTATGGACTCCCATATTAGGTTTCACCCTAATCCGACAAAATCTCGCCACCCTATCTCTAGGCGTGCGATCAACTTCGCTTAATTATGCTAGATCTACTCTTAAGCAGGGTCTATTCCTCCTCCACCTAAGCACATCAAATTTGTATTAAGCTTGCATAATTAAGAACAAACCAAGTATTTATCATATAATTCAGAAATTAATAACAAGATTCATCTAGGTTTCATCCCCTTCAGGTATCTGAAGGATTTAGTTCATAACAAATAAAGAAAACATCTCAAGAGAAAAGATAAAACAAAACATAAGAAATCCCTAAAACTCCCTGAAGGAATTGAAGGAGAAATCCGTCATCTTGAGTAGAATTTCGGCTTCTTGGGATGGATCAACTGGCTATCCTTGAGTGATTCCCACAAATCTGACCTTCTCAGCTTGGTTCCTTGGCCTAGCTAAAACTGCCCCCTTCAAGGATGAACTTAGGGGATATATATAGGCTCTTGGAATGTGTTTCTTTTCCCCAAAGTATCCAAATCTGAATGAAATTGTTCATTGCCACGACAGGGACACAGCCATGTCACACGCCCGTGTTGTAACAACCCAAACCCGGCCCAAACACTATGGTCGAATCTGAATCGTTACGGAGGAAAACCTTTTTGAACCCAATGGGCTTTGTTGAAAACTTGTTGGATTTGATTATCTTGATAAAATCATACTTAGTGTTATAAAAAAATATATATTTAAATCAAGTTATAAAACGAAATTTTAACCGGGCCCGATGGCATTTAAAACATTTTTCGTTTTTAATTGGGAAAATGTGATCTAAATTCAACATTAATAATAACAAGTTTAAAATAATATCCAACATAAGAAAATAATAAGAATAAAGTATCAGGAGGCCTTATTACACCAAATAAAATAAACCCAGAATAAAATTATTGAATAGAAATTAAAGTTATTTAAATTTAATTCCACTGCATGGCCACCTCGAGTCATCCTGGCTCCACATCCGCGGTCTAAGTGTCACCTGAAAAAAAAAATATAAAGGAGAAGGTGAGTCACCAAGACTCAGTATGTAACCCTTCTCCCAATTTAAGTGATTTCATACACAACATGTAACAACTAATATGCATACTATCATGTACCCATCCTAGCCAACCATACGCCACTGTCTACCCCGATGTGGTACCAAACCACTGGTGGTGCCAAACCACTGGTGACATATAGTCACAATGTGCTACCAAAGCACTGGTGTCCGTAGACACAATCGGGTGATGGGGCCAACCCATCGTGTGATACCAATCACTGGCAGACAATCCCATATCTCAAGTGGGGCCAACCCACGGTGGTTTTAACCACAGGGACAAGTCGCGATGAGGTACCAAACCTCTGGAGGTACCAAACCTCTGGTGACCGTAGTCACAGTGTGTTACCAAAAACACTGGTGCCCGTCGGCACGATCAATACGCCCCCCCCCCCACTCATCAACCCAAATCAAAACATTGTATAACAGATCTCATGTCATCACATATTTAATCAACATATAGTAACAATGGCATGCTTCCCAAAAGCATTATTAACAATCTCGTACTGACAGAGACTTACCGGCATCCTCGCTTGTACCATCAAGGTACTAAATTCATATCTACATTAAGCAGATATTCACACAACAGGCATTCAATATGATTTATTAATTATTACAAGTGTGTATATACACACCTTTCACCAACGAGGAGTCTAAATCCCGAAAGAAGAGTCGGCCACCCTAGCTTTACTGATCCCTACATTCGGCCAACACTAGGGTTAGTATCATGGCCTATTCGGCCACCCAAAATTAATCTAGAGGGGTCAGTTGTGATCCCGAATCCTTACCCTTCTGCTTTTTGGCTACCAACCACAGCGCTTAAAATGCAAATCTGTTTACCAAATAATTGGTCAAGGACACTGTCAATAGTCTTTGATTTTTAATCACTAAAACAATAACCCAATGAGAAATAAGCCCTTACCACCACTTACTAATGCCGAATGCTAGATATTCCGGCTTAAATTGCTTGCTTGCGATATCCCGAAGACCTTGGTGAAATCGGCTTCACTAGAAAGGTTAGCCAACCATTAGTACTTGCCAACTTTCGGCTTTTCCTTAAGTCCAAATCAATAGATCATAAGAGTGAACACTAAACATTCGGTTAGAACCCCTTACCTTCTCAACCGATTGGAAAGAAAGTCCCGAAACGTCCTGTACCACCTTTGGTATTCGGCCAAAGTGCCTCCAAGTAAGAGAAAAGATTTTCGGCACTGCAAGGGGGTGTATTCGGCCTAGGGAAAAATAATGGAAGAAGGGGATGAAGTTTCGGTAATAAGAAGTGAATGTTCGGCCAGCAAAGAAAAGAAGAAGAGGGACTTGAAGATGGAATTTCGGCAAAAGAGGGACAAAGATTGGAGTTTTGGAACCTTGGAACAAGTTGTAAAAACACAAAAAAAATAACAAAGTTTCTCTCTAGAGAATTCGGCTAAGCTCAATAGTGAAGAAAAGGAAAATAGGATGATAGCTAGGAGCCTTAAATAGAATTCGGCCTCCCCCTAGTTGCCTTGCCGTCCACTTCTATTAACCAAGAGTTCAAACTCCATTAAACCTTCCCAATTGCTCCTGACCACTCATTCATTTTAATTCAAATAATTTGAATTAATCACTTAATAATCCTTTTTAATTAAGCAATAATCCTCTTAATATCCAATTAATAATCTATTCCAAAACTTAATAATATCCTACACATTATCCTTAGAATTTTAAGGAGATTAAAGCTCATATTATCACTTAAAAAAATAATTAAAGAGAGAAAAACTCTCTATATGTGCCGTCCATCCATAATGCAAAAAGAGGGATCCTTGTGACTCGAACCAAGGCTCTCCCTTCCCCTTGATGTGGCGTCACATGTAGCTCTTAAGTGGGCTTACTTTGCCACTTAGTCTAGGCTCATTTTATGGCCAAATTATACAAATTTATTCTTTTAACACCCTTCTGCTGAGGCTCCCTACCTTTTAAGTTAAAAACTGAATTTTTCCATTAAACCGAGCCAACTCAAAGCCTTAAATTGATCATTATTATTCCATAGATAATGACACAGCAGTTCATACATAAGAAAAATAGTTTATTTCCAAATAACCCCATTTTTGGGATGTTACAGTTCTACCCCCCTTAAAATAAATTTCGTCCCCGAAATTACTTAACTAGAAAAGGTGGGGTATTGCTGCCTCATTACATCCTCAGGTTCCCACGTAGCTTCCTCTGTACCATGGTTCCGCCACAGCACCTTCACCAAGGGCACTGACTTCCTACGTAGAACCTTCACATCTCGGTCTAAGATCTGAACTGGTTCCTCCTCAAACGATAAATCCGGATTCACCTCGATCTCTGCCATTGGCACAACGTGCGATGGGTCTGACCGATACCGTCTCAGCATTGATACGTGAAAGACATCATGGATCTGACTCAGTTCTGCCGGCAACTCAAGCTGATAAGCTACCGGTCCAACACGCTTAACCACCGTATACGGCCCAATGAACCTTGGGCTTAGCTTCCCTTTCCGTCCAAATCTTAACACCTTTTTCCAAGGCGACACTTTCAGGAAAACCTTGTCTCCTACCGCATACTCCATTTCCTTGCGTTTTAAATCAGCATAGGATTTTTGCCTATCCGATGCTTCCTTAAGACGAGACCGAATCACCTTGACTTTATCCTCCGTCTCTGTCACCAACTCTGGACCCAAAATCTGTCGTTCGCCTAATTCCGTCCAACATGTCGGAGTACGACATTTCCGCCCATACAGTGCCTCATATGGAGCCATCTGGATGCTTGCCTGGTAGCTGTTGTTGTAGGCGAACTCTGCCAATGGTAGAAACTCCTCCCAACTACCACGAAAATCCAAGACGCATCCTCTTAACATATCCTCCAAGATCTGTATCACCCTCTCCGATTGTCCGTCCGATTGTGGATGGAAAGCGGTACTGAAGTCCAACCGCGTACCCAAAGCTTGGTGCAAGGCTTTCCAAAACCTTGATGTGAATCTGGGATCCCTGTCCGAGATGATTGATGTTGGAACCCCATGCAATCTTACTATCTCCGAGACGTACAGCTTAGCTAGCTTCTGAAGAGAAAAATCCATCCTCACCGGTATGAAGTGAGCCGACTTAGTTAACCGGTCTACTATTACCCAAACCGCGTCTTTCTTGCTGGCCGTGAGGGGTAGCCCACTAACAAAATCCATAGTGATCCGTTCCCACTTCCATTGGGGAATCTTCACTGGCTGAAGCAATCCTGACGGCAACTGGTGTTCAGCCTTAACTTGTTGACAAGTCAGACACTTACCAACAAACTCTGTTACTTCACGCTTCAACCCGGGCCACCAAAACTGCTCTCTAAGATCCCTATACATCTTGCTTCCTCCCGGATGCATAGCGTGGAGGCTACTATGTGCATCATGGAGAATCTTCTGCCTCAACTCCCCATCCTTTGGCATACACGCTCGCCCTTGAAAGCATAATACTCCATCACTCGACAGGTTATATTCTTCCAAACCACCATCCTGAACTTGCATTCTCTTAGCATTTAACCCTTCGTCCGCTAACTGCTTGTCCTTAATCTCCTCGATCCATGTCGGCTTGACTTGAAGTTCTGCCAAGAGACTCCCATCGTCATATAGACTCAACCGAGCAAACATCGCTCTTAAGTCCGTCACAACCTTCCGGCTCAACGCGTCAGCTACTACGTTAGCCTTGCCTGGATGGTATTCGATTGAACAATCGTAATCCTTTAATAGTTCAATCCACCGACGTTGTCTCAGATTCAGATCCTTCTGAGTCAAAAGATACCTCAAACTCTTATGATCCGTGTAGACTATCGACTTCTCCCCATAAAGGTAGTGTCTCCATATCTTCAGTGCGAAAACGACTGCGGCTAACTCCAAATCGTGAGTTGGGTAGTTCAGTTCATGTGGCCTTAACTGCCGTGATGCATAGGCTACTACCTTCCCCTCCTGCATCAGCACACATCCCAAACCAGTATGGGACGCATCACAATAAACGGTAAACAACTTCCCTGCCTCAGGTTGTACCAAAACCGGAGCTTCCGTCAAAATTCTCCTTAGCCTATCAAAGCTTTCTTGCTGCTTCTCCGTCCATACAAATGGGACTCCTTTTCTTAGTAGCTTCGTCAACGGTGCTGCGATTAGAGAGAATCCTTCCACGAATCTCCGATAGTACCCCGCTAGACCCAGGAAACTTCGGATTTCCGCCACTGACCTAGGCGGTTTCCAATCCAATACCGCTTCAATCTTGCGAGGGTCTACTCTAATTCCTTCCGCCGATACCACATGTCCTAAGAAAGCCACCTCCTTCAGCCAAAATTCGCACTTACTGAATTTGGCATATAACTGCTTCTCCCTCAATACTTGCAGCACTATTCGTAAATGCTTGTCATGCTCTTCCTCCGTCTTAGAGTACACCAGGATGTCGTCAATGAATACTACGACGAACTGGTCCAGGTACTGCTGAAATACTCTGTTCATCAAGTCCATAAATGCCGCCGGCGCGTTGGTCAACCCGAATGGCATTACCAAAAACTCGTAATGTCCATACCGAGTTCTGAACGCCGTCTTGTGAACATCCACTTCCTTCACCTTCAATTGATGATAACCCGACCTAAGGTCAATCTTTGAAAATACCGACGCTCCTTTCAATTGGTCAAATAAGTCGTCGATCCGAGGCAACGGGTACTTGTTCTTTATCGTTAGCTTGTTCAATTGGCGGTAATCGATGCACATCCGCATAGATCCGTCCTTCTTCTTGACAAATAGCACGGGTGCTCCCCACGGGGATATGCTTGGTTGAATAAACCCTCTATCCAAGAGCTCCTGAATTTGAGCCTTTAGCTCCACCAATTCCTTAGGTGCCATTCGATATGGTGCTATAGACACAGGTGCCGTTCCGGGTAGCAAGTCAATACCGAATTCAACTTCCCGATCTGGAGGCAGACCTGGAAGTTCTTCCGGGAATACGTCAGCAAATTCCCCAACCGTTCGAACCTCAACTACTGACTCCTTAGCTTCCAACGCACAGATCCTAACCAAATATGCCTCGCAACCTTTCTTGACCATCCTTTCGGCTTTCAAGGCTGACACCACATTGGATAGGTAATTCCTTCTATCACCTATCATGACCACTTCATCACCCTCCGCCGTCTTAAGCACCATGCGCTTAGCCGCGCAATCCAAATTCGCCTGATACTTAACTAACCAGTCCATTCCAAGGATCAAATCGAACTCTCCGAAAGGTAGTTCCATCAGATCGGCTACAAATACGACCCCTTGGAGTTCTAGGGGTACACCTCTATAAAGTTTGTCTACTACTACAGAGTGTCCTAGGGGGCTTAGCACAGTCATCTTCCTAAGAGTAGTTTCAGAGTCTAGGTCCATAGTCCCTACCACACTACTAGCAATGTACGAGTGCGTCGAACCCACATCAATCAATGCAACATAAGGTAAACCAAATATTAGAAACGTACCGGTTATGACGTCCGGTGCGTCTCCCTCCTCGCGACGCCTCGCTGCATAGACTAAGCCAGGCTGCCTAGCCTCTGTGTTACCCGAACCTCTGCCCTGAATTCCACGACCTCGGTTGGAACCATTGTTTCCTCTGCCATTACCACGACCCCTCTGTGATGGTCCAACATTTCTGCCCTGAGCGCGATTCTGACCTTCGGGCTGATCCTTAGCTACCTTTTGAGGACAGTCCCTTACCCGATGCTCCAAAGACCCACACTCAAAACAACCTTTGTTACCGGTCCAACAACTCCCCCAATGGGTTTTTCCACAGCGGTTGCACTGAGTTGGCCTTTGATTAGTAGTCGTGGGCCTTGCTGCCTGATTTGGCCCACTTGGCCTAGCCTTTTTCTGGACATTACCACCTGACCCAGCTGGCCCAAATCCTCTCTTCTGATTATTCTTGCTATAGTTTTGTCTCACAGTCTCCTTAATCCCTTCGGCCACCTTGGCCTTCTCCACTAGAGATGAGAACTCACGAACCTGCTGCGGGGCAATTAGCAATCTCAGATCATCTCTGAGCCCGTCCTCAAAGCGGACACAGCGCTCATGTTCGGTGGCTACGATTCCTCTGGCATACCTACTCAGCCTTAAAAACTCCGCCTCATATTCCGCTACTGACTTAGTTCCTTGCACTAGCCCTAAAAAGGCTTTCCTCTGAGCATCCGTATAGCTAGTGCCTACATACTTCTTCTGGAAGGCAGTTTTGAAGTAGTCCCACGTGAGATCATCAGCTGTGGCTCCATCCCGGACTGTCAGCCACCACTGGTACGCCTCATCCTTTAGAAGCGACACCGCCCCTTTCAGCTTCTCCTCCTCAGTCAGGTCGAGATCATCCATAACCCTTTCCGTAGATTCCAGCCAATATTCTGCAGCACTGGGCGCCACTCCTGAGACACCACGGAATACCTCGGCCCCGTTAGACCGAATTCGCTCGGGAACAGACTTCCGAGCTCCCAAATTCCCACCAGCCCCAGCCACCATCTCCAACACTCGCAAAACAGCTTGCGACACAGCCTCACCACCGGTCTGGTCCTGTTCCTCAGCCCTGAAAGTAGGAGGTGGTGGTGGCGGTGGTACCTCGTTTTCCGAACCTTGACCTGACCTGACGGGTTCAGACACCGTCATTCGA
The DNA here is from genome assembly GCA_005393395.2 of Gossypium australe. Classification (NCBI taxonomy): domain Eukaryota; kingdom Viridiplantae; phylum Streptophyta; class Magnoliopsida; order Malvales; family Malvaceae; genus Gossypium; species Gossypium australe. The sequence continues at coordinate 27,653,524 of CM016614.1, read as the reverse complement.
CCCCTACCGCGTCCACGACGTCCACGTCCTCTAGAACTCATTCTATCTACGGCGCTTTAATCTGATTAAGAAAATTTTATGTATTAGCATTTGTTTCACTTTCTTATTCGCGAAGACATTTTATGAACAGAATTTAATTAGGGGTTCTTTCGAGCAAACAAGGTTTCAGTCTTCTATCCTAGTTCACACAAAAAGTTCATGCATCCATTCCTTAATGCTTTCCATACCTATTCACTCTTCGGACATTTCTGCCCATTTTCAACCCAGGGGTATTTTCGTCATTTTCCCTACAGGGTATTTTCGTAAATAACGAAATTTTAAAACTTTAGTAAAGTAGGTCATTTGAAATCCCCAAATCTGGAGGACATTTATAAAATTTGTAAAATCGTAATCGTTTTGAAACCAGGGGTATCTTGGTAATTTTGTCAATCAGGGGCAATTTTGTCATTTTGATAAATCAGGGATATTTTCGTCAGTTGTAAAACTGTGAGGGTCCCTTTTTGAAAATGTTTCTTTTCAAATAGTAATGGTTGTAAAAATTTCTAAAACCAGGGTCATTTCGGTAATTTTGCAACTTGAGGGCGTTTTCGTAATTTCCCAAGACCAAAATATTTTGCTGATGATTTTCAAAACTAAGTTGTTGGATATTTGTAAAGTAGTCGAAATTTTGAGCGAAACCATTGAACTGATATTTTATGAGTCAGGGGCGTTTTAGTAATTTTACCCCTAAGGGCATTTTTGTAATTTTCCAAAAAAAAGAAATTTGAGTTTTTCGAGAAAAACGTTGTAAATAGGATGTTTTTCGATTTGAAAGAGTTGTTGCAAGAGTTGTGAAAACATTGGAGTTGTTGTTGTTTCATTTCTTTTCGAAAACATGGCTAATTCCCTTTTCGGGTTTTAATCATGGTGTTTAGCCCATGACCGAGCCCTCTTGGTCAGGGTGAACCAAAGCTACGCACCAGGCAGGATTCGAGTGAAGAGGAGGTGGGTCACGCGGACCGCTTAAATACCAAGCTCTCACCGAACCTTTCTAGACATGCGCACAGAGGTTGCCACACCACTGAGCCCTCTGAGTTAGGGTGAACCGAAGCTACGCACCAGGTAGGATACCTGCGAAGAGGAGGTGAGTCACGAGGACTGCTTAAATACCAAGCTCTTCCGGATCCAATCCTAGACATGCGTACAGGGGTTACCACACCCTAGCTCACTTGGCTAAGTCATAGATTGGTTTAGTTCTTTAATGTCTTATGTTCGGTTCATGTGTTTGAGTAATCTAATCCTAGGGTTCAAGTCCTATAAGTCTATCTACGTTCCATACTTCCTACCCTTCTACAGAATTTAATTCACCAAGAGGTTCAGAAGTACTTACCTGGGCGGATCGGTGCCGGAGACTCGGGCCATGCTGTCCAAAATCCAAAAATCATTTTATAAGGCCTTCTAAAACATTTTTGGGCCTTGGGCCCCCACAGCCGAGCTTTGAACTGGGCTCTGATACCAATTTTGTAACAACCCAAACCCGGCCCAAACACTATGGTCGAATCTGAATCGTTACGGAGGAAAACCTTTTTGAACCCAATGGGCTTTGTTGAAAACTTGTTGGATTTGATTATCTTGATAAAATCATACTTAGTGTTATAAAAAAAATATATATTTAAATCAAGTTATAAAACGAAATTTTAACCGGGCCCGATGGCATTTAAAACATTTTTCGTTTTTAATTGGGAAAATGTGATCTAAATTCAACATTAATAATAACAGAGTTTAAAATAATATCCAACATAAGAAAATAATAAGAATAAAGTATCAGGAGGCCTTATTACAACCAAATAAAATAAACCCAGAATAAAATTATTGAATAGAAATTAAAGTTATTTAAATTTAATTCCACTGCATGGCCACCTCGAGTCATCCTGGCTCCACATCCGCGGTCTAAGTGTCACCTGAAAAAAAAAATATAAAGGAGAAGGTGAGTCACCAAGACTCAGTATGTAACCCTTCTCCCAATTTAAGTGATTTCATACACAACATGTAACAACTAATATGCATACTATCATGTACCCATCCTAGCCAACCATACGCCACTGTCTACCCCGATGTGGTACCAAACCACTGGTGGTGCCAAACCACTGGTGACATATAGTCACAATGTGCTACCAAAGCACTGGTGTCCGTAGACACAATCGGGTGATGGGGCCAACCCATCGTGTGATACCAAATCACTGGCAGACAATCCCATATCTCAAGTGGGGCCAACCCACGGTGGTTTTAACCACAGGGACAAGTCGCGATGAGGTACCAAACCTCTGGAGGTACCAAACCTCTGGTGACCGTAGTCACAGTGTGTTACCAAAACACTGGTGCCCGTCGGCACGATCAATACTGCCCCCTCCACTCATCAACCCAAATCAAAACATTGTATAACAGATCTCATGTCATCACATATTTAATCAACATATAGTAACAATGGCATGCTTCCCAAAAGCATTATTAACAATCTCGTACTGACAGAGACTTACCGGCATCCTCGCTTGTACCATCAAGGTACTAAATTCATATCTACATTAAGCAGATATTCACACAACAGGCATTCAATATGATTTATTAATTATTACAAGTGTGTATATACACACCTTTCACCAACGAGGAGTCTAAATCCCGAAAGAAGAGTCGGCCACCCTAGCTTTACTGATCCCTACATTCGGCCAACACTAGGGTTAGTATCATGGCCTATTCGGCCACCCAAAATTAATCTAGAGGGGTCAGTTGTGATCCCGAATCCTTACCCTTCTGCTTTTTGGCTACCAACCACAGCGCTTAAAATGCAAATCTGTTTACCAAATAATTGGTCAAGGACACTGTCAATAGTCTTTGATTTTTAATCACTAAAACAATAACCCAATGAGAAATAAGCCCTTACCACCACTTACTAATGCCGAATGCTAGATATTCCGGCTTAAATTGCTTGCTTGCGATATCCCGAAGACCTTGGTGAAATCGGCTTCACTAGAAAGGTTAGCCAACCATTAGTACTTGCCAACTTTCGGCTTTTCCTTAAGTCCAAATCAATAGATCATAAGAGTGAACACTAAACATTCGGTTAGAACCCCTTACCTTCTCAACCGATTGGAAAGAAAGTCCCGAAACGTCCTGTACCACCTTTGGTATTCGGCCAAAGTGCCTCCAAGTAAGAGAAAAGATTTTCGGCACTGCAAGGGGGTGTATTCGGCCTAGGGAAAAATAATGGAAGAAGGGGATGAAGTTTCGGTAATAAGAAGTGAATGTTCGGCCAGCAAAGAAAAGAAGAAGAGGGACTTGAAGATGGAATTTCGGCAAAAGAGGGACAAAGATTGGAGTTTTGGAACCTTGGAACAAGTTGTAAAAACACAAAAAAAATAACAAAGTTTCTCTCTAGAGAATTCGGCTAAGCTCAATAGTGAAGAAAAGGAAAATAGGATGATAGCTAGGAGCCTTAAATAGAATTCGGCCTCCCCCTAGTTGCCTTGCCGTCCACTTCTATTAACCAAGGAGTTCAAACTCCATTAAACCTTCCCAATTGCTCCTGACCACTCATTCATTTTAATTCAAATAATTTGAATTAATCACTTAATAATCCTTTTTAATTAAGCAATAATCCTCTTAATATCCAATTAATAATCTATTCCAAAACTTAATAATATCCTACACATTATCCTTAGAATTTTAAGGAGATTAAAGCTCATATTATCACTTAAAAAAAAATAATTAAAGAGAGAAAAACTCTCTATATGTGCCGTCCATCCATAATGCAAAAAGAGGGATCCTTGTGACTCGAACCAAGGCTCTCCCTTCCCCTTGATGTGGCGTCACATGTAGCTCTTAAGTGGGCTTACTTTGCCACTTAGTCTAGGCTCATTTTATGGCCAAATTATACAAATTTATTCTTTTAACACCCTTCTGCTGAGGCTCCCTACCTTTTAAGTTAAAAACTGAATTTTTCCATTAAACCGAGCCAACTCAAAGCCTTAAATTGATCATTATTATTCCATAGATAATGACACAGCAGTTCATACATAAGAAAAATAGTTTATTTCCAAATAACCCCATTTTTGGGATGTTACACGTGTGACAAGTCTTTGGGCCGTGTTCGGACTTCTTTAATGAGGCACGGCCATGTGAGTTGGGGGTCAGGCCGTGTTCTAGATGATCAACAAGGCACGGCCATGTAGGCTTAAGTCCAGGCCGTTTCGATTTCCACCTTGGCCCAATTTACTCCGTTTTAGGCCCATTTCTCATTTTTTTCATCCTCGGGTGCTTTCCTAGGTATAAGGCATGAAAAGAAAGGATTAAGAGCACCTTTTTATATAAATCGAGGCTTAAATCATCGAAAAGCATACTAAATGTGGTATTAAAATATGTTATAATTACGGTTTATCACTTACGCTTGCGGTTTTGAGTATTTTCTTTTAAATATTTTGATTTGGGTTGTAATAAGGCCTCTCTATCCTAACTTATTATTTCTGATATTTATTTATGATGTTTTCTAACTGCTAAAAGTGGAATACGATTTCCAAAACGATAACTATCTTCGAAACAGTATGTTTCCACAACGTTTTCAAAATGCTTCTGCAACTCAATTTTTAAACATCACATTTTCGTAAATTATTTATTTTAAATATGCTTCCGCAAGATAAGGTTTTAAAAGTAATTACATTTTCGAGTGGATAACAATTGCGTAAGTATTTTGAGTTTTAACAAAGAGGCTTTAACTCTCAAACAAGTTTTAACAACAAGAAGTATGGTTTTGAAAAACACTTCCATGTGACACGCCAGATTTGGGCCTAACTTCTAGGCCGGGTTTGGGGTGTTACAGTTGCGACTTCCATGCTTCGATATCGAGATACCCTTCTTCTAGGCGATTTTTTCGCTTATATTCGGGCATCTGATGGCTCCCTACAACAATCAATCAACCTTTAGGGTCCCCAATGGCACAATTGGCCAATTTAGGTAAAAAGAGAGAGACAAAAACGAGACATTTTCATTTATTAACTGAAAATATGAAAATAATGAAAAACTATGCTAAAACTCTATTTTGCTCTAGAAAAAGCTCCTTAAGGGAGTCGGAAAAGCCTAATTTACCACATCAATTTGTGGTAGATCACTAGCCATCCTCATCACTAGAGTATCTCTTTTGCTTTTCTTTTGGACCTTATACCAGTACCAAAGGTAAACATTTTTTCTTCATTTTCTTTGTTTTAATTATCACTACCTAAAATGGTTGGAGTTAGAGTAGGTTTAGGAGGTAGAGTAGGGGATCATGATGGTCGAAATCAATGAGGGCATGAGGGTAATTTGCTTGTAGAGAGTGGCGATAAGCCACGAAATCACGAATCTAGCACTCCGGTAGAAACATCTGCCTACTGCTGCCTGACAACCAAAGATGAGATGGTAGGCACTTGGTGGTTCGGGGAATCTGACTGCCAAATTTTGCTTATAATTTTATATCGTCTAGGGAGGGTGTAACACCCTATACTCGGCTTGGTTGCCAAGCCCAAATATCAGTATGCCACACCACCGTCTCATGTCATACTCATAATAAATTGTCACATTATTAAGAAATCCTCCTCTTTATCAGTGATCTTTTGAATTTTCATTCTAACATATATTAATCATCATTAGAACATGACAAACATAATTTCCAAGACAATCACGTAGGTATCGATACTAGGACAAAGGTATCAATATTTTCCTAGTACGATATCAATATCGTATGGAAAATTGATACCAAATCAGCATTCTATTTCTAGTCTAAAATCAAAACACAAGAAAATATCAGTAGAATTGAAAAAGTGTCGATAAAATTACCCTGAGTATCAATACTCGTGATAGGGTATCGATACCAATTTACTATTCTGACTTCCTGCACATTTCAAAATCATAGAGGTACCATTTTTACAACACTAATATCGATACCTTTGCTTCAGACTAGAAAAATAAAACATTTTAAGCATATAAGTCATTCCCATTTGTACCAATTCATCATGTTATCATATCATAATCAAAACAACCGTAGTAATAGTCTCAAACATCTAAAGTAAGTCTGACCAATAATCAACATAATATGAAACGAAACTCATAAACTTAGGAACAAATAATCTATGAAAGCATCCAAAACATCATGGAAAATAGAAGTAAAAGTCTACCACATTGCCTTATTACCAAAACATAAACAAATAACAATAACACCTATGAAATAACGAGAAATGACTTGCTTGGATCACCCCTTGGTACCACATCGCTCATACCAGCACTTAACTATTCTTCAAGGGTTTAAGAAGGAGTGGATGAGCTTAACAAGCTCAGTGAATGCCTAAAACAACTACCATGCAAACAATTCATCAAGCATTAACGAAACAACCATATAACACAATCTCAATAGTTCCAACTTTAGTGTCATGTTATTCTTACTCGTGCATTATTTACTAGTTCCTTTACATGGTAAATATATTCACTTTTAACATATATCACATTTCACATATAATCACATAATATTTAAGCATATATCACAATACTCATATCACAATACTCAAAAACATGTTTATAGATAAACACATATCACAATACACACATATTCATTGTGAAACATAAAAGTGAGCTCTATCATCACTCATTAGATACACAAATCTCCAACACACCACATAGACTCATAGAGTCAAACATGTCCCAAAAATGAAACATAAAGCTAACACTCTCCTTATATCCACTCACATGTCTCGTTGAATGGAGCTTAGCTCACATTCACTTATCCCTCCAACATGTCCCAAGGCCTCAACGCCTAAAATCATTGTACATATAGGTGAGTACTCACAATCCTATGGCATGCCAACTATATCTAACGGTTTCAAGATCACAAGGCCAAAATATTCGAAATCAAACGCATATCACTTACCGATTATCCATGCACTATCACTGCATATTTGCATCTTTAGAAAAACACTGTCACTAACATTTAACATATACATAATATGTACACATTTGCACTCTCACAACGGTTATCATAACCACATATCACATGTTATAGCATCTCATCTCAATTCACATATTCACATAGTGCATAAGATAACATAGGTATGAGAAAGCTTACAATTGTAATTTAGAGTAGGGGTTTAGGCTACTACTAAGTTCCCAAATAACGTATTGAATCATGTCCACAAGCAATTATTCCAAACACTCACCAATTACGCTTTCGCCGAAAAGCCGAAAGCTCAAACTAGTCTTTCCTAACTCGTAGATGGTCCTAGCGAATCCGAAGATTTAACACAATAAATTCACATAACAATGCATTCAAAAATCAGCTAAGAACTTACCGAAAGCAATAAAAAACATAAGCCTAAGCTATGTTCCCATATAACCGAAACATTTAACATAGCAATCTTTAAATTCGAATATCTCAATCTATACTTAGTCTTTTTGCCTAAAACCAAACCTATTCATCTTACAATTTACCAAAAACTAATGCCTAACCTTTAAACCACACAAAACTACTCAATTCAAAGTAGTGACTTTTTCAAAATATTTTATGGCTATTTTCCAAAAATTCATTAAAACTCAAGAATTATTTAACAGAACTTCAAAGTAAGTTTAGAAACCTTCTAATTACATCAAAACTAATTAAAAAACACTTTGAAACCACGTTTTTACCCAAAATCTCAAAATCCATCATTAACGAGCTAATTTTCGGCTTTTATTTAAAACATGTGATTTAATGACTAAAAATTCTTTTTAAAAGACCAAATATCATTTAAAACTAATTGGGAATTGAATTGTTATCTTAGTTGGTGAAAAATCGAGCGTTTGATAAAAAAACCTGAAAAATTCACAAGCTTGATGATGGAGAAAAGTATAGTGTTTTTGGGTGTTTTTCTTAACTTTATAGAGATTTATAACTTAAGAGATGATAAAAATAAAAAGGAATTAGGATTTTGGAATTCAAAATCGATTGGGAGAGTTGGGAGAACTATAGACGACTCAAGTATGAGAGGAAAAGAAGACTAACCTGAAAATAAAACTATAAATGGGGGGTTTGAGGTTGGATTTTAAAATCTAGTCTAATTGCCTTTTAAAAATTCACAATCTTGACTCTATTACAAATCAGTCCAATCTTAAAAATTGAAGGTATTTAAAACTCATTTTCAGAAATTGATTTAATTTTCTAAAAACCATTGTAAAAAACAGTACCGATAAAACATGTTGCAAAATTCTGAACTCTCTAGGGCTAAAATCCCTAAAATACCCCTAAAACTCCTAGGCCCTATTTTGGGGTGTTACAGAGAGAGACGGTTAAGTGACACCGAAGATGGTTTCTTATCGCCTCTCTATCTGTTAAAGGCCAAATTTGATCTACCTTTGCATCCATTCTTCTGCACTATCCTAAACGAGTAAGAAATCGCACCGGTGTAACTCGCCGGCCTGCCTTGGCAGACGCTAGTGACCTATTTTATCGAATGATGTAAACGCGAGGAGCCATATATTTTTAACATCTTCCAACATATCTATCAATTGAAGTCCTACAATCAAGGGGATTCAGTAGGAATGCTGCATTTCAGTGCCGCGAGGGTTGGGAGCCTATAGTTCGTAATTAGGCTTCGAATCTCAACCTCAATCGCAATAACTACATTCGGGTGAGAATAAAGCTTTAGGGAAACTTTAACTTCCCAATAAAATGGTATATCCCTAGCAAAACTACATGTTTCCACTGATAATTTTTTTATTCGCAGATTGTCGTTGAACAATATAATCGAATGAAGATGGGTCACACCATAGTGCTTTAAAGTCTTTTAACTGTTAAAAGCATTTTCGTCTACTGCATGGGTAAAAAAAGTCTCAATGGTTGTAAGGCGGATGAGATTATGCATGGAGCCGATCTGGTGGAAGTGTTGCCTGTTAAACGTGCATGTGGCCATATGAGGCCTGCAGTGATTTAGCTTTAGTCTTATTAGGGAAAAAGGGGGAGCCTAAAATCTTTTTCTACAAGGTCTATAAATTGTATCCCTATCGTTGGTCCTCCTTACCTGCGGGTGTTCAAGAGGAGTCAATAAGTGCTCGTGTAAACAATAGTGCTGATAATGTTGTTGATAATGCAAGCTCCATCAATTTCTCCAATTCTTTGAACACACTAAGGCACTAAATGGATCTAGATTCAGTGATGGACAATTTACGAGGAAGTGGGGAAGCTGCTGCTCCAAGGAAAAGGGCTAGTAGTAGCAGTCGCAAAAGGTCACAAGTGGAGGAAAAATCTCAAAACACAGAAGATAGTAACGGTGGAAGGCTGATCCACCGCAGAAGAGGGAAAGAACCAACCACAACCAGAGGGGAAATCGTTACATCCACCATTCTCGTGGTCTCTGAGTATCACACTAAATCCTCCAACCCTGCAGTTATTAAGACTTTAAAAGTTCCCGCAGTCCCGCCTGCCCCATTCTATGTCTCCTTCCGCGGAGCCAAGTTTTGGTACCATCCGCACTATCCTGTGTGCCTCCCCTTTCGGCTTATTGCAACTGACTTCACCCACTAGTGAGGTAAAATGCCTTTTTCCCTTGGAGTGATCATATTAGTGCAGGGCGATATCCCTTCTCCCCACACGCGATCGAACAAAAATAGTAGAAAGACTTGCCCCGAGAGTTAAAGGAGTATGCTTACCCTTCTTCCCCCCTGTCTAGTGTCTGAAAGCCCTCAATGAGAGAATTAGTAGGTACCTTCAAAATGATGGTAGTAGAGTGTAAACTCCTTGGTTGGGGCCTCCTAGAAGCTTGGAATGAGAATGAGGCCAAACGAGTGAATTCAGATGAGGAAACTCTTAACCAACTCTACAAACTATTTGACAGCATTGTTCACTAAAATAAGGAGCTTGTTGAACCTATCTTGGCTTGGATGGTAAAAAGGAAAATATGGGAGGCCGAGGAAAAAGAATTGGAGGAAAGGGCGGACTGAGTGCAAGCATTGTGGAAAATGGCATTCTGGGAGTTGTAGATTCATTGATCGGTCCTGCTTTAAATGTGGATCATCAGATCATTTTAGTCGAGAGTGTCCAATGCTAGCCGACCAAAATACGGTTCAGAACATTAAACCGAGCAACACGTCAGTACGAGGTAGACCACCCAGACATTCAGGCAATGTAGGCGGCAGTCAGAGAGGGACGAAGGACACTGCAGTTCGATCAGAAGCCCGAGCACCAGCTAGAGCTTATGCTAGACGAGCCAGAGAGGGTGCTTCTTCCCTAGATGTCATTATCGGTACTTTCACACTTTATGATACTACTGTGATTGCATTAATTAATCCTGGTTCGACTCATTCATATGCGTGTGAAACTCTAGTATCCAGTAAGACTTTGCTTGTTGAGTCTACTGAGTTTGTGATCCGTGTGTCCAACCCTTTGGGTAGATGTGTTTTCGTTGATAAAATGTGTAAAGGTTGCCCGTTGATGATTCGGGATTCCTGCTTTCCAGCTGATTTAATGTTGTTGCCTTTTGACGAGTTCGACATAATTTTGGGAATGGGCTGGTTAACTTTGCATGATGCTGTGGTAAATTGCAAAAGAAAGATTATTGATTTGAAATGTCAGAACGGTGAGATCATCCGGATTGAATCTAATGACTTAAATGGGTTACCGGTAGTAATATCCTCGATGTTAGCTTGTAAGTATGTAAGAAAAGGATGTGAAGCTTACTTGGCTTATGTGTTGGATAATAAAGTGTCTGAAAAGCAGATTGAATCCGTACCAGTTGTGTGTGAATACTCAGATGTATTTCCCGAAGAATTACTGGGTTTACCGCCAGTTCGAGAGATAGAGTTTGGTATTGAATTAGTATCGAGGACGACTCCAATTTCGATAGCTCCGTATCGGATGGCACCTGCTGAATTGAAAGAGTTGAAAGCACAGTTGCAAGAGTTGACAGATAGAGGCTTTGCACGACCGAGCTTCTCTCCTTAGGGTGCACCAGTTCTATTTGTGAAAAAGAAAGATGGAACTATGCGAATGTGTATTGATTATTGGCAGCTGAATAAGGTGACTATAAAGAATAAATACCCGTTGCCTCGAATTGATGACTTGTTTGATCAGTTAAAAGGGGCTTCAGTGTTTTCGAAGATAGATTTGAGATCGGGTTATTATCAGTTGCGAGTCAGATATTCTGATGTGCCAAAGACTGCATTCCGAACGAGGTACGGACATTTTGAGTTCCTAGTCATGCCTTTTGGACTTACTAATGCACCTGTTGTTTTTATGGATTTGATGAATCGAGTTTTCAGGAAGTATTTGGATCGATTTGTGGTAGTTTTTATAGATGATATCCTGATCTACTCTAGAGATGAAACCGAGCATGCTGAGCATTTGAGATTGGTGCTACAAACTTTGCGAGATCAACAGTTGTATGCAAAGTTTAGTAAGTGTGAATTCTGGATGAAGGAAGTCAGCTTTTTGGGTCACGTCATTTCAGTATCAGGTATTCGGGTCGATCCGAACAAAATATCGACTATACTTGATTGGAAACCACCAAAGAATGTTTCTGAAATTCGAAGCTTTCTGGGACTTGCAGGATACTACAGAGGATTCGTCAAAGGTTTTTCCATGATAGCTACACCTTTGACAAAGCTATTACAGAAAGATGTCAAGTTCGAGTGGTCGGAAAGGTGTCAGAAAAGTTTCGATCATTTGAAAGCCCTTTTAACCGAAGCTCCAGTGTTAGCTCAGCCTGAATCGGGTAAAGAATTTATTGTTTATAGTGATGCTTGTTTGAATGGTTTGGGTTGCGTTTTGATGCAGGAGGGCAAAGTCATAGCCTACGCTTCGAGACAATTGAAGCCTCACGAAAGAAATTATCCAACTCACGATCTGGAATTAGCAGCCATCGTTTTCGCATTGAAAATTTGGCTTCATTACTTATTCGGTGAGAAATGTCATGTTTATTCGGATCACAAAAGTTTGAAGTATTTAATGACACAGAAAGATTTGAACTTGAGACAACGCAGATGGTTAGAGCTGTTGAAAGACTATGAATTAGTGATTGACTACCATCCAGGGAAAGCTAACATTGTCGCAGATGCCTTAAGTCGAAAATCATTGTTTGCTCTTCGTGCGTTGAACGCACATATGGTTATGCCTGGTGATGGTTCGATCATAGCCGAGTTGAAAGCAAGACCGATGTTTATTTAGCAAATTTGTGATGCACAGAAAATTGAGAAAGATAAGATTGCTAGACGGGTTCAGTGTGACAATGATGCAGAGTCAGAGTTCCGAATCAATGCAAATGATTGTTTGAACTTCAAAGGCCGAATATGTGTTCGAGGAATATGGATTTGATTCAGATGATTCTAGACGAGGCTCATAATAGTCGACTATCGGTACATCCGGGTAGCACGAAAATGTATAATGATATGAAACAGTTCTATTGGTGGCCTGGCATGAAGCGGGATATATCTGAATTTGTTTCAAAGTGTTTAATTTGTCAGCAAGTAAAAGCCGAGCATCAAGTGCCTTCTGGATTACTTCAGCCGATCATGTAACATCCTAGATTAGGGGTTATGCGTTCGTGCGTAATTTATGAGATAGTGGGCTCAGTGGGTGTGTTGGATGTGTTCTGAGGAGTTTTAGGAACCCTAAGATATGAGGAAATGTAAGGAAATGTATGGAAATGTAAGGAAATGTATGGAAATATATGGAAATGTAAGGAAATGTAAGGAAATGTAAGGAAATGTGAGGAAATGTGAGGAAATGTAAGGAAATGAAAGGAAATGTCTTGTCTTGGAAATGTGAGGAAATGTCTTGTCTTGGAAATGTGAGGAAATGTCTTGTCTTGGAAATGTAAGGAAATGCCTTGTCTTGGAAATGTAAGGAAATGATTTAGAAATGTTAAGTTTAAAGGAGGAAAATGAACGTTTTTGGAAACTTGGAAATGTAAGGAAATGTCCTAGAAATGATAAGTTTTAAGGCAAGGTGGCCTTAAGAAAATTAATAGAAGAAATTTGACACAAGAACGGGCTTGGAAAAGTGGCAAGGAGGCACCACTTAAAGCCCAGTAAGTGACGCCACAAGCAGGTGCAATTGGGCCTGGGTTCGAGTCACATGGGAAGCAAATAAAAGAATTTTATTTTTGTACAAGGAACAAGAGAGTTGGACGGCAACAAGGCACTAAAGAGAGGTGTTTTATTTTTGTTAAAATTCGACAAATAGATGGATAAATGATGGATTATTATTGGTATATTTTTTTATGGATAAAAGAAGAGATAATAGAAGGATTATTATTATTATTATTAAACAAAGTGATAAAGGAGGAAAATAAGGAAGAGTGGTGGCCAAGTAGGGGACTCTGGCCTAGTAAATTCGGCTATAAAAGGAAAAGAGAGGCCAATCAGCATTATTTTCTCTTCCTTGATAACCTCTACCGAATTTTCTCTGCAACCTCTATTCTTTTCTTCTTCATTCTTCTCCTCTCAATATTCCAAAAGCTGAAAGCTTGCTAAGATCAAGGCCATAGCTGAATAGTTTGAGACTTCAAGCAAAGGAACTGTCGATATCTAAAGTAAGGGTAAGATCTCATTTGGTTTCATCCTTTTTCTTTTAAGATTTGCCGAAATCTAGGACTAACCCCATTAATATCTTGTTTCCGAAACCTTGAAGAGATCTTTCGGGATTTACTAAGTGTCGACTACAAGGAAGGAGAAGTTCTTTTCCCGAAGGTACACCATAAGCCGCGTGTTCCCTAGTTATTCGGTGAGTTTCGGGATTTAAAATCCACAAGGTAAGTGTCTATAGCATTCGGCCAAGGCCATGTTTGGTAAATAGATGTGTTTCCTTAAATTATTCAAAAGCTGAAACTAATCTGTTCAAGTAATCTAGTGATTGCCAATTTCAAGAAAGAAGGATACAAAGTTTCCGGCATTTGATTAGACATCAATCGGCAACAAGGTAAGTTTTAGTGTACTAATCCTACTAGGATTTGGATTTATGGCCGAATGGCTCTTTACTAAGTATTAAATGATTGATTAAATGTAGAGATCTAAGATCCAAGGCATTAGATCAAGCTTTTCGGGATTTGGATTGGAAACCTTAAGCGAAACAGGTGTGTACCCTACCCTAAGTTTTAATATGTTCATGGCTATGTTTAAATTAAATGTATTATTAAGAATGTGAAAATATGGTTAAGTACCATGCTATGGTACAAAGTACTCAGGTACGTTTCCTACTCCTACTAGGAATATGAAATATGTTACATTTAACATGTGAATAAGACAAGAATATGAAATTTGGCATGTTAATGCATACTATGTGTGATATGGGGCATATGGGTTATTGAAAAGGGGAAGTGAATGTGGTGACCTAAGACCACGAAATCTGAATGCGGTGACCTAAGACCGCGATATCTGAATGTGGTGATCTAAGACCACGAAATCTGAATGTGGTGACCTAAGACCACGAATTTTATAAGGGCGATGAGCACGTCGACTGCAGCGACTGCCTTCGATGGAGTGTAGTGGAAGGAGGGTCGACTTAGTAGTCCTCACGGTGTACAGGTTGGTACGGGGAAATGTAGCGGATGGCTAACTAGGTTTGGGTTTGGGTTGCATCATTATTTTATATCTGTTATATGAATAAGTATGTGATATGATATTGTATGCCTGAATTGTTAAGACTTAGTGTTTATGTGCACATTGAGTCTGTTTGACTCACCCCGTTGTGGGACTATTTTTCAGGTGACGATCAGTAATGGACCGGGCCGGCAGACACTTAGGGGTGGCCATGCTCAGCAAGGAATTATTTTATTATTGAGACTTTTATTTTATTTAAGCACTTTAATTTAATTTTGGGATTTATTTGATGTAACAAGGCCATAGTTGAATTTCTTTACTTCACTTTGATTTATTATGTTACAAATATTTATTAATTGAAAGATTAAGTAAATTTATTATCAAAACCAACCCTAAACGTTTTGTCACCTAAAGCTAAAGGATTTTTAATCAAATAAACTCGTTTTCAACTCAAGCCCAACCCAAAACAAATTTTCTTTCAAAACACACAAGTTTTTCCTAAGTCACAAAAGAATTTGAAACGATTTACACCGGGGAACATACCAGATCCGGTTAAGGCTCGTGGGCCGGGTGTGGGGTGTTTCAGATCATGATACCTGAACGGGAATGTGATAGAATCGCTATGGATTTTGTATCCAGTTTGCCTACGACACCGAGCAAGAAAGATGCAGTCTGGGTTATAGTAGATAGACTGACCAAATCAGCTCACTTTGTGCCGGTTCGTACAGACTATTCGCTTGATAAACTTGCTGAGTTGTATATATCTCAAATTATGAGATTACATGGTGTGCCGAGTTCCATTGTTTCAGACAGAGACTCGAGATTCACATCGCGGTTTTGGAAGAAGTTACAAGATGCTTTAGGTACTAAACTTCACTTTAATACAGCCTTTCATCCGCAGACAGACGGTTAGTCTGAACGAACCATTCAGATACTTGAGGACATGTTGAGATGTTGCGTCCTCGAGTTTGAAGGCACGTGGGAAAGATACTTACCTTTGATTGAATTTGCTTATAATAACAGTTTTCAATCGAGTATCAAAATGGCACCTTATGAAGCTCTATACGGTCGCAAGTGTCGTACACCGTTGTACTGGACCGAACTCAGTGAAAATAAGATACACGGGGTTGATTTGATTAAAGAGGCGGAACAGAAAGTGGCTATAATCAGAGATAGTTTGAAAGTTGCCTCAGATCGTCAAAAGTCCTATGCTGATTCGAAGCGCAAAGACATTGAGTTTCAGGTCGGAGACCGGGTATTCTTAAAGGTTTCTCCTTGGAAGAAGCTACTCCGATTTGGTCGGAAAGGCAAACTAAGTCCGAGGTTCATTGGACCGTACGAGATCATCGAAGGTATTAGGCCTGTTGCTTATAGATTGAAATTGCCCTCTGAATTAGAAAAGATACACAACGTATTTCACGTTTCGATGCTTTGTAGATATAGATCAGATCCGTCACATGTGATCGCTCCGTCCGAGATTGAAATCCGATTCGATATGACGTATGAGGAAGAACTGATCTATATTTTAGCTCGGGAAATGAAAGAGTTGAGAAACAAGAGAATTCCATTAGTGAAAGTACTATGGAATAGGCACGGAGTTGAAGAGGCTACGTGGGAGCCTGAGGATTCAATGGGGCAACAATATCCGACTTTGTTTAACGGTAAGATTTTCGAGGACGAAAATCCCTAAGGGGGGAGAGTTGTAACAGACCGAATTTGACCCTAACCAGAACGGTGGTTTCGGGACCACGAATCTGAGTCTGAGAAATATTTAAATATTATATTTTGTGTTTATTATATGTGAATTAATGTGTGTGAAAGTTTCGTAGAAAAATTTAATCGTTTATGTGTTTAATTTAGAAAAAGGACTTAATCGCGTAAAGTGTAGAAGTTGCAAACCATAGTGAAAAGTGCCTTTTTGATAATGGCTTTTTAATACGGGGTATTAAAAGGGCAATTAGCCCATTTTAATAGTTAGTGGGCGGCATATACCATGAATACCCTTAGTATTATTTATTTATATATTAATGTATAAAGGTTAAATTAGTAATTAACCAAATTCTTTACATATGTTAATTAAAACATAAACAAAAACATGTTTTATTCCATCTTCTTTTGGCCAAATATATGCTTATGAAGAAGTGAGAAAAGCCAAGCTAAGTTCGGCATTTATCAAGCTTAATTAGGTATGAATTTTAGCTCGATTCTTGTTGATTTTTACGTTTTTGAGATCGTTGCTTCGAATATTAGCTGACCCATGGTAGAATTTTTAAATGTGTGTATGCTTGAGGTTCGGCCATTAACATGTTCATGTGGTTTTTGATGTTTGATGAGTTTAAATTAAAGATATGTTAAAGATTAACAAGTTTTGAATTGGAAATTTTGGTGAAATTGAGTATTTAGGGCTAATTTGTAAAAAAAATAAATTTTTAGAGGGGTTTATTTGCAAAATAAATGAAAGAAATGGACTTGTATAGTCCCTATGAATATTCGGCCCTTGAGTGGTATTGAGAAATTTTGTGTATTTTGTGTTTTATGCAAATAGGATTAAATTGTAAAAATGTGAAACATTAGGGGTAAAATGGTAATTTGCCATTTATGTGTTTTGGGACTAAATTGAAATGAAATGTACTTGAATGAGCTAAATTTCAATGTGTTTAGATCAAGAACAAAGAAAAATGGATTTGGATCGGGGAAAGGTGAAGGTTATCGAATAGTCGGTGTACGTTGTCCGTCGACAGTCGAGGTAAGTCTTTAAGCAAATTAATTTCGTAAGAATTGATTATAACCTAGTATACATATTGAATTATGAACTTGTGGAATTAATCATGTTAAAGCCGAATGTGAGAAAGAAATTTAGCAATGTATATAATCGATATCCATTGAGTTAACTATGTGATAGTATGTGAATTATATGTGATGTTTGTGATATTGGTATTGTGTAATGTGAATGAGTTGGTTTGGAAATAAATGTTTCGGGCTTATTGCCTATGTAACACCCCAACCCGTATCAGTCGCCGAATTGGGGTCACAAGGTGTTACTTAACAAAATTTGAATACTTTGCTTTAAAAAATTTGAGCATACATACAGATATATGAATTAACAACCACAAGCAATATTGCATTTTCAATCCACCATGTATAATTAAGCAAATTATAAACCACAAAAATTATATGCACTGTTAACTATTTCGAAATTAGCCATTCATTCACGGCATGTATACACTTAACCATGTGACTCATATCCTATTCGACTAGCAAGTAAAATATCATATTATTTTCTGTCCAAACACATATGCAACTTTAATATCATCACCCTATGGACAAACATAACATTTATGAAACATTTTTAATACGCATAATAGTCTATCATCATGAACCAATATATAAGCATAAAATGTAACCCTTATATACCCTATTCGCATGTTAATTACCAAGCATAAATCACATTCACAAACCGATTCCTCTCGCTCACCCATTTCGGCTATTAAAATTAGGTTCAAGGGTAGCACAGAGAGCTTTACCATGCAATATTAAGCTAACCTTTGTCAGTACAATTTGTAATCATCCTTAGCCATCACAAGCCGAACCCAAGTATTCAATTTCTTATGATTATTACAATGGCATATGTACATATTTTACTAATAACTTACCACTCATAACCATTAACATGACATCTTTAATAATCCAAATAGACCAAATTAATTCACAACCGAAAGTACATTCTCTCAACTATATCTTCCTCATTCGAACCAAATCAAAACAAATGCAAAACATATCAATATATCATGCTTATCCCAAACGCATCACATCTATATATAATAGGCATATTACTTATTTAATATACTACATGTTATAACTCGTCAAGCATCTGTCATTTTCTTCATTGTTAAAACACATGACTACACACCACAACATGCATATCATATGACCACATTCCATACATGATTAAACCATGGCCGAATTTCACATCCCTTAATATTATAACCAAGCCATTATATCAAGAACATAGGAATTAAACTTGATCAAAAGAAATAGCCATTTTCGCAAGGCTATACATATATACAAGACTGAATGTCATTAGTCTAAACCTTAGTCTAACCTATACATGTCTTCGATTCAAAACTAAGATTAAGTACCAAAAAGGGGTGATAGTGTGGTTGACTTTTCCGACGATCCTCAGATGCCCGTAGCTTGATCGAAATCTATAAAATAGAACAAAGAGCACACACAGAATAAGCTCACTAGCTTAGTAAGTCTTAAGCAAATTTAAAGAAAATAATTCAATTTGACACCTAAACTTTCCAAGTCAAATACTTGATATTACTTCAAACTTTAACAAATCACACATATGGTATCACATTATCAAACTTCAATATCATCTTTAACCTGACATTTCTCATTATCCTACCTTTAACAAATAGTTCATTAATTCAACTCAAAATTCAAATGATAAACATCCATTTCTTGCCAAATACTCAATTCATATGCACATCATTTTAAATGGAATCATATACAAGAGCATATATATATACGCTCATTCATTTCACATCTTATCACTCCAAAGGTTCAATATGCACGAAATATCAATATGATTTCCTAAACAAACAACCGAATATACATACATAATCATATACCACATTTTCGTCCAACATCACATATATATATATACATTTATAATTGAACGAATATATAAACTCGATTAAACAACTCACAAGTACTTACCTGTACAGCTCTGTAATTTAATTCATACGAATAAGCTTAAGTTTGTCTTTTTTGCCAACATAACTCCACCAGTTTATATGCATAAGCTCGTATTTAAAAATCACCGGCATTTAGCCTGCTAGGCAATAAGCCCGAAACTTTTCACCAGCACGAGGCCTGCTAGGCTCAAAGCCCGATACATTTCACCGGCACGAGGCCTGCTAGGCATTTAGCCCGATACTTTCGATATAATTCAAATATAACATGTGCCGTGCTTATTTTAAATCACTTGTACAAAATGAAATCAATTAAGTTTAACTACCATTCATAATCAAATCTTCATGTCACATTCGGCTATGATTAAATTTCAATCCAACAGTTCAAAGTTCGACATGTAAACTATATTACGAACAATATTTACAGTAATAACTTGCTTAAGGACTTACCTCGTCTATCGACGGACAACGAAGACCGGCTATTCGATAACCTTCGCCTTTCCCCGATCCAAATCTGTTTTTCTTTGTTCTTGATCTAAACACATTAAAATTTAGCTCATTCAAGCACATTTCATCTCAATTTTGTCCCAAAACACATAGATGTACAATTTACTATTTTACCCCTAATATTTCACAATTTAACAAATTAGTCCAATTTGTATAAAACACGAAATACACCAAATTTGATTATACATATCAAGGGTCGAATGCTCCATATACCTATACAAATGCATACATTTCATTTATTTTGAAATTGGGCCCCTCAAAAATTTATTTTTTACAATTTAACCCTAAATACTCAATTTCACCAAAATTTCCCATTCAAAACTTATTAATTTCTAACATACCTTTAATATTTTTCCAACAAACATCATAAAACACAAACATATAACCATGGCATTTTACATAAACATCATCCATTCATGAAATTAAGACATGGGTTTTAAAGCTCTCGAAACAACGATTACAAAAATGTAAAAATTATCGAAAACCGACCAAAAACTAACCTTAAATCACCAAATTTCTCCTTGACCGAATGCTAAACCTTGTTCTTCTTTTCTTTTATTTTCTTTTTGTATGTTTCAGCAAGAACAATGCAAATGAGACCACTTTCTATGTTTCTTTTATTTTATTATAAACATAACTTTATAAAATAATTAAAATATAACTTTAATTATTTAATAAATGAAATAAACATATAATGTAATGATACACCACTAGTCATTGCCGTCCACTACCCTTTGAATTGGGTAATTTTCACTTTAAATGCTCCCAATTAGAAAAACAACTTTAAATTAGTCCTTACGCTTTAAACTATCAAGTTTATAATTTACGCGATTAAGCCCTTTTTATTTAATTAAACACACAAACGATCAAATTTTTATACGAAACTTTCACACATCATAAATCACATATAATAAGCACAGAATATATCATTTAAAAAATTTTCGGACTCGGATTCGTGGTCCCGAAACCACCGTTCTGATTAGGGTCAAATTCGGACTGTTACAGCCTAGCAGCCTTGTGCCGGTGAAATGTTCGGGCTTATTGCCTAGCAGGCTGAATGCCGATGATCAAATCTCAAACTTCTGGTCTAGCAGGCTTAATGCCGGTGATGTGTTATAAATGGATATGAATCATACAAAGTGAAACATATTTAATGCAATGAGCTAAAGGCTCAGGTAAGTATAAGCCTTTTTCTTTTATACTTATAAAGAGTAAGGTAAGTTGGTATAGTATTATTTGAATTAAGTATGAGATGATATGGTTGATGATTCGATAAGAATTATGATATGTGTTATTGAGTTTACTATTGATGTGTATGAACATTATAATAGAATTTGAGTTTAAATGTGCTATTTTGGAGAATCGGTTATAAGTGAAATGTTAAGAATGAAAGAATTTGAGTGTTTGTGTATGTGCATAAATAAGTTTATAAGGTTAATATGAACGTTGTACTCATATGAATTGGAGTATGCGAATACATGTGGTATATTTCTTTGGTTTCGATGAATTACATGTTTATGGAAATAAAGTGCAAACACTTAGGATAATGAGTTAATAATATTCGTCCATGTTTAAATTCACATATTGAAATGTTATATTCAATGTCATAAGCTTAAAGATGAAAGGTCTAAGTGTTTAATTATTATATTATCCTTTGCTTGAGACTTACTAAGCTAGCAAGCTTACTATGTGTGTGTTCAATGTTCTGTTTTATAGATTTTAATCAAGCTACGAGCTCAGAGGATCATCAGTGAAGTCATCCACACTATCGACTGGTTTTGGTATTTTCGAAGTTTAGATTTTGAACTTAAGGCATGTATAGGCTAACTCTATGTTTGAATATCATTTTGATGATGTATAGTAGCCATGCGAAAATGGCTTAAATTTTCATATCAAGTTCGGTTCTATTTACCCTTGCCTATGTGATTAATATTTTGGCTTCAACTATTCGGCTAGAGGCTGTTCTTTTAATTACATCTCATGAATTAAGTGTAATATATGATTGCTTGTTTGTAATGTCAATGTTTGTGTTAAATTAGTCAAGAGTTTCGGCTTTTAAGTTAATAATTGCAGGTATAATTCAAGGTAGGTATGTGTAGTTGAGCATTAGTCGGAACTTATGTATGTTTGTCAACTTTAGTTGATTAACGAAGTATGAATTATATTGAGTAATGCATGTATGTGTATTCGGCCAAGCCTTTGTGATATATTCAAATGTAGTTAACATGCTAAAGAGAATTAGGTATGGTTAATAAATGAGTCTTATGTGCTAGTAAATATTTATGTATATTAGATGATGACTTATATTGTTTTAAGGTATGTTTTATTAATTATATACTTGAAATGATTGGCTTATAAGTAGTTATTGAGAAGTGAGTGGTAATGAGGTTATACAGTTATGAAATCAACGTATTCGGAAGTGCATTTTTATGTTATAATTTGAGTGTGAAGATGAACTTATGTTCGGCTTGAATAGTATGATATTGGATGAACAAGTTTTAGATTTATGTTCCATGAATCTATGAACTATGAGATATTTTTGTTATGAATCGGGGAAATTAGTGCATACATATATGCATATGTATTGTATGTTTGCCTATGCTATTTGAACAATTAGGTTCGGTTTATAAATGCATGAAAGCATATGTTTTTTATTGTTATAAAACGAAAATGAAATAAATAGGTTTGGTATAAGGTTCAATTTGTATATGTGGTTGATCTAGTGATTGGTTTTGAAATGATATAGACGATGAATTTATTATTAATGGTATAATGTGCATAAAATTTTATATACATGTCCTTGTATATTCGGCCACGTAAATAAATGTGTGTATGATATTGAAATGAGCTTATATATATATATGTTTATGGGATTGTCTGTTTATAATTAAATCATTTTATAGGGATGTTCAATTAGGACCTAATTGATTGAATAAAAGTTTTGATTTATCTGGTAATGCCCGTAGCCCTAATCCGGCGACGGACACGGGCTAGGGGTGTTACATGACCTCAAGGAGTACCAAAATTAGAAACAAAGGAATAATGTAAAAATTATTCAAAACTAACAATTCCTTTAGACGGTGTACTCTACAAAAAAAAAGTTATTTCCAACCTCTACTTAGATGCTCATACCTAAGAGTGCTCATGGGTCGGGCCAATTCTGGCTTAAGCATGAAATTATCACTTTTTATGCTTGCCAAAGCACGACTTAACTTAAAATATAGGCTTAAAATTTTGTCCAAACCCGCTAAATGGCTAATCCAAGCGTATTTTAAGCATGCCTATATTATTTTTTAATGTTTGAAAAATATTTTTATGATTTTTAATTTAATATTTAATGATTTTATATATTTTCCATTTATTAAAATTTAGATGTAGGCAATTTAATGTTTTTTAAATATTTACACTATAATATTATATATTACTATAAATTTAATTTTTATGTTGGAAAGTATATAATATATATAAAAATAACACAACTTCTCTAACTACCCTCACTGGCCATTGTATACAAACCCTAAGTTTAACTCTATTATTCTCTAGAAATCTTTTCTAAAAAAGCCTAAAACATAAAAACAAAAGGCAAAATTTTAAAACTTAGGAAACAAAATTGAAAGCAGAAAATCTGGAAAGAACTAAGGCAAAAAATTACTCCTACAAAACCTTCTATTTAAAAACTTAAACTCTTAACGATGGAAGCCTAAAAGTTCAAGCACACAACCTACAAAAGTCCTATTTATACAAGTCTGAAACATGTGAAGAAATATTCAAAACAAAACAACTCACTATGGCCAATGAAATGTAGACACATTTTCTCTTCATTGTGGCCCTCCAGATCAATCAACTTATCAGCACTAAACACGAGTCTCCTTTAGTAACTAGCCAAAACCCAAATGACACCTCTCTTTGTTAAAGTCAAAGTCTTCACAAAAACGACTTATGTGTGCAATATGCACCTCTTTCTTATCACATGCATGCTTTACACTCAATGTTCTCGACATTGTACCTCCTTCAACAAGCAAACATGTCAATCATCTTAGGGCATGTCACTTTATAACCTTCTTCTAGATTAAAAAAAATTGTTATCAATACCTCTCCAGAAAGAACATCGCCACCCTCACCTTTTATGGATCCGTTTATGGACAACACTCCATCAACCATAGCCTTTGTGAAAGTATGCATGTCTGGCACGTGGTATATTTATGATCTACCTCACCAAGGGCAATTATTGTGTGGCACCCCAAACCTGGTTGGGACAATCCAAATCGAATCCAAAACGTTTCATTAGCCACTTACGTGACTCTCCTTACCGTTCATCCAAACACACCATAAAACCACCAATCACACCACACAACACATGCATAATATTCAATTAAACTAGAAATAAACACACAACTCCTAAAACATGCGTCATCTATCGCGACGCAGTAAAATAACAATATGTGTGAAAATGTCATTTCACAAATTATATTTTATCTCGCAAAACATAAATTTAAACAGAGAAGCATGCAATAGAGTATTAAAGAATAAAATATTTGAAATAATTATTGAAAATTGATAAGTAAAGCTCATTTAATTTAAAAACGAAGTTTAAGGACTAAATCGTAAGATTTGAAAAACATCTGAAAAAATCTTTTTACAAAATTAAGAGTGAAATTATGAAATTTACCATATATTACTTAATCATGCTAATTTTCAATACATTTTAACATGTTTAAGAACTCTAATTATCTGGTATAAAAATCAGGACTAAATTGCAAAACTATCAAAACATGCCCAAAACACTCAGTATGTCACGTCATGTGTAACACCCCAAACCCGGCCCATGAGCCTTGATCGGATCTGGTATGTCATAGAGTAAAAACGTTTTGAAGGATTTTGATTACTGGTAAAAATCTGAAAATTTTGGTGAGATTATAAAACGGTGTCTATTAAAACTCAGGTGGGATTGATTTTTTTATAAGCATGGTCGAGTTGAAACCTTTGAAAACATTGGATCATTTTGAATTTTTTTTTTTGAAACATCAGAGTTATTGTTAACTTGGTAAGTTTTTGCTACCCGATGGTAACATCCTTGAAAACGCGTACGAGTACTTATTTTGAAAACGTTACTTTTAACCGATTGATTTAACAGTTTATAAGTTCATTAGCAATATAATAGAAGTAAAGTAAAAGCGACTACTTAAACGTCCAAAATAATAACTAGCGGCCATATTACAAACCAAACCAAAATTTAGTAAATAATAAACTTTAACGGTGCGAAATAAAATTTCAATCCAAGGAACAAGCATGGCCGCCTCGAGTCCTTTCCGGCTCCATCTCCGCGATCTACTCACCTGTAAAAATGATATGGGAAGGGGTGAGTCACCAAGACTCAGTGTATAAATCCCCAACCCGAAAATGCAACTCATACACAAGATATTAGTAAGACATGCAAACATACAACCCAAGCTAGCCATCCATACTCCTTTTTCTACCCCGTGTGGTCAAAACCACTGGTGGTCAAAACCACTGGTGACCGAAGTCACAAATATATCAAGTGATGGGGCCAACCCATCGTGTGGTCAAAACCACTGATGACCATAGGTCACAATATCAACATGTGGTCAAAACCACTGGTGGTCAAAACCATTGGTGACCGAAGTCACAAATATCAATATGTGGTCAAAACCATTATTGGTACCAAACCACTGGGACTTAGTCACAAATTATATCAACGGTGTGGTCAAAACCACTGGTGGTCAAAACCACTGGTGACCGAAGTCACAAATAAATCTGATGGGGCCCACCCATCGTGTGGTCAAAACCACTGGTGACAGTCCATAGAGATCATCTCCCTCCTCTCATCAATCCCACCATCATCATGCTCACATAACAAGTATCATGATCCCATATATCACGCATTTATATATAGCATAGTATTTAACAGCATATGATGGCGTACACAACATACATCATAGATCAAGTAATAGGGGACTTACCCGACATCCAAGCTTATGCCCACAAGGCAAAAATTTACTACACGAGAGGTTATATAGCAATATAATAGGCAGTCTATGCTAATAAAGTGTGTAAGAGTTTACACACCTGTTCAACCAAAGATCTAAGGAGAAATCTCGAGTCTATGCGATATTACAAAAATCTCGAACGTATTCCTTTACTCCTCCTACAGTCGGTCACTATGGTTAGTGCTAAAAAGTCTCATTCGGCTAAACTAACAATCCCAAAGGATCAATCGCACTCAAAACAAAATATGGCCCTAGGCCGAATCTTTATTAGCACTTACCAGCGCGATTTGAGATCTCGAAAGCCTCCGATTTCCCCTTGGTCGATTTGCCCCTAGAACCATAGTGTACACTCGGTTACACATAAATACCAAAAAAAAATGGCCTTTGGCCGAATATGCTCAACCATTTTCCATACTTACCGAAATCCCGAAGTTGTCACTTGACCTGTCGAGATCCCTACCAAGAATATTTGTTAGAATCGGCATGCACACTTATATCCATAATTAAGGCCCTTGGCCTAATGGCATAATGCCTTACCTCGAAGAATAGATTCCCGAGAGGCTCCTCTAGTGTTCCTTGGTGTCGGCTACACACAAAATTCCATATTAAGACGCTTGTACACATTCGATCGCCCATACCAAGGCTTATTCTCAAGCTTTTGGCACACCTTAAGGGAAGAGAAGAGAACCCGATTGCTAAAAAGAATACTCACCTTTATTGCTTCCTTGAAGAGACTACAAGTGAAAAGATTCCAGCCATGGCTCCTAAGTGTTGATGAAGATATCCAGCCAACACAAGATGAAGGATAAAATTTTGAGTAACAAGGGGTGATAGATTCGGCCAAGTAGAAACAAATGAAGAAAGAAGTTTTGAAAAATTTTGAGCAAAGGTGGCTAGAGAGAATTCGGCCAAACAAATTGGAAAGAAAGGGAAAACCAATTAATGAAATTCGGCACCTCCCTTGCTAGCTTCAAAACCGACTATGAAGGTTCCTAGGAGCTCCACATTCGGCCAAGAACAATGGCAAGAAAAGAAAGACAAAACAAAGAGTTTTGGCCATGCTTCTATATCTTTTTGTGATAATTTCTATCACCAATTAAAAATAAAACATTGTTTATTAAACTTCCCATCACTAACCCATGCTCCAACAATAATTAAAATAAAAAAAAGAATACTTCCCATACTTCCAACAACATTGAAAACAAAAAAATAAATTTGGCTTCATCAATATAAGAGTCATGCAGGCCACTAGCTTCTCACGCCGGCAAAAAGAAATAAAATCCCCATGCCGCTGGCCAAAGGTTTCGAACCCAGGACCTACTGGAGAAACCCCACGCCTCCAGCCACTCTGCTGTGGCATCCTTTGTGACATAACCCGTCACAATTTCTTTTTAAGCACTCCCTCTTTAGCTCCCTTGCTTTAACGCCAAACCCAAAAATGAAAGCGTCCTTGCGCTTCCATCAGACTCGAACGCGAGTCCTCGTGCCGCAACCACCTAACACGCCCCACGCCACTTTACCACTTTGACTTTCATGTCCATCAACGCTCGAAAAATCCTTTTGAAGCCTCCTTAACCCCTTAACGCCAACTTGCAAAAATAAAACATGCCTATGCCGCGCCCAAGACTCGAACTCCAGACCTGATATGGCGTTATTTCCAGGCCTTAAGTAGCGCCTTGCAGCCACTTTACCAAGGCCTGCTTTATGCTAAGAACGCCCACAATTTTACCTTAAGGCTTCTCTGGCCCAATTCCCCTTTTAACGCCAAAAATTAAAACTCTCTCATGCTATCACCCAGACTCGAACCCCTTACCTCCTGAAGCCCCCTTGCACCCTAGCGCCCCAAGCCATTCTACCAGCTGCTTCCTTGTGTCAATCTACTTCAAATATTTCTCTTAACCCCTATCTCAGCCCTAAGCCCTAAGCCCGACCTAACCCGGGGCTATGACTAGACCCTAAAACAAGTCAAATGAGCATAGATTCCATCTCTTCGAGCATGTCCTCGAAATTACCTGGTCCGCGTTCACCTCAATATCCGCAACCGGCACAATGTGTGATGGATCTGACCGATAGCGCCTAAGCATTGACACATGGAAGACGTCATGGATCTGACTTAATTCTGCTGGCAATTCGAGCTGGTAAGCTACTGGTCCCACGCGTTTCAACACTGTGTACGGCCCGATGAACCTAGGGCTTAGCTTGCCCTTCCGGCCAAACCTCAGCACCTTTTTCCAAGGTGATACCTTCAAGAAGACCTTATCACCCACTGCATACTCCACATCCCGGCGCTTAAGATCAGCGTAGGATTTCTGCCTGTCCGACGCCTCCTTCAGACGAGCCTGAATTTTCCTAACCTTATCTTCCGTCTCTGCCACCAACTCTGGACCCAACATCTGATGCTCACCCAGTTCTGTCCAACAGGTAGGAGTACGGCATTTTCGACCATACAGTGCCTCATATGGTGCCATCTGAATACTCGCTTGATAACTGTTGTTATAAGCGAATTCTGCCAAAGGTAGGTACTCCTCCCAACTACCACGGAAGTTCAAAACACAACCTCTTAACATATCTTCCAAAACCTGGATTACTCTCTCAGATTGTCCATCAGACTGTGGGTGAAAAGCCGTGCTGAAATTTAACTTCGTACCCAACGCCTGATGTAAGGCCTTCCAGAAACGACGTGAACCGGGGATCTCTATCTGAGATAATGGACACAGGTACTCCATGCAACCGCACTATCTCAGCTATACACAGCTTGGCTAACCTTTGAAGCGAGTAGTCAACCCTTACCGGTATGAAATGAGCTGACTTAGTCAGACGATCCACAATCACCCAAACTGAGTCCTTCTTACTAGGTGTAAGAGGTAATCCACTGACAAAATCCATAGTGATCCTCTCCCACTTCCACTATGGAATCTTCACCGGCTGAAGTAACCCAGACGGTAACTGATGTTCCGCCTTGACCTGCTGACACGTCGGACATTTACCCACAAACTCAGTTACCTCCCGCTTCAGACCTGGCCACCAAAACTGCTCTCTTAAATCCCGATACATCTTGCTACCTCCAGGATGCATAGCATATGGGCTGCTATGTGCGTCCCGAAGAATCTTTTGCCTCAACTCTACATTCTTCGGCATACAAGCTCTCCCTTGAAAACACAATACTCCATCACTGGACAAACTATAATCCTCTAAACCACCATTCTGAACCTGCAACCTCCGATCATTCAAACCATCATCCTCTAACTGATTCTCCTTGATCTGATCTAACCAAGTCGGCTTGACTTGTAATTCAGCCAAAAGACTCCCATCGTCATACAAGCTAAGACGAGCAAACATCGATCTTAAGTCAGATACAACCTTACGGCTCAACGCGTCTGCTACCACGTTAGCTTTACTCGGATGGTACTCGATAGAGCAATCGTAGTCCTTCAGCAACTCAATCCACCTCCGCTGCCTTAGATTTAAATCTTTTTGGGTCAGGAGATACTTCAAGCTCTTGTGATCTGAGTACACTACCGACTTCTCTCCATACAGATAGTGCCTCCAAATTTTCAAGGCAAAAACCACAGCAGCTAATTCCAAATCATGTGTTGGGTAGTTACCTTCGTGAGGCCTCAACTGCCGTGACGCATAGGCGACCACCTTTCCTTCTTGCATCAACACACACCCTAAACCAGTATGTGATGCATCACAGTACACAGTGAACTCCTTTCATGACTCAGGCTGAATCAAGACTGGTGCTTCTGTCAAAAACTTCTTGAGTTTGTCGAAACTCTTTTGCTGCTTCTCAGACCACACAAACGGAACTCCTTTTCTCAGCAACTTGGTCAACGGTGCTACGATTAAGGAGAAATTTTCCACGAATCTTCTGTAATATCCTGCCAACCCCAGAAAACTTCGGATTTCTGTAACCGACTTTGGTGGTTTCCACTCCAATACTGCCTCAATCTTACTAGGATCCACCCTGATTCCCTCAGCTGAAACAACATGCCCTAAGAAAGTTACCTCCTTAAGCCAGAACTCACACTTGCTGAATTTGGCGTACAACTGTTTCTCCCTTAGAACTTGTAGAACCACATGAAGGTGTGCGTCATGCTCCTCTTCAGACTTCGAGTACACCAAAATGTCGTCTATAAACACTACGACGAATCGATGCAGATAGGGTTAGAAAACCCGGTTCATCAGGTCCATAAACGCGGCTGGTGCATTTGTCAAACCAAAAGGCATTACCAGAAACTCGTAGTGCCCATACCGAGTACGGAATGCTGTTTTATGGATATCCGCTTCCTTCACCTTAAGCTGATGATATCCCGCTCTAAGGTCGATCTTAGAGAAAACCGATGCACCCTTGAGTTGATCAAACAAATCATCAATCCTGGGCAAGGGATACCGGTTCTTTATTGTCAGCTTGTTCAGCTGTCGATAGTCTATGCACATCCTCATCTTTCTATCCTTCTTCTTGACAAAAAGCACTGGAGCTCCCCAGGGCGATACACTCGGTCGGATGAACCCTCTATCCAACAACTCCTGAATCTGAGCCTTCAACTCCACTAATTCTTTCGGTGCCATCCGATACGGAGCTATAGATACTGGCGCGGTTCTGGGTAACAAATCTATACCAAACTCAACCTCACGATCAGGAGGTAGACCGGGAGTTCTTCTGGAAACACATCAACATATTCCCTTACAGTCCGCACATCCCTAATAGTTGTATCCTTAGCTTCCAAAGCACGAACATGCACTACATATGCCTCACAGCCCTTCCTAACCATCTTTTCCGCCTTCAATGCCGAAACCAGATTAGATAGGTAATCTCTCCTCTTACCTATCATCACCACCTCCTCTCCATTCACGGTCTTTAACACCATGCACTTAGCTGCGCAATCTAGGCTAGCTTGATATTTTACTAGCCAATCCATCCCAAGAATCAGATCGAACTCCCTAAACGGTAGTTTCATCAAGTCAGCCAAGAACACGACCCCTTGGAGTTCTAGGGGTACATCCCTATAGAGTTTACTTACTTCTACAGAGTGACCCAGAGGGCTTAACACAGTCATCTTCTTAGAAGTAAGCTCAAAGTCTAGATTCAGAGTTTTCACTACGCTACTAGCAATGTATGAGTGAGTCGAGCCAACATCAATCAAGGTGCTATAGGGTACTCCAAAGATCAAAAACATACCAGTTATGACGTCCGGTGCGTCACTCTCCTCTTGACGCCTCGCGGCATAGACCAAACCAGGTTGCCTAGCCTCAGTACCACCGGTACCTCCACTCGATGTCCCACGACCTCTGCCAGCACCATTACCTCCCCTTCCTGCACCACGACCTCTCGACGGCTGCTGGTTATCCCTCCTATTCAGTGGACGCTCCTGACCCTCAGACCTTAGCCTAGCTGCCTTTTTCGGACAGTCCCTAACTCGATGTGTCACGGACCCACATTCGAAACATCCCCGATTACCATTCCAACACTCCCCCGTATGAGACTTTCCACACCGAGCACACCGTGGCGGCCATTGAGTATTAGCAGTAGCAGCCGCAGCAGACCTAGCGGCTTGATCTGACCCACCATACCTTGTCCTCTTCTGCTGATTCCCAGAAAACCTCGAAGATTCGGAGCTCCTCTTATTCCAGCTCCTATCCTGATTTCATCTAAAAGACTGTCTTACTCCTTCAGCAACTTTAGCCTTCTCTACTAGAACAGCAAACTCCCATTCCTGTTGCGGAGCTATCATCATCCTCAGCTCATCCCTCAGCCCATCCTCGAATCTGACACAGCGTTCATACTCAGTACCCACAATACCACGAGCATACCTACTCAATCGGAGAAATTCAGCCTCATACTCTGCCACCGTCTTATTACCCTGAACCAGGTTCAAGAAAGCATTCCGTTGCGTATCCACGTAGCTAGCTCCTATGTATTTCCTCTGGTAAGCTGCCCTAAAGAATTCCCATGTGAGGTCATCCGCCATCGCTCCGTCCCTTATGGTGAGCCACCACTGGTATGCCTCATCCCGAAGTAGAGAGATTATACCCTTCAGTTTTTCCTCAGCTGAAAAATCCAAGTCATCCATGATCCTCTCGGTTGATTCCAGCCAATACTCCGCCGTACTGGGCGCCACACCGGAT
Organism: Gossypium australe; assembly: GCA_005393395.2. Classification (NCBI taxonomy): domain Eukaryota; kingdom Viridiplantae; phylum Streptophyta; class Magnoliopsida; order Malvales; family Malvaceae; genus Gossypium; species Gossypium australe. Next base: position 27,621,621 of record CM016614.1, on the reverse strand, counting down.
ACACCCCGAAATATCTCTGCCCCATTCGCTCGGAGTCGCTCAGGTACCGATTTTCGAGCTCCTGTACCTCTACCTGCCCCAGTCGTCATTTCTAGAACTCGCAGCACAGCCTGCGATACTGACTCGCCTCCCGTCTGATCCTGTTGTCCAACACCAAAAGTTGGGGGTGGTGGTGGAGGTGGTATTTCATTATCAGATCCTTGGCCCGACCTAACGGGTTCTGACACAACCATCCTGCCTCTACCGCGTCCCCGACGGCCACGTGCTCTAGAACTCATCTCTTATCGCGCAATCTGTCTAAAAAGTTTTATGAGTTAATCATTGTTTCATTGGTTATTAGCGAAGAAATTTTATGAACGAAGTTTAGGAGTTGTTCTTTCGATCACACAAGTTTCGAGTCTTCTATTCTAATTCAAAGATCACATTCACTTATTCCATCACCTTTTTGTCCCATTTCTAGCCCGGGGGTATTTTCGTCATTTGCCCTATAGGGTTATTTTGGTAATAAACCAGGGTAAATTTGTAAATCTTAATAAATCAAGGGTATTTCAGAAATTGTAAGACTTGGGGGTTCTTTTTGAGAATTTGTCTTCCAAATTGGTAGTGTTGCAAAAATTTTAAAAACTGGGGTTATTTTGGTAATTTTGTAAGTTAGGGGCAATTTCGTAATTTTCCAAAATCATGGCATTTTTGATATTTTACAAATTAGGGGTTTTGGGTATGTTTGTAAAATAAGAAAAATTTTGTTGAATTTGGGGGTAGCTTAGTAATTTTTAGAAACCAGGGGCATTTTTGTAATTTTACCTCTAGGAGTATTTTTGAAATTTCCATAAATCGAAAATTTTTCGGAAAAAATTTTGTAAAATAATGCTCACAAGTTTAAGGGAAATTTTTAGAAGTTTTAAAACTAGAGTTTTTATAAAAATACGGCTAGTTCCTTTTCGGGTTTTAGTTATTGGGTTTAGCCTATGAACAAGTCCTCCCGATTAGGGTGAACCGAAGCTACGCACCAGGTAGGATTCCTGCGAAGAGGAGGTGAGTCACCAGGACTACTTAAATACCAGGCTCTTCTGGATCCAATCCTAGACATGCGCACAAGGGTTACCACATCCTAACTCGGCGACTTAGTCATAGGTTTGTTTAATTAGGCAATTAAAAGTCTTATGCGATTGTTGATGTAAACTAGTCCTAGGGTTCACATACCTTTCATACTATTTACGTTCCATTTCTACCCCTTTTACAGATAATAATTCATACAGAGGTTAGAAATACTTACCCGAGCGGATTGCTGCCGGAGACTCGATGCCATGATGTTCAAAATAAAACCATTTTCATAATATTTCACAGAGGCCTATCAAGAAAACATTTTTGGGCCTTGGGCCCCCACAGCCGAGTTTTGAACCAGGCTCTGATACCAAATTATGTAACACCCCAAACCCGGCCCATGAGCCTTGATCGGATCTGATATGTCACAGAGTAAAAACGTTTTGAAGGATTTTGATTACTGGTAAAAATCTGAAAATTTTGGTGAGATTATAAAACGGTGTCTATTAAAACTCAGGTGGGATTGATTTTTTTATAAGCATGGTCGAGTTGAAACCTTTGAAAACATTGGATCATTTTGAATTTTTTTTCTTTAAACATCAGAGTTATTGTTAACTTGGTAAGTTTTTGCTACCCGATGGTAACATCCTTGAAAACGCGTACGAGTACTTATTTTGAAAACGTTACTTTTAACCGATTGATTTAACAGTTTATAAGTTCATTAGCAATATAATAGAAGTAAAGTAAAAGCGACTACTTAAACGTCCAAAATAATAACTAGCGGCCATATTACAAACCAAACCAAATATTAGTAAATAATAAACTTTAACGGTGCGAAATAAAATTTCAATCCAAGGAACAAGCATGGCCGCCTCGAGTCCTTTCCGGCTCCATCTCCGCGATCTACTCACCTGCAAAAATGATATGGGAAGGGGTGAGTCACCAAGACTCAGTGTATAAATCCCCAACCCAAAAATGCAACTCATACACAAGATATTAGTAAGACATGCAAACATGCAACCCAAGCTAGCCATCCATACTCCTTTTTCTACCCCGTGTGGTCAAAACCACTGGTGGTCAAAACCACTGGTGACCGAAGTCACAAATATATCAAGTGATGGGGCCAACCCATCGTGTGGTCAAAACCACTGATGACCATAGGTCACAATATCAACATGTGGTCAAAACCACTGGTGGTCAAAACCATTGGTGACCGAAGTCACAAATATCACTATGTGGTCAAAACCACTAGTGGTACCAAACCACTGGGACTTAGTCACAAATTATATCAACGGTGTGGTCAAAACCACTGGTGGTCAAAACCACTGGTGACCGAAGTCACAAATAAATCTGATGGGGCCCACCCATCGTGTGGTCAAAACCACTGGTGACAGTCCATAGAGATCATCTCCCTCCTCTCATCAATCCCACCATCATCATGCTCACATAACAAGTATCATGATCCCATATATCATGCATTTATATATAGCATAGTATTTAACAGCATATGATGGCGTACACAACATACATCATAGATCAAGTAATAGGGGACTTACCCGACATCCAAGCTTATGCCCACAAGGCAAAAATTTACTACACGAGAGGTTATATAGCAATATAATAGGCAGTCTATGCTAATAAAGTGTGTAAGAGTTTACACACCTGTTCAACCAAAGATCTAAGGAGAAATCTCGAGTCTATGCGATATTACAAAAATCTCGAACGTATTCCTTTACTCCTCCTACAGTCGGTCACTATGGTTAGTGCTAAAAAGTCTCATTCGGCTAAACTAACAATCTCAAAGGATCAATCGCACTCAAAACAAAATATGGCCCTAGGCCGAATCTTTATTAGCACTTACCAGCGCGATTTGAAATCTCGAAAGCCTCCGATTTCCCCTTGGCCGATTTGCCCCTAGAACCATAGTGTACACTCGGTTACACATAAATACCAAAAAAAAAAAATGGCCTTTGGCCGAATATGCTCAACCATTTTCCATACTTACCGAAATCCCAAAGTTGTCACTTGACTTGTCGAGATCCCTACCAAGAATATTTGTTAGAATCGGCATGCACACTTATATCCATAATTAAGGCCCTTGGCCGAATGGCATGATGCCTTACCTCGAAGAATAGATTCTCGAGAGGATCCTCTAGTGTTCCTTGGTGTCGACTACACACAAAATTCCATATTAAGACGCTTGTACACATTCGGTCGCCCATACCAAGGCTTATTCTCAAGCTTTTGGCACACCTTAAGGGAAGAGAAGAGAACCCGATTGCTAAAAAGAATACTCACCTTTATTGCTTCCTTGAACAGACTACAAGTGAAAAGATTCCAGGCATGGCTCCTAAGTGTTGATGAAGATATCCGGCCAACATAAGATGAAGGATAAAATTTTGAGTAACAAGGGGTGATAGATTCGGCCAAGTAGAAACAAATGAAGAAAGGAGTTTTGAAAATTTTTGAGCAAAGGTGGCTAGAGAGAATTCGGCCAAACAAATTGGAAAGAAAGGGAAAACCAATTAATGAAATTCGACACCTCCCTTGCTAGCTTCAAAACCGACCATGAAGGTCCCTAGGAGCTCCACATTCGGCCAAGAACAATGGTAAGAAAAGAAAGACAAAACAAAGAGTTTTGGCCATGCTTCTATATCTTTTTGTGATACTATCACCAATTAAAAATAAAACATTGTTTATTAAACTTCCCATCACTAACCCATGCTCCAACAATAATTAAAATAAAAAAAAAAAGAATACTTCCCATACTTCCAACAACATTGAAAACAAAAAAATAAATTTGGCTTCATCAATATAAGAGCCATGCAGGCCACTAGCTTCTCACGCCGGCAAAAAGAAATAAAATCCCCATGCTGCTGGCCAAAGGTTTCGAACCCAGGACCTGCTGGAGAAACCCCACGCCTCCAGCCACTCTGCTGTGGCGTCCTTTGTGACATAACCCGTCACAATTTCTTTTTAAGCACTCCCTCTTTAGCTCCCTTACTTTAATGCCAAACCCAAAAATGAAAGCGTCCTTGCGCTTCCATCAGGACTCGAACGCGAGTCCTCGTGCCGCAACCACCTAACACGCCCCACGCCACTTTACCACTTTGACTTTCATGTCCATCAATGCTCAAAAAATCCTTTTAAAGCCTCCTTAACCCCTTAACACCAACTTGCAAAAATAAAACATGCCTATGCCGCGCCCAAGACTCGAACTCCAGACCTGATATGGCGTTATTTCCAGGCCTTAAGTAGCGCCTTACAGCCACTTTACCAAGGCCTGCTTTATGCTAAGAACGCCTGCAATTTTACCTTAAGGCTTCCTTGGCCCAATTCCCCTTTTAACGCCAAAAATTAAAACTCTCCCATGCTATCACCCAGACTCGAACCCCTTACCTCCTGAAGCCCCCTTGCACCCTAGCGCCCCAAGCCATTCTACCAGCTGCTTCCTTGTGTCAATCTACTTCAAATATTTCTCTTAACCCCTATCTCAGCCCTAAGCCCTAAGCCCGACCTAACCCGGGGCTATGACTAGACCCTAAAACAAGTCAAATGAGCATAGTATTCCATCTCTTCGAGCATGTGAAAATAACAAAAATAATAAAATTGCGAACAACCCCTAATTCGGGATGTTACATCATGACCACACGATTTCCCTCGTCACAAAGTCATCTGGAAGAAGCTCATCTTCACAACCACATGAAATTCCTCATTGGGACGTCAATCCCTCGTCGCAACGTTGGTTATGTGTTGTCGTGACATCACCTACAATTTATGTAGAAACAACCCATAAACCTACTTTTGATACATTGACGCTAAACTAGACATACCATTTTGTGTTACCATGCCAATTTTCATTCTCTATCATATCATATAATATTCAGAGATCATATAAAACATGTTCAATTACACTAAATCATGCATTAACATACTTTGACATATCCAGTAAATTGTTATGCTAGCATGCAATCTTAGAGTCACAATTCAATTACTTAACATGTCAAATTTGCAGCTCATGCATTTATAAATGCAAAATAGGTTCATTTCATACCAATACGACATTTAAAACTTGTTCAAATATTTAGCATACCATTTTAACAACTGTATCATCAATCCACCAATGAACATACATACCATTCATCATGCATCTTCAACAACCATGTCATGCATATTCAAGCATTAAATTCAATCAAACAATCATTCATAAACCAAATATAAAATCCTTAAAATAGTCCTTAAAAATTTCATTACAACCAGCAATTAGTAAAGTCTAAAACCCTCAACTTTGGTTTTGCGTTGCCTTTCTTATTGAAGTAGAAAACACAACACATACTCAAGGTATTTTTTGCTTAGTTTTGGATCACTTGGATGGCTCACTTCTCCTCAAAATAAGCTATTTCTCCACAAATATTTCATAAAGAGTGTGAGCTTTTTCAAGCTCAATGAGTGCTCAAAGATTGCCACAAAGATCCACAATGTCAAGGTTAATTGAAAGCATACTATATCATTTACTCATGGTATTACGTCAAGCATGTGTCATAGCATTTCATGTTAATAAATTGACATTTTGTGAAACTTTACATACACATCAAACAAAATACATAGGCATTACAAACAGTAGCAAACACAACTAAGTCACTTCAAAATCACAGATTAAAGCCTCTCATTCTCAATACCAAAAACTTAGCTAGTTTTGCTGAAATAGATGTTTAACCACTACAATCTCGTTTCTAAGCCTAAATTTTGATTTCATACATCCTAAATATCATCTAATTATAGATCTAAACCTTCAATTTTGTCTAGTTACTTGGATCTAATTTTTAATCAAGCTTATATGAATCTTAAGAATGGGAAAACATTTGATTTGATTAAATTCCTTAAGGACTTGTTAAATTAAGATCAAATACCTTTAATTAGATAAAAATGAGTTAGAAATCACTCTAAAATAGAAGTTTAGCTTAGTAATATTTTTCAAGCTATAAATCTATTTAAAATCAATAGATCTATTGAAATTTTGATTAAATCAATTAAAAATCAAATTGAAATAACAATACACTTAGTTTAATCATAAAAAGTTGGAATCTCACCTCAATTTGACAAAAACGACGAGTTTAAGATCAAATTCAAACTAGGACGTGTGAGGAACAATAAAGGAATTAAGGATGAAAACTTGATTATTCTTTGAAATTGAAAGATAAATTTGTGTTTAGAAAACTTAAGAATAAAAAAGGACGAACCAATTCAAAGAGAAAAGCTCTAATTTAGTGTTTGAAAATTTTTTGAATGATATGTGAAAATGAGATGGAAGGGATGGTGAGGGTTGTTAAATAGGCAACCAATTTTCAAAAATTGGGCTATTGCCCATTCAACCTACTCCAGCTTCTTTCTTTTTTCAATTAAAGCTTATTTTCTAAATTATTTTCAAATTCGACCTCGTTTTAAAATTTTGTTTTAACCTAATTAATTTTCCGGTACTTAATTTTAATTTCTAAACCTTAACATTTAATTCTAATTATTTTCATTTTTTATTATATGCATTCCTATTTATTTTAATTATCTAACCTATCTCTGGTTTTCAATTCACTAACCCTTGATTTCTAACCCGATTTTGGGATGTGAAATGTTGAGTCCTTCATTTTCATGGAACATATGTTGGGTCATATCTTGTCCATATCAATCCCATAGACATCCATCTAAAAGGCTAGTGTAACATCCCCACTTCAAAAATAAATAAATAAAAAGAAGAGAGAAGAAGAATATTTATGGTAGAAGTCCTCAAATAAGCGACCTATAAATAAATAGTAGCATAAGAAATTATAATCGTTTTTAGAGGAAACTGTCACACATGAAAACACTGAGGATTATTAGTAAGAGCATGTGGTTAAGTTAAAAATTCGGTAACGAGTTCAGGGACTAAATTGAATAAGTTGGAAAAGTATAAAGGCTAAAGTGCAATTATTCTATTTTTATATTGATGGAAAGGTGACAATTTTACTATTACTTAAAAAAAATCAATGGTTTCATGATTACTTTTAAATTATATTTTATTAATAATATTATTTTAATAATTAATAATATTTTATTAATTAATATTATAATATAAAAAAGAGAAAAATATGAAATCTAATATATAAAAAAATCTTTCACTATTTTTCCTTCAAATTCAAGCTTAAGATATGATTTTTCTTCAAATTTTTCATAAATTTTGAATCTTTGAAGTTTGTTTTACATATATGCACCAATAGTTTTTTTTATTTATTTAGTATTTTGAAAGTTGCCATTAAAGGAAATTGATCGAAGCTTAGAAAACTTAAGTGAAGTAGGTATATTTTTTGGATAGGAAATGATTAGAAAATGAGTTCCAGCTTGTTAGAAGTGTGGAAAAGAAATAAAAAATAGATGAAAAGTTTACTTGGTATATTTGGCCATGTTAAAGGGGAAGTAAAGAACTTTGGCCACTTTGTGTAATATTTGTGCTAAATGATAGCTTGTGAAGCAGTGAGTACTCTGGTGAAGACGGAATTGAAAACGGATAATCGAGTCGAAAGATATGCGAATTTCGGACTAGGAAACTTAAATTGCTAACTTGATTAAACATGCATATTTAAGTTTTTTTTTGTTTTTTAGTTTTAGTATTAGAATAGATAAATGACATTGTTTCGTATTGAACTGCTCCTATTGTAGCTAAAAACGAAGCGAACATCTTGAAGGAGAAAGGCGAAGAGGAGTAAAGCGATTGAAACTTCGGTTTGTGCTAATATCTTATTTTCATTACATAAAGCTTTAGAATATCTAGTTTACTATGATTAGTTATATTTATTTTATTATATTTTATTTTATTGAGTTTTGGATGAGTTTGAATGATTTAGTTAATATTTATAAAATTATGTTTCGAGATGAATATTATATTTTTCATATGATCAAATTAGCAAATTCATGGTTATGATTTGGATTTGAGTATTATGATTTTAGATGATCGAGCAAGAAAATGATTAATATGTTTTGAATTGGAAGCCTAATTTTACATTAGGCGATATGTGATTTGAACATGAAACGGGATTGAAATGGATCATGAAACTTGGTTTTTACCCCGTTTCACTAAGTTAGACTAAATTATATATAGTTGGCATGCCACAGAGTTTTTATATTAAAAAAATTTAAATCTCCTCAATTCCCAAAGGGTCGAGGGAGAAAAGGTCAAATTGAACAGTTATTATTATTGTTAGCCCCAATTCCCAGAGGATCGTGGTCTACTCTAATAACCATCGTTGTCGAACAAATCGGGATAAGGGATTTGTGTATCTGGTTATGAGTCAAAACTTTAGTACGCGGTCCAAATTGAAAAAAAAACAAAAACAAAAATTGAATTTATTTGTATTTTCATATTGTGTGAATTAAATTAATTACACGATTTTGAATTTGATTAAAAAGCTTATTTTCTTTATTCGATTTGTCAATATCAAAATATTAAAGTTTATTAATATTAGAATTTTATTTTATTGTGATGTTATTAATGATATTTAAAATCATGTTTTAGTTTATTTCTATCAATTAATTTATGTTTAATACTTATGTAATGATCTATATGATATTAGCACAATTGAGCATAAAAATTGCTCAGCGTACGGTTTGTCTATTTTTCCGTGCGCAAGTAGTTAGATTTGTTAGGTCTTTCCAACAGCATCCGAAGTACCGAAGTTCAGCTCAAACAATGTTGGTGAAAAGTTTACTTTATAGATGATGTAAATGGCATGTATCTAGGCTTGTGTGTGTATATATATATATATATATATATAATATTATGTCATAAACTGAATTTAAATATTTTCGTTACATTTTCTTTGCTAGTACTTTATAACTAATGTTTTGATAAAATAGTAAAGCGTAGAAATCTAGTTTATTGATATGTTTTGAGAAATCGTAGTGTTGAGAATTGATATGGGAGATTATTTGAATGTGGATATTTTTTGAAATCTAAATCTTGCAGGGGGTTTTATGTAAAATAGACAAAAATTCTACCGAAATTTTTATAAAATAATTTTACCGCTACATTTCCTTTTAAAAAAACATGGAAAAGTGAGTTGCTTCGGCAATGAAATGTGGCATTTTATATTCGGATCCAACAACTGAATCGGGTATATGGTGTCATAGCTATTATGCTCCCTAAGTGGCCAACCACGATAAGACTAGAGTAGGACACGTATCAAGACTTAGTGCTAAGGGACGGCCATCCTTGTTATACATACTCATCTTTGACCTTCAATTAATAGTCTTTCCAATGTAGTTATCAAAAAGGTGGTTACAAAATAAATGTCATATTTTACAGAACCTAGGAGAGGGAGGTAAGTTATCAAGAACATGCTACAAGTGATGGGTAATGAGAATGTGAAAAATCATGTCCATGTGATTGTGTTACCATTAGTGAGTAATGAGAAAGAATTTATAAAGATAGTGGGTATTGTGGCGGTTATGTGGGTGTTACACTTAAATAGCACATTTTGTCAAGGAGAATGCTACTTGCACACTTGAATGCAAGTGCACTATTTTTCCAACAATGAGTGGGAAAGGGACCCTTGTTTTCCAAAGAAATGTTAAGAAACAAACTTTTTAATAATGTTTGTATTTGAATCTCAAAGAAATGCTCTCCTAGACACCCCAACAGAGCAAACTCAAGAATCATGTCAATCTTCTTCCTAAGTTTAGCTTTATAGCCTTTTCAACATATAATGTTGTTCTTAATGTTATCTTTAAAGCCTTCCAAGTATGATTTTATTTTTTTTGGAAAGGTTAGTTCCACAACACTTCCAACATGGAGTGTTGTTCTTAAAGTTAGCTTTACAAGCTTCTCAATATAGAATGTTGCTCTTAAAATTAGCTCTACTTCTTTTTCAACATTCACAAAAGTGCCAATAAATATTGTTTAAGCGTGCCAATAAATGTTGTTTAAGCGTGTTAAGAAGTGCTCCTACTAGGAATGCTATTACTTTGCAATACTAGTGTCAAGATTCTAATAACCAAACACAATTTTTTACATTTTACCAAGTACATGAGATTTTATTTTCTTGATGTTAGGAAACCAATATTCACATCCATTGACACCAAAGGATAAATATGTGTAAAATAAATAAATAAAAGAGCAATAATAAATTAAGTGTTATTTTTATTAAGAAAAATTATCTTATACATCCTCAATGAAGTTTTATGTATCCTATAAGATGTAGTAAAATAAAAAATAAAAAATATATATATGACATTTGTTACACCCTTAATATGTTTGTGGAACCTAAAAAATTCCACAAATGAGTTAAGGATTCGACAAGTATATTATAAGATGTAGTAAAAAAATTAATTACATAAATAAATATGATATTTTTCGTACTCTCAGCTCACTTATGGAATTAAAAAAAAATTATGTATCAAATAATTACTTATATGTATAAACATCAAAATGAGTGGGGTGAGAGCCGACAAGATTAAAGCTAGAGAGATGCAAGTTGATGGGATCGGAGATAATAGGAAGCAAGCTAGCAAGATACAAGCTAAAGTGACCAAAGCTAGTAGGGTAATTATGTTTTAGAATCCAATTTATAGGGGGTCTTTTTTTTCTAAAGGACAATAGTACTTTTGGCTTTATAATTTGAACCATGAAGCTATATTTTTTTAATTATTTATTGGAACACAAAATATGAAAAATTATTTTCGTAATTTCAATGACTTTTTAAGAAAATAATAATAAAAGGTTTGTAAATAACAATCTTAAGTGATTTTTAAAATAACAATCTTAAGTGATTTTTAACTTAAATATAATTTAAGACATTTATTTTAATTTCTTTAAAGAGATTAAATATTTATTTTCTAAAAAAAACTAGTCAATCTTACAACACATACTAATAACTCTTTTGTTTTAATAAGTTGTCTCACATTGCCCCTAATTTTGCAAATCAAATTTTTTTATTTTGATTTATTAAAGAAATAAACAATATTTCAGCATTTGAATTCATTTGTGTAGGAATTTAATTCCCACCATGGTGAATACTATGAACTTTCACATGCCAAGTTTTAGTCAACATTAAATAGGTGCCTTTTTCAATATTGGAGAAAAGAAAACAAAAGCCATTGTGAATTAATAGAAGCAACATACCGGGAATATTACTCATGATGACATCGGTCATGTTAATGTTTCTACTATTACTAAAGTTGTTTCTCATGCTTTTCCCTTTTTCCCTTTTTAGTACATTTTATGTACTTATGATCACCAACCTAAGAACTAGATAAAGTCTAGGTTGCCCACCTGCAACCAAGGAGTTGGCAAGGGGAACTCGCGGTCTCAGCTTGCACATGCCACGGGGTGCTCGTAAGGGGAGCCCGTTGTCTCAGTTCACATATATCCAAGGAGTTCGCATGTTGGGGCCACGAAATCCAACAGGCAGCCCAATACCGTACACGTTATTCCATGAAAAGTAACCATGTATATAAATATTTGATTATCCCCTTTAATGAGACACAACAGAAAATTACTCAACAATTAGTGCGATGAGTGTGGACATACACTTCTAATCAATAGATTTCTTTCAAGTTTAAGAAAAATTACCATAAGTTAAGATGGCTCACCCAAGTGAGAACTTCCCCTTCAATCTTTCATCTGGACTAGCTGGAGCTTTGGGTTCTGGCGGTCAACCTAATGAAGCAGATTTGTTTGCCGGTTGGTTCACCGATCGACCAAAGAACCTCGGCAAGGCTTGAACATATCCTCTGGGCAATGGCTGTCACTCCCTTCAAATCAGAAACATCGCCACAGTAATTTCTTACTCTTCAGGAGCAGATAAAGTTTATGATAGAACAAATGGATGCGTAGGAAGCACGATTCAAGCAGCAGCAGACTTTTCAGCAAGAGTTACTAAAGTAGAATGAGGAGTTAAGAAGGAAGGTAAACTAAGTCAATTATGATTTTCATGACAATGTAAATACACAGGACGAAACTCCAAGTATACATGTGAGAGAATGGCAAAACAAGATGGACGAGTTGCGACGAGACATGAGAGCGTTGCACCTCGAGTCTCAGGTAATGGATTGGATTTTCTATTCTAACAATCCATTGGCCTCTGAGATAGTGGCAGTGAACTTGTCACTGGATTTAAGTCCCAAAGGACATGTTTGAGGGGAGAAAAGACTTGCGAGCCCACTTGATGCAGTACAATGATTATAAGAATGTGTTGGGACATCAAATTCATCAAAATGTAAAGCTTTTTCCACAACACTGAAAGGAAGTGCAAAGATTGATTGGTACTTGTCCCTTCCTCAAGGCTCAGTTCGAAGCTTCTTCCAGTTGGGCAGTCTCTCTAAAATTATGTGAAGCAGTTTCATACGGCGAATTTGAACACGAAGAACTTTGAGGATCAGTGGGCTATTGATGCTTTCATCATGGGGGTGCAGAATGACCATGTATAGTACTCATTTACTGATAATAGGCCATAGAGTTTGGTAGATTTGTACAAGCGAGCCCACAAGTTCACAGAGGCAAAGTAGATTAAAAGGATATCGTGTGGCACACTTCAAAGAAAAGATCGGTAGTTTAAAAATCAAGAAGGAGCTCGCAGCAGCCATAGCCCTCCTAGCCAATCATTGCGAGTGAGAAGTGATAGGCAGCAGAGAGCACAGATGCAAGGTGATTCTCCCAGGGCTCCTTAGAGGTCTCAAATAAAGTATACTAGGAAATACATTTCCAGCACAAGTTTGAAGTTTACACTCCTTTGAATGCTACCCATACTTACATTTTGGACTAGGTAAAGAGTATTGGTATCCTGCCAAAACCATCTCCAATGAGGCATAGCACAAGAAGGTCCAACTCAAGAGATAGATGTGCTTTCCACAATGACGTTGGGCACAAAAATGAAGATTGTTTCCCTCTAAAGGATGCTATCGGTAGTGAGAAACGACGAGCTTGTAGAGTTTGTTGATCAGTTTTTAGAAGGAAGTTTATGGGAGAGCAGTATATGGATCTTGTGCAAGGTAGCTTGTCTGTGGCTGATTATGAGGCAGAGTTTGTGCGCATTAGTCACTATGCTTTCGAGATAGTTTTGACTGAAAAGGATCGTTATAAGAGGTTCTGCTTTGGGCTCAATCGTGAGATTCGGGTTTATTTAGTGGCCCAAAATATAGAGTTGTTTGATGAGCTTGTGGTGGGAATTTTTGGATCTTGTGCAAGGTAGCTTGTCTATGGCTGACTATGAGGCAGAGTTTGTTCGCCTTTGTCAGTATGCTCCTAAGATGGTTTTAACTGAGAAGTATCGTTGTAAGAGGTTTCCCTTTGGGTTCAATCGTGAGATTCGAGTTTATTTAGTGGCCCAAAATACATAGTTGTTTGATGAGCTTGTATAAAAAGCCAAGGTTATGGAGGAGACTTTGGCTGAGCCAGCTCGTTCTATAGTTGCTAAGACTGGTAAGAGGGCTTTCAATGGAGCTTCTAAACGTCCGCCCAATAGGGGGCATAATAATTACGACTCCGGTAGAGATGTGAGACATGGGTCTCAACTGAGTCAGTCTAAACAACAGAATAATGTTGTGATTAGCATTGGTGGTTCTGGATGACCGCTTTGTGCTCATTGTGATTGTAGGCATCCTGGAGAGTGCCATAAGTTGACTGGTGGCTGCTTTAAATGTGGTTCGAAGGAACATTTTCTGAGGGATTTCCCAAATAAAGTAGAGGTTTTACAGACTCAGAGTTCAGCACCTATTTCTGCGCCTGCTAGAGGCCGAGGTTGTGGTAGAGGTAATGAGAGACCGATTGGGCAGTGGATTTTTGCTCACACTGTTGCCTCACAGGTTGAGTCTGGTGGTCCCGCTTAGGTTTATACTGTTAGGGAACTCGAGGATCAAGATCCAACTGATGTTATTGTAGGTACTTTCACTTTGCGATCTATCCAATTGTTTGCTTTAGTTGATTTTGGATCTACACATTCGTACATTTTGAGTGAATTAGTTAGTCAGCTAGGGATTCCTGTAGAGATAATTTATTTGGGCATGACTGTAATTAGTTACATTGGAGATAGTGTTATTTTGAATAGAGTTTACCATAGATGTCCCCTTATGATACAAGGGCACATTTTCTCTATTGACCTTATGGAATTGTCATTTTATAGGTTCGATGTTTTTTTGGGCATGGACTGGTTAACTGAGTATAAGGCTAAGGTAGATTTTGAGACTAAGCAAATTACCTTGAGAGATAGTGATGGTTTGGAAATAGTTGTAGTGGGTGAAAGACTAGTTTTATGTCAAATATGGTTTCTCCAATGAAGGCTGAAAAGATGATGGGAAAAGGTTGTGAGGCTTACTTAGCCTATGTGATGAATTTAGTTAGTAAAGAGTTGAGAGTTCAAGATATTCATACTGTTAAAAGATTTTCCTTATGTGTTTCCTGAAGAGTTTCCTGGTTCGTCACTAGATCGTAAAGTTGAGTTTGGTATTAAGCTCTATCTTGGTACTGCACCAATGTCTATTGCGCCCTATCGCATGGCACCAAAAGAGCTCAAGGAGTTAAAGATTCAGTTGCAAGAGTTATTGGATAGAAGGTTTATTCTACACAGAGTATCTTTGTGGGGTGTACCAAATTTGTTTGTAAAAAAGAATGATGGTACGATGATGATGTGTATTGATTATAGGCAGCTTAACAAGTTAACTATTAAGAGTAAGTATCCCTTGCCTCGAATTGATGAATTGTTTGCTCAGTTTTGAGGTGCAACGGTGTTCTCAAAGATTGATTTAAGATCTGGGTATTAACAATTAAAGGTGAAGGAGTCGGATGTGTTGAAAACTGCTTTTAGGACTCGGTATGGGCATTATGAATTTTTGGTAATGCCGTTTGGATTAACTGATGCCCCTATTGTGTTCATGGATTTAATGAACCGAGTATTCCATTCATACTTAGATCAGTTTGTGGTTGTCTTCATAGAAAACATTTTGGTGTATTCTCGTTCTAAGGAGGATCATGACGAGCACTTAAGGAATGTTCTATAGATTCTTTGGGACCAGCAATTGTTTACGAAGTTAAGTAAATGTGAATGAAGTGGTGTTATTAGGTCATGTGGTTTCAGCAGAAAAGATTCGTGTGGACCCAAAGAAGATTGAGGAAATTTTAGAATGGAAGCCACCTAGGAGTGTTACTGACGTTCAGTATTTCTTAGGTTTAGTTGGTTATTACCGTAGATTCGTTGAAGGGTTTTCTCTCATTGTTGTACCCTTAACGAAACTACTTCAGAAGAGTGTGGTGTTCGAATGGACCGATGAAAGGTAGAAGAGTTTTAATCAGCTAAGGTAGTGTTGATGAAGGCACCTGTGTTGGTTCAATCGAAGCCTGGAAAAGATTTTGTAGTTTATAGTGATGCTTCCTATTCAGAATTAGTTTCATTTTGATGCAATAGGGTAAAGTTGTGTCTTATGCTTCAAGGTAGTTGTAATATCTTGAAATAGGGGTAAAATTTTTATTAAATTATTTTTCATGTATATGCTCGAAGAGATGGAGTGTTATGTTCACCTGACTTGTTTTAGGGTCTAGCCATAAACCCGGGCTAGCTCTGACTTAGGGCTAAAAAAAAAAATTTCTTTTAGTGCTTAAGTGGAGGGAGCTAGGTGAGATAAGGGTTAAGAGAAACTTTTGGAAGGGTTTGACATAAGAAACCAAGTGGCAAGATGGCTAGGGGCGCTACCTGGGGAGCTTGAATGGTGCGGTGAAGCAGGGGTACGAACCCCAGGAATCGCGTTGGGGAGTTTTTATTTTTTTTTGGCATTAAAGGAGCTGGGTGAAGGAGGCTCTAAAAATATTTTCGGTGAGGTTATGGCATGAAGGTTGGCCTGGCAAAGTGGCTTGGGAGCGCCACTTAAGGGCCTGGGGACGAAGGGACTCAAGTTCGAGTCACGCTGGGAGCAAAAGGGCGTTTATTTTGTTTTTGGCGTTGGATCGAGGGAGTGCTTAAAAGGAAATTGTGGCGAGTTGTGTCACAAATGAACGCCTTGGCAGAGTGGCTGCGGGCGTTAGTGTAGCTGCTCCCTCAGGTCCCATGTTCGAACAACGTGGGCAGGGGAAGGAGGATTTATTTTTGCCCTTGGCGTTAATGCATGAAAGAGCCAAGGAATGAACACTTAAAAGAAAATTTCGATGAGATTATGTCACGAAAGGAATCAGTGGCGGAGTGGCTGGAGGCTTGGATGTCTTCTTCGGGTCTCGGGTTCGAGACCCAGGGGCAGCATCTGGGGGATTTTAATTTTCTTTTGCTGGCATGAGTGGTGGTCTGCGCATGGGCACCTAGTGGATGAAGAAACCAAGTTGTTTTTTTTATTTTATTTTATTTTCAAAGGCTGTTGGAAGTATGGGTGATTTTATTTTATGTATTGGAAGTATGGGTTGAATTTCTTTTATTTTATTTATTGGAACAGGGGATTAAGTGATGGGAAATAATATTGTTTTATTTCAAATGGTTAACTATCACATTATGGGAGCATGGCCGAATGAGGTATACTCTTGGGGAGCTTGCTTGGTAGGCCTTGAGTAGCAAGGGAAGCCGAAATTTCTTTGATTTGAGCAAACATCTTTTTCTCCATTTTTGTTGCTCTGCCGAATTCCTTCCCATTTTTCTCTTTTTCCCTTTATTTTCCTTCAACCTCAATTCCTTCCTACTTCCTTGAAAGTCGAATGCCCTTGGCATTGAAGGTCATAGCCGAAACCTTGTTGCCATTGTTCTCCATCTTTTTGAAGGGCATAGCCGAATTTTTCCTTGCCATTTAGAGCATAGGCCGAACCCCCCAAAGGAAGGTGCTATCGATTTTGAAGGGTGGTAAGTGTCTCATTTTTAACATTCGATTTCTTTTCTCTCTTTTGATGTGCCGAAAGTTTGAGTTTAGGCCTTGGTAAGGTTGGCCGAATTTGTATAGGGTCTTAATAGTGTAACTTTTGTGTGTAGCCGACACCAAGAAGTATTTCGGGTTTTGGTTCTTCAAGGGATCTAGACAAGACAAGTGACAACTTTGGGATTTCGGGGCAAATCGGCTAAGGAAATCAGAGGCTTTCGGGATTTCACATCGCGTTGGGTCAAGGGATCTAGTGCGGTAGATCGATTCTTCGGGTTTTCGTTATTGAGTAGTTCGGGATTCGCTTAGACTTATGTTTAAACAGGTGTGTAAACTCTTACACACTTTATTAGTATAAACTGTTATTATGATGATATATATAACCTCTCATGTAGTAACCTTGCCTTGTGAGCATAAGCTTGGATTTCGGGTAAGTCCCCTATTACTTGATCTATGATGTATGTTGTGTATGCCATCATATGCTGTTAAATGCTATGCTATATACAAATGTATAATATATGGGATCATGATACTTGTTATGTGAGCATGATGATGGTGGGATTGATGAGAGGAGGGAGATGATCTCTATGGACTGTCACCAGTGGTTTTGACCACACGATGGGTTGGCCCCATCATTTGATATTTGTGACTTCGGTCACCAGTGGTTTGGTACCACCAGTGGTTTTGACCACACCGTTGATATAATTTGTGACTAAGTCCCAGTGGTTTGGCACCACCAGTGGTTTGGTACCACATATTGATATTTGTGACTTCGGTCACCAGTGGTTTGGCACCACCAGTGGTTTTGACCACATGTTGATATTGTGACCTATGGTCATCAGTGGTTTTGACCACACGATTGGTTGGCCCCATCACTTGATATATTTGTGACTTCGGTCACCAGTGGTTTGGCACCACCAGTGGTTGGTACCACACGGGGTAGAAAAAGGAGTATGGATGGCTAGCTTGGGTTGCATAATTGCATGTCTTACTAATATCTTGTGTATGAGGTGCATTTTCGGGTTGGGGATTTATACACTGAGTCTTGGTGACTCACCCCTTCCCATATCATTTTGCAGGTGAGTAGATCGCGGGGATGGAGCCGGAGAGGACTCGAGGCGGCCATGCTTGTTCCTTGGACTTGAAATTTTATTTCGTACCGTTAAAGTTTACTATTTGCTAAATTTTGATTTGGTTTGTAATATGGCCGCTAATTATTATTTTGGATGTTTAAGTAGTTGCTTTTACTTTATTTCTATTATATTACAAATGAACTTATAAACTGTTAAATCAATCGGTTAAAAGTAACGTTTTCAAAATAAGTACTCGTACGCGTTTTCAAAGATGTTACCATCGGGTAGCAAAATTTACCAAGTTAACGATAACTCTGATGTTTCTAAAAATTTAAATGATCAAATGGTTTCAAAGGAAAAAGGTTTCAACTCAACCGTGTTTATCAAATCAATCCATCTGAGTTTTAGCAAACACCGTTTTATAACCTCAACAATATTTTCAGATTTCCACTGTTAATCCAAATCATTCAAAACGTTTTTACTCCGTGACATACCAGATCCGGTCAAGGCTCGTGGGCCGGGTTTGGGGTGTTACATATTTGGTATCAGAGCCCAGTTCAAAACTCGGCTGTGGGGGCCCAAGGCCCAAAAATGTTTCTTGATGGGCTTCTGTGAAATATTATGAAAATGGTTTTGTTTTGAACATCATGGCATCGAGTCTCTGGCACCAATCCGCTCGGGTAAGTATTTCTAACCTCTGTGTGAATTATTATCTGTAAAGGGGTAGAAATGGAACGTAGATAGTATGAAAGGTATGTGAACCCTAGGACTAGTTTACCCCAACAATCGCATAAGATTTTTAATTGCCTAATTAAACAAACCTATGACTGAGTCACCGAGTTAGGGTGTGGCAACCTTTGTGCGCATGTCTAGGATTGGATCCGGAAGAGCCTGGTATTTAAGCAGTCCTAGCGACTCACCTTCTCTTCGCAGGAATCCTACCTGGTGCGTAGCTTCGGTTCACCCTAACCGTGAGGACTTGTTCATAGGCTAAACCCGATAACTAAAACCCGAAAGGGAACTAGCCGTATTTTTATAAAAACTCTTAAAAGTTACCCTTTAACTTGTGAGTATTATTTTACAAAA
The DNA here is from genome assembly GCA_005393395.2 of Gossypium australe. Taxonomy (NCBI): domain Eukaryota; kingdom Viridiplantae; phylum Streptophyta; class Magnoliopsida; order Malvales; family Malvaceae; genus Gossypium; species Gossypium australe. Next base: position 27,602,575 of record CM016614.1, on the reverse strand, counting down.
ATTTTCGGAAAAATTTTGATTTATGGAGATTTCAAAAATAGCCTTAGTGGTAAAATTACAAAAATACCCCTGGTTTCTAACATTACAAGCTACCCCCCAAATTCAACAAAATTTTTCTTATTTTACAAGCATACTCAAAACCCTTAATTTGCAAATATCAAAAATGCCATGATTTTGGAAATTTACAAAATTACCCCTAACTTATAAAATTACCAAAATAACCCTGGTTTTCAAAATCTTTGCAACACTACCAATTTGGAGAACAAATTTCCAAAAAGAACCCTCAAAGTTTTGCAATATCTCGGAATTATTGAAACCTTACAAATTTACCCCGGTTTATTACCAAAATACCCTTGTAGGGCAAATGACGAAAATACCCCCGGGATAAGAATTGGACAAAAAGGTGATGGAATAAGTGAATGTGTATCTTTGAATTAGGATAGGAGACTTGAAACTTGTTTGATCGAAAGAACAACTTTTAAACTCCGTTCATAAAATTCCTTCGCTAACAATCAGTGAAACAATGACTAACTCATAAAACTTTTTAGTCAGATCGCGCGATAAGAGATGAGTTCTAGAGGACGCGGCCATCGAGGATGCGGTAGAGGCAGGATGGCTGTGTCAAAACCCGTTAGGTCGGGCCAGGGATCTGATAATGAGATACCACCTCCACCACCACCCCCAACTTTTGGTGTTGGACAACAGGATCAGACAGGGGGCGAGTCAGTATCGCAGGCTATGCTGCGAGTTCTAGAGATGATGGCTGGGGTAGGTAGAGGTACAGGAGCTCAGAAATCTGTGCCTGAGCGACTCCGAGCGAATGGGGCGAAGATATTCCGGGGTGTGTCAGGTGTGGCCCCCAGTACGGCGGAGTATTGGCTGGAATCAACTGAGAGGATCATGGATGACCTGGATTTTACAGCTGAGGAAAAACTGAAGGGTATAATCTCTCTACTTCGGGATGAGTCATACCAGTGGTGGCTCACTGTAAGGGATGGAGCGATAGCGGAGGATCTCACATGGGAATTCTTTAGGGCAGCCTACCAAAGGAAATATATAGGAGCTAGCTACGTGGATGCGCAACGAAAGGCTTTCTTGAACCTGGTTCAGGGTAATAAGACAGTGGCAGAGTATGAGGCTGAATTTTTCCGATTGAGTAGGTATGCTCGTGGTATTGTGCGTACTGAGTATGAGCACTGTGTCAGATTCGAGGATAGGCTGCGGGATGAGCTGAGGATGATGATAGCTCCGCAACAGGAACGGGAGTTCGCTGTCCTAGTAGAGAAGGCTAAAGTTGCTGAAGGGGTAAGACAGTCTTTTAGACAGAATCAGGATAGGAGCTGGAACAAGAGGAGCTCCGGATCTTCGAGGTTTTCTGGGAATCAGCAGAAGAGGACAAGGTATGGTGGGTCAGATCAAGCTGCTAGGCCTGCTGCTGCTAATACTCAATGGCGGCCACGGTGTGCTCAGTGTGGAAAGTCTCACACGGGGGAGTGTTGGAATGGTAATCGGGGATGCTTCGAATATGGATCCGTGACACATCGAGTTAGGGATTGTCCGAAAAAGGCAGCTAGGCTGAGGTCTGAGGGTCAAAAACGTCCACTGAATAGGAGGGATAACCAGCAGCCACCGAGAGGTCGTGGTGCAGGAAGGGGAGGTAATGGTGCTGGCAGAGGTCGTGGGACATCGAGTGGAGGTACCGGTGGTACTGAGGCTAGGCAACCTGGTTTGGTCTATGCAGCGAGGCGTCAAGAGGAGGGCGACGCACCAGACGTCATAACCGGTATGTTTTGATCTTTGGAGTACCCTATAGCACCTTGATTGATGTTGGCTCGACTCACTCATACATTGCTAGTAGCATAGTGAAAACTCTGAACTTAGATTTTGAGCTTACTTCTAAGAAGATGACTATGTTAAGCCCTCTGGGTCACCCTGTAGAAGTAAGTAAACTCTATAGGGATGTACCCCTAGAACTCCAAGGGGTCGTGTTCTTGGCTGACTTGATGAAACTATCGTTTAGGGAGTTCGATCTGATTCTCGGGATGGATTGGCTAGTAAAGTATCAAGGTAGCCTGGATTGCGCAGCTAAGCGCATGGTGTTAAAGACCGTGGAAGGAGATGAGGTGGTGATGATAGGTAAGAGGAGAGATTACCTATCTAATCTGGTTTCTGCATTGAAGGCGGAAAAGATGGTTAGGAAGGGTTGTGAGGCATATGTGGTGCATGTTCGTGCTTTGGAAGCTAAGGATGCAGCTATTAGGGATGTTCGGACTGTAAGGGAGTATGTCGATGTGTTTCCAGAAGAACTCCCGGGTCTACCTCCTAATCGTGAGGTTGAGTTTGGTATAGATTTGTTATCGGAACTGCGCCAGTATCTATAGCTTCGTATCGGATGGCACCGAGAGAATTAGTGGAGTTGAAGGCTCAGATCTAGGAGTTGTTGGATAGAGGGTTCATCCGACCGAGTGTATCGCCTTGGGGAGCTCCAGTGCTTTTTGTCAAAAAGAAGGATGGAACAATGAGGATGTGCATAGACTATCGACAGCTGAACAAGCTGACAATAAAGAACAGGTATCCTTTGCCCAGGATTGATGATTTGTTCGATCAACTCAAGGGTGCATTGGTTTTCTCTAAGATCGACCTCAGATTGGGGTATCACCAGCTTAAGGTGAAGGAAGCTGATATCCATAAGACGGCATTCCGTACTCAGTATAGGCACTACGAGTTTCTGGTAATGCCTTTTGGTTTGACGAATGCACCAGCCGCGTTTATGGACCTGATGAACCGGGTTTTCCAACCCTATCTGGATCGGTTCGTCGTAGTGTTTATAGACGACATTTTGGTGTACTCGAAGTCTGAAGAGGAGCATGACGCACACCTTCATGTGATTCTGGCTTAAGGAGGTAACTTTCCTAGGACATGTTGTTTCAGCTGAGGGAATCAGGGTGGATCGTAGCAAGATCGAGGCAGTGTTGGAGTGGAAACCCCCAAAGTCAGTTACGGAAATCCGAAGTTTTCTGGGGTTGGCAGGATATTACAGAAGATTCGTGGAAAATTTCTCCTTAGTCGCAGCATCGTTGACCAAGTTATTGAGAAAAGGAGTTCCGTTTGTGTGGTCTGAGAAGCAGCAAGAGAGTTTCGACAGACTAAAGAAGATTTTGACAGAAGCACCAGTCTTGATTCAGCCTGAGTCAGGAAAGGAATTCACTGTATATTGTGATGCATCGCATACTGGTTTAGGGTGTGTGTTGATACAAGAAGGGAAGGTGGTCATTTATGCGTCACGGCAGTTGAGGCCTCACAAAGGTAATTATCCGACGCATGATTTGGAATTAGCTGCTGTGGTTTTGCCTTGAAGATTTGGAGGCACTATCTGTATGGGGAGAAGTCAGTGGTGTACTCGGATCACAAAAGTCTGAAGTACCTCTTGACTCAAAAAGATTTAAATCTGAGGCAGCAGAGGTGGATTGAGTTGCTGAAGGACTACGACTGCTCTATCGAATACCATCCGGGCAAGGCTAATGTAGTCGCGGATGCTTTGAGTCGTAAAGTGGTGGCAGATTTGCGAGCAATGTTTGCTCACCTAAGTCTCTATGAGGATGGTAGTCTTCTGGCGGAATTGCAGGTAAAACCGTCTTGGATCGATGAGGTTAAAGAGAGGCAGTTGACCGATGAAGTTTTGAGTACTCGGAGGTTGCAAGTACTGAGTGGTGAGGCCAAAGGTTTCAGTTTGGGTAGTGATGGAGTGTTGTATTTTCAAGGGAGAGTATGTATGCCTAAGGATGATGATTTGAGGCAGCGGATCCTTAAAGAAGCCCATAGCAGCCCGTACGCTATGCATCCTGGAGGCAGCAAGATGTATCGGGATTTAAAGGAGCAGTTTTGGTGGCCGGGTCTGAAGCGGGAAGTAACCGAGTTAGTGGGCAAGTGTCTTACATGCCAGTAAGTTAAGGCTGAGCATCAGTTGCCATCAGGGCTGTTACAGCCGGTAAAGATCCCACAGTGGAAGTGGGAGGGGATTACGATGGATTTTGTAAGTGGGCTTCCTCTTACGCCCAGTAAGAAAGACTCAATATGGGTGATAGTGGACCGGGTAACTAAGTCGGCCCATTTCATACCGGTAAGGGTTGACTACTCTCTTCAAAGGTTAGCCAAGCTGTATATAGCTGAGATAGTGCGGTTGCATGGAATACCTGTGTCCATTATCTCTGATAGAGATCCCTGGTTCACGTTGAGATTCTGGAAGGCCTTACATCAGGCGTTGGGTACGAAGTTGAATTTCAGCACGGCCTTTCATCCGCAGTCTGATGGACAATCTGAGAGAGTAATCCAGGTATTGGAAGATATGTTAAGAGGCTGTGTTTTGGACTTCCATGGTAGTTGGGAGGAGTACCTACCCTTGGCAGAATTCGCTTATAACAACAGTTATCAAGCGAGTATTCAGATGGCACCATATGAGGCGCTGTATGGTCGGAAATGCCATACTCCTACCTGTTGGACAGAACTGGGTGAGCGTCAGATATTGGGGCCAGAGTTGGTGGCAGAGACGGAAGACAAGGTTAGGGTAATTCGGGCTCGTCTGAAGGAGGCATCGGACAGGCAGAAATCATACGCTGATCTTAAGCGCTGGGATGTGGAGTATGCAGTGGGTGATAAGGTCTTCTTGAAGGTATCACCTTGGAAGAAGGTGCTGAGGTTTGGCCGGAAGGGCAAGCTAAGCCCTAGGTTCATCGGTCCGTACACAGTGTTGAAATGTGTGGGACCGGTAGCTTACTAGCTCGAGTTGCCGGCGGAATTAAGTCAGATTCATGACGTCTTCCATGTGTCAATGCTTAGGCGCTATCGATCAGATCCATCACACATTGTACCGATTGCGGATATTGAGGTAAATGCGAACTTGTCTTTTGAGGAGGAGCCGGTACAGATTTTGGATCGAGATGTCAAAGTTCTGAGGAAGAAGTCAGTACCGTTGGTAAAGGTGTTATGGCGGAACCATGGTACGGAAGAGGCCACGTGGGAACCCGAGGATGTGATGCGGCAGCAATACCCCCAACTCTTCTGATCCAGGTAATTTCGAGGACGAAATTATTTTTAAGGGGGGTAGAATTGTAATATCCTGAAATAGGGGTAAAATTTTTATTAAATTATTTTTCATGTATATGCTCGAAGAGATGGAGTGTTATGCTCACTTGACTTGTTTTAGGGTCTAGTCATAAACCCGGGCTAGCTCTGACTTAGGGCTAAAAAAAAATTCTTTTAGTGCCTAAGTGGAGGGAGCTAGGTGAGATAAGGGTTAAGAAAAACTTTTGGAAGGGTTTGACATAAGAAACCAAGTGGCAAGATGGCTAGGGGCGCTACCTGGGGAGCTTGAATGGTGCGGCGAAGCAGGGGTTCGAACCCCAGGAATCGCGTTGGGGAGTTTTTATTTTTTTTTTTGGCATTAAAGGAGGTGGGTGAAGGAGGCTTTAAAAATATTTTTGGTGAGGTTATGGCATGAAGGTTGGCCTGGCAAAGTGGCTTGGGAGCGCCACTTAAGGGCCTGGGGACGAAGGGACTCAAGTTCGAGTTACGCTGGGAGCAAAAGGGCGTTTATTTTGTTTTTGGCGTTGGATCGAGGGAGTGCTTAAAAGGAAATTGTGGCGAGTTGTGTCACAAATGAACGCCTTAGCAGAGTGGCTGCGGGCGTTAGTGTAGCTGCTCCCTCAGGTCCCATGTTCGAACAACGTGGGCAGGGGAAGGAGGATTTATTTTTGCCCTTGTTAATGCATGAAAGAGCCAAGGAATAAACGCTTAAAAGAAAATTTCGATGAGATTATGTCACGAAAGGAATCAGTGGCGGAGTGGCTGGAGGCTTGGATGTCTTCTTCGGGTCTCGGGTTCGAGACCCAGAGGCAGCATCTGGGGGATTTTAATTTTCTTTTGCTGGCATGAGTGGTGGTCTGCGCATGGGCACCTAGTGGATGAAGAAACCAAGTTGTTTTTTTTTTATTTTATTTTCAAAGGCTGTTGGAAGTATGGGTGATTTTATTTTATGTATTGGAAGTATGGGTTGAATTTCTTTTATTTTATTTATTGGAACAAGGGATTAAGTGATAGGAAATAATATTGTTTTATTTCAAATGGTTAACTATCACATTATGGGAGCATGGCCGAATGAGGTATACTCTTGGGGAGCTTGCTTGGTCGGCCTTAAGTAGCAAGGGAATGCCGAAATTTCTTTGATTTGAGCAAACATCTTTTTCTCCATTTTTGTTGCTCTGCCGAATTCCTTCCCATTTTTCTCTTTTTCCCTTTATTTTCCTCAACCTCAATTCCTTCCTACTTCCTTGAAAGTCGAATGCCCTTGGCATTGAAGGTCATAGCCGAAACCTTGTTGCCATTGTTCTCCATCTTTTTGAAGGGCATAGCCGAATTTTTCCTTGCCATTTAGAGCATAGGCCGAACCCCCCAAAGGAAGGTGCTATCGATTTTGAAGGGTGGTAAGTGTCTCATTTTTAACATTCGATTTCTTTTCTCTCTTTTGATGTGCCGAAAGTTTGAGTTTAGGCCTTGGTAAGGTTGGCCGAATTTGTATAGGGTCTTAATAGTGTAACTTTTGTGTGTAGCCGACACCAAGAAGTATTTCAAGTTTTGGTTCTTCAAGGGATCTCGACAAGACAAGTAACAACTTCGGGATTTCGGGGCAAATCGGCTAAGGAAATCAGAGGCTTTCGGGATTTCACATCGCGTTGGGTCAAGGGATCTAGTACGGTAGATCGATTCTTCGGGTTTTCATTATTGAGTAGTTCGGGATTCGCTTAGACTTACGTTTAAACAGGTGTGTAAACTCTTACACACTTTATTAGTATAAACTGTTATTATGATGATATATATAACCTCTCAGTAGTAACCTTGCCTTGTGAGCATAAGCTTGGATTTCGGGTAAGTCCCCTATTACTTGATCTATGATGTATGTTGTGTATGCCATCATATGCTGTTAAATGCTATGCTATATACAAATGCATGATATATGGGATCATGATACTTGTTATGTGAGCATGATGATGGTGGGATTGATGAGAGGAGGGAGATGATCTCTATGGACTGTCACCAGTGGTTTTGACCACACGATGGGTTGGCCCCATCATTTGATATTTGTGACTTCGGTCACCAGTGGTTTGGTACCACCAGTGGTTTTGACCACACCGTTGATATAATTTGTGACTAAGTCCCAGTGGTTTGGCACCACCAGTGGTTTGGTACCACATATTGATATTTGTGACTTCGGTCACCAGTGGTTTGGCACCACCAGTGGTTTTGACCACATGTTGATATTGTGACCTATGGTCATCAGTGGTTTTGACCACACGATTGGTTGGCCCCATCACTTGATATATTTGTGACTTCGGTCACCAGTGGTTTGGCACCACCAGTGGTTGGTACCACACGGGGTAGAAAAAGGAGTATGGATAGCTAGCTTGGGTTGCATAATTGCATTTCTTACTAATATCTTGTGTATGAGGTGCATTTTCGGGTTGGGGATTTATACACTGAGTCTTGGTGACTCACCCCTTCCAATATCATTTTGCAGGTGAGTAGATCGCGGGGATGGAGCCGGAGAGGACTCGAGGCGGCCATGCTTGTTCCTTGGACTTGAAATTTTATTTCGTACCGTTAAAGTTTACTATTTGCTAAATTTTGATTTGGTTTGTAATATGGCCGCTAATTCTTATTTTGGATGTTTAAGTAGTTGCTTTTACTTTATTTCTATTATATTACAAATGAACTTATAAACTGTTAAATCAATCGGTTAAAAGTAACATGTTCAAAATAAGTACTCGTACGCGTTTTCAAAGATGTTACCATCGGGTAGCAAAATTTACCAAGTTAACGATAACTCCGATGTTTCTAAAAATTTAAATGATCAAATGGTTTCAAAGGAAAAAGGTTTCAACTGAACCGTGTTTATCAAATCAATCCATCTGAGTTTTAGCAAACACCGTTTTATAACCTCAACAATATTTTCAGATTTCCACTGTTAATCCAAATCATTCAAAACGTTTTTACTCCGTGACATACCAGATCCGGTCAAGGCTCGTGGGCCAGGTTTGGGGTGTTACAGTAGTTGAAGACGTACGAACGGAACTATCCTACTCATGATTTGGAGTTAGCTACTGTGGTGTTTGCGCTTAAGATTTGGCGTCATTATATTTATGGAGAAAAGTGTGTAATTTACACTGATCATAAGAGCCTTAAGTACCTCCTCTCCCAAAAGAAGCTGAATTTAAGGCAAAGGTGTTGAATTGAGCTTTTAAAGGACTATAAGTGTGTGATTGAATATAACCCTGGTAAGGCAAATGTTGTTGCCAATGCTTTGAATAGGAAGTCGATGAAGAAGTTGAGAGCTATGTTTGCGCGATTGAGTTTAGCTAGTGGTGGTGGTTTGTGTGCTGAACTTCAAGTGAGGCCAACTTTATTATGTGTTAAGGTAGATTTTGATATTAATGCAGAATGTATTTTGAATTTTCGAGGTAGATTGTGTGTGCCACAGGATGTGGATTTAAGGCAAGTGATCCCAACCGAGGTGTAGCACTTACGCTATGCATCCCGGTAGTGGTAAAATGTATCACGATTTTTGTGAAATTTATTGGTGGCTTGGGTTGAAGCATGACGTTACGGATTTTGTGGCTCGATGTTTGGTTTGTCAAAAGGTGAAAGCTGAACATCAATTTTCTTCGGGGATGTTGCAACCTATTGCGAATCTTGAATGGAAGTGGGAAAGGATTATTACTGATTTTGTTTCGGGTTTGTCATTGACTCCGTCGAGGAAAGATTCAGTATGGGTTCTAGTTGATCGATTTTTAAGAGTGCGCATTTCGTAGCAGTGAGAACCAATTATTCGTTGCAGAAGTTGGCAGAGTTGTATATTGTTGAGATTGTTCGTCTTCATGGGGTTCCAGTTTCGATTATTTCTGATAGGGATCCGAGGTTTACTTCAAGGTTTTGGAAGAGTTTGCAAGAGGCTTTGGAATCGAAGCTTACTTTCAGTACGGCTTATCACCACTGAACTAATGGCCAATCTGATAGGGTAATTCAAGTTCTATAAGATATGTTGCGAAGTTGTGTTATAAAGTTTAGTGGTAGTTGGGAGCGATATCTGCCCCTAGTAGAGTTTGCTTACAATAACAGATTCCAAGCAAGTATTCGCATGGCACAGTTCGAGGCGTTGTATGGTAGGAAGTGTAGAAATCCTTTGTGTTGGACGGAGTTGGATGAAAAGCGAGTTGTTGGACTGGATTTAGTTCGAGAGACTGAAGAGAAAGTGAAGTTGATATGTGAGAGGTTGAAGGAAGCGACAGATAGGCATAAATCTTATATGGATTTGAAACATCGAGACATCGAGTTTCAAATTGGCGATAAGGTGTTCTTGAAAGTTTCTCCTTGGAAGAAGGTTTTGAAGTTCGGAAGGAAGGGTAAGTTAAGTCCAAGGTATGTCAGACCAAATGAGGTTGTCGAGAGGGTTGGACCAGTAGCATATCCACTTAAATTACCGCCGAAATTTGAGCAAATCCATGATATTTTCCATGTGTCTATGCTTCAAAAGTATTGTTCGGATTCATTGCATATTGTGTAAGTAGAAGAGATTGATGTTCAACCTAATCTCACTTTTGATGAGGAACCAATAGAGATTTTAGATCATGAAATGAAAGTGGTACGAAACAAAAGAGTCCCATCGGTTAAAGTTTTATGGTGTAACCACAAAGTGGAAGAGGCCACTTGGGAAATCGAGGAAGCGATGAGATGTTAATATCCATATTTTTTTAGCTCAAGTAAATTTTGATGATGAAATTCTTTTTAATAGGGGAGAGTTGTCACACCCCCAAAATAGGGCCTCGGAGTTTTAGGGTCTTTGGGAATTTTGACCTATATGAGCTCGGAATTCCGAAAGGTTGGTACTCGATAATGTTTTCGACAATGGTTTTCATAAAGTTAAGACAATTTTTGGAAACGAGTTTTAAAAGTCTTTAATTTTAGAAAAGGGACTATTTTGTAAAAGAGTCAAATCTTATAGCATTGATGTTACAGTTTAGCCAATTTTTGAAATTGAACCCTCAAGCCCTCCAGTTTTGTTCACGATAGATTTATTCCCCATTGCCCTACCTGTCATCCCTTACTCCTCTTCACTCTCTTAATTGCTTTTTGACTCCCAAACTATAATACTTTGAATTTCTATCATTTCCAAGCATTAAACCTCTCTAAATGTTCAAGAAATTGCTCAAAAAACTCACCAATTCCATCTTCCTCTCCACTTGTGGGTTTTCTAGATTTGCATCGAAAATTCGTTATTCCTCTTATTAAAGGTAACCATTCACATTCTCATTAGTTTTTAATGTTATTAGGTCCTTGAAATTGAGTTTTTAGCCATTAAAATGCATGTTTTGATTAAAAACTGAAAATCAGGTCTTTAATGGTGAATTTCGAGTTTGTAGATAAAAACTTGGTTTTAAAGTGTTTTTTAATTACTTTTAACCTAATTAGAAGCTTTCTAAAGTAACTTTGAAGTTTCGTCAAGGATTTCTCGGGTTGTAATGAATTTTCGTTGTAATGGCCAAAACTTGTCAAAAAATTTTGATACCCTAAAATGCGTAGTTTTGTGAAGTTTAAAGGTTGGGAATTAGTCGTAGATGAATATGTAGATGAATGGAATCTGTTTCATGCGAAAAGATTAGACATGGACTGTCACACCCAAAAATAGGGCCTAGGAGTTTTATGGGTATTTTAGGAATTTTAGCTTTAGAGTGTTCGGAATTTTGCAACATGGTTTATCCGTAATTTTTTTTTTACTATGGTTATTAGAAAATTAAATCAATTTCTAAAAATGAGTTTTAAATACCTTTAATTTTGAAAATATGACTGATTTGCAAAAGAGTCAAAATTGTGAGTCTTTATGAAGCAATTAAACTAAATTTTAAAATTCAACCTAATACCTCACCCACCTACATATATTTCATGTTAACTCTTCCCCTCCCATTCTTGTTGCCGTCCCTTTATTTTCTCTCACCCTCTCCATTCTATTTTTTATTCCAAACTCTAGTCTTTTGATTCCCATCATCCTTTCAACATTAAACCTCCATAATACTTTAAGAAAAACACCCAAAAACACCATAAATTCCTCCATTGTCAAGCTTGTGGGTTTGTTCAGGTTTTTGATCAAACACTCGATTTTTTGCCAACTAAGGTAACGATTCATCTTCCTATTAGTTTTAAATGTTATATAGTCTTTAAAACCAAGTTTTTGCCATTAAATTGCATGTTTTAAATAAAAGCCAAAAATTGGGTCGTTAATGGTGGATTTCGAGATTTTACATAAAAACATGGTTTCAAAGTGTTTTTCAACTTGTTTTAACATGATTAGAAGGTTTCTAAACTTACTTTGAAGTTTTGTTAAAGAATTCTTAAGTTTTAATGAATTTTCAAAAAAATTAGCCATAAAACATGTCAAAAAATTTGATACTATGAATTGAGTATTTTCTTGTATTTTAAAGGTTGGGAATTAGTCGTAGGCAAATTATAAGATGAACGGATTTGGTTTTAGGCGAAAACATTAAGTATAGACCGAGATATTTGAGTTTTAAGTTGGCTATGTTAAAGGTTTCGGTTGCAAGAGAACTTAGTTTAGGCTTATGTTTTGTATGCTTGTAATGAGTCATTGACTGATTTTTGGATGTATTGTTGTGTGAATTTGTTGTGTTGAAGTTTCAGATTCGATAGAACCTTCTACGAGTAAAGATAAAGGCAATGAAAAGCTAGTTTGAGCTTTCGGCTTTTTCAGCGAAAGCGTAATTAGTGAGTGTTTGGAATAATTACTTGTGGACATGATTCAATGCATTATTTGGGAATTTAGTAGTAGCCTAAACCTCTACTCCAGATTTCAAGTGTAAGCTTTCTCATACCAATGTTATCTTGTGAACATGGTGCTTATGTGTTTGTAAATATGCGAATTGAGAAGAGGTGTTATTACACGTGATATGTGGTTATGATAATTGTTGTAAAAGTGAAAATATGTACATGTTATGTATATGTTAAATGTTAGTGACAGTGTTTTGCTAAAGGTGCAAATATGCAATGATTATGCACGGAGAATCGGTAAGTGATATGTGTTTGACTTTGGATATTTTGGCATTATGATCTTGAAACCGTTGGATATAGTTGGTATGCCATAGGATTGTGAGTACTCACCTATGTGTACAGTGATTTTGGGCATTGAGGCCCTGGGACATGTTGGAGGGATAAGGAAATGTGAGCTAAGCTCCATTCAATGAAACATGTGAGGGGAAATAAGGAGAGTGTTAGCTTTATGCTTCACTTTTGGGACATGTTTGACTCTATGAGTCTATCTTTGGTGTGTTGGAGATCCGCTTATCTGATGAGTGATGATAGAGTTCACTTTTATGTTTTATACCTCAAGTGCCAAATTATCTTAAAATGTGTATGTATGTAATGTGATGTATGCCTAAATGAGTATGTGACCATTATGCAATTTATCTATAAACCTATTTTTTAATATTGTGATATATGCTTGAATGTTAGGTGATTATATGCGTAATAGGATATATGCTTAAAAGTGAATATGTTTACCATGTAAAAGAAATAATAATAATGCACGTGACTACATTATGACACTAACGTTGGAACTGTTAAGGTTATGCTATATGGTTGTTTCGTTAATGCTTGATGAACTGTTAGCATGGTAATTCTTCTAGGCATTCGGTGAGCTTGTTAAGCTCACCCAGTCCCTTCTTTAACCATTGCAGATTAGTTGTGCGCTGGTGTAAGCTGTGTGGTTCCCAGAGGTGATCCAAGTAAGACTTTTGCATTATTTCGTAGGTGTTCTATATTTATTTACGTTTTGAGGAATGAGGCAATGTGGTAGACTCGTTACAGCCTTGTTGATTTCTAGACATTATGCTGGTTTTTGGTTCGGTTTATAAGGATTACATGTTATTGTGATGTTTGGGTTCATGAACATGAGAATGGATTGACGTTACTTGCTCGAACTGTTAATTAGGTCGTTGAATGATTATTTGTCGAAGTAATTGATGTATGATGTTTAGAAACTAAATTGGAATGGATTAATTACATATGTATGCTACATTTTTTAGGTCTGGAGAAGAGGTATTGATAATCGGGTTTTAAAATCAGTACATCTATGTTTTGAATCGTGCAGGAAGTCAAAATAGAGATTTGGTATCGATACCTTTGCTCGAGTATCGATACTCAGGGTAAATTTATCGATACTTCACAACAGGTACCGATAATTTTCGAGACTTTGATTTTTACTCGAGAAACAAAATGCAAGTTTGGTATCGTTTTTCTAGGTGGTATCGATACCACTTAAAGAAAATATCGATACCTTTGTGTCAATATCGATACCTACGGACCTGGTTTGAGATTTTTGTTGAATGTACCTTATGCATGTATTAATATGTTTATAAGACTATTTAATATAAGTTTAGCACGTGATAATGATAGCTAGCTAGTATGATTGACTTAAGAATGATGCGAATAGCAAACTGATGGATGTTTTGTTGGTATGAGCTTTTATTTGTTGGTTATGACATGAGAGAGTGGTGTGGCATCTTGATATTCGGGCTTGGCGACCTAGCTGGCTAAAGGTTTTGGTTAGAAAGAGTGCAGCTTAGGCTTGTCTTTCTGGTTGTGGCTGTTTGAGGTGAGTTATTGACTGATTTTTGACTAAATATATGTGTGGTTTGTCTTGTTGAAGTGACGGAGTCGATAGGACCTTCAACGAGTAGAGATAAAGGCAAAGGGAAGCTTGTCTAAGCTTTCGATTTTTTGGCAAAAGCGAATATTTTGGTGAGTGTTTTAGAATTGTTGCTCGTAGATGAATCGTTGTGTATTTGGGAATTTAGAGGTAGCCTAAACCTCTACTTTATATTCCGAGTGTAAGTGTTCTTGAACCTGTGATTAAATGTGAGATATGTTTGTTTGTGAATTTGTGAATTTGTGAAATCATGAACATATGAGATGTTATGATATGTGCTATAAGTTTATGTTGACTGTTGTGGAAGTGAATATGAGAGTATATTATTCATTCCATGTGACGGTAAATACGAAGGTATGTTCTCATGCCTTATAACAGAGATTACATTGTGTTAATAATATGGAAATGCAGCGAATATGTGTGGAAAATCGGTAGGTAAATGTGTGATATTAGTATGGATATTTTGGCCTTGTGACTTAGGGTCCGTTTGTTTACATGTAAAATGTTTTATGGAAAATATTTATTGCATTTTCCTGTGTTTGCTTCACAGAAAATAGTTTGGTCAACGGAAAATGACTTACATGTCAAGGTAAAATAAGCCCTTTTTTTCTGTAAAATGACTTACCCTTTTGAAAAGCATAAGTCATTTTCCGGAAAAGAGCTCATCTATAAATAATTTTATTTTTATATAAAAATTAACTTAAATCAAGCTTAATATTATTATATTGATAATAAATTTTATTTTTATTTTTAAAAATATTTAAAATATTATATTTTTCAATATTATTAAACATACATATTTAATTATTTATATTTAGTCATATAATAAATTATTAATATAATAAATATAATTTATTATTTTAATAAATTATTTAGTATTTCAATTTTATTTTAATAATAAATTTTAAAAATAATAATTTTAAATAATATTGTTCACATATTATTGAAAATATTCAATATTAATATTTTAATAATAAATATTTATTACAATTATAAATATATTAATAATAAATGTTTTGTAATATAAAGGTTAAAATATGTCATAAGTCTATGTACACTTCACATGTTTGTAATTTAGTCTTTGTACTTTTATTTTCAAGAATTTAGTCCCTTTACTTTTCAAATTTGAAAATAAAGTCCAATTGTTGACATCGTTAATTTTTTTGTCAATTTTGTTGATGTCACATTTTTAAATAAAAAATACTCACTTAGTAGTCATGTAATTAAAAAATGGCGTTGCAATAAATCTGAATTTAACATAATATTTTTAATATATGCAAAAACAATGTAAAATATAAAATTATAGATAAAAATAAATTCAATTAAACAATGAAAAAATAAGAAAATCTCAAATGTATGTTTGTTTAATTAAAAACAACTTTTATAAAATATTTTTAAGAAATCTACCAAACAACAGAAAATATTTTACACAGATTCATCCAAACATCAGAAAATATTAGCTTTTCCAGAAAAGTAAATCATTTTCCAGAAATCATTTTCCGGAAGTCATTTTCAGTGAAACAAACGGAGCCTTAATGAGACCGTTGGATATAGTTGGCATGCCATAGGATTGTGAGTACTCACTTATTTGTGATTGTGATATATGGGTGTTGAAACCCAGGGACAATGTTGGAGAGATAAAGGAATGTGAGCAAAGCTTCATTCATCGGGATATGCATGTGTGTAGTGTGATGGAGATCTGTGTATCCGATGAGTGGTAATAGAATCCACTTTACGTTTCATAATCTCAAGAGCCAAATTATCATACACTGTGACTAAATGTGATTGTATGTAATTATATGTGCTTATATGTGATTGATGTGTGTCAGAATATATATATATATATATATATGTGCCTAAATATTCATATAAATAATGTGTAAAAGAATGCACGAAATATGGCTAAATATGTGAATTATGGAACTTAGTTAATGACGTTTTGGAAATATGTTGTATGTTGTTTGGTTGATGCATGACGACTTGTTTACGTAGTGGTTGTTCTAAGCATTAATTGAGCTTGTTAATCCCACCCACTCCATTTTATCCTTTGCAGAGTAGTTGCGTTCCCGGTGTGAGTGGTGTGGCCGTCGAGGGATTGATCCAAGCCATTCTTTATTCATTATAGTAGGTGTTTTGCTTATTCTAGTTTTAGGATATAAAAAGGCAATGTGGTATACATTTATATCGGTTTGTTAAGACATGTTTGGGATTATTTGCATATTATGTATGTTTAGAAGCATGTGGACGTGGATATGGTATTCGGGCTATTGTTTTAGACATTTTGATGCTTATATGACTAGATGAATGAAACACGATGTTTAGGGATTGAGTTTGAATGATTTAAATGCTCCTATATTGTAAAATTTTGTAACCTAAAGCAGAGGTATCGATATCAGGGCTTTTAAAATGATACCTCTGTATTTTCGAAAGTACAGGGAGTCAGAATTTCAATTTGGTATCGATACCTTGGCCCAAGTATCGATACTCGAGGTGTAAGTATCGATACCTTACGAAAGGTACTGATATTCTGATATTTTGAAATTTGGCGAGAAATAGAATGCTAGTTTGGTATCGATTTTCCACGTGGTATCGATACCACTTAAACGAAATATTAATACCATAGAGGTGGTATCGATACCTACGTAACACTCCTGGGAAAATTTAATAAGTGGTCCTAATGCACAATTAATACCTATGTTATGCTATTTTATGAATTCTCGGCATGGGTTATCAACAAAAAGTGAATGTATGGTTTATAATTCATGATAATGCTATGTTATTATTAATAAAATAAATAAATGCATGAGAAATAACATGTTATTGTTTATGAACAAGTAGTGAGACGATAATGTGGCATCTCAATATTCGACTTGGCATCCCAACTAGGTATGGGGTGTTACAGGTGGACCCCCAGGTGATCGTTCACAAGTTGAAAGTACTCCTAGAGGCAAAACCAGTTAAGTAGAAGATAAGGAAGTTTGCTCCGCAGGTGGTGGAAGCAGTAAGACAAGAGGTAGCTAAACTGTTATCGGTAGGTTTTATCGAGGAGGTTGAGTATCCAAATTGGGTGTCGAATGTGGTTATGGTGAAGAAAACAAATGGAAAATGAAGAATGTGTATTGATTCTACTAACCTCAACAAAGTGTGTCCTGAGGATAGTTTCCCTCTACCTTTGATTGACCATTTAGTTGATGCCTCTACGGGTCACAGGTTCATGAGTTTCATGGACGCTTTCATAGGCTATAACCAGATTCTGTTGGATCAAGGTGACCAAGAAAAGACAGCTTTCATCACCGAAGAATGGCTTTTTTGTTATCGAGTTATGCCTTTTAGTCTCAAGAACGCGAGAGCAACCTATCAAAGATTAGTGAACAGAATTTTCAAAAACCAGATAGGGAACGGACTTGAGGTTTATGTGGATGACATGTTGGTGAAAAGTGGATCTATGGAGCAGCATGTGCGAAACTTATTCAAGGCATTTGCAGTTTTGAGGGCCCACAACATGAAACTAAATCCTAAAAAGTGTGCTTTCGGTGTGCGATCTAGCAGATTCTTGGGCTTCATGATTTCAGAAAGGGGAATAGAGGTAAACCCGGACAAGATCTGCGCGATCTTGGAAATGCCTCCTCTGCAAACAATAAAATATATTCAACGCCTCATAGGTAGAGTCGTGGCACTTAACAGGTTCATTTCCAGGATGCCGGACAAATGCCTCCCTTTCTTCGGGGCCTTGAGAACCTCTTTCTCATGGATTGAAGAGTGTCAGGCAGCCTTTGAAGAACTGAAGTTGTACCTTACCTCCCCATTGCTTTTGAAGTCACCACAAGTGGGAGAAACCCTCTGCCTATATCTGGCTACCTCGGAGGAGACAGTTTCAGCAGTGTTAGTCAGAGTAGAGGATGTTCGAAAATTTCCAGTGTATTACATCAACAAGGTACTCCAAAACGACGAACTAAGGTACTCAAAAATAGAAAAATGTATCTTCACTTTGATTATTACAGCTTGTAAGTTGCATTCGTACTTTCAGACTCATCCATTCGTTGTCATGACTAATCAACCTATGAAGGAAGTATTATCCGGAGCTGATGCCTCAGGAAGGGTAACAAAATGGAGTATCGAATTGGTTGAGTTTGGAGCAGAGTTTGCTCTATGAATAGCGATAAAATGGTAGGTGTTGGCTGACTTCATGGTGAAGTGTTCTTTTGAGAAAACTGTTGACACAACAGGTAATATAGTTTGTAGCTTGAAATATTGGATAATGAATATCTTATAAATTTAAACATGTATGTTATTTACAACTTCATGTGAACATTGGTAAACATCAACAATTCAATCTATTATTTCTATAATGACACATGATGAGTTTTGTGATTTATTTTAAGATCTCTTTTTCACTTGTTGAACACAACCTAGTAGTTATCCCACCTCAAGAAGATGTACATACAGCTGATAGTTCGAAAAGCTAGCTAGTTTATGTTGACGGTTCCGCAGGGTTGGCAGCAGGTGTACTCTTAATTGATCCCAGTGGCAATGAATGGAAATATGTACTATCTTTTGGGTTTCAAACATCTAACAACACTGCAGAGTATGAAGCTTTGATATCGGGACTATAGTTAGCATGCTAACTAGGGGTGAAGGATCTGGCCATCCACACAGATTCACAGTTGGTGGCAAAGCAAATGAATGGTGAGTACGGTGTAAAGGAAGCGATGCTAAAAAAATATCATGCAATTGCAGCCCAATTGCTCGCAGGATTTGATAAAGTCCAAATTAAGCAGCTCCCAATAAGTGACAACACGCGTGCAAATGCTTTATCCAAATTAGTATCCCCTGTTGTCATTGAGCAAAGAGGAAAAATCCTGCTCGAGCATAGGGATACCCCGAGCTATGATGTGCCACAAGTTTTATGCGTAGATCAGAAGGAGACTTGGATGACTCCCATAGTTTGTACAGTCCAGGGCACACAAGATAATCTGGAAAAAATGGAGCTCGTAAAACTACAATGCAAAGTTACGAGGTATGTCATTATTTCAAACTAAAAATATCTAAAAAATTCCTACTGAGTGAATTAGATATCTGAACATTGTGTAGATATTTGTCAATTTATTCAATTACACGATAGATTAAAATAATTTATTCAATTACACGATAGATTAAAACAATTTATTGTGTCCTACAATTGCTAGGTATACCATTTTAGAAGGTGTACTATATAGAAATGGGTTTTCGTATCCGCTGCTGCGATGTCTATCACCACCTGAGGCTAACTATGTGATGCGAGAAATTCATGAGGGCATTTGCAGTGATCATTTGGGTTGAAGACTACTTGCCCAGAAAATCTTCAAACAAAGATATTACTGGCATACAATCCAAAAGGATGCACATCGGTTGGTTTGCACGTGCGACTCTTGCCAGAGATATGCCAAGGTACAGTGGCAACCACTAGAGCCTCTTCAGGTTATGTCAAGCCCCTAACCATTCGTGTCTTGAGGAATAGACATCCTTGGTCCGTTTCCAATAGCAATGGCACAGAAGAAGCTTATAGTGGTGGTTGTAGATTATTTCACCAAATGGATTGAAACTGAAGCTTTAGCAACCATTATAGAGAAACAAATGGAGTATTTCCTTTGGAAGTCAATTTTCTGCAGGTTTGAGGTACCTCGCTTGATCATTAAAGACAATGGTACACAGTTTCAGGGAAAATTCAAAAACTTTTGTACTAACCTTCAAATAGCTTTGGCTTAAAGTTTAGTTAAAACACCACAAATGAATGGGTAGGTAGAAGCGATGAACAAGAAAATTCTAACGACCTTAACAAAGAAAGTTGGTGAGGCCAAAGGTACTTGGTTGGAGGAGCTACCAGGAATTTTGTGGGCTCTGCGAACTACGCCCCACACTGCAGTAGGAGAAACAACTTTTTCCCTTGTTTATGGCACAGAGGTTGTAATCCCCACTGAGATTAGCATGAGATCACACAGAACCCAGTATTTTGATGAAGAAGTCAATTAGGAAGCCATCAGGCTTAACCTTGACTTGATCTATGAATTCAGAGAAGCAGCAGAAATCAAGAGCCCAGCTCGCGCTCAACAAGTAGCTCGTTATTAAAAATCCAAGGTAAAAAACAAGCAGTTCTAAGTAGGCGATCTTGTCTTAAGAAATACTGAGGCTACTTTTCTAGCTTCGTAGCAGGGAAAAGTGGCTCCGAATTGGGAAGGGTCATACAAGGTCATAGAAAAGATTGGCTATGGAGCGTACAAGCTAGCAAAGATAGAGGGCACGGTTCTACCATGAACATGGAATGCTCGCCACCTCAAAAAGTACTATGTGTAATTTTTCACTCTTTGAATAAAAATATTTTCCTTACATATACTCGTACTTAGTATTATCCAAAGGTTTGTCAGTTTAGGATCGCAAGCTCCAAAAATAGCTAGCAGACCTATATTCTCAGTTGATATTCTAAGAGGTCGCAAATCTAACACAGCTAGTGGACCTACGCTCCCAGCTAATGTTATAAAGGTTTGTTGATTTATGATCGTAACCTCCAAAAACAGCTAGCGAACATATGTTCTCAGATGATATTCTAAGAGCTCGTAGAGTTAAGCTCGCAGCTCTAACACAGCTAGCGGACCTATGCTCCTAGCTAATGTTATAAAGGTTTGCCGATTTATGATTGCAACCTCTAAAAACAACTCTAAAAGCTTGCAGGCTCAAGCTTGCAACTCCAACATACGTAGCAGACCTACGTTCCCAACTTACAGTATAAGAGTTCACAAATCCAAGCTCGCAGCTCCAATGCAGTTAGTGAATCGAATTGTACTAAGTCGTTTAAGGATTTTAGAGAAAGCAGTTTGAAATTTACTCAAATTCAAAATTTACTTAAGTTCAAAACATACTTAAGTTCAAAAATTCACTTAACCCTAAAATTTCTTTAAGTTCAAAACATGTTTAAGTTCAATGTTTGATTAAATTGAAAATTTTGCTCGAGTTTACAGAATGATAGAATACCATAACAATAATAACTAAACTTCAATTTTTTTCAAACTTCAAATTTTCTTATTCATATCATAATAAGAGTAATACATATTTACAATTATTTAAGGCGAATCATCTCCCCTTTAAGATCCCTAGCGATATCATCTTCCCTCTCTACAACTTCAATATTTTCAGTAGGTGTGGTGGTGATATTTTCATCAGCAGGCATAACGATCGGCTCAGAAGGACCCTTATCAAGGTAAAAATCTTTTGAGTTCTTCCACTTGGATGCAAACTCATCCCAACCAACTCCCGAAGGGAAGCAACCATCAAAACAAGGTTTATCCATATCTACCTCGTAGAGGGCGTCAAAGTCAACTTAGCAAACATTGAAAGGTTCAACAACAACCTGAATATGCAGCAGAATGTTGGACTTGAGCTCAGAAGTGAGACTACTCAGGGTTTCTAAAGTCTCATTCTTAAATTTTTCAAAGGCTTCTTCTTATTTTTGCTTTAACTTGCCATCGCAGCTTCATACTCAGCAACGACTCGACCCACAGTTGCCTTGTGCTCTTCAGCAGTTCTCCTTAACTCAGCATCCAAGGCCTCACTTCTTTCTCTTTCAACCATAACCTCGCCAGATAATTCATCATTTTTCACTTGTGCAACCCCCAATTTCTCAGTGAGCCCTTCTTTTTGCTTATAGAGCACTTCGTTTTCATCCCTAATCTTCAAGTATTACCTGCAAATGCTCTCAAGATTTTCTTCAAACTCTTTCTAATTAGCCTCTGCCCAACAACATTTTTGTCAAGGCCCAAACTGATCACAATAACCTTGACCAAAAGAGCTTGCAGAGAGGAATTGAGTTTCGATAAAGTAGACTTCTGCGAACTCCCTAATGACTCACCGGCACACATCTTCCTTTTTACAACTTTTGACACAGAAACTTTCCACTTTTCAATCATATTTTGCAACCCCCTTGTGCTTAAATTCCAGCGACTTGGGACCAACTCGCCATCATCTTCAGCAAATGGCTCATCAGCGGGAGGTAGAGGAAGAAGATAGATACAGAGATGAGCAAAAGGAGGGGAACTACCACGATAACAATAGGAGAACTTTCATGAGCTGTAGAGTGTGAGCTTGCTGAGAGAGAAGTAGGAGTGGTGGCCATCACAACAGAAGGCCCAGCATGGTTTGCCCTCCTTTTGCAACGAGACCCTAACCTGCCACTATCTGCTTCCTCTTCGCTACTGGTGACCACGTTAACATTCCCCATATCAATCCTACGCTTCTTTTGCATGTCCCTCAGAGCAGTTCAAAGGTCCATAGCTTCGTTAATTTCTCGCGATATGCTGGTTGTTTCCTCAAAATCGCTTCCTAAACTGCAAGCTGCGTCTACACCACCAACAATCCCAATATCAATAGGAGCAGTTATCAAATTAATATTGGCATCCCTTTTTGCCCGCGATAAGACTACTAAAATCTAGGGTCAATGCCTCATCCTACAGTAATTGTAAAAGAAGTTCTTGGGTTCCTCTTTAAATCCTCTCAAGATTAGACCCAAGTCATCGTGGGCATCTTTGGCTACATAAGGCCATGTCCGTCTTTCAAGGTTCGCACATAAGGCCTCAGCAACTTTCCTGTTGTCACCTCGTCTGTATCTATTAGGACTAAGGCCCTTCAAACAGTATCAAAATATGTTCCTCACGATTATAAGATCTTCGATAACCAGTGAACTACCAGCACGAAGCCTTTCCAACTAGGCTGAACAACCATCTGTCCCAACGGTTCGCCTGAATGAACACATGTCCATACTCGGTGTGGACCACTCTGTAGGAAAACCAAATCCATTTATGAGCCTACATCTCACACTGATATATTTTCCCCAGTTTAGCCGAAGATTAGCACATTTGTTTTCAATTATGGTCTTACCTTTATCGCAAAGAGAAAAATAGTAAAAGCCTGATGAGCTCCCTCGATTTTGGGCCTTTAATAGATATAAGCGTTGGAACACCGTGAGCTATGGTGCTTCGTTATGTCGGTAGCAATCAGTAAAATAAACCATCGCGATCCACTAAAAGAACCCGCAGAGTTGACCGCGAGCAATCTGGTAATCTTGAAGAAGATGACAAAAGAACAGATATAAAGGCAAATGGAACCCCACTTCTAGAGCATGGAGGGGGAGCAGGAAGCTGCCATCACTAGTATCACTAAGCCCGTGAGACCCCTTAGGGATGGAAAATTCGTAAGAAAAATTGGGGATTTGAATCCCTTGTGCACTCAGATTTTGACTCATGTCTTCCTCTTTTGTAGCGTAGACGAAAAAATTGGCTTCTACAAAAACCTTCGAAGCATGCTCTCGCGATGGTTCGACCACCAGCACCTCTCATTTTCGACATGTTTTTTTATGTAGAAAGAAAAGAAAAGGATAAAAGATGTTACCTTGAAGAAAGTCTCGATCAAGCCTATTTGCAGAAAATGTTAAGATTATTAGCTTAGATTGTAAGTTTAGGGTTTCCAAAAACCCCTTTTAAATAAGTTTCTCTTCTTCGCGTTTTGACAGTTCAAATGACCGAGGTGCACCAACAGCCAGATACAAACGGATGTGATCGACTTGTACACGTGGCAAAGATAACGTCATGTCCCAGTGGTTGCTTCATATTTAGCAAGGCTGTATAAATGTGAAGTGATGGCTCTAAGGAGCGTCACTTTATGGCCCTCCTTAGACCTAATAACGGAGACTAGATTGTTATGTACTTATGGTCACCAACCCAAGAACCAGATAAGGTCAGGGTCGTCCACCTGAAGTTCTCGCAGTCTCAGCTCGCACATGCCACGGGGTGCTCGCAAGGGGAGCTTGTTGTCTCAATTTGTATATGCCTAATGAGTTCGTATGTAAGGGCCATAAAGTCCAGTAGGTAGCCCAAAACAATACACGTGTCCTGCTTGCATAAAGTCTACTAAGAACGTCAATTCCATGAACAGTAACCATGTATATAATGAGACACAACGAAAAATTACTCAACAATACTAAAAGCTTCTCCTTAGTACTAACCCAGCTCCTAATACTCTTGGCACAACTCATTGTACAACATTTTCCATTGAAATCCAAGTGTTTGGCTAGGCAAGTGTTCTCTACATTGCTATTTTAGATAGGGTAACTTCAGTGGAAATATTTTTTGTGGGTTAGTTTTGGGAAGTGGTGATGTTTGAAAATGATATAACTTGATAGATAATTCCGATCATGTTTCCTATTATTTTCTTCCATCATTTATGTCATTTCTCTCGTTTGTCTTCATCATCTTCATTAAATTTTAAATATAAGAAGGGATAGAGTATTTGAATTTCCAACGTTCACTATGATTTTCAATGAAATTAAAAAAAAAAAGGTAGAAAGTGTCTCCTTACATGTAACTGCTTCTCCTTATTTGAGTTTCTAAAACATAAATGGTTATTTTGTTAAGGTAATTAAGTGTTATAAACTAAAAAAAAATGAGGTATCATAGAGAGATGATAAAGAGAAAGATCAAGGCAGACTCCGAAGAATAAGTGCGGTGGTAGATGATAGTTGTGAAGATGATAAATGGCTAAGGATAGAGAACGTTGTGGTGGTTGTAGCAATTGTAAATGAGAAAATTACAAAAAGAATGTAGAATGCTCAAGTTTTTCAAATTACCAAAAGGTCTCGAATGAAACATTTGAACCACTATTTGTCGCATTTCTAAGATAGCTTATGTATATGTATATCATTTAAGTATAACTCACATACTCACTAACACATACAATTACATTATCACACAAGTTAAATTTGCTAATTGATCCCACATTTTAGAGATGGGATTATCACCATTGGCCAATGGGTACAATGTTGGGGTTCAACATTTCCATGATAGTTATCAAAAGAGCGATTATGAAAAAAGTGTCATATTTTATAAAATGTGGGAGAGATAAGTAAATTAATTTAAAAGAATGTATAATAAAAGTGAAAGAAGTCACATTACAGTAGTAAACAATAAGAAAGATATCGAGTATGATGATGGTTGTAACCCATTTTAAGAGATTATAAGTTACACAATTGCTATGATAAATTTTTGGAAAGTGCATTCACTTCATCTATTGCACATTAGCGCAAGTGCATTGTTAGCCCAACAAAGAGGGGAAATGAAGCACTTGCGTTTATGTTTGAAAATAGTATTGCTATAAATAGGTGTAATAAATTAAAGTAATTAGTGAGTAGTGTATTTATGTTTGAACAGATTTTTACTAATTGAACACATAGATTGACTTTGAAATAGAGTTGAATCAATGTTGCTCTTAAAATACATCCGGCAACGCAATGGCAGCCACCCTCCCTCTATCCCTCCGGTTGCAGTTGTATCGTTGGATACCAAGCAAAATGGCCAAAAGTAAAAGCAAATATATTTCATGGTTTTTTGTTTTTTTTTTTGGGGGGGGGGGGGGGGGACACTGATGGGGGAGTGGGGTCACCGGAGGTTGAATGGTGAGTTGGTGCCTCCATTCCATACCCCCCCCCCCTTTTCTCTCTCTTTGGCAAGTGTGACGGGATGACCACTGTACTCGTTTTGGGTCAACTTTTCCTATTTTTCCAACTCTTAATCTTATTTTTAATTTAATTTTAATTTTAATTTTCTCCACTGCTTTCTTTCGTTTCTTCCTATTCCTATTTGTTCTTTTCTTCTCAGCAAAAGAAGAAACCCCATCATCAGCACTTTCAACATCAAGATCCAAACCCTAATTCAAATTCTTTCTAAACTCCCCCGATTTTAATCATTTCATGCAAGTCAAACACCTTATGGGAAGAATCCACTTCGGCCCTTTATTCCAACCTCAGTTGTGCTGCGATTTTTCGAACTAGAACTAGAGTTTTGTCAAACGCATCCTTCCTATTCCTTTTTCGTCTCTCTTCAAAATCTAAAAAAGAGTATGATTCCTTTCTTACCTTCTTTCTTTCTTTAAATCAGCTCTGAGTTGCAACTGCGGAAGTTGCTGCCTTTCTAATCTAAAGTTTTCTCACTTTATATTTAGTTGGGGTTAAGTAGTTGCTACTTCTTTGATTTCCATTTTTTCCACTTAGATTCTAATCTAATTTCATTAAATTCATTGCTCAGTCGACTTACTTAATTTAGATTTGGAAATTGAGCTTTGGGATTTAGTGATGGGATTTTTTCCCCTATATATATGTATTCTATAATGCTTTATTTCCATGTCTTAATTCTGATACAACCAATTCTAGATAAGCACTTAGTTTCTCCTAGTATCCTGCATCACCTTGGCAAGCTAATGGACGGTTAATATTGGAATCGTGTTTTTCATACACTCTTTTTCCATATAAAAACATAGTGTTGTTTATGGTCACTTTGTAGCTGCTTGAATTTGATTGAACCTTTGAGCTCTGATTTTGCTGTTTCTAATTCTACCCTGCCTGCCTTCTCAAGATTGTTATCTCATTGGTTATTCAGTTTGTTGTTGTCTCTGTTAATAGTGCAAGTTTCTAAGAAGGTGATTATTTGTTAAGCAATTTTTTATTTTGTGTGGTGACTATATAAGTCAGATGGCTGGGAGCTGGGACGGAAGTTACGACCCTGGCAGTCAGTCAGATGATAGCCATCATTTTGAGAGACTGCACATAGAGCCCCTTTATGATGCATTTGTTTGCCCTTTGACAAAGCAAGTTATGCGTGACCCTGTGACGTTAGAAAATGGCCAAACATTTGAACGTGAAGCAATTGAAAAATGGTTCAAGGAATGCAGGGAAAGTGGAAGGAGGCTGGTTTGCCCATTGACCCAAAAAGAACTGAAAAGTGCGGATCTAAACCCGAGTATCGCTTTGCGGAACACCATTGAAGAGTGGACTACTAGGAATGAAGCAGCCCAGCTTGATATGGCTCGTAGATCATTTAATATGAACAGTTCAGAAGATGATGTTCTGCTGTCTCTGAGGTTTATCCAACGTATCTGCCAAAAGAACCGATCAAATAAGCATGTTGTACGCAATGCTGATCTGATACCTATGATTGTTGACATGTTAAAGAGCAGCAGCCGTAAAGTTCGGTGCAAAGCATTGGAGACACTCCTTGCAGTGGTCAAGGAAGATGAAGATAATAAGGTTGTTCTAGGTTTGATGTTTTCCTGTTGAGTGACAATGAGATCATTGTAGTGTATGCATCCAGGACCGGATTATTAACTATTGCATTATTTTTCAGGCAATATTGGCTGAGGGGGACACTGTGCGCACAATAGTTAAATTCTTGTCCCATGAACAGTCCAAGGAGAGGGAGGAGGCTGTCTCTTTGCTGTATGAACTTTCAAAATCTGAAGCCTTGTGTGAGAAGATTGGTTCTATTAATGGAGCAATTCTTATATTAGTTGGAATGACCAGCAGTAAATCTGAGAACATTTCAACTGTTGAGAAAGCTGATAAAACTCTAGAAAATCTGGAGAAGTGTGAGAACAATGTCCGACAGATGGCTGAAAATGGTAGACTGCAGCCTCTTTTGACCCAGATTCTTGAAGGTGCTTCTCTTTCCTTGACATGTTTATGCTTTTGCTAACTTGCTGCCAGCATACTGGTCCTCCATTTTTTTTGGGGGTGGAGTCATGTGCTATTGGTTTTGTCTTTGTTTCATTGAAAAATTTGATGCTCCCTTTTTTATTATATCCTGCAAACGTGCTCGTCAATACACTATTTGTCAGTTGACTGCAGATCATTTTATGTAACAATGATTGCCTTCTAGTGTTCATATATAGTCCTTAGTTCATTTGTCCTGACCCTGTAACTTGCTAGTTATTTCTTGCTGCTCACTCTGGGATGAAATATTTTAGCTGGAAGTATTTTATGTTTGACCTTTGACATCTGAAATTTTCATGCTAATCATTTACATTGCTATAGTTGATGTAAAATGATATTGCTGCAGGTCCACCCGAAACAAAGCATTCTATGGCTGCATATCTCGGTGACTTGGTTCTGAATAATGATGTGAAGGTACACGTTGCAAAAACTGTAGGTGAATCTCTAATCAATATCATGAAAAGTGGTAACATGCAATCAAGAGAAGCTGCTCTGAAGGCACTTAACCAGATTTCATCTTTTGATGCAAGCTCGAAGGTGTTGATTGAGGCAGGAATACTTCCTCCTCTTGTCAGAGACCTCTTCACTGTTGGTCAGCTTCCCATGCGACTTAAAGAAGTCTCTGCCACAATTCTGTCCAATGTTGTAAACTCAGGATATGATGTTGACTCCATTCCTATTGGGCCGGACCATCAGACTCTTGTTTCTGAAGACAATGTCCATAATTTACTTCATCTAATCAGCAACACTGGTCCACCAATCGAGTGCAAACTTCTTCAAGTTCTTGTTGGACTCACCAATTCTCCGACAACAGTTCTGAATGTTGTTGCTGCGATTAAAAGCTCTGGAGCTACTATCAGTTTGGTTCAGTTTATAGAGGTTCCACAGAAGGATTTGCGGATGGCATCCATAAAACTTCTCCAGAATCTCTCTCCTCACATGGGTCAGGAATTAGCAGATGCACTGCGTGGAACAGTTGGTCAGCTCAGC
Organism: Gossypium australe; assembly: GCA_005393395.2. Lineage (NCBI taxonomy): Eukaryota > Viridiplantae > Streptophyta > Magnoliopsida > Malvales > Malvaceae > Gossypium > Gossypium australe. The sequence continues at coordinate 27,574,259 of CM016614.1, read as the reverse complement.
AGCCTAATTAGAGTCATATCAGAAAATACAGGAATTTCTGAAGAACAGGCAGCAGCTGCTGGCCTCTTAGCTGAACTCCCAGAGAGGGATGTGGGCCTCACGAGGCAAATGCTAGATGAAGGTGCTTTTCAGTTGATCATCTCTAGAGTTGTTAAAATCAAGCAAGGAGATATTAGGGGCACTCGCTTCGTAACACCATTCCTTGAAGGACTTGTTCGGGTGCTTGCAAGGGTTACATTTGTCTTATCAGATGAGCCTGATGCTGTTGCTCTTTGCCGTGAGTATGGTCTTGCAGCGTTATTCGTTGATTTGCTTCAGACAAATGGAATTGACAATGTCCAGATGGTCTCTGCCGCAGCTCTGGAGAACTTATCTCTAGAATCTAAAAATTTGACAAGATTGCCGGAGATGCCACCACCAGGAGTTTGTGCTACTATCTTTCCATGTTTCAGCAAACAGGCCGTTATAACAGGATTGTGTCGCGTCCACCGGGGGACATGTTCACTTAAAGAGAGCTTTTGTCTTTTGGAAGGACAGGCTGTACATAAGTTGGTTGCTCTCTTGGATCACACCAACGCAAAGGTGGTTGAAGCAGCACTTGCTGCACTTTCCACCTTGTTGGATGATGGTGTTGATATTGAGCAAGGTGTGTCCGTTTTGTGCGAGGCAGAGGGAATTAAGCCCATACTTGACGTGTTACTCGAGAAACAAACAGAGAATTTGAGGAGAAGAGCCGTTTGGGTTGTAGAGAGACTTTTAAGGAATGATGATATAGCCTATGAAGTTTCTGGAGATCAAAATGTGAGCACTGCACTTGTTGATGCCTTCCACCATGCCGACTACAGAACCCGACAGATTGCGGAGCGCGCCCTGAAGCATGTTGACAAGATCCCAAACTTCTCTGGAATTTTTCCAAACATGGGATAAGCTTCTTCTATTGCACGCTCCTCATGCATTTTTGGGTGAGTAGCAACGTGTATGTAGTTTTTATCCTTTTGTCTCCCTACGTGGATAGTTTTGAAAGTAGATATATTGCTGTATATGTGGACGGATTTCCCATTTGTAGAGGGTTTCAAGAAATTGTTCATTTGTTCTTAATGATGCTATTTTCATTGACCTTCATTTCTTTATACGAACTACTATTGTTTTTGGCATTGAATGGTATAGACCTCTTTAGTTCTTTTATTGCCTTTTCATTTTTATTAACACTTTAGAGGCCCCTTTTGTGGAATGAATGAATGAGTGAGGTTGGGATATCCATTTTATTAGAAATTAGATAGAGGTAAGCTCTGCTCTAAGATTAGGGGTGTAATCGAGTCAAGCCGAGCTCCAATACCGTACAGTTCGAGCTCAAACTTGATATTTAGTTTGAGCTTGATCGAACATCTATTTTTAAGCTCAAACTCGAGATATAATTAAACAACTCAAGTTCAAGCTCAATTAAGCTCGTTTACCAATTTTTATACTCAAGTTAATAATTAAGCTTAACATAATTTAATAATATAAAAATATGAATAAAAACCTTATCGAGTCAAGTATTATTTAATATAAAAATATGAATAAAAACCTTATCGAGTCAAGTATTATTAAATTTGAATTTAGTTCGTCCAATAGCTCGAGTTTAACTCAATAATGACCGAATCAAATTCGAACTTTTTTCAAGACAAACTCAAATAACTTTGGAGCACTAGTCATATATCTAAAATGAATCAGTATTCATTCATTTAATGTACGCAGCAGCGGTATTTTATGTGATAAGCTCATTCAATCAATCCTTAAGTTCAGCATTGACATCATTCAATCAATCCTTAAATTTCTGAATTCAAGAATCGTGAGCTTTTTGATTCTCAATCTCCAAAAAAGCACATTTTTTCTATAATTAGAAATGAGAAATGATGCAACTTGATGTAAGAAAACACAAGGGCAAGAACATTAATGAATGAACGGACAGAAATTTATTACAGATAATGCAACAGAAGCAAGATGAAAAATACATAATCAGTTTATGAACAATGGTGAAGAAATTACTAGCAAGGCTAAGTACTAGAGACCAGATGTGGTGGTCGCCATTGTACAAATTGTGGAAATTCCAAGAAATAAATAAGAAAATTCACAGGTAGGAATGCATGCGCCGAAATCCCCTAAATGAGCAGCTCTCATCTCATGTTCTATAATTTTCTGATTGAATTACAGTGCATTGCAGCAGAAGACATTATAGATGTAGCACCGCCATTGTCTTAGTCATGCAAGAAGAAGCATCTAATTCATGAGCCATGTGATTCCTAGAAATATGGCTCCAATTCATCTCCACATCAGACACATCACACACTGTGAAGAAATCCAAAACCTGACCAAATATTTTAAACATTTCAACTCCAAATATTAAGTTCCTGTCAGCAACAAAAACAGGGTTCCAGTCCATTGGAGCATCAGGGTGTACTGAGACCTCGGTCCATGTAAGATACATCAGATCTAGCTCCCACAATTTTCTCACGGCCTTGTTTCTCCGACCAATTTGCCCATCTCCCTCACACCAAGAGACAGACAGCAGAAACAAGTGACCATTACAAGAAACAAGTTTTGGATAGTACTCATGAACGTGGGGAGGAAATGCAGAGGTTTGGATTCCAATCCAGAAACCTCTTTCTATGTCATAGCCCGCTAACTTGTCATTCTCAGAGCAAACATAAAACATCCCATTACAAACAACACCAGCACAAACGACCCCAAAGTCTATCGGCAGCTTCTGGATTTCAGTCCATTTATTTGATAAAGAATCATAGATTTCACCAGAATTCAGTGGCTCATCCCAAGATCCAAGACCTCCAACAGCAATCAACACGAACCTTTTACAACCCTTCATATTTGCTTGTTCACTTCTTTGTCTAATAAACTTGTATGATCTTCTATTTGGTAATAATGAAGGCTCATTTTCATCAAAAGCATTTCTGTACTGACGTCTGAGTGAAAGCCTGTGAGGATCCTCGTAAACATCTGACACCCCACCAACTCGAGATCTGGGAAACTGCCTATCATGTCGATTCTGATGGCTTTGAATGACCGAAAAATCTGAACAGACCTCGGATATTCCTAAAATAGGCATTGATCTAGCAAACTTCATAGATGAAGCTTTACGCCATGATTTGGTGAGAGGGCTAAAGACTAACACACCTTTGTGTGTCTTGAATGAGCTCCTATCTACCCTCCCAAAGTTGGTTAAGCTTGAACAACCTCCAACAATATAAATATCATCCTGCATACTGGCAACTGAGAACATGAACCTTCCTCTGAGTATATCAGCACTGATCCTGTGCCATTGATCTTGAGACACGTCCAGTGCATGTATCTCCCCAGAGCAATAGCCATCCTTAACAGCACCAAAGAGAAACAACCATGGTTTTTGACATGAACCTTCTCGTCTCATCTGTAAAAACCGAGGAGTTGTGGTCAAGTGTCTCCATTTCTTGCACACAAGCCGGGCATTCATAAGACTGGTCAATGGTAGTCTCACCAAGCACATCTCTAGAATGTCATCAGGTAGAAAGATATGCATCCTGCTGTTTCGTACTGATTCCTCAAGATCTAAATCCTTTCTATTGTTTTTCTTCCAAAACTTCTCCCTCACACCATATGAGAAGCAATCGAAATTATTGTCCTCTATACCACAAATTGACTTGTACACCTTTCCTTCTTCACTGGCACTTGACCTTCTCCTATAACTTGGATCACCAAGTTCCTCACCTGTGTCAGCACCCACTTTGCAACCACCACCTCTACCATATAGAGTAAGACATTTCAACGAAACCCTTCTCACCTTATCCTCTTCAACCCCTTCACCTCTATGATTTTTTTTCCTCAACTTCTGGCTAACACTCCTCACAAGTCGTTTAGACACAGTCAGCGTCTCAAAATCCTGGCGAAGCGCTTCCTCACTCACACTCTCAGCAAACATTATGGTCTCCAACTCAGGGCATGCAAAGTTGCAGACACATTTCTATATTGCCGGCAGCATTTTGGTTAAGACTCTTGCATCTACAGAAAAACAGACTGATGAGATTGCAGCCACACATACACACAGAACAGGAAAGAAATATATATAGCATTAGAACTATGAAATAGCAATGCTAAACAAGAAAGGGTGAAACCCTAGCCTGCCTAATACTGCTAATGAACATAATATCAGAGAACAGAGTCAAAATAGACAAATATCCAAATATTGAATACAAAGACAATAAACATTAGTTTGATTAGCAAGAGCTTCTTAAAAGAATCAGAAAATAACGCAAAGGCAGATGAAAGCAAATTGAAATTAATGATGTAAAAAGAAAAACAAGAACAACGATGAATACCATTACATTAAGATAGAATTTAGCTAAAATCAAAGTTTTTTTTTTTCAGGAATAAATCGTCGTTTACAGATCCATAGAGTCCATTTTCGAATTGGAAAGATTCATAGCCCTCATTTGAATCAGATCCTAATGAGATCGGCAGATTTCGTTTCCCATTACGTTTCAAAGTAAATAAATGGCACTAATCTAGTTTAACAAATGACTTAAAGGAGAGAGATTAATTCGTCATAAACCTAAATCTTAAACACACACACACACAAAAAAAAGATAAAAAAGAAGAAACTTACATTGCAGCAAACGAGGAATGGAGGATTGCGATCAAGAAAAATAATTAAGCAGAAAGGGATCGTTGATTAGAAACCCATGGAAATTTAATCGAAAAAAAAAAAGTGTTAGGTTGGTAAAGCGACTCAGCACTGAATGAAAAAAGCGACTCGTGAGCTCAGCTCAGCTCTAACTCAGCTATTCGCTTTACCCTTTTGCCATTATCTGCTGCCTCTCTCTATTTTAATTTTGTAAGCATATTATTCATCATCTTCCAATGAAGTTTCCATCCACGCCTTTCACAATGTTTATTGTTAAGGTGCAAGCCATATCACAGCCGTTGATCCATTGGGCACCAACTTCGAAGATGCGCATTAGTGGGCTCGGCTCTCGATGATCTCGCGGCTGTCAGGTTTCTCAAGGTAACAGACAGTAGTAATATTTTTGTTTCTTCTTTTCCTTTTCCTTTTTATTAATTAAATAAATCTTTAAAAAGTAAATCAAATTATCAAAGAATTTAAAAATTGGTTGGGTTGGGCTCGGCGTTTTAATTACAGCACGTTGGATGCACGCACACAGCAGTGGGTGAGGGTAAGTGAGTGATATAGCGAAAAGCCCGGCGTGAGAGTGGCGGTCTATTTTCTAGGGTAGTTACATGTGTGGACCCATGTTTCATCGTCCAATTTCCACCTTTGAATACAACATTTAAATTCTTTTTATTTTTAAATTAAAAAGTTATTTATTTTTAATATATTAATACATTTTCTTGTAAATTGATTAATTGAATTTAGGAACCCACTATAAATCAATTAATTTAATTTGATAATTCATATTGATTAATTGAATTTGTTAGATTTATAAAATTTATAATTAATTATGTGAACGAATGTAAATAAAAAATGCATAAAAGCAATAATGCATGCACCTGTTGTAATACTCATCGCCCGATCCAATCGTCAAGTTTGAGTTATGGGAATGTTATAGTCGTTGCCGGAGCAATTACCGTAGAAAACACTGTAAATAAATTAATTAAACATTCAAATATTCCACACATGCAGTCATTACATGCTAAACAAACTTTTTCGAGACTCAATCGAGCTTATGAAAGCTCATTTACTAATCCGAACATGAAATAAGATCAAATTGCAAAGTTTTCAAAGTTTCAAAACAAGTATAAATAGTCTTGCTAGGTACCGATACCATTTTGAGCTTTGATGTTTAAAAAAAAATCAATTTAAAACCAAAAGTATTTATACCAGACTTAAGGTATCGACACTTTCTTCAAGGTATTGATACTTTACCTTTTGTATCGATACCATTTTAAGGTTCGAAGTTTGAAAAACTTGAAGAAAATCACTAAGCATCGATACCTTTATCTAGGGTATCAATACATCAATGCCAAATATGTCAAAACTTACATTTTGGTACTTATTTCATGCCCAAACCAACTCAAACTCAAATAGTGATTAAACGCACACTAAAAACCTCCAAAAAACCAATTCAAAGCTTACCTAAACACTTCATTTCAACAACTTCTCAATCAATCAAACATTTATATATCAATAAGGTACTTAAACATATCAACTAAACTTTTGAAAATTTCAAACCATTCAAACTTGCAAATTCGTTCAATTCCATCATTTAAACATACCATTTGACTTCCAAATTTTACACTCAAGTACTACATATATAGCTTAACATATTACCATCATACACACATGCATATATAACCAATACCAATCCAAAATCAAGCATTATCCTAGATTCATGTCCATCTATCATTCAAGGTAAACATATATATAACCACACCTATGTATATGCCACATAATTGAGCTTAAAATGAGCAAAAATCTATCGAGTCAATAGCAGGATAGTGTGAGCTTAGAGGTGATCCGACTGACACATTCCGCAAAGCGAAAATCTACAGCAAAAGGAAAACAACTAGGTAAGCATTTCGAATGCTTAGTAAGTCTATGTGAAATTTACTTAACTTACATTAACATTACAACAATTTAGCAATTGAAACACATTGGTACAAACATGCATCTTTTGGCAACCTTATACTTTCATGCACAATTCAATCACACAATCACTATGTTAGTTCATTTGCATATCAAACTATAATACCAAAATCATATACATATATAATCATTTCATATTATAACATATACTACTAAACTATACTCAATTTATAAATATAACATTTCAATCCACGATCAATCATTTCATTTCCATTTTAGTTTACCGTTTTCGTTTTTGTTTCGCCTGGAGAACTATAGAAAATTGAACTCGGATACACGAGACTAATTTGCTCATATGAGTTGACATATTTGGGCTGCTAACACTAGCTTCAGACCAGGGTTGCTCGTATGAGCTTAGTTTGACGTTGCTAACACTAGCTTTAGAGAATCAGCAACATATGTTGGATCTCAAGCCACGGTATTAATCCCTTATCAAACACCATTTTTCATTCTTTTCGATTGAACCATCCCTTTTTTCGTTTTGGACCTAAATGTCATGTCATTCGTATCTTAATCGTTTACTAAATTCACATAGGCACCGTTATTGTTTCCATACCATTTCAAATATTGTAATATCTTCATATACATATCATTAAATATTATAACCATTTCACGTTCATTCAATACATTGTATCTATTCAGAGTAACTATATTGATAACCAACATTATCAAATTACAATTAACCTAAACTAATTGACATTATAACATAATTCAAACATAACACATATAGCATAGTAAGTTCCACATGAACTTACCTGACAAAAACAACAACAAACGAAATGTCAAGGACTAATCTGTAATTTTTTCCTTTTCCTCGATTATCTTCTGATTGATTCAAATATTGATCTATATGATAATTCATTTCAATTTATCAATTCCAATTACCTTATAACATCCTATTACATGCATATGTCAATTAAATTTCATTTTTAAATGTTTCTTAAAATTTTGCATTTTATTCAATTTAGTCCCTAAAACCGAAATTGCAATTTCTTTTAAATTTGAGCTTCGATTTGGAAATCGATCCCAAATTCATCATTTTAAAATCCTATATTATCTATAATTATAGAATTTAAACATCAATTTAAAAATTTATGCACTTTTGTCCCTATGTTTAAAAACTAGCAATTAAACTTTACAAAATAGTCCCTTTTTCATTTCTAAGCTTAAAAATCTAACAATTTAACACCAATTTCATCAAGCATTCATCAATGATAATTTTTAAAAACTTTAACAGTTTTACAAATTGATACACGAGCTAACTAAATTAAGCTCCCGGGACATTAAAAACATAAAAATTACAATAACATAGTTCTCCATCTTTGTTTTCTTGAGAATGAAAAGATGATCAGAAATGCCTTTCATCTCTTTTTAATTTATCTTAAATACATAGTTTAACATTTAATTAAACTAAATTATTTAACTAAACCTTAATTAATTTAATATTAAGCTTGATTAACAAAATTAGTGGATGACACTTATGCATCCACCACCGTTTGGCTATTAACAATTGGTTCAATTTCTCAATTTGTCATTTGATTAATTGAAAATCCATAACAATAAAATTTTACCACTTTTACAATTTAGTCCTTTTACTTTAATTAACTATCCAATTGACAAAATTAAATGACCAAACTTAAATTAACATTAATACCTCAATCATCAAAAATGAGATTTCAAAACCGCCATTTTCGACACCACTGAAAAACAAACTATTAAACCTATTAACATATTTGAATTGTTTTATTTGATTCTCACCATCTTCTTTCTTTTTTTAACATAATTCTCACTTTATTTATTTGATGGAAATATATGATATGAATTTTATAATAAGCTTACAACAATTATCTCTCTATAATAGCATGTTGTTTAGGTGTATAACAACCACATTTCTATAATAGACAAATTTTGGATAGACAAATGAGACTCTTATAGAGAAAATTGACTATATATATATATATTTTTTTTTTAGACAATATAATATATTACATTGATATTATATATTGGTTGATTAGTCTTAGCTTATATAACATTATTTTTATTGCAACAACTTACAGACATAAGTTCGACTTCCTTAAGCGCTTGATATTTTTTAATTTAAAGGTAGGAGAAAGATTAAATTTAAGGTTAAGTGTCATTTAGAAAAAGAAGAAGATACAAATACAATTATAAACACAAACAATATAGATATGAATAACTACAATACATAAGTAAATTGATAATAAAAAAAATATAAATATAAATTAAAATACATCTAGATAAAATTCATACATAATGAGAATTAATTAAAAAACCTCACACGTAAATTTACATATGATAAAACCCGAATGTAAAATATTGAAATTATTCAAATTCTTCCTAAAAAAACACTTTATCATTAAACTAGTATTTCATTAATTTATAAACTTGATTTCAACTTCGTCTTTATATTTACAATTTATAACAATTTTTGATAATAAAAAAAAATCTAAATGATAGAAAAAATCTGAATGAAATTTAGCATGCAAGTAAAATCATTAGACATGTGCAATATCTCCTCCATTTGTAAAATCCTCTAATTTCAATTTTTGAAAAACTATTATTACCAACTATAATTAATATAAATAAAAATTTAAATTGTCAATTGAATTTCAGCTTAAATGGTATTGATATTATTATTATTATTATAGAAGCAGTGGCAAAATTAGGGATGCTGACAGGGCCTGACCCCCTAAAATGAATTTTTTTTTTCATATGACTCCTATAAAAAATTTAAAAAATTTAAATTAATAAAAGTAAAATTACACTTTACCCCCTAAAAATGATTTAATTTCGGCCCCTTAATTTTTTTTCTAATTTTGCCCTTGTATAGAAAGACGTGAATTCAAACTTGATAAGACACATTTTTTCCTCTATTTAAGTGATTTAAATTTGAATTGAGTTAAATATTTAAAATTTTGAATATGTTTTGAGGTTGGAATTTATTTTAAACATTTTTGAGTATGTTTAAATTTAAGCATGAGATTAAGTTCAAGTACCTATATAGTAGTTTATGTTTACTTAATGTTGACATGATACTATTTGTCTTATATATTTCATCAATAAATAATTTAAAATTTATAAAATATTAAAAAATATATAAAAAGTTCATGAATTTTTTTTTAAAAAAATATAAAGTACATATGATCTATCATGTAAGCTATTGTGTTTAAAGATTTAACATTTTAGTTAGTATTTAAAAATAAAAAAACAATTCAACCTTTTTTTTAAAATGTTGAGGGTGAATTTAGTTTAATAAAGAAAAAAATGACTAGATTGATAAAAGATATAAATATTAAGGGTTAATTTTATTATTGTGCCATTAAATTAAACCGATCAGTTTGCAATTTTTAAGTTGAATACTTGAATTTGAATAAAGTTCGGCTCATAGGGGTGGGGTGGAATATAACTTACCAGGCAATAAGGCCTGTTGGTGGTTGTAAAGAAAAGGCCCCAACCCGGATCTAGCCTTAGCTCCTCAACATAAGTAACTCAACTCAACGATCGCGGTTCCCGTGCAAAGGGAAAATTCGAGAACATTGAACGAAGGCCAGAGATGGCAGCTCCCATGTTGTGGCTTCTTTCCATCTTCTCCATTTTGTCCATCGCCGCTTGCATCGATGACAAGTGTGCCGCTTGCAATGCCGTCGCGGTAACAATGGAAACCTTTGATCAACATATGCTCTTTCACTCACAATCAAAACCACACCGATCCCATCCTTTTTCCTTTCCCCTCTTTATGAAATAAATCAGCTGATTTTTGTTTTCGTTCGATGATTTGCAGGCAGAGCTAGAGATTCAATTATCGAAGGTAAGAAACCTTTGAATCAATGCCACTTTCCGCAAATTGAGCTGTAATTTGGTAATTAATACAATACTTTTTATATGTAGGAAAAACCCAGGAACCATTTGGATATGAGACATCGTTTGGACTCGAAAGGTCAACGCCAAGGAAAGGTTATTGATTACAGGTAATAATAATTTTCATGGGAAAACCAACATTGCAGATTTGCATGCGCTAGTTAGTCTCGATTAAACTCTTAATTTAGAAATTGAATTAACGGAGCTTCCGCTCTTTCTTTTGGTGTTGGGCTTAAGTGTTGAAGAATATTTTACGAACATCATGAGACAATAGCAATAAAAATAAGTGAAACATCAACAATGGTAATAAAAGGAAGCATTAGAATTAAGCAAAACATTGAACAATGAGCATAAACTTTTTAATAGGGAAATAGCACCTAAAAAATTTCGTCTGAAAATTGAGAAGAAAGTTGATAATGAACATTTTAACAATGACAAATAGTTGACATTTTGGATATCACCAACGGTTCAGCTCTGACGACAGTTGAAATTTGTACCAGTAGGTTTTTGCTAACAAGTATTTACCATTGCAATAATATAAAATACTATTATTAATACTAACTTAACTAGCCTTAACAAGAGTCCTAATGACATTCTTTAGCAAAATCTAACACAAAATGATAGCTTTTTTGCTATATTATGACTTATGAGTAACATGTTTCAGAAGGGAATGTTTTACTAAAGCATGCCAAATTGATGGGTGCAGCAAATATGCTGCACCCTTAGTCCTTTGTGATTGATGAAAGATTGCAGGGATACCTCATGCACGGATGTTTACTTTTCATCAATGGTTTATTTTCCCCGGACCCTGTACAAGTGATAACTTTGCTAATTTTTTTGTCTTTTTCTATTTAGGATGAGTGAGCTTAGAGCTGTTGAGCTATTGGATGGACTTTGTGAAAAGATGCAAGATTACACTCTTGAAAAGGTAGCTCATACTTGCACTCTATTTCTTGCATTTATACGTGGTAGAACACATCTTTAAACATGATATTATGTTTCCCTTGAAATTTCGGATATTTATTATATCTTGTAGCAACTGTGCCGTCAATATAATTATTATCATGTAGCATCAGATACTGAACTTGTGGCAGCATTGGCAAAACATGCAAATTTATAGGTTTCACTACTGTGTTCATATGTAAATTGTTCATATTCTCTGATACCTGTTTTATGGTTGATTATGCTTTATGACATGTTGTATTCAGGCATGCAAGTGCATACATCTTCATATCTGTTTTTTACTTTGCAGTTAGATTCATCTCGACGTGAGTGGCTCAAAGTGCATAATTGGGACATCCTCACTATTGGTACTGATCATTTTATTTTATTTTGGGAAGTGGCAAGTATCAATAATCTAATTATGGTTGGTGCACAATAAAACTGGCTGGTGAAGTCCTTGATCAATCATAAGCACTATCGGAGACAGACTGAAATCATATGTTTCTCTGCAGATGTAATTAGTCCCCTAATCTGATTGTGTGCACAAAAATGCTAGGACTTGATCTTTGATTCACACTTCTGCATATACTGTTAATATATATGAGGCAAAAGTTGCCTATGCATGTGCATATGCCATCTCTCTGATGGTTTTGTTTGATATCTCTGGGATTTCTGTATTTCTTCCTAGCCATTCACCAAGACATTGTTTCTTTACTTTCATAATACTGGCTGCCTCTATATTTATTGTGTTCTTAGAAATGCTGTTAATTTCTAGTTCTTTTTGTTTCCAAAGTCCATCGTTTCCTAAGTTCTAAAGTATTTCCCTATTTCTGCATTTTAATTTATTGATAGATAAGCAAGAAGCTAAGGCATACTCAAAAGATATATCCTCTTATTGTGGACGGTGAGACTGCATGGAGCTTGCACTATTCTTTGTATTTTGTCTCATTTATGAATTTCTATTTCTTCGCCAGTAGTTTGTTTGGTATAATATAATTTGTGAATGTCAGCTATAATAACCTAGTTTATATTTGTTCTGGTATAGGTTACTGGAGGAAACTGAAGATGAGGTGAGTTTTCAAACCTGCTTGTGAGCTTAATGCATATCTGTAATATTGATTCTTACTTTGCTATCAAACCCATGCAGTTAACAGAATTGATAAAGAAAGGATCCGTTAAGCAAGGAGATGTAAGCAAAGTTCTATGTGAGGAATTGAGTGAGCACTGCAGCGGGTCAAGGTATCCTTGATTTTATTTGTTGTTCTCTTTCCCCCTTTCCAAGTAACCAGTTCTGACTCTATCCTAAAAGTCTATTTTATATAGATTTACAGTCTACTTTTGTTTTATATCTAAAAAAAAAAACAGCCTACTTTTGTTGCACTTGCACAGACAATCTTTCCTAGGTTTCTGGTGTTCTGACATTGACACTTGTTTGTATGCAGTGATAGTTACTCCGATAATGATGAACTATAACTATTGTGGTTCAGCTGGAGAAGAGATTTTATGGAAAAAAAGTTTCCATGTTTGCTGCAGAATTGAAATGCGACTGTTTAATTTAGACTTCTTTCTGTAACTTGAAACAAAATTTTGCTCTATGGACCATATTGAGACTTATTTCCGTAACTTGAAACCAAGTTTCGCTCTTTGGACCATGTATTTGCTGTTTCCAACTTCTAAATTCAAGTCACTTTCTTGCCTTGTTTTTGGTTCTTTAAAGTAAAACCTCTTGGATTCTTCTCGTTAATAGCTTAATAAATTGGTAGTGTATTACTTTTCCTTCTCCTTGTTGGATAGTTTGACACGAAAGCTTAATTTGTAATTGCTGCTGGATTTTGATATCCAGTAAAAGGAACCACACTGGAATAGTGTTGCTGTTTTTCCAATTGCACAGATGGTATACCGAGCCTTTAAGACTTGAGATGACACCATGACAGTATACTGAGCCTTTAAGACTTGAGATGACACCATGACAATCATGACCTAAAGTTCTTCGACACTTGACTCGTCAGCCGCTGTTTAGCTACTGCTGCCTGCATAATTGCGGATTCCTTGGCTTGGTGAACTGTGGGATGGTAGTTAAGGAAAATCTTCCAACGTAAAAAACTAGGCATGGTACCCAGATAACTATCTAACCATTAATGGTCAATGATATCAAATTATTTGATTTAGTGAAAGACTGCTAGAACATATCTCTCAAGATTCAGTTTATTTACAGAGGAGTAAGCAGATGAAGAAAGAAAGGAAGAACAATGAATCCTGCAAATCGGAGCTACATCATGAGTTATCTCAGGTGTACAGGATTTAAAAACTCAAAAAGAATGATATTTTACATGACAAGGATGTCCCTGGATGAAGGATGAATGTTAGCCATGGTGTGACGGGGGCAGCTGCAGCTACTCGGTAGAAAAATGCCACGACCATTTCGCCCTCCAATGCGTTCGTGCACAAATCTCGTTCAACTCTCGCTTGTTTTATCAGTTACAGTCCAGCACACCCTTTAGTAAATTCAGCCCTTCTGATGATATGCTCCTCCGAACACGGGATTGTGGTATTTCTATTCGAGGGGGAGGCTCAGCAGAGAAACAAACCACAATCACTGTTAAATTATCACACGTGTTGCGCTTCAATGCCTCCCTGACAAGTTCTCTTGAGCATCTTTCAGGATCATTATGAAGCATTAGCTCTTTCCTCGCCATAGTCACGGCACACTGGCTGCTCATAACATCCCACAACCCATCACAGCCCATTATCAAGAATTCATCCTCATCACTAAGGTCTGTCTCCTGCAGCTCTGGCTCTGCGCTTAAAGGACAGGCAGATCCTTTTGGCCCCTTCATGTGCCAGTCTCCAATTGCGCGTGCCACAGATAATTGCCCATTCAGGTAGCCATCATAAATAACTCCACCAAGTTTCTCAATTCTTAGTCTTTCAGATGTGCAATTAGGTTTGTGGTCCTTGGACATTTCAATTGCTCTACCTCGCCTTCCCAGCACAGCTCGACAATCTCCAGCATTTGCAATTATCAAGGTCCTTTGAAAAGATAACTAATATTAGAGTTTAGAGGTACCCAATTCCTGGCTTTCAGAATACAGAACAGTAAAGACTACTAAGAAGACCTTGTGTTCAGGTTTGACTAATGCATAATATATCCTGATAACACATTATTTCCAGTTTCAACGCAGCATCAATCACTGAATGCACAAGATTTCAGAGCATCTTAAACCAAAACAAAGGCTGCTAGAAGAGGATTTAACGAAATAACGTCAAAATGGAATATTACCATTGCAGATAAGTGGGTCACTCACCTTCCAAAAATAAGTGCAGTTAATGCAGTGGTGCCAGAGGATATATCAAGAGAACTAGCATCTGCAAATGCATAATCAGCTTTCAGAAAAGCACTCTTGATTGCCTTCTCCACACAAATTGGAAAATGAGAGTCTTCAACTATAAATTTAAGGATATTCTCCCTAATAAATATGGCCGCATCTGTTCCTCCATGACCGTCAAAAACCTGTTCACACGTATTGGCAAGGTTCAATTCACAAGTATGGCCAATAAAGATTCCCAAACCACCTTCATGCTAATTGTATATGGAATAGAACTGACATGTTTAGACACCTTAAACCTAGAAATTAAGTAGCAAGTTATAATGAGGCAGCAGATCTAAGGGAAAAAGGATCTTGTAATGTTCAAAAACTTGCTGGATTGCTACCCTAAACCAGGCTGCAGTTCACAATATTAGAGACAACTATGTGCTGGTTTCTACATCTTTTTCCTTTTGGCCTGGATAATATCTTCAGGACCCGTTTTCTTAGAACATGCTTCAAACACCACATCCAAACCTTGTCAACACTAACCACACAAAGGTAGATATATTATATTATCTCCGTAGAAGCTATAGCAGGACACAAGTTTTTAACTACAGACAAGCAATCAAGACAGATAGTCAGAAGGAAGTGCATTAACAAAATTTGCTATTTCTAATGAAAATTAAGATGGTTCACCAAGATTACTTATTAACCGCATCTGGCAGGTCATATATGGTAGATTCAAATAAGCATACCCCATAGAAAGCTCCTGGAGAAGGGACCTTTGTAGTTGTCTCGAGATGTCCAATAAGATCATCTATGCAAATGTGCTCATCTTCCATATACTGTTTGGGTCCTATTTCAGCACAGCTTCCTGATCGCAAGACCGGCAAAAACTCAGTCTTTCCATCAGAAGATGACTTGTGGACTACAATACCAACATCCAATTCCTAGAGAAGAGAAAAGTAGTTAGTAAAAGCAATTCAGGAAACTACTTTTATAGCATCAAATAAAACAATGTAAAACCTTTCTCAAGGTGATGGTTTTCAACAAAATATGAACAGGATAATAGTTATTCTCTCTAAAAGTGTCAAAAGCCAAAAGGTTATGCAGCACAAATGCAGGTGACAAGAACATATATCATCAGAATCACAAATGTTTCAAAGTTTTCATTTTAAACTAATAACTAAGCTGCATTCAGATTTTATGCTAATGTAGAAAGTCCTTAAAGCTCAGGCTCCTCAGTTCATAAAGATGAAAAGAAGGGTCAGATTAGAAAGGAATTAAACATACCAAATTAGCCTCAGCAATCAGCCTCCCTGAACTCACACAATGTTGCATAATGGAGAGGTGGCGCGGAGGTTTCCCGAGAGTGACTTGTTTTTCATTATCCAATTTTTCATTATCCATGTCTGGTACATTATCGTTAGTGTAACCACCTTCTATGATTGCAAATGGAGGTGAAAAATCCATACGGGCAGCCATATTCCTTTCCCAACCATAAATCAAAGACCTCGAAGAACACTTTCAAGTTAAACAAAAATAAGCCAAACCCCTTTATATAAATTTATTGGAGTAACTTCTGCCAAAACAACCAAATTCTATAGCAACTTCTCAGATATGTGCCGAATAAAAGATTGAATATTCAAAAACTATCCCAACTTATATTTTCTTGAGACAAAATCAAAGGTCCAGGGATAAACAAAATAGCTAATAAAAAAGCACCCAAGCAATCAAAAAATCTGAGAAAACCAGTTGGCTGTGGAAAGCTGTGAAAATTTCTAAAATATCCGAATCGAAGTCAACTCCCAGATCAAACTACCCTTACGCAGATAGCATCAAAACAACAAAAATCCTAACTAAATATGATACCGATCCCTTAATTACCTTCGATGAAGGTATCCAGCAAACCATCTAAAAATTGGGTTATTTTTTTTATAATAACTTGAAGCAGTTGGGGTAATTTTATGTTTCCAAAAGAACCCCGGATCATAACTCCAAAAAATCCCACCCAATCGAGGAAAACAACATCAGAATATTCATTCAAGGTAACAAAATTTTAAAAAAAAAAAAACCCAGATGATTAGAGCAATAAACAAGAAGCTCCAAGGATTGGAGTAAAGCTGAAAAAAAAAAAAAGCAAAGAAACTCTCACAAAGGGTAGAAAATGATGATGCTTTGGTGCTTTGTCTTTGGGTAATTTGTAAGATGATGATGATCCAAGAGAAAGAAAACCCTGAAACAGACAGAGACAGAGAGGTAGAGAGAGAGAGAAGCAAAAGGCGTCGAAAAGAGAGAATTGGACGATGAAAAAGAAAGTTAATAAAATTAAAATTATAAATTAAAAGGAAAAAGTTGTTGTTGTTCCTTGTTGCTATGTGGTTGGCCACCGGCGATTCCAGGTAATCAGCTGGATCTTGTAAGCTGTCGCGGGCCGAGGATGTTGTTAATCCACGTGGCTTTCAATTATTGGTGGGAACTATAGGTTGACCGGATGGGTTTCATTGTAGTTAGTTGCCGCCAGTGCTTACCAGCCGTTGGATCTCTCTCTGTCTTGCCTTTTTAACGCCTCTCACAGCTCTGGGGTTAGGTTCATTAACGTCCGTTAATTAATGGAGCCTCGGATTCCCGGACTTGACGTGGCTGCCTTTCATTGGTAAGAACTTCTAATTTCGGCTAAGATACTATTACATATATATTTATACACAGCTAAAACTCTTTTTCTTTTTTCTATTTAATGATTAATTATATTATGTATATGTGCTCTTTTTGGGGTTCATTTATTACGTATATATTTGTTTATGTGTAGCTTATTAATTAATTTTTGGATTTTATAAATTTATTAAGGGTTACTAGCTTTAAAATTATTTTATATTAAAAATGAAGATCTATTAATTAAGTAGGAGATAAGATGTAGTGTGTTAAGGCAAAACAAAGAGCAAGCAAGCTCGGTATTCATACCCATAATTATGTATAGTACTATATGCCATTGTTGATTATCCAACTCTTAATTTTATTTCAACTTTTACTAAATGGATAATAAGTATTAAATATTGTGTTGTGATTGTGCATGATTATAATATTACTTAAATGGTAATTAGAAATGATGGGTTTCTTAAATCTTAAGCCTCATCCATCCATTTTTTTTTTTAACTTTATTCCTTACTTCATTTCAGCCAATCAAATCAGCGTATCCCCGCCTCCATTTTTCATTCTGATCATGCAATTCAATGCACGTGATGTTGCCTGCATTCCCCCATAGCCATAGCTACTGTAGGTGAAAGTACCGAGTTCTCATTCTTTGGTTTGGCTTTTCGGGCTGCTGATGAGTTTATATCATCTGCCCCTTTTTAATTTATTTTAGCTAGCTAAATAATATGCTATTCTTGATGAGTTATTTTGCTATATATATATATATATATATATTAATTTTATTATTGATTTTGATTGATCCAGGAATCCGATTCTGATTTCCACTACGTTCCTTTGCCTTCATATATATATTCTTTCTTTTATCTGTCACCTTGATGATGATCTAGCATGCATATGTTCTAGGTATACTCATATATACCTTCCGATCAATATATAGAAATACAATGAAGCACTGAGGTTAGTAAGTAGATAAGGTTGAACTGATGGTGTTCTTCTTAACCGTAATAAACATGGCTTTTCCATTATTAATGGGAAGGTATCATGTCCCTCAAGGTTTTATTCTTTGATTTTGCGCAGAGTTTAGAAGAAAGACTAAAAGCATCTCTTGATGCTTGAACAAGCAAAACCATGACAGTGAAGAGTTTCGCGCATTGCATCTTAGAGCACTACTACTGCTTTTTGTTTGTTCTATAAGTAGAGCTAGGTATCTTCTGAATTTATTAATGGGATACATCTGGGCACTGACCAACTTGATTTGTAGTTAACTGATATGAATGCACCCGTACTGCGTAATGGATGAAGCATTGAATGATAAAGTTGCAGAATCCTAGAGCTGAAGGTGGACTTGGGGTTCTTTGGAAAAAAGTTGGCCAATTCTTTCACCATGGGTTGAGAGTTATATTCTAAAGGGCGCTTGAATGCCCTTTTTTTCCCAGTCAGCTATGGCATGTGGCTTTGCAGCCTTGCGATGGTACAAGTTATTTGGAGTTAATTGAAAAGCATTACGTTTATAACATTAGCAGCATCAAGGGTGGCTTTGCCTTTGTAATTCTAACCATTGTCTTTTCTTACAGCACTACATAAAACGAAGCAAAATCTTTGCTTACTTTGGATAAATAAAAACATTTTTACTTACAGCAAGAATGTAACATCCCGAAATTGGGCCTAGTAGGATTGGGCTATTGGGCCTTGGGCGTAGGAGTGTTTAAAATTTCTTTTGAGAACAAGAGAATGACATTATTTCAAATTGGACTTATTAAGAAGATGATTTTAGAAAGTTACGGGGTTCTATGAAGTTTCGGGTTCAAGTTGGGCCTTAATGAAAGTTTGTGTTTAAGCCTATTAAAGAGAGATAGTAAGAGGCATCAAAGCTTATGGAAATAAGTGAGTAAATTGTTATCATAAATGAACTATTAGTAAAGAGGTTATGGCATCAAGTGGAGAGCATGGAGGGAAGGGGTTCAAATCCCATCTTTTGCAAATTTTGGATTTATTGTTTTGTGTGAGTGTCAACCAATGAAATGATGACTAAAAAGATAAGGTAAGGAGGAAAATAAGGAAAAAGAAAGGAAAGAAATAAAAGAATTTGAGGAGTGGAGTAGGTGGATAAAAAAAAAAGAAAAAAAGAAAATTTATGGGAATTGAGGTGAAAAGTTTGGATAGAAATTTATGGATAGAAATTTGGTCAACACTCTAGCACATTTGCTCATCTTTCTCCCTTGTTTTGGCTAAACTCTCAATCCACAATCACTCTTTCATAAATTCTTTCTCATCTAGGTAGACACTCTTTTCTTCGATTAAATCGTGTTCTAAGTGGGTGGTTGTGTACCATTCTAGCCATAAGTCAAGCGGTGGAAATCAAATCCAATGTCAACAAGGTAAGTAACTCTTTATGGATTATTTGATATCGTTCATTATTCGACTGGTTGCTAAATAGATTAATAGTTTGGACTAATCGGTCACGATAGGAATCAAATCGCCTGATCACCTATCCATCGTAATAAGTGACTCGTATTTTTAGTGCCGCGGAGAGCATCGCGTTACGGATTCCGAATAAGGTGTGTAATCTCATACCCTTCCATATACATATCTGAAATGGTGTGTAATCTCACACTTCTCTGAAAGTTTGTATGAAATATGCTGTTAATCGGTCGAAATACCGAAGAAAACTAAAAACCGACATCCGTGATCAGTCGGGCGTGCGTATGATCGTAGTGGTAATCGTATTTCGTAATAAAACAGTTTCAGTTAGAAGCAGTGACGTGTTTTTGAAAAATCACTAAAAATAGGAGAAAAGGAATTAGAAAGTGAATAAGATATAAAATTGAAGATTACGGTGTCTATTTTAATATGGAAGAAACGGAGAAGGAAAATGAATTTTATATTCTGAGATATGTTAATTTTAGTGAGACTGGTTCTGATGGACTTCGTGGTTCTCTGATCTATCTTAGAAATATCATATAAAATTGTACAAAGAGAATTATGGGTTATAAGTTATATGTATGGATTCCTTAGTGAGCCTATTTTCAAGAGAAACAAGTTGGAGCAGTATATGAAAACCGTACAGTGAGATATTTGAAATTAAGTTAAGAGAGGTCAAAATCGTTGGACAGTGAAACAAGGGAAACTTTAAGGAATAAACTGTACTAAATGGCTAGGCCAAAAATTCTGGAAAACTTATAGTAAGAAGATATATGAGTCTAGTTTCAAGGAAAATTTACGGATCTAGATTTCGAGTTTTCTAACTCGAGTTATGGTCAATTTAGTCAGTATGACGCAGATGGACAGTTTAAATTTGTATGCTCCAAATTAGTAGTTAAGTCCGGGGTTGCAAAATTACCAAAATACCCTTGATCGGTAAAATTACCGAAATACCCTTGGTTTGAGAAATTACCAAATTACCCTTAGAGGTTAAATTACCGAATTACCCTTGGTGGGTAAAAATACTAAATTTACCTTTAGAGGGTAAATTACTGATTTACCCTTTGTGGAAAAAATTACCGAAACACTTCTAAATGGATGATGATGATTGTTATACTCTTATTCATGGTTAAATATCATGTGTATGAATTGATTATACTTTGTACATTGAAAGTATGTTGCATTCATCTCAGTATGATATTATGTTGCATGGGTTTTGGGAGATGATGAAAGGAGAAGTGATATTCTGTGACTCTGTCACAAGTGGTCTGGGACCACAGTGGTTTGGAACCACGTATACATATGATTATCAGTGACTTGTCTCAGTGGTCTGGGACCACAGTGGGTTGGCCCTACGTATATTTATCAGAGATCGTCACAGTGGTCTGGGACCACAGTGGGTTGGCCCCACGTTTATATATTCTGTGACTCAGTCACAAGTGGTCTGGGACCACAGTGGCTTGATGCCACGAGTGTTTGGCGATTCAAGAGACCTAGAGGATGGAAAACTAGGTTGGGCTGGGCTGCATTACGTACATCTTTAATATGCTATATTGTGTGGGCTAAGGCCCAAAGCGCAATTGTGGGCCCGATTGCTTTATAAGGGGAATTACACACTGAGTTCTTGTAACTCACCCCCTTTCTCTTAACCCTTTCAGGTAATGCTCTGTGACGTGGACTTGGGCCATGGATGACTCGGTGGAGGCCATGCTTTGGAAATAACATTTTCAAATATTAGTAAATCACTTTTCCGTCTATTTGATTACTTTTACTATTTTTGAGTTTTAAAGTTGTAATAAGGCATCTGGTTTATTCTATATTTCTTTATGTGTGACGTATTTATATTTTGCTCAAATTACTTTAAATGGGATTTTTCTAAAAACTTAAACAAAGATTTCAGAAATGGTAGTAATAATGTTTTTGCAAGGGAATGATTTTTAATAAAATACATTTTGAAAATAGCTAAACAAAATTTGAGGTTTTGAACAGTAGAGAGTTTTAAATTCTTTAAGAAGAGTTTCTAATGAAAACATGGTTTTCGAAAAACTCTTCAATGTGACATGCCAGATTCCGGCCTAACTTCTAAGCCGGGTTTGGGGTGTTACAAAGAACCATATCCTGATATGAAATAATTTGCAACTTGTTTGAGATCCTTGCATGAGGGAACAAGACATATCAAGTGAATTTGGATATAATTTTTGTGTTTAATCCGGTATATATTTTATCTTTCGAAGTTTTAAGTTATGATCGGTTTACTTTCCAATTTTAAAGCTTGGAATTAACATTGGGCTATATTTAAAGGGTAATTTTAGGCCTTAAATTGTTATTTTTATTGTGGGGCCAATATCTAATTATATTAACAATGTGTTTATTACGTCACATTGCTAATCACACTTTAGTAATTTTGTTTATTTTTATGAGTAAAAGGACCCTCTTGCTTGGAATAATATTTCTCTACAAAAATAATAATTATGAACCAACCTTTTTTAAGAATAACGTGTTCTAAGAATATTCAGCAAAAGATATTCCATATCATACTACTTTACTAAAGTAGGAAGACCTAAAATGTTTGATAGCTTGACTTGATGAATCAAATATAGAGATTTCTTGTGACATTTAGTCACATGATGAACTTCTATTGACTCTTTACAATTACCAATAACTTGAAATTGTTGGGTTATATGATGACTTGAAGTTAAAAGAAATTTTCAAGTCTTTGACAAAGAAGGCATACACTTGGTATGTCAACCTTACTCCTAATTCTGTTGAGTTGCAAAGCCAAAAGGATGTTACTTTGATTGATTCGGGACGAAAGCATCGGAAATTAAGAGAAGATCTCATAGAGTATATACATCGCTTCAAAGAGAGCTTATTAGACATCCAAGACTCCCATAATGAGAAGGAGTGGTGAAAGTATGCATCCAACGAATGCTTGATAGTTAATTGGTTGAAGCTTCTAAAAGAATCAATAATACAACTTAAAGGCAAAGAACAGTTAATTGCTTCACCAAGAGAAATACTCTTATAGAGAACGCAATTCAGGACCTAATTTGCGTCCAATAATAGAGAATGTAAAAATAGGGTAGAATAAAGATGTTGATTCTCCATTGTTTCTAGTTTCATTAGACAAATTTATTAAGAACCATTCTTGAAGAGTTTTACCATGATTGATTGTAGTGATGGTGATAGATCTAAGATGATGATGAGAAGGATAGGCCACCTAAGACTTGTTTTTTTATGCATTAGTGATGTGGTGGGTAGAGGTGTCCATGGGTCGGGGCCGGCCAAATTCTTTGGCCCGATTGGTAGGCTTGACCCAGAAAATAGGTTTATATTTTTCTCCAAGCGTGGCCTGGATTATATATGATAAACCCGGGCCCAACCTATTTTTTAAATTTATTTTAATATATAAAATAAATTTTAAAAAGTATAGCATATCAAATACACTACAAACATGAAAATAAATATTTCCTAAAAAATTAAAAATACATTAAAAAGTATTTATACTTAAAAAAAGACATCCGAGTTATACATGCAGTGTGACAGACCACAACCCGCATCATATTCACTCACCAAGGGTGCTCGGCATAGACATTGCTTTTACAATTTACACCATTTGTTTTGAACCATTTCATAATATTTTCATGGTTATTTTAGATAACATAATTCAATCTTTTGTTTTTCCTTTTGATAGGATCGACACTATGGTACATACCATAAAAATTACAAGCTAAGTTCGAATAATGTTCCTTGAAGGCTACAAACTACAAAAATTAAGAGCATGAATAGCCACGAAAATGGAAATAAATAGAAACAATAGCTTTCATATTTAGTCTCACCATTGAAAAACATGAGATCCAATAATTGGATGGTAAAAAGTTGAGAAAGAGAAAACAAAGAGGAAATATTAGAATCTCATTATGGGTCTCAAATTAGTAGCAAAATTAACAATAAAACAAATGTTCTACAATATACAAACAAAATTAAAAGAAGTGATGTGGAACATTAAAAACAACAGCAGAACAACAGTGACAATACCCAAAATAGCACCAAAAACAACTTGTAAAATGTAATCAACAATCAAAATACTTATATATCAAGCAATTAACATATTTGATTTTATATAACAAGTTAAAAATTCTAAGCTAAATTATATACCTAGAAAGGAATCAAAGAATCATCATCCTCATCATCATCATTATTCTCATCATTCTTGAAATCAATTTCTAATATGAAATAAGAATAAATAGTTAGATAATCAAATTGATAAATTGTTTTAAAATTATAACAATAAAACGAGAATAATAATTACCAGTTGAAAACCCCTTAGCTTGCATCCAGTCATAAAAGCAAACAACGACTTGAACTGTTTTTGGTTTAAGGGAACTGTTTAAAGATATGATAACTTTCTTCCTCATGCTAAAAGCTGACTCGGAAGCTACAGTCGATATTGGAATTGCCAAAAGATCACAAGCCAAAAATGAAAGCTACAGTCGAATTGATCTTTTGCTCCAATAATCAAATACATCTATTTGGCTATTCAATTCAAGCTCTGGTTCTTCTAAATAAATGTTCAGTTGTGACTTTTCAATCTTAGTACTAGATTCACTTAAGTAATGTTTATAATCATCACTCTCATCATAATCTCCTTCCAAATCAGCCATATTAATATTGAGTTGATGCAAACTAGAATCAATAGGATCATTATCTGAAACATTGGAACTCCCGACTAAAGAGGAAGACGTGGATTTGGAGTTCTTAACATACTCATTAAACAAGAGTTTAAGATTGCTAATAATAGTTTGCACAAAGTCTGAAGCATGAGTCCAGATAGATTGTAGTAAAGCAATACTGCACATAATTTAACTTGTAACGAGGATTTAAAATTGCAGTACATGACAATATCAAAGAATACTCAACCCAATATTTATTAAATTTCTCTTGTATTTGCATAACCATTAGAGTTAAAAAAGAATAAGGGTCTTTAACTATATCAATTAAGGCCTTGTGAACCTTTCAAATCCCTCTAAAATAAAGATTAGTTGTTGGATAATTAGAACAAGAAAAAAAACACAAATTATATCATAAAAGACTTTCGAAAATTTGCAAACAATAGCAACATTGCTCCATTCCTCATCAGAAAGTGCAAATATTTGATAATCTTTATCTATTTGGCCCCAATAATCTAACACATCTTTATAGTAAAGAGCATATTCAAGCATCAAATAAGTAGAATTTCATCTCACTCAAACATCTTAATAAAACTCTTTGATCACATTCAACTGAAAGCTTTTGGCGGCTATATCATAAAATCTTTTCCTACGAATTTCTAACTTTTTTATGTACTTAATTTCATTTCGAATCTTATCAACAACATCATCAGCAAGTTCCAAATCAGCTTTAACTGTAATATTCAATATATGTGCACATCTAACTTGAAAAAAAAAAACGCCATCACACAAAAGAGCTCGATTCGCATGAAAACAATTTTTAAGACTAGAAACCATAACATCGTTATAATATGCATTATCCAAAATGATGCTAAAAATTTTATTGTTTATATCCCACTGAGATTAACATAAAATAAGTTCATATGCTATGTTCAAACCATCATACGGAGAAGATAAAGCTCTAAACCTTAGGATTCTCTTTTGTAGCTTCCAATCTTTGTCAACCCAATGAACAATACTGCAAATGTATTCATCATTAGTATGTTCAAAGTTTATCAAAAGTTAGACAAATTAAAGCAGGTACTTTAGCCAACTCTTCTTTAACATGATCTCTCTCTTTTGCATAATACATTAGGACATCCCTAGTAGCTGTTTTTCTACTTATATTCTTAAAATTAGGACTAGCAATACTCATCATGTATCTAAATCATGATTCTTCAACTGTCCTAAATGAATGCTTGCCACACATAAGAAAAGTAGAAACAACTCAACGACACTTATCAACATCAAACTTGTAAGCTTTTATAGATTAATCACGTCCTAATGATGATTGAATGGCTATGGTGTAATGAGTGATGTCTTTATTAAATGTTTTCAAACAACTATTTAGATGACGTCTTAAATGAGAGGTTACACTAGAAGATTTAGTAGGAAAAATACTCATACAGGGATTACATTGTGCCTTCAGTTTATTATTGTTCTCACATTCAAGCTTTGTCATTTCATCCCACACCTTTGAAGTAGTAGACTTTTGACGTTTGAGAGCACTTTCATATTCATTAAACCCATCATCCACAACTATGTTTGAACTAGCCATTGTCATAAAAATTCAAGCCTTGAAATCATAAAAACTCAATTAATATATAAAAAAAATAAAAAAAGAATAGAATCAATTTTTAAATACATATATGGTTGACTATGACAGCATGATTTCAAAGCTTGCTAAAGTACAAGTATTGATGGTGGATTTTGATCATTCATTTTCGTAGGCATACATATTTAACATCCCAAATTTGAACAAAATAATACATTTCAGCTGTTGGTGCATAATATATTTCAATGCCTGCAATCCAAAATGAATTCATGCTTTTATTTTTTAGCATGAATGCAACATATTAATTGAATAATCAAAATATTATTTAAAAGGTTTGAAAATGTAAAAGCGTAAAAGTAAGCATGAATTTTATTTAAAATCTGGTCTTAAACACCTATCAAACATTGGCCAACTTGTGAAGCTGGGTGTTTGGGAAGAAGAGATGGCAAATACGCTGGTAAATTCATATAAACACCATTAATCAACACATAATAATTTTTCTCGATTGCATATAAACAAGACCCTAATATAGGGATGTCATTAAAGAAAGAATAAAGGTAAATTCATCTTGGTAGGTGAACTTGAATCTCAAACATTATCACCAATTTGACTCTGAAGATCTCAACACCATCAACAAACACATAATAAATCTTCTCAGTTGCATAGGACCTAAAACCAAATAATAACTCACCTTACTACTATCATAATCATCTCACTATTTCGATTACAAAATAGCCCATACGATGTGTGATAAATATAAAAAAAAATCTCTAATAATACAAAATATATGAAAAATGAAATTTATAAAAAAAGTTGTTCAATAGTAATGATTGTATGCAATATTATAAATTACCTATTTATAATAAGTTAATATATATAGTAATAAATTAATTTTATTATTCTAAAAATAATAAAATATAATTTCAACATTAATATTTAATCAATTTTCAATTTTCATCCTTCTACAATACTTGAAATCATATTATTGTGAATTTGCAAATTGACATCTTCATTTTATCATGCTTGGAAAACAAATATATTGAAGCAAACCAAAATCGGTTTGGAAAACATATTAAGAAAAATAAAAGAAAAAAATATATTAATTGTGGAAGCAATAGTGGAAGCAGTGGAAGTATGGTGCATATATACTGAACAAACCAGACGACGAATGAAGGCTGGAGCGAAAAAGGCGACAGAGAAAGCAATGGTGGTGAACACCAATGATAGAGGAAGCAATAGGAAGATGGACAATGCAAGTTGCAACGCTAATAGGGTGGAGTCGGACAGGTAGACGGACGGATGAGTAGCGGCGCTGGAGGTCATTGGTGGAGGTGGTGAGCGACACTAAGGGTTTTCTTTTTACGAACTAATAGTCGAGAAAGAAAATTAGGGACTGGAAATCTGGGAATAAGATTAAAAAATTCGGGTCGGGTCGAGCCTAGTTGAGAAAACCTTGCTCGAAACACAACCCATTTTTTAAACAGGCTTTATTCTTAAGCCCAAACCCTCCTACATTTCGGGCAGGCCTTCGAGCTGGGCCAATGGACAGGTCTAGCATTTTTTTTTATTAGTGTCCATCATCAGGTTGATTTGATAATGGCGGGGTTAGGATGCAAATTTCAGCGATTTAATCAAGTTGATATATCTCTAGTTTGTTTTTGAATTATTCTAGTGTTGCAATTACTGTCAGTTTGTCCTTCTCTTTTTTTTTTTTTTACTCTTCTGTAGACATGGCATTTCTGTATTAGTTTGCAATGATTTATTTATATTTTGTTCTATGTGTCATGTCTTTATATTATTATTACAGTTAATGATTCCTATCAATAATAGTTGTAATACCCCAAAATTTTGGTTTCCAAGAAATGAAAAGTATTTTAAAGGTGGATTAAGTATTTGGAGAGAAAGTATAAATAATGAAATTTAGTAAGGACTAAATTGTAAATTTTTAAAAGTTAAAGGGCTAAAAGTATAAATTTATTATTTTGGAAAAAGGGGCGAAAATTTAAGAAATATTTTTTATGAATGTGACATGGAGATATATTGATATGTGGAGTTGGAAAATTCATATATATGGACTAAATTGAATAAAGTAGAAAAGTACAATGATTAAAGTGCAATTTTCTCATTTTGTGGAGGAGGGAGCAAAATGCAAAATTTTCGTTTTTAATGATATTTGGAAACATAATGATGATGTTAAAACACCTAAGCTCATGAGTCGTAAAGTTTTAAGGAAAAAATGTGGTAATTATGGATGAAAAGTGGAGGAATTAAATTGGTTGGTGAAATAAGGATTAAATTGAAAGAAAAGAAAAATGTAGAGATTTCTAGAGGAGAATAAAGTGGGATGGAAGCAACTTGGATAATAAAAATAAAAGGGAAAGAAAGAAAGGAATTTTTTTTTTCTTGATATTCTATCTTAAAACCATAGCCTAATTTCATATTCCTAGAGTGTTATGGGATCATTTTCTACCATGGAAATCAATTAGTTGAAGGAAAAAGGAAAGGAAAACATAGGAAAGTGAAGAAAAATGTTGAGTTCAAGCGAAAAAAAGAAGGTAAATACTTAATTGAATCCAAGCTTGTTTATTTTATTTTTAACATTTGAGTATTTAAAATTTTAATAAATAAGATATGATTATGAATATTGAATTTGGTATTGAATATATAAATAAAGGTATGTTAGTAGTGTAAGAAATGATAAAGTGATAATTTAGTGATTAGTACATTTCATGAAATTAAGAATTAAATTATAAAGAGTAAAAATTTATGTATTTGTCATAAATTGATAAGTGAATAGATGTAGTGTAGTGAAATTACTATAGAGAGGACTAAATTGCAAAGTATATAGAAGGTGTTATGTGAAACCAATATTGTAATTAAACACTTAAATGAAGTATTATGTGATAGTAACGAAGTGTAAAGTGGTATAATGATTATTGAATTTTCATGAATTTAAGGACTAAATTATAAAATATGCAAAAGTTATTATGTGTGCTAAAATAGCAAGTGTTATAAGAAAGTAAAGTGCTTAATGATAGTGAATTGAAATCTAAAGTGCTAAGTGTTGTCAATATATGTTATGCTTGTATTTTTATGAATTGTGAATAAAGTGTATGTGAAATAAAAATGTAGTGCATGTGTTTATGTGATTCGAAGTGAATAACTAATATGATACAAAGTGATATATGTGTGATATATCAAGTATGTTATATGAAAGCGATATGTGAATAAATGCCTTAGTGAACTCAGAAGAAATATGATATATGATAATGAAATTATTTTGAAGTTAAGAGAGGTTGGGGGTTCGGATGGGAACTAGGTTGGTGATACGGGGGTTCGAAGGGGATTAGGAGAGGAGTATTGGGTTATATGATATGTTTACTGGAGTTCCCATAATCAGAGTTTCGTTATAGACCGAGAGTTTGTATTTGGCTTGGATCTCTGCAATGTATCGGAATTATTGAACTTCTATGAGATTCATTAAGGACTACAAAAGTGATATGTATGTTTAAGTAATACATGTGAATTAAGTGTTAAATGAAATATGTGAATCAAGTGTTTATGTTACATTTATGAAACAAGAAAGATTTTGATATATGAATATGAAAATTAATTAGTGATAATATATATTGAAGTGAAAACTATAAGTTATGAAGTTAATTTAAATGATTTTATGTTTTGGTAAAATGAACTAAAAGTTTTAATATATTAGTGAAAGAAATTGTGTGAATAAATGTTATTAAAAATTTATTTAAATTGTATATATAAATGGTAAAATTGAATTTAGTTGAGTACTTACTAAGCTATTCACATAACTTAACATGTTTGTTTAAACATATAGATGAAAGCAAGTAGACTGAAGATACAAGAAGTACTTTTGCATGACGATCACATCAACTCTTAAAGTTTCGAGACTCTTTTGATATATGATTTTGGACTTTAGAAATGACATGTACTTAAGTTTGGCAGAATAAATATGAACTATAAATGTATATTAGAAATGTTACAACGCAAATGTATGAATGTGATTTCAAAACATTATTATGTGCCTACGTGTAACATCTGTTGCTCGGATCTGTGATCAGATCGGGTGAGGGTGTTGCAATGATATTTTCTTTTAAAAGAATTAATAATTTATATTAAAATGATTTTTATTCTATGGGGTTTTAAACTTTTATAGAAGTAATAAAAATCAAATGAAAAAAATAAAATGGTGCAAAGAATATTAGAAACCTAAAATCAGGCATCATTTATAGTAATGTAAAATAAAAATATTTAATATAATTGATTCCAAAATTAAATTAATTAAAAAAATAGATGAAACATTACAAGTGATAACTATTTATGAAAAACAGCCATGAGAATTGAAATTATTTCAGGAGAAAAAATCACACAACTATTCTTTTTCTTTCTTTCTCCGATTTACGTGGGAATGGGAACTTTGAATCTTGATCCTAGTTTATTGTTCATTTTTACTGGATGGTCCCTAAAAACATGATTTTTGCGTATGTTTTTTATTTAGGCATTGGAAAAGGCAATACTCAAGTTTTTATTATGATTGGGATGTTTTATCATGTGCAAATTGCAATATGTTGGATTTTATATAGTAAATTATGAGATTTTTTAGTACAGTTTATATCGACCTAGTCTTTTCAACTTCAATAGTTAATTTTTGATGTGTGGTTCTTGTATCAATTGATATTAAAGTCAACCATCGTATTTTCCAATTGCAATTGTGTAGCGTGGGTGGTGACTCTGACATTATAGTGTTCACTCAATGCTAGATTAAACTAGCCCGCATGGGTGCTAAGGCTGTGGAGAGTGGTAAACTGTTATGTGCCAATTGCTAGCTAGCTTTTGAGGCGTGATACTTTAATAGTCAGTATCACATTTATGGGCACCAAGATTTTATTACTGAGATTGAATTTTTCAAAAATTGTAATTCAAAAGGAAATGTTTGAAAAGGGTCTCCTAAAAAGATTTGAATGATAGATTAAAAACAACTAAAACATTGAAGATTGAATTTTGTTGAAGAAATGAAGGGGAAAAAAGTGAAGGCAGAAGAGATTAAAAAAAATATTTGCTGTAAAAAAGGAATGAAAATCACAAGTAGGAAGGATGTTAGTTTGCGGAACATGAGTTGAAAATGAACAATCCCAATCCATAAACTAGTATCGAAATTAAGAGTTCTGGTTTTCAGGTCTTTGATGGGTGGGCGAAAGAGTAGTTGTGACCGGTCATTTCAAGTTACCAATTTAATGTGGATTTGGCCTGTTTTAGGGTTTCAGATTTATCTATATTCATCCAATGCTTCACATATTTTTGTTCTTATAAATTCTTTTAAGAGGAAAGTTTTCATTATCATCCTCATCGTGAGTCTTAAATTTTATTTTAATGCTATTTTCCTATTTTATGTGCAAGGGCGAAGTCAAAATATTTATAATTAAAAAACGGAATTAAATTGAAAAATTTTAAGAAATCAAAACAAAATTTTTACTTTTTATTAATTAAAATTTATACTAAAGACACAAATATACTAAGAGAGGCCAAGCTCGTACCAAGCCCCTTTGGTGCTGCCCCTATTTGCATGAAACCTTATTTAGATCATATATATACATATAACTTCAAATTAAGTTTCACTTAGACATTAGTTATTATTAATATTATATAATATTATTTTTTAAAAAATGATTTTATGAAAATTTACCGAATAAAAAAGATATTTTATGTAAGATTATTTAAACACTTAAAAATATTAATATTTAAAAAATTCAATCTATTTTAAGAATTCATTTTCGTTTTTCAGCCTACAAGTTGCAAAATCAAAGGATAAGTGGAAATTCTGGGTCCGGCACAGGATGCGGTGGCCCATTTTATCAGTCCCCGAGACGGGTCCACAGGCCTAGCCAAGATTCCCGCCCAAGAAAGAGGAAGAGCTTTTCTATTTGAAGATGAAAAGCCTTTAATGGCGGAGCCTGGAGGCCATGTGCCAATGTCCCACCTTCTTCCCTCAAAAGAAACACCCTTTTTACAATCAAATCAAAATTCAATCAATTCTGCCTTTCGGCGCCCATTAAACCAAAACTCTTTCCATAAGATAATATTGAACTTGGTTCACGTTACATTACTCGAATTTCAAATCCACAATACCAGCAATCAAATACAAAAGAGTTGTCAATCAACCACATCTAAGCTATTGAATCACTGTTGTCGATACCGGCATGTCCCATAACCTGACCAAGGAAGATTAATTGAAAGTTAATGGGGGAAAATGAAAGAAAGATTTTAAGTATTGGTGTTTTAAATTGTATCAACTTACTTGGATCACTGAAGGTGACTAGGCCAGTACCCTTGAAATCGCAGTTCCAATAATTCCTGCCGTGCATCTGGTAGTAAGCATTCATGGCATATGATGCATGAGCGTGAAGCTTGTCGGGCTCAAAACATTTACCGCTTTCGTAAACTTCCCTACAGTCAACTCCACCAGGGCCGCAGCAAAAATCCAGCACACTTTGAAGTACTTTCTCATCTGCATGTGGTTTAGCCACGCACCATACTGACGGACCCCTTACTTGGCCGCTTGTCGACATCTTCTCGAATGCACCTCCATTGCTGCAGAACTCGCAGCTTAAGTCCACTTCGTATACCTTAGACCCGTCCCCATTAAAAATCCCAAAATTTCTCTCACTCGGACCCCCCGGCTTTTTGTTCTCGTTAAACAAAGCAAACACAAATATCTCTATGTTATCCTTAGGTTTCATGGGTGTCCCTCTATTAGATTGTGCACGCTCAATCAACCTGGTATTGTAAGTCTTTGCATTGTTGGGTGTAGCTGCGGTGTCTTCTGGATCTCCTTTTGAGGGCCATCCAGATTCTGACACTGTGATCTTCATTGATAGGTTCCCAAAGCCAATGGCATCTATAGCTGACCTAACAGCATCAATCTGGGCGTCCAGCATGTTATGGTAGATGTAACCCTTAGGGTCATGGACCCCTGTCGAGTTCCCTAGCAATGCATACTCTAAATCAACTGTGCTGGGGTTATCCCTGTATGCAAAATAAGGGTAGGCATTGACCATGAAAGGTGCGCCAGTATCAGCCAAAAACCCAACAATAGAGCTCATGGTGGGAATAAGCTTTGTGGCAAAGGTTGAAGCCGAGGGTGGAAACGAGGAAGCAAGAACCGCCATGCTA
The DNA here is from genome assembly GCA_005393395.2 of Gossypium australe. NCBI lineage: Eukaryota > Viridiplantae > Streptophyta > Magnoliopsida > Malvales > Malvaceae > Gossypium > Gossypium australe. Next base: position 27,540,965 of record CM016614.1, on the reverse strand, counting down.
TGCGGAGTAGTGACCTTGATCTTACGGTCAAGACCACGCTTTAATAACACATCATGTAAGTTTTGCATGGCTTGGACCAGTGCATCAGGGTCCAAATTATCGTCGGAGGTCAAATATTCGTTGCCTACACAAACGGCTACGATGGAAGTGGCGGGGATGAAGGGCTGCACACGAGTGGCAAACCAGTCGTCGGCTGCGGCTGCGTCCTTGCTAATGTTGGCGACGTGGTAGTTTTCAACGGCAACAATAAGGTCAATTCCGGTGTTGGAAAAGGCTTCAAGGATATCAGGGTTGGTGTCATAGATTTTAACTTTATCAATGAGCGTAGATTGGAGGAGCTGAGCAACTTTCTTTGGAGAAGGGAGGTTGTTTCCTAGAGTGCCATAGTTAATGCCAACGCTAGAGACATAAGATAATGGGCTGACGAGGAAGAAGAGGAGGTGGAAGAGATGAAGAGCCATTTGGTGGTTCAAAGGATCAAGGTATTGATGTTCCTAATGAAGTGAAGATATGTGTAGTACCCACAGTTTCCTGGCATGAAATGCCGAATGCATTTGAGCAGAGAAATTGGGAGGATGTCAGATAATGTGGGGACAGAACGTGATGAAAAATTCAGAGGAGGAACAGTATCTTTCCACCTTTGTCAAAAATATTATTACTACTGAAGCTGATCAGTGGGTCCACTCCAACATTAGCAGAGGATCCAACTATATCCCACAACAAAGCAATGTGTTTGTGTTCCCACCAATGAAACGCGTCTCTCACACTTATCCTGAGGGAGTATATAAATTCATAATTAATAAGAAGACCCTACATTTATTTCTCCAAACTGAAATTTTCTATACATGCCCTTGTTGTATTCTATAATGATAAGCAGAAGCTTTAAAACTGAGGTTTGTCGGATTAACCCATTATGTATAAAGTATACGAACTGCTTCATCACGGACTGGGGAATCATACAAGAATCTTTTCAGCTTGCTTTTCTTTAACTCTCATTTAAAATAATAAAAATAATTCTTCACCTGTTTCTATGCCAAGCCAACCCTGTTATTTTTGTTTAGATTCTTTTCCACTTGTCGGTATATGAAGCTGCCAAAGATCTAGAAACACACAAGGTTAGTTTCATGAACTGCCTTTGTTATCTTAAGGTTAGAAGAGATGAAACTACAAAATGAAACTTATGGTTAAATTACAATATATTACATTAATCACTGACACACAAAATTGTTTGCAGTATGATACAATTTCTATATACAGTAAGAACAGCAGTTAAAGAGGAGAGGAACAAATGAAAATTAGATTAGATTATACTGCTGTTCATATATTTCTGGAAGAATTTCTCCTCCTTGCAGTGCTTATAGAGTACCTTATAAACCTCAATCAACAGTTTTGGAAATCGACTAGAGAAATAACCATCAAATCCTTCTGGAAGTGGCCCCAATAATTCTTGGATATCTTGAGGAATTTCCCTGTAGTGGTTTTGCTTGTTCCTTATTACCCGCAATAGGTCACGAATACTATCAAATTTGTATCTCCTATAGTGTCCAATGTTATTAAGGAATGCAGGTTCCAGCTTTTCATCCCATTTCCCATCCAAAGCTACTGCTGCAATACTTTCTAATTCATTTAGTACTTCTGATTCACTCTTCCTGTCTTCCAATTCAACACGATCACTAGCCTCTCGAAGAAATGAAAGCCTCATCTCAGAACTCCAAAATAACGGATGATGCAAAACATCCTGTGCCTTTGGCCTACCACATATCAAAATATAGTTGTTAGAGGAGATGTATTGTGTACAACACCTGATAAGCTTAAATATTTTCCATCTGTTATGTTTAAGAATGCACTTAACAGGCTTTTCTATGTGCAGATAGACAAGAAGATCTGCATGCTCAAATATTAAACCCAGGGGCATTCAACGAGTGCATAGTTATAGGATCATCAAAATGTGGATGATAGATTACCTCAATTCTGGGTTGGGATCCAAGAGATGAGAGAAAAGATCCATTGCTTCTGGTATACTCTCTATTAAGAAGAGGTCCTTTCGGTCATTCACAATATTTACATCACGTTCAATACTATCCCCATATGGGTGTTTACCACCAGTGATGCAAAAAAATAAAACACAGCCTAAACTAAATAAATCCACAGCGCGTGCCTGGCGTCCTTGACGAAGTTGTTCAGGTGCTTGCCAGCCTGAACTTCCATAACCTACATTTAGCAACATTATAAAGAATTAATTTGACCAATCTTTACACAAGCAATGTATCACGAAACGTGCATGGTTTAATTGTTGCTGAATGATACCAGACGTGATTGATAAGCTTACCAGTAGCACCGCGGGTTAAGGAAGACATATCCCCAGTCAAGCGTTTGCTAATGCCCATGTCGGAAAGCTTTGCACATAGAGACTTCTCCATGATTATCAAAACATTTTGAGGCTTTAGATCTCGATGTATGATGCCAAGTTCATGTAGATGGGCAAGCCCAGAGACTATATCTCTACAGAAAAAGATAACAATGCCATATTCTAATCAATTTCACACAAAGAAACACACACCCACGAGCAGAAGAGAACGAGAAAGCTTTGAGGATATGAAATTTACCTCATTAGTTTCAACAAATGGGCTGAAGGATGTCCATTGGGCTTCCAGAGTTCAATAACCTTGTTATTTTCCATCACACTATGCAATCGAACATTACACTCATTGAAGAATTTTGACTCTTCATCCTTGACAATGGCTTGATTTTGAAAAGATTCAGAGCATACATAGATCAGGTCATTTAAGCTACAGGTACAACGCTCTAGAGAGAGATAAACAAAATCCTGATCAAACTCGACCCCATACCAGCGAACAATATTAGGGTGTTGATCAGAAGCAATAAGGTTCTGAATCTCTTTCAAAGCCACGTCATGGTGAGTCTGCACAAGACGTTTAACAGCTACTGGACGACCATCATAAATCCCCTCAAGCACAATGGTACCGTTGCTTCCTTTTGCTATTTCTTTGTTGGAAACAAGTAACTTACCAATTCGGCGCCCATCTACTCGGCCATCAACAAGATCTGTAAAGTTCAGCAATGATTTGCCTTCATTCCTTTCAATATAAGGAAGTGTGTTGGTATTTCCAACATTATTCTCCTCTGAAACAGGCTTGTTCTTTTTCTCGTTATTGCCACTGCTCTTACTATTCCCAACTCTCTTAGGTTTTTTCTTTTTAGGTACTGATTGCAATTTAACTTCCTGATCCTGCTTACTCCCCTTACCTCGTTTTAAGCGGTAAAAGGCAAAGACAATGATAGTCAATAGGGTAGCAAAGAAAGCAATGAAAGGTTGTATGCTGGATCCAGCGATGTCAAACCTTGTAGTGATGTTTGTATTAGCGGTATCCAACATAAGAGGGTTTTCCATCTCAGAAGCTGGCAAAGCAAGCCATGGTTTGTCACTAGGAAGAGCCAGTGGGAATACACCAGCAGGCAGCAAGCGAGGATTTTGATTTGAAGAAGGCAGTGGGATTATTCCATCAAGCCAGCCAAAGACGGGGAGAGATTCCAACAATTTATGATCACGAACTTGGATAACAGCAGGTCTCTTCTGACATGGCAATTGCAACTCACAATCATGCATGTAATCTGCAGAAAGTTTTTCCTCTGAACCTTGACATCGAAATTCAGCATCAATTTTAGAAAATGCCACATTCCATAATACTTCAGCAGAGTTTGGAGAATAATACTGGAGGACATAATCTGTCCTCATAATATAGACAAACTGCTTGACTGTTGTTGAGTTAAAAGGACCAGACTCCACCAGTGCATCAGCATCCTTTGTCCAACGAACTGTTTTGCCTGCATCATTCTGAATATCTAGCGTAAAGGGAGGATCATCTGACCTATAAGTTTGTACTATTCTACCAGAATTTGCATCAACAAGGTAAATAGAGGTCTTTTTTACTCCCAAAGTGATCCCTCCATCCTCTGCTATGTAGGGTGTTCTTCTAACATATTCTTCAGCGCTCAGTTCAAGTTTTTTCTAGAGTGCAAAACCATTGAGATGAAAAAGATGCTATCAGTATGAAAGCAATAAAGCATATCAACAAGATTTCCAAGCTAATCAATCAGTCAAATTTAATAGTTATCATAGACAATAGAATCAAATACTAAGAAACCCCAAAATTAGTATGGAACAGACAACTGTAAGAAACAGAAGCAGGATGAGCATTGATACCAGTTTTCCATGGCTCCTGCTATGAACATAGAGTTGCAAATCATCCCCACAATCAACATACAAATCACTGTTGGGTCCAGATGCATTAAGCTTATCATTGTCCTGGTCAAGGAAGGCCTGATAAGATGAATAAATAGGCCTGCCCGATGCAAACGACCAATGAACTTTCCTTGATACTCTGTCCACTAAATGCATTGTTCCATCCAGAGTAACTACCACTGCTAATCCATCGTCACTAAATAAAGACACAAAATACAATTTGAGTAGAACTGATTTCAGGGTTTTAAGCGAACTCCACATATCTTGCAGCAGCCATTATAGACAGATATAGCAAAATTCGTAATTCAAAAAAAAAAATCAAAGATCAGGTTTTTTTTTTTTTTCTTTCTTAAATGCATTAATCCAATGAGAATAAGGAGCTGAAGATACTTACGGAGGAGGGGGCGGCAGGAAACGATTGGAAAGAGCAGTTTGCGAGATCTGAGAGCAGAAGAAACCGCGTATAGACGGAGAAAATAAGATGGCTAACAGCAAAAGGAAAATCCGAGATCGCCTCATATCGTGCCAGAGTTTGGTAATGAATGATGGTAAAAATGTTGGAGTGTAATTGGGAAATGCTGAATCTAGGGTTATGGAATTGGGAAATTTTGCAGAATACCGCAATAGAAGGGGAAAGGTCAATTAGGGGCGGCAGGGCAGCCTGGCTAGCTTGGCATATTTTCAATTGATTCGTGTCCAAGTCCAGCCTCCTGGTCTGGTCGTTGCCATGCTAACCAAACATATCCACACACATGTCAGCTGAGTGAACTATAAAACTTGTGTTACGACTGCTGTCTTTGGTAATTTGCATTTTTACAATCTTTAAAACCTGAACAAATATTTAACAAAAAATGTCTAAATTTTGGTATAAATAACATCTAAATATGTAACCAATGGGAACCTTTTATATGTTGTCACTTGTCAATCAGTTGGATCACACTGGAATGGCTTTTTAAATAATGAATAAAAAGGAGAAGCCTTAATCACCACAGCCAACCTTCGCATCATATTATCAACTCATTCAATTGGAAATATAAGCATTAGGAGAAACACACTTAACACCTTCCTTTTTTTCACTAAAAATTATTTTCGTTATATTTTGTTCCTGTAAAACAATTTATCTTTTTTAAAAGCATGACATTTTCTCAAAAAAAAAAAAAGCTCCTTTATACGTAATTTTTTCTATATAAAAATTAATTTTCAAGCTTAAAATTAATAATAAATTTTTATTTTTTTACAAATATTTAAAATTAATAAATATTATAATTTTCAATATTAGTAAACATACATATTTAGTTATCTATATCTAATCATATAATAAATTATTAATATAACTTATTATATTTAATATTTCAATTTTATTTAATAGTAAATTTAAAAATAATAATTTTAAATAATATTCTTTGAATATTATTGAAAAATATTAATATTAATAATAAATATTTATTACAATTATAAAATATTAATAGTAAATGTTTTGTAGTATAAAAGTTAAAATATGTTAAAAGTCTATGTACTCTTCACAAATTTGGAATTTAGTCTCTCTACTTTTTAGATTTGAAAATCAAGTCTAATTGTTAACATTTTTTTTTCAATTTTGTTGATGTGACAGTTTTAAATAAAAAAAATACTCAGTATTCATGTAACTAAAAGATGAAGTAATAATGAATAGGAATTTAACAAAATATTTTTAATAATGCTAACACTTGAACCTGAATTTTGATATCTAAAAAGTAGGACTAACCCAAAAATAAAAGTACATGGACTAAATTTCAAATTTACGAAGAGTACAAAGACTTATAACATATTTTAACCTAGTATAAAAATATGAATATTTTAATTATATAAATATAAGCATTTGTTTAAATAATGCTTAGTTTCATTTATCTCTTACAACTCTAATGTGTCAATATGTACTCTTATATCTGTAATATATGTAATTTAAATTAAGTTTTAATTAATGTATAAAAAATTAAATTTTAATTAAGCATTATTTATTGTTAAGTTTATATATGAGATTGATTATTATAAAATATTTTTTATTACAAAATAAATTTCGATTGTTAAAACAATTACATTAAAATATTTTATAACAAATATATTTATATTGTGTTTGTTTTACAAAGAAAATGTAAAATATAAATTAAATTTAATTAAATAATGAAAAGATAAGAAACATTCATACCTATGTTTGTTTCTTTGAAAACAATTTGTATGAAATTTTACGAAATCTGTCAAACAACAGAAAATATTTTAGACAGATTCATCCAAATATAAAAAATATAAATTAATTTTTTGGAACTCATTTACAATAAAACAAAGTAATGGGTAGGGAACAGTAGAGTTATGCGGTTAGTTTATGTATACCTGTAATAACCCCTGCTTGCACAGTAACAAAATATAGAAACCCTATCTGAGTTATACTGATGAAAATGTCAAATCAAATCAAATATAGCATGTAAAATACAATTAAAGTTAGTTATCTAATTTATTCCCTCTAAATCTCTTTTTTATTTATAACTTGATGAAGTCTTTGTTTGATATCAAGTTTTGGACAATGACAAGTGTATCACCCGTGATTTTAATTTTTTTTTAAAAATATACATAGCTTATTAAATGATAATTGATCTAATTTATAATACAAGTCTATTATTTTTGAAAAATAATTGAGATAATAAAATAATATTTTAAAAGTAATGACACAAAAAAAAAAAAAAACAAGGAAACAATATTAAGCTAGAGCTCTGAAACAGAGAAGAGGATGATGCTACTAATGTTGTAGCATGTGCTTTCCTTTTATATTTTGCACTTGTTCATACTTTAATTGATCCTAGCTTTATGCATTCATACATTAATTTTAGCTTCTTGAAATCGGGAAAATTGAAGTTGGAGTTCTAAGCATACCAATATCCGTTTCAAGTTCTTTGGGATAAATAGTGCTCATTGATTAAGTATGCAAGCATTGCCTAATAGAAATCTAGAATAAATCTTTTCCAGTTGATCTGTTGATCATGCCGTTTGGTGATTTTGATGTAATTTTAGAAATGGTTTGGTTAACCAAGCATAAAATGATTTTGGAATCCCGTAAAAAGTTCTTTATCCAAAGTCCTGAAGGTGATATCATTGAAGTCAAGGGCATAAGATTGAGTGATTCTACTCATATCATTTCGTTGGTTCGAGCTAATAAACTTCTGAATCAAGGTTGTGAAATATATTTGACCTATGTTATTAACTCGAGTTCGGATGAAAGTCAAATGAGTAAGATTTGGACAATATGCGAGTTTTCGGATGTATTTCAAGAAGAATTGTCATGATTGCCTCCTGATCTCGAGGTTGAATTTGTAATTGAGGTTTACCCGGGTATAACTCTAGTCTTTATTGCTTCATATCGTATGACACCAATGGAGCTAAAAGGGTTGAAAATTCAATTACAAGATCTCCTAAACTGAGGCTTTACACGCCCTAGTATATTGTCTTGGGGAGCTTCGGTGCTTTTTGTTAGAAAGAAATATGGGTCGATACGACTTTGTATTAATTATTGGCAGTTGAATAAGTTGACAATCAATAATAGATATTTGTTTCCGTGTACTGACAATCTATTTTGTTGGGGATCGACCTGATTAAGCAATGAACTAGTAAAAATAGCAGAAGAAATTGAGAAATTGAATACACAAATTTAATGTGAAAAAACTTCTCCAAAGAAGATAAAAAATCACAGGCAAAGATAATTTTACTATAATAGCAAAAGAACGAAGTGTACGAATATGGAGATAAAAACTAAACCCTGAAACTCTAAAAAACAAAGAACCCTCAAAACGCAAATACAAAATTCTCCAAAAGTGTTTTGAGTTCTAATCTCTAATGGGTTTATTTTTTAAGGTTGTAAAAGAACCTATTTATAAGCTAAATTCATATATCAAATAATAAATTAATCTAGACTAATCAGAGTTCGATTGAAACAAATAAATAAAGTTTGATTGAATCAAATAAACAGAGTTTGATTGAAACAAAAAAACATAGTTTAACTGGAAGATTATTTCTCAAATTTGACTGAATAGGAGTCATACTCAACAAATCTCCACATTGACTCATATTTCCACAACGGCATCTTTGCCAAAGCCTGCCACGGGCTTATCTTGAACTATGTAAGGAATTAACTGAGTCGAATTTGTGCTTAGAAACTGGAAGACTTCTAGCCTTCAACTTGTACGCTGCCAAATTAAACTAACCTGTGTCTAATTTTCACGAACACAGTGCCCTAACTTTTCAAAACCTGCATCCAAAAGAGAACCTCTCTTCAACAAAATGATCATATCTTTTCCCTCCTATGACCAAGTTACCTCCGCTCCAAACGAGTTAACTTCGACTTTGTAATGGACGAGGGACGTCTGATTTCACCGGTCACTATAGAACATTTCAGAATATAAAGACTGTCAGTTCTTTTACCTTTTAACAAAACGAGAGCCCCACGAGGCACCTTAATGCCTTTCGACTCGATGTTGATTCTGCAACCTTTCGAGTCTAAAATACTCAAGGAGATGAGATTCTTTCGTAAATCAAGTACATACCTAACATCTAAGAGTGTCTTAATCATCCCATCGTGCATCCTAATTTTAACAGTACCAATACCAATTACCTTACTGGATGAATCGTTTCCCATGCGCACAATTCTACCTTCAACCAAATTGTATGTGGAGAATCATTCTCTATTGGGACACATGTGGAAAGAACATCCCGAATCTAGGATCCATTCAGACGTAAGCTCGGAGCTTTCGCTCGTTGACACTAACAAGAAATCATCACCGCTTTCGTCGGCCAAATTAGCACTAGCTACATCTTCCTTGTTACTATTAACAGCCCTTTTATTTCGCAGTTTATAACAATCTACTTTGACGTGACCTAACTTCTTACAATAGCGACACCTTTTGTCTCGCTTCTTTGATGCTATCAGAATGGAAACTTGCTTATCTGTCTTGCTATCCGAACCAAACTCATTGTTAAATTTGCCTTTACTCAACAAATGACTCTTCACATCCTCGAACGAGAGTTTGTCTCTGTCATAAATCAGGGTCTCCCTAAAAGACTTGTATGAAGGAGGTAAAGAATACAGTAATATCATAACCTGATTTTCATCGTCAATCTAAACCTCAAAGTTATTTAAATCATTTAAAAGGGTAATGAATTGACTGATGTGATATATAAGAAGCTCACATTCGTTCATGCGAAACGTAAATAGATGTTGTTTCAACTCTAAACGGTTAGCCAGAGACTTAGCATAAAGAGTTTCTAATATTTTCCACGTCTTCTCCATCAATACCTCCTGCAATACCCTATTCACGAGGCACAACTGGATTGTAGATAAGGCCTTTTCATTAACTTTTTCCCATTCTGACTGATCTAGGTTCTCAGGCTTTTTCCTAGTAACGACCTTTTTCAGCCCAGTCTGAATTAAAATTGCCATCATCCGAACTTGCCATAGATTGAAATTTGTGACACCATCAAACTTCTCAATGTCAAACCTTGTTGTTGCCATCTCTGAACGGGCTGATTTACGAAAATTGAACTAGCTCTAATTACTTGTTAATTGCTTAATCGGGTTGATTACCAACATATTTGATCAATTGAAAGGTGTAATTGTATTCTCCAAAATTGATCTGAGATTCGAATATTATCAACTGAAAGTGAAAGCTAGTGATGTGCCAAAAACAACATTCCGTACGCTGTATGGTCACAATTCCTAATCAATGTTTAAGAAATTCAACATTATAAAGATAATCAATCCTAATTTCTACAGGGATTTATATTAGTCAACTTTTAAAAATTATTAGTCAATCAAGATGCTAGGGATCTCATACAAAATCAATATATCAAAATCATTCAATCAATAAAAAACTAAATATTGTATAAAAATATTAATCTATCACAAAAAAAAACCACAATATTATGTTTTAGAGATTAATTAATGACGCTTGAAAAGAAAAGAATAATTATTACCAAATTAGGGAGACTTGCTTGAAAGAATTGAAATATTGATCAGTTACCTTGTAAAAATTCTAGAGGGTGTGTGAGAGATTAAAAGAAATTTGAGACAAAATCGATGAATGTTAAAAGAAAGTGAGTGGAGAGAGATTAATTTATTTTTATATAAAATAAAATTTTTAAAAATTTTGGTGGATTATTTTACAATTTTCTCAATTTACTAATTATATAAATTAAAAATATATATAAGCAATTTTTTTTTTTGAACCAGTTGAGTTTACAATCACATATGTAGTTCCGCGATTGAGTCAGTACTTACAACCTTTCGTGTTCGTTTCCTTGGTTTAGTGAGTCCATCATGATATCATAGTGTTTAACTCAAAGTGAAAAAGGGACTTTAGTTATGGCAAATACAGTGAGCCTGGTGACTTACCTTGTGAGGTATATGATCTTAAAACTTCTGCATATGTAGTTATAAACTTCATTGGAACATCATTCTTTCTTGTACTCCTGGAGGAGTCATTACTAATACAGAGTTTGGACATTAATGCTTTCATTTTCATGTTTTGCTAAGTGAGGATTGTTGTCTGTTTCAGATTTTAAGGTGCTGTTGTTATTGAAGCTTTTTCATGTTTTGTTAAAGAGTTCTTGAATGATGGAGGGCTTTGAAATTGTGTTTGTGAGGCATTCAATTCATGTATAGTGTTATGCTTGGCGATGGAAAGGTGAATATTATGGTGGTTGTTTGGTAAGAAACCCTTTGGTTTGTGATGCTAGTGATGGAGTAGCTACTGTGACAAAAGACAAGATTATATGTAATTATAAAGATTTTTGCTGAAGAGCTCAACATTCTTGGCAGCAAAGCAAGAACTCAACGACCATGATTGGACTGGGCTTGAGTGTTTTTTACATTGATAATCAATTCTCTATTTGGATTATGCATAAACTAGGATTTTTTTTATAATTATGATTGAATATTGATTAAGAGCCTAACATTCTATATCACCACATGCTAAATGCAAATGGTTGTTGTCGGGTTATGCATGGTAGGCCTCATTCTCCTTCTGCCTCTTCTCTTCAAACTTTTAAAGCTTAACACAACTATACACTTTGGTGTTCAGTTTTTGCTTCGTTTCTTCCAACTAGCTGAAGTGTATGTATGTATGTATGTATGTATGTATGTATGTATGTATGTATGAGAAAGTAGGATGCAATTGATAGAGGGACTACACACAGCAACAAGTAATTAATTCAAAAGATGATTGCAGCTGCATGCATTGAAATGTTATATGTTCATGTCACTCTGCTGTCATTACAAAATGACCTGTTTATTTTTTTTGTTAACATGAACATTGGAAAACCCTTGGCCACCAACTATACCATCTGCAAGTAAAAAAAAAAAAAAAAAAACAAACAATCATAAAGTTGCAACTATTTAGGCCTCGTAAACTTTGCATTCCTCATCTGCTGGATTTGTCTTGCAGTAATCCTCCAAGGGGTCACCGCTTCCAGCTACAGGCATGCCCGGCCACTTGCTTGCCACCAAGTGTGCCAGATCAACAACCCTTTGGCTGCATATCACATTGTAACAGTTATTAATCTACAAAATCAAATATAAACATCACCTACACTGATTTTAGATTGCTTGCTTAAAGCTCACCTGTAACCCCATTCATTGTCATACCAGGCCACCACCTTGACCATGTCATCTCCCATGACCATGGTCAAGGAAGAGTCAATGGTGGAAGAAACATCAGAGCACCTAAAGTCCACTGAGACAAGAGGAATATCGCACACTTCCAAAACACCCTTCAATGGTCCCTCGGCTGCCTTTCTAAAAGCAGCATTCACATCTTCAGCTGTAATGCCCTTCTTCTCAACATTCACAACAAGGTCAACAACTGATACGTTTGGTGTCGGCACACGAAGTGCAATGCCATTCAGCTTTCCCTTGAGTTGAGGAAGCACAAGAGAGACAGCCTTGGCTGCACCTGTGCTTGTTGGTACAATGTTCAATGCTGCAGCCCTGGCTCTCCTCAAGTCACGGTGCGAAGCATCTAATAGCCTCTGGACCATCGCCAACAAATAATTTTAGTTTTCTTCGTTGCTCAAGCAGTTCAATTGTGTGTTTGTGTTTGGTTAATTAGTATGATTACCTGGTCTCCAGTGTAAGAGTGAGTGGTTGTCATTGTACCCTTCACAATGCCTGCAAATCAGTTTCGGCAAAGTGAGAAAAGGATCATCCTCAAAATGTTCAAGCTTTGAAATGATACATAAATATGTGAAATGCTTACCAAATTCTTCATCAATGACTTTCACAAAAGGAGCCAAGCAATTTGTGGTGCATGAAGCATTGCTGCAAGTACAAAATGGCAATCAAATTCTAAACCACTAGAACAGAAGGAACAAGGGGAATGATTTTCGTTACTGCTCTATTAGCATGCAACTCTTCATTCAAAACTGACCTGATGATGTTCGAGACCTCGTGGTCGTAATCCCCTTCGTTGACTCCAACAACATAGGTTGGAATGTCTGCACCTTTAGCTGGAGCGGTTATGATAACTTTCTTAGCACCAGCTTGTATGTGCTTTCCAGCTCCAGGGCCATCTACAAAGACTCCAGTTCCCTTTAAGGTGCATGTCAAATGATTCAATTATAATTAATACTCTTTACAGCAAGCTGAATAATAGATTGCAGGATATGTTTAAGGGCACTTAAGGGCAAAGGACCTACCTCGATTACAATGTCGATACCAAGTTCAGCCCAAGGAAGCTTGAGAGGGTCCCTGTTAGAGACGACCTTGATGGGCTTCCCATCAACACTGATGGTTTCATTGTCAACTATTTTCACATCAGCTTTGAAAGTTCCCAGCATGGAGTCATATTTCAGCAAGTGTGAAGCCTGTGTTTATATTGTATACCGCAGTTAATGAATGAAACTAATCAAACCAAATCTCATAGGTAAGCTCTTATAAAGCATGACAAGTGAAACTTAAGTTACTTACATTCTTGACACCACCACTGTCATTTACAACAACAACCTCGAGGGGTGAGTCCTTCCTGCCATGCCAGCATCTGAGGAAGTTCCTGCCAATGCGTCCAAATCCATTGATTGCAACCTTCAGTTTGGCAACTGTTTCTCCCCTAACAGATGTTGATGGTACACCTACACTCTAAAATTCAAACAGCTTCAAGCCATCAGCACTATCATATGCAACAGTAGTAAGACTAGCAGGACAATCTTATCTCTTAAAATGTAAAGTTATTTAGAAGAGTGCAGGAACCTTGGGAGTAAGTTGGGCAGCCAGCACGTCGAAAAAGGAAGCATCTCTAACATTCTTGGCAAAGGTGACGCATAAGCTGGATCGAAGTCCAGAGAATTCAGTCACTTCCAGTCTCTGCACAACAAAACCGAAATGAAAATAAAACCCTGAAGCAAATTAAAGAGCAACAAAAAGCAGAAGAAAGAGGGAGACCTTGGAAGAGCATTGAGTGGGGAAAGAGTGAGTGGTCTTAGATGGAAGCCTGGTGTTGGCAGGGATTCTTGAAGGAGCTAAAGCAGCGTTTGTTGCCATGGCTGATGGCTGTAATTAAAAACTAAAAGATCAACTCCCCTCCCCACTACTATTTATACACTTGAATTTGGTGTTTTGGTTAATATATCATTGGATATAAATTATGGTTGAAAGTGAATTAACGGAACGTGTGGTGAATATGAAGGGTGTGCAAGATATATGTGATAAGATTGTATGGGAGAACTGAAGCTCATAATTTGAACCACAGCTCCATCCCTTGTCATTTCTCTCAAGTGCATTAGCAGTTTTGCACTGTGTTAAATGACCACAAAAAAAAAAAAAAAAAAAATCTGCAAGTCGTCAAGAGAGAAAGGACTCAAGCTCAATGGAGCAGTGCCCAAGATGTGTACAAGCAATGAAGCAATAATTTTATGGCTACAAGGAGATTATTTTGGATGGTGGTGAACATTTAGATGAAATTAAAATATCCATGTCATTGTACGTTCGAAGGATAAACTTATTTTGAGGCTAATAATAATGAAACCCCACATCGGAGACAGAGAGGGGGGGTATTCTATTTCCAAACAAAAAGATTCGATTAAAATTTTCTTCCAAACATCAAATGCAGGAAATTTATTTTAAGTAAAGATCGTTCCAAGAATTAAATCAACATTACAAGTAGGAAACACCTCAAATGCTGCTCTGTAAAACTTGTCGCAAACCTTGAGCATCTTTACCTTCATGTATGGCAAAAGTTTTTAAAGTATTCATGTTTTTAGCAACAATCACCACATATTAAAATGACAGAGTGACACTGTTTTGTCGAGAAAACAGGAAAATTACAACAAATTCCGTATTATTTCTTAATAACAGACTAGTTAAACCACCGTTCGTAAGGCAATTCATATGGCAGCTTCAATTTCATCAGAGTTTACAGCAACTCCGTTCGGGGCATCTTCAGATCGAAGCTGACCGGAAACATCATCAATGGCAGCGTTCAGCTGAGCAATCTTCTCGGTCAGTACCTTCCGAGTTTTCTACACAATAAAGGTCACTCATTATTCTGCTTTTAAACCTATAAACTTTAGACAACACATAAATGCTGGTCCATCAACTTCAAAGCACACACTACTCAGGCCATTCCAATATTTAGAGGACAATAATTCTGAACAGAGTAAGTGCTCACCTCCAAAGCTTTTTCTTCATCATATATGAATTTAGGCAGTCTCTTCATAAGGTCCTTACTATCAGCTACAGCTAGTGCCTTGCTGATCTATAGAAGGCAAACAGCATAAGAATCTAAGTAGTCGACAATCACCATCATATAAGTCATGAATAGTAAGTTGACATAGGAAAAATAATAGTCAAACATAAATAGTTTCCAGAGTTCCGGCTGTATGTTTTAGACATCAAAAAGAAGGGGGGGGGGGAGTTAGTCAATTATGAAACTACAGCTGTAGAGTGTAATCCATTGAAAATTATATGGGGGCATTTTAATTGGTCAAAATAACAAATATACATAAAGGAGAGCAAGGAGATAGTTCAGTATAATTTCTACAGCAATTTGCAACGGTAATATCACCTGAGGGGCAAATACACAACCAAGTGCACCAACCACGAGACCTCCCAAAACAAAACCTCCAACAAAGGCATTAGCACTGCTTGACCTTTCGCCATCACTGTAAGAACATATGAAGCCGACAACTTGGGTAATAATACATGCTAATGTTCCCAACAGAACATATAAAAAAAAACACAAAAGAGAGAACAGAATATGCGTGTACACAAGCACACACACAAACCTAAGCATACGGTTGCTAGTACTTCTTTAATTATCTCCCAGTTATAGGAATATTAACAGGAATAATCATCCATTATTTAGCTCAAATTGTCCGAAAGATGATACCTGTACGAAGCTTGAACAGTGAGAGGCCTTCTAGAGGTAGAAATATGCAGTTTCCTTAAATGACTAGAATTGAATGTCAAGTTGGTGGAGCTGGCACTCCCATGAGAGCCTAGCAAAAAAATTTGCGCAGGTAAGGTAAGGAACAGCCTTTCAAAGCTTTTAAACCAAATGGATGGTACACTTGTAAATGCACAAAACATAGCTTGGATGGAACAAAATTCAGAGTTAATGATGCTATGATCTCAAAGGTAAAAGAATATCATGATCTCAGAGGATGGAAAATAACATGTTGATGATGCTATGATTTAACAAATTCTAAAATTGAAAATTTGAATTGATGTTAAACCCAGATTCTTGCATCAAAAGATGTAAAATGCTGAACTAAAATGAGAAATAACGAAAAATAAAGCCTAACAATTAATTCCACAACCAAAGTACTTTCAACAAATCCTATTGGCATCTTTCTTTCGTTTCTAGCTGACAGCACTTGCAGTCAATATTACCTTAGGTTTAATAGCATGCCGAAAAAGAAGAAGAAGAAGAAGACAAATATGCTAGGAAATTTAATAAATTATAGGCTTGAATCTGCAAATAGGAGATTAGTTTAGAATCAATAGCCTCAAAGTGCCAATGTTCTAAGACCCATCAACAACTTCAACACTGAGATATGAATCCAAGTCCATGGAAACAGCGAGCATGGATTTATATTTTGCTAAGAAACTTTATTCTTTTTTCTCAATCATGATGCATTGGACGTTAAATCGTACTCCATTAAAAATAAAAGAAGCTAAAAAGATCGAATCAATTACAATGAACAACAATAAAATTATAAATAAAACAATTAAGAGTGAAGAAAAACGAAATGTGAAGGGATTGTTACCAGAAAATAGTTGAAGGGGAGGATTTGTCGATAAAACCAAAGAATTTGAAAGGGTAGTCATTTTTTAAGAAATGAAACGGGACAGAAGAACGACGAGGGAAACAAAATAAATAATCCAACCCGGTTGCTACTCCTCCTGAGTTGTGAGTGAGTGAGTGAGTGAGCGGACGAGTTAGTTCGATGATACCTATGCTGCCTTTTGTCCTTCAGCTTTGAGCTTGACGACCAAATTTCACCGTGGATCTGTTGCTCTGCTTTCGGCCCAATCTCTTAACTTTTTAGATTGGACTGTTTCCTTCTTCTTATTGGATTGGACCTAGAATAAGAAATTTTGTATGAATTGTTTAATTTTTTCCATAAGTCTTTTCACTCTAATTCCGTTAATTTTAGTTCTTCAACCTTTTAAATTTTGAAATTTCAATCACAATCCAAACGGAACCAGTTAAATCTGTTTGACCAATTTTGTTATTTGTCCCATACTATGTGTAAGTTTTGAATTTAGTTTCTATTCTCCGATTTGATTATTCTTAGTCTTTATACTTTTTTAAAATTTGAAATTACAGTCCTAGCTCAAATGGTATCATTTAAATCCATTAATTAAAATGATACAACTTTTTTTTTGTAAGTACTATGTGAAAATAGCAAACTAGCATGATATTACCCATGTAATAATATGTTTGCCGCATAAGATTATGAAAATGGTATAATTCAATTTAACAAAATTAATGGGTACTATTTTGGATCAAGATTGAAATTTTAAATTTTAAAGAATTTACAACTTACGCATAATATAGAGGTAATAACAAAAACTTGACTTTTTTTAAAAAAAAATATTTTCAGGGTTAATATTTAATGTAAAGGTATCATATAATTTTATGGACGGTTAATTAAGTTTAGTGAGTTTAATTTTAAGATTTGTTTATGATGTGTCATTGTCCAATTCACTGGCTACTGTATATATTAATTTTAAAATAAAAGAAAATTGAAGCATATGTTTGATGGGGTCATGTCTAGCAATGGAAATATGAAGCTGAAGAGCAATGCTGTATTTAATACCTTCTAAGAAACAAAAGAATGTTCAAACTTAATTATAAAAGGCGCATGTTAACAAGAAATACAAAACAAAATGGATGGACAGTGAAATTTAATATATGTTAACAAGGTTTAATATATGTTTGAATCCTTCATCATTAATACCCTACAAATCTACCATTATACTAAATAAATCCCAACAAACCAATCTCATTTGCTATATATGTCATCACTTCAATTTACATATTAATTATTTCTTTTAGTACGATAAAACTTCAATTTCATGGGCGAAGTCAGAAAATTTGTTTAGGGGTCGAAATTAAATTATAATTTTTACTATAGTAAAAATATAATTTCACCATTTTAATAGCATCTATCTTTATAATTTTTAAAGGATTAAATTAAACTTTTTTCATTCTTAGGGGGCAAAGTGCAATTTTACCTTTACTAATTTAAAATTTTAAAAATTTCGAAGGGCCTTATGAAAAATTTTCTATTGTAGGGGGGCGAGGTCCCTGCCAGCCCCTGGTTTCGCGCTTGTTCAACTTTACATAAAAATAATTTTAATCTCCATTTAATTTTTAAATTTATATTTTTTGTCAAATCACTCTAAAATATGAAAAAATTAATATTTTTTAACTTTGTTAATGTGACATATATGTAGATTGTCACGTGGACATCAATATTTAATTAATTTTTTAAAATTTTAAAATTTCAATAGAAATTATAAAAAATATTTTAAAAAATTAAAAATTATTCAAATTACTTAAAAAAATACAATTTATAATATTTTTTAAAATTTAAAAATTAATTAAATATTGATATATTATCCACGTCAATAAAATTAACAAACATTAACTTTTTCATCCATTTACAAATGATGTGAAAAAAATATAAAATAAAAAAAGGCGAAAAATTTAATAAAAAATTGAAATGATTTTTTTTTTCTAAGTTGAAGAGAAAAAATCATTACGTTTTAGAGCTAATAGGACCCATAAATAAATAAATATTGTACTAGTGTCACGGGCTAGAATATAGAGCCCGTGACTGTGGCACAAGTTGCGCTCATGAAGGCCAAGCACTTAGAAGGGGATCACTTAGTCCACAAAGATTGGCCCAAGCGCTTAGGGGAGGATCACTCGGTCCAAAAAGAATGGCCCAGTCCTGAGAGTTGGGAAAGGTGCCCACCAGATGGAGGCATGCTCGGGCCACTCGAGAATTGATGGCAACCAAGGCCATCTCGGGAAATTAATAATAATAAAGTCTAGGACGGACCATACCTTGTAAAGATATAAAATTATATTGCCCATGCCTTGTAAAGATAGTATATTATTAAGCCCATGCTAGCAATCTCATCCGTCGATTGAGATTGATCTGGGCCGTTGGTGTTGGGGGAAGCTCTACTATAAATAGAGAGCCTTCCCCTCTGTTGTAGTCACTCATTGAGTGTTTCATATTCTGTGTGAATAAGAATTCAGAAAGCTTTCACTCAAACTTCTTTCTCTCAAGTGTTCTTGCGATTTTGTGGCTTCTTGTTTCTCTTTCGAGATTGTCTTGCTTTGTTCCTCGTGAGTTTCTTAGACAAGCTCAGTTGGAACCTCGACTGTGGCGGAATAGACTGACTTAGGCACTCTTTGACCCAAGAAACTACCTAAGGCCGCACGGATTGCTTGTGAAATCTCCAAGTCCGTGACAGTTGGTATCAGATCTTGCGTTCAAAGACACCATCGAAAGATGTCGAAAGAAGTTGGTGAGATTGTGGAAGTGATGGAAACTCGTGGGAGGGCTAGGAAAGCTAGCCGTTCGAGAGATATACTATCGGCTTTGGAGGATCGTGTTGCCATCCTCGAGGATTCCATGGGGGAAACCAAAGAGAGGGTTCAGGATGTGGATGATAAGCTTAATGACGGGTTGCAATCCATGCAAGAGCAGCTCAAAGAGTATGTGCTGGAGTTTGTTAAAAAACTATCCAGTAGAGATGATGCCATTGAGGCGACGATGACGGCCTTGAAGGAGGAGATTGCTGAGCTCAAAGGGGAACTCACAATCTACAAGGTTGCTTTAGGAAACGGTGGGTTGGCTGCTGTCACACCCAAGCCAAGCGTGGATGTCCCTAAACCGAAGGAGTTTAAGGGAGCAAGATCGGCAAGAGACGTGGATAATTTCCTATGGGGAATTGAACAATACTTCCGTGCGAAAGGCATCACGGATGACTCCACTAAGGTATCCACTGCTGTTATGTACTTTACTGATGTTGCCTTGTTATGGTGGCGCCGTAGATCTGCCGACGTGAGACGCGGTGGGATCGAGATTGAAACTTGGAAGGAGTTTCAATGCGAGTTTAAGGCACAGTTCTACCCGGAATATGCTGAGGATGAAGCCCGAGCGAAGTTGCGTCGGCTCTCACAGTAAAACACTGTTAGGGAATACGTGCGGGAGTTTAGCGAGCTAATGCTTCAAATTTCAGACATAGGCGAAAAGGAGGCCTTCTTTTCCTTTATTGATGGATTGAAACCATGGGCGAAGCAAGAGTTGCAACGCCGAGGAGTTCAAGAGCTTACAAAGGCCATGTCCATAGCCGAGTCGTTGGTTGAATTTGCTGGGAAGAAGGATAGGCTCGAGTCGTCGAGGCCCAAACCCAACAATAAGGGAGATAGTGGGGGAGACAAAGAAAGGCCCCTAAGGAATGGCAACGGTAAAAAGCCTTGGGAAGAAAGGAAGGGTGGGCCTATAAGATGCTTTCATTGCGATGGCCTACACATGATTAAAGATTGCCCAAAGAAGGCCGCGCTCTCCGCTATGGAGGTGAAAGAGGAATCAAGTGCGGAGGACAACAACCTTGGTTCAATACTAGGGGGTGTTGAAGACAAGATGAGCAATGGGTTGATGTTTGCGGACATCTTGGTCGCTGGACGAAGGTTCAATGCGCTTGTGGATACGGGGGCATCTGATTTGTTCATGTCAGAAGGGGCTGCCCGCACCCTTGGCCTCAAAATTGAGAATGAGCCGGGTCGAATTAAAACGGTGAACTCGGAAAGCGTCCCAATCAAGGGAGTCACAAAGGGGGTAGACCTTCAACTTGGTGATTGGATGGGCAAGGCCTCCATTAAGGTAATTCCCCTTGATGACTATGATTGTGTAATTGGATTAAGTTTCCTTGTTCAGGTTAATGCGACTATTTGTCCTGTCGGTAATTACATGGTGATTTCGGATTCAAACCATCAATGCATGGTGAAATTAACAAGAAAGGGAAGCTTAGAAGTGAAGACGTTGTCCGCTATCCAGTTTGCTAAGGGGGTACGTAGAGATGAAGTCTCCTACATAGCTACCTTAAGGGTGGAAGAAACCATCAAGCCTGTTGGCGAAATTCCTAAGGAAGTAAGTCAAATATTGCGATCCTTTCAGGATGTAATGCCCTCTAAGTTGCCCAAGAACTTGCCACCCAAGAGGGAGGTAGATTACAGGATTGAGCTGGTATCCAACATGGTGCCTTCAGCTCGGGCCCCATATCGTATGTCCCCGCCGAAGTTGGAAGAACTCCGAAACCAGTTGAAGGAGCTTTTAGATGCGGGATTTATTAGACCATCTAAATCTCCGTATGGTGCACCAGTGTTGTTTCAAAAGAAACATGATGGGTCGCTACGAATGTGCATTGACTATCGAGCCCTAAACAAAATCACCGTGAAGAATAGGTACCCTATCCCCCTTATTGCAGACTTGTTTGATCAGCTTGGTAGTGCGAGATGGTTTACCAAGTTGGACTTAAGATCGGGGTACCATCAAGTCCGGATAGCTGAGGGGGACGAGCCAAAAACAGCTTGTGTAATGCGGTATGGTTCGTTCGAGTTCTTGGTGATGCCCTTTGGACTCACGAACGCCCCAGCCACATTCTGCACCCTAATGAATAAGGTACTGCAACCCTTCCTTGATCGCTTTGTTGTTGTTTACCTTGACGACATTGTGGTATACAGCAAGACGCTTGACGAACATGTGGAACATTTGAGAAAAGTGTTTCAAACTTTGAGGGAAAATGAGTTGTTCGTAAAGGAGGAGAAATGCTCATTTGCCCAACGAGAAGTGCCCTTTTTGGGCCATGTTGTGGGGGAAGGCAAGATCCGAATGGATGAGAGCAAGATTCGAGCAATTGACGAATGAGAGGCCCCGACCAAGGTGACCGAGTTGAGATCCTTCCTAGGGCTGGCAAACTATTACCGACGCTTTGTTGAAGGCTATTCCCGAATCACTGCGCCCTTGACAGACATGCTGAAAAAGGGTAGAGGATGGGATTGGAGCCCACAATGCGAGATGGCTTTCAATCAATTGAAGCAAGTAATAACAAGAGAACCCGTACTTGCATTACCGGATTATTCGAAGCCTTATGAAGTACGAATAGATGCATCGGATTATGCCATTGGGGGAGTGCTAATGCAGGAGGGGCACCCTATTGCCTTTGAGAGTCGGAAACTTAATGAAATGGAGCGGAGATACACGGTCCAAGAGAAAGAGATGACCGCTGTGGTGCACTGCTTGCTTGTGTGGAGGCATTACCTATTGGGTTCCAGGTTTGTGGTCCTCACTGATAATGTTGCCAACAGTTATTTTCTAACCCAAAAGAAGCTGTCTCCCAAACAGGCTCGGTGGCAGGTTCTACTAGCAGAATTTGACTTCACAATGGAGTATAAACCGGGGAGTGCCAACATTGTGGCTGATGCACTCAGTAGAAAGATGGAATTTGCGGCCATTAGCCAATCTGATGGGTCCCTATTAGAGCGCATTCGAGAAGGATTGCCCTACGACCCCTCAGCTAGAAACTTGATTGAGCTAGCTAAAGAGGGGAAAATGAGGAGATTTTGGCTCGATGGAGGACTACTATACACCCATGGACACCGCCTCTATGTCCCCCACTATGGGAAATTGCGAAAGGAAGTCATGAAAGAATCTCATGACTCAAAATGGGCAGGCCATCCAGGAGTGCACCGTACCCTGGCCCTCTTGGAGGATCGTTACTATTGGCCTCGCATGGGTGAAGAAGTGGAGGCCTATGTGAAGACTTGTCTTGTATGCCAACAAGACAAAGTTGAATTGAAAAGTCCAGCCGGCCTATTGCAACCATTGCCCATTCTGGAAAGACCATGGGAGAGTGTATCCATGGATTTTATTATTGGCTTGCCAAAGTCCGACGGGTTCGCAAGTGTTCTTGTCGTAGTGGACAGGTTTTCAAAGTATGCCACCTTTATTCCCGCTACGAAAGAGTGTCCCGCCGAGGAAGCAGCCCGTTTATTTCTCAGACACGTGGTCAAGTATTGGGGAGTGCCACTGTCTATTGTTAGCGACCGTGATGGGAGATTTACGGGCCGATTCTGGACAGAATTGTTTAAATCCATGGGTTCGGATTTGAACTTTTCTACGAGCATGCACCCACAAACAGACGGATAAACCGATCGGGTAAACGCACTGTTGGAGACGTACCTTCGACATTATGTGAGCGCAACGCAAAAGAATTGGCCAAAGCTATTGGATGTGGCCCAATTCTCGTATAACTTGCAGCGACGTGAGTCGACGAACCAAAGCCCATTCGAGATAGTGACAGGTCAACAACCTCTCACGCCTAATGCGGTCGCGACCCGTTATTCTGGACCCAGTCCTGCAGCTCATCGATTTGCAAAAGATTGGCAAGAAAAGAATGATCTGGCAAAAGCTTGCTTATACAAGGCAAGCAAGCGCAACAAGAAGTGGGCTGATGAAAAGCGAAGAGATGTGCAGTACCAGGTGGGTGACTTAGTCCTCGCCAAACTACATACGATGCTGTGATATACGGGTTTGCACAAGGGACTTGTGCGAAGATACGAAGGACCGTTTAAAGTTGTGAAGAAAGTGGAAAATGTCGCCTACAAGCTCGAATTACCAGAAAAGCTTAAACTTCACCCCGTGTTTCATGTAAGCATGCTCAAACCATTTCATGGGGACCAAGAGGACCCAACCCGGGGCAAATCAGAACGAGCACCAATAGGAGTAAGGGTCTCTTACGATCGAGACATAGAAAACATTGAGGCGGATAGGGTGGTTAGACAAAAGTATCACCGGCCGAGACGTGAATACCTGGTTCGATGGAAAGGACTCCCGGATAGCGAGATGAGTTGGGAACCTGCCGAGGCACTATGGCAGTTCCCAGCAAAGATAAACAAATATCATGAGGGGGATGCGACGAGGACGTCGCTAGAACAAGTGGGGGAGAATGTCACGGGCCAGAATATAGAGCCTGTGACTGTGGCACAAGTTGCGCTCATGAAGGCCAAGCACTTAGAAGGGGATCACTTAGTCCACAAAGATTGGCCCAAGCGCTTAGGGGAGGATCACTCGGTCCAAAAAGAATGGCCCAGTCCTGAGAGTTGGAAAAGGCGCCCACCAGATGGAGGCATGCTCGGGCCACTCGAGAATTGATGGCAACCAAGGCCATCTCGGGAAATTAATAATAATAAAGTCTAGGACGGACCATACCTTGTAAAGATATAAAATTATATTGCCCATGCCTTGTAAAGATAGTATATTATTAAGCCCATGCTAGCAATCTCATCCGTCGATTGAGATTGATCTGGGTCGTTGGTGTTGGGGGAAGCTCTACTATAAATAGAGAGCCTTCCCCTCTGTTGTAGTCACTCATTGAATGTTTCATATTCTGTGTGAATAAGAATTCAGAAAGCTTTCACTCAAACTTCTCTCTCTCAAGTGTTCTTGCGATTTTGTGGCTTCTTGTTTCTCTTTCGAGATTGTCTTGATTTGTTCCTCGTGAGTTTCTTAGACAAGCTCAGTTGGAACCTCGACTGTGGCGGAATAGGCTGACTTAGGCACTCTTTGACCCAAGAAACTACCTAAGGCCGCACGGATTGCTTGTGAAATCTCCAAGTCCGTGACACTAGTACTTAGTTATAAGAAAGAAGGGGGAGTAGAGAAAGTGGAAGGAGTAAAATTCCTTAGGTACACGTGTTCTAAACTCCCCTCCCTCCAGGGTAATGAAGAATATTTTTCTTAGGAAGATCCACAAATATAAACCCCACATCCATTAATAAATATACGGGATAATATAATATTTATCTCTTAATTTTGTAATTGGGTTCATTTTGGTACATGTACTCTTTTTTGTTCATTTAACACTTGAATTTGACAATTAAATTTAAATTTGAAAAATATAAAAGTTTAACAATGTGACACTTTAAGATTGTGGCACAGCATTACTTAAAAAAATTATATAAAATTTTAGGTGATGATATGGTGTAGAATCTCAATGTGTCATATTTACTATTTTAATAATTAGACTGGTTGTAACATCCATAACCCTTATTTGTCGCCGGAACAGGGTTACGAAGCATTACCAGACTTTACAGAATAAATAAGAACATTTTATAACATTTAAATAAGAACATTTTATAACATTTAATAAACATATCAGAAACCAATCATAAAATACTTATATTGTCCCTTGTATGAGCCCTCGAGGCCCAATATACACCTTAGAAGTGAATCGGGACTAAATCAGAAACTCAGAGAATTTTTCGCAAAATCTTAAAATTTTCTTAAGATCAGGGGAAACACGCCCGTGTGGCCAGGCCGTGTGAGGAGACACACCCGTGTCTTAGGCCATGTGGGTATTTAATGTGAGGCACACGGCCGTGTCCCAGCCCGTGTCCATACCCATGTAACTCTCTAACTTAGGTTACACGGCCAAGCCACATGCTCATGTGCTAAGCCGTGTGGAAGGTACAGAGGTCACATGGCCAAACCACACGCCCGTGTGCTAAGCCGTGTGCAAAAACCTGGGCATTTTGTTTTGAAATTTTAAGGAGCAGGGGACACAACGGCAGACCACATGCCCATATGCTAGGCCGCATATCACACACAGCTGAGACACACCCCCATGTGGACGAAAATAGGCCATTTTATGGCCTCTTTTCTCACCCATTCTTGACTTCAACCTATACACCTCAAATTTCATACTTATAGACCATAACAAGATCTTTAAAACAACCAGTTCTAGCTTTAATAAAGTAATATTATCTCACATGTTCAAACATTCTAATTAGAACATAAATTAATATTTTTACATGTAACTACCTATATCAACATACTTTACCAATTTATTCATCATTATGCCTAAGAACTATCCATCCATTAACCACATTAACACTTATACCAAACATGATAAAACCATTCATATATAAGTTAACTTAAAAATGTAAACAAAATGCAATTTTTGACATTTACACAAGCATTTCAATCCCTATACATGCCATATAAACCATAGTATGTATAGCAAAATCTACCAGAACAAGTTGGATAGTGTGATCCGATGTGTTGATCCGATTCTCCGAACTCACGTTAATCTGCAAAGACAATAAACATTCAAGTAAGCTTAATGAAACTTAGCAAGTTTGTTGGCTTTTAAACATAAATCTTACCGAACATATTATAATAATTTATTTAAGTAAATCATTAAATATACTATTCCTGCTAACTACAACTTCAATCAAGGAATTCACTTAATTCATATCGATATCAATAATAACTTTAAATCTACATACATTGTTTCCATATGTCACTTACCAACCTTATCATATCGGAGAACGTCTTACGGATATGAGTACATCGTAAACAGAAGCCCGAAGGCTGCACAAAAACACGTAAGTGCTAAACGAATACCCATAAGGGTTGAACGGAAGCTCGTAGGAGCTAAACGGAAACCCAAAAAGGTTAAACTGAAGCTCAAAGGAGCTTAACGGAAACCCATTAGGGTTAAACGAAAACTCATATGAGTTAACTGAAGCTCATGAGAGCTAAACGGAAAGTAAATACAAAAGTTCGCAACAAATGCTGAACCTCGATTTACTTGCGTAATTTGCCGTCAATTCCTCCTTTACACTGAATAATTGTACTCAATCATGCATTCTGTTCACTTCGAACATTCCATTCAATTTCATAACTTTTACAGTAATTTTATTTTCAACAAATAATATGAATAAATACATAATATACCATTCATTAATTTAACATTTAATATTAAAGTTTAACCATACGAACTTACCTGGGTTAAATTGCAAGATTTGTAGAAGTTCAGGAACTATTCTTCTAATTTTCCTTTATCACGAGTATATACGGCCTCTTGATCTAAAATATGAAATTACTCGTTCATTAGCATATATCTTAGTTCCAATTCACTTCACAATTAATACCCCTCAATTTTTGAAATTACACAATTACCCCAATTTTAACAATTTTTGCAAATTAGTCCCTTACTAATTAAACCATCAATTGAGCTAATTTTTCTCAATTGACAATTTATCCAAACATTCTAGGCTAATATACAACTCTTGATATTCAAAATTTCAACACCAAACCCTAATAGTTAACCTTTTCACAATTTGATCCTAAAATCAATATCTATCAAAATCACTTGATAAAATTATCATATAATAAAATTAAAGCTCTAAATATATATTAATTCATCATAACATCCAGCACTCATCAATGGTAACTTTTAAAATTACCCATAAAATCAAAAACTAATGGTAGATAGTTGGACCTAATTGTAAGAGCCTTAAAAACACAAAAAATTCAAGAAAAGAGTAAGAATTGAACTCACATGATGTGAAAATATGAAAAACCAGCTTTTGGAGACTCTTCTATAGCTGTTTTTGGCTGAAGATTGATGAAGAAATGTCTAGATTTTCAATTTAGTCTTTGTTTTGATTTTTATCTTAATTCCCAAATGACCATTTTGCCCCTAAATCATCCAATTTCAAGATTTTTCTCTGCACATACCGTTTCAGCCTTCTAATAAATGTCTAATTGCCCTTTTTGTCCTCATTTATTTACCACTTAGGCTATTTAATCACTATCTCTTTAATTTGCAAGTTTTGCACATTTTTCAATTTAGTCATTTTTAATTAATTAACTATCAAAACGTTAAAATTTTCTAACGAAATCTTAATACTAACTTAATAACACTCCGTAAATATTTATAAAAATATTTACGGCTTGATTTATAAAATCGAGGTCTCAATACCTCGTTTTCTAAACCATTCTACCTAATAAATCCTTCTAAAACACAAATCACCAATTCAAAAATCATTCTAAAATCACACTTGACTCGTAAATAATAAATAATAAATTTAAAACTCAATTGTGGATTTAGTGGTCCCGAATCACTGTTTCCGACACCACTAAAAATTAGGCTGTTACACTGGTGGTTGAACAGATCAAACCACCCATTTTTGATTCAATCAGTTTCACCAATTCGACCACTGAGTTAAAAATAATTAAATAAATAATAAAAATCTTTAAAAATCTTTAAAAATTACTAAACCGGTTGAACCTGCTTAACTATCGATTTTTGTCTTGATTTTTTTACTTTTACCAATTTCAAGTAGTTATTGAGTTAATTGAGTCAATTCCTTTATTCAACCGTTATATTGTCTAACTCTCAGCCCGTTCGATCTAGTCCTATTTAGTAAAACTGATCACATCATTAAATCTTGACAGAATTTAAATTCAAGTATCAAAATAAGTGTAGTTATCAAATTGAACCACTAAAAAGGAAAAAACCGAAAAGTAAATTATTCCCTAAAATTATATTTAGAATTGTAGAATATGTCTAGACCGGAGAAAGTCAGGCTTGTGGACCACGGTTTTGAGACGGTCCAACACCTTTCAATCTCAGACAAAATAAAATATATATCAGATGGGTGTTGATTAATACTAAGTGATAATTGAATATAAATAACCACCGGTGGATCCCAATATCTGTTTCTTTATTACATTAGTTCTCTCCCTTGGATTGGCTGCATTGGCCGGCTTGATTCTATATTGTCATAAGCTACGGGATTGTTAACTTAGATCACCACATTGCCCATCACCAACCTTCCACAAAAAACCATGCAAATCATGACAAACTTTTGTTCATAGAAACCGTGTCTCAAATCCAAACGCGCTGCCCACTTGTATTTCTTCACTCCATTTTTATATGCTTTCCGCCTTCTTGTTATACTTTTACATTACTAAGCGTTTTGGTTTTTGCAAAAATGGCAACCCCTAAGGAAAGGTCACTGGAGGAAACGCCAACATGGGCTGTTGCAGTTGTGTGTGCAATATTTGTGATCATATCTATACTCATAGAACATGGAATTCATTCTCTGGGAAAGGTATTTAATCTACTAATGAAAATTTCATACTAATAATTATGGTTATGATTATGATTATAACCTTTGTTGATGACATGCAGTGGTTTCAAAAACGCCAGAAGAAAGCCATGATGGAAGCTTTAGAGAAAATAAAAGCTGGTTAGGTTTTATATATATATATATATATATATATATATAGTACTTGTTCATCATATTGTCGGTAAACTGCAGTCTAATCCTTAATAAATTAAATTCCATTATAATTTGCAGAGTTGATGCTACTGGGCTTCATATCCTTACTACTTACTATAGGAACATATTCCATTCCAGCAATATGTATCCCAGAAAAGATAGGATATACGATGCTTCCATGCAAACGGAAGCCTGGGTATGCAGGAGATAGTGGTAAAGATAGCAACAAAGGGGGCGGAGGCGGCGGCGATGAAGATCGCCGGAGAAAGTTACTTTCTTATGCTGAAGATATGGTTTGGCGTCGAGTCTTGGCTTCATCCAAAGGAAAAGATTCTTGCCCTAAAGTATGCCGCCAGCCCTTTTTTTTTTAATCTATTTTCAACATTGTTGATAATTAACCTGATCATTAATTTCTGTATGAAATGATAGGGTAAAGTTGCCCTGATTACACAAAGCGGGATGCACGACTTGCACATATTCATATTTGCGCTTGCTGTCTTTCATGTTCTTTACAGTGTAGCCACCATTCTACTGGCTAAGGCCAAAGTAAGTTCTTTTCTTTTCCCCTTGAAGATCAACTGGTTTGGTTGTAGAGATGATATTATAGTTGTGGTGAATTGAATTTGAACAGATGAAGAAATGGGAGTCCTGGGAATCAGAAACTAAAACTCTGGAGTATCAGTACAGAAATGGTTAGTCTTTCTACTTTTCACCTTGCCTTTTAGGTCTAAATTATGAAGGTTGTATGGAAAAAAAATGTTTGGAAATGGTGATTGATATTGATACTTGCATTTGTATATGTTACACATCAGATCCTTCAAGGTTCAGATTAACCCATCAAACTTCCTTCGTCAAACGTCATTCTGGTTTCTCCACAATTCCGGGCATGAGATGGATAGTAAGACTCTTCCAATTTCTTACTAATTTTATTTAGATGGTACCAAACTATAATTTCATATCATCCCTATCCCTATCCCTATCTTCTTTTAATAGTAGAATGACAAATAAGATTTTTTTTTTATTTTCAGCTTTTTTTTTCTTCTAAAAAAATTTAAATTCAACTAAAAATATTAAAAATTAGGAGAAAAAATCTAATTTGTCATTCTCCAGGATGATTTTTATTTTAATTGACCCTCCGTTTATTTTACATAAAAAAATTATTAACTTTATTGATGCGACACACATGTGGATATCATGCAACAATTAATTAATTTTTTAAAATTTAAAAAAATTAAGAATTTAAAAAATTGTATATTTTTCTATTTTTTTAATTTTAAAAAATTAATTAATTGTTGGTGTGGCATACAAACAAAATTAACAAAAATTAAATTTTTTTCATTTATGTTTAGGTGATTTAACAAATAACGCAAATTCAAAGCATAAAAAAGACAAAAAATATATATATATATATATATATATATATTGTAAAATTGGAGTGTAAATAAGTAGAGAGACAAACTGAGTTATGCAATTTTACAGTTTTACATTTCTGATTAATATTTGATATATTAATAAACTAAAAAGATTTATATATTTACTTTTGAGTATATTTGGTTAGCTGGAATAAAAAAATCTAAAAATATAATTGTAGGTGGCCTTCTTCAGGCAATTCTTTGGTTCGGTGAGCAAGGTGGACTATTTGACCATGCGCAATGGCTTTATCAACGTAAGTAATTGGCCGGCGTACATCATCTAATAATTTGATTAGCAAATTGCTCAGCTGGTGAGTTCAACTTTAATCACCAAATATTAATGGTTAATGCAGGCACATTTTGCAGCTAACACAAAATTTGACTTCCATAAATACATCAAAAGATCCATGGAAGACGATTTCAAAGTCGTTGTCGGTATCAGGTCTGTTTAAAACCACTTTAAATTTAAATTAACTTTATATTGCTACTCTGAAATTTATTGGTTGTTGCTTTTTGGGATGTTGCAGCACACCTCTGTGGGCATTTGCTATCATCTTCTTGCTTCTAAACGTTTACAGTTTGTAATTCTACCCCTTTCTAATTAGCATATCATAAATTAATAAATGGAGTATTTATAATATAATATATGTGGTGCATGCAGAATGGCAAACTCTCACCTGGTTGTCTTTAGTCCCACTGACTGTAAGCCACCCACATCCTAATTAAACTTTATATGTTATGGATTGAGAAATAAAAGTAGAAAGATTTGGTGAATTGTGTAGATACTTGTATTGGTTGGAACAAAGCTTGAACTGATCATAATGGAAATGGCGGAAGAAATCCAGGAAAGGAGTGCAGTAGTAAGAGGGGCACCTGTGGTGGAGCCAAATAACAAGTATTTCTGGTTTAATCGACCCCGGTGGATTCTCTTCTTGATACATTATACATTATTTCAGGTAAATTAATCATGTTTTCCTTAATTAATTACCAGCTTGACATCTATTGGTTTATTAATTAAGTTTGATTGATATTTATGCAGAATGCATTCCAGATGGCATATTTCCTTTGGGTAGTGGTAAGTAGTGTGTTCCTCTATTCAATGTTTGACTCTATTTATTCTGAAATTCCATATACAGTGATTCATATGTTTTATGGTGCAGTTTAAGTACAGCCTAGGTTCTTGTATCCACGAGAAACCGTACTTTGTAGTGGGAAGGGTTGTTCTTGGGCTGTTCCTTCAAATTCTATGCAGCTACATTACCTTCCCGCTGTATTCCTTGGTGACGCAAGTGAGTAGTAGAACAAGTGATTATCATTATTTGTCCATGTGATCTGGTTTTGCTGAAACTCCCATGAGTTTACAAGTTGAGAAGTACATCAATAAGGATTTTGTTTTCCGATTCTGTCAAAAGCTTTACAAGTTCACAGAGTGCTTAACTCAAGTGATACCCTCCTTCGGGATTCTCTATATGCTAGAGGTCTTGAGTACTTTAACCTTGCCAAGACACTACGAGTCACTTTCGTTCTATAAACTTGTAAGACTCTTGGCAGAGTAAAGAGATAAAACCCTGGTCAAGCATTACCAAACTTGTTAACGTATTCTTCTGACTTGTGAACCCATTAAAACTTTGGGTTGAACCAAAACGCATTAACATTTATCATTATGATGATGGATTTGTTGTTGAATTATATGTTGGAATGAATGCAGATGGGATCGCACATGAAAACTGCAATATTCGAAGAGCAAACAGCCAAAGCTCTGAAGAACTGGCGGAAGGCTGCCAAGAAGAGAAACAAGCAGAAGGAAAAGGGAGGAGGAGGGATGAGTAGCCCAATGTCGGTGTCAATGAGCGGTAACACCACACCGAGCCGAGGGACATCGCCTTTACACTTGCTACACAATCACAAACATAGGTCCACCGCCAGTGATCAAACCGATGGGGTTCTTAATTCCCCCACCAATTCCAACTGCTCTTACCCCTCCGACACTGATCTCTCTGATATTGAAGCTGCCGCACTTTCTCCTCCTCAACATTTAACACAACTTGATGATGATGATCATCATCAACATAATATTGATTTTTCCTTTGTCAAGCCTTAAGTTAATTCACTAGTTCCATTGTAATCCAAACAATATTAAATTGCTTAATTAATTTCTGTGCTAGGATTACTCACCAATAGTTATAATTTATGAAAAATAAATCAAAATTTTTTATTTGGATAAGTACAATAAACAATTAAACAAAATTTGAATTTGCCTTGAAGCTCTATGCACTCTTTTATGAAAAAAAAAATCATATTTTTTTAATCCTTAAGAGTTGCGGTAAATTTTTCTTTTATAACATCTTAATTAGGGTGAAGTCAAAATTATTGGTAGGGGACAGAGATATTTACATAAAATATGATATTTACATAAAATATTTATGTTGAACGGGTCAAGCTTACTTTCAACTATATATTTTTAAATTCGAGATAATCTTAATATCCAAAATTAAAAAAAACAAAAACAAATTTAGTATTAAGTATTATAATTATTTAAGCTTATTTTTTTTACCTAATTAATATTTAGATACTATTCATACTTACATATTACAATTATTAAACTTTGTTTTTATTAAATTAATATCTGGATGCTACTTTATATTAGTTTATTAAATTAAACTAAAAATGCTACTAAAATTATAAATTCTATAAAAAAAATCAAATTATAAAAAACTTTAAAAACTTTGAGGGCTAAACACAAATTTTTCTTCTTTAATAATATTAAAATAAAAATTTTAAATTATAATGAGGCTAAATTTTTTTTCCAAAGTTTGGGCGAGGCTGGGGTGTGCCCTGCCTACCCCTAAATTTGCTTATGTTTGTAATAGATCTGTTCATGGGTCAAGTCATTTGGCCCGGCCCAAAGGCCAGCCCAAAATGTGGGATGATTTGGGCAAAAATATAGGCCCGAAAAATGGGCTTAGACAAAAAAATAATGCTCGTTTCTTCAGGTAAGGCATTTTTGGCCTGGCCTGGCTCGAATTCATTAAAGGATAATTTTTTTTATTTTTTAATATTATTTTCTTATTGTTTTCCCCTTATTTTGCTATCATTTTACTATTATATTGCTACTATTTTGTTGTTATTGTTTGGATATTGTATAAAACTTATTTTATTGTTAATTTTGTTATTATTTTAAAGACATTTGTTAATTTTGTTATTATTTTAAAGACATTTGTTGATTTTGTTATTATTTTGGAGGCATTTGCTTGTTAAGTTGCATCTATCTTAGTGTTATTTAAGTAAACATATTTTTTAAAATTTATTTTCAATTTGTTGGGAAATATTTATTTTGATGTATTATATATATTTTAAAATTATATAAAAATTAATATGGCAGGGTCGGGTCCGGATTTTAACATTTTTATCCGGGTCGAACTTGGGAAAAATTTTAAGCACATTTTTTGGGCCGACCCAGACCCAAACCTAATAAACGAGCCTAAATTTTAGTTGAACCCGACTCAGCCCATGTACATGTAATCTCAAAATTTATTTTCTTGTACCTTTTAAAGAATGTATAGGGTGTTTTAAAATTTTTTTTATGTATATATTTGTAACGTGTAGTGATTTAAGCTTTATAAATAGAGCACGCATCCAAAGTTAAAA
This sequence comes from Gossypium australe, assembly GCA_005393395.2. Classification (NCBI taxonomy): domain Eukaryota; kingdom Viridiplantae; phylum Streptophyta; class Magnoliopsida; order Malvales; family Malvaceae; genus Gossypium; species Gossypium australe. Next base: position 27,506,967 of record CM016614.1, on the reverse strand, counting down.
AAAAAAAAGAAAAAGAATTATTCGCTCATATTTTGTCTTTCTTTTGTCACCTATTTTATTATAATTATTTTTAGTTTCATAATGCATTATAGCTTGTTCAATTGTATTCAATATTTTGTTGGAGGTAAATTAGTTTAGACATGCAAAATTCTTGTTCTACCAACAATCTAAAATATGTGATTTTCTATATGAGTTTGAAAGATACAAAGAGTTTATTTTTAAACTCCTTAATCTCTTCAGTAAATATTTTCACAGATTCTTCTTCATAAGTTAAATCAGGTTAAATTCCAACTTCTTTAAAAATTATAACATGATATGGGTTTGATTTATATATTCTTAACATAGAGACATGAAAAATATTATGAATCATATCCAGCTCAGGTAGTAAAACTAATCGATAAACTACTTGACCAATATATTCAAGTCAAATTTAGTAGCTCATAAGGTCTAATGAGTATCAAATTTAGTTTACCTTTCTTATCAAATCAAAGAATCTTTTTTCAAGACAACATTTTTACAAATGTTTTCTTTTATCTTTTCTTTTCAAATCGACATTAACTTTTTTCTATCAATTATTGTTAAAGGATTTTTATTATTATCTTACATTAGTCTAGAAAAAGGGGAAGAACTAGTTAACCTACGAACCAGTTGAATCAAGATAAAAATTGATTGAGTTGATGGTTAATTCAAATTTTATAAATTTTAATAATTTATTTAATTAAAATTAGACTGGCCATCGAATCAAAATTTGGTGACTTGACTAATTTGATCACTTATCTCGTTTCGAAATCTATGAGTTTAAGAGTCTGTTTATTTGCCTGTAAAATATTTTCATTGTTTTACTTTGTTTATTTGGTGAAAAATGAATTCTCAAAGGAAAACAGTCTCCAAAACACGGGTAAAACCAATGCATTATTAAGGAAAATGTCTTACTAATTTTCATCCCATAAGACATTTTCACTTCTCTTCACTCTCATCACTGACTTGAATAGCAGTCATTCTCCTTTCCTCATCTCTATCCATCGGCCTCTGCCTCTCCTCCTCATCTCTATCAGATGAAAATAAACAAGCTTTCTAAATTCTAATGTTTCTAATGATTTTTTCTTATGGGGTGATTTTGGTAGTTTATTTGAGTTGAAGTGATTTATATTAACAATAGAAAATAAAGATGATGAGGTAAAGAATTCTTGGGTTTAGTTATTACAACAGTTCTTCCCCCCTTTTGGATCCCATTTTATATGTAATCATTTCCTGTTTGTAGAGACGTTTCAATTTAAAACAGTGTAAAAAGTAGTTCTAAAATTTCCAAAAACCTTGTCATCCTTTCCTGCTCTGTCCGTCTTTTTGCAACTGTTGTGCCATAGATGGGCTTCATATCTTCTCGTCCATTTATGTTTGAGTGGTAAACACAACAAAACCAAGAACAAATAAAAATGAAGTTTTTTTTTTTTTTTTCAGTTTAAAACTTCCATTTTTGAAAAAAGAAAGTTTTTTTTAGTTAAAATGTAAAGATTGATCAAAGACAAACTAATTCTGGAGGAAAGCATGTACGACAGACATGATTAAAAGATTAAAGGAAAACACTTACCTTGTGACACCTCTATGTTGAGAGGTTTTTGACTAACTTAAAACTTGTTATGATACTTACCTACAAAATCATCTTTCTCTTCCTACTATTGATATACGCGTTGCATGTACTTGAAATTTTAATGTCATGAATCTATCCACAAATTTTTGTTTATTTATTTATCTACATAATACTTTTCTATTTTTTTTTTGTTTTTACTGCTTCTGCTTTTATTGTTATTTTTATTATCTCTACAAAATTCCATGTTATGTCCTAGAATAAGAAATAACAGGGACAACACAAAATGTATTGGCTGTCATTACATTTGATTTAAAATTTTCCTACGTTCTAGTTGGTTAGAAAGATAATGCACATGATTTTCGTGTTTTAAGTAATCCACTTGCACGTCTAAGAGGATTTAAAATTCCAAAATGTAAGAATTAACATTAATTATACAAAATAGTTCAATTAAGCTAATAATTTATTAGTAATAATTTATGTTTTGTAAAATCGTAGGTAAATATTATCTTGCTGATGCTAGATATGACATCCAAAATAGATATATTACTCTATATCGTGGTGTCCAATATCATTTAAAGGAGTTTTGTGATCAGAGGCCAGAAAATGCAAAGAAACTTTTTAATCTTCGTCATTCATCATTGTAAATTACTGTTGAGCGTGTTTTTGATATTTTGAAGAAACGGTTTCATGTGTTAGATGCTAAACCATTTTGAAATTTCCAAACCTAAGTAGATATAGTGTTGGCTTGTTGTATCATTCATAATCATATATAGGAGTTGATCCTAATGATTTAATTAATCAAGTATTATATGAGTAGTTTGAGTCTGATTTGATAATACCAACTCTTACGGAGCAAGAAGAAAGAGATAAAACAAGAGAATGGTCTATTAAGAGAGATGAAATTGCACAACCTAAGTGGACTAATTATATGGCTAGAAATATTATGTAGGTTTAAGGATTAGGGTTAACATTTCTATGTTTTGTATGTTTTAGTATTAATTTGTAATACTAGTTATGATTTGGGAGCTAATTTATTATTATTTAATCTTTGCTTTTTTGTTTTTTTATAACACATTCAAGAGTATCCATCCGCTTTAGTTGTTTTTAATTTATGATTGTTAATATTCTAGTTTAATAATTGAGTACTATTATATATTTGTATTTATTTATAAATAAATTATTTTAATATATGTAAAAATAATGTAAAATATAAATTTAATAGATATAAAATAAATTTAATTAAACAATGAAAAGATAAGAAATTCTCAATTGTATGTTTATTTCATTTTAAAACAATTTTTATGAAAAAATTTTATGATATCTATCAAATAAAGAAAATATTTTATATAAATTTATTCAAATATAATAAAATATTAATTTTTTAAAAAAACTAATTTTTCAAAAATCATATTCCGAAAAAAATTTACATGGATACTAAATAACCAATTCATAGTTTTAAAAGAGAAAAAAAAAACTGTAGGGAAAGAGTTGGGTGAAGGGTATAAAGGTAATTGGAGGAGGAAAATGGATGGGGTTTGGTGTCTAAAGGTGTAACGACCTTAAGCTTTTAACAGAAGAGAAAAGATGGGTTCAGCTTCAGCCACTATTCTACAGAGATGGATCCTTGATTTTCATAAACTAATCTTCTGCCCCAAATGCACTGCCAATCAAACCCTAAACACAAACCAGCTCGTTGTATCAGTGCCCATTTCCAGAAGGAGTGCCATATTGCTCTCTTCGGTGCCTACTCTCACTCTCATTTCACTGCCCCATTTCTCTGAGGCGGGAGCCAGGGAGAGACGCAACAAGAAGACCATCCCCATTGAAGACTATCTCACCACCCGTTAGTTGCTTTTATGATTGTCTTTTCTGCATTGTTTCTTTCAACAATTAATTCCCATTTTTTTGTTGAACCCAACAGCTGAGGGATTGAAGTACTATGATATTGTGGAAGGGAAGGGTCCAGTAGCAGAGAAAGGATCAACTGTACAGGTGTCTTAATTTGTAATTCATGGATTCATATTCATCACTCTTCCTTGCCTTTTCTTTTGTTTGCTATTTCAGGTGCACTTTGACTGCATATATCGTGGTATTACTGCTGTTTCAAGTCGGGAGTCTAAGCTTTTAGCTGGGAATCGCATCATTGCCCAGGTTATACCTCTTGTACACTAGTTTTCTTCAATTAAAAGAAAACAAGCATCATCTTCAAAGTTTAGCACTGGTGTTATCTTTTACTCAGCCATATGAATTCAAGGTTGGAGCTACTCCAGGGAAGGAACGGAAACGGGAATATGTAGATAATCCAAATGGTCTGTTTTCAGCACAAGCCGCACCAAAGCCCCCACCAGCTATGTATTATATCACAGAAGGAATGAAAGTTGGGGGCAAGGTTAGGTTAAAGCATCCTCTGTTTTCGGTCACCTTAGTAGTTTGGGACCTTTTTCCCTTCTTTTTTTTCTCGTCATCACCTCATGGTTTTAGTTTAATTTTCAGAGGACTGTCATTGTTCCTCCAGAGGCAGGCTATGGGCAGAAAGGAATGAATGAGATCCCGGTAATGCCCCAATTATCTTATGCATAACTTTGTTATTGGTGAGGCTTCCTAATAGTTATTCCCCCATTCATCAAGCACAAGCTTACTGTGTCTGCTAATTGGATAGCTTTGTAAGAGAAGAAGAATAGTTAATACACAAGTTAAAATACACAGGCAGATTTGAGCGCCTTAAAGTTGGATTGCATTTTGTGTCTTCTACTCGAAAAATGAGTAAACTAGTCTCTATATGTTAATTAAAAAGTAAATTAGTTTTTCTGTTAAAATGTCATCCAGTTTTACTATTAAAACTCGATCCTTATATGTCAGCATGAGTTACATGCGGCATGTTATGTGTCACTATCTGATTATTTTGTCAGTCAAGCTAATTTTTAATGGTAGAAATATATAAAAAATTTAATATAAAGAACCAGCTTGTTCTTTGATCAAACATATAAAAATTAATTTACCCAATTTTTGAGTGAAGGGGACAGCAATCTAAGGGGACAGCAATCTAAGGTTGATGATAGATTTGATTGTAGGAAATCATTCATATTGTGGCCAAAAAAATAAATCATTCATTTTTTAAAATTTCTGTCTGCAGCCAGGAGCCGAATTCGAGCTAAATATTGAGCTTTTGCAAGTGATGCTACCCCCAGAGAATTAAGGCCCACCCTGCTGCATTCCTGCTTTCCATTGATTAATATATTGGACTATACAATTTGCATTCGAGTTGCCCTTATTCATAAGTTATAGCTGATTAAACCATGTGTATGGGTGTGTCATGATTGTTTTAATGTACTAATAATTATTTTTGTGTAAATTTTTTCAAGTTCATGTATACATCTTGAATTCATTTTTTTGGGTACCAAATTTACTCTGGTACTGCAAGGACCATTAGGCCATGGCTGATGGGTGTAGGTAGGTGAAGTTCACTTAAATGTCTACCCTTTTTCTTCTCGAAAATAATTTGGGCAGACGCTTGCATATATAGATTAAGGAAGAAACAATGTTCAACAAAGAATCAAAAGAAAGCACTGAAACAGTGAAACAAAGTGATGCAGATTGGAGGTAAAATTCTGCAGTTTGGACCAAAATATTATTCCTACTTCATATTTCATCAATGAACTCGAGAAGATCATCAACTTCCTGCCTCAATGCTGTAATTTTCTGTTGATGCAAAGCAATCCGGTTCTCAATATCCCGGGCCCCTGACTTCTTCTCATAGGCCTCCACTGCTGTTGAGTGCTTCGCCATAAACTTTTCTAGCAATTCTCTCTCCTTAGCCACCAGCTCCTCCACCTATAGAGACAGCACCAAAGTAATCACTTAAACAACACTGCCTAAAATGCAAATCAGAATTTGACATCCAGAGCAAACAGAGTTGCAATGAAAACATTGTCACCTATGAAGGCTTAATTAACAAACTTCTTTAGAGTAAGACTGAAAATGCAAAAAGACGGATATCAAACTAAACAGCAACAAGTAAAAGACAAGTGAACCTTGGATAATACTTGAACAGCTGATGGGGAAGATTGCAAGAAGGTCATCAATGGTTTCAACTCTTTTGACAGCTCTTTTAACAAACCATCAGTAGATTTTCGAGCAGCTTTACAAGCTTGCACCTCCCCTGTCCTAGAAAGGTCGCGTAGAGATGCTTCCAGCTTATCATGTGTTGCCAAGCACCGGCATATGATATTATGAACCTGCTGAATCGCAACCCGAACCTGAAATTGCAGAAAGCAAAGTCCATAACCAATGCATTTGTAGATGGTGATTTGGGTGAACCAAGTAAATGGCATAGTGATATCCTACTCACCTCTTCCCACTGCTGTTTAGCTAAATAAGAAGCAGAAAACTTGGAGATTGATGTATCAGCATGCATGTAAACAATGCAAGCAACAAAAAAGAAGAAAATTCCTGAAATTAACATCAGTGGCTCTCTAAGCATTGATAATCTGTTGAATTTGTAATAGACCTGTAAGGTAAACAAACACAAGAACAAACAGTAAACCATTAAAGTACATAACCCTGTAAAATATAGGGTTATGATATATCCTACTATACAAAATTCTATACATGGAGGCACCGGAGTAGAGGCTTCAAACTAATATGCTAGAACCAGTGTGCATGCCTTTTCAATTGAACATGGGGAACAAAAGAGCACCTGAAAATATTGATTGTGCTCTGGCACAAGATTGGTCTTTTCCAACACAACTACTGGTCTACCAACAATATCCAAGTGGGAGATTTTGGTCTGCATACAACCATAAGCACATTATACATAAAAGACAACAAACTTCAGATTCGAAATTCAACTCAAACACATGAGCCCTAGGTTAAAAAATAGATGGTCAAATACGAACACAAATCTTAAGCTTTCTAATACCTCTTGCCACTGCTTCATGAAAAATGGAGCTGCTACAGATATGTCACTGGAACCTTCAGGCAGCACAACCTATTAAAGTCAAAGTACCAGTTAAAAGTAAGGCTGCTAAGAAAACAACTTTCTTTTTATTCACCAGACTGCAATTCCTATATTACACATGCAAATATCTTAATTCTAATGAAGCATAGGTGCCAATTTGAGTATTGAAGGACAACGCATTATAATATCCTAGTTGAATAATAGTTGTAATACGTACTTAAATACACTTTTTAAGTCAAAGTTTTAGCCAAGGTTGGGAAGGACATTTCCCGTCATTTCTTTGCACCATAATTCTGAGGCCTAAGGAAAGACATGCTACCAACCTTCACAATGAGAGTATCAATAACCAACTCAATCATTGGGCTACTAAATGTAGTGTTAAGAAAGCGCCTCCCCTCTGATTCATACAAACAGTCCTGAAGTGGCAAGCCATATCCAATGGTGAAAGCTGTTCTCCAGCCACCAAACATGGGATACCTTGGTTCGATCAATAATTCTGTCTGCAAAGGCGAGTAGCACTTCAGTAAAAATGAAATATCAGGCCATAGATACTATTTAAATCCTAATCTGCAATATAACCTTTTTGGAGTCACCCCGCAGATGGGACGTAGATATATTGCCAATTGCATCCCTGTAGTAAACAGAATGAGCCCTTGGAGGCAAATGTGCAACAAGATACCTAACGGCTGAAGGACCTTGAACATTTTCTCTGGCTTGGGGTTCAAGCCTGTAATGTCAAGGTAATACATCAGAAACGAATCTCCAACCTAGACCATAAACTGGGAAGGAAAACATATGAAAGAAACCTGGAAAATTCACCCTTGCTTTGCGCACCACCATGGATGAGCTTGTAATGCTCAGTGACCAGCACATTACCCCAATGGGATATTTCTATTTCTCTCACCAATTCCTGAGCAATAGCGATGGGCAGATTGTTTTCGAAATGAACTGTTATAGGTGAGGATGAGAATGCAGGGAGATTCTCATAAGGACCATATTTGATTTCTGAACCCTGGACCTTTGTGCTCTCCAGTGTTGTATAGGATTCAATTCTAGAATCAGGCAGCTTAAGACTTAGAGACTGGACCTTGACAACATAAGGAGACAGATAGTATGCACTATCCTGGTACAGTACAAGCTGAATATCAGCCTGACCGATTTGCTCGGGCATGGGTCGCAAGGCATGGGTAAATACAACCAAGACATCAAAAGTGAAGCTAGCGCCCATGGTTAATCCCTGTGGCAATGATACCGAATAGAATGTTACACCAGGAGGCATATCTTCTGGTTTGACGACATCAATAGGGAAAGAAACAACAGAGATTTTGAATTTCGCTTTGGCTTCATGCGGGGAAGCCATCAAATATGCCAAGTTTTGGGCTTGAAGGTCAGGAAAAGCCAACAAAACCTTAGACACAGTCTCTGGACCTGCATTCTCCACCTAGAAACAATATAACAGCACATTGTAAGAGAAGCAAAATTTAAGAATAGGAGATAGTGATTTGAACAATGAATCAAAAAGAGATAACATTAGCAACTTTGAGACTTGAGAGTGAAAAGAGAAAGTATTGTGAAGCACCTCTAAAGTTGAAGAAATTCGAACAATGTGGGATGTCAAATAAATCTGCAAGACCACACGAAACGAAGTTAGCATAAAAGGTACGGTTTGAGGAGAAGGAAGAGACACAGCTATGGAAGCATTTCGATCAACCCAGGATATTAAGTTTGAGAAACAGGAAAATGGAGAGGAAGAGGCAGTTAATGAATCGGAGAACCGAACTCACATAATCATCATAAATAAATCCAATAAAGGAAGAGAAATGAAAATTGAATTGAGAAGATGGAAACTCACACGTCGATCGACTTTGGAGAGAACCAGATCGGAGAGTGCCGGGGATGCCAGCATTGAGATCGTAAACACGAGTAAAACAAACCTCGAAATCCCCATTGTCGACCAGCCAGAATGCACTTCACTTCACTTCACGCCTCTGCGGCTTCACAGCAGTATTTACGCTTGTTTGTTTTTGATCGAGACTCTCCCATCTGTTCGCTTCATTTGTGTTTATAAGTTTCAGAATTGAATTTGAACTGAAGTGGTTAGATGAATGAATGGGTCGAGAACAGTATCTGAAAATGGGTCTAGCATTAGCCCACCTCAAATTCATCCAAATCCAATCAATCATCAGGCTTTTTGCATTTGGACTCTACCCTCCATCAAACAAATAAAGAAAGTAATTATTTTTCCGAAACCCATTTGCAGTGGCACGTTGTTTCTCAAAATCCTTGAGCTTTTTGGACTTTGATTTCTTTCGAGTGATCTTTCAACTTTTATCGTCGACCCCATTGAATGTCATTGTTCATTACTGTACTAGACTTAGACTTAGATGATTATAGATTGTTATAACTTTTTTCACTCATTTGATTCTTTCCAGATTTTTGGCTTTTGTGAATCATTATCTTTCACACTCCTCTCTTATGCTTTCTGCCTGCTGGCTTAATTAAATTGCGTAACCAAGTTTTAGAACAATTCCTAGGAGCCTTTTCTTTCTTTGTTTTCTAATTTGTTGCTGACAATTCCTCTTTCAGGTTCGTTTCATTTGGGAAAATGATTGGATTGGACCCTCAAATCTCAATTAATATGCTCATATGATGGAATATAAGATTTAAGACCCTTTTAAATGTGCCGTGCGTTTCAGTACATTTCATTTTCTTTTTATATCATAATTGTAGTATCTAATCTTATTGTTATAATAACTAATTTCATCGTTACGTTATTTTTAGACACACCACTTATCTAAAAAGATACTTAATAGTGATAGATAGATTTAATTGATTAAGTACTCGTAAGCAAATATTAAAATTTAAACCTCATCAACAATCTTATTTGATGGATAATGCGTAACTTGATAAATCGTTGCGTCAAGCGACGAGGATTTGAGTTTGAAGCAAAGATTTGATAGATGATTGATGTGAATGTATAAGAGGCAGAATCTTGAGGAAGGAGGAAGATGAGATTCATATAGGCAGTATTGCTGAAACTGAAAGAGGGAATTCAGGAGGAAGAGACGTGTCATCATCTCCTTCCACTTTCCACTTAAATGATAATTTTTCTTTGCTTAAGCCCCACGAATCAAGGAAGAGGAGCATGTTTCACTACTAGGGTTGCAATGGTAGGCAGGGTCAAACAAGAGGACCATGTCCATCACTGTGCTAATCACAATTACTGGATATTATTATCATTATTAAACACCTCTTTATTTATAGGCTCATATAGAAATCAGAGAATAAGTGGGAAAAAGAAAATAGACACAGTGAGTGAGGGTCCAAACTCTATAATCTAAAATCTTTAATTTAAAGACCTTATTTATTTTTAGCACATGATTTTCTTCGTCTTTATCCTTATCAATATGATCTTTATCTATTTTGAAAGATATCTTAAATCTTTTTCAAAAGTCATGTTAAAGAATGAGTTGTTTAATGAGCTCATTTTCAGTTTGGGTAAACTACTTACTCGCCAATCTTTTATTTTCATCATTCAAGTTGAAGTTGTTGCAATTTATCATTAAAATTTTAGTGCGTTTTCATTTTACTCACTCAAGCGTTAAATCTTTAATACGCAATTAACTGTCCATGTCACATTATATTTACACTCTCATTTTGGTCACTCAAAAAATATCATATTTTTAAGTATTGGTTTCGTTAAAAAAAAAGAAAATCAAGGATTAAAGCAAAAAAAGTGGTAGAAGCTATAATTACACAAAAAATGTCAAATTATACTTGTTTATCCCGTTGCCGAAAAATCTAAATTTCTTTTTTTAATATTGAAATTTTAAATTTCAAAACATCAAAATAAATTAAATAAATTTTTGAAAATTTTTATTGCCAATCAATTTGTTACTATAATATTGAAAGTCATTAATTTAACTTCCTTCTAAATTTTAAAATTTTTATTTTATATTTCTAAATTATTTTTAATAAAAACAACTCATATTTAATAGTTGCCTACGAAACTTAAGTTTCTTTTTATTATATAATCTCAAATCTTTCATGTTAAGCAGAAAGTAAAGAGAAAAATCCTTACAATTAATTAAATTAATTGATTGTTCTTTGTTTGGGTAAAGAAGCGATGAAAAAAGTTATGATTTGTTTGGCATGAAAGTTTAAAGATTTTTCTTTACTTTTAGCTTAGCATGGAAGATTTAAGATCATATAGTCAAAAGAATTTCGTTTTTCTTAAACAATTATTAAAAATGAGTTATTTGAATTTATTTTAATTTGAAATTTTAAAATTTTAAGAGATTAAATTAATTAATTTCAATATTATAGTAACAAATCGGCTAACACTTTTAAGGGATAAAGTTTTTCAATAATTTATTTTGATAATTTTCAATATTGAAAAAAATAAAAACTTTTGGCAATGGGATAAACAAGGATAATTTAATAATTTTTAATGCATTATTTTAGATTCTATTGTTTTTCACTTTAATTCTTAATGTTTTTTTACCCGGATCAGTACTAAAAAAAGATATTTTTTGCGTGGCCAAAATGAAAGTGACTTAGGAGTTGGGTGACCAAAATGAAAGTGTAACATGATGTACGTGTATAGTTAACTGCCATTAAAGATTTAACGTTTGGATAATTAAAATGAAAGTGTTTTAAAAGTTAAATTTCATTTTGGGTAATTAAAATGAAAACACCCTAAAAATTAGATGACTAACTATGTAGTTTACCCTTTTTAGTTTTAGTTGTTTTAAACTTATCTTTAAATAAACTTCTAATTGGATTAAATTTAGTCTTAATTGGCTAAAGACAAAAGGTAAATCTTTTAATTGCATGGGGAAAATTCATTTAGGTAGGGTTTAGAAAGTCGCATAATAATTAGATTTTGGTGTAATTGTTTGTAATTATGTAAGGGCGACATGTTTGGATAATTATTGGGTGGTTTCATCAAATTAGGTGTAATTGGAACATCTTATTACACTTTTTAATTCTTAGTGTGAGGGTGAGAATTAGAGTAATTACGTAGGTAATTACACTTAAATCCAATTTTAAAAAATTATTTTTATACAAGTTGTAAAAAATATATTATAAGCATGAATACGCATTGGTGTTTGGGATGATAATGGTCAAAATTTTCTTATCTTATAAATCTTAAAAAAAAAAACTATATTATAAAAATAATGTGTGTGTTTTATGAAGTTATAAAAAATATATTATTTAAATCTTAAAAATATTCTAAAATTATGGTCGAACATGTTATAATAGTGTTATAAAAATTTTATTTGTAAAAAGTTATAATCAAATATGGACATAACTTATTTATTTGCCCATGTTATATATTATAAAAATAATATACTTTTGAACAACTTATAAAACTTTTTTATAAAGATTATACATTTTAAATTTTAAGTTATTTTTATTTAATTTACGTATAATAAAATTGGATATAACCTAGTATAAGTCTTTCTCCAAATTAAGTATATATAAGTTTTTATAGTTAAAGCTATAGACTATTTAAACTGTAAACCCAAATATTATAAGGTTAGTGCTAATTATGCAAATAGAAAAAAATTTCTTGCATCATATCGTAGGGTGTGATACCATTTAAAAAATAGTGTTAGACACAAGCATCATAGACAACTCCCAAACTCTTTAGTTTGAGATATTCAAGGCTTTGAAATATGGTTGAAAAGATCTTTTTTGTTCTAAAAAAATATTTCTCATATTAATATCACCTTAGTATAATATGAGAGCATGTTACATATTTCATAACTTCAATCATAGGTAGAACTGAGATGGTTCATACTTCGTAGGGTACATGGAAGAAGGAAATCTTGACAATCTTAATTCAGGGTGAGTGTTTGATCAAATAAAGGAAAAAATTTCGAGTTAATCAAGTAGACAAGTTCTATTTTATCATCCTAACTCGATTTGATTTTTTTTTTAATCCAATCGAGTGAAATTGTTCGAGTTAAATTAAAAAAATTAAACATGTTAAATTAAAATATTGTTACAATATAATCAATTCCATGTTAGAGCACACAAATTTGAAAACCATGTATTTTTTAAAACTTTTTCAAAGCAAAATAAGAAAAAAAAAAAGAAGAAACTTTTGTATGATAAACTTGAATCATTTAGTTAAGTTATTTAGGTCCCAAAATTATTTTTTCAAAAAAAATTTAAACTTTTAACTTTCTTTATATATTCTTTAATTTTTTTAATTTTTAAAAAAATATAAAATATAAATTTTTATAAATAGTAATTTTTGTTGAGAGAGAGACCAATTTGCTCATTTTTCAAAACTGATAGGGACCAAAGAAGTATTTACACCAATCTATTATTCAAATTATTCGAGTTATTTGAATTGTAAAATTTAACTTGACTCGAACTTGAAACTCGAATTACTTATTCAAGTTTACTCGAAAGAATTTGATTAACTCGATTTGATAAACTCGAAATTCAAATTTTATTCGATTTTTCCGAATCGAATTGAGTTTTGCTCACCCCTAATCTTAATGACGCAAATTTAAATTCGGATGATAATTACCTTGGTCAATGATCAATAGATGATGATAAGGAGCATATGTTAAATATTATAAAGTGAATAACCCAACAAATATGCAATAGAACAATTAGATAAAATTGAATATTATGTTTAGTTTTCATGCAATTTTTATTAGTAATTGTGTTTATCAACTAATTTTAAGACTAACATAATACATATGATAATTTGATTTATTTTTTTACTCAGAAATTATTTTTATTTTACTAATATTTTACTAATAATTAATATTTTTAAAAACATGAATTATGTAACTATGTATTTACAATTTGTATTACCAAACATGATATAGGGGAGTACAGTGTAATTATACTTTTTCAGTGAAACACGTCTAATGAATTACAATTCTTTATAATTACAAAAGAGTATAATTACTACCTTAATAATTACACTTTCATTTAATTATCCCGTGCTATCCAAACATACCCTAAATAATTAATCAAACCAGTTGGTTTTATTAATTGTAAATTGAATGTGTTGGTTGGTTATTAAGAGTTATTTTAGGGCTGGAATTAAACTTAATTTTGAGTTAGGATCGTTGTAAAATTCGATCGCTCCTAAATTAATTGAATTGTTATTGTCGTAATTTTCTCCTTAACTTCAATTAGGTTTTTTATTTAACTTCTATTTAGGGTTTATATGTTAAATTTCAGCTGCAGATTTAATGTAAACTGAAATCCCTCTGTAACAACACATTTTTAATTCATTTCAATTTTGGTATTAAGTTAATTGATCTCTTTTAAAAAAATCGAAATAATTTAATCTCAATCAATTTTGAAAATAAATAACTAAGAACAATTAATCACGTCAATTAATATTTACTATCAATTATATATAATTTTGATTGATATAATAACAAATTAAATTCTCAATATTTATATAACTTCATCTTGATTTAAAAAAAGACATTTCAAAATTAAAAAAAAAATTAAAATCTAAAAATTCAAAAGATGTTTAAACTTTGCATTAATGAAATTTTATAACTCGTTTTTGTAATAGCAAATTGATTTTCGAAATTAATCGGATTCTATTACTCTAAAATTTTTAGAAATAATGAAATTACTTAAGAGACGGGGAAGGTTTTTTTATTAAATTCCTCATGGCTAGTTGAGTTAAAGATTCTTAGACTTTGCCTATTAAAGCGAAAGCTAACTATTAAGTCCTACATAAAATTCTCAACTAATATAACACAAATCTCTTATTTTTAAGGCGGGAATAAATTAATTATCAAAATAAGGTATTTGTTATATTGTTTTTCAGTGTCATCTGATTGGTTGACGGTATTACTTAATTTTTTTTAATCATGCTGCAATTCTAATATTTCTTTTTAAATTAAAAACTCGCATATAATAACTTTTTTGTAGGGTCTGCCCTCTCTGGCACGTCTCTAGTATGCTATTTTGGCACGCTTCTTTTTCTAGGTTTTTCTGTTCCTTTTGGCTGAAAGTGGTGAAGACGAATCTATAGATCTTGAATCTCTTGTTTTGAATATAAGGAAACTTCACTTGGAGGATTCATCTGAAACAAATGGAAGACGAGTTAGCAAGGTTATCAATCGACGAAAAAGATGAAAATTTACAGATCCAAATCGATCGGGGTGAAGAAGGGAAAGAAGAAGTTTTCAGGTTAGTAGGTTGTTTTTTAACTGCTAGTGTTATCCATTTTCCTGCTATGAAAAATACTATGGCAAATCTGTGGCATCCTGTAAGAGGGGTGAATATTCGGGATCTGGGTGAGAAGAGATTTCTGTTTCAATTTTATCATATTATGGATTTGGAAAGGGTGATAAAAGGATCCCCATGGACTTTTAATAATCATCTGTTAGTCTTACACAAGTTAAAGTGGGGGGAAGATCCGCTAAAAAGTCTTTTATTCATGGCACCTTTTTGGGTTCAAATACATGAAATCCCCATTGGCCTATTTTCAAAAAACTTGGCAATTCAATTGGGTAATTTTATAGGAGAATTTATGGAATATGATGGATCAAATCTGGGTAAAGAAAATAGAAATTACATGCGGATAAGAGTCAGGATTGATGTAAGATGTTCGCTGAAAAGGAGGAAACAAATTATGTTCTATGGGAATTGCTTATATGTTAAGTTTCGCTATGAACGACTATCCTTTTTTTTGTTTTTTCTATGGGTGATTGGGACATAACGACTCCTTTTGTGAAGCAAAAATGATGCTAGGGGTGGAACTAAATGAGATGGGCGGTAATACCGAACAGTGTATGGCTGAGAGAGGAAGAGGATGGAAAGTGGAAAGATGACGGCGATGATACTTCTACAAACGAAAACAGTGCATGGACTAGGAAAAATAAAATAGGGAGTTATGGAAAGTCCTTTGATCCAGTTTTGGGGTTCAGTTTGGATGGTTGAAAGATTTTTGGAACTCATACGGGGGTCAATCAAAATTTGGAACCAAGTCTTTCTGACATAGAGCACGACCTGGAGGATGGTGTCTTGATCGGTGAGGAAGGAAAGAAGCGAGCGAGAGGGGAGATGGAGGGGACGACAGCTTTAGAGAAGGAGAATACCCCGGTAGGAAGGAACAAGAGGGATTTGGAAGGTACCCATTTTATAACAGCATATGCTGTTAAGCTGGAATGTTTGTGGATTGGGGAGTCCACGATCAATTAAAAGACTTCGACATATGCTGAAGGCACAAAATCCCCAAGTGATCTTCTTTATGGAGACAAAAGTTTGTAGGAGTAAAATGGAAAGAATTCGTTTTAGTTGTGGATATGTTAATGGGATTGATGTTGGCCCAGAGGGTACAAGAGGAGGATTATGTTTGGCATGGAAGTAAGAGGTGAGTGTTAAGCTTCGACAGTTTTCAAAAAGGTATATTGATGTGGTGATTGATGAAAATGACTTAAGAGGAAAATGGAGGTTCACTGGTTTTTATGGATCCTCATATGAACACAACAGAAATAACTCATGGGCTGATTTAAAGAATTTATACATAGAAGAGAGGGTTCCATGGTTAGTTTGTGGGGATTTCAACGAAATTATGTATGGGTTCGAGAAAAAAGGAAGGGTTCCTAGAGAAGAAAGAAGAATGGAGCTATTTCGAAAGGTTCTATCAGATTGTGGTCTTATAGATATGGATTTTTCTGGAAGATGGTTTACATAGGAAAGAGGAAATTTACCGGAGACAAACATACGTGAGCGGCTTGACAAGGGAGTTACAAACGGAGATTAGGTGGCAAGGTCTCCTGATGTTTCTATTCAACATCTAACTTACTCTTTTTCCGATCATTGCCCCCTTCTAGTAAGTACGAAAAGGGCAGAATAAGGGGCAATGGGGGCAGCTTTCAGATTCGAAGCTTGGTGGACGATGGAGGAATCATTTGATGAGGAAGTTAAGATTATTTGGGAATCATCCTCAGGTAATTTGATGCAGAAACTAGACGAGTTAAAGAACGGTTTGAGAAGACGGGCTAGTCGAATTCAAGACGATCGAAAGAAGAGAAAGACATTTCTAATTGACAGATTAGCAGATTTTCTAGCAGCAGAAAGAGATGATAATAATCTAGCTGAGTTGATTGACACCAAAATTCAATTGAATCTGGAAATTGACAAAGACGAACGTTATTGGGAACAAAGAGCACGCATAAACTGGCTAAAATATGGCGACCAAAATACTGCTTTCTTTCATTGCCAAGCCACACAGCGACGAAGAAGAAATATGATTAACAAGATGCAAGATGAGAATGGAAGAGAAACAGAAATTAGTCAAGATATAGAAGACATTGCGAGATCTTATTTTCAAAAGCTATTTCGATCAAAAGAGGGGAAGAAGTGAGCATTTGTTGTCAGGAATCGAGAAATGTATAACAAAGGAGGACAACCATCAGCCTACGGTGCCATACACAAAGGAAGAGATTAGAGCAGCAACATTTGAGATTGGTCCTACAAAAGCTCTGGGGGAAGATGGTTTACCGACATTATTCTACCAAAAGTGCTGGCACATAGTTGGTGATGCAGTCATCAAATTCTGTCTACAAACGCTGAATGAAAGAAAAGACTTCAAGCAGGTAAATTCTACAAACATAGTTCTTATCCCAAAAGTTGCAAACCCCGTTAATATGAATCAATTAAGACCAATTAGCCTTTGTAATGTTTTATATAAAATAATGGCGAAAGCCATAGCAAACAGGCTAAGAGGGGTCATTGAGAAGTGCATAGATATGGCTCAGAGCGCTTTCGTACCTTGGAGGTTGACTTCAGATAATATCATGCTCGCTTATGAACTTCTTCACACGTTAAAACAAAAAAGAGTGGGGAGAAAAGGATTTATGGCTGTGAAGCTCGATATGAGCAAGGCTTATGACAGAGTTGAGTGGAATTTTGTTAAAGACATCATGATTTGAATGGGATTTGCTTTTAGTTGGGTCGAAATCATCATGAAGTGCTTAAATTCTGTTACATATTCGGTGATTGTAAACGGCTGCAAAGGAGAGACTTTTCATCTGACAAGGGGCTTACGTCAAGGAGATCCGCTTAGTTTATTTATATTTCTCTTGTGCGGGGAAGAATTATCTAGCCTAATGCGTCTTGCAATGAACGAAGGTTTGTTAAGAGGGGTTAAAGCCAGCAGGAGTGGGCCGTAAGTTTCGCACTTATTATTTGCAGACGACTGTATTTTGTTTAGTGAAGCATCTAATAGGGGAGCTAATGTTTTAAAGGAAATACTAAGAAAGTATAGAAGGTGTTCAGGGAAATGCGTCAATTTTGATAAATCTACTGTGTTCTTTAGCAAGAATACCTTAGAAATCGAAAGAAATTTGGTGGTCAGAATTTTGGGCGTAAGATGTTCGACCGACCAAGAGCGTTACTTAGGGTTGCCTAATATGGTGGGAAGGAAGAAAAAGGAGTCGTTCCAGGCACTAAAAGATCGAATCAAGCAGCAAATTGATCATTGGAGTATGAGACATTTATCCCATGGAGGGAAGGAAGTTTTTATCAAGTCCATTTTGCAACCCATTCCAACTTACTCAATGGCATGCTTTCTTTTACCTAAAACACTATGTGATGAATTCGAAAATATCATGGCCAAATTCTGGTGGCAAAAAGGACAGGGGAAAAATGGCATCCACTGGTATGCATGGAAAAAGTTATGCATATTGAAGAATTGTGGTGGTCTTGGTTTCCGAAATATGAGCCAATTTAATATTGCTATGCTTGCTAAGTAGGGTTGGCGTTTGATTAATCATCCAAATTCTTTATTGGCGAGAGTTCTTAAAGCTAAATATTTTCCACGTTCAGATTTTTTGAATGCTCAACTAGGCAACTCACCTTCACTTACCTGGAGAAGTATCTAGGCTGCCAAAGGTCTGCTACATAGTGGAATGGGCTGGAGAGTAGGACGGGGGACTGGAATTCGAGTCTGGGAAGATCATTGGATACCAGAATAGGTGGCGGAAGGAAGGAGACACAGAAACGATAATGGAATTTAGTCTCTGACTTAATTGATGCTACTAATAATGTGTAGAAAACAAATTTAGTGAACTATACCTTCTCAGCTGACACTGCACAAAAGATTTTGCAAATTCCGTTGGCGGAAAATCCAGGAGAGGACTTTTAGGTATGGAAGGAAGAGCTTTCTGGCAAATTCTCGGTCAGAAGTGCTTATAAACTATTACAAAATGCTAGCTTGGATCCTAGTAACCTATTAATACAGGCTGATCTAAAAATTTTTTACAAAAAATTATGGAACCTACAGCTCCCATCAAAGATCTTGATTACAATTTGGAGAGCATCGAGGAATTATTTGCCTACCCTAGTTAATTTAAGATAAAAAAGAATAGCAGATAACACTGTTTTCCCTTGATGTAGAACTGGAGAAGAGGATATTTACCATGTGTTTCGGCTCTGTCCTGCAACAATTGAGACATGGCAGCTGTTAGAAATTCCATGGGTTAACGATTTGACGATTCAGAATTTCAGGGATTGGATTACCTGGGTATTCAAGAATAGCAACAAAAAATAATGTCGGGTGTTTTGCAGTACAGTTTGGCTCATGTGAGGGTCAAGAAACAAGGTCATACACGAAGGAAAATCAGATTTAGCAAGGGAATTAGCATCAAAAGTAAAAAGGTACTTGGCTGAGATTTATGGTTTAGAGGAAACGAAGAGTACCTTAAACGCATGTAGAAGCACAAATTAGCAAGATCCAACCACATGGGTGACAATCTACTTCGATGCAGCTTTTAACAGCAGAGAATCCAAATCGATGGCTGGTCTGGTGGTTATTGACAGAATGGGAGAAATCATAAATACAAAGCCGGCTTCGAACTCAAATGTTTCTTCCTCTTTTGCAGCAAAAGCCTATGCTGGGCTTCATGCGGTCAGATTAGGCACTTCAATTGGGTTATGCTCAGTCACGATAAAAGGGGATTCATGTACAGTAATACAGAAATGCAAAACAAAAGAGAAGGACAAATCCGCTATCAGCGCAACAATCAGAGATATCCAAGAAGAATCGAAATTTTTTCAAGAAATCAGTTTTCATTTCATCAACAGAACCAACAATATGTTGGCCCACAAAATAGCAGATGAAGCTCTTAAAAGGGAATGAGTAACATACCTAGGAGGAGAGGATTAGCATAATCGTCAAATAAATTCGGAGGGACGATGGAGAAAAAGCCCAGACTGAAAATAGCAAAGGAATAAGTGAAGATGAACCGATAGCAAAATAAGGAAAAATGGTGAGGCTATCATCTAAATCAGATGGGATAGGTTGAAAATGAAAAGAATAAGCGGAAATGATGCCCAGCTGTAAAAGAATCGGCTACAAGCAACAATCTAGATTTTCTTTTCCGGAGCATTAATTATTTTTATTTCCCTAGGAGTTTTCTGTTGGCTTTTCTTTCTTTATGTTTTTTTTAATTATTTTTGTTTTCCTAGGTGTTTCTGTTGGCTTTTCTTTCTTTATGTTTTTTAATGGTCTGACGGTTCATAATACCAACAGGCCAAAGACTTTTGTTTATTTCAATTAAATAAAAGGTAGCCGATTATTATTTCAAAAAAAAAAATTCTTTTTAAATTTATTGGTGTAGCTTGACATTCTAGAAATTATTAGTACTTTTATATTGTATACACGATGATTTCAAAATATGAAAAAAATATTTTTTTATTGATGCCGATTTGTCACATCCATGGTAGGCGTTAGGCTGGTGTCGCTTGACCATCAGTTAAAGTAGTTATTTTTTTTAATTTTTTTCTAACAAGCCATTAAAAAAAAAATAAAGCGGTGCCATCGGTGTGTCAGCCGATACCAATAAAAAAAATATTTTTTTCATATTTTTTATCCACGTGTATACTCGTGAACATACATGTATTTTTAAACATATATATCGTTGTCACCACTGTGTCAAGCGATACCAATAATTTTTTTAAAAAACGTCATGATTGGAGAAAAAGTTGAGTAATACCGCTTAACAGATTGGCGGCACTGATATACACGGTAACAAACACACTATTTTCGTAATTTATTTATTTCACATCCTATTTTTATACATAATTATTCTTTTAATATTATTTAAAAAACCCCTCATTTATACATTATTAATATATTAAATATAGATTGGTATTTGAATAATAAAAATTTAAACCCAATTATTATAGAGATTTAACTTAATCGATAACATGAAATTAAGAATGGTTTGTAGCATTATTGGCAAAGAAAGTGGTATGGCCGACAATTGCAAACCGATTATAATAAATATGTGCAGTAATTCCATTTTCCATGGCTGAATTAAAAAATTGGCGGTCCATAAGTCATGGTGGTGAGCGGTGCATGTGTAGTTTTGGTCAATAAAGTTGGACCGTATTACATATGATATGTATAAATTCTTTCAATACTAACCGAAGGAGCATCAACCTTTAATCATTTTTATTTTATTTTATTCACAGTAAATATTCGTCCAAATCGCCTTTTTATTTAACTAATTAATGCATATTAATTAAAATTAAGATGCCTTTAAAAACTCACCATCAATAATGGCTTGCAGTTTGACTCCATTTCTATTTTACGAAGAAAACTTGGATAGATTCTTCAATCAACCATTTTCTTCTATTTTTTATTTAAAAAGAAAGAAAAGGCAAAATACAACTTTATACGGTTCAATTTTTTTTTTCAAAATACTTTTTACTACTTTCTAGTGTTTTTCTTTAATGCAAATTGGCATCCCCTTGTTAGTAAAGAAAGAGAAAAGTAACCATCATAAAGTAAAGACAATAAACGTTTTCAAGCAAATTGATAAACTGTAAAAGTAACATATTTTAAGCCCACATTTAGTATGCTTTTGGATGATTTGTCCTTTGATTTATGTAAAAAGGTGCTCTTAATCCTTTCTTTTCATGTTTTATACTCAGGAAAGCACCCGAGGATGAAATGAACGAGAAACGGGCTTAAAACGGACCAAATTGGGCCAAAATAGAAATCGACACGGCCTGGGCCCAAGACCACACGGCCGTGCCTCATTAAAAGTCCGAACACGGCCTAAAGACGACTCACACGGGCGTGTGTCATGGTCGTGTCCCTGCCGTAGGAAAGAAGAGTTTCACTCGGATTTTGATACTTAGGGGCAAAGAAACACATTCCAAAGCCTATTCAAACACCCAAGTAGGAATTCTACTTGAATTAGGATACTTAGGGGGCCAAGTAAGGCATTTCAAAGTCTATATAAACACCCAAGGGGGCAACTTGAAGAGGAGTTCGGCAGAAGCCGGAACCCGAGGCTTTAGTCAGGGGGCATCCGACTAGGCCAAAGGAGGTAGATTTGTAGAGATTTACTCGAAGAGAGCCAGTTGATCCATCTCAAGAAGCCGGAGTTATACTCAAGACGGAGGATCTCTCCTTCAATTCCTTCAGGGGGTTTTAGGGATTTCTTATGTTCTGTTTTATCTTTTCTTTTGAGATGTTTTCTTTTATTGTTATGAACTAAACCCCAGATACCTGAGGGGATGAAACCTAAAATGAATCTTGTTATCGTTTGCTGAACTATATGATAAATATTTGACTTGTTCTTAATTATGTGTTCTTAATTCTTGTGTTGATATTTCCGGGATATTAATTCAAGTATGATGTGCTTAGGTGGAGGAGCAAAAGCCCCTGCCTAAGAGTAGATCTAGCATAATTAAGCGGAGTTGATCGCGCGCCTAGAGATAGGGTGACGAGATTTGCCGGATTAGGGTAAAACCTAATATGGGAGTCTATAGATCGAGTTAATGCGATTCTAGGGGTCTTAAAAGAGATTTCAATTAATCAACCTAGGGTTAGACGTTATTCGCTTCGAGAGAGAGTTTAATATACATTAGGGAATCTTACGGATCAAGTCGAGTGAATAAATTGTCTGGTTCAGAGTTAGATAACAAGTGAAGTCTAGGTGGATTCTTCCTTGGGTGTCGTTTTAGTCCATTGGTTTCTTCCAAGTTATTTTTGCAAATTCATTCTTCTTTGTCTTAGAGTCTTTAGTTTATTTATTAGTTAATTTTAGATTAGATAAAAATCACTTTATTCTTAGGCTAGATAATAAAAAGAGAGTTAGTATTAGTACTTTTGGTTCCTTTGGGATTCGACATTCCGGTCTTGCCTTAACTATACTACTGTTCGATAGGTGCACTTGCCTCAAATCGTTGTTAGAGTTAGTTTCCAGGTTCGATCATTCTTTTTTATAAATTTTAAGACTCAACAAACATAATCACAAATCGAGAAAAAATAAAAATTAAAAAAAACTAAATCCTTTCCTCTTCTTTGCCCTAGGGATCTTCCCATGCCAGTACGAAATCTTAGATTACAAATTAAAACGACGAACCAGATCAAATTTGAGACAATCACTCCTCTACTAGAGTGTAACACCCCAAACCCGGCCAAAACGCTACAACCGGATCTGGCATGCCACGGAAAAGAAAATGTTGTTGAAACCGATTTGTCGACTTATTTTAGATAGAAAACCGATGTAAGTTTTTGGAGAAACGTCGATGTATTTTTGTATCGTGTAAAACTTGTTAAAACTTGGTTTGAAAAACTTAGTTGTCATATTGTTACTCCGTAATAATTACTTAATCATTGTATATAAAGAAAACAAGTATTTAGTTTAACTTTTGAAAACCCCCAAAACATAATTTAAACATCATATTAAATAGAAACTATAGAATCGACTAAATAAAAGAACCCAAAATAAAACTTAGGCGGCATTATTACAATGCTGAAACCCCAAATTAAAGGAAATAACTAAGTACGAAAAGAAAACTTTGAAATAAATAAATAAATGCTGAGTATGGCCACCTCAAGTCCACTCCGGCTCCATATCCACGATCTAAGTCTGATCTGCAAAAAATGTAAAGGAAAGGGGTGAGTCACCGAGACTCAGTGTATAAATCCCCCTCCCAAGAAAATCATGCTCTTACACAAGTTCATACAATAATATGCAAGTCATGCAACCCACCTAAGTATCCATCCGGGTCTCCCGAATCTACCCCTTGTGGTACCAAACCACTGGTGGTGCCAAACCACTGGTAACCGAAGTTACAAAATAAACATATGTGGTACCAAACCACTGGTGGTGCCAAACCACTGAGACTTAGTCACAATTTTGTAATATGTGGGGCCAACCCACTGTGTGATACCAAATCATTGGTGACAGTCTGATAGATCATACTTCTCTCTCCTCTCATCACCCATGGCATATACTCATGCAATCAATATCAGTATGATCATGCTTAACATGTTAAATCACATTTACGGAATAACAACTTACCCGGTATCCTCGCTTTTACCCACAAGGGTATTTTTGTAACTATTGCCGTCATTCCGGCTTTTAAACAACACATAACATAAAACATACTACGTAAGAGAGTGTGTAAGAGTTACACACCTGGTTTTCGTACTACCGCTTTTACTGCTTCTACGCTACTTTGGCGTTGAGTTTACAGATCCAACCCCTCCTACTGCTCGACTGTTATTAGCAGCCATAATAACCCTTTGGTCACTAAACCATTTAGATCGATGAGATCTAATAGATAATAATAGCGTTTAAAAGAATTCTTACCTAACTATCGAATCCCGAAAGGTCCTTACGAACCCGTCACCTTCCAACCTACATTCGGCCAACACCCATTTATTATACCAATCCCTTAAACGCAATTATATGAGTACCATAACATATTCGGCCAACCACAAATAGACGAGAAAGGCCATTCGGCCAAACCTACCATCAACCACCCACCTTTGGCTTTTCAAAATCGGTACTTCTGGCTGTAGCAGAACAGGATTCGGCTTCTAGGGGTACAAAGTGGAATCGACAGGCCTTAAACAAGTGTTTCGGGTTAGATCTTAATGAAAGAAAGAGTGAAATCGCATAGAATAAAATCCCGAAACTTACCGGATTACTATGGAGTATGCGGCTTATGGTGCACCTTCGGGAAAACTAAACCACCCTTGTAGATTCGGCTATGGAGGAAGATGATGGGGACTAGGGTATTCAGCTTTGGAAGAAAAGAATGAAGAGAAGAATGTGTTTGAGAGTTGCGGCAAAGAAAAGAATTTGAGAGAATAGGAGAAGAGAATTTTCAGCTAGAAGAGTAAGTGAGAAAGAAAGAAAAGAAATCAAATAGAAAAGATGGACACTAGGCTTCAAAATTTCGACAATACACAAGCACACACTCAGAGTTGGATATTCGGCCAACTCTCTCCCTCCTGATAACGTTATCCATCAATTATCATATCCCTCATCCATTTAATCCTTATCTTTCCTAATTATCATCATTTATCACTTAAAAATAAAAGAAATACACTCCTAAAATGTAGCCTAATTACCGTCCACCCCCTTTCCCTTCTCAGTGCCGAAATTTGACCCATCCATTTGGGCCCCAAGCGGCCACACTAGGCCCAAACTCCTCCCCCTTGTGACGCCACCTTAATGCTCATCTAAAGCACCTCAAATTTTTTTGGGCCACAAGCCCAGCTTGCTACTAAACATAATAATTTAAATTAAATTACTACTAACACTATTTTTAATAATTTTAACCCAGATTTTAAGCCCAAACCCGAGCCCAATACACACCTTAAAGCCTTAGCCTACTAACCTAGCCATGCGACATACCAAATGCATAGACCCACAAAATCAGGATATTACAGTTCTACCCCCCTTAAAATAAATTTCGACCTCAAAATTTACCTGGTCAGAAAAGTTGAGGGTATTGCTGCCGCATAATATCCTCCGGCTCCCATGTCGCTTCCTCCGATCTATGGTTCCGCCATAGTACCTTTACCAAGGGAACAGATTTCCTACGCAAAACCTTAACATACCGATCTAGAATCTGCACCGGTTCCTCTTCAAAAGATAAGTCTGGATTCACCTCTATCTCCTCCACTGGCACAACATGTGATGGATCCGAGTGATAGCGTCTAAGCATGGAAACATGGAACACGTCGTGGATTTGACTCAACTCAGGTGGCAACTGAAGCTGGTACGTCACTGGTCCCACTCGTTTCAACACCCGATAAGGCCCGGCCACTAAAACTGCTCCTGTAAATCCCGGTACATCTTACTACCTCCTGGATGCATAGCATATGGACTGCTATGTGCCTCTTGCAAAATCTTCTGCCTTAACTCCACATCCTTAGGTATACACGTTTTTCCCTGAAAACATAACACTCCATCGCTGCTTAGACTATACCTCTCCAATCCACCACTCTACACTTGCAACTAACGAGCACTTAAAACTTCATCTACCAGCTGTTTCTCCTTAACCTCGTCAATCCATGTTGGCTTCACTTGCAATTCCGCTAACAAGCTTCCATCCTCATACAGACTAAGGTGAGCAAACATGGCTCTTAAATCTGCCACTACCTTACGGCTCAAGGCATTCGCTACCACGTTAGCCTTTCCCGGGTGGTACTCAATCGCGCAGTCATAGTCTTTTAACAGCTCAATCCACTTTTCTGCTTCAAATTTAACTCCTTCTACGTGAGAAGGTACTTCAGACTCTTGTGATCCGTATATACTACAGACTTCTCTCCATATAAATAATGCCTCCAATTTTTTAGGGCAAAAACCACTGCCGCCAACTCCAGATCATGCGTCGGGTAGTTCCCTTCATGGGGTCTCAGTTGTCGGGAAGCATACGCTACTACCTTCCCCTCTTGTATCAGCACACATCCCAATCCTGTATGGGATGCATCACAATAAACCGTAAATTCTTTTTCGGCTTCCGGTTGAATCAATACCAGAGCTTCCGTCAAAATCTTCTTTAGCTTCTCAAAACTTTCCTGTTGCATGTCTGACCACACAAATGGAACCCCTTTCCTCAGCAACTTGGTCAAGGTGCTGCAATCAGAGAAAACCCTTCCACAAACCTCCGGTAATACCCTGCTAGCCCCAGAAAACTCTAAATCTCCGCCACAGACTTCAGTGGCTTCCAGTCTAAAACTGCCTCAACCTTCCGAGGGTCCACTCTAATCCCCTCAGCTGACACCACATGCCCCAAGAAAGTAACCTCCTTCAGCCAGAACTCGCATTTACTAAACTTGGCGTATAAACGCTTTTCCCTAAGAATCTGCAACACCACTCGCAAATGTGCGTCATGCTCCTCCTCCGATTTCGAGTACACCAGAATATCATCGATAAATATTACGACGAACTGATCCAAGTACGGCTGAAACACCCGGTTCATCATATCCATAAACGCTGTCGGTGCATTCGTCAATCCAAATGGCATAACCAAGAATTCATAGTGCCCATATCGAGTACGAAACGCCGTCTTATGGATATCTGCCTCCTTTACCTTAAGTTGGTGATACCCCGACCTTAAATCTATCTTGGAAAAGACCGATGCTCCTTTAAGCTGGTCGAACAAGTCATCTATCCTAGGCAAAGATACTTGTTCTTAATCGTCAATTTATTCAACTGACGGTAATCTATGCACATTCGCATCGACCCGTCCTTCTTCTTAACAAAGAGCACAGGCGCCCCCCACGGCGAAACACTTGGCCGGATAAAACCCCGATCCAGCAACTCCTGAATCTGCGCTTTCAACTCCACCAATTCCTTTGGCGCCATCCTATATGGAGCAATAGACACTTGCGCTGTTCCCGGTAAAAGATCTATACCGAACTCCACTTCACGATCCGGGGGCAAACCCGGAAGCTCTTCCGGAAAGACATCGACAAAGTCTTTCACCGTTCGAACATTCTCCATTCTTGATTCCTTAACTTCCAAGGCACACACGTAGACTATAACCCCCTCACATCCTTTCCTTACCATCTTCTCCGTCTTTAGCACAGACACCACATTGGATAGGTAATTCCTTCTCTCTCCTATCATTACCACCTTTTCACCCTCAACCGGCTTCAGCACCAACTGTTTAGCTGCACAGTCCAGCTCCGCCTGGTACGTTACCAACCAAACCATTCCTAAGATTAAATCGAACTCCCCGAAGGGTGGTTCCATCAAATCCACTTGAAACACGACCCCTTGAAGTTCTAGGGGTACTTCTCTATATAGTTTGTCCACCACCACAGAGTGTCCTAAAGGGCTAACTACCGTCATCTTCCTAGCAGCAGTCTCACTAACTAAGTTCAAGGTTCCCACTATACTACTAGCAACATATGAGTGTGTTGAACCAACATCAATTAAAGCAATGTAAGGTAACCCAAAAATTATAAACGTACCGGTTATAACGTCCGGTGCGTCACCCTCCTCTCGACGTTTAGCTGCATAGACCAACCCAGGCTGTCTAGCATCAGCACCTCCAGCACTTCGGCCAGGTGCTCCTTGGCCTCGCCCGTTACCATTACCATTACCATTACCACCCCTAGCTGCACCTCGACCCCTCTGTGGTTGCTGACCATCCCTCCTGAATTGACCGCGTCCTTGACCCTCAGCTTGAGTCCTAGCTAACTTCCGCGGACAATCCCTTACCTGGTGCTCCATTGACCCGCACTCAAAGCACCATCTACTACCAGCCAAACACTCTCTCGAATGGGACTTCCCGCATCTAGCACACTGAGGTGGCCATTGAGCAGCAGCAGGCTTTACGGCTCTTTCTGGTCCACCAAATCTAGCCCTCTTCTGTGAACTTCCTGCAGACCCTGAAGGCCCAAAACTCCTTTTATCCTTACTTCTGTCCTGATTTCGCCTCTCAGTTCGCTTCACCTCCTCAGCTACTTTAGCCTTTTCCACGAGAACGGCAAATTCCTTTTCACACTGAGGTGCAATTAACACCCGTAGCTCATCTCTTAACCCGTCCTCGAACCTAACACAGCGCTCATGCTCTGTAGCCACCATACCCCGAGCATACCTACTCAACCTCAAGAATTCAGCTTCGTACTCGGGTACCGACTTATTCCCCTGAACCAAGTTCAATAACGCCCTACGTTGTGCATCAGTATACCCAGCTCCTACATACTTCCTCTGGTAGGCTGCCTTAAAATAATCCCAGTTGATATCATCGGCCACTGCACCATCCCTAACCGTGAGCCACCACTGATACGACTCATCCCGGAGGAGAGACACTATCCCCTTCAACTTCTCCTCAGCCGAGAAGTCCAAATCATCCATTATACGTTCGGTCGCCTCTAACCAGTACTCAGCCGTGTTGGGCACCACTCCAGAAACTCCCCTAAACACTTCTGCTCCGTTAGCCCAGAGTCACTCAGCCACGGATTTTCGGGCTCCTGCACCCGCGCCTGCCCCGGCAACTCGTTCCAAAACTCGCAGTACAGCCTGAGATACTGCATCGTTACCACCAGTCTGATCCTGAAACTCAGCTTCCGCCGCCGGCAGATCCGGCATCACATTTCCAGACCCATGGCCAGACCCTACTGGCTCCGACAAGGTCATCCTACCCCTACCACGGCCACGCGACGGACGTCCACGTCCCCTTGTACTCATTCTTCTCGTTCGCGTTTATCTGGTTAAGAATTTTATGAATTATTAACTCTGTTCACTATTTATCCACGGACAATTTTATGAGAAGTAGTTTTAAAAGTGATTCTTTTGCATACGAATCTATCTTAAAGTTTTAGTTCCAGGATTATCTCCTAGTTCCAGGTACATTCATCACACAAACAGCATCCACAGACCGCATTCAACGTGTAGGGGTATTTTCGTCATTTCACTACCCGAGGGTATTTTCGTAATTTTCCAAAATATGGTCTCGGGTGATTTTACGAAATAAGGGTATTTTGGTAATTTTCCAACTCGGGGGTATTTCAGTAATTTTGTAAATTCGGGGGTATTTTGGTAATTTTACAAATCTGGGGGTATTTTGGTCATTTTCCAAATCTAAGGTAGTTTTCACAAATCCAGGGGTAATTTGGTAATTTCAAAACTAGGGTTTTTACAAAACAGTGTGGCTGGTCCCTTTCGGGTTTTAGTTGTAAGTTTTGGCCTGTCAACACGTCCTTGTAACTAAGGTGAATAGTCACTATGCACCAGGTGGGATTCTAGTGAAAAGGAGGTGAGTCACTAGGACTGCTTAAATACCAAGCTTTCCCTGAATCCATTCCTAGACATGCATATGCCTATTGCCACACCCTGTCATAGCTAAAGTGAACAATCACTATGCACCAGGTAAGATTCCAGCGAAGAGGAGGTGAGTCACTCGGACTGCTTAAATACCAAGCTCTTCCGGATCTACTCCTAGACATGCATATGCTTGTTGCCACACTTTAGCCTTGTGACTCGTTTACAGGTTTTGTTTAATAAAGTTAAGTCTTATGGATTTGAGAAGTTGTTTGTCTAAGCCTAGAGTCCATCAGTACTATCATGCTTAACTACGTCTAAAGCCCACAAAGCCCAACAAATATATCACAACAAAAGTTAGGGTACTTACCTGGGTGGATCGGCGCCGGAGACTCAGGTGCCATGCTTTGAAAATAATCATTTCTCAACCTTTTAAAACATATTTTGGGCCCTAAGCCCACAACTGAGCTTTTGAACCGGGCTCTGATACCAAAACGTAACACCCCAAACCCGGCAAAAACGCTACAACCGGATCTGGCGTGCCACGGAAAAGAAAATGTTGTTGAAACCTATTTGTCGACTTATTTTAGATAGAAAACCGATGTAAGTTTTTGGAGAAACGTCGATGTATTTTTGTATCGTGTAAAACTTGTTAAAACTTGGTTTGAAAAACTTAGTTGTCATATTGTTACTCCGTAATAATTACTTAATCATTGTATATAAAGAAAACAAGTATTTAGTTTAGCTTTTGAAAACCCCCAAAACATAATTTAAACATCATATTAAATAGAAACTATAGAATCGACTAAATAAAAGAACCCAAAATAAAACTTAGGCGACCTTATTACAAAGCTGAAACCCCAAATTAAAGGAAATAACTAAGTCCAAAAAGAAAACTTTGAAATAAATAAATAAATGCTGAGCATGGCCACCTCGAGTCCACTCCGGCTCCATATCCACGATCTAAGTCTGATCTGCAAAAATGTAAAGGAAAGGGGTGAGTCACCGAGACTCAGTGTATAAATCCCCCGCCCAAGAAAATCATGCTCTTACACAAGTTCATACAATAATATGCAAGTCATGCAACCCACCTAAGTATCCATCCGGGTCTCCCGAATCTACCCCTTGTGGTACCAAACCACTGGTGGTGCCAAACCACTGGTGGTGCCAAACCACTGGTAACCGAAGTTACAAAATAAACATATGTGGTACTAAACCACTGGTGGTGCCAAACCACTGAGACTTAGTCACAATTTTGTAATATGTGGGGCCAACCCACTGTGTGATACCAAATCACTAGTGACAGTCTAATAGATCATACTTCTCCCCCCTCTCATCACCCATGGCATATACTCATGCAATCAATATCAGTATAATCATGCTTAACATGTTAAATCACATTTACAGAATAACAACTTACCCGGCATCCTCGCTTTTACCCACAAGGGTATTTTTGTAACTATAGCCGTCATTCCGGTTTTTAAACAATACATAACATAAAACATACTACGTAAGAGAGTGTGTAAGAGTTACACACCTGGTTTTCGTACTACCGCTTTTACTGCTTCTACGCTACTTTGGCGTTGGGTTTACAGATCCAACCCCTCCTACTGCTCGACTGTTATTAGCGGCCATAATAACCCTTTGGTCACTAAACCATTTAGATCGATGAGATCTAATAGATAATAATAGCGTTTAAAAGAATTCTTACCTAACTATCGAATCCCGAAAGGTTCTTACGAACCCATCACCTTCCAACCTACATTCGGCCAACACCCATTTATTATACCAATCCCTTAAACGCAATTATATGAGTACCATAACATATTCGGCCAACCACAAATAGACAAGAAAGGCCATTCGGCCAAACCTACCATCAACCACCCACATTCGGCTTTTCAAAATCGACACTTCTGGCTGTAGCAGAACAGGATTCGGCTTCTAGGGGTACAAAGTGGAATCGATAGGCCTTAAACAAGTGTTTCGAGTTAGATCTTAATGAAATAAAGAGTGAAATCGCATAGAATAAAATCCCGAAACTTACCGGATTACTATGAAGTATGCGGCTTATGGTGCACCTTCGGGAAAACTAAACCACCCTTGTAGATTCGGCTATGGAGGAAGATGATGGGGACTAGGGTATTCAGCTTTGGAAGAAAAGAATAAAGAGAAGAATGTGTTGGAGAGTTGCGGCAAAGAAAAGAATTTGAGAGAATAGGAGAAGAGAATTTTCGGCTAGAAGAGTAAGTGAGAAAGAAAGAAAAGAAATCAAATGGAAAAGATGAACACTAGGCTTCAAAATTTCGGCAATACACAAGCACACACTCAAAGTTGGATATTCAGCCAACTCTCTCCCTCCTGATAACGTTATCCATCAATTATCATATCCCTCATCCATTTAATCCTTATCTTTCCTAATTATCATCATTTATCACTTAAAAATAAAAGAAATAAACTCCTAAAATGTAGCCTAATTGCCGTCCACCCCCTTTCCCTTCTCAGTGCTGAAATTTGACCCATCCATTTGGGCCCCAAGCGGCCACACTAGGCCCAAACTCCTCCCCCTTGTGGCGCCACCTTAATGCTCATCTAAAGCACCTCAAATTTTTTTAGGCCACAAGCCCAGCTTGCTACTAAACATAATAATTTAAATTAAATTACTACTAACACTATTTTTGATCATTTTAACCCAGATTTTATGCCCAAACCTGAGCCCAATACACACCTTAAAGCCTTAGCCTACTAACCTAGCCATGCAACATACCAGATGCATAGACTCACAAAATCAGGATATTACGTAGGGAATGAATAAGATCTCCCAGCTCCTCAACACATTTGTTTCGTGACATTCAGCTGGGATGATGGATGTCCTACCTCTCTTTCTCTGTAACCTCCCTGAACCACCGTCGGAGCTTCTTTGATCCACCAAACATCCTATTTTCACCAAAATCCTCCATTGGCCAGCAAGTGGGCTACTCAATTTCCCCCTCTCTTTATATGTTGGAACTTGATTCTTTTAAAGCCCATAGAAATTTGTTTCACTTCCCAGATGAAATTACTAATCACTGATTTGTCAATGCATGTCACTTTAAGCTTTTTTTTATCACCATCGATGAGTCACCTGCTACTTCTACACATTGGAAACCCAACTCCTAAGCGAATTTGATTGCCTGGGTGCTTGCTAAGGCCTTTGCAGTTAGAACATGAGGTATGTAACAATTCCATAAGCAAGTTGCGCCCATGATAAATCCTTCATTGTTTCTGATGATAATACATGTACTTGATGCTTCTAGATCCTTGTAGAAGTCCGCATTGAAGTTTACTCGAACAAAAGTCTTTAAAAGAGGTCGCCACGCCACTGACTCTGTTGGGTTAAGCTTTAATTGTTCCCCTGCCAATATTTCTAATTCTCTAGCATAACCCAATACAAAGGTAAAAATATCAAAACTTGTTTGTTGTTTGCTCTCATGCACCAACCTATTCCTTGAGAGCCAAATTGCCCAAACTGCTACAAGAATAATAAGCTTTAGATAATTACTCCTTTCAGTGAATAATGGTCCAATCCAGCTTACCAAGAAGTTCTCTGCTTAATTTATCACCCAATTGATTTCCAATTTTTGCTAAACCTGTAGGGCTATTGGGCAATCTTGACTAGCATGAAGGCCAGTCTCTACCTCAAGGTGACAACGAGGGTAAGTTGCATCAGCCATTAGTCTTTGGCACAAATTAGTGTTAGTAGGCACAAAATTATTCATGAATCGCCATACTGTAATTTTCATCTTCTCCAGCGCATATGTTTGCGAAATCTGTATGT
This sequence comes from Gossypium australe, assembly GCA_005393395.2. Lineage (NCBI taxonomy): Eukaryota > Viridiplantae > Streptophyta > Magnoliopsida > Malvales > Malvaceae > Gossypium > Gossypium australe. The sequence goes on along the minus strand of CM016614.1, from coordinate 27,473,569 downwards.
AAAGGCCTCGAATATCTTGGCTTATAAATTTTTATGTGTCATCATTAGTCTTAGGAAAACCTCTAAGTAATAGTCTGTATCCATTGTGAACCATGTACTCATTAGAGCTTTCTAGGCACCATATCAGTCAATCTGTTGACTAATGTTGCGCCAATGGAATGCTCAGAATTTTCCTTGCCTCCTGAATATCAAATGAGGTCAATATTTGATCCTCTTTCCATTTCTAGGTTTGATCATCAATCAAACTTGCTACCCACTCAATTCCACTCACTTGAGTTAATTATACTTTGCAGGGTTTGTCTCTTGAGAGCCCATACATATCCCAACCAGAGATTAGTCTCCTACTTTCAACTTGCTAGATGATCCCTTTCTCAAGAAGGATCCTTGTTGCCCATATACTCAACCAAATCGCTGAAGATTGACTTCCTAGCTCAGCTTTTAAAAAATCTCCATTTGCAAAATATTTAGCTTTTAGCACTCGAACCACTAGCGAAGTAGGGTTACAAAGTAAACGCCATCGTTGTTTAGCTAATAGTGTGATATTAAATTTAGACAAATTATGGAAGCCCATGCCTCCAACCTCCTTCAAGTCACACCAACCCACCATGAACACCAATGTATACCCCATTGTGGCTGCGATTTTTGACACCAATACCAACACATAATCAACTTTAGCTCCTTACAAAACCAACTCGATAGTAAGAAATAGGACACTGTATACATGGGAATAGCCTGTAATATCGACTTTATGAATACCTCCTTGCCACCTTGCGAAAGGGTTCGATTGCAAGCACCCATTAATTCGTTCTTGGATCTTATCCTTGATACTTTGAAAAACTCTCTTCTTGTTTCGACCTACTGTAATAGGGAGAACTAAATATTTCTCAAGATCTAAAGAACTTTGTACCACTAGAGCCGGAGTGACCAAGTCCCGATCTTCCACTTTCACATTTAAGCTAAAATAAATAAGGGACTTACTAAAATTAATCAACTGTCCCAAGCATTCTTTATTCTAAAAAGAGATGTTCTTAACATTCTCCGCACCATTTGTTGTCGCCTCCCCAAAAATCAAACTATCATCTGCAAAAAAATAAGTGGGACACCGCTGGTCCAGATTTGCTAACTTTAACCCCTTTCTACATATTGTTGGAAAAAAACTCGGTTTAAAAATGATTTCCTTGCATAGTGAAAAATTAAAAATTTGAAGAACCGACCTGGCTTGTGATATTTATAACAGTAAACCCTAGACCAAAATCGTACTTGTGTTTCTAGATAGACAGATCCTTGTCATTTTTTACTTTCAACCAAACGATCTTATTCACTATTCTCGTACCATGAACTGCTTCGAGTGTGGGCTTGAAATAATTGAATCAAAATATAAAACTAGAAAAAGTTTTATTTTCTCTTTAGGGTGAAAAGGAAAAATCTCTTTTAAAATGGAAACCGACAGAATTGTTATTCCTAAAAGATAAATTTAGTAGTTAAGAATAAATTCTCTCTATTTTTCGGTAGAGTAACAATATCTTAAAGTTTTGTTTAATAGCCTTACCGGCGCCATCTATTTATAGAGAGAGAAGGTAAAACCATTTTTGAATTAGAGATGTTTATTTCAGATAGATAAAAAATTTCTTACTTAGAATAGGAGTAGGATGGACAACATCCACTTATATTCCTACTAGGGTTGTCGCCCCCTACATGTTCCATGAGGGGATTTTGGGCCTCTCTCACATCGGGTCCAATTACGAGTACTTCCCGGACTTTTTGACCAAGTAATTTGTAATTTGATCCAATCCGATTCTGTTTTTCTATTTTCCAAAATAAACTTTAATATTTTATATTAAGTAATTTTCTTATCCCAATTTTACCCCTAGTAAAATTATGACGGCTTTACCTTTGGTAAAATTTCTGAGAAAATATATTTAATATTTCACAATTCAACTTTTTCTCTATGACTGGATGATTTGTTTTCATTTTCGGGCTCTGAAATAGCTCAAAAACATAAATTCATTTTTCTGATCCTTTCTGAGTAATCCATGTATATTTGCAAAAGAATCATCTCTTATTTCCAATTCCATTTCCATTGTGGGAAAACCACATTCATTTCTAAATGATTCCATTTCTCCATTTCGAAGAAAACCATAACTGTTTCTGAATGTTTTCCATTTCTCTATTTCTATTCATTGCGCTCATTTCAATTCAAACACGCAATTCATTTCTGGTTTCAACAAGTTAACAGAGAGACCGATTGGACATATGCAATGGAAGCTCAAATGATTTATAATTAAGCTCTAACTTTTCGCCTATTAATTATAAAACCATTTAGTCACTAAATCATTCCACTATAGTATCGTGACTGAGCTCTCCCCAACAACATACCATTACGAAAATAACTCGATTAATGCTCGTCTAATGACCTTGTCATAAATGTGTTACCCTCATAGGATATCCTTAATCTCTTTGGGATAATATCCACTCTCCCAATATGATTCTATTTTACCTTATAGTAACTATTACATATTCCTTCAGAAAAAGTCAATTACTATCAAATAGTAATCAAGTCATTCATCACAAAGATGAATGACCCGTGGCCATATTTACTTTTCATCAACGATGTAATGCCAATGAGAGGATGTCATTTACCCATGTCTCAGGCTATGAATTTCACTGTTGTGAATGATGTTACATATTGCAGAAGTCGTACACCCAACGCACCAAATTTTTATTCCTTATCTATTCAAACACAGGCTTTTACTTACATCAAAGTGTACAGTCATGAATACATAGTCTGTCATCCACTTAGGATTTAGGTATGCCACACTATGAATGTCACAAGTGAATAAATCCATAAGCGAATTCAGGATCTATTGTTCTTGGGTCTAATTCGATGTAGTATCAGTCCAGTAAGTCACATATATGTCTTTATCTTCTGGGAGTCACCCGCTCCGGTGCCCAAGACAAAACGTCTCCCCAATTGGACTTGATAGACGACATATTAGTCTTTCAATCGGTTTGCTCATTTTCAATTAGTCTAAGGACATGTTTAGGTTTGTCTACTAATATAAGTCGTCTTTTTGTATTATGATCCTGTAATGACCCAAAATTAACGGGCATCGAAAAAGTACATTATCGGGCCTCCGTCTTAGTAAATCGAACTCATAAATAATTATTAAAAATATTTATGAGTCTAGTGGTGTGTCTAATTAGGTTTTTATTAAGTGAATTTAGCTTAATTAAGAGTAATTAAGAAAAAGGACTAAATTGAATAAAGGGAAAAAGTCTAATTATAGATTGAAAGAAAATAAAAGGGACTAAAATGGCAATTAAGCCATTAACAAAGAATGAGGCGGCAAATGCATTAGGTTTTTATGCATAAGTAATATATTAAATTATTATTATCACTATTTGTTATTATGGTTTTATATTAGATATTTAATAATAATAATATTATTATTATTATTTTATGAAATAAATTAAAATAAAGATAAATGTATGGTGATTAAATTATACAAGTGTAATGCATATATTTATACATTTGTAATAAATTTATTTAATTACTTTTTACTTAAGTAAATAGATTTTTATTATATTAAAATATTAAATTATATAAAACAAATAAAATAAATTAAATCAAGACAAGTGTAGGGTGATGATAATGTACATTTGTAATACATATATTGTTTATTAAATAGATATTTGTTATAATATTATATAATTATTATTAAACTAATAAATAAATAAAACATAAAAGAACTAAATGAAATAAGGAAGGAAAGAAGAAAGAAACAGAAGCTAATTCGAAACAGAGCAGGAAAAAGAAAAGAAAGAAAAATAAAAGGAAAAACTAGGGTTTTAAGGTTTGAAGCTTTAATAGGTAAGTCAGTTAAGCCCTTTTCTTTTAATTTTGATGTTTTAGAAGCTTTAGAATAAATTTTTGTTGAATTTAAGTTGAAATTTTGGAAGTTCTTAGATTTTTGAACATGATTCATGTTGAACAAATTGTTGAATTAGGGGTTTAATTGAATGAATTTTTAGTTAGAATTGATTAAAGGATTAAATGAACATAGTAGGGACTAAATTGCAAGTGTAACACCCCAAACCCGGCTTAGACGTTATGGCCGTATCTGGCAATGTCACAAGATAATGTTTTTGAAACCTCGTTGTTATGATGAAAACATTCCATGTTATTATATTTAGTAAACCTTTGTTAGAACTTAGGAAGTTGTCTTTATTCATTTAAAACATTTATTTTGAAACATCCCTCATTGCGGAAGCTTTAATAAAACAGTCTAGGTGATCATGCGTTTAGAAATTACTTTAACTTTTTGAAAACCGAATTTCCTACGACCAGCAGGTATAAATCCATAAAAGAAAATAAATAAATAAAAACCCAAATTTAAAACCAAAGTCTCAGAGGGACCTTAAATTACAACCCAAATAATCAATAATAATCAAATCATAAATCGTAAATTGAAAACCATGAAGTCCAAAATTACTGTGGTCACCGCTGAGTCCTCCGTCGCACCGATCTGTCTAAGTTTGGGGACTACCTGTGCACATTAAACAAAAAGGGTGAGTTTACATAAACTCAGTGTGTAATCCCGCAGAAACAAACAAACAATAAGTATTCACAGTGCACAGTTGAATAGTCTTGGGCCTAAAGCCCTTTTCAGTATCAGTGACAGTTTGGGCCTTAGCCCATATCAGTATAATGTCAAAATGCAGTAGGGCCTTAGCCCATCACAGTATCAATAGCAGTAATAGTTATACAGTAGCAAAATCCTACCCAACTAGCCTCTACACACCATCTTCGTCCAACCCTACACTCTATGTGTGGATATAATCAACCCACCCATCCCTACACTCCAAGTAGTACCGAACGCAGCACAATACAGTAGTTTGCAGCTGAGCTGCCAGTAAATTAGGCTTAAAACCTTTCAGTACACTTCTTCCGAATAACAACCCCCAACCCAATGCAATGCAACACACAATGGATGACATGCTATTATGCAATTTCAGTACATATATTTAGTTCAGATATTAACATGCCCAGTACAGATATCATTCAGTCAATTTCACACATTTAGGAGTCTAACTAGCGCTTACCGACCCTACAGTAGGTTCATAGTCGACTTGGGCGACCCGTGCAACCTTAAAAACATTTCAGTAAAAATGGACCCACATGCCCATGTGATCTGCCCGTGTGGGCCCACACACCAGTGTGGCCCCCTCGGCCCAAATTGACCTTGGCCGTGTGATCCATTTTTAAAGTAAACCATGCTAGCTCAATACTCATATATGTTTTCACTATTTACTTATATGTTCACTCAAAGCTGTCTACTTAAGTCATTATCACTAAATTATTTATATCTTGAGCTACAGAATTCCAAATTAAGATCCACTTGATGTTTTTGAAACTAGACTCAAATACCTTTCTACCATAAAATTTTCAGAATTTTTAGCTTATCAAATAAGTACAGTAAAATCTTTAAAGTTATCCCTATTCTGTTGTTTGATAGCTTCATCCTTTCCTTACTAAAAATTATTTATCTCTTAGTAAAGAATTTAGATGATGTTTCCGTTTATTTCTCTTAAAAATAGACTCATTAAGGATTTAAACATATAAATTTAAGCCCCTAATTATTTTTTTACAATTTTTGATGATTTTCCTAAGTCAGAACAGAGGAACTCGAAATCATTCTGACATTGTCTCACAAAATTTATTATATCTCATGATTTACAATTCCATTGCTTACACTGTTTCTTCCATGAAAAACTAGGCTCAATAAAATTTAATTTCATATTTTAGTCAACCTCCAACTCAATTCCCACTAATTTTGATGATTTTTCAAAGTTAGACTACTACTGCTATCCAAAACTATTTTAGTGCAAAATGTTGATTTCCAAGTTTATAACACCCTTATTTCCTTTCTCTAAAATTTTTCGCATCATTTTTTTTTCTTATTTCTCGATAGCAAGCAATTTCGGTTTTTCACCGAATCCTGTTTTCTACGTTTCGGGTACACACCTGGTATCATTTCTGATGCGTAAGCACTCCTAAGCCTCTAGAACCTAAAAATCGACCAACATATCTCAAGATTAATCACTTAATTCATTTTTAATCAATCAATTTCGGAAGGAACTCAATTAAAAACCTAGCAAAACCCTTACCTCGCTTGAGTAACCACGACTTCGCACAATCACAATGATTAACTCCTAAACACAAAAAAGGAATCCCCCTTTTAGAGATTAACCAAGAATGATTAGCAATAGACAAAACCGTTACTTACCGAACACGCACAACCAATGATGAACAACCGAATCAAATGGAAAAAAAGAAAGAAACGGAAGGGGGAAAAATAATGGAAATTTTGACAGCAACTAGGGGAAAGAATCGACAGAGGAGGGGAAAAAAGAAGAAGAAAACGTCAGAAAAAGTTTGAGGAATTGGAGAGAAAACCGAAACTCTACTTTTTTTTCTTTTTGCAACAAAAAGATAATCAGATTATTTTCTGATAACCTCTCCCCAATTATCTCCTAAAATCACTCCCTATTAACCCACTAAAACACAACTACTTAGAATGTTGCCCCAACACAACTCTTAGCCGAAATTGGAGCAAAAATACTGTCTCCACACCATCACAGAGAATTGAACACAGGACCTCCAACACTCCAACACTCCAACACTCCCCTTAACCACCAAACCAGCAAGCCCATTCTGTTATATACTTATCAACAATTAAATAAAAGCCTATTGACCAAAGATTGGACTTTATTCATAAAAATACCAAAATTTGCCCAAGTCATGGCTTGAACTTGGGACCTCTCACACACTCCCAGAATACTTAACCACTGAAGCAGATACAGATTTGTGTCATACATCCGCAAAAACAAAAATTTAAATTTTGGGGCATTATAGCAAGAATTTATGATGAAACTTAGATAGTTATGTCTAAGTTTGGTTGAAATTTGAGTAGAAATAAAGTATGAATTGAGATAGAAAAGTAAGTGAATTTAGTTGAGACTAAATTGAAATTAAAGTAGAAAATTGAATATAATTTCAATTAATTAGATAAATTAGTAGTGTATTAATGATTATGAAATTATCTTAATTTTTTGTAGCTAATATCGAACCCGAGGCATCCACAAAGAAAGGAAAAGAGAAGATCATCGAGAAGTAATTGCGAATTTTGGGTTTGTATTACTATAATTCAAACTACTATTTAGTTAATGTTATATTTAAATTTTTATGTATACTAAGTAAATTATAAGGTAAGTATTACTATTGACATGAATGAAATTGAAATGAAGTATGAATATGTTTGAGTATTTAAATCGATTATTGATTGGAAAGTGGAAAAAAAGTATTAAATTGAAAGGTGTGTTTTGAATTGAAATGAGATTGAATTGAGAAATGATTTGAATACCCTATTAACTAGTCGGGCTGAGTCGGATATAGTTGGCATGCCATAGGATTTGGAAGAGTTCAGGGGACTTTTCGGTCTGGCCGAGGAGATACTGATGTTACTATATTTCTTTGAATTATCCGAAGAGGCATTTAATGCCTTTCTGGTGTGTTTGGGAGGATTATTTATTCTGGTGTGTTTGGTTGGAATCAATGTATCCGTCAAAGTCCGAGTCTTGTTAATGGGGGTAATTAAATGAAAAAGAAAATGAATAAATCTTGATTTGAATTAGTTGATGGAAGAAATGAGATAGTGAAATTATGAAGCTAAATGTGAAGTGAGGATGAGATATGAGATTTGAAAGCATGAACTTAAGGTTCATGAATTAATCAAAAATGCAAATTGTTGATATATGATATCTGTTGATAGACTATTATAAATGAAATATTAAATTGATTGTAAAATTTGTTCTTATGATTTTCTATATTACAAGTTGATGTTATAATTTAATTATGTTATGTAATTTGAATTATGGTAATACCACTGAGTATAGACATACTCAGTGTACGGTTGTTTCCGTGCACAGATCAGTAGAAGTCAAAGGTCCCGGTTTAGCATCCGGATCAATCCCGACTTCAACACAACTTTGGTGATGTACTTTTTCTTTTGGTAAATGTGGCATGTACCTAGGTTATTTACATAGGTCATATGATTTTAATTATAAAGTATGGATGGTTTGTAATGTTTTGAACTTAGTCTAAGTGAAGTGGTAAAGAGTATACTATAAAATTTGGTATTAAGACTGAATGGAAAATGAATGAAGTTATTAGTAAATTTTGAATGATATTATGAATGTTTAATTATTAAATTATAGTGTTAATGAATTGGTTATGATTTAAGTGTATTTGAGTATAAATTATTTTGTTTGTGCCATTGGTTTTGGATTGGTTGTGGTTTGAAATTGCAGGGAATGTTAGATGTGTTTAAAGGGGTTATATTGAGTTCAAAAAAAAATTTACAAAAAATTTTCGGAGCACCCGATCAAGTCTCGATTCACATCTAATTCGTATTTTGGGCTTCGAGGGTCCCTGAAAGGGACTTAATGAATGTATTAAATTATAAATTTTAATTAATTGTATAAAATTCGTAAGTTGTCCGCAATGTCTGGTAATGCTCCGTAACCCTGTTTCGGTGATGGTTTAGGGTTAGGGGGTGTTACAGATCCTACCACGTAATGCCACTTAATATTAGTTAAACATTAGACAACTACTGAGCAACGTTTACTTCCATTTTGCTTTGCGAGCAAAAATCATGTGAGGACAATATATAAAGTTTTAATGTAATTTATGAATAATTTTATTAACCAATATGTTCGAAATGTTACAAGTATACTTAGATGAAAATATTACACTTAGGGCTCCAGATCCAACACATACCATCTTAACAAGCCAACCTCAATAAGGACGAGAGCCCTTCATTGCAAAATAGAAAGAAGAAAGAGCTCAAAGGGTCTCATTGCCTTAGTCCTTTATAAGAGGAGATATTCCCCTTAGCTTCACCATTCAGCACCATAGAGTAGCTAACTAATTTAACACATCTCATAATTAACGTGACCCAATCAACTATGAAACACATCTTAAACATAATCTCCTCGACCAGGTGCCATCCAACTTGATCATATGCCTTATTCATATTGAGCTTAAGCGTAAATGAACCCTTTCGACCTATTCTTCTTTTCTTAAAAGAATGCAGCAACTCGAAAGACACCATTATTGTAACACCCCAAAAATCCTTAATAATTATTTTCATATGTTTGTGACACAAATATCTGTCTGCCTCAGTGGTTAAGTGTTCTGGGAGTGTCTGAGAAGTCTTGGGTTCAACCATTAGCTTGAGCAATTTTTTGTTTTTAAATGAATAAACCCATATCTCAGGTCAGCAGGCTTATAATTAAATGTTAGTAAAATATGTCAGAATGAGCCTATTGGTTTGGTAGTTAAGTGGAGTGTCAAGATGCTGGTGGTCTTGAGTTCGAATCCCTGTGCGTGCAAGGGAGTGTTTTATTTTGCTACTTGTGCTGTGTGGGTGTTTTGGTTTAGCCGAAATACTGAAGTGTTTGACTGGAATTTAAATTTGGTTGTTGAGGAGATTGTGGTGGATGGTTTGGGGGAGTTTGAGGGTTGTGGGAGTGTGATGGACGGTTTTAGGAGGGAAGTTAGAGATGTGGGGAGAAAATTAAGGGATTAGGGGGAATTTACCAAAGAAAATCTGATTATTTCTTTCTTTTTCCAATTTCGGCACCCACTATTTGGTTCTCCAAATTCTCTGACGTTTATTCCCTTCCCTCTCTGCCGAATCTCTATCTTTTCTTCCCCTCTTTTATTTTTTCGATAGTGGTAATCGGGATTATCCCCTCTTTGTGTGCCGCGTGTCTTCGCTCATGGTTGGTAAGTACCGATTCTATCTTCTGTCGATTCTTCCTTGGTTATTTTCTAAGACGGTGGTTTCGGTATCTTTGGTATAGGCAAAAAACAGTGAATTGGTTGGTGCTGCTACTGCGATTAGTGTGTTGGGGGCTTTGGTTATCGTCGGTAAGTGTCGTACTGGGTTCTGAACCGTTCGGGTTTTGATGTCTTGATCAATTGTAAGTTAAAGACTAATTGTTGTGTTGTTCTAATCATTATTAGGGGCTAATCGAAGGGCTGTTTATCGCTCGTCGACGTTCTGAAGGCGGGGAATTCTTTCTACTCGATTTAAGGTAATGACTTACTGCTCGAAAGTGGTTACCTTGCTTCAGGATTTTGATGAATTCGACAGTTTAATCAAGTGTATATTGCTGATTTTAGGTACTGAGAGTGTTCGAGAGTTTTAGGCGTAAAAAGTGTAAACACAACTTTTCAAACGGAAATCGGCGAAAAGCTGAAAAGTGAGTCTGCTGACATCACACGGGCGTGTGGCCCCTCGTGTGGTAGGCCGTGTGATCGGACACTGGTGTGTGATCGATGAGGTAGGCCCTGTGCGATTCATGGGCTGGGCTGAATTGGGTCGTATGGGCCCCACGGGTATATGGGCCCCACACGGGTGAACCACACGGGCGCGTGAGATTATTGGGCCAGGCCGTGTGATCCACACGGCTAAGGCCATTTTGGGCCTTGTGGGCCACACGAGCGTGTATGCCCACAGGGGCAAATTACATGGGCTTGTGGGCCCATTTTCACTGTTTTGTCTGCTAAGGTTGTACGGGTCGCCCGAGTCGACTGTGGACCTACTGTAGGGTAGGTAAGATTACCTAGATCCGTAATTGACTAAATGAATGTTATTGTAACACCCCAAACCTGACCCATTCACTACGACCGAATCTGAAATGCCACTGCGGAACACGTTCGAAAATATTCTAACTTAAAAGTAAAAGCCGTTAAAAATTTGTTGCCTTTGATAAAAACAATTTTCGTAATTTAAAACATTCTAAGTAAAACATAAGTTGTTATAAAAATATCGGATTCAAAACTTTATTATACATAAATTTAAGAAAAATATAACCATTTGCAAATAGCATCTCAATTGTCAATCCATAATAAAACATAATAATAAAGATACTTAATAAAAATACTTGAATACTTTAACTGGGCCTTATTACAATAAATAATTAAATCAAAGTACTTAATAATAAATTGATTGAAATAATCAAAACGTCTTCTGCATGGGCCACCTCGTATCCATTCCAACCCGGTCCGATCAGCATATCACCTGCGATGTTTGATAAGTAATTGGGTGAGTCATACAGACTCAGTGTGTAATTAATCCACTGAATTCCACCCACATGTTAATCACATATTAGCTCATATATCAGATAACAATTATCATATTCACATATTATCACATTCTGGGCTTGGCCCACATTCAAATCACTTATCAGGTAACAGGGTAATTAACCGCTTAATTCCACATATCAGGCTTGGCCCATTTCCACGTCAAATATTCATATCAGATATAATATGCAAAGTGCACCCAACCCAACCTAGGGTCCATCCTCTACACACCCCCGTATCCAGCCTACCACACACCAGGGGATTAACAAATCACCCTCTCCTTTTCACTCCAAAGACAATCAATGCCGTAGCTAACACCAAAACCACGATGGGACACATAGTCACTCATCAACCACGATATAGCACAAAGCTTATATCAACCACGATGAGGCACAGAGCCATTCATCTAACCACGTACTCGAAGTACACCCTGTCCTTCATATTCATATTCCACCCATGCATATGCAACATGAAATAGTGCCATGATAATGCATGAGCATGTTCATCAACCATATCATTACATATACATATTAATAACCACATCACATTCAGATTGATACTAACCTGATTATCGTCGTACCCCTTAAGGGTATCCATATCACAGTTTTCACTGCATTAGTTAGCATATTCATAACAAACATATAGATATCACATACAATCATAAACCCGGAAAACGGTAGGCTAACTACACACCTGATCACTTGGAGAACTACGCTTTCAATACTGATGCTATCACTAAGTGACACTACGGCTATCTGCCTACTTTCTTGTTCTGACGCTGGCCCACACCCCGGTGGCCAATCCCGAACGGCAGAGACGGATCTCTTCTTAAGCTTCAGAATAGGGACCTTCCCTTTACCTTCTTGACTGGTATTTGTCTCCATCATGACACTTAATCAGAACAATTGATTTAATCATCAATATACGAAATCTTAACCAAATATCCACAACTTAACATACTTACCGATATAATCTTGATTCCCGAAAGCTTGCTCTACTTCTGTCGATTTGCCCCTAGGAGACCATAATCCAAATCGGTCAACACTTAATCACATAGTATGGCCTAGGGCTGAATACTACTGTCACCATACTTAGCTTTTCCAAGTCCCGAAATATTTGCTTACCTTAACGAATTGAATCCACGAAACTCCTTTGATGCTTCCTTAACGTTGGCTACACAAAGAAACACCTATAAGGACACTATGATCATTCGGCCATGACTAAAACCAAGGCTTCACTCACTTGATTCGTCACACAAATAAAAAGAAACACATCGAATACTTAAATACTTACCACTTATGATACTTCGGTCTCTAAAACTTGTGACAGAAGAGCAGAGAATAGAGCACCTTTGCTATTCGGCTATGGCTTTCCAAATGAAGTTGGAATATTCGGCCTCCAAACAATAATGTAGAGTTGACGTTTGAGAGAAAGAAAAGAGTATGGAAGAGGGTTGGATGAAATCGGCAATGGTGAAAGAATGGTGGAGTTTCGGCCTTAGCAAAAATCAGTGAGGAAAAGAGAGGATTTTCTTAACTTCAAAATTCGGCAAGAGAGACTAAAAGATGAACACTAATTTTCGGCACTTAATCCCCTTCTACATGGCCGAATTTTACCACCCATAAGAGATCCATAATCGGCCACTACATCAACCCCTCATTAATCTCCACCTAATTCTCTTATCTTATCACCTTATAATATTTCTTAATCACCTCTTCATAAAACAATAATTTATCACCTCACTTATCCCATATCAAATTCCTATATATTCTCTTATCTCTTTAACAAATAAAATAAATTAATCCCATACATTATCTCTTATCACCTATTTAATCTAAATAAAATAAAGCAACAATTATCCTACCTTATTGCAGCCGAATTTTAAAATAAAGACCAAGCTTATCCTTACCTTTTAAGAGCCCATGTGCCGTCCAACTCCCTTGTCTTGACGTTATCTGCAAAATATAAAATAAAACACCCATTTGCTGCCCCTAAGTTTCGAACATGAGACCTGCTAGAACCCCCCACACGCTACCAGCCACTTTGCTGCTAGCTCCTTTGTGTCATAAACCCCCAACAATTCTTTTTAAGGCCTTCTTCTCCCGTAGCGCCAACTTGTAAAATAAAAACATGCTTACGCTGCGCACAGGACTCGAACTTGAGTCCTCCTGAAGCTCCCTTTCCCGCAAGCGTCCAAGCCACTTTACCCAGGCGGGTTCTTATGTCCAAAAGCGCTTATAACTTCCCTTAAGGCCTCCCTAGCCCAATTCCCCTTTCAACGCCAAAAATAAAAGTCTCCAATGCTTCCCACGTTGCTCGAACCTCTTCCTCCTTGGCACTCCCTTTGACACAACCTTCTCCCCTTGCATCCTTGCGCCTTCGTGCCACTTTACCACATGGTTCATTGTGTCATGCTTCACACGGAATTTCCTTTAAAGCCTCATTTACCTAGCTCCCCCTTTTTACTTAAAAACCAATAATTTTCCAAAGCTTTCTCTTCCATCCTAGAATTCTAAAAACCCTTAATTTACTTCCAAACACTGCCAAAACTCATGAATTATGCACGAACGCATAACCCCTAATTTAGGATATTACAGTTCTACCCTCCTTAAAATAATTTTGTCCTCGAAATTACTTACTATCGAACAATCCTAACTCATCGCATGACGCTACTGCTGCGCACTCTGATCTAAATAAAACTAACACATTTCTTATGCACAATCTCAAAGTTCCCAACCAAGATTCCATACACTTCACTAACATCACAAGAACTAACTAGCTTTATAACAACCAAGGCAATAAAGAATTTCCAGGATTAGGGAACATACCCGCTATCTTATCTCGCATCTGAACCTTCAGCACCACCGCTTGGTGTTCCATGCCCTTGACCTCGAGCCCTATCCATCACTCGAGGACATTTCTTGACCAAATGAGCCTTAGACCCACACCGAAAACATGCCTTACTATTTCCCCAACATTCTCCTACATGAGCTCTTCCACATTGAGCACATACTTGACTTCGATTCCCAGTGACTGGTACAGGTGCACGTACAGAATTCTCGATCCTTGGCCTCTTATTAAAATCTCCAGATGACTCTGACGATCCAAAACTTCTCTTATTCCGGTTCCTATTCTTTTCTCGATTCTGTCTCACAGTCTTCTTAACTTCTTCAGCGATCCGAGCCTTCTCTACTAAAATTGCAAAGTCTCGTTCTCTTTTCGGAGCGATCAACACTCGCAGCTCATCTCGCAATCCATCTTCGAATCGGACACACCTTTCGTAATCAGTGGCCACGATCCCCTTAACATACTGACTTAACCGCACAAATTCTACTTCATATTCTGCTACCGACATATTTCCTTGTACCAAGTTTAGAAACGCCTTCCTTTGCGAGTCTAAATAATTAGCTCCAACGTATTTTCCGTCGAACTTAACCTTGAAGTATTCCCAATCCACTCGATCTGCAGGGGTACCTTGCCTGGCAGTGAGCCACCATCGATAAGCTTCATCTCGAAGCAGCGAGACAGCACCTTTCAGCTTTTCCTCAGCAGTGCAGTCCAAGTCATCCATGATCCTTTCGACTGCCTCTAACCAATACTCCGCCACGTTCGGAGCCACTCCAGACACTACTCTGAAAACCTCAGCCCCGCTCGACCTAAGTCTTTCTGGTACTGATTTCCGAGCTCCACTGCTTACATTGGCTCCTGCGACTCGCTCTAGCACTCGCAGCATAGCTAACGATACGGCGTCATCTCCTCTAGTCTGATCCTGATTCTCCGCGCCCACTGCTGGCGGCGGCACATCACTGTCTGACCCATGGCCAGACCCTACTGGTTCCGATATTGCCATTCTACCTCGACCACGTCCACTAGAACTCATATCTACCGTCGTGATTTAATCTGATTAAAACGTTTTATGCATTAGTACTTTGTTCCACTGTTTATCCGCGAATAGTTTTATGAAAAGAAGTTTAATAATGGTTCTTTCGATCAATCAAAGTCTCAGCTCAAGCTTCTATTCTAATTCAGAGAATCATACATTCACATTCACATTCATCTCGATAGAGACACATTCATTCATCAATAACATTCAATCACACTTCTATGGGCATTTTTGACCATTCCCAACCCCAGGGGTAACTTCGTCATTTTTCCTATAGGGGTATTTTGGTAATAAATCGAGGTCAATTTGAAAATCACAAAAGTCATTTCGAAATTTTCCAAGCTCATGGGTATTTTTGAAAGAAAGATTTTCCAAATCAAGATATTACAAAAATTTTAGAAATTCAGGGGTTATTTCGGTAATTTGGAAGTCAGGGGCATTTTCGTAAATTTTCCCACCTCGGGGTATCTTGGTATTCTGTAAAATAGGCTTCTGATATTTTATAAAGTAAGAACATTTTAACAAAAGTCGAGGGTATTTTGATAATCTTGAAACTAAGGGTATTTTAGTGATTTACGACACAGGGGCATTTAGGTAATTTTGTCAATCAGGGGTAATTTCGTAAAATTTCCAAATCAGGGTACCTTGAGTTTTCATAAGTTAGGGTTTCATGAATACTTTTGCAAAGTAAGAAAATTTTATTGAAATCGATGGAAATCCTAGAAACCAAGGGCATTTTAGAAATTTTTACCACCAGGGGTTTTCTAGTAATTTGGCAAACCGAAAAATTTTTCGAGAAATTTCCAAAATAGATTTTGTTACAAATCAAAGGGGTAATTTAAGGATTTTAAAAAAATAAGGTGTTTATAAAACAGTATGGCTAGTCCCTTTCGGGTTTTTAATTATCGGTTTAGCCTGTGAATAAGTCCTCTTGGTTAGGGTGAACCGTAGCTACGCACCAGGTAGGATTCAAGTAAAGAGGAGGCGAGTCACTAGGACTGTTTAAGTACCAAGCTCTTACCGAATCCACTCCTAGACATGCGCACAATGGTTGCCACACCTTAACTCGGCGACTTAGTTCACAAGTTTGTTTGATTGTTCTTAAGTCTTATGCATGTGTTTGAGTGCACTAGCCCTAGGGTTCAATAGCCCTAATCTTCTAATCTACGAGCCCAAACAAGCCCATAACATTCACTATATAAATCACTTCAATAGTCAGAGGTACTTACCTGGTGGACTTCGGGTCGGAGATACAGGTGCCATGCCAGAAAACCTAAAAAATTTCATGAAAAACCCATATTTTTGAAAAGCCCATCTTTGAAAATGTTTTTGGGCCCAAAACCCTCAAAGTCGAGTTTTGAACCGGGCTCTGATACCAAACTGTAACACACCAAACCCGGCCCATTCACTACAACCGAATCTGAAATGCCACTGCGAAACACGTTCGAAAATATTCTAACTTAAAAGTAAAAGCCGTTAAAAATTTGTTGCCTTTGATAAAAACATTTTTCGTAATTTAAAACATTCTAAGTAAAACTTAAGTTGTTATAAAAATACCGGATTCAAAACTTTATTATACATAAATTTAAGAAAAATATAACCATTTGCAAATAGCATCTCAATTGTCAATCCATAATAAAACATAATAATAAAGATACTTAATAAAAATACTTGAATACTTTAACTGGGCCTTATTACAATAAATAATTAAATCAAAGTACTTAATAATAAACTGATTGAAATAATCAAAACGTCTTCTGCATGGGCCACCTCGTATCCACTCCAACCCGGTCCGATCATCATATCACCTGCGATGTTTGATAAGTAATTGGGTGAGTCATACAGACTTAGTGTGCAATTAATCCACTGAATTCCACCCACATGTTAACCACATATTAGCTCATATATCAGATAACAATTATCATATTCACATATTATCACATTCTGGGCTTGGCCCACATTCAAATCACTTATCAGGTAACAGGGTAATTAACCGCTTAATTCCACATATCAGGCTTGGCCCATTTCCACGTCAAATATTCATATCAGATATAATATGCAAGGTGCACCCAACCCAACCTAGGGTCCATCCTCTACACACCCCCATATCCAGCCTACCACACACCAGGGGATTAACAAATCACCCTCTCCTTTTCACTCTAAAGGCAATCAATACCGTCTACGTGCAATTAAGCACAATAATCCACAATGCGACCTCAGTCAGCGCCAATCCACGATGTAGCCGTAGCTAACACCAAAACCACGATGGGACACATAGTCACTCATCAACCACGATATAGCACAAAGCTTATATCAACCACGATGAGGCACAGAGCCATTCATCTAACCACGTACTCGAAGTACACCCTGTCCTTCATATTCATATTCCACCCATGCATATGCAACATGAAATAGTGCCATGATAATGCATGAGCATGTTCATCAACCATATCATTACATATACATATTAATAACCACATCACATTCAGATTGATACTAACCTGATTATCGTCGTACCCCTTAAGGGTATCCATATCACAGTTTTCACTGCATTAGTTAGCACATTCATAACAAACATACAGATATCACAGACAATCATAAACCCGGAAAACGGTAGGCTAACTACACACCTGATCACTTGGAGAACTACGCTTTCAATACTGATGCTATCACTAAGTGACACTACGGCTATCTGCCTACTTTCTTGTTCTGACGTTGGCCCACACCCCGGTGGCCAATCCTGAACGACAGAGATGGATCTCTTCTTAAACTTCGGAATAGGGACCTTCCCTTTACCTTCTTGACTGGTATTTGTCTCCATCATGACACTTAATCAGAACAATTGATTTAATCATCAATGTACGAAATCTTAACAAAATATCCATAACTTAACATACTTACCGATATAATCTTGATTCCCGAAAGCTTACTCTACTTCTGTCGATTTGCCCCTAGGAGACCATAATCCAAATCGGTCATCACTTAATCACATAGTATGGCCTAGGGCCGAATACTACTGTCACCATACCTAGCTTTTCCAAGTCCCGAAATATTTGCTTACCTTAACGAATTGAATCCACGAAACTCCTTTGATGCTTCCTTAACGTTGGCTACACAAAGAAACACCTATAAGGACACTATAATCATTCGGCCATGACTAAAACCAAGGCTTCACTCACTTGATTCGTCACACAAATAAAAAGAAACACATCGAATACTTAAATACTTACCACTTATGATACTTCGATCTCTAAAACTTGCAACAGAAGAGCAGAGAATAGAGCACCTTTGCTATTCGGCTATGGCTTTCCAAATGAAGTTGGAACATTCGGCCTCCAAACAATAATGTAGAGTTGATGTTTGAGAGAAAGAAAAGAGTATGGAAGAGGGTTGGATGAAATCGGCAATGGTGAAAGAATGGTGGAGTTTCGGCCTTAGCAAAAATAAGTGAGGAAAAGTGAGGATTTTCTTAACTTCAAAATTCGGCAAGAGAGACTAAAAGATGAACACTAATTTTCGGCACTTAATCCCCCTCTACATGGCCGAATTTTACCACCCATAAGAGATCCATAATCGGCCACTACATCAACCCCTCATTAATCTCCACCTAATTCTCTTATCTTATCACCTTATAATATTTCTTAATCACCTCTTCATAAAACAATAATTTATCACCTCACTTATCCCATATCAAATTCCTATATATTCTCTTATCTCTTTAACAAATAAAATAAATTAATCCCATACATTATCTCTTATCACCTATTTAATCTAAATAAAATAAAGCAACAATTATCCTACCTTACTGCAGCCGAATTTTAAAATAAAGACCAAGCTTATCCTTACCTTTTGAGAGCCCATGTGCCGTCCAACTCCCTTGTCTTGACGTTATCTGCAAAATATAAAATAAAACACCCATTTGCTGCCCCTAAGTTTCGAACATGAGACCTGCTAGAACCCCCCACACGCTACCAGCCACTTTGCTGCTAGCTCCTTTGTGTCATAAACCCCCAACAATTCTTTTTAAGGCCTTCTTCTCCCGTAGCACCAACTTGTAAAATAAAAACACGCTTATGTTGCGCACAGGACTCAAACTTGAGTCCTCTTGGAGCTCCCTTTCCCGCAAGCGTCCAAGCCACTTTACCCAGGCGGGTTCTTATGTCCAAAAGCGCTTATAACTTCCCTTAAGGCCTCCCTAGCCCAATTCCCCTTTTAACGCCAAAAATAAAAGTCTCTAATGCTTCCTACGTTGCTCGAACCTCTTTCCCCTTGGCACTCCCTTTGACGCAACCTTCTCCCCTTGCATCCTTGCGCCTTCGTGCCACTTTACCACATGGTTCATTGTGTCATGCTTCACACGGAATTTCCTTTAAAGCCTCATTTACCTAGCTCCCCCTTTTTACTTAAAAACCAATAATTTTCCAAAGCTTTCTCTTCCATCCTAGAATTCTAAAAACCCTTAATACACTTCCAAACACTGCCAAAACTCATGAATTATGCACTAACGCATAACCCCTAATTTAGGATATTACAGTTATATCCATGTACTTTATATATACATGTACGACTATATTGTGAGCATGCTGTTAAAACTGTACTGAAGACATATATGATACCATGATTTGGCATGACATGATTGTATGATGCATTGCATGGGGATGGGTTTATATGGATTAGAGGAAGTGTACTGAAAGATTTCGAGCCTAACTTACTGGAAGCTCAGCTGCTACTGTCTAGTGTCGCAGCCTGTGTAACTCCCCTAACCCGTAACCGTCGCCGGATTAGGGTTAAGAGGCATTACTAATCATTTCTGAACATTTTATAACATTTTACAACACATAGTCAATCATCATTGAAACATATCAAAATGTAAACATATAGTCCGTTAATGAGGTCTACGAGACCTTAAACACGTGTTAGAAAGGGGTCGGGACTAAACCAAACTCATATGAAAATTTTTGAAAATTTAACATTTTTCTAAGTTACAGAGGTCACACGCCCGTGTGGGCACACGTCCTCGAACACGCCTGTGCGTCCAAGCCGTGGCAAAACAGGGCATACATTGACTTATCCGCATGGCCTAAGACACGCCTGTGTGCCTCACCTATGGTCGACATTGACTTGCACCACACGGCCAGTCACACGTCCGTGTGTCCAACCCGTGGTCAAGTCTGACTTGTTTTGAAACACAACCTCGAAGGACACAGTCAAGCCACACGCCCGTGTGCTCAACCGTGTGGGCAATTATAGGCCATTTGCAAGACCAATTTGCCACCCACACTTAGTGTCACACCTACAAGCACAAACTAATCCAATTTCATACTTCAATTGTCATTCAAACACAACAAATCATATTCAATTTAAACTCATAACAACATCATTCAACTTCCTATACAAATCCACCAAAATATACCAATCCAAACTATTAGCTACACAACCAAGATCATGTAATCCATGGTCACTTCTAACACTAGTGATAGAGTAATATTTTTCATTTTGATTTATTTTGAAAATGTGATGAATTTTTCTAAAGCTTCATCTTTAGTACTTAAGAAAAGAACCCAAGTAAATCTAGAATAGTCATCAACAAGCACAAAAGCATAATGTTTTCCAGCCAAGCTAGTTGTCCTAATAGAACTAAATAAGTCTATATGAATTAATTGAAGAGCTCTACTAGATGATACATCATTAATAGGTTTAAAAGAAACTCTTTTATGCTTACCCTTAACACATGCATCACAAACTTTATCTAGTTCAAAATCAATTTTAGGCAAACCTCTTATAAGTCATTTTTAGCTCATTTATACAATACGCTCAAGCTAGCATGTCCTAGTTTCTATGTCATAACAAAGAGTTATTTTCATTTTTAGCAATAAGGTCTAAGTTAGAGTTATGCATATAATCTAAATGCACAATATATATATATTCTATCCTATGTCCTACAAGCACAATCTTATTAGAGGCAATGTCATTAACTTTACAACCTTTAGACTCAAATATGACATTGAAACCTTTATCACATAATTGACTAATACTTAGAATATTATGCTTAAGACCATTGACATATAAGACATTCTCAATAATAATTGAAGAGTTTTTACCAATAAATCTTATTCCTTCAATTCGTTTTGTAGAGTTGTCACCAAACGTAACCTCTCTTCCACTTTTTTTTCTTTAAATTGATAAAGTACTCTTGTCACTAATCATGTGTCTTGAGCATTCACTATTGAGGTACTATAAGTTTTTCCTTGAATAATACACCTCAAAGAAATACTCCTTTACAAACATAGAATTAAAGTTTGATTTTCGGTACCCAAATTCTTTTAGGTCCATAAGCATTAATTCCTATAATTTTAGTCCTTTTAGGTATCCATTTTGAAATCAGGTTCTTATCTTATGAAGTTATGAGTCCTTTAGGGACTCATATACTTTTAATGATTTTTCTATTGTAAAAGTTTTTGGAACCTCTATGTTTATAGAAATTAAAACTATTTTTAACAAAGTTTTGTGTAACATCCCCAAACCCGGCCCACAAGCCCTGACCGGATCTGGTTATGTCACTGCGGAAAGACGGTTGAAAATCTATTTTTGACCTTAGAATAAAACATGAGAATTTGATTACTTTTGAAACCATGTCCATTTAAGTTTATAAGTAAACTTTGTTATTATAAAATGTCCAACTTAAAACGTTACGTTCATATGTTTTGAATAAAACAGTTGCTAAAATAAAATCATCTTCCCATAGTAAATTAATTAATCAAGTCATAATTAAATAGAAATAAAATAATACCCAAAAATAATAATAAGGCCCTTATTACAACCAATACTTAAAACCAAATACTTAATATAAATAAGCTTAAAATAATTAAACTTCTTCCTCGGCATGGGCCACCTCGCATCCACTCCAGACCCGGTCCAACCTTACGCATCACATGAAATGGTTAAGAAAATAATTGGGTGAGTCCACAGACTCAGTGCATAATCATAACACATGTTCCACACGTATGGGCTTGGCCCATATCCATACCATCCACGAACCATTCATGCAATCATGCATCACAGCCCAACCTAGGTCCGTCCATTACTCCAACCTTAGCAGACTCCCTGCTCAAGGCCGTGGCTAATCCACCGTTCACAATCGAGTGATCCCACATATCTTACCTCGGCAGACCTGCTGCACAAGACCGTGGCTGAGCCACCGATCACATAAGTGATCCCAACGGTCATCCGTCTACGGTGATGCACACAGCCATCAACCGCCGAGATGGGCACCTAGCCAACATCTCCCTTGATGACGCACACAGCTAGTCATCAAGCGCTAATGTAGCCCGAGGCTAACAGTAGACCACGTACATCAATGTGTACTCTCTGTCCTTCTGTGATCAAATCCAACCCCCATGCATATGTATAAGTGTAACATGTCAGTTCAACATAGCAAATAAGCATACATCACATGTTAATCACCAAATCATATATATACATCATAAATAACTTAATATCATAAACTACTTACCTGACATCCGATTGCCCACAACATGGGAATTCACCACTTAAGCCATTATAATCGGCTACCACACATCATACACACGCATACACATTAATAAATAATTAACCGGAGAAATAGTGCGATGATTACGCACCTAATTACTTGGAGTTCTAAACTCTCGATCCTAACGCTATCGCTAAGCGAGACTACGGCTATCTGCCTATAGCTTTCTCCTGCTGCTGGCCCACACCCCGGTGGCCAATCCCGAACCACCGAGACCGATCTTTTCTTGAACTTCGAGATAGGGACCTTCCCTTGCCCTCCTTGACTGGTTGATGCCTCCATCAAAACGCTTTAATCAGGTAAACCGGTTAACCACCCAAGTCATAAATCTAAACAATGAATCTTTACCAAAATTGCTTACCAACACTACTTGAATCCCGGAGTCTCTTATAGGCTTCTGTCGGTGCTAACTATACACCTTCCAAGACGGTCTCCTGCGTTAGGCTTTCCTCCCCTACAATCGGCCTTAACATCACTCACATAAATAGCCTTTGGCTTAATCGAATACTAAATACATAAACCAGATCCTTACCACCACTTACCAACGTCGATTACTAGAGGATAGGAATTTGGATTGAGCACTTCAAAAATCCCGGAGTACCTTTACCAACGATTGGACCAAGAAATCCCAAGAGCACCTATGTCTTCCTGATATTCGGCCACAATAAATCTTACTAGAAGAAAGAGATTTCGGCACCAAGGTAGGGTGTAGATTCGGCTAAATAGAGAAAGAAAATAATGAAAAAAGGAAGATAGAGTTTCGGCCAAGAAGGTTTGAGAAGAGGAAAGAAAAATATAAGGGAAGAGTACTTTCGGTTTAGCACATTGGAAGAAAAAGAGATAAGAGGGTAGGTGATTCGGCCAAGGATCACAAAGTAGAAAGGATGAAGATGGCAATGGGGGTTTCGGTTTTGAGAGAGAATGAAAAAGAAAGAAAAAGAGATGATGGTTGGGAAAATGCTAGCCGAAAGAATTAACAAGTAAAAGACTAGGAAATTCGGCCTCCCCCCTACATAGCTCCCTTGCCGTCCACTCCTCTCCAAGGAGTTCAAATTCGGCCAACACCTTAATTCACTCTTGGCCAACCCTTTGAAAATATTCAAAAGGATTTGAACAAGTCAAATCCCTTCTTTTTCTCTTTGCCACCCTTTTAGATTATTCACATAAAATCCACTTAAAATCTTAATAATATCCTTATTATCCCAAAATAAAAAATTGATGATTTCTCTCTCCCTCTTGCCGTCCAAAATAAAGAGCAAAAAAGGAGATTCCGCGACTCGAACATAGGCTCTCCTTAGCACCCTGAGGCGTCACCTTCCAAGCCCTATGTGGCGCCTCCCTGCCACTCTTCCAAAGCAATTCTTGAGTCTTAACCTCCCAAATAATTCTCTTAAGCCCTCTAAAGCCAAGCTCCCCTTTTTAACACTAAAACCAAAAATTTCCTAAGGCATTCTACTACCTTTTAGAGTTCCCAAGACCCCTAAAACTCACCCAACCACACACTGAAGTATGCCAACCCCTGAGTTATGCACTAAATGCATAACCCCTAGAACCCGGGTGTTACAATTCTACCCTCCTTAAAAATAATTTCGTCCTCGAAATTATTTGGCTGACTAACGGTCGTACTTTCTAATTCACCACACTACGCTATAGCTGCGCACTCTGATCTCAAAGAGTTATCCATATTTCTAGGTACAATTTCTAAGTCCACACTCAAGGTTATAGATACTTTACTAGCAACAAAAACAAACTGCCACCAAAACGAACAAAACAATAAAGGAATATTCCAGGCATAAGAAACTTACCCGCTGACACATCAGGCACATCACTATCCTTCTTCCGACGAACTGCATAAACCAGACCTGGTTGTCTTGCCTCAGTGCCACCATTACCTCGGCCTAATGCTCCACGACCTCGGCCGGAACCATTCCCTCCATGGTTTGGACCACGACCCCTTATCGCCTGCTGACCACCTCTGCCCGGCTGCACATAACCTTGGCCTAATGTCCGAGTCCAATTCGGATCCTGGGGACAATCCTTAATCAAATGAGACTTGGACTTGCATTTGAAGCATTCTCGATCCCGATTCCAGCACTTGCCAACATGGTACATTCCACACCGAGCACACGGACGATCTGGATTCCCAATAGTTGACTTAGAAATACGAGCAGGAGTCTCGACCCTCGGTCTTTTCTGAGATCTCTCAAACGATTCTGGCGATCCACAACTCCTCTTATCCCGGTTCCTTTCTCTATCTCTATTCTGCCTCTCGGTCCTCTTGACCTCCTCAGCTATCCGAGCTTTTTCCACTAAAACGGCGAAATCTCTTTCTCGTTGCGGAGCAATCAAAACTCGCAGCTCATCCCGTAGTCTGTCTTCAAATCTGACGCATCTCTCATAATCGGTAGCCACGATACCCCGAGCATACCGGCTCAACCGCAGAAACTCAGCCTCATATTCCGCTATTGACTTGCCACCTTGTACGAAATTGAGGAACGCCTTCCTCTGAGCGTCCACATAACTCGCTCCGACATACTTCCCCTCAAACTTGATCTTAAAGTAACCCCAGTCCACTCGATCGGCAGGGGTACTTTCCTTAACAGTGAGCCACCATTGGTAGGCCTCATCCCGTAGCAACGAAACAGCACCCTTAAGCTTCTCCTCTACAGTTAAATCCAAGTCATCCATAATCCTTTCAACTGCGTCTAGCCAGTATTCTGCCACGTTCGGAGCTACCCCAAACACTCCTCTGAAAACCTCGGCTCCATTCGACCTAAGTCTTTTGGGTACTGACTTCCGAGTCCCATTGCGCACATTGGCTCCTGCCACTCGCTCAAGCACCCGCAGCATAGCCTGCGATACTGCGTCATCTCCTCCGGTCTGATCCTGATGTTCAATCTCAACAGCTGGTGGCGGCACATCGTTCTCTGACCCATGGCCAGACCCAACCGATTTTGATACTTCCATCCTGCCTCTACCACGTCCACGAGTATTGCGACCACGCCCCCTAGAACTCATATCTAGCGTCGCGACTTAATCTGATTTAAGAAATTTTATGCATTAGAAATTTTGTTCCACTGTTTATCCACGAGCAAATTTTATGAAATGAAGTTTTCAAAAGTTGTTCTTTCGATCAATCAAAGTATCATCTCAAGTTCTCTATTCTAATTCAAACATTCACATTCTTCACTAAAGACACATCCATTCATCCACACATTCAATATTCGGACATTTCTGCCCGTTTCTACCCCAGGGGTATTTCGGTAATAAATCAGGGTTAACTTGAAAATAATTTTCAAATTAAAGGTATTTCAGAATTTACATATCTCGGGGGTCATCTTGAAATTTTTTTTTTCAAATCAGAGGTGTTGCGAAAATTTCAGGAATTGGGGTTGTTTTAGTAATTTTGGAAGTTAAGGGCATTTTCGTAAATTCTCCAAATCAGGATATCTTAATATTTTGAAAACTCGAGATTTTGGTATTTTTGTAAAATAAAATCATTTTAACAAAAGTTGAGGGTAGTACGGTAATTTTACAATACAGGGGAATTTTTGTAATTTTGCCACTAGGGGCATTTTGGTAATTTTGTAAATCGAGAAAACGTCTTTCAAAATCAGATTTAGGGTTTACAAACCAAAGGGGTAAGTTTGAAAAAAATTTTAAAACTAAGGGTTTTAAAACAGTAAGGCTAATCCCTTTCGGGTTTTAGTAATTGGTTTAGCCTATGAACAAGTCCTCTTGGTTAAGGTGAACCGTAGCTACGCACCAGGTAGAATTCGAGTAAAGAGGAGGTGAGTCGCTAGGACTGCTTAAATACCAAGCTCTTACTGAATACCACTCCTAGACATGCGTACCATGGTTGCCACACATTAACTCGGCGACTTACTTCACAGGTTTGTTTAATAGTCCTTAAGTCTTATGCATATGTTTGAGTAAACTAATCCTAGGGTCCAACAGCCCAAATAAACCCATAACAATTCACATAAACAAATCACTTCAAAAGTCCGAAGTACTTACCTGGTGGACTTCGGGCCGGAGGTACAGGTGCCATGCTAGAATAACCTTGAAAAGTTTCTTAAAAGCCCATGTTTTCTAAAAGCCCATTCTTGAAAACATTTTTTTGGACCCAAACTCTCAAAGCCTAGTTTTGAACCGGGCTCTGATACCAATTTGTAACATCCCCAAACCCGGCCCACAAGCCCTGATCGGATCTGGTTATGTCACTGCGGAAAGACGGTTGAAAATCTATTTTTGACCTTAGAATAAAACATGAGAATTTGATTACTTTTGAAACCATGTCCATTTAAGTTTATAAGTAAACTTTGTTATTATAAAATGTCCAACTTAAAACGTTACGTACATATGTTTTGAATAAAACAGTTGCTAAAATAAAATCATCTTCCCATAGTAAATTAATTAATCAAGTCATAATTAAATAGAAATAAAATAATACCCAAAAATAATAATAAGGCCCTTATTACAACCAATACTTAAAACCAAATACTTAATATAAATAAGCTTAAAATAATTAAACTTCTTCCTCGGCATGGGCCACCTCGCATCCACTCCAGACCCGGTCCAACCTTACGCATCACCTGAAATGGTTAAGAAAATAATTGGGTGAGTCCACAGACTCAGTGCATAATCATAACACATGTTCCACACGTATGGGCTTGGCCCATATCCATACCATCCACGAACCATTCATGCAATCATGCATCACAGCCCAACCTAGGTCCGTCCATTACTCCAACCTTAGCAGACTCCCTGCTCAAGGCCGTGGCTAATCCACCGATCACAATCGAGTGATCCCACATATCTTACCTCGGCAGACCTGCTGCACAAGGCCGTGGCTGAGCCACCGATCACATAAGTGATCCCAACGGTCATCCGTCTACGGTGATGCACACATCCATCAACCGCCGAGATGGGCACCTAGCCAACATCTCCCTTGATGACGCACACAGCTAGTCATCAAGCGCTAATGTAGCCCGAGGCTAACATTAGACCACGTACATCAATGTGTACTCTCTGTCCTTCTGTGATCAAATCCAACCCCCATGCATATGTATAAGTGTAACATGTCAGTTCAACATAGCAAATAAGCATACATCACATGTTAATCACCAAATCATATATATACATCATAAATAACTTAATATCATAAACTACTTACCTGACATCCGATTGCCCACAACATGGGAATTCACCACTTAAGCCATTATAATCGGCTACCACACATCATACACACGCATACACATTAATAAATAATTAACCGGAGAAATAGTGCGATGATTACGCACCTAATTACTTGGAGTTCTAAACTCTCAATCCTAACGCTATCGCTAAGCGAGACTACGGCTATCTGCCTATAGCTTTCTCCTGCTGCTGGCCCACACCCCGGTGGTCAATCCCGAACCGCTGAGACCGATCTTTTCTTGAACTTCGGGATAGGGACCTTCCCTTGCCCTCCTTGACTGGTTGATGCCTCCATCAAAACGCTTTAATCAGGTAAACCGATTAACCTCCCAAGTCATAAATCTAAACAATGAATCTTTACCAAAATTGCTTACCAACACTACTTGAATCCCGGAGTCTACTATAGGCTTCTGTTGATGCTAACTATACACCTCCCAAGACGGTCTCCTGCGTTAGGCTTTCCTCCCCTACAATCGGCCTTAACATCACTCACATAAATAGCCTTTGGCTTAATCGAATACTAAATACATAAACCAAATCCTTACCACCACTTACCAACGTCGATTACTAGAGGATAGGAATTTGGATTGAGCACTTCAAAAATCCCGGAGTACCTTTACCAACGATTGGACCAAGAAATCCCGAGAGCACCTATGTCTTCCTGATATTCGACCACAATAAATCTTACTAGAAGAAAGAGATTTCGGCACCAAGGTAGGGTGTAGATTCGGCTAAATAGAGAAAGAAAATAATGAAAAAAGGAAGATAGAGTTTCGGCCAAGAAGGTTTGAGAAGAGGAATGAAAAATATAAGGGAAGAGTACTTTCGGTTTAGCACATTGGAAGAAAAAGAGATAAGAGGGTAGGTGATTCGGCCAAGGATCACAAAGTAGAAAGGATGAAGATGGCAATGGGGGTTTCGGTTTTGAGAGAGAATGAAAAAGAAAGAAAAAGAGATGATGGTTGGGAAAATGCTAGCCGAAAAAATTAACAAGTAAAAGACTAGGAAATTCGGCCTCCCCCCTACATAGCTTCCTTGCCGTCCACTCCTCTCCAAGGAGTTCAAATTCGGCCAACACCTTAATTCACTCTTGGCCAACCCTTTGAAAATATTCAAAAGGATTTGAACAAGTCAAATCCCTTCTTTTTCTCTTTTCCACCCTTTTAGATTATTCACATAAAATCCACTTAAAATCTTAATAATATCCTTATTATCCCAAAATAAAAAGTTGATGATTTCTCTCTCCCTCTTGCCGTCCAAAATAAAGAGCAAAAAGGAGATTCCGCGACTCGAACATAGGCTCCCCTTAGCACCCTGAGGCGTCACCTTCCAACCCCTATGTGGCGCCTCCCTGCCACTCTTCCAAAGCAATTCTTGAGTCTTAACCTCCCAAATAATTCTCTTAAGCCCTCTAAAGCCAAGCTCCCCTTTTTAACACTAAAACCAAAAATTTCCTAAGGCATTCTACTACCTTTTAGAGTTCCCAAGACCCCTAAAACTCACCCAACCACACACTGAAGTATGCCAACCCCTGAGTTATGCACTAAATGCAAAACCCCTAGAACCCGGGTGTTACATTTTGTTTTGCATTTTCTCCTTTTTCTAAAACTTTGTTACAGTGAGCTTTTTCACTCTTAAGCAACTCAAGTTGCTTTTCATGACCATCATGAACTTTAGAAAATAAATTATGCAAGACTAAATTCTTCTTCTCAAGCTCATTAATTATTTCTTGCATCTTGTTTACTTTCTCTTCAAGTTCATGATTGGTTTTGGAAAGTGAGTCATTTTCATTTTTCAAATTTGAAATATTTTTCTTATGTTTTGAATTCATGACTTCAAATTCCAAACCCAATTCATCATGACCATCTTGCAACTCATCAAAAGAATAAGAATTTGAAATAGATAAGTTAGAAGTTACCTTAGAATCATCGATGGCGAAGAGACAAAAGTTGGATACTTCTTGAGTTTCTTCATCGGATGAGTCATCATCACTCCAAGTAATTGGCCTTGTGTTTTTGTTTGTTAGATCGCTTCTTCTTCTATTGATAATAATCAAACTTGATGTGTCATGGTTTCTTGAACTCATAACAAATGATGGGATCTTTCTTCTTGGTTGATTGAATTTTGAGTCCTTCCTTCTTTTAGAATTGTTTTCTTTTATTGGACCTCTTGAACCTCTTGAATTTTCTTGCAAACATTGTCATCTCTACATCATAATCATAATTACTAGAGTTTTCATCCTTCTCACAAGTTGTTGATTTGAAGGCGAATCCTATTTTATTTAGAGCTTTTTTGATTTCTTGTGCATTATGATTGATCTTCATTTCATATGTCAACAAGGAACTGATGAGCTCATCAAGGGAGAGTGAGTTGAGATCCTTTGATTCTTCTATTGCCATCACTTTAGCTGCCCAAGACATTGGGAGACCATTTAACATCTTATTCACCATCTTCTTGTTGAGATAGGTCTTCCCAAGGGTTTTGAGACCATTGATGATATGGGTGAAGCGATCGGACATCTCCTTGATTCCTTTTTCAAGTTTTGCATTAAACAACTCATAATCAAGGGTGAGAAGACTTATCTTGGATCCTTGACTCTACTTATCCGTTCATGGGTGACTTCAAGCTTGTCTCATATTTCTTTTGCATTGTCACACAATGAGACTCTATTGTACTCATTTGAACCAAGAGCACAAAATAGAGTGTGCATAGCTTTTGCATTTAATTGTACCTTATTGACATCATTATCATCTCATTCACTCTCTTCCTTTGAGACAATAACACCACCGACCCTCTTTATTGGAATGGATGGCCCATTAGTAATTATCCTCCAAACTTCATAGTCGTTAGCTTGGATGAATATCTTCATTCTTGTTCTCCAATATGAGTAGTTGGTGCCATTGAATAAAGAAGGCCCTTGGTGGAATGCCCTTGGCCTAATATGGTAGAATTTTACTCCAATGTCATGAAGTAAATTTCTTTACTTGTGACATCTATCTTGGATATCTTAAGGATATTCTCTCTTGGTTGTAAAACTGTCTCTAGAGTTCTAACTCTGATACCAATTGTTAGCTCGATGGAACAAACCGAAAATGCCAAGTGTAACATCCTAGATTAGGGGTTATGCGTTCGTGCGTAATTCATGAGATAGTGGGCTCAGTGGGTGTGTTGGATGTGATCTGAGGAGTTTTAGGAACCCTAAGATGTAAGGAAATGTATGGAAATGTAAGGAAATGTCTTGTCTTGGAAATGTAAGGAAAAGATTTAGAAATGATTCAAAAGAGGAAAGTAAACATTTCGGGAAACTTGGAAATGTAAGGAAATGTTAAGTTTAAAGGAGGCAAACGAAAATTTTTGAAAACTTGGAAATGTAAGGAAATGTCAAGTTTTAAAGTTTAGAAAAAGGAAATTAAGGCAAGGTGGCCTTAAGAAAATTAATAGAGGGAATTTGACACAAGAACGGGCTTGGAAAAGTGGCCTGGAGATATCACTTAGGGCCTCTAGAAATGGCGCCACATGCAAGGGTGTTGGGCCTGAGTTCGAGTCACATGGGTAGCAAATAAAAGAAATTTTATTTTTGCTTCCAGAAGCACAGAGGTGGACGGCAACAAGGCTTTTAAAAGGGGAGTTTTATTCTCTTTAAAATTCGGCTAAAAGGGGATAAATAATGGATTTATTTTAGATTATTTTCAAGAGATAAATGAGGATTTATTCTTTAATTTTTAAATAAAGTGATAAAGATATGAGAGTGGTGGCCAAGTAAGGGACTCTAGCCTAGTAATTTTGGCTATAAAAGGAAGAGTAAGGCTATTCTTCATTCATTCTTTTCTGTTCTTTGGAAGCCTCTGCCGAATTCTCTTCACCAAATCTTCTTCTTCTTTAATTTTTGCCAAGCCGAAATACCTTGTGTTCTAGCCGAATCCTCCATCTTTATTCTTCCTTCTCTTTTCTTTCTAATCCCTCCAAAAGCCGGAAGTAAGCCTTTTAAAGCCATAGCCGAATATCTTAAGTGGTTTCAAGCTTAGGTGCTGTCGATTTCTTCAAAGGTAAGAACAAGTTTGATTTCTATTCTTTTCTTTTAGATTTGTCGAAATCTAGGACTAATCCCATCAATATTCCTATTGCCGAAACCTTGAAGAGATCTTTCGGGATTTACTAAGTGTCAACTATAAGGAAGGAGAAGTTCTTTTCCCGAAGGTACACCATAGGCCGCGTGTTCCCTAGTTATTCGGTGAATTTCGGGATTTAAAATCCACAAGGTAAGTCATATTTAACATTCGGCTAAGGGTTATTTGTTATGAATAAATGTTAGAAATTGATCTAACATGAAGTTATAGGGATTTCGACCGACATATAAGGCAAGGAATACTTTCGGGATTTGGAAATTTCAAGGTAAGTTTTAGTGTACTAATCCTACTAGGATTTGGATTTATGGCTTAATGGTTCTTTACTAAGTATTGAATGATTGATTAAATGTAGAGATCTAAGATCTAAGGCATTAGATCAAGCTTTTCAGGATTTGGATTGGAAACCCTAAGCAAATCAGGTGTGTACCCCACACTAATTCTTAATATGTTTTATGGCATGTTTAATAAATATATGTATGTGATATTAAGAATATGAAAGTGTAAGAATGTGGCTAAGGTGCCATGTTATGGTACAAAGTACTCAGGTACGTTTCCTACTCCTACTAGGATTATGAAATATGTTAATTGTAACATGAGAATAAGAATAAGAATGTGAACTCTGGCATATTTATGCATATTACTATTATATGGGGCATATGGGTTTTATTTTGAAGGGGAAGTGAATGTGGTGACCTAAGACCACGAACACGGTGACCTAAGACCGTGATATCTGAATGTGGTGACCTAAGACCACAGTAATCTGAATGTGGTGACCTAAGACCACGAATGCAGTGACCTAAGACCGCGATATGGAGTGTAGCGGAAGAAGGGTCGACTTAGTAGTCCCCATGGTGTACAGGTTGGTACGGGGGAGTGTAGCGGATGGCTTAATAGGTTTGGGTTTTGGGAATGCATCATAACTTGTATGCTATGATATGAATGTGTAATAATTGTTATGCCTGATTCGATTATGATTTAGTGTTGTGTACACATTGAGTCTGTTAATTCACCCCGTTGTGGGAACTATTTTCAGGTGACGAACGGTAATGGACCGGGCTCTGCAGAAGCTTAGGGATGGCCATGCACAGCAAGAAATTTACGATTTGGACTTTTATTTTATTTAAGCATTTTAATTTTAATTTTGGGATTATGTGATGTAATAAGGCCATAGTTGAACTACTTTATTTTTTTTTCCTTTATTTATTACGGTACAAATTTTTATTAATTAAAGATCAAGTGAAATTTATTTTAAAACAAACCCTAAATGTTTTGTCTCCTTAAATAAATGGATTTCAATATAAGATAAACTCTTTTTCAACTCAAGCCCAACCCAAACAATAGTTTTTTTTTTTTAAAACGCCCAAATTTTTCCTAAGTAACAGAAGAATTTTGAACCGGTTTACTTAAGGAACATACCAAATCTGGTCAAAGCTCGTGGGCCGGGTTTGGGGTGTTTCACCAAGAGGGGGTGAATTAGCCTTCAAATATTTTGGTGAAAGCAAAGAAAAAAAATGAAACAATGAACACAAAGAATTTAGAGTGGTTCAAACCCAATTGCCTACTCCACTACCTTAGCTTTTCACCACTAAATATTTTCCCAAACTCACTAATTTGTTCAAACTTTGAAGACAATGTTTAACCTTACAACTCCTTAAGATTTCTACCCCAAATCTTAAGTTACAAACCCTCTCAAAGAGATACAAATAAGAAAAAAAAGAAACAATCCTTACAAGATTAAGTTGTTTGCAAAATGAATCTCAAATACAATAAAATACACTTGAGAAAGAGAATGGAGGTAAAGTCCACAAGTGTAGTAAGAACAATGTAAAAGTATTAAGCCCTAAGGTTGTTTCGTTGATGATTTTTGCTTAAAAGTGCTTTTCTTGATGTTGTAAGTCTTTGGAGAATGGTATTTATACCCTTTAATAGATTTCCAGCTGTAAAGGTTACTGGTGTATTGAATATGGCCATTGGGGATATAAAACCTGAGCATTTATTTCACCTGCAATTGTAAGTATCGATGCCAAAAAATATTGTAACATCCTGAATTTTTGGGCCTATGCGTTTAATGGGTGAATATGTGTAATGAGTTAATTTGAGCATTAGGGGTGCAAATTGGGCTCAGGTTTGGGCCGAGGCTGTAGTTAAAATTCTTGTTTGAACACTTTAGTGGAAAGCTTGCTAAGTTAGGGCATAACAGATATTAGTTGTGTTTTAAAACACAAATGGGCTTGTGGCCCAGTGGCAAAATGGCGCCACCAAGAGGGAAGGGAGTTGGCGTCAATTGAAGGTCCAAGGTTCGAGTCACCTGGTACCTTTTATTTTAAATATTTTCGGCATTTATAAGAGCAGTAGTGGAGTTCGGCAATGATGCTTAAATTTAGGAATTTATTTAATGTGATAATAAGGTGGATAATGTGCTGATAAAGGAAGGAAGAGGTGGAGTTATCCATGACACTGTGGATGAGTAGTCAGATGAGGATAATGAGAAAAGATAGGATTTATCTGCAAGGCTAGGTGGTGGCCGAAATTTTGACTCTGAAGGGGAGGAGAAATCAGTTTCTAATATGGCAAAGGGGTGCCGAAATTTCCCCTACTATTGGCTTAACTATTAGATATCAGGAAGGGCACTTTCGGGTTTTTAAGTAAGTGCCAAAATTCTCTATAAGTAGGGGTGAGATCTCATCAATTCTGGCAATTGAGCCCTACTCTTTTCTTCATTCTTTGTGCCAAAATTCTCAGTCTTCCTCTGCAATTTCTTTTCTTTTGATTTCTTCAAAAGCCGAAACCTCCCAATCTTCTCAACATCTCTTCTTTCAAAAGCCGAAACCCTGAACTCTCTTCTCATCTCCATAGCCGAACACACCCTATTCTTTTGCCGATTCCTTCAACTAAAAGCCGAAACTACTTAGATTCTTTCTTATTATCTTCTCTTCTTGATCTTCTCAAAAGCCGAAAACTCCTAGGAGTTGCCGAATTTCCTATAGAGGTAAGTGTCGACTAGTGCTATTATTCTTGTTATTCTTTTCGGCTTTTTAAGCCAAAGTCAAATGGTTAGTTGATGGTTAGTGCCATCTTTAGTTTAACGTTTTCTTTCTGATCTCGTGTTCTCTTCTTTTGGGCGGCATTCCGGGATTTGAAGGAGATCTAATCGCCTAGGTTCTAAGCCAGAAATTGGTAGCATTCGAATCATATTATTTTCGAGATTTCAAGGTAAGGATTTCAATTCTCCTTAAAATGATCTGCCGTTTTCTTGTCGTTAGTCGTACCTTAACCTAATGTTTCGTTACCAGCCTCTGAACAACACGTAAGGCAGATAGCAGCTGTGTTGACTACGGATAGCGTCGACGTAGAAAGTCTTGTTCTAACGATAATCAGGTGTGTAGATCTCTAACACACTATTAAACCTGTATGTATGTCTATATATAAATGTTATGGGCTAAAAAGCCGAAAAGAGGCTGTGTAGACAGTCAAATGAAACCCTAAAAGGGTTAGGCAAGGATGCCAGGTACGTAATCATAGAAATCTCTATGTGTATCGAAATGTATGAAAGCCTGTATGATGTTTTCTTTATGTGTGTATGCATGGGGTGGGATTGATATGATGAAGGGGAAGAAGGTCGCATGGCGATCGGTGGCTTTGCCACATAGGTCACATAGTTATCAGTCTTTATGACAGGCAGCTCAGCTGTCGAAATGCTACTATGTATTATTAAGGTTGCATGGCGATCGGTGGCTTTGCCACATAGGTCACACAGTGATTGGTCTTTAAGACAGGCAGCACAGCTGTCGATATGGTGTGTAGAGGTTGGCGGGTTGATTGTAGAAATCCCGAAGGTGTGATGGTTGGTACGGGTTGGTGTGTAGAGGATGGAATTCTAGGATGGGTTGGGTCATTCATCATTTATTATTTATCATGTAATTCTGATTGTTGCCTTTATGTTTGGGCCAGGGCTCATAATGTGTTTGTGAGCCCAAGCCTTTTATGTGTTTTCGAGATTTGCACACTGAGTCTTGGTGACTCACCCTTTATTTTCCATAACTCTTTCAGATGAGCAGTAGATCGTGGACATGGGAGCCGAGATGGACTCGAGGGGCCATCAAGTTTTTTATGGATTATTTCGGCTTTTCTTTAAGTTTTAATTTTTGGAATATTTATGTAGTAAGGCCCCATAGTTTATATTTCACTGCTTAGTTTTTAATATTTGCAACTTATGAAATTTTGTCAAAAGGTTTAATTATTCAAAATAATAATAATACAGGTTTTTTTTCAAAAGGCCACCTATTTATTCAAATATTGTCTAATTAACTTACGATTTCCGAAACCAACGAAGCAAAAGTTTTCAATGTACAACCCGTAGCATACCAGATCCGGTCGAAACTTATGGGTCGGGTTTGGGGGTGTTACATTTTGGTATCAGAGCACAGTTCAAAACTCGGGCTGTGAAATGGGCCTAGTAGTGTTTTGAAAATTTGATGTGAATTTGAGAAAAATGTCTTGGATGAAGATATGGCCTTGGAGTCTACCGGCACCCGATCCACGCAGGTAAGTATTCTAACTCTTGATATGATATGCATGATTGGGCTTGATGGGCTTGATGGACGTAGACTAGTATGTTAGGCATTGATGGACTTTAGGCTTAGTTTAAACAACTCTTTAAATTCATAATACTTAATCTATCCAAACAAACCTGTGAACAAATCGCTGGGTTAGGGTGTGGCAACAGGCATGTGCATGTCTAGGATTGGATTCAGGAAGAGCTTGGTACTTAAGTAGTCCTAGTGACTCATATCCTCTTCGCTGGAATCCTACCTGGTGCGTAGTGACTGTTCACCTTAGCCACGAGGACTTGTTGATGGGCCAAAATCTATAATTAAAATCCGAAAGGGACCAGCCACCCTATTTTGCAAAATTACTAAAAATACCCCTTAGTTTTGTAAAAAAAATCGAAATACTCTTGATTTGTGAAAATTTCCCGGAATACCCTAGATTTGTAAAACTACCAAAATTTGTGAAATTTCCAAACAACCGTGATTTTATAAAATACCCATGTTTTGTGAATTTACCCGAAAACCCCTAGATTTATAAAAGTAACCCGGTTTGCAAAATCAAACTTTCCAAAGTACCTCTACTTCAAAAAAAATGTACCAAAATTCAAAGGAAATCACCAAGATACTTTATTTTGGAAAATTACGAAAATACCCTGTAGGACAAAACTATGGAAATACCCTTGGGTAGGGAAATGATGAAAATACCCTTATGTGATGAATGTGAGTGCATGGATGATATATGTATGTTGATGTGTGATGGTTGAATGTATGTGGTTTCTAGAATTAGGAGATAAACTTGAGACTGAAACTGTAGATAGGTCCGAATTCGAAAGAACTACTCTTAAACTACTGTCCATAAGATTGTTCGTGGTTAATCAGTGAAAGAAATTAATAATTCATAAAATTTCTAATTTAGATAATACGAGAATCAATGATGAGCGCTAAAAGAGGAAGAAGAGGCTGCAGTCGAGGTCGTCGAAGTGTTAGGACTGATGTGCTGACTCAGCTAGTTAGGGAGGTACTGAAGGAGGTTAAAGAAATCGGTGAAACACTTCGGGTTGGGTGCGTGGACTGTAAGAAAAAAAGAGATCGTAGTTTTCTAGGGTTGCAGTCTCGTTCTGTGAAGCATGTTAAGGTACGTCCAAACTTTCGGGTTTGCGAATATTGCAGAAGGCATCATCCGGGTGAATGTTGGAGGAAGTCAGGAACGTGTTTAAGATGCGGGTCTGAAGAGCATAAGGCTCGGGATTGTTCAATCACCATTAAGTCGGGTATGTTTTATGTGGATGCTATATTTTTTGGTATAGAAACTGTATGCGTGCAATGTTTATATATTATTAAATTAGAGTGCGCAGCGAAAGCATAGTGGTGAGACTTGGGTAGTACGATTAATAGTTAGTTGGGAATTTCGAGGACGAAATTTCTTTAAGGGGGTAGAACTGTAACATCCTGAATTTTTGGGCCTATGCGTTTAATGGGTAATTGGGCTCAGGTTTGGGCCAAGGCTGTAGTTAAAATTCTTGTTTGAACACTTTAGTGGAAAGCTTGCTAAGTTAGGGCATAACAGATATTAATTGTGTTTTAAAACACAAATAGGCTTGTGGCCCAGTGGCAAAATGGTGCCACCAAGAGGGAAAGGAGTTAGCGTCAATTGAAGGTCCGAGGTTCGAGTCGCCTGGTACCTTTTATTTTAAATATTTTCGGCATTTATAAGAGCAGTAGTGGAGTTCGGCAATGATGCTTAAATTTAGGAATTTATTTAATGTGATAATAAGGTGGATAATGTGCTGATAAAGGAATGAAGAGGTGGAGTTATCCATGACACTGTGGATGAGTAGTCAGATGAGGATAATGAGAAAAGATAGGATTTATCTGCAAGGCTAGGTGGTGGCCGAAATTTTGACTTTGAAGGGGAGGAGAAATCGGTTTCTGATATGGCAAAGGGGTGCCGAAATTTCCCCTACTATTGGCTTAACTATTAGATATCAGGAAGGGCACTTTCGGGTTTTTAAGTAAGTGTCGAAATTCTCTATAAATAGGGGTGAGATCTCATCAATTCCGGCAGTTGAACCCTACTCTTTTCTTCATTCTTTGTGCCGAAATTCTCAGTCTTCCTCTGCAATTTCTTTTCTTTTGATTTCTTCAAAAGCCGAAACCTCCCAATCTTCTCAACATCTCTTCTTTCAAAAGCCGAAACCTTGAACTTTCTTCTCATCTCCATAGCCGGACACTCCCTATTCTTTTGCCGATTCCTTCAACTAAAAGCCGAAACTACTTAGATTCCTTCTTATTATCTTCTCTTCTTGATCTTCTCAAAAGCCAAAAACTCCTAGGAGTTGCCGAATTTCCTATAGAGGTAAATGTCGACTAGTGCTATTATTCTTGTTATTCTTTTCGGCTTTTTAAGTCAAAGTCGAATGGTTAGTTGATGGTTAGGGCCATCTTTAGTTTAACGTTTTCTTTCTGATCTCGTGTTCTCTTCTTTTGGGCGGCATTCCGAGATTTGAAGGAGATCTAATCGCCTAGGGTTCTAAGCCAGAAATTGGTAGCATTCGAATCATATTATTTTCGGGATTTCAAGGTAAGGATTTCAATTCTCCTTAAAATGATCATCCGTTTTCTTATCATTAGTCGTGCCTTAATCTAATGTTTCGTTACCAGCCTCTGAACAACACATAGGGCAGATAGCAGCTGTGTTGACTACGGATAGCGTCGACATAGAAAGTCTTGTTCTAACGATAATCAGGTGTGTAGATCTCTAACACACTATTAAACCTATATGTATGTCTATATATAAATGCTATGGGCTAAAAAGCCGGAAAGAGGCTGTGTAGACAGTCAAATGAAACCCTAAAAGGGTTAGGCAAGGATGCCAGGTACGTAATCATAGAAATCTCTATGTGTATCGAAATGTATGAAAGCCTGTATGATGTTTTCTTTATGTGTGTATGCATGGGGTGGGATTGATATGATGAAGGGGAAGAAGGTCGCATGGCGATCGGTGGCTTTGCCACATAGGTCACATAGTTATCGGTCTTTATGACAGGCAGCTCAGCTGTCGAAATGCTACGATGTATTATTAAGGTCGCATGGCAATCGGTGGCTTTGCCACATAGGTCACACAGTGATCGGTCTTTAAGACAGGCAGGACAGCTGTCGATATGGTGTGTAGCGGTTGGCGGGTTGATTGTAGAAATCCCGAAGGTGTGATGGTTGGTACGGGTTGGTGTGTAGAGGATGGAATTCTAGGATGGGCTGGGCCATTCATCATTTATTATTTATCATGTAATTCTGATTGTTGCCTTTATGTTTGGGCCAGGGCTCATAATGTGTTTGTGAGCCCAAGCCTTTTATGTGTTTTCGGGATTTGCACACTGAGTCTTGGTGACTCACCCTTTATTTTCCATAACTCTTTCAGATGAGCAGTAGATCGTGGACATGGAAGCCGAGACGAACTCGAGGGGCCATCAAGTTTTTTTTATGGATTATTTTGACTTTTCTTTCAGTTTTAATTTTTAGAATATTTATGTAGTAAGGCCCCGTAATTTATATTTCACTGCTTAGTTTTTAATATTTGCAACTTATGAAATTTTGTCAAAAGGTTTAATTATTCAAAATAATAATAATACAGGTTTTTTTTTCAAAAGGTCACCTATTTATTCAAATATTGTCTAATTAACTTACGATTTCCGAAACTAACGAAGCAAAAGTTTTCAATGTACAACCCGTAGCATACCAGATCCGGTCGAAACTTATGGGCCGAGTTTGGGGTGTTACAAATATTTTGTTGATACTTTTTGAAATAGGTATCGATACCGAATCGATACCTTGTAGGGTTTATAAGAAACAGAATGTTATTTTGGTATCGCTTTTAAGAAAGGTATCGATTATTTTTAGAAAGTATCAATATCGGTAAAACGATATCGATAATTTTTAAGGTTCCTGAAAACAGAATGCATGTTTCGTCTCGATTTTTCCTAAGGTATCAATAATTCCAAAAATATCGATACTTGGCCAGATGGTATCGATACTTTTTGGCCTGGAGCAATTCTGATTTGTTTGAAAATCATTTTGATGTGTTAAAATGATTTTAACTTGATGGAAATCATTTTGACTTGGTTAAAAGCATTTTCACTTGATTTTAAAATTGTTTCAAAATTTCTAAGAGTTTAATATAAATATTCAAAGTTTTATTTCTTTGACTTCAAGTTTAAAAATCATTTTGTCAATTTTAACTTATATTAAAAAACACTTTAATTTGTTATATCAAAATCTTTTATCAAATAAAGCTTGGTTTAACAATAGTAACTAACTATTAACTTTGATAATAGAAATATTGTTACTAACAATGGACAACACACTCACACTAATGAGATCACTTAAATGGTACAAACTCATTTTACAAACTATTAAGGCATTGATTAAGTTTTTTTAGTATCTTCATTATTTTCAATCAAATGTTCGCATTGTTGTAGGATAAACTCCAACAAGGAATGATCATTTATCCCCTTTAATACTTTGTCGCGATATGATGCAAATTATAAAAATAACAAACTCCCAAGCAATTTTGGTTCCAATCCTACCAAGCTTTTTTTCCCTTCTCTTTTCTTTTTTTTTACATGATGGGTTTTTTTTTTTGTCTAAACAAAAATCAAAACACTAAAATAAAAAAATAAATAAGGTCATGAAGAGATTCAAATACACTTAAATAAACTTTAAAAAAGAACAAAGAAAAATGTGAATGCTAAAATGAATAACAACAATGAACGGAAGAATAAAAGTGAAGAACATTAAGACATAACAACACAAACAAAAACAAACAAGTTCATAAATAAAAAATGCAATTGACGCAAAAATAAAGAACACAAAAATTACAAGAATAGGTTATCTTAATTTGAAAAAAAAACTCTAAAGCTCTAATACCAAATGGTGTGAACATCACACAATTGCCATAAAATCCAACAACAATAAGTGGAAATAGAATCCCTAAATTGTCAAAGAACATGTTTTTAATAACATGTACTATCAATTTGGTTATAGAGAAGCAAGAGCCAATATTATTAGTTGAAATGGAATATTGACTCGTTGATTATATTAAATTAGGAATCAATATTATCTTGCAATTAGGTTTCACAATATTTCATATTTAAAATTGTTGGAATTCGTCCAAGACGGAGATGAGAAGATCCTCTCAATTTGATTTTTATACAAATTCAAAAAAGTTCAAGATTACAAAAGGAGACTTGATAAACCGTGATATATACATATTTTAATCCCACATTTAGCATACTTTTGGATGATTCATTCCCTGAATTGTGGAATTTGGTGCTCCTAATCCTTTAATTTCATGTTTTATACTTAGGAGAGCACCGGAGGATGAAAAGAACGAGAAACGGGCCAAAAAAGGAGAAAATGGGCCAAAGTACAAAATGCACACGACCTGGGCCCATGGCACACGGTCGTGCCTCTTTAGCAGACCCGGCCACGGCCTGGATTCGATTCACACGGCCATGCCACACGGGCGTGTCCCTGACATGACCTGTTTTAATTCTATTCGGAATAGGGTACTTAGAGGCAAAGAAAGACATTCCAAAAGCCTATATAAACACCCTAGAGGCCAACCTTCAAGGGGGTTCAGGTAGGTAGAGGAGCCAAGCCAGAGAAGCCAAACTTTGGGATTTACTCGAAGAAAGCCAGTTGATTCACCTCAAGAAGTCAAAATCATACTCAAGACGGAAGATCTTCCCTTCAATTTCCTTCAGGGGGTTTTAGGGTTTTTCTTATGTTTTGTTTTATACTTTCTTCTGAGATGTATTCTTTTATAATTATGAACTAAACCTCTCAAATACCTAAGGGGGATGAAACCTAAGACGAATCTTGTTATTGTTTTCTGAACTATATGATAAATACTTGATTTGTTATTAACTATGTGTTCTTAATTCTTATTTTAATATTTTAGGATATTGATTCAAGTATTGATGC
The DNA here is from genome assembly GCA_005393395.2 of Gossypium australe. Classification (NCBI taxonomy): domain Eukaryota; kingdom Viridiplantae; phylum Streptophyta; class Magnoliopsida; order Malvales; family Malvaceae; genus Gossypium; species Gossypium australe. The sequence continues at coordinate 27,431,067 of CM016614.1, read as the reverse complement.
CCTTAGGTAGTGGAGGAATATTCCATGTTTAAGAGTAGATCTAGCATAGTTAAGCGGAGTTGATCGCAACCCTAGAGATAGGATGACGAAAATCTGTCGGATTAGGGTAAACCTAATATGGGAGTCCACAGGTCGACTTAATGCAATTCTAGGGGTTTTAATTAGAAGGAGATTTCAATTAATCAACCTAGGATTAGACATTAGTAGCCTCGAGAGAGGTATTAATATAAATTAAGGAATCCTACGGATCAAGTCAAGTGAATAAATCGTCTGGTTCAGAGTTAAATAACAAGTGAAGTCTAGGTGGATTCTTCCTCGGGTATTGTCTTAATCAATTGGTTTTTTTCCCAAAAGTATTTCCCCAATTCCTTCTATGTGTCTTCGCATCTTCAGCTTAGTAGTTAGTTAATTTTAGATTAAATAGCAATTCCCTTAATTCTTAGGCTAAATAATAAAAGGAAAGTCAGTATTAGTACTTTTGGTTCCCTTGGGTTCGACATCCCGGTCATGCCACTAAACTATACTACTGTTCGATAGGTGCACTTGCCTCAAATCGTTGTCACAGTTAGTTTCTAGGCTCAATCATTCGTTATATAAATTTTAAGACTTCCTGACACGATCAAGACTATATGCCTATTTTTAAAAAATTAGGGTTTCACCTAAAAGTTCTCCAAGCCTAACTTAATAATAATAAAACAAATTTAAAAAAATTAAAAATATCAGCAATGCTAGAACAAAGATCTTAATTCACTTCACTATGCAACAAAAATATGAAAAACCTCAAAAATCAAACGATTTTGCCAGATTAGAAATATTTTTTTACTGGAGCATACTTTTATCTCTAAGAATCCATGACATTAAGTTAGAAATTGCTTCTTATATCTTCCTAGCTTGTACTTTCGTATTTGAACTCATTGGCACACAAGTTTTTTTTATCATTATCACTAATCTTGATTATATTTTGAAGCTTGATTGTATAGGATGTTTTATTGGTGACGAAATTATTTATATCAATTATATCTAAATTTTGACTCACTAGCACAAAACACCAAATATACTTGTATTCTAAATTTTAAGTATACCATAAAACTCATATATCCTATGAAACATATGATATTTTTTTTAATTTACTCATCTATGGATAATTATATACTAGATTTTGATTTAATTGCACTAGACATCTCAAACTACGACCCTCATTCTAAATTGGTCCTCATACTTTAAAACGTTCTAATTATATCCTTAAACTATTGATAAGTAACAGCCAAAATTTCAGTGAAATCAGAACAAGGGTTTCGGGACCACAAATTCGATTCGAAAATAAAGTTTATTTTTATTTTATTATATGTTTCATATTATGATAGATATGACGTGTGAAAATTTTGGTACGAAAATTTTATCGATTGAGTTCTTAATTTCGAGAAGGGCTAAATCGCATAAAATGCGAAAGTTGAATTCTAGTTGCTATAAGGATTAAATAGCTATGGGATTCAAAACTTAAGGTCCTTATATGGTAATTAGACCATTAAGAAAAGTATGTAGTTTTTCTTGGTGACTTATCCATGGAAATATAGAAAAAGGGTAAGGACTAAATTGGAAAGTGAAATTTTTAATTAATTAAAAGATGATAAATTAGATTTCATCTTATTTTCTCATCATCTTCCCCAAAATAAAACATGGAAACCTTAGGAGAGAGAGAAAAAACTTTCATGTCCAAATTGGGTAAGTTTTCTTATCTCGTTTTTAGTAATTTTGATATTTTTGGAATTGGGATAGTCTAAACTATCTATTTGGGGGATTAAATTGAAAAGTTATCAAGATATGAAAAATGGGTCATGGATGTATATGCTGGAAGTTTGAAATTTATGGTAGAAAATGAAATATTATTGATAGATAAACAACTTTTACAAAGTGATTTTTGATGAAAACATGATTTAGGGACTAAAATGTAAACTTGTGAAATTGAAGGAAAAATTATGAAATTTTATGAATACATGTGCTATAAATTTTGTAATGGGGCTTTGGTTACGTTTGGAATAGGGAGTAATTTGCACAAGTTTCATTTTCTGAGCCTAAGGACGAAAATGGAATTTATGGAAAATTAGGTGCAAAATGGTAATTTTACCTAGGATGAAAATTGAGTCCACTTGAATGTGAAATGTGGTAAATATGTTAAATTTAATCATATAGATCTGGATAGACCAAATTCGGAGTTAGAACAAGGAAAAGGAGGAAAATGTTGGATTAGTATATGTTTGTACACGAACCTTTGACGAGGTAAGTTCGTGTAACTAAATTGTATATATTTTTATGACTGAAATAAATGTTGTGCTTGTGAATTGTATAAATGCCTTAATTTTTTGAAATGATCACATATTCGTCAAAGCTCAATAAATGAAATGTGCTTGATCAGCAATAATGCTCTAAAAATGATAAATGATAAAAATGTAAATTTTAGACTTGAGTTGAATGTGAACACTTGAATTGTATGAATGCATAAATTTATGAGATTGAACATATACCCGAAAATTGCCTGATAAATGTTAAATCCCGTTTGAATAAATGGAAGTCGATGGATAAATGTGATTTCCCTGATAAAACTGCATGTGTTGCAGAATGGATTTAGCCCGAACAGGTAATCTGAAATGAGCCTCTCGAGTATATGTTTCAATTAGGATTTAGCCTAAACTGGTAATCCTAATTGACTGGATTTAGCCTGGACTAGTAATTCAGATCAGACTCTATATGGAATTCTTTCTCATATAAAGGATTTAGCTTGGACTGGTAATCCGACAAAGCCCTTAGAATATATGTTACAGCTAGAATTTAACCTAGACTGGTAATTCTGTTGTATGATACGTGGCTCGAGATTGTACCTACAAGGTACTACTGAGTATGAATTGACGCATTCTGATTTGTACACCTCGAGTGTACTACCAGTGTATCTATAACACCCCAAACCCGGCCCATACGTTTCGACCAGATCTGGTATGCTACGGGTTGAACGTTAATATCTTTTGCTAAGTTGGTTTTAGAAAATCATAAGTTATTAGGCAATATTTGAATAAATAAGTGACATTTGAAAAGAAACCTTGTATTATTATTATTTGGTATAAATAAACCCCTGACATAAATTCATAAGTTGCAAATATTAAAAAAAAACTACTTAGGCGAATATAAACTATGGGGCCTTATTACCTAAATATTCCCAAAACAAAAATTAAAGGAAAACCGAAAATAATCTATAGAAATAAAAACTTGATGGCCCCTCGAGTCCGTCTCGGTTCCCATGTCCACGATCTACTGCTCATCTGAAAAGTTAGGGAAAAATAATAGGGTGAGTCACCAAGACTCAGTGTGTAAATCCCGAAAACACATAAAAGGCTTGGGCCCACAAACACATTATGAGCCCTGTCCCATACATAATGGCAACAATCATAATCACATGACAGATAATAAATGATGCAAAGCCCAACCCATCCTAGAATTTCATCCTCTACACACCAACCCGTACCAACTATCACACCTTGGGGATTTCTACAATCAACCCACCAACCGCTACACACCATATCGACAGTCATACTGCCTACTCCTTATCAATCAAGAATTTTAACGTGGTTTTCTACCACCGATTACCAAGTGACCTAACATTTCATTACGTGGGTTTTCTACCACCAATCACCAAGTGACCTAACATTTCATTACGTGGGTTTTCTACCACCGATCACCATGTGACCAATCATGCTCTTCCCCTTTCCATATCAATCCCATCCCATGCATACATTCATGCAAAATTAAGCAATATACTACCTAAGAGATTTCAGTCTTTCACATACATCGATACACATAGAGAAGTTTCTATGGCACATACCTGGCATCCTTTGCCTACCCTTTCTGGGTAACCCGTCTGTTCATACAGCCTATTTTTCGGATTTTAACCATCACATATATATACATACAGATTATTAGTGTGTTTAAAGATCTACACACCTGGTTACCGTTAGAACGAGACCTTCTAAGTCAACGCTATCCGTAGCCAACACAGCTGCTATCTGCCCTATGTGTTGTTCAGAGGCTTGAAATCCCGAAAAGTGATATGAGATTCAGGAACTAGTGTTTCCGGCTTTTAGATCTAAGAGATCTTACTAGAGAAGATTCGGCTACTCCTAGAGAATTTCGGCTTTTTGCGAAAATCAGGAAGAGAAGATGATTCAAAGAAATCTATAGACATTCAGCTTTTAGAAGAAAGAAGAGAAAAAAATAATGGAGTTTTCGGCTTTCAGAAGAAAGAAGAGAAAAGAACAGTGGAGTTTCGGCTTTGAATCAAAGTGAAGATGAGGGAATAGGGTTAGGAATTTCGACTTCTACTCAGAGGAGAAGAGAAAGAAAAGATGGAAACCTTAAATGCCGAAAAATAAAGAAGAGAACCCTCCCTATTTATAGAAATTTCGGCACTTACCTATGAAAAACTGAAAGTGCCCTTCCTGATAACTAAAACTTAAGCAAATAAAAAGGGAAAATTCGGCACCCCTTTGCCATAAAGAAACCGATTTCTTCCCTCCTCTAGGTGATGGAGTTTCGGCCAACACCTAGCCTTGCAGATAGCTCCTATCTTTTCTCTTTTTATCTTCCATATTATCAACTATAATATCTACATTATCCCGTTCACATAAATCCTCCTATTTTTGAGCCTTGTTGCCATCCACTCCACCGAACCCTAATGCCAAAAATTATCTAACTTAAATTAAAATAATTGGGCTCCATGAAACTTAAATTTGGGCCCCTTACTCCCTTGTGTGGCGTCACCTCCTAATATTGGGCCACAAGCCCACTTTGGTATTTTAAACACAGATACTACCTTTTAAACCCTATAATGCCCAAACAGTTAATTTTAATCAAGGCCTCTACCTAAGCCTGAGCCCAATTTGGACCCCTAACACTTAGATTAACACATTAAACATATCCACCCATTAAACGCATAGGCCCAAAAATTCAGGATGTTACAGTATCCATCGATATTCCAAATAGATTCAACAGGTAAAACTCTTGACATTAGAAGAATATGAATAAGAAATGAGTTATTACACGTGTATGCCTGAAATACACGAAAATGATGGTACGTGACGATTGATTTAAGAAAACATGAGATGATGATACTTGTACATGAAATTCATTTGATGAATATGTCATCCTTGATTATAGACTTGTATACTTTGAGTGTACTACTACTCGTGTGACATTGATATTTCGAGAAATATGAATAAAGTTCTGATATGAAATAATCTGAACTTGAGATGAACTATTATGAAATTATACTTGTAAAATAATGAGATGATTTATGCATGTTAAATGAACAAATGTTATGGAATGCAAATGTGCATGGAAACTCAATTGTTGTTGAGCCCAAACAGGTGTTGAGGTTATTATGGAATATATGACTAACAAGGGCTATGAAAATATGTGTAGGGCTTAAAGTCAAATTGAATGAATGTGCCTTACATAGTTACCTCAAAATAGAATGAATGGTAAGTTAATTACCATGTTATACGAACTTACAAAGCATACAATGCTTATCCCGTTTTATTTTCCCCTGTTTTAGAGTAAATCGGAAGCTCGTTGGTTTGGAAGCTCAGCGGAGATCACTCACACTATCCATCGGCCCATGTCGGTATAATATGGTAAATCAATTACGGTTGTAATGACATGTATAGGATATGTTGGCCATATTGGCATGTAAATATAAATAATACTTGTAATCTAGCCATTAGAATGGCTAGTAATGGTTGTTTTGATATGCTTGTAATGTTATATTATGGTAACTATATATATGTATGTCAAGTTATTGATCAAATCATGTTTAACACATAAATTGAACCAAGGTAAATTAGTAAACATGTATGCATGCAATGATAGGCCATGTTGAATGATGAAATTTTCTTATTTGAATGCTTGGAATGGTTGGATTGTACTTGGTATGTTTTGGTGCAGGAAAATGGTAAAATTTGGGTGACAAATGAGGCTAGGAAATGGCTTTATTTTGTCCACACGGGCGTGTGTCTAGACCGTGTGTCTACCCCATGGTCGTGTGGCCTAGCCGTGTGTCCCCTGTACCTTAAATTCGAGAAAACAAAATGCTCAGAATTGAGCACACGGGCGTGTGTCTCAGCCATGTGGGAGACACGGCCTTGAACACGGGCGTGTGTTTTGGCCGTGTGAAACCTACACCTAATTTGAATCGAATTAGTTAACCACACGACCTAGCGCACAGGCGTGTGGCATGGTCGTGTGGCGCAAGACAGAGAGCTACCAAGTTTTGAACACGGCCTATAGCACGGGCGTGTCCCTTGGACCACAGGGTGTGTGAGCCCTGCACCTTGGAAAATTTTGAAATTTTGCGAAAAATTCCCTGAGTTCCTGATTTAGTCCCGACTTGATTCTAATGTTCGTATTGGGCCTCGAGGGTCCATTTAAGGGATATTATGAATGATCTCGGTGAATGAATAGTAACTTGCCTGAATTAATCGATAAATGTTCTAAATGTTCTGGTAACGCTCTGAAACCCTGTTTCGGCGGTGGATACGGTATAGGGGTGTTACACTGTAACATCCTAAATTTTTGGGCCTATGCGTTTAATGGGTGGATATGTTTAATGTGTTAATCTAAGTGTTAGAGGTCCAAATTGGGCTCAGGCTTAGGTAGAGGCCTTGATTAAAATTATATGTTTGGGCATTATAGGGTTTAAAAGGTAGTATCTGTGTTTAAAATACCAAAGTGGGCTTGTGGCCCAATATTAGGAGGTGACGCCACACAAGGGAGCAAGGGGCCCAAATTTAAGTTTCATGGAGCCCAATTATTTTAATTTAAGTTAGCTAATTTTTAGCATTAGGGTTGGTGGAGTGGATGGCAACAAGGCTCAAAAATAGGAGGATTTATGTGAATGGGATAATGTAGATATTATAGTTGATAATATGGAAGATAAAAAGAGAAAAGATAGGAGCTATCTGCAAGGCTAGGTGTTGGCCAAAATTCCATCACCTAGAGGAGGGAAGAAATCGGTTTCTTTATGGCAAAGGGGTGCCGAATTTTCCCTTTTTATTTGCTTAAGTTTTAGTTATCAGGAAGGGCACTTTCGGTTTTTCATAGGTAAGTGCCGAAATTTCTATAAATAGGGAGGGTTCTCTTCTTTATTTTTCGGCATTTAGGGTTTCCATCTTTTCTTTCTCTTCTCCTCTGAGTAGAAGCCAAAATTCCTAACCCTATTCCCTCATCTTCACTTTGATTCAAAAGCCGAAACTCTATTATTCTTTTCTCTTCTTTCTTCTAAAAGCCGAATCTCTATAGATTTCTTCGAATCATCTTCTCTTCCTGATTTTCGTAAAAAGCCGGAATCCTCTGGGGGTAGCCGAATATTCTCTAGTAAGATCTCTTAGATCTAAAAGCCGGAAACACTAGTTCCTAAATCTCATATCACTTTTCGGGATTTCAAGCCTCTGAACAACGCATAGGGCAGATAGCAGCTGTGTTGGCTACGGATAGCGTTGACTTAGAAAGTCTCGTTCTAACGGTAATCAGGTGTGTAGATCTCTAAACACACTAATAATCTGTATGTATATATATATGTGATGGTTAAAAGCCGAAAAATAGGTTGTATGAACAGACGGGTTACCCAGAAAGGGTAGGCAAAGGATGCCAGGTATGTGCCATAGAAACTTCTCTATGTGTATCGATGTATGTGAAAGACTGAAATCTCTTAGGTAGTATATTGCTTAATTTTGCATGAATGTATGCATGGGATGGGTTTGATATGGAAAGGGGAAGAGCATGATTGGTCACATGGTTATCGGTGGTAGAAAACCCACGTAATGAAATGTTAGGTCACATGGTGATCGGTGGTAGAAAACCCACGTAATGAAATGTTAGGTCACTTAGTGATCGGTGGTAGAAAACCACGTTAAAATTCCTGATTGATAAGGAGTAGGCAGTATGACTATCGATATGGTGTGTAGCGATTGGTGGGTTGATTGTAGAAATCCCCAAGGTTTGATGGTTGGTACGGGTTGGTGTGTAGAGGATGGAATTCTAGGATGGGTTGGGCTTTGCATCATTTATTATCTGTCATGTGATTATGATTGTTGCCATTGTGTATGGGTCAGGGCTCATAATGTGTTTGTGGGCCTAAGCCTTTTATGTGTTTTCGGGATTTACACACTGAGTCTTGGTGACTCACCCTATTATTTTTCCCTAACTTTTCAGATGAGCAGTAGATCGTGGACATGGGAGCCGAGACGGACTCGAGGGGCCATCAAGTTTTTATTTCTACAGATTATTTTCGGTTTTCCTTTAAGTTTTGTTTTGGGAATATTTAGGTAATAAGGCCCCATAATTTATATTCGCCTAAGTAGTTTTTTTAGTATTTGCAACTTATGAATTTATGTCAGGGGTTTATTTATACCAAATAATAGTAATACAAGGTTTCTTTTCAAATGCCACTTATTTATTCAAATATTGCCTAATAACTTATGATTTTCTAAAACCAACTTAGCAAAAGATTTTAACGTTCAACCCGTAGCATACCAGATCTGGTCTAAACGTATGGGCCGGGTTTGGGGTGTTACAATTTGGTATCAGAGCCCAGTTCAAAACTCAGGCTGTGAAATGGGCCTAGTAATGTTTTGTAAAGTTGATGTGAATTTGGAAAAAAACAATTCCCAGAAGAAGATATGGCCTTCGAGTCTACCGGCACCCGATCCACGCATGTAAGTATTCTAACTCTTGATGTGATGTATATGTTGGGTTTGATGGGCTTAATGGACGTAGAATAGTATGTTAGGCATTGATGGACTTTAGGGTTAGTTTAAACAACTCCTTAAATTCATAAGACTTAATCTATCCAAACAAACCCGTGAACAAATCGTTGGGTTAGGGTGTGGCAACAAGCATACGCATGTCTAGGATTGGATTCAGGAAGAGCTTGGTACTTAAGCAGTCCTAGTGACTCACCTCCTCTTTTCTGGAATCCTACCTGGTGCTTACTGACTGTTCACCTTAGCCACGAGGATTTGTTGACGGGCCAAAATCTATAATTAAAACCCGAAAGGGACCAGCCACCCTATTTCACAACTAAAATACCCCCCAAGTTTTGTAAAATTTTCAAAATACACTTGATTTGTGAAAATTTCCAAAATACCCCAGAATTGTAAAACTACCAAAATTTGTGAAAATTACCGAAACACTTCGGTTGGCAAAATTTTCAAAATATCCTTGGTTTGTGAAAATTTTCAAACAACCGTGATTTTATAAAATACCTAAGTTCTGCAAATTTACTCAAAAATAGATTTACAAAAGAACCCGGTTTGCAAAAGAAAAAAAAACCTTCCAAGATATCCCTGTTTATAAAAAAAAAAGGGAACAAAACAACAACAACATCAAAATATCTCTACTTCGAAAAAAAAAACTTGTTTTCCAAAAGACCCTTGCTTTATAAAAAGAAAAAAAATGTACCCAAAGTATTTCTAATTCAAAGAAAATCACCAAGATACTTTATTTTGGAAAATACCCTGTAGGACAAAACTACGGAAATACCCCCGGGTATAGAAATGATGAAAAAAAAAACCCTTATGCGATGAATGTATGTGGTTTCTAGAATTAGGAGATAAACTTGAGACTGAAACTGTAGATAGGTTCGAATTCGAAAGAACTACTCTTAAAACTACTTTCCATAAGATTGTTCGTGGTTAATCAGTGAAAGAAATTAATAGTTCATAAAATTTCTAAAATTCCTAAGTAGTTTTTTTAATATTTGCAACTTATGAATTTATGTCAGGGGTTTATTTATACCAAATAATAATAATACAAGGTTTCTTTTTAAATGTCACTTATTTATTCAAATATTGCCTAATAACTTATGATTTTCTAAAACCAACTTAGCAAAAGATTTTAACGTTCAACCCGTAGCATACCAGATCTGGTCGAAACGTATGGGTCGGGTTTGGGGTGTTACATACACGTTATATCATCAAGTCCTTTCGTTATTAAAACCGTTAAATGACATGTTAAATATTATAAAACTAAATATAAAGTAATTTTTTTAAAGATAAATAGAATGTTATCTATAACTTTTAAAAGTAAAAACTAAAAAAAAAAGAATGAACAATAAAGCTTGTGTAAAAGCTTAGAAAACCTCAAAACTAATATTTTTAAAACATCAATTTTTACAACATTCATTTTTTCTTAAAATTTTCATTTTAAATTATGTCACATAATATCTAACATTTCATTTAATAGTTAATTTAATGATTTTATTGATTGAAGGACCTAATTTACATAACCTCAATAGCTTGGAGATGTAATTAGAATGATTTGAAGTTTAAAGACTAATTTAAAATAAGGGTCATAACTTAAGGATGTTTGGTATAATTAACTCCTAGATCTTATTAAACATCTATACTTATTATTTAAGCTCCTAACTGAGTCGGTGTCATCCTCAACTGAGCCACTAACTCAATTAGGAAGTCACGAGAATGCCCTTTCGTAATTAAAACAAGTAATATTATTCAAGTATATTTCACTTTAAAAATAATAAAAATAATATATTATATGGTGATATTTGAACCTGTGCCACTTACATTAGTAAAACTTTTAATTTATCATTCATCTAAAACTTTATTTCAATATTTTTATACATTATAATTTTATCATGCACACTTTATTACCTCCATTAATTGTATATATTAATAATGTTTTTTTTAATTTTAATAACCTACATATTTAATGTGTTATTGTTAATTAGTTAAAACCATATGTTTATTGTGATTTGTGTGTTTAGATTAATTATTTGTTTAAGGTTTATTGTGATTTGTTAGGTTATGAATGTTATGTTTTAATTTTTTTTAATATATTTGAAAGTTTTTATGTTAGTAACTATTATAAAGTAATTGTTAGTTAATGATAACAATAGAAAAAATAGATAAATACTAAAAATATTTCTATCATAGATATTATTAGAAATGGTAATAAATTTGATATTTCTTGATGAGATAATAACTTCAGCACAAAGGGAGAAAGTTGATAAGATGATGAGAGAATTGTAAGATTACAGAATGAAACCAGAAGAAGACATCATTCAACACCTTATTACCGTAAATCAAAATATGCAAGAAGTGTTATGGAAGGGTCATGAATTGATTAGAAAGAAAAAAGTGCAATACTTAACCCTTAGAGGGACATTAAAAGAACGGGAGCATCAAATCATTTTAGACCAACTTTAGAAAACATTGGTACAACGAACCTATTGGAATCTAGTTATATACTTCGTGAAGTTTATAATCTCTTATGGAGCAAGGAAAATAGCGAGACTGTAACACCCCTAACCTGTATCAGTTGTCGGAATAGGGTTACGGAGCATTACCGAACTTATTTCTTAAATAATCATACATTTCATATACATTTCTCAAATCCAAACAGAAGTCATTAAAATAAAATCATATAGTCCCTAAAACGAGCCCTCGAGGCCCAAAACAAGCATTATAAGTGGTTCCGGACTAAATCGAATACTTAATAAATTTTTAGAAATACATAGAAAATTTTCAAAGTGCAGGGGACACGCGCCCGTGTGGACAGGCCGTGTGTCTCACACAGCCAAGTGACACGCTCGTGTCACCGGTCGTGTGGACATTCGAAATGGGATCAGATGGCCGTGTTGCAGCTCGTGTCTAACCCCGTGTAACTCTCTAACTTGGGTCACACGGTCAACCACACGCCCGTGTGACTAGCCCATGTACCCTTCGAAATGGCCTCACACCCCCGTGTGCTAGGCCGTGTGAAGCTACTGGCTTGGTTTCTAAATAAGTATCAGGGGACACCGTGTCACCTAACACACGGCTGAGACACACGCCCGTGCCTCTGCCCGTGTGGACAAAAATAGGCTACGATTCAAGCCACATTTCTCACCCAAAATTTCATCAACCTAAACACATCCAATAGAATATCCTAACATCAATAAGCATTCAAACCAATTACAACCAAGTCCAAATCATGCTATACCAATACCAATAATAAACAATGCTCATAAACTTCCCAATTGGGCATTCAAAATCATACCAATATCACTTGCAAAAAAATCACCTATAGGGTCAAATGCATAAATATACTTTTATGCCTAACACATAACCAATATACCATTTCTCAATCTCAACCACATAATACTCAAAATTTCCAAACCACAATCAAGGCATTTACATGGCAATCCAAATACATACAAAATGAGAATAACCACATATATACATACATATACCAACATATGCCAAATCAAGTCATGTTAGATGACTAATTATATAACCAAAACATATAGGCTTCCATTAGCCAAAATGACCTATACAACAACCAAAATACTCAAAGTTCAAAAGTACCAAAACAACGGCTGGATAGTGTGATAGGATCTCTGTAACACCCCTCACCCGTATTCAATGCCGAAATAGGGTTACAGAGCATTACCGTACTTATAACATATATAACTGTATTTTTCTCATGCATTCAATCAATTCATATAATCGTCATTCAATCTCAATCAATTTTTCCCTTATAATAGCCTACGAGGCATTAAACATGCTTTAAAAGCGGTTAGGACTAAACTGATAACTTAGAAAACTTTCACAAAACTTTGAAATTTTTTCTCAAAACAGAGGACACACGCCCGTGTGGCTAGGCCGTGTGTCTCACACGGCCACCAGACACGCCCGTGTCACAGGCCGTGTGAAAACAGGGGGTACATACTGACTTGGGTCACACGGCCAACCACACGCCTGTGTGTCTAGCCCGTGTGCCCTTCGAAGTGGCCACACACGCCCGTGTGCTAGACCGTGTGCCAATTAAGGGGTATACTGACTTGTACCACACGGCCGGTCACACGCCCGTGTGTGAGATCGTGTGGAGCATTCTGACTTCATTTTAATTTCCACACCAGGGAACACACGGCCGTGTAATTTGACCGTGTGTCACACACGGCTGAGACACACGCTCGTTTCTTTGCCCTTGTGGACAAAAATAGGTCATTCACCAAGCCAATTTGCCATTAAAACTCATGTACACCTATACCAATTCAATATCACCAAAATATAACATTTATAAGCATTTAAAAAAAACCTTAATCAAACATCTTTCATACCATTTCAATACCACCAAATACAATACATACTATTTCCTGACATGTCTTCTAAAACATACCAATATTCACAATCTCAATTCATCAATATGAACACATTCAAACATGCATTAATTTACCTAATATCACCAACATATCATTCATAAAACATGGGCTCTTTCATACTCCAAATACTATTTTAAAATCTACTCATCACAATTAGCATTTATAGGACAATTACCAAACTTAAAACAAAGGTCAATTGCACACTTATACATCATCAAAATCATCAATATAGCCAACTCACATGACTATATATATAAAAACCAAAATATAGGCATTCATAAGCCAATTCAAATGGCAAAAGTCACAACCAAAATAATTATCAAAATGACCACAAAACCTATACATGCCATATAACCAATATCACAAGCTTATAAGTGCCAAACCATAACTAGATAGTGAGATATGATCTCCGATGACTTCCAACCCGAGCGAGCCTCTGAATCACTATAAACATAGAAAAGATAACAAAGTAAGCTATAAAGCTTAATAAGCTCGTATGATAATAACTCATCTCATCAAATAAACACATTTTAAGCCATTATAAATACTATAATATAACTTGTATAATTCCACCTTTATGTAATGCATACATTCACATAGTTAACGAAGAATTTCACAGGTTTATTCATTTCAATGCTTATATGGTTTGAATACTTCTTATCAATTCATTCACATTTACATAAGCATAAGCAAATAGAAATAAACTATACTCAATTCAATAGCCATCACCTTTATATATATTTCATTGAACCATATGAATTCCCATAATCTTCCACTTAATCATCATATGAAATTCACTTTTAACACTTACTTGTTGATTTCTGTCATGAGTACCTTGACTAAGTCGTACCTTCACTTATAACCGCGTTTCATCAACATTTCCCGTTGAACCATTTGGAATACTAAAGGATACTCGAGAATCTCGTACACACAGTACTGTACCAATGCCATATCCCAGATATGGTCTTACATGTAATCTCGTATCGATGCCAATAGCCCAGCTATGGTCTTCCACGAAGTCTCATATTGATGCCATATCCCAAATTTGGTCTTACTCGTAATATCAGTAACTCTAATGTCATGACATTTGTATCCTATCTACTCCTAAGGTTCAACCAGGACTTTCGATGTATCGAATCTCTGTCGGTCATTTCTGTAGTATCGCACTCAATAGCATTCACATTCACAATTATATCGATTAAGCATTTATACATATATAATTCAATACTTATTTAAACATACGAACTTACCTTGTTCGCTATAATGACGAATTAGGTCGACTAATCCGATACTTTGTTTTCCCCCGTTCTAGATCCAAATCTCGTTTATCTCAATCTATATAATTTCAAAATTTACTAATCTAATCATCATTTCATTCAATTTAGCACAATTTACAAATTTTGGTAAAATTACATTTTTTGCCCCTATTATTTCACATTTTTTCAATTTAGTTCTTATCACATAAAATCACAAATTAGTGAAATTCCCAATAAACCCATGCTAGCCGAATTACCATAATGCTCCTAGTAGCCCATAATTTTCATTTATTTCACATTTTAACTACACATTTTTCACATTTCTCAATTTAGCCCCTAATTTACATTTTCACTAAAAATCACTTAACAAAACTTGTTTAACTAATATCAAATATTCATAATCTATCATCAAACATCAAAACACACAAGTATTCATCAATGGAATCATTCAAAATCTTTAAAAGTTTTGCAAATTAGTCTCTGGGCTAGCTAGACTAAGCTGCAACAATCTCAAAAACGTAGAAATCATTAAAAACCGAGTCAAAAATCTTACCATGCAAAGGACTTGAATGGCTGAATATTTTAAGCTCCTTCAATGGATTTTTCTACTTGTATTTTCAATGGAATCCTCACATTATAAAGATGATACATTGTTTTTTGTTTATTTTAATTTACTTTATTTATTAACTTACATTTTTAACATTAATCATTAACATTAAAACACTTAATAAAAGTGTCAATAAATGTCCACCATATAAAAAATTGGTCTAATTACATCATAAAGACCTATACTTTAAAAACCATAGCAAATAAACTTATAGCACTCTACTTTTACACTTTACGCGATTTAGTTCTTTTTACCGAATTAAGCATTTAAACGGTAAAATTTCTTTACGAAGTTTTCATGTAATTAATCTAACATGCTGTAAACCTTATTAAAATAATAAAATAAATATTTTGACTTTAGATTTGTGGTCCCAAAACCACGGTTACGATTTAACCCAAAAACAGGCTATTACAATCTCCAACAACTTCCAATCCGAGCAAGCTTCGAAATCACTATAAGACACGAAAAGTAAACAGAGTAAGCTATTAAGCTTAGTAAGCTCGTATGGCTAATAATTACAACTTACCATTCATTCACAATATAAAGAAGCATAAGTTTAACATAGGTAAGTTTCAATTAATCCAAAGGTTAGCACAAAATCATAACCTTGTTAGTCATGTATGAATACATCAACTATGAATTACTTGTCATACTTTTCACAAATACCTGAACTGGTTCGTATCATCTCTTATATCCTTGTACCATCATCTTTAGCCGTTGAACCATTTGGAATGCTATCGGATACTTGGGAATCTCGCACACTAAGTACCAATACATGCTCGAAACCATCTCAATCTCATATTTCATATAAATGCTCACTCTCGAGCTATCATTGGGTTTGCTCACACAAGCTGACGGTCAAGACGTAACTACACGGTGCTACTCACACAAGCTGACGAGTAACTGCAACACATGCCAAAAAACTCAACCACCAATAGAACGTACGGACCAGCACCCAAAACACAGTAACCCCTAATGACATGTCATTTGTATCATATCTATTCCTAAGGTTCAACCGGGATTTATACATTACTGATAACTCATCGAGAATTTCCAAGGTATCGTATCATCACAATTATATCAATTAAGCATTCAAACACATATAATTTAATGCTTACTAAACAAACGAACTTACCTCGAATTAATATGGAGAAAATCGAGCAATCAATCCACTACTTTGTTTTTCCCCCGATCTAATTTCGTACGTTGCTTTTCTTGATCTATATAATCAAATTTGAATTATTTAAATATCATTCTATTTAATTTAATCCAAATTTTATATTATGGCAAAATTACTACTTTCCCCTAAACATTTAACTTCTTTACAATTTAGTCCCTAGGCTCGTAAAATGAAATTCATTCAATTTAATCCCTACCCAAGCCTAGCCAAATATTAAACATACTTATAGCAGCCCATATTTTTCACATATTCACACATTTACCACACAATTTATCACATTTCTCAATTTAATTCCTAATCTGCAATTTCAACTAAAATCATTTAACAAATGTTGTTTATCTAACAACATTTATTTTCTATCATCAAACATCAAATACATACACATTCATCAATGGTAAAACCCTATAATTTTAACAATTTTGCAAATTAGTCCCTGGGCTAGCTAGATTAAGCTTTAACGACTCTAAAAACATAAAAATCATTAAAAATTGGACAAAAATGCATACCACGCACACAAAAACACCATTGCCAAACCTAGCAAGCTCACATAGATTCTTTTTCTTTGAAATTTTGATGGTTTTTAGTTTAGGAAGATGATACTTTAATTTTTTTTATTTAATATATCATTATTTACCAAATTACTAGTATAACCCTTTTAAAACATTAAAATTTCCAATATACCAAGCCATCACATTCCACTAACTCATTTATGGGCTAATTATCACATAAGGACCTCCACATTAAATTTATATAGCTATTAGACACCTTTATCTATTAGAACACAACTTTTACGCTTTACGCGATTTAGTCCTTTTTATCAAATTGAGCATACAAACGATAAAATTTCTTAACAAAATTTTTTATACAATCATACTAACATGCTGTAGACCTCAAAATAATAATAAAATAATTATTTTGATTTTTGATTTGTGGTCCCGAAACCACTGTTCTGATTTCACTGAAAACGGGCTGTTACAACTCCCTCTTAGGAATTTTCGTCCCCGAAAATCTTACTAGAAAATAGGTTAGGGTACTGTTTCCTCATAGCTTCTTCAGGTTCCTACGTAGCCTCTTCAATGTTGTGACATTGCCAAAGAACCTTCACTAGAGCTATGCTTTTGTTTCTTAACTTTTTAATCTCTTGGGCCCAAATTCTGGTCGGTTCTTCGCTATACGACATATCGGGTTGTATTTCAATCTCTGCCGGAGAAATTATGTGCGACAGATCTGATCGGTACCGTCATAACATTGACACATGAAACGCATTATGAATCTTTCCCAGCTCTGGTGGTAACTCAAGTCGATAAGCCACTGGACCAATTCTCTCGATAATCTAATACGGCCCGATAAATCGCAGACTCAATTTTCTCTTGCGACCAAATTGAAGAATCTTCTTCCACGGTGATACTTTTAGAAACACTATGTTGTCGATTTGAAATTCAATATCTTTACGTTTCAAATCCGCATATGATTTCTGTCGATCTGAAGCTGTTTTCAAACTGTCGCGAATTACTTTCACTTTCTCTTTAGTCTCTCTGATCCAATCAATCCCGTGAATCTTTTTCTCACTAAGCTCGGTCCAGTACAATGGAGTTTAGCATTTACAACCATATAATATGGTGCCATCTTTATACAAGACTGGAAACTATTATTATACGCAAATTCCACCAATGGTAAATATTTTTCCCAGTTGCCTTCAAATTCTAAAACACAACAACAAAGCATATCTTCGAGAATTTGAATCACTCTCTCAGACTAACCATCGGTTTGAGGATGAAATGCAGTGCTAAAATGTAATCGCGTACCCCAAGCCTCTTGCAATTTCTTCCAAAATCGTGATGTAAATCGCGAATACCTATAAAAAATAATAGGGACTAGTACTCCGTGCAATCTAACGATTTCTAAAATATACAACTCAGCTAGTCTATCAAGTGAGTAGTTTGTACGTACCGAAATAAAATGTGCAGACTTCATCAATCGATCAATGACAACCCAGATAGCATCTTTCTTTTTCAGAGACAAAGGTAGTCCTGATACAAAATCCATCGTAACTCTATCCCACTTCCACTCCGGTATCATCACAGGTTGTAACAGTCCTGAAGGTACTTGAAGTTCGGCTTTAACTTGTTGACAAATCAAGCATATCGACACAAATTTAGAAATGTCACGTTTCATACCCGACCACCAATACATTTGTTTCAAATCACAGTACATCTTAGTACTCCCTGGATAAATATATAAGCTACCACTGTGTGCTTCTTACAAGATTTTCTATATAAGCTCTGGATTTTTCAGCACTCAAACTCTACCTCAAAACAATAAATAATCATCGTATCCGATCTGACACTCTGAATCAGAAGTTAACTCACACTTTATTCTTCTAGCTTGTAATTCACTATCACATTTCTGAACATCCCAAATTTGTTGTAAAAACATCGGTCTAGCTTTTAATTCAACTAAAATCGAACCATCATCAGACAAGCTCAATTGCGTGTTTATCGCTCTCAGAGCAAACAGAGATTTTCTACTTAAAGCATCTGCAACTGCATTTGCTTTTCCCGGATGATAATCGATTACTAACTCATAGTCTTTCAATAATTCAAGCCATCTTCGTTGTTGCAAATTCAAATCTTTCTGAGACATCAAATACTTCAAACTCTTGTGATCAGAAAATATGCGGCAATTCTCACCGAACAAATAATGTAGCCAAATTTTCAATGCAAAAACAATAGTGTCTAACTCTAAGTTGTGGGTAAGATAATTCTTTTCATGCGGTTTTAACTGTATGGAAGCATAAGCTATCACTTTGCCTTCTTGCATTAAAACATATCCCAAATAGTTCAATAACGCATCACTGAAAATCACAAATTCTTTACCCGACTCAGGTTGAACCAGAACTGGCGTTTCAATTAACAGTGCTTTCAACTGATCAAAACTCTATTGACATTTGTTAGACCACTCAAATTTCACATTTTTCTTTAACAATCGAGTCATCGGTGTAGCAATCATCGAGAACCCTTTTACAAAACGCCGATAATAGCCAGCTAATCCCAGAAAACTTCTAACTTTGGATACGTTTCTTGGTGGTTTCCAATCAACAACTGCTGAAATTTTACTCTGGTCAACTCTGATGCCTTCAGCAGATACTATGTGTCCTAGAAAATTGACTTTTCAGAGCCAGAACTCGCATTTGCTAAATTTAGCAAACAATTGCTTATCTCTCAATGTTTGTAACACAATTCTCAAATGCTTGGTATGCTCAGATTTGTCTCGAGAATATATCAGAATATCATCTATGAATACAACGACAAATCTGTCCAAATACGATCTAAAGATTCGATTCATCAAATCCATGAATACTGCAGGAGCGTTAGTTAATTCGAATGGCATAACAAGAAATTCATAATGTCTGTACCTGGTCCTGAATGCAGTCTTTGGCACATTCGAATATTTAACCCACAACTGACAATAGCCAGATCGTAAATCAATCTTTGAAAATACTGGTTCTCCTTTCAATTGATCGAACAAATCTTCAATTCTCAGCAAATGAAACTTATTCTTAATCATAACTTTGTTAAGCTGACGATAGTCGATACACAGTCTCATCACTCTATCTTTCTTCTTTACGAACAGAACTGGTGCACCCCAGAGTGAGAAACTAGGTCGTGCAAATCCTTTATCTGTTAACTCTTGCAACTGAGATTTCAACTCTTTTAACTCTGTAGGAGCCATTCTATACAGAGCTATCGATATCGGTAATGTTCCCGGTACTAACACAATAGCAAATTCAACCTCTCTGATTGGTGGTAACCCGGGTAATTCCTCTGGAAACACATCTGGATACTCGCAAACCACTGGCACTGATTCAAGCTTCGATTTAGACACTTTATGTAACAGCCTGATTTTGGGTCTAGTCGGAACAGTGGTTTCGGGACCACAAATTTGGCACAGTAAAATTCATTTTTATTATATTTTTATGGTCTATAGTTTTATTGAACGATTTCGTGAAAATTCTGTTTGAAAATTTTGACGTTTGGGCACTCAATTTAGTTAAAAGGACTAATTTATAATAAGTGCAAAATGTGAGTTCCATAGGTTAAAGGTGTTTAATTATTATGAAATTTTAAATTGGAGGTCTTTAAATGGTAATAGACCATCGGTTAAGTTGGTGGACAAAAATGGACATAGTTAGGTATGTTTCTAAAGTTTTTCATTAAGGACATTTTAGTAATTTGGTAATTAAATGAATTAAAAAGCCAAAATCTTGTCAATCTTCATCTCCCATGGATGAATATCACTAACGAAGACATAGCTAGGGTTTTTTCATCTTCCAAGCTCGATTGTAAGTCTGTTCTTGCTCCGTTTTTAATGCTCTTTACATTTTTGAAGTCGTTGTAACCCGATCTATCTATTTCTACCACTAATTTAAGATATGATCAAGGTCTAGGGTTTGAACCATGTTATATATTTGTTTATTTTGATGTTTAATGGTAGAAAATGTATGTTTGATGTTAGATAAACAACATCTACCAAGTGATTTTTGATGAAAATGCCTAAAAGGACCTATTTGTTAAAGTTATAAAATATGTAGTAAAAATGTGATTTAATGAAAAAATGTGGGCTGTTATGAGTATGAAAAGGGTTCAACTAGGCTTGTGTTTTGAAGAAATTGACTATATTTCATTTTACGAGCCTAGGGACTAAAGTGTAAATTGTTAAAAATTTATGGGCAAAAATATAATTTTGTCATAATATGATTTTTGGGCTGATTTGAATAGTATAATGATTAAATAAGTTAAATATGATATTATAGATCAAGAAAAACGAGGTTCAAAATTAGAATGGGGGGAAAATAAGTATTTGACGGTTAAGTCATTTTTGCCATTTTTATGCCGAGGTAAGTTCGTATGTTAATAAGGCAATGTTATATTTGTATTTTAAAGTGTTGATATTGCATGAACTGTATGATTGATTCTACGAGCATATTTGACGAAGTTTCAACAAGTGAGAAAATCTCGGCTGAACCATAGGAATAGATTAGGATACAACTGACATGTCACTAGGAACCCATGTATTTATGTGATTTATGTGTCCCGGGTGCTGGTCCTGTACGTCCTACTGGTGGCTGGGTATACCGGCATATGTTGCGGATACTTGACACCTTGTGTGAGCAGCACCACATAGCTACGTCTCGACTGACAGCTTGTGTGAGCAGCACCGCGTAGCTACGTCTCGATTGACAGCTTGTGTGAGCAGGCCCGCGGATAGCTCGAGAGCGAGCCTATATGTGTTATGAGATATGAGGTAGCATTGGCTATATGCGTGGCACTTATGTGTAAGATGTTTCGTGTATCCGATAGTATTCCAAGTGGTTCGACGAGAAATCCAACGGGTATGTTAAAGAAGAGAAAAAGCATGTAAGTATTAAGAATTAGTACAGCTATGTACATAAATTTTATAAGCATTGACTTCATGATATTGTGAGTTCATGGTTTCCACAAGAAAGTTTTTGTGAAAACCTTGTGATCATTGGTCTATACTTGTGACGTATGAAATACATGGTAAATTCAGTTAACGATTATGTGATTGGTTTTCGGGCCAAATTGAGTTATGATATAGCATGTTTTATTCACACAAATTGTGATTTATCGGATATGAGAAAAAGGGAAGATTGGCATAATTTCCTATTAAAATGGTTATGGAAGTATGGGAAGATAAGAGTTTAGGTAATTGAAAGATGTTAAAGTATATGCTAGAAACGTAAATACTCATAATTAATGTGTATGTTTTCTATAAGGTTTGAAATGGTTTGTTGGTTGTGGTAATATGTTATAATGAAGAGATTGTGGTGGTTAGGCTAATGCCAAGACATGTTAAATTATACTTACAAATTGATAGAACAAACAATGTAATTGAATAAATAGTAACTGTGAGATTTATAGAAATTTATTTTATCTTATGCTTATATTGTTAGACTTGGTAAATGATTGTTAAGAGTTGCTTATTATATTCATACGGACTTACTAAGCTATATAGCTTACCCCCTTCCTTTCCCATGTTTTATAGTGTCATTGAGCTAGCTCAGATTGGAGATCGCAGAGATCCTATCACACTATCAAGCTATCACTTTGGGTATTGATGAATTCAAGTATTTTGAGTTTATGGCATGTATAGGGATTTGGTCTTTTGGTTATATGTGTCATTATTAATTTGACCATATGTGTTGGCTTATAATGGTTTATGGTTAATTTTTTGTATATAGCCATGGAAGTTGGCTAATATTGGTTATGAGTATATTTATATATTAATGTCATTTTTGAATATGGAAAGGTTCATGTTCTAAGTATGTAAATAATGGCATGAGGATGATATGTTATTGTCTTGGTTGTGGTTGTTTGGTTGCTCTTATATGCTTGAATTTGTGCCATGTGATGTTGCGTTGATGCGTGCAAGTGAGGGTGGCAAAATCGCTTGGTAAATACCCTTGTTTTTGTCCACACGGATAGACACACGGGCGTGTGTCTAGGCCGTGTGTGACACACAGTCTGCCCCACGAGCATGTGTTTTGGCCGTGTGTCCCCTGCACCTAAATTTTGAAAAAAAAACAGAATGTCCAGAATTGAGCACACGGGCAGAGACACGGGCGTGTGGCACAAGTCAGAGAGCACCCTAAATCGAACACGCTCTGAAGCACGGGCGTGTCCCAAGGTCACACGGGCATGTCCCTTAGACCACACGGACATGTGAGCCTTGCATCTAGCAAAAATTTTCTAATTTTTATAAAAATTTCTAAAGTTCTCGGTTTAGTCCCGAACCACCTCCAGATCATGTTTTGGGCCTCGTAGGCTTGTATAAGGGACTTTATGGTTGAATATGAATGGTTTTAATTTGGACGCAATTTTATGACTTGGAATTGTGTCAATGCTTGTGTTATAAGTCTGGTAATGCCTCGAGGCCTGTTCCGGCGTTGAATACGGGTAAGGGGTGTTACACTTTATTATCCAGTACATAAGCAAGGTAAGCATTGCAACCTTTTCTTCCCTATTTCTGGGCTGACACAACTAATATCACAATAGGCAACCCACTCAGATTATCTAATTCAATATTAAGTGTCTCACCGTTCTGACATTTTAATACGATAAGCTTTCGTCTACAGTTTACAATAGCATCATGCAAAGTCAACCAATCCATACCTAAAATCACATCGAATTCATCAAATGGTAAAAGCATCAAATCAGCCGGAAAATAGTAACCCCGTGTCATCAAAGGACAATTCTTGCAAACTTTATCAACTAGGACATACTGACCTAAGGGGTTCGATACTTTAATCACGAATTCAGTGGACTCAATAGGTAAACTCTTACTAGACACTAAATTTATACAGACATATGAATGAGTCGATCCAGGATCAATCAAAGCAATTACATCAGTGTCATAAAGATAAAATGTACCAGTGATAACATCTGGTGACGATGCATCTTCACGAGCGCGAATAGCATAGGCTCTGGCTGGCACTCCAGCCTCTGATCTCATAGCAAAATCCTTCATTGTACCTTTGATACTAGTCACGTTTCTAGTATTTCGAGGTGGTCTCCCTCTAGCAGCTGTATTACTCGGCCTTGCATTCAAAAATTTGTCTTTCTCTGGTAACTCAGGGCAATCACGAATAAAATGATCTTGCGAGCCACATCTGGAACAAGCTTTATTATTCATCCAACAATCTCCAAAATGTTGTCTTCCACACTATTGACACTCAGGTTTGTTGGTTTTAACACTACCAACGTTCAATACTGAAGCGGCTTGAGCTTTTGGACCCGAGTGTTGTTTTCCACGATCTCTATTAGAATACCCCACTGAAGCAATCGAACGGTTATAAAAATCCCTTGCTTTCTTTGAATATGAATGATACGATTTACCCATTGACCTCTTTCTTGAATCTCTATCCTTAGAATCGGTTTTTCTCTTTTCTTTGCTAAGCTCATCGGCTTTGTAAGCTCTATCAACTAACACAACAAATTCTTTCAGTTCAAGAATCCCGACTAGAAGCTTAATTTCTTCATTCAACCCGTCTTCAAATTGTTTACACATAATTTCTTCAGTGAAAAGCTTAATGTCTTCATTCAACTCGTCTTCAACTCGCCACCGGTAAAATGTACAGGCCAGCACCCAAAACACAGTAACCCCAAATGACATGTTGTAACGCCCCGAATTTTTGGGCCTAGAAGTGTTGGGCCTTGTGCATTGTAGCTGCTAAGAGACTGCACATAAAAGTTTATGCGTGCAAGAAATATCATAATTGCTTGTTTGCTTCAATGGTTAAGTGATTTGGGTGTGTTTGGGAGTGTTGGAAAAGTCTTGGGTTCAAACCTGGGCTTTAGCAAAAATTTATGTTTTTCTCTTAAAGGAACCTTGATGTTAGAGGGTAGGTTTTAAGAATATTTTATGGATAATTTATAACACAAGAGGAGCTTGTGTTGTAGTGGCAAGTGGCGTTAGGAGTATGCATGTGGTCTAAGGTTCAAGTCATAGCGTGTGCAGAATTTTTTATTTTTCTTGAATGAACCTGGATATCGGCAAAAAGGCTTTATAAATATTTGAGGATAAAATGTGACACAAGGAAGTGAGTGGTCTAGTGGCAAGGCGTCATTAAGGTTGCAAGGGAGCATGGGTTCAAGTCTTGGCGCTTGCAATTCATTTTGATTTCCTTTTAAATGAACTTAGACATTGGCCCATAGGCTTATATTTAGTTGTCCTTGTTTTGTTATACAATGAGCTAGTTGGTAAGGTGGCTAGCGGCGTGGATTAAGTTCTAGGGCCCTTTGCATGCGAAAGGTGACTATTTTGTTAATTTGCGACGGTTTTTGAGGATTGATGGAGGGATCCCACATCGGGAATCTAGCATGAGAGTAGGCGAGAAGCTGGCTTTAAATAGAGCGATCTATGAGAAGAGTAAGCATATATTAGTTGGTGTTTGGGCATAGAAGTGTTCGGAGCGCGGATTAACTCCAGATTCTTATCAAGTGTGTATTTCGCACTACTCTAGCTGTAGACCGGCAAATGCTGAAATGCCGGTCACACGATGATGGTAGCCACAAGAGCGTGCGAGCGCACGCGTGGGAGCTTCGACGCGATAGCATCATGAGTGTTCTTGTGGGTTTAGGTTGTTTGGGCCACGATGGGCCGAAAGGGGCCATGTGGAGCCAATGGGCCCGTGGGCCTAATCGGATAAGTTGCATGATTGTGTAGTAAATATTGGACTGGACTATGTGAATCTCATATCTGTGGCTAGATTTGGGCTAAATGGGTCACACGAGCGTGTGGGCCCATTTGGGCTGAGAATAGGCCCTAGGCCCATTCGCATCGTTATATTTGATTAGAATACCTTAGTTTACAAAATTACTAAAATACCCTTGGTTTACAAAATTACTGAAATACCCCCAGTTTGCAGAATTACCAAAATACCCCCGGTTTGTAGAATTACCAAAATACCCCCGGTTTGTAGAATTATCGAAATACCTTCAGCTTACAGAATTATCGAAATACCCTTAGTTTGTAAAATTATCGAAATACCCTTGGTTTGCAAAATTATCGAAATACCCTGGGTTTGCAAAATTATCGAAATACCCCCAGTTTGCAAAATTACTGAAATACCCTCAGTTTGCAAAATTACCAAAATACCCCCGATTTATAAAATTACCAAAATACCCCCGGTTTACAAAAGTATTGAAATACCCCTGGATTGCAAAATTATTGAAATACCCTCGATTTGCAAAATTACCTAAATACCCCTGTAGGGTAGGACTACCGAAATACCCTTATAGGGTAAAATGACTATTTTGCCCTTGGGGGTAAATGACTAACTTAGACTATGAATTTGACTAATTTGACTGTGATTTTATGACTTTGTTTTAACTGACTTGATTGTGGGCGTGTAACTGATATGCTGTTAATATATGTTGAAATGATTGTTACTGAGCATGGCCATTTTGCATACACATGTAATGATTGAGCATGGCATACACGACATATTGCATTGGGTTGGGACATTGATACGGAGGAAGTTCTGATAGGGTCGCACGGGTCGCATGACGACTGTGGACCAACGGACGGCTTAAAGTCGCGTCATCTGATTTGGTCGTTGTTTTCGTGATGTCAAAGTCTTAAAATTTATAAATGAGAATGATCGAACCTAAAAACCAACTATGACAACGATTTTGAGGCAAGCGCACCTATCGAACAGTAGTATAGTTTAGGCAAGACCGAAATGTCGAACCCAAAGGAACCAAAAGTACTAATACTAACTCTCTTTTTATTATCTAGCCTAAGAATAAAGGAATTTATTTATCTAATCTAAATTAATTAAATACTAAACTAAAGATGCAAAGACAAAGAGAAAGAGTTTGGGAAAATAACTTGGAAGAAAAACCAATTGATTACGATGACACCCAAGGAAGAATCCACCTAGACTTCACTTGTTATCTAACTCTGAACCAGACGATTTATTCACTTGACTTGATCCGTAAGATTCCCTAAGTTATATTAATCCCTCTCTCGAGGCGACTAATGTCTAACCCTAGGTTGATTAATTGAAATCTCTTTCTAATTAAAACCCCTAGAATCGCATTAACTCGATCTATGGACTCCCATATCAGGTTTCACCCTAATCCGGCAAAATCTCGTCACCCTATCTCTAGGCGTACGATCAACTCCGCTTAACTATGCTAGATCTACTCTTAGGCAGGGACTTTTGCTCCTCCACCTAAGCACATCATACTTGAATTAATATCCCGAAAATTTCAACACAAGAATTAAGAACACATAATTAAGAACAAGTCAAATATTTATCATATAGTTTAGCAAACGATAACAAGATTCATCTTAGGTTTCATCCCCCCAGGTATCTGAGGGTTTAGTCCATAAGAATAAAAGAAAACATCTCAAAAGAAAAGATAAAACAAAACATAAGAAATCTCTAAAACCCCCTAAAGGAATTGAAGGAGAGATCCTCCGTCTTGAGTATAATTTCAGCTTCTTGAGATGGATCAATTGGCTATCTTCGAGTAATTTCCACAAATCTGACCTTTCTGGCTCGGCTCCTTGGCCTAGCTAACTACCACCTGACTAAAGCCCTGGGTTCCAGCTTCTGCCGAACTCCTCTTCAAGTTGCCCCCTTGGGTGTTTATATAGACTTTGAGATGCCTTACTTGTCCCTTAAGTATCCTAATTCAAGTAGAATTCCTACGAGGGTGTTTGAATAGGCTTTGAAATGTGTTTCTTTGCCTCCAAGTATCCAAATCCGAGTAAAACTCTTCTTTCCTACGGCAGGGACACGCCCATGGCACACGCCTGTGTAAGTCGTGGCCAGGCTGTGTTTGAACCTGTTGAATGGGGCACGTCCGTGTGGCTAGGGCCCAGGCCATGTGGATTTCGTGATATGGCCCATTTACTCCGTTTTGGGCCCGTTTTCCGTTCTTTTCGTCATTGGGTGCTCTCCTGAGTATAAAACATGAAAACAAAGGATTAAGAGCACCAAATAACATAATTCAAGGCTTAAATCATCCAAAAGCATGCTAAATGTGGGCTTAAAATATGTTACTTTTGCGGTTTATCAGCTCTGTGCCAACCTAAACATGGCTCTATGCCATCTTGATTGTGGCTTTGTGCCAATCGTACTTACCCCATGGCTATGTGCCTAACATATATATCGATGAATCTATGTCGATCATATTTACCCAAGGCTATGTACCGATTATATTACAGTCGTTGATGGCTATGTGCCAAACTTATTACAGTAACCGATAGCTTTGTGTCATCCTGATTATGGCTCTATGCCATCCTGATTATGGTTTATAACCATTCTGTTTATGGCTTTTAGCCGTTCCGTTAACTAGCAGCGTTGCTGCGATAGTTATGGCTTTTAGTCATTCTGTCCACGGCGCCGAGCCGTTCTGTTGACTTAGTGCTGCAACCGGTGCTAAGATTGGTGTGCTGGCTGGGTGGGTCGACTTGGTCCCCACATGGTGTGTTGGTTGGTACGAGTGGTGTGTTGGCTAGATTGGGTTGGGTTACATCTCTGTTCTACATTGTTATGATTTTGGGCTTAGGCCCACTCTGTTACTGTATAGGGCTAAAGCCCAGACTGATCTGTTACGAAATAAGGCTTGGGCCCAGACTGTTAGGGGATTACACAGTGAGTTTTCATAAACTTACCCCGTTTTTAACTGTGCAGGTAATCCCCGGCCTTAGAGGATTTGGAGCTGCAAGGGACTCGGAGAAGACCACACACTGTTTATGCTTGCTGTTTTGATTATTTACTTTTAAAGATTTTGATTTGGGTTGTAATAATGCCTCTCTATTTTTAACTTATTATTTGTGATATTTATTTATGATGCTTTCTAACTGCTAAAAGTGGAATACGATTTCCAAAACGATAACTGTCTTCAAAACACTACGTTTCCACAACATTTTCAAAATGCTTCTGCAACTTTATTTTTAAACATCACATTTTCGTAAATTATTTATTTTAAATAATGCTTCCGCAACAGATAAGGTTTTAAAAAGTAATTACATTTTCAAGTGGATAACAATTGCTTAAGTGTTTTGAGTTTTAACAAAGAGGCTTCAACTCTCAAACAAGTTTTAACAACAAGAAATATGGTTTTGAAAAACACTTCCATGTGACACGCCAGATTCGGGCTTAACTTCTAGGCCGGGTTTGGGGTGTTACACATGTCATTGGTATCCTATCTATTCCTAAAGTTCAACTAGGATTTGTACATTGTTGATAACTCGTCGAGAATTTCCAAGGTATCGTATCATCACAACTATATCAATTAAGCATTCAAACACATATAATTTAATGCTTATTAAACATACGAACTTACCTCGAATTAATACGGAGAAAATTGAGCAATCAATCCATTACTTTGTTTTTCTCCCGATCTAATTCCGTAGTTGCTTTTCTTGATCTATATAATCAAATTTAACTTATTTAAATATCATTCTATTCAATTTAATCCAAAATTCATATTATGGCAAAATTACTATTTTGCCCCTAAACATTTAACTTCTTTACAATTTAGTCCCTAGGCTCGTAAAATGAAATTCATTCAATTTCATCCCTACTTAAGCCTAGCCAAATATTAAACATACTTATAGTAGCCCATATTTTTCACATATTCACACCTTTACGACACAATTTATCACATTTCTCAATTTAATCCCTATTTTGCAATTTTAACTAAAATCACTTAACAAATGTTGTTTATCTAACAACAACCATTTATTTTCTATCATCTCACATCAAAATACATACACATTCATCAATGGTAAAACCCTATACTTTTAACAAATTTGCAAATTAGTCCCTGGGCTAGCTAGATTAAGCTTCAACGACTCCAAAAACATAAAAATCATTAAAAACGGGACAAAAATGCATACCATGCACACAATGACACCATTGTCGAACCTAGAAAGCTCCAATAGCTTCTTTTTATTTGAAATTTTGGTGGTGTTTAGTTTAGGAAGATGATACTTTAATTTTTGTTTTATTTAATATATCATTATTTACCAAATTACTAGTATAACCCTTTTAAAACATTAAAATTTTCATTATACCAAGCCATCATATTCCACTAACTCATTTATGGGCTAATTATCACATAAGGACATCCAGTTTAAAATTCTATAGCTATTAGACACCTTTAGCTATTAGAACACAACTTCTGCGCTTTGCGCGATTTAGTCTTTTTTTATCGAATTGAGCATACAAATGATAAAATTTCTAAACGAATTTTTTATAAAATCATAATATCATGCTTTAGACCTCAAAATAATAATAAAATAATTATTTTGATTTGGATTTGTGGTCCCGACACTACTGTTCTGATTTCACTGAAAATGGGTTGTTATAGAGACAAAGTGTAGGTTCACGAAAGTTGACTGGGAAGCAAAATGTGTTTGACATATCATGGATGGATAAATTAGTTGTTAGGGAATTACCAAGAGAATTTCTAAATTCAATACCCGTTATAAAGATTGAAGAGGAAGAAGATCCTGAGGAATTTCCAAATTGGATTGTAGAAGATGAATTTGAAGAGAATTTAGAATTTAATATAGAGAATTTCCCAGAGGAAGATACAGGATCGAAGATGGAAGAAAATGTAGAACTGAATTTAAGTGGTTAAATGTAAAGATAAATGTTTTCCATGTACAAAATGAGAACTGAAAAAGTCTGAGCTTATGAATGAAAAAAATTGCATATTGATATAATTTTGGTTTCTTTTTATTCATTAAATTTTTTATGTAAGTATTTTTATGTTGTTTGAATTTATTTTGAGATTTTTTGTTTATTTTTTAACAGATTGAGTATTGAAGATGGATAATCAGTTTTTCGTATGCGTTTATTTCGATGAAATAATCTTGATAACAACCGTTGGATGTATATTTGAATGTGGCCAACAAATAGCAATGAGATTTAATAGAAATATCTCGTTCGATGATATGAAGGAAAGGATTAGCGCAAAAATTGTTAGACGTTGTGGGAGAAGGATCTCGAAACTTTTCTACAAGTTTCCAGTTTCGACAGATCCCATCAAATTCACTGAAATGTACTTGTAAACGATGAAGACGTGGAGATAATGATCGCTATTTATTGTGGGAATCGGAGTGACCAAAATGCACCGATTCAGTTATTTTCTGAGTTAGTTGGTGTTGAGCCAAATGAAGATCTCACTGCATTAGGTGAAGAACATGGAGCTTAAGAACCATGTATGGTGGCTCCAAGATTGTACGTTGATAGTGAATCGACTATACGTAGGATCAATATCGATCTTAATGTCGCACCCGATATTGATGTGGTTGGTGATGATGGATATGATAGTAGTGATCCTTGTGATCACAAAGTCGATAGTGATAATGATACCGATGTGGACGAGGTCCCTAATGATATTGACGACGAAGACGTGAATGACGATGGAAACATTAACGCGTCTTCAGTTGGGAACTAGATTCGACGTATTGTAATACACAATAATCCTGGGCCACACATGTCACTCATAAACCCCAACGCGGCGCACATAGCCGAGTTTCCGGAGAATCCTAAAATACTACCTACTCATCGGCTAGTCGTAGATTCCGATCTTGAGGAGTTGTTCATAGGTCAAAGATTCAAAAGTAAGGAAGAGTGTGTATTTGCTATTAAGCGGTATAGCATGAATATATCAGTGGACTACAAAATCGCAGTGTCTAAACCGACATTATATATTAGGGAGCATTGAAAGTCAGCGGAAGGCTGCAATTGGCGGGTACGAGCTACATTTATTCAAAAGTCGCAAATGTGGGAGATACGAAAATTTTTTGGGCCTCACACATGCACATCAACACGTATGACAGAAGATCATCGAAAACTTGATTCCAAAACTATTTGTACGTGTATCATGCCAATTGTGAAGGACATGCTGACCATTAAAGTTTTGATACTGATTGCTGAAATGTAGGCACAATTCCAGTATCGAGTAGCATACCGAAAGGTGTGGATAGCTAAACAGATGGCAATGGAACAATTGTACGAGGATTTTGATGCGTCGTACAATAAGCTACAGGGATGGATAGCCGCTATGCGAGAGTACGTACCAGGGACTTTCATTGAGTTACAGATATGACCTTATTACAGCCCTAATGACCAACTATAACCGGGAAAAAGAATTTTCCATCAGATGTTCTGGACATTTGATCCATGTGTGCATACATTTCCCCACTGCAAGTCGTTTGTGCAAGTAGATGGGACCTGGCTATACGGAAAATATACACAGATCCTACTTCTTGCGGTTGCTCAAGACGGGAACAAGAACATGCTCCCGATAGCATTTGCCATCGTTGTAACACCCCTAACCCATATCCGTCGCCGGAATAGGATTAAGAGGCATTACCGGACAATCGAAAACTAATTCAAATAATTCAAAACTTAACTCCAGTATTCACATCAAAATTTCCCTTAGATAGGTCCACAAGACCTTAAACATGCTTTAGAATAGGGCCGGGACTAACCCAAACACATACGGAAATTCTCAAAAATTTAAAATTTTTTCTAAGTTACAGAGGTACACACCCGTGTGGGTAGGCCGTGTGCCTCCCATGACCTTAGACACGCCTGTGTGTCTAAGCCGTGTCAAAATAGGGCATACATACTGACTTGTCCACACGGCCGTGGACACGCCCGTGTGCCTCACCCGTGGTCGCTACTGACTTGCACACACGGCCAGTGACACGCCCGTGTGTCTAGCCGGTGGTAGAACCTGACTTGCCTTGAGTTTCAACCACGAGGGACACGGTCGAGCCACACGCCCGTGTGCTCAACCGTGTGGGCAATTATAGGCCATTTTCAAGGCCAAATTGCCACCCACACTTGGGTCATCCCTACAAGCTCAAACAAGCATTAATCCATACACAATTGGCAATCAAAATCATGTCATAAGATCAACATATCATCCCATTCTATCCCATCTATAATCATGCTAACATGTATACCAAAATTTGCACAACTAAATTACATGTAAAACAACAAGCATGATTCATCCACAAATTCACCAATTCACTATAGCTTCAATCCATCAATAAGCTTGCCCTTCATAAGACCATTTCATTACCATCAAGCCATACCAAAACATGCATCATATACCATAATCACTCATGCATATTATCAACATTTATCTAGCCACATCACATGGCTATTTACACATCTCAAACATGTTCCAAAATAATTAGCCTATACATGCCATATTTAGCTATATACACATTTAAAAGTACCAAAGTTGAGTTTGATAGTGTGGTGATGATCCTCGATGGTCCTCGAGCCTCTCGTAGCTTTAACGATCTATAAAACAGAACAAACACACACAAGTAAGCTTTCCAAAAGCTTAGTAAGTCATATACAAATAAACTTAACATAAATCATTCATAAGCATAGCTATTTGAATTCATTAACATGTCTTCATTTCAAGCACATAAATAATCTCATTAGCTCACTTGGTTTGCCATTGCTTACCAATTCATCATATCTCAAGTATCTCACTTGCTCATATCTCAAACATACATATATCTCAAATGTACCTTTGCAACAATGCACATACTTACTCACCTTTCATGCTTATACAAAGCATACATATCAACGTACCTGAAACAGATGCACAATTCACATAGTCATTTATTTCTCGGACTTGCCTGTTGAACCGTTTGGAACTAAATAGGATATTTAGAATGCTCGGAATAGTTGTACAATGCCAATGTCCCAGATGTGGTCTTACATGTAACCAAATATCGATGCCACTGTCCCAGACAGGGTCTTACATGAATCAATACGATGCCAATGTCCCAGACATGGTCTTACACGTAAATCTCATATCGAAGCCAACATCCCAGACATGGTCTTACACGAAATTTCGAATCAATGACATTGTCCCAAACATGGTCTTACATGATATCACATAACGGACACCTATGTCATGACATACGTTATCCTATCTATTCCTAAGTTCATACGGGACTTCTCGGACATCAGTAACTTGTCGATATAATCCTCGGATTTCACATACATCTCATCTCGAGCATGATCATAGCAACCAAATTTCATAGATGCATAAATAACACAATTCAAATACATTTATTTGTATATCGACTTACCTTGAACTCGAATATCGAAAACGGAAACGAATTCGGCTATTCAATTACTTTCGATTTCCCACAATCTAAGTCTGTTTTCTTCAGTTCTTGATCTATACATATTCAAATTTAACTCATTTATTCACTAATTCATTCAATTCAATCCAAAGACACATATTTAGGCAATTTACAAATTAGCCCTCACATTTTCACATTTCAACATTTTAGTCCCTATTTCACAAAATCACAAAATACACAAAATTTTAATACACCCATGCTTAGTTGAATTTTCATGTAGTCCATACAAGTCCATTGATTTCATTTATTTCACAATTTAGTCCCTCAAAATATTATTTTCTCAATTAAATACAAATTACTCAAAATCACCAAAACTCCAAAGACAAAACATGTTAATCTAACACATATATTTCATAATTCATCTTTAAACATCACAAAACTCATGTGTTCATCAATGGCACATTTCAAAATCATCATAAATTCACAAAATTAAGACATGGGTTTTGAATAACACAAAACAACGATCACAAAAACGTAGAAATTATCAAAAATCGAGTCAAAATCATACCTTAATTAAGCTTGGACAATGGCCGAACCTAGCTTTGTTTTCTTCTTTTATTTCTCTTTTAATTTCGGCTAAATGAATGAACAATTCCCATTATCTATTTCTTTTGTTTTATTATAACTTATATTATAATATTTATCATTTATTTAACCATTACTAAATAAAATAAGCTTTATATCTTAACAATATGTCGTCCACTATCCTCTCTTTTGGCCAAATTGCAACATAAATCCTCCTATATAAGAAGACACAACAATTAGGCCACTCAATCAAATAGAAGGCTACCTTTACCTTTTACGCGATTTAGTCCTTTGCTCAAATTAGGCACACAAACATACAAATTAATTCACAGAAATTTAACACATGTTTAATCACGTATCAAAGGCACGGAAAATAATATTAAAATATTTTTCTGACTCGAATTTGTGGTCCTGAAACCACTGTTCCAACTAGGGTCTAAACCAGACTATTACAATCGTAGATAAGGAGAACATGGAATTGTGGGAATTCTTCCTTACCAACCTACGGAGGTATGTTATTAGCAATGATAATATTTGCATTATCTCCGATAGAAGGAAAGGATTAATTGTTGCCATTAGGCATTTCGGTGTGCCATAGAGATCCATTTACTGCATCAAACACATAGCAGGTAACTTCCATCGAGATTATAAGAATGCAAACTAGCGGAGACAAGTTGTGAGAATGGGTAGATGATAACCTTATTTTTCAATATAAGTTTTAATGCTTTAGGGCAATACTGTAACTTATCTTTCCTTAAGACATATACAGCACACGAGCTAGAGCCACACATTTTAAGCCAAAGAATGACTCGACTTGATAGTGACATGGAGGGTCAAATAAGCACATCTTTTCGACAGTGGTTGGGTACCATGGAGCCGTGGCAATGGGCTTAAAGTTTTGACGAGGGTTTTCGCTATGGTCATATAACCACAAACTTGGTGGAGGGGATCAACTCTGTGTTGTTGAAAACACGACATCTTCCGATTTAATCTGTCTTCAAGGCTGCATTCTACAGGTTGGCTACCTTGATGCCAAGAATGGGTTAGCAACAAGTCAACCAGATTGTAATGACCCAAAATTCACAGTCATCGGAAAAGTGCAATATCGGGCCTCAATCATAGATAACCGAATTAGTAAATAATTATTAGGAATATTTATGAGTCTAGTAGTGCGCTTAATTAGGTTTTACCAAGTATATTTAGCTTAATTTAGAGTAATTAGGAAAAAGGACTAATTGAATAAAGGGTAAAAGTTTAATTATAGATTAAAACAAAATAATAGGGACCAAATGGGCAATTAAGCCACATTTGGAGTTGAGGCTGCATAAGATTCTAAAAATCTTAGATTTTTACATGATTTAATTATATAAATATATAAATTAATTATAAAGTATATTATTAAATTAATTATATTATAAATATTATATTAAGAAATAAATTAAATAAAGACAAATGTATGGTGATGATTTAATACAAGTGTATTAATAAAAATACATACATTTGTAATACTTATATTTAATTATTAATAGATATTTATTAAATTATATTATAAGATTTTTATTTGATAAATAAATTAAATATATGACAAGTGTATGGTATTGATGATGTACAAATGTAGTGAAAATATGTGTACATTTGTGTATATATATATATATAATTAATTGTATAATAGATATTTATTATTTGAAAGATTTATTAATTAAATAATTATATTATAAGATTTTGTATTATTAACAAATTAAATGATGACATTTGTAATTTAAATATTGTTATTAAATAGATATTTATTATTACTATGTATTATTATTATTAACTATATATATATATATATATATATGTATATATATATATAAAGTAAAAGAAAACAATAGAAGAAAAGAAATAAAGAACAATTCGAAGCAGGGAGAAAGAAATAAGGAAAGAAAAGAAAAAAGAAAAACTAGGGTTTTAAGGTTTGGAGCTTTAATAGGTAAGTCAATTAAGCCCTTTTTACTTAATTTTGATGTTTTAGAAGCTTTAGAATAAAGTTTTGTTGAAATTAAATTGAGGTTTTGGGAGTTCTTAGGTTTTTGAAGATAGTTCATGTTGAACAAAATGATGAATTAAGGGTTTAATTGAATGAATTTCAATTTAGATTTGATAAAGGGATTAAATTGAAAAGTAAGCCATAAGTTTTGCATAGTAGGGACTAAATTGAAAGAATTTCAAAATTAGGGATTTATGATGAAATTTTGATAGATATGTATAAGTTTGGTTGAATTTTGAATGGAAATAAAGTATGAATTGAGTTAGAAAAGTAAGTGAATTTAGTTAGGATCAAATTGAAAATAAGGTAGAAATTGAATAGAAATTCAATTATTCAATATAAATTAGTGTTGTATTAATAGTATAAATTATTTTAATTTACGTAGCTTGCAAAGAACCCGAGGCATCGGTATCGAAAGGAAAAAAAAAAGGTTATCGAGGAGTAATCGAGCAAATCACGGTTTGTATTACTATAATTCGAATCTATTTATTATTGATTGTTATATTTTAATTAAAATGCATGGTAAGTAAAATTAGGTAAGCAATTAAAATGATGATATTGATTTGAATGAAATTGATTCAAAAATGTTTATCGCTATTGAAATTGAATGTGAACAAATTGGAAAATGAATTAAAAATATAAATTGAACAAAAGTGAATTAAATTATGAATATGTGTGAATATGTGAATTGTGTATTGATTGAAAAGTGGATTGAATTAAATCGAAGTATGATTATATGTGATTATCTGAAATATGTATTGGTATTGAATTGTATATTGATTAGAAAGTGGAAAGTGAATTTAAATTGAATTGTGATTCAATTGAAAGTGAATTTGAAATAGAAAACTGATTTGAATACCCTATTAACTAGTCGGGCTGAGTCAGATATAGTTGGCATGCCATAGGATTTGGAAGAGTACGGGATTTATCAGTTTTGTCGATCAGGCACTTTATGTGTCGTATTTTAGGCACCTCGTGTGTCTTATCAGGCACCTCGTGTGTCGTTTCAGGCACTTATGTGTCATATACTGATCAGGTACTATGTACCGTTTTAGGCACAATGTGTCGTACTGGTGTGTTTGGGTTGGAATTCGTGTATCCGTCAAAGTCTGGGTTTGTTAATAAGGTGAATAACTGAAATGAGAAAATTAAATAAATTTGATTGATTGTACTATTAAAAATATGAGAAAGAAATTATGAGTTGAATTGTGAATGGAATTAAGATGTGAGATTTAAAGCATGAACTTAAGGTTCATGAATTTGCTAAAATATCGAATTATTGATATTGAAATCAGTTGAATAAATGAAATGAGAAAATCAAATGAATTGATCGATTGAACTATTGAAAGTATGAGAAAGTGAAATTATGAATTGAAATGTGAATTGAAATGTGAATTGAAATTGAGATATCGAAATAAGAAGTGAAAATAGAATGAATTGGAAATAATGAAATAGTGTATAAGTTAATTGAATATAATCTTATGAATTAATTATAATTATTTTTATTGAAAAATGTTGGTTTAAATAATTATTGAAAGACTAATGTTGTAAGGTTTTAGATATGAAATAGAATAAGTTATTGAATTAGGATATAGAAATGAAATACATGAGATAATGATTTTATGAAATGGTTATTAATGAAATGCATGAAATGAATATGGAAATAGTAAGAAGATATATAAATTAAAATGAAGAAAAGCTATTTAAGATACATATTAATAAGAAAATTTAAAGTTTTAAATGCATGAATGTTTTATTGAAAGTAAAATAGTGGTAAGGTAAATTGTGTATATTTATTGTTTTTATTTTAAGTATTTGAATTATAGTAATACCATTGGGTGTATACTCAGCATACAGTTTGTTTCCGTGCGCAGATTAGGTACAGAAATTTTAAAGAATTGTATTTGAGATTATGAGCTTTCATCTCATCACTTCTTCAAGCAACAAGAGGGTACATTTTAAAATTTTGAATAGAATGGCATGTACTTAGGAAAATCAAGTATGTTCCAAATAGTTGTAAGGACTAAATTATAAATTATTTAAATTTATTATTTGTCCGTTTTTATGTTCTAATATATTAGTGATTAGCCAAGAATTACTTTGGCACCAAATCTAATATTCCTATATCAAGTTCCTTGAGTCGAACATGGTATAGGGATGTTACACAGATGGAGGCAAGACACGTGTTTGTCGAAGATATCAGGGATGCAATGGTTGCAAACTGTCGGATGGTGAGGTCGATGAATGTAGAAGTATATTCACGATTTCTTGAAAAGTTTTGAGTTACGGAGACCATTGGTCGTCAACCCGATATACCACCTAGGTCTTATGGAGTTGATCTTCGAAACAGACGGTGCGATTAGAAGGTTCCAAACACTTCATTATCCATGTGTGCATGTTGTGGCAACGTGTGCTAAAGTCTCGCTCAATGTTGAACAATTTTTCGATGATGTGTACACCCTCGAGCGCACGTTACGTGTCTGGGAGAATAAGTTCCCCATCCTGCCTGACCTGTTTACGTGGGAGGTACCTCCGACGACTTTCGAGCTTGTCCTAGACAAAGGATTGCGTAGGAATCCGAAAGGTCATCCGCAATCATCCATAATCCATAATGAAATGGACATTAGGGAGAAATCCAATGGTAAGTGTTGTGGATTATGCAAATTAGCTGGTCATAATTGGAGTAAATGCCCGCAGCGAAACTACCATATTGGACAATCGTCAAGATCGGGTAGGAATTGAGCTTATGTAATCCAATGTACTTAATTTATGTTACAAAGTTTGTTCCAAGTTTTAATGTTGTAATGTATTTAATTTGTATTACAAAGTTTGTTCTAAGTTTTAATGTTGTAATGTTGTAATGTTGCAATTAATGTAATTTATGTAATGTTGCAATTAATCTAATTTTTGACCACAAAGTTTGTTCTAAGTTTTAATGTTACAATTAATCGAATTAAATAAATACAAAGATTGTCTTTTTCTTGATTTATATTTTTTTAGAATAAAAAAAAAGTACAAACTTTGTAATATTTAAATTGCAAGAAACCCCTAAAATTGATGTGATGTGGTCCTAGGGGTATATTTCTGCGGGGGTCATCGTTCACGTTGTGGGTGATCGTAGCAATCAATATCCTCTTCAGTCACAGGTGGGGGTGTGCAAAACATAGAAGAAAAATCATATGCCCCAAAAGCCATCGATGATCTTGAGCCGGGAGGAGTGTTGTACTACGGTGGATACGACCAGGAGGAGTGGAGTAATGCGGTGGATACGGGCTGGGAGGAGTGCTGTACTACGGTGGTACTGGACTGAAGATATGAAACCCGGAACGATATCCGTGTCTTGACGAGCCCGAGAAATAGTCATTGACTTGCAACTCCAGATGATAAGAACTATCGCCAGAATGTGTATGCGAACGCTCAGGCTCGGGCTCGAGCTTTGGCTTTGGATCGAGCTTGAGCTCGGGCTCTAGCTCTGGCTCGGCCTCTAGCTCGGGCTCTGGCTCGTATGCTCCAAGTCGATGCATGTGCAGAGGGACTACAGTCGACTGCCCACCAAGTAAATATGGTTTTCCCGTACTAGAGTACCATTGTATGTACTCTAATGATGGTTGCAAATCGAAAGAAATATCCATCTGAGGTCTTCGCGCCATCCGATTATCCCACACTGCAATATATTTTTGGTGCACAACCCTCTAATTATTTTCATGTTTCCTCTCTTGTTAATCCCGTGAATCTTCCCCAACTGCATTGATGGAGCCGGGATATACTGGATGCAACCAAACTGCCGGAGTACTCGATCCCCGTTATACCACTCAACTGTCTGGAAATTGATAATTGGTGCATTAATACACCACATGTGAGAATGAATATGGGTAGACGTGGGTATAACAGCCGCAATTTCTAATCTCCAATACGACATCCAGATAAACTGCACGATTAATAACATGGTTAAAATTTAACATGGTTCGTGTAAGATATACAAAGTAATTACATGTCACGAATATTGAAATAGCTTACCCCTTCCCCGACAAGTTGTTCAATCATCAAATGATATATCAAGACAGTGTATGACCTCCCGATACCCGGATTGGTACTCCATCTACGAAAACAAATTATATGTTAGAATAGTATCGTTAGAATAATATCATTAGAAAAAAAATTGTCAATTAATTGCTATAACAAGTTAAATTTTATCACCTGTTCACCAGTGGAAATACGTATGCTTGGTGCCTAACCGATGCCAAGAATGACATCCAATAAAGAGCCCATGACTGCAGCAATATGAGGCATCCGCCTATGTCTACGACATCAGGCTTTGTCATCCGACAAAGCCACGATACAACATAGCCAAAATTGCGGAACCCCATTTATAGGAGCAAACATTTTGCAAGCTCAGGACACAACATAGCCAAAATTGCGGAACCCATTTATACGAGCAAACATTTTGCAAATCAGTTAATATGGATAAATACATCAAATGAACCCTTTTGTTGTTCGCATCCAGCATCAGTACACCCCCTATAATATGCATAATGTATGTTCGAGCAACACACATCACCTCCTGCTCAATGGTATTAATTGATAAATGTTCAAAATTGGCTTTCAGCCATGAAATCTCAAACCCGTAAATTGGGACTCAGCATCGTTGGGCGAGACTCCTAGTAAGCTATAACAAAGGGCAGTCGGCTCAGCTATCGTACTTACACCCGTTATAGCACTCCCGTCAATTGGGAGCCCAAGTTGCAATGCAACATCCTCCAAAATGACAGTGCACTCCACATACGGCAAATGAAACGTGTGGGTCTCCGGGTGCCAACGCTCGACTAATGTAGATATTAAATCGTACCGTAAATTAAACGTCTGGATCAATGCTGCTGACCCGAATCTGGCTAACTCTAAGTATGACATCAGTTGTTCATCCAGGGGATATCCTAAACCATTCACCAGATCCCTCAATGCGCGGTACAGGCCTTGACACTATTAAATTACAAAAAATAGTTATTATAACATAATTTATTTCCGTAAATGACGTAGAACTTTTGTTAAGGGAACCCGTGATTAACAAATAACAATATATTACATATTATTATCTGTGTTTGATATGTGATCATCATTCTTAATCAATGAACCCATTGCGATACCTATAATTTCAAAACAAATTTCGGTAATTAATTTCTAAGTTTGATGCATTTTAAATATTTATCAGAATACCTAAATTTTATATATTGCTTTTAATTACAAAAAAATACCAAACAGTTTTGTCCTCATCATATTTTTTGCTATACAACAATAAAAAAATAAATATATCTTATAAATTCCAACTCAAACTCCAACTCAATAGTCTAATTCACAAATTCCATCTCAATGGTTTAATCTTTTACCTACATAAAAAACAAAAATTTATATTAAAATAAAAAAATATAACAAAAACATAACATAAACTATCTCAACATAATAAATACGAATATTTTATTATTATTTTAAAATGATAATAAGTAAAATGTATTAGTTTAAAATATAATATATATAATAACATGCCAACTTAATTATTGCCAATATATATATATATATATATATATTGCATAGAAGGATTCAAAAGAAATTTCATTTATAATATTTATAAAAAATTAAAATAAAATTTAAAACATAAACTCTTATTCCCAATTATAAAATCTTAAAAAATTAGAACACGTAAACTATTATTTCTAATTTATCACATAAATTCCAACTCAATGGTCCTATTCACAAATTCCATGTCAATGGTCACATCTTTTACCTACATAAAAAATAAAAAAATTTATATCAAAATAATCAAAATAACATGCCAAATAAATTACATTAAAAATAAATCTAATCAACCTAAAAGACACATAACAAATAAATTACATAAAAAAATAAAACATTCTTTATACATAACATAAATAGGCTTTTTTACTTCAATAAACATTAAGGGTCCGTTGTTTATACGTAAAAGGTTTTACGGAAAATGTAGAAAACATTTTCATGTGTTTGTTTCATAGAAAATAGTTTGGTCAACGGGAAATGACTTACAGGTCAAGGTAAAATAAGCCATTTTTCCTGTAAAATGACTTACCCTTTTGAAAAGCGTAAGTCATTTTCAGGAAAAGAGCTCATCTATACATAATTTATTTTTATATAAAGATTAAATTAAATCAAGCTTAATATTATTGTATTGATAATAAATTTTATTTTTAAAAATATTTAAAATATTATATTTTTTAATATTATTAAACATACATATTTATTTATTTATATTTAGTCATATAATAAATTATTAATATAATTTAATAAATTATTTAATATTTCAATTTTTTATAATAATTTTAAAAATAATAATTTTAAATAATATTATTCACATGTTATTGAAAATATTCAATATTAATTTTAATAATAAATATTTATTACAATTATAAAATATTAATAATAAATGTTTTGTAGTATAAGTGTTAAAATATGTCATAAGTCTTATGTACACTTCACAGATTTGTAATTTAGTTTTTGTACTTTTATTTTTAAGAATTTAGTCCCTTTACTTTTTAAATTTGAAAATCAAGTCCAATTATTAATACCGTTAATTTTTTTTTCAATTTTGTTAGTGTAACATTTTAAATAAAAAATTCTCACTTAATAGTCATGTAATTAAAAAATGACGTTGTAAAAATCTGAATTTAATATAATGTTTTTTATATATGCAAAAACAATGTAAAATATAAAATTATAAATAAAAATAAATTCAATTGAACAATAAGAAAATAAGAAAATCTCAAATATATGTTTGTTTAATTGAAAACAACTTTTATGAAATATTTTTAACAAATCTACTAAACAATAGAAAATATTTTACATAAATTCATCCAAACATCAAAAAATATTAGCTTTTCTAGAAAAGTAAATCATTTTCTAGAAATTATTTTCCGGAAATCATTTTCTGTGAAACAAACGGAGCCTAAAAATAACTTACGAATGAATGAAAATATAAAATAAATACAAACATACCTTAGTAGTTCTTTTTAACCAAATAATACCTTACAAAAATAAAATTAAAAACTAAATCCGAATTAAATTAACAATAACAACAAAAACAATTAACATTTACTTAAAAAAATATTACTAAATAAAAAAATTACCTTTTATAAATTCTTTTAAACATCAAATCTTCTCCAAACAACAATCTCTCCCTTCCTTTTCTATTTATTTTTTTCCTTCTCTTTCTCCTTCCCTCTCTCTATTCTGCTTCTCTTTTTTTTTCTTTCTTTTTCCCCTTCCCGCTCTCTCATTCTTCTTTTCTTCTTTAAAGATTTTCTTCTCTTTTCCGGCAAAAAATGGGACACTGGGG
The DNA here is from genome assembly GCA_005393395.2 of Gossypium australe. Taxonomy (NCBI): domain Eukaryota; kingdom Viridiplantae; phylum Streptophyta; class Magnoliopsida; order Malvales; family Malvaceae; genus Gossypium; species Gossypium australe. Next base: position 27,387,176 of record CM016614.1, on the reverse strand, counting down.
ACCTTATAATGGTCCCCAAAAACACAACTCACGGGCATGCCATCTGACATGTCCCATCGCTGACAAGCCACAGGTGTGTCGCCTGTGAAAACGGCGTGACCAAGGGTGTGTCGGCTCTCCAGTAAGCATGACCAGTGCTGCTCAATTGTCCTATCCCTTTTGTGACAGCGGGTCGAGTTTTAGGTCGAGTTTTGTTCATATACGGGTCGTATTTAACCCGTATTTCTTTAAGTGCCGCTTATTTAGTTGCCATTACCAGTTTTTTTTAATAATTTTTTCAGTTAAATGTGTTAGTATTTTAGGGTGGTGCCGCCTATGCACCACCTTACACTTGTTTGGACGTACTATTTTGGTATATAATTTATTTAACATACTATTTAAGTAATTTTATTTTTATAATATATAGGTAAAAAAAAACCCAATAAATTCGTTCTTGGTTATTGGGGCTACATGAGGTAGTGGCTTAATTCAATTTTTGCTTTTTTTTATAGGAAAAGAATTTAATTATTATTTGATTATTTTTTTTACAGAGATCTATGCTCCTATTTTTAAATTACATTTCTCCTCTGCTTTTTGAAATGATATTATAAACACCATTTAAGCTTCTTAGTGGACTCTCAATAGTCAACAGTCCTGTTGACCCAACCCTGAATTTTGGTAAATTTTTTTGGAAGGTTTCAGAAATGGGTCCGATTTAGACTCTTGGCTTAATTTGTTTTTGATTTTATAATGAATTGTTTTATTTTCATATTTTATATAATGGGTGAGTATTTTGTATATTGCAGTTTTAAAAATATGATATATATCTTTTTTCTTAAAATATTTTATTCTACTTTTTATAGGACACTTATATAATCTAAATACTCGTACTAAATATTTTTATTAATATATATATATATAATGTATTTTTAGTGAAATCAAAATATAATTGAAGTAATTTAAATGAGCATTCAAAAAAAAAAAAGTTAGGAGCGAAGGGAAGGGAGATTTATTATAAATCATGACATAGACGGAGAAAAAGGTTGGAACTAACACAAGACAAACGCAGTCTTTGATACATTTTACTTACACTTGAACCAAAACCCCTCTCTCTCTCTCTCTCTCTCTCTCTCTCTCTCTCTCTCTCTCTCTTTCTCTTCACATGACTCGTCCTTTTAGGCTCCTTGGCGCCGCCAACTCCTCGGCCACTACTGAGCCGCCACCTGAACAAGCGGCAACTGTCGACTCCGACTTCGTCGTTATCCTTGCAGCTCTCCTATGTGCCCTTATTTGCGTCCTCGGTCTCATTGCTGTCGCTCGTTGCGCCTGGCTTCGCCGTCTCTCCGGTGCCTTTGCTCCCAATCCCTCTGCTTCATCCCGTCCAACCCCTCCTGCTAACAAGGGTCTCAAGAAGAAGATCCTCAAGTCCCTCCCTAAGGCTACCTTCTCACCTGATTTCTCCGCCAAATTCTCCGATTGTGCGATTTGCCTCACGGAGTTCGCCGCAGGGGACGAAATCCGGGTTCTTCCACAGTGCGGCCATGGCTTCCACGTCGTCTGCATCGACACCTGGCTGGGCTCCCATTCTTCATGCCCTTCCTGCCGTCAGATTCTGGTTGCCAGGTGCCAAAAGTGTGGGGGTTTACCCGGCCCGGGGGCTTCAACTTCCGGAACTAACACTGAGGCTAGATTGAAAGAGCGTGAAGATGATGTGAATAGATTCCTGCCCTAGCCAACCCAAGCCACCTTCTGGGTTCCTCCATTTTTTTTTCTTTCTTTTCCAAGTGAAATCATGTTAGGTTAGGTTTTTCATTAGCTAATTACCTCCGCCAATGATTATTATTAATACCACTACTATTCCTAATAGGAACATTTAGGTTTTGATTGATTTGAATTGTATGTAATAGTATTTGATTTGGTGTATTTATTTATGTATGTAAAGTTGAACATAATATATATATATATATATATATATATTTGTGAAATATAATTATAGGCAGAATATGAAATTCCTGTAAGACGAACTCCTCTCTGTTCCCTTTACCTGAATCATACCCACCATCAAAACATTGCAATTTAGTAATATATAGATGTTATCTGGGCTCATCCATGATATTTTCTTCACTTGTAAAGTATGCCCTGTTCTTTGCTTTGATGTGGTCCTCCCAAGTGAATCCGGTTTCAGGCTGGGATTTGATTTAAATATATTCCGATGAAATGAGGGTTGGAAATTTTACCTGTAATAGAAATAATAAAAGGTAAAAAGGGGCATGTGATGAAGAGAAAATATTTGGAAACAGTAGGTGATAAGAGTCCATCTCTTTTGTTTTTCTTCATCACTTTTAGGCCATCTGATTAGCAAAGTATAAAGTGGGTAGCTCAACGTTAAACAAGTGGTTTATGCTTTATTTTTGGCTTTTGGGGAAGGGGGGTCTTTTATCCTCCCCTTGTTTGGTGGCTGTGGGGCTGGGCAGGGGCATCAAGATTCTTGTTCCGCCTCCACTTACTCTTCACTCACTACAGGTTAAAAAGTACCTAAAAATAAAATCATTCCTCTTGGGTTGGATATGTTATTATATTCAGCATTGAAAAAAAGCTTTCCCTTTCTACATGGGTTAAAAATAGGTCAAATTTAATGAAAACCCAACTTCTTCCCAAGTCCATTGAGTGCAATCCAAGAGATATGATGATGGTGAGCAAAAGGTTTCATTAATTTATTAATTCCAGGATTTAGGAAGATGGAAGGAAAGCAGGCATTTGTTTCCATTCTGAGTAAATGTAACTGATTTTGGCAACTTGTGAAATGGAATTTGTGATTGAAAGGTGGCGGTGGGGTGGGTGGTGCTAAAAATTGAATGCATCACTAACGATCATACTTGTATTTATTATTATACACAGGGTGATAGGAACAAAAGTGTATATAACCCACTAACTGGGAATTTTTAAACTACTAATTAACTCTTGTCTTGACCTAACAAAGATAGTATATTCCAGTCCACTCTTCTTTATGCCTGTTACTATGAAATTTTACTTCATTGGTAAAACATGTAATATATGCCTTTGATTTCAAGCCGTCCATTAAAGTAAGGTGGATGGTCCACTAATGGAGCAGAATAACCCATCAACTGAGATACGATGGGATTGGAAGTCCTGCCTCTCTCTGACCGTCTTTTATTTTATTATCATAAGAGAACCCTAGTCGTCTAGGCGGCAGGACCTATATACCACCACATACCTTGTTGATGCAATTATTGTTTATGAAATCCAAGTTAAAAAGGGTGGTTCACCATGTAAAATACACGTAAACTCAATTTCTAGTGGGAAAATTTTATAATTTTAATGTTTGAATAAGAGGATCCCTCATTTTCAAAGCAACAAGAAGGAACAAAAATGATGAAAGCTTAACAGCTGAAATTGAAAAAAGAATTTGACACCATTGAAAGCAGTGTGACTTCACTCATTCTTTGTAGCACCAGCTTGTCTTGCACCAACAGCAAAGAACTCGGTAATGACTTCAAGTGGCATTCCTTTGGTCTCTGGTACTTTCAAGAACACAAACACCCACGATATCAGACATACAACAGCATATATCCCGAAGATGCCCGCTAGGCCTATAGAACTCAGCATCACTGGCAGTGTGTAAGTAACAATGATGTCTCCGATCCAATAAACCAAAGCACAGATTGCAATACAAAGCCCCCGGACCCTTGTTGGAAAGATCTCAGAGCAGAGGATATTTGGTATTGGTCCATAGCCCATCACAAAGCAGCAGAAGTAAACAATAACACATGTAGTTGAGATGGCAGCATTCACAACTGTGCCCAAATCCACAAGTTCACTAAAAACTAGAATGATCAGTGACACTATAAGCACCGGAATCGTGGTGAGTAGCAGCCGCCTGCAAATGATACAAGTATTAGTTTCTTTCCATTTTTAAGGATAAAAAAGGGAAGGGGTGTTAAGGAGAATATTAAGAGAAACTGAGATTACCTTCTGCCTGATATATCCATGAGTTTCATGGCTACACCTATACAGGGCAGCATCAGCAAGGTTGTAAATGCACTAATAAGAAATGATGCAGAATCTGAACCAAGGCCCAAGTTTGAAAGAAGCACTTCAACACCTGCCTCTTCAAGAATTTGAGGAGTGTAGTAGAGAACTCCATTAATGCCGGAAAACTACATGTGAAGTTCGAAAATTAGTTTAACTTACCACGGGAATCATAATGCAATTAGCCTCAACTGATAAATACAAGATTCAAACTTCTCTGTTTAAAGTACAAATTCACAAACATTGTTATGTAGCAAGCTGCCACTGCTATTTAAAATCTATAAACTTTGTAGAGAAAATGAAGTCCAAAAATATAACTGCTGAGTACCTGCTGAAGAATCTGAATCCCAATCCCAACTAATAAAGCACGTTTGACTCCCGGGTCAAGGAGAGCAGTCCAAATTGGTCCTTCTGAGACAGTTTCAGCTGGATGAACCATTGCTGGTCCAACAGGATGCTGATCCATAAGCTCCTTGGAATAAAGAGCAGGTTGGCTCACTAGTGCAGCTGCCTGGATAAACTCACCTTCTGCAGGCATATCATTACCTGGAAGTGATACGAGAGAGCCACGTCGAGATCCTGGGATTCCCTCCTCATGCAAATAAATCCTTTTAAACCCTCCTTCCTTCTTTCCATCCTCACCTTCTCGCTCAGACCATTTCCATGCCAACTGCCAACCACCTCCAATCCCTGTACCACCAACTGATTCTGTACCATCTTGCACAAGAGTGCTATGGCGTCTCATGCTTAGAGAACTGATATGGGAAGCTGGGGGAACCATGTCCTTTTCCAAGCTTGTTGTTTGACGTGAGATTAATGGGCTATGCAAATTGTCATCCGAGTCTCCTCCTGCAGCATCTGATGCATAGTCCTCACCTTCTCTCTGCAAGCTCTCCTCATCCCATTGTTCATTTCTAGCATGAGGCTCTGCTGTACTAAACATGCTTCCAAAATTCGGAAAAAGCATACTACGCGTGCTCCCTGTCTCGGGAAGCTTTTCATGAACACTACCAAATAATGTCACAAGAGGGTCCATAAGGGGTATACTTTGGTTCACCATGCTTCCGGGGCGAGAGGCAATACTAAGAATGCTTTGTCCAGCGACAGGCTTGGCAACCCAAGACAGGCCCTCTTCCGGTCCATATAGTCTGATTTTGTCTTTATCAGCACCGGGTTCCTGACTTTCAAGTTCATCAGCTGGACCTATTATGTACTCTTCTATAGAGGTTTCACCTCCAATGCCAAGGCCCTCAACCAGCAAAGCCATCTCTCCTGTAGATCAAAGAAGTCTCAGTAAGCTCCACACCTTCAATTAGTCTAAAACGAGTTAAATAGGAGGACACAGGAATTTCTGTCATTTTCAATAAACCAAAAAAGAAATGCTATGGAGGCTTCTTTGTTATAACTTATCAGGCATACAGATTAGGCAAGTGCGTGCCATGAAAGGACTTAATAGACAGGAATGGAGAAGATTTTCCTCTCTTTCTTGCCCCCAACATCTATTCTGCACATGATGCCTACCTCACTAATACTCATGAAAAGGATGCCAACAAAATTAGGAGAAAAGCACTCAAAAAGTATTATATTGATGTGAACACCCCAAGGTCAGAAACCCTTCCCAAAAATACAGATAAAACCAACTAACTTTCCAATCCCTTGTATAGTCTACCAATATATAAATCAGACCTGTTCAAGTTTCCGATAACCTACATGCATGCATCATGGCTTTTTTTTTTTAGATCTTAATGAATAAAAAGATAAATAACAAATGGAGCTTATGCTCATTCATGATTTATGTAACACCTCTCAGTGGATCCAGTAGAGCAAGCAAACAAGTTATACTATTAGCTCCTAGTAGTGTATCTAACCATTCAACAGCCAAGTCCCCTATATTTTCAACATGTTCAAAGGAAAGGGGAGAAAAATAAGGGAAAAAAAAAACCTGAAACATCTTCCCTGCCGCGTAATCTCTGAAGAACCTGTTTAGCTTCAAGCATTCTTCCTTTACTCACAAGCCACCGAGGAGATTCGGGCAAATAAAAAACCGTAAAGGCAAAATAGAGGAGAGAAGGGATGGATAGAACCCCAAGCATCAACCTCCAACTTGGTGAGTCCATCAATGACATCCCAAAAACCATACAATAAGATAGAAACATTCCCCCGGAACCAGTGAATTGTGGTAACGTATTTAACAATCCCCTTATCTCAGATGGGGCAGTCTCAGATATATAGACTGGGACAAGAGTCACGGCTAAACCAATTCCAAATCCATCTAATAGCCTGGCTAGGCACAAAATATAGACATTAGGTGACCACAACATTACCAAACCACTGACAAAATAAAGCATTGAAGACATTATCAGCATTGGACGCCGACCAAGCCAATCTGATATAGCTCCTGAGCATGTTGTAATAGCTGTTGCTCCTATCAGTGACATAGCCACCACTAGACCTTCAACGCTAGTTCCTAGATTGAGGTCATTCTTAATGTACACAATTGCTCCTGAAAGCACAAATGAATAAAACAAGTACTAGATATTGTTTGTTGGAAGCATGGAAACACCATGATGCTGAGAAGAAATAAGCAGGTAACAAATATAAATGTGAAAGAAGGAAGTACCAGCAATGGTAGCATTATCCCATCCCTGCAAAAAGTTACCAATTGTAGCAGCAATGGCTACAAGAGCAGCACCCCTCATCTCTTTTTCAACAATGAATCAAACACCTTGCCTGGAACTTATCTGCAAGAAGAGAAGAAACCTGGATCACAAATCAACCATTCCTCCATCTTTATTTGAAAGACACCAAACATTGATTGCATTTAATCAACCCACCTAGACTCTACCCCAAAATCATCGCAATAGCGCATCAACCCCCCCCCCCCCAAGTACTCAAAAATAAAACAAAACTATTCATTGCACCAAAAATATTTATATCTTTTAGTAGCTGTGAGTGACCTTGTATTGTATGAGCCAAAAAGGAGAAGTGAACCTTTTGAGACAGAATTTAAAGTACAGAAGATGGAAATCTATATATTAGAGAGAGAGTTTGAAAAACAAAACTTTTTACTTAAAATTATTGTGAGACAGAGGAAGGGATGGATGTTGTAACTAGATACTAGCACTAGTACCAAAGAAGAGAAGAAAAGAGTCCTTCCTGTAGTAGCAAGTAAATGAGATTTTGGGGTCTCGGAGTCAAATGCACAACCACCATTCTTCACCATATTGTCAAACAGAAACCACTCAGCCAGTCACAACAAGAGAATCATATAGTACTATGCATACTATATTCTTAATACTTAATCTATGGCTACCCAAGCTGAAGGAGCTGGGTGAAGGTGGAGAAGAGAGAGAAGGATTATCTTATGCCTAACAGATAGCATATGTGAGATATTTTAATAATAAATAAAAAACTTATTATATTCCATGCTAACACCAAGACAGTAACAATGGTAACTTGGTTGTGAATATTTATTGGTTCTCACCCGCTCCACCTTTAACTGATAATAATTGATAAAGATGCTGCTGCTTCTGCTCGGACTCAGTGGACCTCAGCTAGTACAGATGGATTGCTAAGTTTTGGCATGATTGTACCGTCTTTTGGATAGAAAGGTAATAACGGGGAAAAAGGCAATCTGAACATCAAACTCTGACAAATATCTATATAAACAAATAATAAAATGAGTAGGATGGGAATAACAAGAGTGCAAATTAAGATGTATGAAAAGAAGAACGTAGGTTGGGAGTAAGGACGGAAGGTGCAAGACTCTTGGAATAGAAAGTAGAAAGACTAGTAGTTATCTGTTTAGTAGTAAATCAATAGTAGAGTGAGACTTTTGGAGGGTGCACATGTTTGCCATGTGGATGTGGGGCTGCCTTTAGTCACGTTGAGTCTAGAGCTGCCAGATATTACTACTTGTTTGTTTGCCATTTTCTAGTACTAATTGCACCAAATGTTGTTAAACTACCCATATGTTCATCCCTAAAACTTTAACATGGTTTTACTTTTTCTGACCGCTTCTTAGTTACTTTCTTCTTTTCTTCATGAAAAATCAAATGATAATATTATTAATAATTTTAATACTCTTAATTTTATAACATTATTTTTTAACTCTCCCTTTTGTTTTATGCGTTTAATATTTATTTAGTTTTTACAAATATTGTATTTTTAATTATAATAATTAATGCAAAATAATATTTTTTTATTTGAATCATTAAATATATAAAATATATAATTTTTTCAATTCAAATATTACAAATAAAGAATGCAAATAATAATTAAAACATTTTTAACATATTCAACATACAATATGCAAATTTAGTTTCTGTAATTAAAGCAAAGTAGCATTACTCTGAATAATAACTAACTAACTCTAATATTAATTAAATGATAATCAATATGCTTAAAACCATATTCAAATAATAACTCTATTTTACATCAAAAAAATTAGCACAATTTTTGTTTATATCAATTAATAATTCTGGATTAAATATTATGGTTATTTTTAAATGTGAATTTAGTAATATGATGAAAAATGAAGGGTATTCTCATTAGTTTAAAAGTTTATTCAAACTTGTGTTTTTATATATATTATAGATTAATAGACACATAATTAATTTTTATATTAATTTAATTTAAATAAATAATTTATTAGAATATTTTTTTTTTGCATAATCTTTTATTTACATTACTTAATTAAGAGTATTTTATTTTATATTTTCATTTATTTTTTTTAGAATTAAATTAGTGAAAATAAAATTTATACTTACTAATTTAAAATATTACCTAATTCTCTTTGTATTTACTTATAAACCAATAAAAAGGAAAAATATAATAAATATTGAATGTTTTTAGGAGTCAATAAAATTTTATTGTTTTTATTTGTATTTTAGAGAATGAAAAACAAATTGCCAAAAGAATAAAGAAGAAAGAAACAAAAGAATGCGAAGAAAGAAAAAATATTATTAAAATATAAATGTCAATTAATTCAATATTTTATAATATATTTTTTAAATATTAAATTAAATTATAATATATTATTTATTTATATAAAACAAAAATGAAAAGTTGAAATATGTTGGGTAAACTATATCATTAGATACTAAACTATAGCTAAATTTTTTTTTGTCACTTAATTGAAAATAATTATAATTTAATTATTAAATTATTCAAAAATTTATCTCGATCTAATTATTCACGTATATTATCCTTAGGAACTCTACCTTACTCTCAAGTCAATCATAGCCCCTAGAAACCCAAATCACTTGAATCATAATCCCTCAAGCCAGTGACGTATATAAGGGGGCTGGCATGACCCCCAGCCCCCTAAAATGAAAATTAAGTCTTTTAAAAATTTAAATTAATAAATTGTACATTAAAAATGATAAAATTTTAATTCAACTTCTTAAAAATTATAAAAAAATAAATAAAAAGAATTTAATTTCGGTTGGGGCTCCCTCCTGTCCCAAACTGATAAAAACAGCTTCTATTTTGTAATTAACCACTCTAGGAAAATGTGGTCTACTAACCAAATGATTTTGCCATAAGGTTCAACATTAGACCATAGGATCTAAATCAACAATAAATTATTATTAAAAATGCAAGGCCCTCATCCTCTATTTCATCAACATTGATTTCATAATAAAATATAATTTTTCATACCATTTCAAATATTCACCCCCATAATTTGAAAATCAGAAAACACTTAACTAGATTCATAGCATTGATTTGCCATGCCTCCTCTTTCTCATTATCATTTCTCAAATCTCCTATTTTCTTTTTAATTACCTCACAAATCAAAATTATCAAACAACAAAGACACAAAAAGAGAAAATATGCTATAAGAGTAGATTTTCGACTACAATCTCAAAATCTTATATATATATATATATATATATATGAGTGAAAGGATTTAACTTTTCATATTTTTAATATTCATTCATGATTCATTGAGTTATATCTTCAAATAAAGATATGATTTCATTAATATTTCGTTTGAATTTTGAAAGATATTATGAATACAAATGGCATCGTTTCTCATAAAATGATTGATGTTAAGATTGTAAAGAGAATAATCAATTTTGATAAGTCATTTTTACGGAAAAATATACATATATATGAAAGTTGTAAAGAGATCTATCCTTAGCAATTTATGAAATATTAAACATCAATGATTGGAGATCAAAATTTTATTTCGCTTTTAGTTAAATTTATATGTTATTATATTTATAAAGCATGTTTATTTTCACGTAAAAATCATTTATTAATAGATTTCTAACAAGTTAAGCTTAAATATTTAGTATTGAGGTTGAAAATAATATTTTTCAAGTCAAACTAGTTTTAAAAGGAAAAGTCAATGCTAAACAAATAATTTTTCAAACTAAATAAAAAAAATTTTAAAAGTTTAGAAATCAATCAGGGTGTCAAATTGTAAATTTGTCCTTAATTAAGATTAACTATAAGTTATAAATATTATTTCTATATTAAAATTAAGATTTACAATCAATTTATATTAATTGTATAAAATGTATTTAAAATTTATCATATCAGCGAGTTATCATGATTATTCTATTATAACTTATTATAATTTAAGTTAAATATTTGTTAAAACCATAATAATAATATGACATCATGGTGGTAATAATAAAGATATGGAAAAATAAGAGATATTTTGCATTTAATTATTTTACAAGAATTATGTTTATATTTTATTTAAATATTTAAAATATCATTTAAATTAATTTACTTTTTACTTTATAATATCAAACTTAAATTTAATATTTTAACTTTTCACAATATAAAATCTTAAATCAAACTTATTAAAAACCCTTTTCACAACATAGAAACATTTTTAAAATACAGTACTAAAGTAAGTGGTGTTTTTTCCTTTGATATCATCTGTAATTCCGCCACGCAATTGATAATGGCCCAAACCCACCCTTATTGGGACCACTGTCCCTTGCTTACAATTCGCATTTACATGAATGGTGGTAGTTTGTTAATTAGAAGGGTAGATTTAACCCCATCTAGTCAACATACTAAAATTCACTTAACTCTCAGATTTAATAATAATAACTATAATTAGAGTTGTGATGTTGGGATCCACGATTCATAGGTTCAGTTTCAATTTAGTTTGAAAAATGAGTTTAAATGACCTAGATAAAAATACTAAAATCCAAAATCAACTCGTTTTATTTTTTTATATAAAAAATTTAAAAATATAATTCATCAAAAATATTAAAATAAATGTTTCCCAACAAATTAAAAATAAATTAAAAAAATAAATAACCCTAAGATATGTGCAATTTAACATGCTAATGCCTAAAATAGTAGCAAAATTAACAATAAAACAAAAGTTATACAATATCCAAACAATAACAACAAAATAGTAGCAGCATAATACTCAAATGACAGCAAAACAATGGAAAAACAATAGCAAAATAGCAGTTTTTTTTGCAAATTCGGGTCGGGACAGGCTGGTCCCGAGCCAAAAAAAAAAAAAATCTTACCTGAGGCCTAAGTCATTTTCTAATCGGCCTTTTTTTCTCAAAACCAATTTTCGAGCTTATATTTTTGCCCAAACTCTTCCACTTTTCTTCCACTTTTTAAGCAGGCCACTTACCCATGGACAAGTCTAACTATGGAAATCTCAAGCTTTGCATTGGATGAATTAATTGTTTATATATAATTATAGAGTACAAAAAATTTAAAGATTAAATTATGTTCTAAGTTTCTATACGCTTCGTACATTTGTAATTTAGTCTCCTACTTCTATTTTCAGGAATTTTGTCTCTTTACTTTCAATATTTAAAAATTCAAGTCCAGTAGTCACCGCCATTAAAAGTCTTTTACTGGATTCACTAGTGTATCATTTTGAAAGAAAAAAAATATTTATTTGATAATCGTGTAACAATAAAAATAATGTTGATTAATGGCTAGTTCTACATTGTTGTTAGGATTGAAAAATGCTTTTAGAAAAAAAAAAAAGTGTTTTTAAAAAAAATGAAAAAAAAAATGTTGTAAAAAAATATGATTTGTGAATTTAGTATTTTTCCTTGAAGGTTAAAATATCCTTTTTGGAAATAATAGTGAAAAGTTAAAAATTATTTAAATTATATATATTTAAATAATTTAATATAATGATATATGGAGTATAAATTTTACATATCGTTTAATTAATCAATATAATTATTTATAAAATTAATGATACATAAAAAAAATTTAAAATTTAAATCTAATAATAAATTATATTTAAATACATTAATATAATGATAAATATATTTAAATAATTTAATGTATCAATACATTAAATACAAATTAATTTAATGTTTATATGTCTTTTAAATAAATAATATAAATAAGAGAATTTTGTTAATTTTCACTTCCAAATACAAAAGTTAGAAACCAAAAGCACCTAAATCTCAACTTTTGTATGGAAAAGCACTTTTCCACCACAATTTTGACCCAAAAAGATAGGTGTTCTTTGCTTATGCAGTTGAAAAATACTTTTAGAATTCCAAACGCAATGAAGACCAAGGCCTAAAAGTTTTCTTAAAAACACTCATTTGAATTCATTATGATAAAAAAAATTGGAATAGTGTATTTAAGAAAAATTTAGGTTTAACATTTTGATTAAATTGTTAACTATTTATGCTAACTAATGGCATTATAAAAGTAGAAGAATCAAATTAAATAAAAAATTATAATATATATTAAATCTTAAATTTCAGCATAATATAGGTCCAAAACTAAAATTTAACTATTATCTTATAATGTAAAGAAAAAAAAAACCAAAATAAAAACAAATAAAAGGCAAACCCAAAAAAGGGGAAAAAAACATGTCAAGTAGTAAGATTGTTGTTAAAATTTAAATGTTACAATATGCTGTAAGTTTTTGTAGTTCTCTTCACATTTATAATGTAGCCTCTATACTTATATTTTTAAGAATTTAATCCTTCTATTTTTCAAATTTAAAATTTTAGATCTAGTTGTTAACATGGTTAAAAAAAATTTGTTCAATTTACTGGTGTGACATTCTAAAGTACTCACTATTTAATCATGTGATCTGAGTTTAAAAAAGAATGGTGTTAACAATTCTTAAAATTCAGGTCAACATTTTAGTGAGATTAAATTATTTATACTATATTGGGGACCAAATTATGTTAAAAAATCATATATAAATATTAAATCTAAAATTTGTGCGTAGTATAAGTACTGAAATTAAAATGTAACTATTTTTATATACAACCTAGGTCAAAGTTCAAATTCAACCATTATTAACTTAATGCAAAAATAAAAAAAATAATAATAAAAGGCTAGACATGTGTCAAAAAAAGGAAGGTCATTTTATATATGGATATATAGAATAAACAAATTCATCTTATACAAACTCAATTTATGAACTCACATAATCACGGAGGAATTTTTTTTTTTAAAAGGCTAAACTTTATTAAGGAAGATACGCAAAAAACCAGAGAACAAAATCGATGGAGGATAGGATAGCTAAGCTGTCTGGGAAAAAACGTTCAGAAAATTGCGATAGAAAAGTTAAACGAAAACACAAAAATAAAGACATCTATCTTCCTAGCAAGCATAAAGTTCAACCTAATCTTTTAAGTTTCAAAAGAACCTAGCAGCTATCTCAAAAGCTAAAATCTGGGCAAAATTTCTAAAAATGTTAAACCAGCCCAGCAAAAATCGACTAGCAGTTCGGTGGATCCACCCACTGCCTATCTTTCTCAGTTGTGGCCATAACCGACGTCAGAGCTTTCTCTACCCAAAAGTTATCAATTCCTTCATGACCTCCATTGCTTGGATAGAATCTTCTTTGATTCATAAGCAGACAGAAATGATTTTAGTTTAGACATTCAGATTTTTTTATCATATTTTTTATATCGTTTTTCTTGTTTCTCAGCTTGTACTTAGCTCATGGAGTACATGGCAGATTTTAATGGAGAGACATGAAATAAAGATTTAGCAAATTAAATATACATATCTCTTAAAAATTGTAAATGGGATGGTAGAGTCGATTTTAGCAAATTAAATTATACTTACAAACAATGAACAGCCATGAAATTAAAAGATAAAACAAGAATTAAATTAAATTAAGGGCTCTATACGCGGAACAACAGTTTCTCGAGTAGGTATATTTCCACCTGAACCACTCCAAAGCAGCATTCATTACAACAAAGTAGCCATGAAATTCTTATTTATCATCTAAAGATGAACAGCAAATTATATATATTGTATTTATATCACACACTGGAATAACACCATGCAACCAACGAAAATAATCTAAAGATGAACAACCATGAACACCCATATCCGTTTTTTATTAGTCGAATTCAAATTCACCATTTTTGATTAATAATAAGTTAAAATATAGATACGCACATCTTAAAACATACCTAAAAATAATATAAAATCCATAGCAGAAAAAACAAATCAAGACATGAGAACAAACCTTCAATATCGATTTCAAGGCTGCTGATTTGAGGGAAAATAGTTGGGCTGCTGATTTCGGGTGGAACTTAGGGATTTCGGGGGGAAAAAAGAATAAGGAGAAAAGGTTGAGGAAAAAAGCAGAGGAAAAAAGGTTGGGCTGCAAATTTTGGGTGAAATTTAGGAATTTCGGATTGGGGAAAAAAGGGGAAATGAAATTCAAAAGAAGGGGGAAATGAATAAGGTTCATCGGGTTTATTGGTTGGGTAAAATGGAGGAGAGCAAAAAGGCGATCTTTTGCCTAAAAGAAATCAACCTTTGCGGCTTTTATCCACTAGCGTCGCTAAATCCCTACAAATTGCGGCGTTTAACCAAAAACGCCACTAAAAAACCTACAAAAAGGTCTTTTGATTAAAACAAAATAACATTTTGCGGCGTTTTTTGGTAGCGCAGCTAAAGCCCGACCTATTGTGGCGTTTTGACGAAAACGCCACTAAAAAATCAAATAAAACGACGCGGTTTTGATTAAAACAAATTAACCTTTTGCGCCAGTTTTCACCTAGCGCCGCTAAAGCCCGGCCTATTGTGGCGTTTCAAAACGCCACTAAAAAATCAAATAAAACGGCACCATTTTTATTAAAACAAAATAACTTTTTGCGGCGTTTTTACACTAGTGCCGCTACAGCCCGACATATTGCGGCGTTTCACCAAAAACACCACTAATAAATCCAATAAAACGGTGTTGTTTTTATTAAAATGTCGCTAATGCCTTTGATACTACTAAATATTTAAAGATTCAATCCAATTCTCTTCTTTGTTTCTATATTTGAAAGGTTTGATTATTTCTTAAATTCCTTTAAATTTAATTTGTTTTGTTCCACACTATATATTTAATTTGTATAACTTTATAATTGTGTATGAAAATAATTTTAAATAATATGAAAACTCGAGCTGGATATGTCTTCCTGATGAAGAATACATAGTTTTTTTGTATTAAAGAAGACGGAGCTTATGATGTTGCGATAGAATCGAACAAATCAGAAGGATCAAATCAATCCGAAAGAAGTTCATGGTTGGTTAATAGAAAGGTTAATTCTATTCCTTTGACTCTTGATTTTACTTGAAGTATTCGTGTCTGAAACTTGTTTCTAACACGAGTACGAACATATGACATTCTAAGAACCCTACAAATAAGGGTGAAAAAGGCTTGATTAAAAATAGCTCAGTTCCAATTGACATCGGTTAACTGATTCACTGACCAAACCGTTCTTTAGTAGCATTGGCCTCTCTCTTTCACTCCTATCTTCATTTGATCTTCCCTAAACCCTAAACCCCTAAACCCTAACACTTACCCTAAACCATAAACCCTAAACCTTAAATCTTGAAACCCTAAACTCAAAACTATATCCCATGAACCACAAACACCTAAACCCTTAACTCTAAACCTTAAACCCTAAATTAATTAGATAAAATTTGAATATTATATATTCTTTCAATATTATTTAAATAACATTTTCCATTTACTAATTAATTTTGTTTCTCTAGAGATGCATGGGTTGCCAATTTTTTAATTTTAATATATATAAAGTTTATCTATTATCTCTTAAATAATTTAAACTATAATTATAATTTTAATATATTTATATTAATATTATCTCTTTTACAATTATATAAGAAATTATTTAATATATAAAATAAAAAACAATCAGTCATATACCCAAAAAACTTTAAAATCATTTTAAATAATAGTATTTAATTTTTTTTTCATTTTTAACATATATTTTTCTATGTTTTTACTTTCAAATTTTTTCTACGTGTCATTATTTTTTTTGAAGATTTTAAATATTCAATTAAAAATAAATTGTATTTTAATTAATATAAATGAACAAGTTAAACAATAAATAGATAGGGAGCAAAATGGTGCCGTTTGTTTAAAATAAAATGTTTTTTTGCAAAAACGCAGCTAATGCTGGACTTTTTGCGGCATTTTCCTCATAAATGTCACAAATTTCTGTTTAGCGCCACTGATGTACACCTTTTGCGACGTTTTTGTTCTAAACGCCGCTAAAAACCTGTTTTTGTTGATATTAAGGTTTTTTTTATTCCTATAATCCTTGTTGATATTAAAGAAGTATCAAAGGCCTAAGCGACATATTGGGTTGGAACAAATAAATTTTCTAAAGCTTTAATAGTAAAATGAATCCTGAACCTTCAAATATTTTTGGTCAAAATTAATCCCTAAAATTTGATTTTGTCAAATGCTTTAGCCCAAAGTGTAGCACCATTAAAAAAATACATTTTGCACTTAAAAATAATTAAATGGCCACATGTCATAATTTTTCAATTTTATTTTTACTTCTTCTTCAACATTATCACTCATACAACAAGTTGAAAATGAAGAAAATTAAACTTACCCACCCAACATCATCATGATAATTTCTTCCTTATACATATCAACAAAAGCAAACAAGATTTATTCTCTTAGTCCATTGCTATTAGCATCATGTTAAGCCACAGATTTATAGGAAAGATGAATAGTTTTATACCCTCAATTGACTCTCATTTTTGTGTCACAAAGATATTCTAAGTTTAATTGCCACCTAGTTCTTAAATCTTAGTTCCTATTCAAGACTTGTTGGAAGTTGAGTTCCTTATTAATAGGAGCTCGAGTCACATGGGATTATATTAATAGGATATTTGGAGAGAGAGCACAAAATGGGTAGATGGTGATTGATTGTTTCATTTTTTTCCTCCTGTGAGATAGCAAGTTGATTGTTTCAGATAAGGGTTTGCATACCATCTACTTCTGTATCTCTTCATCATCCTATTCGTTTGCACCACCAACGTCTTCAGCACTGACCACGTACCTTTGTTCTTTCTGCATTCCTAGCCCTCCAGCAGTTGCCTTCTTCATTTTACACTCTGGTAAAGAGAAGGACTAAAGCAAAACAACTCCACTAACTCCGATCACACCCAACACCCACAATAATTTGCCTTGGGAAAAAGACTTCCACACTCCTAAAGTTGATATCTTCCACTGGTTTCAATGAAAACCAAGACGTACTGGGCGGGTGTTTGTCTTTGTATTGGGTGAAATGTCATCTAAATGATCATATTTTTAGATGTTTATTGTAAGGGTTTAATGAAATTTTAAAGACGTATGGGATCACAGGCCCCTGCTAGGTCTACATAATATATAAATTTTATTATAAAGTTAAATTTAATGCAATAACACTTTAAATATCTATTAAATTATGTAACAGGGTCAACAACAATAATTATGTAACAAACATATTTATAAAAAGCTATAATAATTTATTTGGCCCTCTAACTTTACAAAAAAAATCATTTTAGCCTTCATTTATTTTTTTGCTTTTTTTTAGTATTTGTTAACTTTTTTGACATGACATACACATAAATTGCCACATGGATGCCACACCATGAATTAATTAATTTTTTTAAAAATTTTAAAAAATTTAAAAATATATTTTAAAATTTTAAAATTATTAATTTTTTATATTTTTAATTTTTAAAAAACTAATTAATTGTTAATGTAGCATACACGTAGTTGCCACATCAGCAAACTTAATAGACATTAACTTTTCCATTTATTTTGGGGTGATTTGACAAACAATGTAAGTTTAAAGATTAAAAAAGACAAGAAAATTAAATGATGTAAAGTTGAAAGGCCGAATAAGCCATTATGCTTTATAAAAATGATAGTTCAGTCATTACCTAATTGCAGGGTGCCCCGACATCTCTACATGCCTAAAGCAAAATTGTAAATTTAGGCTTTTTTAAATTACTTATGTAATTATTAGAAAACTATAAATTTTATTTTTCTAGCTTTTAGACATTCAAAATTATCTATTAAAGTATTATAATTAATCTCTTGTAACATTTCTTTTTAATTGAAAAAATAGCTAATCCATTTAATTTTTTTGAGACATTGTTTATTTTAAGTAAGATTTTTTCAATTTTAATTTTGAAAAAACTTTTGATGCAACAGAAACTGAAATAGTTAACATTATTTTATAAGCAATATACACATTTGGAAAGGAATCAAATCTTTTTATATAACTTATGTTAATTGGAATGTCATTTTTATATTTGATAATTTCTCTCAATTCTAAAAATAAATCTAACCCATCAATATATGTGTGACTTCCATGTTTTAAAGAATTTTTAAGATTAAGAAAACATGTCTAGTGACTTTAATTTCTCTACATTGAATAAAAAAAAATTCATAAATTTTAAATTATTCAAATCTATTTTGGAGAGGAAAAATTGTAAAATAATCGATTCTAAAAGATTCTTGAGGAGATTTTATTGTTTCATTATAAATATTTTCATTTAATCGTTTATTTCTACGAATATTACATTTTTCATGAAATTTAGGCTTTATTTCCATCTCATTAACTATTTCCCATCTTTCTTATATTTTTCGAAAAAAAAAATGAAAGAAGACCTTTTAATTATTTTATGGCTACATCAATTTGCATATATTTCGATTGTAAAATTTTGCTAACCGAGTTCCCAGCAAATAATATTTCATATCAAATAGTCATGCCCGACAAAAACTCAAAAATTTCAAGCTCATTTGTTGTTAAACATTCAACTTCACTTTTGACTTTAAGATCATTACTAACTTCAACTAATTCCAATAAAATATCTCTTATTTGTGGAGCTTGAAATCTTGTAACTTCAACACTTTTAATATAAATTTCTCAACATGGTCGTGACAATAATTTAAGAGCTAGGCTTAATATATGATGTTATAGAATTTTTCATCTTTTCATTGAAGAAGGAAATAATTAGTATATTCATTATGGTACTCCAAAAAACTATGCAGCTTTAGAACAAGAACTAAGCCATATCACAAAGTACTGAATTTAGATAATGATCCAGGATTAACATCTAAAAATATTTTTTGCACTCCTTAGTATTTTCCTTTCATATTAGATATGTTATGTATGTAAAATCATAAATTTAGTTCAACTTTCAATCAAAAAAGTTTAAACTGACTTAATATATATTTATATTACGTGGGCTTATGTTTTTGGGAGGCCTACTTGCTTTATTTTTCACACACTCGAATTGGTATTTCATTAATTCATTCACTAATTTAATTAAAAAACTTAATATATAACTAAATTTTGTCACTAACACAATACCAATTATAGCAATTTTATAATAAATTTATAATAAAATTAATTTAAATTGGAAATTTTAATAAAATGCATGAAATCATGAGCTCATTATATATATATATATATATTTATAAAAAATTAAAAAGATACATAATACGTGTAAATGACACAGACGCTGAGGTGGGGAGCAAAATGGGAGGCCCAAAAGAAAGTGGAGGGAGGAGAAACTTGGAAAGGATAAAAGCCCAATCCAAAACTAGATTGAAGTGATATCACTTGTCATCACAAAAACAATCACAACATCAGCCAGCCGCCGGAGAAACTTAAACAACCCAAAAACAAACAGAAAAAAAAAAAATGGTGCTGCTGAAGGGACAGCCTTTGGTCGCAAGACTGGCTGCTTTTTCCAAATACGCAGTCCTTCCTGGATCCATGGTTGCTGCTATTATTTACTCCCCTCCCAACTATGATTCTCCCAAGAAGGGCAAATCCCCCAATTAATTTTTCTCTCCTGGTTTGTATTTTTACCCCCCCTTTTTTTTCTGGAAAAACAGAAAGTCGATTCTGCTCTGGTTAGGGTTTTACCTTTTGTATTTATGATTACTTGCGTTTCGGCTCTTAATTACTGTCTTTGATTATTGTGAGAAATGGATCTGATTGCGATTTGATAACAGTTATATTGCCCCGCTTACTCTGCAAATTCAATTTGCATATCGCCTTTCCTTAGTCTATTTTCCTTTTAACCTAGGTCTGGGACAGCAAAGACCCCCCTCTTCTAATCTGAAATCTTGACCATCCAAAAGTGTCATAAAACTTTGTTTACTGGATTGATTTTCCCCACTCCTTATCATTGGTTGATTATTGGGTGCTAAGTCAGCCTGCCTGCCATTCGTGAGGCTTTAATCCCTTTCCTCTGGATTTTTTTTTTTTGGGGGGGGGGTATCCTTTCCTTTGGAAGTTACTATATGGTTTCTGCCTATGTTCCCGGGAACGTGAATCAATATGAAACCTATTTCGATAGGAGTGGTATTCTTCGATTCGTTTAGTAGGAACTAAAAACAATTTATTGGAATCTAAAACGTTTTCTGGAATTTATGTATAGTTTTCGTGTTTATATAAATATATAATTCTAAATAAATAAATAAATTCTTAAGTTTGTTTTATTCAATAATCTTATAATAAACCATATATGCTAATTGGACTGCTAGGCTTTTTGATTGGGATCATGCATACCAATTAGAAAATTGCTAGGTAGAAAGCGATTTCTGGTGACAAAGTTTCTGCTGAGTGATTCATTTCTTTCAAAGACTCTGATATGCTCTATAGAATAACACATGTACCAGAGATCAGATTCAGACATATTCCTTATGTTTTATGCATTTTGCAACTGGGATTTTACAATACCTTCTAGTTGGTTAACTCATGCTGCAATTCTAATGGTTCGCTCCACCGATAGCTGGGTAGGCAGATTTATTCATTATTGACAACACATTTTGTAAACAGGCCATTTCTTTTATTTATCTGATTGTTGTTGCTTTTAGCTGAATTTGTTGTTTCCTCCTGTGGAACAACTGTAAGGTCGTCCAATCTGTAGCTATAGATATAGAAGGCTATTTCAGTGAGTTTTGAAATGCATCTAGGACTAATTTGTTTTTATTACAAGCTTAATGAATAGAAGTTATTTTGGGAAGAAAACTTTGAAACATTAGGTTTTGCTCATTGTAGAACTGTCAAAAGCGATATGTTTTCAAGGGATAAGTAAAACATGCAGCTAACTGAATATACTCTTGGATGCTCACTGACTATTTACATAATTTTCTTGATGCAGGTATCTCTTTCCATTAATGGGGTTTTCTGCAAGATGTCTGCATACTGTTTTTAGGTTTGTAGAGAGTTGAACGCATTTTATTTGCCTTTAGAAGAACTTTTCTGTTATGAATCTTCCCTTCTTCTCAGACTTTGTCAAAAGAATAAGATATTATGTAATGAATACAAGAATGCCCCATTCGTAACCCTGCCGAATAATTTGGATTATTATGTTGTTAATTGGTCCTCTGTGCTATACTATTTATTCAGCTTGCCTTAGAATTCAGATTGTTGAGCATGAAATTTGCTATTATATGCTCACATTCAGCTGGAAATTGCGAATGATCTGCAATGTTGCTCTTTTATTACGTGAAGAGCACAAAAGAATATAGTAAAACGAGGCTTCGAAGTTAACTAGCTCTCATCAATATTAGCTGTGACTTTGAGAGTGGATCCTTATTAAGTCTTGAACAGAATGTTTGTTTCAACCGAAATAAACCATTCTCTCGTAATGTAAAACGCTATACTTGCAGTCTCTGTTCAAGTTGTTGGTATATTTGGGTGTTCTCCATAGGTGAGGGATCAAAGAAGTTTTACATATATTTACGTTTTTTTTTTTACTATTTATTGTCATATTTCATGTTCTAATTAATATAGATCATGTAAAGTTTGACTTAATGTAAAAAAAAAAAAAAAAAGAGAGGATAAAATACACCATTACTTGCTAAACTATGGTTAAGTTCTTGTTTTGGTCACTTAATTAAAAAAAGTTACAATTTAGTTATTGAAATATTTGGAAGTTTTTATTTAAGTCATTAAACTATTTTAAAGTTTTTATTTAAAATAACTGGATTGCTAAGTTTTTTTATTCTTAAAAGTTTCACCAGTGAGTTTCAACAATGATTCGACCGTTTGATCAATATCCTATTGACAAGTAGAATATATTTTCTATTCAAGTCAATATGATAATTAGTATTGGAGATTGAATAAAAAAATTATTTGAATTTTAGTTCATAAATTTATGAAGTCCAATATTATTTCATGAAAAAAAGGGAAAGAGGAAGAAAGTTTTTGATTAGTGCGGGATCCTGTTGAGGCTTCCCAAAATTTGAGAAATCAAATTTGTCATTTGAAATTTTTAGAAAATTCTGATTAGACCATTAAATTGTTTGGAGAGCTTTATTTCTCCCTTAAAGCTTTTAAAAAGTTTTAATTAGATCCTCTCAAATTTTTGAAAATTCTAATTATACCTTTTAATACTTTTTGAAAATTTTAATTATGTTCTCTTAAAATTTTTTGAAAATTCTCATTAATATCAGAAAAATAAATTAGATTCTTATTTTTTTTTTAAAAAAATTCTCGTAAAACTCCTAAAATTTTTGAAAATTTTAATAGGCCCCCCAAAACTTTAACCCAAGATTCACCACAGACAGGTAATGTAAACAGAAAAAATCATATAGCATCAAATTTAATAACTTAATAACTTGAATAAAAAATTTTGAATGGTTTAGTGACTAAATTGTAACTTTTTTTAATTAAATGATCAAAACAAAAATTTATTCATAATTTAATGACTAATGACAGTTTAATATATAAAAAAAATATAAAACTGATGACTAAGATATTTTAACATTGAACATCCCAAATATTTAGTTTTATGATGGTATTCGGTAGAACATTGAAGTGGCGCAAATGCAATGTAACTTACCTCACCTCACACTCCATCCCAATATTCCTCGCATCAAAGCAGCCGAACGTATATCGAAGAAAGGCAGGCTTTATTTTCAGTACGGTCTGGCCTGGCTTGGCTTTGGACGAGAATTTCAAGAAAAACAGTTGACAGAGGTGTGGGAAGAAGTTTTTGTAATTACAAATAAATATATACATATGGCCCATAAATATTATAATAATAATACACAATCAGTTGAATTAGGTGCAGGAATTTCTCCAATCCTACAAAGTTACGTGCATGGATTGGGTTCAGAGTTTTTGTAGGATACTCATTTACATTTTACACCAACAAGCCAGCACAAACACTTGAGATAAAAAGAAAGTCATGGATATAGGGATAGGGTCCTAACACTAACAATATGATATCTTAACTAACAATCTTAATCTAGAAAGCAATTGAAGTGACCCCAGGCCTCAGTCGCAACACCTGACCTTCAGAGTTCAGCGAACCCCAACACACTATTATTATAATCCACGTCGAAAAACATGGGATCTTGACAAGGGTTGGGATGCATCTTCTCCATCCAACTCAAGGTGGAATCAGGCAGTTGGAAATTGGAAAAGTTAGCTTCTGTCTTGCACTGTTTGGGAATAGTAGCAGCTGCTTGTTCCTTCAAAACGCATTCTTGATGTGAGAGGAGGGACTTGAAGAGCATCGATGCGGCTGCTGATGAGTTGCTGCTGGCGTTCTTGTCGGGTGTGCTACTAAAGGTGGTGGGAGTGGCTGTAAAGGATGGTTGGAACCCATTAGCTGGATACACAACCGGGTTTATTAAGCTTTTCAGGTCATTTTCCAGAAAAGAGTTATGGGCAGCCTGCATTGAAGTTTGGGTTTGTGATTCTAGCAACGGAGTTGGGGTTTCAAGCAGTGGACGGAAGCAATTTGTTTTTGTTGTTGAAGATAATGAAGAAAGTTCCAAGATATAGCCTAGCCCTTGCGCAGCAGCTACCCCATTTTTCTTCTCACCTGTTTTGTGTATTATTCTGCAAATCACCCATTCTTCCTGCAAAAAATAACACCATTTCAATATTATACCATGAGTAGTATTTGACAATTCAGTGTTACATGCTCATGCTTTTAGCCTTTTCCAAACCTTGTTTAAACTGTGCATGAACAATAAACATGTAACTAGTAAGTGAAATGAAGGCAATCACATCAGAAATTACTCTACAGTTTCATCATATCATTGTTATTATTAGCATTCAGCTGAGCAGAATATGTCAACCCAGAAAACGACAAAAAGGAAAAAAAAAGAAAAAGAGGGGAGGGGGTGTCTGGTGGGATTCCCACCGGTGCACATGTACCAACCTTGCACGTGTGGCGGCAGGAGAAGTCACCGTCTAAACGGTACTCATGCATGACCCACATCGTCTTCACTCCACGGGGTGCTCTGCCTTTGTAGAAAACAAGGGTTTTTTTCATGCCAAGTAAAGCTCCAGTGGAGGCACTGTACACTTCCCTATCTTTTCCGGTGGCTTTCCAGTACCCAGCTCCAGTCGCTCTATTTGTTCTCACTCCCGTTGGGTATTTCCTGTCCCTCAGGCTGAAGAAGTACCACTCCCTTGCCCCCATTTTCGCCACATCTTATCCATTTACCATCATCAACAGTACACTAAATAGTTAGACCCATCATACACGTACACAATGACACACTAATAAATATTGAGTGTTAATTTATTATATACCTGGAAGCTCCCAAGGTTCACATCGGTTAAGGTCAACCTCAGCAATGTCCACTCCACAGAAGCTTCCATTGAATACCTTTGAAGCCAAATAAAATGTTATGAGTTCTTCATCAGTGGGGTGAAACCTAAACCCCGGCGGCAACCCTTGCTCGTTCACTTCTTCCCCTCCAAGTTCACTTAAAACTTCCTCCACTGCTAACATCTTGTTGAGAGTAAAGGCTAGTTGTTGTGACTGGAATGAATGGAGGAACATGCAAATATTTGAACAAGATAAAAGGTATTTGGGGAGGGTTGAATCGAGGCCTTGAAAGGCTAGGGAAGAGCTACCAAAAAAAAAGAAAGAGAGATTGGAATATGTAAATGTAATAGAGAGAAGGGGGGGGGTAGTAAATGCAAAGTCGGTTGCAGAGGACAGAGATTTATGCGTGCGTATGTGAGCATATTGAAAAAGAGAGAGAAAAGAGAGATGAGTCAGTAAGGTACGTTCTATGATGGATGGATAACCACGGGCGGGAGGGATAGCTCACTCACAGGACACAACACAACAGTGAGATCATCATCATCACTCAATTCTTCTCTTCTCTTTTTTCTAGACAAAATTTAACATTAGTTTAGTTTGTACAACAATTAGATTGCCAAATCTGGAATACGGGTAGTTCTTTCCCTTTCCCTTTCTTTTCATTTTTTATATTTCTTTATATATATAATATAATACATACGTAATCATGGTCCATTTAATGTTAGATATAACAACCTTATACAAATAACACGAGCTCTACTTGTTTGAGATTAACGAGACTAAACTCAAACGAATGTAATAATTCAAATAAGTTGGAAATGAAAAATTAGTATAGTAGCTAAAATGGAGGTGATACCTGGGAATGGGAGCCGAGCCATGTTACCCGCAAACCTAGCTACCTGATGATTGATGAAGGTGTTTTAATTGATTAATTAATCGGGGCGGGGGTGCAGCTGAGCTCTAGAAAATGTCGGCGTTGCACGTGTAGCATGAGCAGGTAATTTAAAGGGTATCGTAGGCTGCTACTGTTTCTCTCTCTCTCTCTCTCTCTCTCTCTATTACTCTCTAGTAACTACGTATGCATAACATAAACATAGATCATGGTGAGTAGGCCAAGTAAAAGATAACACCACCCAGCAACAGGATATCCTTCCTGACTCCTGACTTTTGCACGTATATCGTAGTAATTAGGCCTTAATCAGCTTGTTTATATTCTATACATTACATCCATGCATATACATTCATAGGAATACTACAAGTTTGGTTTACTTTAGGTTATATAAATCTAAGATACATAAATGATAAAACACCTCCTCTCCTTCACATGGTGGTGCTACCCAGCTATGTAGGTAGCTAGCTAGATCCCTAGTGAGTAGGTGTTAGTGCTACTTTTTCAACGTGTTTTCTTTTTCGTTTCACTCTGGTCTAGCCAGCTAAGCTAGCTCTGATTATTGAGCACCTTTTTTGCTCCTCGTGGGGCAAAAATAAGAGAAAACATGTAGGGTCGAATTTCTACAAACCAAAGGAGAGTGGCCCAGTCAACTCTAGGGCTGGCCATCAATTTAAGACTTAAAATACTTCGTAGGTGAGTTTATATGAGCGATTGGGTGCGATGCAGTGTATTTAATTTATTTTTTGTTTCTTGTTACAATATTGCTACAATATTTAATTTCACTGTTATTATTGTTTTTACACTAACCGCAGATAAACGCACCGCCCATCCAAACCCACCCATGTCTGTTAACAACTGTATTATGAAGAATAACCAAGAAAGAAGAATGAACACGTTTAATCTCTTCTGATATTATTTGCTTAGTTTCAACAATACATGAATAGAATTTATACTTAAATGACTAACTACTATGATTAACTGCTGCTAACTACTTACTAACAATATTCTAGCCTGTATAACAAAATAGTAACAGACTAACAGAGTCTATATTCTAATATTCACCCGGCTTCACCTAGTTTCACAAGAGGTAAGACTTGAAGCAAACTACAAAACCTAGCAAAGGTAGAGACGGACAATGGTTTTGTGAGAATGTCAGCGACCTGATCATATGCCAGAACCTCACCGACAACGAGAGAACCATCAGCGACCTTTTCGCGAACAAAAAATAGATCAAGCTCGACATGTTTAAATTTGGAGTGTTAGACCGGATTAGCAGCGACCGCTACTGCACTAAAGTTGTCACACCAAACAGTAGGTGGATCTACAGAACGAATTTGTAATTCCGTTAGCAGAGAGACTTACCAAGTAACATCACTAGTAGTTGTTGCTAAACTCCAATACTCTGCCTCAACCGTGGAGCGAGAAACAACTTGTTGTTTCTTAGAACACCAAGAGACGGGTGTATAACCAAAGTACACACTGTAACAGTCCGAATTTGACCTTAATCGGAACAGTGGTTTCGGGACCACAAATCAGAGTCCGAAAAATATTTAAATATTATTTTCTGTGTTTATTATATGTGAATTTTTATGTGTCAAAGTTTCGTATGAAAATTTGATTGTTTGTGTGCTTAATTAAGTAAAAAGGGCTTAATCGAATAAATTATAAATGTGATAGTTTAATGTGTAATGACTAATTTGGTGTTGTTGTCTTTTAAAAGGGATGTATTAAACTTGAATTTTATCCTTTTTAAAGGATAGTGGGCGGCATAAGACAATTATGCCCATTAGTTTATGTGTTTGGATAATTTTAGTAATGGTTAGTGTAGTAATCTAATAATAAGTTAATATAATATACCTTATCATAAAATAATAAAAACATGCTCATCTTTCTTAAGACATAGCCGAAACTAAGAAAAGAAAAAGACTTAGGGAAAGCTTTGAATTTCGGCAATCTTTTAGCTTGAATAAGGTATGTTTAGCTTTCGGTTTTTGATAATTTTTACGTTTTTGAAATCGTTGCTTCGAATACTTCAAGACCCATGCTTGAATTTTTTATTTTGATGAATATTTTGAAATGTGCCATTGATGAGTTCATGAGTTTTATGATGATAGTTGATGAATTATGAAGAATATATGTTAGATTAATATGTTTTGTATTGAGATTTTTGGTGATTTTGTGTAATTAGGGCTAAATTGCAAAAATAAATTTTTGAGGGGTTAAAATGAAAAATAAATGAAATAAATGGACTTGTATAGTCCCTATGAATATTCGGCCCTTAGGTGGTGTAGTGAAATTTTGTGTATTTTGTGTTTTGTACAATAGAGATTAAATTGTAAAAATGTGAAACATTAGGGGTAAAATGGTAATTTTCCCATTTATGTGTTTTGGGACTAAATTGAGATGAAATGTGCTTGAATGAGCTAAATTTTAATGTGTTCAGATCAAGAACAAAGAAAAACAGATTTGGATCGGGGAAAGGCGAAGGTTATCGAATAGCCGGTCTACGTTGTCCGTCGATAGTCGAGGTAAGTCCTTAAGCAAATATATGTCAAAGAATTATTTATGAATCTAGTAAAAGTTGAAATTTGAAATTTTTAAGGATAAAAATATGGGATTGCCGAATGTGAAGTATAGTAATGGATTGAATTTGCTTTGTTAAATATAAAGTGATCAAGCATGTTCGATTTGGTATGTGAAAGTAATATGAAATATATGTGATGTTAGTGATTTTAGTATTAAGTAATGTATATGGAATGATTCATTGTGTTGATATTCGGGCTTCGAGCCTAGCAGGCCTCGTGCCGGTGATTTATTTCGGGCTTCGAGCCTAGCAGGCCTTGTGCCGGTGAAATATTTCGGGCTTATTGCCTAGCAGGCTAAATGCCGGTGTTTAAATCTCGGACCTTGAGTCTAGCAGGCCTAGTGCCGGTGTGTGCGATTCGGGCTAAGGCCTAGCAGGTTCTATACCGGTGAGTTTCAATTTCGAACTTCGTTTATATAGTATTAAGGTCATGAAACAAATCTAGTAAGCTTAAGCTTTGAAAATGAATTTGTTAATTCGGCAACAAGGTATGTACTTTCATACTTTAAAGTTATATATATATATATGCTATGATAATGATCAAATAAAATGATGAGAGAAATGTGTTATACACTTGCTTGTGAAGTTGTTTATATAATATGCCATGTGGTTATTGGAAATTCGAAAACATGAGTATGGTTAAAATGTTCATGTAGGTATATTTATACACCTAGATATGTGATTATTTATATATATTCGACAATTGATGTATTTGGTAAGAAATGGAGAGTTACCAAGTTAAGTAAGGTAACGATACTTTGATATGGTGAGTTTATAAGTAAGACATGTATATTTAATGTCATGAATTAATTTTATATCATGCTTGGATGGTTGAGCGATATGATATAATGTTTAAGACTTACTAAGCTAGTAAGCTTACTTCGTGTGTGTTCATTGTTTCGTTTTATAGATTCCAGTAAAGCTACGGGCTCAGAGGATCGTCAGAGGAGTCAACCACACTATCACCCCATTTTGGTACTTATAAACTTAGTTCATAAATCAAGGGCATGTATAGGTTAGACTAAGTTTAGAAACCAATGATATTTGATCTTGTATATAAGTATAGCCTTGCAAAAATGGCTATTTCTCTTAGTTTAGTTTAATTTTCTATGTTTTGTTATAATGATTTGATCAAAGCCTAATGGATGTTTAACTTCGGTCATGGTTTGAGTCATTTGTAAAGGTGATCATATGGTTTATATGTTATGTGTTCGGTTTTTAACAAGTTTGGCTTTGGTATTTTAGATGCGAAATAGGGTTGATGCGTTTATGTTTGGTGTGTGATCTCAACTAAGATGAATTTATGAGTTACTTATCTATCATGCTTTACGAATATTAATTGAAATAAGTCATGTATTTCGGCAATAAGGTAAATGTTATATGCTGGATGCATCTAGTATGAATAAATAATGTTTTATTTAAGTGATCATGGTATGTGATATTCATATTTATAATGAAGTATGTATACAATGGTTGGATGTATATATATATATATATATATATATATATTTATAAGTTCGATTACTATTGGTAAGAAATGAAAATGTTCTAGGATGGTTTAGGTACTAATCCAAATGGAAGATGAATTAGTATGTTCGGTCATGATGTAATGTTACAATGTTTGCATATACATACATTTGATTATTTAATAGTATGAATAGTTCAAATGGTTTAATGTGCACACATATGGTAGTAAAATGAATGAAAATTAGTTTATGTGATATATGTGTTGATTTATGTCCGACCTATATTATAATGATACAAGTTGAGTTATGTTTTAAGTGTATAAATTTCATGAATGTTTGAGTCGTGTGGTTCAGACATTGTCATGTATTAAATACTTGTAATAAAACTTGTTGTACATTGTTTAGTTTAATAGGTTATAATGTTATATGAAATATAAAATATCGCATTGCTTGTGTTTGAATTCAAATGAAGGTCTATCTGGAATTGAGTTTAGTTCGGTAATACCTCATAACCCTAATCCGGCGACGGATACGGGTTAGGGGTGTTACACACACAATAGCCTGTTGTTGGCCGACGATCATCAAAATCCAGTCCCCAGTTGGCATCAGCATAGCCAACTAAAGACAATCTGTCGGACGAACGAAAAATTAACCCATGATTAATAGTGCCATGTAAATATTGCAAGATTCTTTTCAAAGCCACCAAATGTACCGTAGTAGGTGCATGCATGAATTGACAGGCACGATTTACCGCATAAGCAATATCAGGTCGAGTCAAAACAACATATTGTAATGCACCGTCAAGACTTCTATATTCAGTAGGATCATCGAGGCGATCTCCCTCATCTTTAGATAACGTAGAAGAACTAACCATAAGTGTGTGAACACTCTTCGCGTTAGCCAAGGAACTCCTGTCAAGCAGATCCCGGATGTATTTGCGTTGGCACAAATGGAGACTCCTAGTGGACGATCGAGTGACTTCAATGCCTAAGAAGTAGCGAAGATCTCCCATGTCTTTAAGGGAAAACTCATTATGTAACTGTTGAATAAAGTCATTTATACCGTCGGTCGTACTTCCAGTAACGATAATATCATCCACATAGACCAGAACATAAATAATAACAATAACAGACTAACAAAATGGTATAAAATGGTATAAAATGATAAGAAGATTCCAGACTGTATAACAAAATGGTAACAGACTAACAGAGTCAATACTCTAATAATGTCCATCCATCCCCTACATGACATCTACAAATCACATTTACAGCTACATCTACATCTATGTACCAAAAGAAAACATCTACATCTACATTTACAGACATGTTTTTATTTTATTTTAAGATCGACCGGAGCCTGCTGTGGTGCATTTTGCTGCTTTCTCTGCTAAAGTAGCTCAACTATCAATACCAATATATGCAATAATTTCTTTGCAACGGCCTCCACAAGTAACCAAATGCATTACCTATAGATGAATACTATTGAAGTTCAAAAATTTATTTCCGAAGAATATGCACGAGCCATATTAGTTCAGTTTCGAGTCGAATTTAAGTATCATATTAACATATTTAGATTTGTCCAGACTCATTTTAAGTTCGTCTATGTTATTTTTAATATATATATATATATATATATATATATATAGATTTTTTAATTCAATATTTAATAATTTTAGATATTTTTCATTTATTAAGATTTTATGTATAGTCATCTTAACATTTATTAATGTCTACATTATATTAGTATTATATATTACTATAGATTTAATTTTTATGTATTATAAATTACATAATATATAAAAATAGCATGATATAAAACATTATAAATTTAAAAAATGAGTCAAACCGAGCTCAAGCCTTGAAGCCTGACTCATATTTTAAATGGGCCAAATTCTTTGTACAGACCTTCTCAAATTTTGGACAAGCTTTCGAAGTTAGATAAATAGCCTAAGCTATAAACAATATAGTGTATTGACAGTTATATTATTTTAGCTAAAGATCCTACAATCAAGTTCCTAACTAACCATTTCCTATTTTATGAAGAGTCTAAAAAGAAATCATACAATTGAATCTATGGAATCAAGCCTCAAATATTTCAATACCCCTTTAAGTTGGTGCATGGAATCACAGATGGCTAAGTTACCTATAAACTTGGAGAAATTTTGACTTGACACTACCTTATAGTAAGAACAACGGCGAATTGATCCTTTGACTTAATTTTTGGCAACTCTAGTATTGTTTTCATCCAATTTCTTTTTGATGAAGAATCTATCAACTTCCATATGCATGGTAGCATCGAATTATGAGCAATATCATAGGTAGCCTTGCTATCACAATGTAGTTGAATTGGAGGATATCCCAAATATACCTTTGAGCCATAAAACTTCAATAATCCAAGTGCCATGCCTCTAAATCCAGCCTCCGCACTCGACCATGCAACAACATATGTTTCTTTGATTCTCTAAGTGACAACATTGCCTGCTACAAGGGTAAAATAACCAGAAGTGGACCTTCTATCATCTATTACTCGGCATCCATATATGCTTTTACACTCGAACCATTTGCATTTTTCGTAAACAAACTTTCCATCCCAAGAGCATATTCAAATACCTCAAAATCGCATAGCTACCTTCAAGTGTTGCTCTCCAAGATTATGGCTTACAATACTTAATGCATAAGCAAGGTCTAGGCATGTGTGTGTGCTAGATACATCAAACTTCCTACAAGTCTTTTGTATCTCCTTTTGTCGACTGAAACTTGGTTTTCAATAAAAGCATCAATTGGCTGATAAGTTGCCATATATACCAGTTTCTTGAAACGAGTATATTTTCCGAGATAAAAGATTTCCTTTAGTTTATCTAAAACCTTCAAAGGACCAAAGTCCTTCATTTCAATATCTTGAAACAATTAGTTTTGAAGTGCTTCCCTTTCATCGAGATCATTTCCTATTGCCACCATGTCATCAATGTATACAATGAGTGCAGTAATTTTACCTTGTCGTTTCTTTATGAATAGTGTGTGATGGGCGGTTGCTTTGATTATAACTGAAAGCCTTCATAGATTGCTCTCTCGGAGATTGCTTCCATCCATACAATGACTAGGTTAACAAAGAATAACAAAATACACGAATATGTTTATAATTTTTTTTAAAAATTAAAATAATATTTAACTTTTTTTTTGAAATTTTTTAGTTAAAAATTGTGAAGTGTCTTAAAATGATTTGTTAGGAGAACAAGGAGAAATA
This sequence comes from Gossypium australe, assembly GCA_005393395.2. Lineage (NCBI taxonomy): Eukaryota > Viridiplantae > Streptophyta > Magnoliopsida > Malvales > Malvaceae > Gossypium > Gossypium australe. Next base: position 27,354,130 of record CM016614.1, on the reverse strand, counting down.
AAACTTTCTAAAGCCTAAAAGACTAGCCTTAGCTTTGGAATTGGAGATGGCAAAGGAGCGGTACGGGGAGGATGTTGCTAAAAAATTCATCCTCTCGCTAGCACACTTTGCTTCACCATCCATCTTATTCTACTGTGTATGTATAACCTTAAAATTTATTGTCATATTCATAGATGTTGGATGCATCCATCCCTTCTCCACCTTATTCTACTTTAATTTAATTTTTACTACTTATTTTTAATATTTTTAAAATCAAGTAAATATTTAAATATATTCTTTAAAAAAATATTTGAACATAAAATATATCAAGCTTTTATAACGACAATTTTATATAATAGATTGAAACAGTGCATGATAAACAATTTCTACCCACCCGCCTTTACATCCATTCTAAAAAAAAATTCATTTCGAATAAATCAAATCAATCCAAAAATATGAAAAAATTCAAATTTTATCATTCCTACTGAAACATATATTCTTTGACTGCCTGAACTATGCCATTATTATTATTCGAAAGAGTGAATGTGATTGCATTCGTATGAACCCAATAAAAGAAAAGGTGATAGCATCTTCATTTATATATATTTGTATTACAATAATGTACGTAACACAGATGCAAATGTGCACTTGGCTTGGTGTAGTCAAACTAGAGCAACCCCAATGCAGAGCAGAGCAGACTACACATGACATTGTGATTGGACTTTGGAGTGAGACCCTCTCATGCTCGCTTTTCCACTAATTTCTGTATATAATTAATTAAATTTAATTCCATGTCCTTCCATCCTTGTGAATCTATCGTCTTATTTATATTAAATATAATAAAAAGAATCATTTTAATTTTTTTTTTATTTTTCTGTCTTTTTTAATTTTTAAATTTAAATCTTTATCAAATCATCCTAAAATAAAAAAAAAATACTTTTTTAACTTTACTGATGCAAAATACATATAAATTAACATAAATTATCACATAGATAAAAAGTCACCATTTAATTACATTTTTAAAGTTTAAAAATTCAAGAAATATATAAAAAATATTTTCAAAAGTTAAAAACCATTAAAATTGTTAAAAGATATAATAATATGTTACAATAGTTTTTAAATGTTAAAAAATTAATTAAACACTAGTATATCATCTACATAATAATCCATGTGTATACCACATTATCAAAATTAACAAATATTAACTTTTCTATCTATTTAAAATGATTTGACAAAGGTTAAAAGAAGTGAAAAATTAAATAAAAAATTTTAAAAAAAATTATTTTTTAAAAAAATTGAAGAAAATCATTATGCCCAAGTAACGGTCATACATGTTGACCAATTTTCCTATCTATGCTGTACTATAAGGCTGGCATCCAAGATGAAAGTTGTCTTGTTAATAATAAAGTCAAGTTGGTTTTTTTAATATAATTGTCAGGGAATAGTAGTTGCTTCACTGGAGAATCTGGAATGTTAATTCACTTGTACTGTCATCTACTTCTCTATAAGGTTTGTTTCTTGACTAATCCTTAATCTCATTTCTCCTATCAAAGTCTGGTTATTAAAAGATAAAAACACGTTGGGAGAGAGTAATGTCCATACCATTCAACCACTTGATTCTATGACTCAAAAACAAACTTCAAACCCAATTTTAAACATGATGCCTTTTCCTAAACTTGATAATCTGATGCAAGGATCTCAAGAAAGTGGAGCCCAGGCATCCACTGGATCACTTGGCCTCCTGTATCTCATGACCACCACTTCCAGAATGCCATCAGGACGGAACTTGGGAGAAAACAATCGCGGATCAACTGGTCCAGGCAGATTAAACGAAATGGTGAATGGCCCAGGAGAGCATAACTTCTCAACTGTCATCTGGCACACACTCGATAATCCCTGCAGCACTTCACTGCCTTGTGTTACTATACCCTGTATCAGAACCTTTCCATCACGTTGGATCTCACATTTTAACTTACCTGGTGGAACCAACATTACATACTCAGTCATCTACTCATCATTTATTTATATTTTCTGTTCAACAGGATAGCAAGGGTTCATACCACATGGCTATTCTGATTGCACCAGCCTAATAATGTCATTACTAGTTAAAGAAAAGAAACTCTAAACAAACTACACAGGTTCATTGCATTTAACATGCCATTAATAACATAGTAAAAGACAAGGGAACTTACTTTGATCGCTCCTGATGCCCGGCAATGCAACTCGGAAAAGGAAGGCACTTTGACTGACACCGATGTCTATAACACCAATAGATGGCCCGTTACTACATTCTTTTGCGGATCCAGTTAAATCAACAGATGGCTTCAACTTTGACTCTGCATAATCTTGAACGCCCATGGCAGCAACTTCCCTTTATCCACGTCAGCCACAAGATTTTTACCTAAAAGTCCAGATTGGAATTGATGAACTGAAATGCAAAAAATCTCTTTCATTTGTTTATTTTTCCTCACAATTAAAGACTAGTATTTCGAAAAATAATGAGGAGCTCCACAGTTGTGAAAGAGCTTTATTTTACTAATACCTACAGCTAATGAAGAATGGCAAGAAATGGTGTAAGTTATTTGTTTAAGAGCTGCGAATTGCGATCTTAATCAACCTCAGGTTCTGCAAAAGTGCAAATAATTTCTTTCTAAAATGAGAAACAAATAGTTAATACAAAATCTTTATCGACCAACTAGCTTCAGCATCCTCACTAAAAGGACTTGTCAATGATTAGACCCTTAAAACATTGACAAGAGATATGCCTCCAGAAACTTAGTACTTTAGTTTTAACATCTATAAACTGCTTTAAATCTAGTTAGATCAAGAAACTGCATGGCGTAGAACACAAAAGAAGGGCCAAGTAGAAAAAGGAAGCCAACCTACCTCCTCTGATCAGAGTAATCCATATATCTTTAGATACAAGAGCTGGCTGCGTGTGTGCACACACACATACGTATTTGAAAGGAAAAAAAAAGAACAATATAGCTCATGGTGAATAAATAAAAAACAGGGAAAGTTTAACATAAGTATTCGATGCATGATATAAAAAAGTTCAAATCATTTTTATGAGTTCCCATTGTGAACAAAATTTGACTTTTCCCCAGCTATCAACAGATCCATTCGAAAGTCTTTTGGGGTAAAAAATCATCCATATTAAACTCAGCAAAGGTTTGCAAAACTCTAAAGTTGAATAATATGGCAAGCTTAATGAACGAACCACCGCAAAGATAATTCTATACAAGTAGATGGGGAAAGCCAAACGATTCGAAGCTAAAATTGTTAGAGCATGAAAAACATATCATAAAAATCGCTTAGAAAGAAGCGCAATTGAGAAAATAGGGAAGGATTAGAGGCAGACGGGCTTAAACCCTATTCCTCTCCCAAACTAGAGGTGTAGATAAAGGAAACGCAGGAATCCTGGGGTGGGGTTAGTCATAAACTGATTAGAGATCAAAACAAGGTTAAGCTTTGAACATAAAGCGATAGCAGCAACAGAAAGCGAAAAGAGACAGCCCAAGAAGATGCAGAAAGTATATCAAACCAATTAATTATACAAGGAACTGAATCAAGCAAGTCAACAACGAACAAGAACAACATAAAAGAAGAAGAAAAATTAAATGCAAGTAAAATAGAGAGATTTAGGAGCAAAAATGATACCTTTAGAAGCAAACTGCGGAGGAGGAAGGGACGGTGCGTCGGCTAGCTCGCAAACAAAGCGCTTGTAATGAAATCACTTCTCTCGCTGACCGTTTCGTTCTATACTTTTATTATCACCTCAATGACAGATTTATCCTTGTAATTCCGATGAAATTAATCCTCTATTATTAAATAATTTAAAGGCTTAAAAGGTAAAGAAAAATAGTAAAAAGCACTAAAAAAACAGTACACCAATTTTAATATATATTAACAGAAATCAGTATTGACCGTAATTTCTGATGTTGTAGCTAAATGAATAAATGTGCGCACATCATGTGTAAAATTGCTGACGTGGAAAAAATTAAAAGCTAATATGGAAATTAATTTATTTCCAATGGTTGGAAAAAATAAATAAATGTAAAGTAAACTTCTGAAAAATTCTCAAAATTTTGAAATCCTTGGGAAACAATCTGCCAAAATATAACTTGCTTAATCCTTGGGAATAGTAGAAATATAAAATTTTCTAATAAGTGATTTTGCTTTGCTGGTTACAAATCAAAGTGCCTTTCATTTCAAAACATTATTCTTTGAATTTCTGGGTTTTTGAATTTTGGTTTTATTCCTCTATTCTTCATCATTTGTAATGATTGTCTATTGTTGAATTTCTTAGGAGTACGAGGGAGAAGATGATTTTTGCTATTGTGGTCAGATCTGTCCCTTATGGATGACATGGAAAAGGTCTAATACTGGGGTTTTCAAATGGCATGATGAGGAATTAAGCGAAAGGAATTGAAAAAAAGAAAATGATGAGATGAGAAAATTTTGTGGAAACCGAAGTGATGAAGAATTTGTAATCAAGGAGTTGAAATAAAAAATGGAGAAGCAATTGAAGATGGTTATGAAGAATTTAGAATATTTGAAGAGTATTGTAGTAGAATGATAATTTCCTAGATTATTGATAGTGATTATGATGTAATGTTGTTACTCTTTGTGTCTCACATTGTAATGGTTTAAATTTCAACTACTAAATATATGGCAATTAATGATAATTTGTTTGTTTAGCATTTGGTTATGATAATTTCTCTATGTATTACTTTGTTTAATATATGGTAGTTTGGATGTTCATAGAGAACGGAAAGAGTTAAGTTTCAGTTCTTCGCAACATGCAACACCATCATGTTCAAAAGAAAACACAACTGAAACTTTTCATTAATGAAACATTAGCAGTTCTTTTCAAAACTTGTTCCAAACAACTATTTGAGTTTCTAATATGTAACTTTAAATTATATTGCATTAACATATTCAATATCAGGAAACAGATGTTCCTATAGCTTGACACAATCAATATCAAATTCACAAAAGCAAAAGTGTCTAGTATCACATTTTGAGTAATTAGCCTAAGTTTGGCTTCCTTGACACTTTATGGTTTAGTTCTTTGGAGGCCTCCCCCTATTCCTCCTTTTTACATTTACTTCTCCTTGTTGTTGTAGTTGTCTCCTTGTCAAAGTAGGATTTTATGGAATGTTGGTACTGCGATGGAGCAGTAGCTCCAATCTTTCTTTTGATTGTGACTGTTGTCTCACTTGAGGACCCAAGCTACAACATATATATTGAGTATCAGTAGCATGTGATAGGTTTAAGGATTTAGTATGTATAAGGACAAATATCATATACTTACATTCCATGTTTATTGAACAAATTCACATATCAGTATGCAAACCAATACCATAGGATATTTTCATTTTTCTTGATTGATCTGTAATGGTGGGATGAGGTTTATATGTTGATCCTACAAGCTTCTGTTTCCCTTTGCTCCTAGTTGTTGGACCATGTTGCATTGGTGCACTCATTGCATTACTAGCAAGTGTTGTATATGAGCAAATATTTTAAGTATTAGGTGTTGCCTACAAAAAAATTGCATCAAGTACAAGTATTTAAAAACATTAATAAAGCATAGTATACAAGTTGAATAAAAATGCAATGTTATCCCAGTCATTATTGGAAATTGATTTGGCATTCCTTAAACCGTTGGCAACTGTGGAGCGTAATCTAGTATTCTGGTTGACATGAATAATATGTTAATATAAAACAAAATCAAGCTAGGAACACAAAAAATGACACTATGTACAATAGGTATACCTAAGTTGTATTGGACCTGGATGTTAATCTGGATGGACAAGCTCGAATGTTGTGGCCTATCTCACCACACGCTTTACAATGCCTATCTACCTCTTTTTTTTTATCAATCTTGATCGTTTTTGGTTCATCTTTGCCCTTTATTCTTTTCTTCTTGGGCCTCCCAAGCAATACCTCAACAACTAGAGGTTGAATTAACTCAATTGTCTTAGGCCAAAATATTTTCCCTCTAACAGGCTGCAACATATGCTTGTAAGCTACCATGTATATCTTTACTATTATAATTAGAGACAAGATCTTCTGGTTTCTTGTTGTCATGGTACATAGCAGAGATTGCATGGCAGCAAGGAATCCTAGTTAGTTCTCATTGTAACAACCTATTTTTTAGTGGTATAGAAAACAGTGGTTTTAGAACCCCATTTTCTAATGATCGAGTCCGTAAATATTGTTAATTAATAATTATGAGTCTATTATAGTATTATATTGAATTACAGTCTGATAATTTTATTGAACAGTTAGTAATTAAGGTATAAGGACTAAATCATAAAAACTATAAAAGTTAATCACTATTGATTTTTATTAGTTAAAAGGCTTAAATAGAACTTGTTCAAGGCTTGTAGTGGCACTTTTTAAAAGTGGTGGACGGTTGGTATCTGATATTTAGTAAATTATATGTTAAAACTAATGTAAAAATTTATTATTACAAAACATTAAAATATGAAAACAAATGGTCATCTTTAGCCATTTTTTCTTTCCCCCACCGTTTTCTCCTAAGAAAATAGAAGAAATCATCTATTTTTGAATCTCAAGGTTTGGACTAGCATATAAGCGATTTTGAAGTCCGTTTTTCGTAAATTTTATGTTTTTGAGATCTCGAGAGTTTGTTTTAGCGAGCTCAAGGGTTAATTTGTGAAACTATTAAAGTTTATAAAAGTTACCATTGATTATTTTTGAAGCTTTTGGTGTTTAAATGTTAGCTTTTAAGCTTAAAAATGAAAAGGACTAATTTGTAAAGTTTAAATGTTAGTTTTGCACATAGGAACTAAAATGAATAATTTGTGAAACTGTCATGAGTTTTTGATAAAAATAGATAGTATAGAGTCATAGAAGGATATATATGAAATTGGATTGTAAAACGGTGTTCAAATGTGAAAGCTATGATAGTTTAAGTTTTATTGACTAAATTGAATAAAATGCGAAACTTTAGGTAACTTTTTAAAAGTGAAATTAATATGTCATATACACAGAATGAGATAGTATAAAGTGATTGAAACTGATAATTTGAAATGAATTACCATATAGATCAAGATTTGGACCAATCGGTTGATAATCGAGTAAAAAATATTGCGGATTAGTTCTCGACATTTCGTTTGTTGCTGTTTTTGTCTGGTAAGTTCATATGGTGTAGTTATGTTTGTAAATGTGTTGGATGTGTTTAAATTATGAAATTATATCTTGTGATTTTATTTTGAATTGGTTATAAAATGGTACAAAAGGGTTAGAAATGGATTGAATTGTAAAGAAAAGAACTAATATGTTAAATGTGCCCAGATGAACGTAAGAAAGGATAGGATACAATTGACATCCCAATAGGGTTATTTGTGTGTTGGACAAGATATTGTATGAGATGATACTAATGTACAAATAATTCATTGTTTAAACTAGAATCCAACATTTGTTGCGGATTACCGAGTTTTGTCTCTATGGAGACCACTGTTACTGGTTGTCTCTACGGAGACCCTGGTGTGTTCTGGAAGGATGTAATGTTTTATGACATATGATGCCTATGGGCTTAGCACTTTGGTGCTCAGATGTGTATTGTAGTTAACGCTCAGATGAGCAATCTAGTGTGTTTTGGTGGTTACTCGCATATTTGTATTTGTTTATTATAGTTCATCTGCTTAACGGTTATGGTAACAAGGTAAATGAATGAATGTTAGTATGTATTGTGATAGAAATGAAAATATAAGACTGGAATGATGTAAATGATGTATGTGTTTGATGATCTTATAGAGTGACACTGTATGAGATTATGTTGTACCGATGTGATAGAAATGAAAATATAAGACTAGAATGATGTAAATGATGTATGTGTTTGATGATCTTATAGAGTGACACTGTATGAGATTATGTTGTACCGATTGAAATGTTATAAGATTCATATGTGATGAACTCACCTTACGGTTGTGAAATGTGATGACATGAGAGTTGCGTAGTTAGCTAATTTGTTGCGTTAATTGTGAATGGAGGTAAGTTTTATTGTTTTAAAACCTATGAACTTACTCTGTTTTGCTTTCTATTTCTGTAGTGGTCATTTTGCGAAATGTGTCGATTGGATCATCTCGGAGCTCACATTATCTAGCTTTTAACTCGGTAGACTTTTAAACGTTCTAAACTCAATTATGTGGCATGTATATAGGCTTTATATGTATATGTGTACTTATTTTGAATGTTCATGATCTTGAACCTTAAATGATGCTTGGTTTGGATGGTATCATGTTGAGTATCCATGTACGCATATTGGCTATATGTTAAGCCATAGTTCATGTGAATATATAACAATATTGATGATGGAATGCTTGAGTATAATGGTGATAGCATATGATATCGAATGTTTGAGTATTTGGCATTACATAGGTTGATATGTTTAACAAAGTACTAAATGGATGTTTATTGGCTTGAGTAATGTTGTGAATGCCTATTGGTATAATTGAATGATGGATGGAAATAGGTATGCATTGAGTTATGCATGGTTTAGTTGGTTAAATTGTATGAGTAAAAGGTGCATGTTGATGACTAAATGAGACATGTTTGTTAGTGGATTGAAAATGGATGAATTATGGCATATTGGTATGGTTTTGGACTAGTTTTACGTAGGTTGGAAGTGTGCTTAAGTATAACATCCAAAACTCGACCTAAACATTAAGGTTGAAGCTAGAGGAATTACATTAGTTTCTTTAAAAACCCAGAAATTGGAACCTAGCTTTAGAAATCGTGGATCCCAAAAAAATATATTATTTTTAGCGAAACTCTTACAAGTTCTTTATGAAATCACGCGCCTAATTTATTAATTTTATGGAAAACACTTAATTCAATACTCAGATTTAAAGTGAAAATTTTGGAGTAGCTAATTCAAAAAAACCATGATTTAGGTTAGAGAAAACATATAATTATCGATTGTGCATATTCTAAAACTTTTGTTGTTAATTTAAGCAAAGCGTATTTCAAATTCGCAGCGATAAACTCATATTTTTTTTAATTTTAAAAACCGAGCTTTCCTTTAACTTAGCAAAAATCATGCAGAAAACTTAAGCCAAATAAAAAAAATCTTAAACCAAAATCAAATCAGAAAACTTAGTCTAAAAAAAAAAAAAATCCAAAAAACTTAGTTAAAAATAATTCAAACTGTCTTATATGGAAAAACAATTCGATCTCCCACACACCGTCCGATCCTAAGTCTAAAGGTCACCTAAAACGTGTTAAACAAACAAGTGAGCTAGAAGCCCAGTGTGTGACTCGACCCACAAACAAAATTTTTCCTGTAACATACACAAAAGAAAATACCAACACGGAATTCTACTCATTATATACACATATACAAATATCATATCAGAATGTCGCTTCACCAAAAACATATATAAGATTAGAATGTCATATTTTCAGAAGCATATATCATATCAAAATGTTATATCATATCAGAACAAGTCCTACCCCTATCCGCTACACACCAACTCCATCCAACCAATCACACCAAATATGACTACAAGAGTCCATCTATCCAATCACATCGGGTTGTGGGGGTATGCCACTCATAATGGTGCAGCTGAGCTGCTAGACAGATATTGCGGTTTAACCATTAGAATTGCAGTAATACTGCCAAAAAACATTTCCTCCATCATATCAAAACCCACTCTAATGCACATACATAATTAGAACAACATACATATATATCACATGAATGGTATGGCATGCATACCTAAACATATCATACTGAACATAACATATCATACTGTTTATACTAACAGTTATTTTACACACAGGTGTCATACTTATTTTTACACGTAATTATGAATTCAGACTTATCGAAACATAGATCTTACCTAAGTTTTTCACCTACCTTAGCCATAACACATACTCACACATATTGACAGATATCACGTTTCAAGTCTTATTCAAGCCAAACGGACCCCACGGAAGGTCTAATTACAAATTTCTAAGTCAAATGGGCCTAAGTGAAAATTTTCAAAAAATAAGTCGTGTCAGCCCAACTGGCTAGCTCGAGTGGTCCACACGACCTCACACACGGCCTCGTGGCTCACATGGGCTGCCACACGGCGCTGTGATGTAGAGCAGTTTCGAAAATAACCTCTATTTTCGAGTTTTTTCGAGTTCTAATCGACGTTTCGGGTTAGAATCACACACTTGATGCTATTTCTGATTAACCACAAAATAGAGCACTCTTGAATCTTACATACAACATAAAATCATACCATTCAACAACTAAAAGATAAAGCCAATATTTAATTTGATAATTTCCTTTATTAAAAATCAGCCCCCAAAATTAATATTTGAACGCTTACCCCGTAAAATCAACCAAAATTAATATTCGAACACTTACCCCGTAAAATCAACATTCAAAACAATATCTAAACCACCGGAGGATCACGTATCTAGCACCCTTCGCCTAAACACAAATTACAGAAACGTTGAAAGTAACGAAGAACGGAAACTAAGCATTAACAACTCAAAAATTGCTCAAGAACGGACTAAAACTTAATAACATAAAATAAAACGAAGTTACTTACACAAATCTTGGATTATGATTGAAAACAAAGAGTAAAAAAAAATAGTCCCCAATGGCTTAATGGTAGCAACTAAATGCATGTGATAGAGAATTGGGGTGATGGACGATTGAGGGAGTAAATTTAAGAGAAAATCCCTCACCAGTACTTTTACAACTACCCCACTAACTCCTATCATTATCTACATCAGATTTTTTTTTCTGGAGTTAAAACAAAAATATTTTTTTCCACTTCGCATATGCAAGGATTCGAACACAAGACCAAATGGTGAGATAACACCTTATCACTGAACCAGTAGACTTATCCTTGTCATCAGTTAAGCATAAATAAATTATAAACCAGATGTTCAAAGATAGGAGTTTAGGCAAAAATAGCAAAAATTCAAGAAATAGGATTCGAATCTAAAACCTTGCACACACAAGCATAAATTGGCCACAAATTATAATAGTTTTTTCCTTTTAGGTACTTAGACTTTCTTTTTAAGCATAAATGGTACCTAAACTTTTTTTTAACTAGAACTGGTACCTAGGGTGGGTTTGGATGGGCAGTGTGTTTACCTGCGATTAGTGTAAAAACAATGGTGGCGGTGAGATTAGATACTATAGTAACACTGTAGCGTGAGACAAAAAGTAAGCTAAATGCACCGCACTCCACCCTTACCAAATCCTCCCCTAAACTTTTGGTCCAACTGTTATATTATCTGTTTGTGAGTTGATGACGCCTCATGGGTAGGTCCTTAAAGATATATGGAGGCATTTTCATGGTAGAATCCCAACAAAGATAGAAATTGCCAAAAGAGGAATCCTTATTGTGACATCCATACCTGCGTTCTGTGTTTGAAAGATGTGGAATCGGTTAATCACATTTCTTGTTATTATTCAGGCTCTTGAAAAACTTGGCAATAATGTGGTAGCTTGTGGGGTATCCATTTTTTCATGCTTGAGAATCCTATAAACCTCCTGGAAATATGAGCTAATTCCAACATCATGCCTCAATGTTTACCAATTTGGTTGATGGGTTTCTTTGGAATTGCATTGTCCATTTGGCTTTTCCAGAATGAGGTTGTTTTCAATGGTAAAAGGGTGGATGAAAATTAATTATTCGACATTGTCGTTTTGATGGAGAGTTAGTGGTGTAAAAGGAAATGACCTAACTCTATAAAATCTATTAATGATATCTTTTTATGTCCTGCAACAACTAGCATCACCATGAAAAAGAAAGTGCGCAATGGCACCAAAAATTGAAGGTCGCCTCCAATCAATCATCTCAAATTCAATGTTGATAGGGCAATCCGTCGTTGTTTTAGAGAAGCCAGTGTAGACGAAGTGCTAAAGGACTAGGGAGGAGTTGATCTTATTTGTTTATCAAAATCTATTGGAATTTTGGATCCCATCACAGCTAAGTTGATGGTTGTTAAAGAAGTATGTTTAGTATATGGTGCTTCCAAATGGGTGACTTCTCATACACTAATTGTAGAGTCAGATTGCAGTAGTGTGGTTGATTGGTTAAAACATCCTCATACTGCTCACCTCTCTAAAAACTAATGTTCTAGCATACCATATGTATTGTTGTAATGTTGTTTGGTGAATTACTCTAATTCCAAGAGAGGAAAGTACTAAAGTAGATAGGTTGGCAAAATGAGGCATTGGACGGGTGAGAAATTTTCTATAGGTCTTAGAAGGACCATAGTGTTTCTCGAGGAATCTGATTCTCTATATTATGGACATGATGTCGGTAGTCAGAGCTTAGATGGAGTGTGTTATTGACGTTGTTTCCTGAGCATATCGTCTATGGTTAAAAATTGTTTCTAATCTTGTATGTGTTATGTCTTTTGTTAACCGGTGTTTTTATGCTTTAGTTTTTGTTCTGGTTGGATGTTGTTGTGGGCTTGTACTATTGGTTGTAAGCTATTCATTTTATAATAAAATTTGGTGCACTCTTTCCCTCTTTTTACTGTCCCGGGATGGACTTTGATCGGTTTGGGTTAAGAGGGTTTTTCTTTAATGAGGCACATTTTCATTTAAAAATATATATAATGACTTGTGGCACTTTGTTTAGCTAAAATAAAATTTAAAATAAAATTAATTATCTAAATTAGAAGAGGTAAAAGTTAAATTTTTTTTATTTTCTTTATTTTTTTGTTGATCTCCATCTTCTCTATTGTTTTATTTTCAATGTTGAGTTCTCAATCACAAAAACAAATGAAGATTTTAATTTTCAGTTTGCGTCACTAGAATGATGCAAGATTTTACCATTTTGCATAACAAAATTATATAAGAAAGCAAACTAAATGCACTCAAATTTAGACTTGAAAAGAAAATGCTAAAAGGAAAAACTAAAAGCTCTGAATAGCAATATGGTTTGAATGCAGGGAAAATTGGTTCAATTTGATCCTGACCTTCAAATTCCTTCTTAGTAAGGTCCAGAAGAATTCCTTATTATAAGAAAATATGGACTGAAAGCTTTAAACCTATCTCTTTTTTTTCCAATCCAATGACTCATGAAAGAGCATTCAATCGTAGCTTTTTAGCTTCAATCACCAAGTTGTTAGGACAAATGGGTATGAAGAATTATTCCCTAGAAAGGTTTTATGAAAGAATGATTTAATGAAAAAAGGTGTAACACCCTCGCCCAACCCAACCTTGGGTCTGAACTACAAGATGCTACATCCATTGCCAGAGCAACTACAGTCAATTCACAGTAAAATAATCATTTGCACATGCAATTCAATGTCAAACACATTCATTTATGGTTAAACAATCAAAATCGAATCTTAATCGAGCTTACGAAAGCTTTTTCCCGAGCATGAAACAAGACCAAATTACAAAGTTTTAAAGCTAATGTCTTAACGTCATATCTTCCACATCGTTACGTCACCAAAATAGCATGTCACCTCACAACCTCAGGCCACTTGATGTCGCGACGTCACTTACTGTTGGCTGACGTTACGACGAGGTAGATTGGTCGTCGGGCGTGAACCCTATTTTGGGCAAAAATGAACCATTTGGTACTTATTCAAATATTTTGACCAAAGTCTATCATTACATACATTCATATATCATAATCACCTAAGTTAAAACATATATACTCAACCTAGAACAAATCAATAAGACATCAAGTATATGCTTATTCAATGGTATCACACTTATATAGTCAAAACTAAAACATGTACGATTCATCTACTCATTCACCTACCATTTCTTCTATATGCTGTTCTTAGCATATCCAAATGACATATTCAAGTTTAAAATCATCAACTAAACAACATCATGCATAGCTAATCCATACACCATTTATCACATACCAAACTTTTAAAACAACTTAAAATTTGCCACAACCATCAAAACATGCCAAATGAGCAAGATAACCTTATGTACATGCCACAATCTCAAAACTCAAGCTAAAAAAAAAACTACCGAGTTGGTAATAAGATAGTGTGAGCTTCAAGATGATTCGTCTTAACGAGTTTCGCAAGGTGATGATCTACAAGGAAAAGGGAGAACAAACTATATAAGCATATAAGATGTTTAGTAAGTTCAAATGGAAACTAGAACATACCTTGATCATTTAGGCATAATTAACTAATCCATTTAGCAATCTTTCTAACTATCCTTTGGCACATTGTAACATATTTATACATATAATAACATCAATCAAATGCATTAGATGCATTCTCAAATCATAAATGATTCAAACCCTAATCAAAGTCATGTAATAATCCATACGTTAACATTGTCAAATACCATTTCATTTTCCATTCAATGGTTAAATTTCCATTTTCAAACAATTGAACATCGCCCAATAGAACTTTAGGAAAACAGACTCAGATACACGGGAATAAAATGCTCACATAAGCTGACAATATTTCAAGGTTGCTCACACAAGCTAACATTATAACCATGTTGCTCACACAAGATGACATTATATCAAGGTTACCCGTCCGTGCTAAACCTACAATACGTTTAACTTGAGAATATGCAACAAATTCTAGATCTCATAATAACATGTAAATCCCTATTCAATTACGTGTATAACCCTAGTGGCATGTCATACGTATCCTAACATTTTACTAAGTTCACTCGGGCATCACTTTCATATAAATGTCATTATCCATCCTTGTACATGATTTCATTTATCAATACAAGTTCTATAAAAAATCAGTATTCATATTTGCACCCTGTACCACTTTGATATAACCAATACTTACAAGAATTTACAATTTAGTCCTTTTAAGACATATGTGCCAAATTCCTTTAATTATACTCAATTCTAATATATATAAATTTAAGCATAATACATAAATAAAATAAAATAAAGTGGTAAGTTACCATATGAACTTACCTGGTGAAAGCACCAAACAAGTTGAATCTTCATGGACTAATCAACAATTTTAGCTTTTCTACGATTATCTCCGGTTTGATTCAATTATTGATCGATGCAATTATTCCATTCAATTCATCAATACCAAACATTTTTACATTATGCCATGACATGAATGAACCCAAATAATCTCATTTTTGATATCCTTAAAGTTTTACATTTTATTCAATTTAGTCCCTAAAATCAAAATAGTCATATCTTTCAATTTTGAGCTTTGGTTTAAAAACTGACTTCAATTACATCCCTTAGGGGCCCTTTACTCTTTATTTATACCAAAATTTCACCTCAATTTCACATTTTATTCAATTTAGTCCTATGTACAAATATATCAATTAAAATTTACAATCTAGTCCTTTTTCATAATCTATGTTTAAAATCTATCAATTTAACACCAATTTATTCAAGAAATAAAAAATAAAACCTATAAAAAAACTTTAAAAAATTTGCAAATTGGTACATGTGCTAGCTAAATCAAGTTTCCATGACCTCAAAAACATACAAATTACAAGAAAAGGACTCGAAAATACTTACCAATTAAGGACCGAATGTAAAAGCTTCAAAAATGGCTTTTTTTTAGGTGTTTAAGCTTTGGCAGGTTGAAGAAGAAAAAGATGAACACATTTCCACTTAATTTGATTATATATAATTTAATTAAAACCTCAATCACTTAATTAAATTAACTTAACCATACTTATATTAACTTAATCCATCATTAACAATTATAAGTGGAATCTTCCATCATCAAACACTAATTCATATTAAAAAAAATAGTTTATGTATCATTTTGAACCTTTGGCTAATTGTAATTTAAGTTCCTAAGTCTTTGGTCAATTATAAAGTTATAGCGATAAGACTTTTACAATTTAGTCTCTGCTCCTAAGTTAACTATTAATTCAACAAAATTATTAGACTAAACTTTAATATACTTTTATACCAACTCCATAAATATTTATGTTTAATATTTATGGACCCGATTTTCAAAAATGATGTTTCAAAATTATCTTTTCCAATATCACTAAAAATCAAGTTATTATAGAAGGTCTATATTTTTAAAGCAATTAAAGGAATTTTAGGGAGAGATGAGGAGCTTAAAAGATGGGAAAATTGGGAATGAGGAAGGAGATGAAGTTGTGGAGGTTTTGTTGTGACTCAAGTCGAGGGTTCTTATAGTTGAAGGGATGGGAGAGGGTAAGGAAAGAGATGAAGAGCAAGAGGTGTAAATATTATTAAATTATATTTTTATTTAATTAAAATGTCATATGTCATAATATGATTAGTTAATTTTTTTAATGGAGGCTACAATGGTTGAACTAAAAAAGGTAACAAAAATAAAGTTACAAAAAAAAAAAAGTACGTGAGTGGGAAAAGTGTAGGGTAATTTTTTATTTAGGCTTAAACAACAAAGTGATACTTAAAATATACTAGTTTTCTAAAATTGGTACTAAATTTTTTTTTTTGGTTAGAAATACGTAAACTATTCAACTTTTATCCATTTTACCCAACTGGTAGTCCCGTTAAAAAGAATTCAGCCATTCATAAGTTGACACGGAGACCTCTATTTATTTTACTCATTTTCTTATATTTTTTTCTCATCAAAATTTTTTTACCAAATTTTGTTACATTTTCTCATCAACCAAACACCCAAAAGAAAATTGGTCTATTTCATAACCGAATAAAAAAAAACACAAAGACACCTGTAAGGCCCAATTTTAGAGCTCGGGGCCCAAACCAGAAAAAATAAGAGTCCCAATTACAAAAACAGTCCAAAAATCAAAGCCCGGAAGGCCCAAAATAAAAAAATAAGAATCAGAAACCCTAAGTCAGTGTGAGAGCCCTCGCGTCGCACGCCCTTCACCAGCAACCTCAACGCCGCATCGTGCGCCACCACGCCACCAAGCCACGTCCGCGTCGTGCTCTAGCACGTATCTGCAAAGTAGAAAACAACTGTAAGTATAAGGGCTATAAAAAGCCACGGAAATCTTTGTAAAAGGGTTTTTTTTTTTGGAGAAATATACACGATTCACATACAAAAATACATAGTTCTACACTTCTTCAGAGAGAGAAATACAAGAAATCAAAGAAAACCGAGCAAAGGTTTTATTTTATATTCTTTTTCCCCTTGAATCTGTGGGTTTTCTTGGTTTTTTTTTCCCTTTCTTTGTTTAAAAAATACAAAATCCAGAACGTATAAAAGTTTTTTAAAAAAAAAAACGAGAGAAAAGGGATCGAAAGGGCTTACCGTTGTTCCTCCGGTCGTCGTTGATGGTGTGCATGGAGGCTTGCTGCGATGAGGGCTGCGCCCTAGCAGATGAAAAGGGAGGGGGCTCGGTCTTTTTATTTCAAAACAGAAAGAAAAAGGAAAGAATCATGTTTCTTTCTAAAAGAAAATGCTGCA
Organism: Gossypium australe; assembly: GCA_005393395.2. NCBI lineage: Eukaryota > Viridiplantae > Streptophyta > Magnoliopsida > Malvales > Malvaceae > Gossypium > Gossypium australe. The sequence continues at coordinate 27,336,799 of CM016614.1, read as the reverse complement.
AAGAAAAAGGTTTTAACCCACATAAGAAACGACGCTGTTTACAGGCGGTGGGGGGGACCCGCGCGTTAGACCCGACCCAACACTGGGTCCGCGCGTTTTTTCCCTAAACGGGATAATTGCGCGCTCGGTCCTCCTTCTGGCGCCCCGTTTTCAATTGCGTCCCATTGCAGTTTTTTTTTAAATTCCCGATTTTGGCCCAATAATCTTTCTCCCGTTTCAATCTAGTCCTTAGTCGAATGTTGCGTTTCGGGGAGAGGGTTTATTGCTATTTTAGTCCCCCTAGGTTGCGCACGCTGTACAATTTAGTCCTTTTACCTTCTTTTATTTCAAATTTGGCCCCAAAGTTTCTGTTTTTGATCCAATTTGGTCCTTTTGTTAATTTTTACTACTTCACCATTAAATTAATTATTTTTAATATTTTTATTACTTTTATATGTATATTATCATCATTATAATCGTATTCTTATTATTATATTTACTGTTATATCATGTTATTACTATTTTTTTTAATTTGTTATTATTTTTTATACTATTCTACCACTAATATTTTTATTACTACTATATTTTACCACTATCACCATTTTCTATACATATATTATTCTTATAATTATATTTATTATTTATATTTTTTTTGGTTTTGATTTTTATTATCAACATTGTTATTGCCATTTTTGTTATCATTATTTTATATATATATTTTTTATTATTGTTGTTAGTACTATTATTACTGTTTCTTATATTCTGTGACTATTTTGTTATCATTCCTATTACTTTTATTATTATTGGTCATTTTCTTTAGTATTAATACGATTGTTTATCTTGTTTTTCCTTTTACCACGTTTTTTAAACTTATAAAAAGTTTTTTGGAACAAGGCAATGTTTCATGTTTTGGAAATTCAAGGAATCGTGCCTGTAGTAACCATTTTTGAAAAAAACGGGAATCGACTTGGTTTTGAAAATAAAAAAAGTGAGTCGCCATCGATCCTTTATCAGGTGTGATCGGATCACCTTTGTTTTAATAAAACATTTTGATTTACTAAAATAATGTTTTTGGTCTACAAAAATTTGAGAAAATAGGTTCAGGAGTCGGTTACGTGCGAGGAAGGGTTATCACCCTCGTCACGCCCAAAATTGGTACCAAATTGATTATTTAATGTCTCAATGTCAAAAGTTGAAAATTTAAAAAGAAAAAGAAAATCGATCCTTTTTTGGAAATATTTTAGTTTTCTCGAATTGAATATCAAGATTTTCTTGTTCCGAAGGAACAAACTATCACATCCAGTACGTAGGACACGATGATTTTAATCCTCGAATCCAAGATTATCCCTTAATCCCCGAGACTCATGCATTAAAATATAAAAAGGATGTTCGAACGTTTGGCTAAGCGGGTAACCGAAACCCAACACATAGGGCACGATCTCTCGGGTTTGCAAGCGTAGAATATTGCCTCATTTTAATAACCTTTTCAAATAAGCGATTTTACAATTGACTCAAAATGTGTTTGTTTGGCTTGTTCGGATGGATAATTTTTCACGAAATAAGTTAAAAATTTAATCACAATACAATAATGAAGCAAAGAGTATAAGTGTGCATATAACATGGTAATATATGGAAATAATGAAAACACAAAAGAACAAGTTAGGGTTCATGCAAGGGTGACACATCATACAAATATTAACATTCAAGACGAAAAGATAAGTTAGAGAGAGATGCTAAGCTACAAATTGTATGTATAGACATATACCCGGAATTCAACATAGATTAAAATGCGAAGATGAAAATAATTAATATATGTAATATTGTGGTAAATGAATTTAAAAATAAAATATTATACAAGGAGAAAATCGAAACATAGTATATAGAAAAATACATATTGATTTATATAAGAAAACTATATGAAAGTAAGAAAATAATGGTATAGAAATGAAATGAACGTATATTATAAAATAGAAAAATAAATGTGTATAAATGGATTTAGAAGAAAATATACGTATATTATGAAAACAATAAACAACTAAAATGATGCAAAAATAATGTATACAATATAGTCTAAAAAATATATATAGTTTAATGACGTAAGATATTTACATCTAATATTAAATCAATTTTGAATCGTTCAAATATTGCAAAAAAAATGAAAGATAAAATATATACAATAAAAGTATAGGTAAGTAATTTAAAACATACCAAAGTTAATATATTAATTTTAAACAATTTAAATAGAAGGATAAAAACTCAATTGAATTTGAGATAAAATTGAAAGGTTAATTAAACAAATAAAACAGGATTTAGGACCCAAATCAGATGCGCCAGAATTAGAGGGGGTTTAAAATGAAATTCACGCAAGTCTTGGAACGCGGCGTTTTGGGGTAGGGCTATGTTGCGATAGGGCCGAAGATCCGAGGGACTAAACGCGTAAATATTCTATTTAAAGCGCAGAGGGCCGCGGATCCGGGTCGCCAAACGGGTCGACACGCGGACCCTACCCCCCGAAACGACGTCGTTTCTTTAGGGCTATTTAAGCCCAAAATTTCTGAAAAAATCATTTGTTTCCTCCCTTTAAAAAAAAAAATCAGATTTTGCCTTCCCCTTTTCCTCTCCAGACCAAACCCTAGCCTCCCCTTTTCCTCTCACGGTTCTCCGCCGCAAACGAAAGAAACCCCTCCGTTAAGCACTGAATTGTCATCGTAGCTCGGCGAGAAATAATCCGCGATAGTCCGATTCCGTCGACCACCCCGTCATCCTGCTCCGATTGCGACGGAGGGAACGAGCAGGGGCTTTCGAAGGTAAGGCTCTTCGTTTTATACCTCTTTTCTTTTCTCTTTGGTTCTTTGATTTAGTATTTCTTGATATAACAGAATAGGTAGAAACGAAATATAGTAAATAACGAAAGTGAAAATGAAGTCAACCTTTTTCTCTTTTGATTGCTGATATTCGAAAAAAGGGGTAAGATTACAAGGGCCCTCTTTCTTTTCTTGATTCTTTCTGATTATCTATGCGTAAAAGAGAGAGGGAACTGTTTTGAATGTCTCTTTTGTTTCTTTATCTCTAGTAATGCGTCCAGGCCGCCAGCAGAGAGGAATACGAAACGTTTTCCCCCTTTTATAACCGATTTGCAGGTTTCTTTATTTGCTTCGTTCTCTGTCGCTTCCTCTTTCTCCGTTTGCAGGGTATGGGCGAACGACGCTGGTGGAAGCCGAGGCGCGGGGAGCGTGCTCGTGGTGCAGTGTGCAGGCACAGGGAACGACGCGCGTGGGAGTGAAATGTCAGGAAGCGCGTCGACAGGCGCGTGTGGTGACAGAGAGACGCGCGTGGGCATGGGGTGACGAGCAGTGGTCTGCGGTGCCTAGGGTTGGTCAAGCGGCGCGAGAGGGAAGAGGAACCGTTAGGAGGCATGCGGCGCTGGCTGGGGTTTCTTGTCTGCCGAAATATCCTGAGGTTTTAGGCCATTGGGCCGCGGTTCTAGGCTAGGCTAAGTGGGCTGGTTGTTTCATGGTGTCTGGGCTTTGTTTGATTGGTTTTGAGCTTAGTGGGTCTGACATTTATTTTTGTAACTGGACACTTCATGGACTATTTGTTTGTATTAAATTTGGGCCTGTATTTGGTTTCTGTAATTGGGCTCCGTTTTTTGTAATGAACTTTGGACTTTATTAACTATTGGATCTTTGTTTTGTTTGTTTGGTTATTATTTTTTTGTGCTTAAACGGGCTGTTTGGGATTGGGCTTTAATTTGGGTTTGGTGTTTTGGGTTAATTGAGTTTTGAGTCTGATGGGGTTTAGTTTTAACTGGGCTTGGTGGGTTGTAAATGGGCTGCTTATTGTTGGGTTTTAATTGGTATTGGGCCCTGGTTGTTTCTGACGATTCCGGGCCAAAATTGGTTATTACAGCTGCCCCTCTTTGCTCATCGTCGTGAAACGAGAATAGAGCAAAGACAATAGAAGAATCAATTTTGCCTGGTCTTGGTCAAACCTCGACTTATTGGTCCTCATCTTCCCCAAAAATCTTCAAGCTCTACTGTAACCTGTTGCTTTGATCCATTCCACCGCTGCTTCTGCGAGACATGACCCATAGCTTCAATTCGCTTTTCCTCAATCTTGTTTATTTTAACTTGCTCCAACATAACTTCAGGACACGAAGAGATTTGTAGCTTCGATCTACCAATTGCTCCACTGGGACTTCGATGAAACTTGAACTTTTCAAACCGCGTTCTTATTATCTTCGGGAAGATTGAAAATATCTCAGCGCGCGACCCAAGGTTCAACTCACCTCTCGCATTATGAATTGATTTTAGCAAGAATTTGAAAAATAGAATTTGAAACACACCTTAGGGTGTGACCTGAGGCTCAACTCACCTCTCGTATTATGAGTTGGTTTTAATAGAAATTAAAAAGACAGAAATTAAAAATACCTCAGCGTGCGTAACCCGAGGCCCAACTCACTTCTCGAATTATGAGTTGATTTTAACAGGAATTGAAATATCGAAATTAAAATACCTCGGCGTGCGTAACCCGAGGCCCAACTCACCTCTCGCATTATGAGTTGATTTAACAGAAATTGAAAGAAAGAAATTAAAATACCTCAGCATGCGTAACCCGAGGCCCAACTCACCTCTCGCACTATGAGTTGATTTAACAGAAATTGAAAGACAGAAATTAAAATACCTCAGCATGCGTAACCCGAGGCCCAACTCACCTCTCGCATTATGAGTTGATTTAACATAAATTGAAAGACAGAAATTAAAATACCTCAGCGTGCGTAACCCGAGGCCCAACTCACTTCTCGCATTATGAGTTGATTTTAACATAAATTAAATACCTCGGCGTGTCCCGGGGCTCAACTCACCTCTCGTATTATGAGTTGACTTTTGGACAGAAATTGAAAGACAGAAATTAAATACCTCGGCGTGTCCCGGGGCTCAACTCACCTCTCGTATTATGGGTTGATTTTAAACGGAAATTGAAAAACAGAAATTAACTACCTCAGCGTGCATAACCCGAGGCCCAACTAACTTCTCGCATTATGAGTTGGTTTTAAACGGAAATTGAAAAATAGAAATTAAAAATACCTCAGTGTGTGATCTGAGGCTCAACTCACCTCTTGTATTATGAGTTGATATTTGGAACAGAAATTGGGAAACAACTCAGGGTGTGACTTGAGGCTCAACATATTATCTGGTGGAATTCGAATGTCTTCTTTTTCTTTGATTTGGTACGACTATCGTCAGAATTTCTTGCTTTATTGGTGTACCTGTATGTGTCATGCGTGATGTTATCATGATATGCACGTGTTTGTCCTAAATGCTTTTATGCCTACATGATTATGCCATGCACCCTGGGTTTGTTTGTCATGTATCTCTTTTCGTTACGACTTTCATGATGACCTGAATTCATTACTTCAATTCTTAACCTTTCTTTCAGGTTTTGTACTCGTCCTCAAGTTTTACGAGTAATTTGCGTTTCTCGTATATCACCCTTTTGCCCCCTGTTGAACTTTGTCCTTACCTTGAGGCTCTTGTACTTATCAAATTTCCATCCAAGTAATACTCAAGATTCCTTTTGTTTAGAGTATATAGTTTCACTATTTAGCATTTAAATGAACTAAACATGAGATGTCTGAAAATGGGAAAGTAAGTATGAAAGGGGTTCCTCACACCCATATTTATTTCAAAAGTGTTAAGCAAAGAAAATTGACAAGGAATAATTCAATAAAGGAAATGTTATAAAAAGGAAGGTAGCTTCAATTGTCACAAATGCTCTGGATATCTAACGCATGAACTTTTTGCGTTTCTTCATCCTGGATCTTTCCTAGCAAAGCCTTTTGGGTAGGAGATTTTGAGCTTCCGAGTCCGCTTCATCATTATAATCTCGCCATTTGACTCCTTATTTGAATCGCCCTAGCTCTTTATGCCCGAATCCCGCTCATTAGGATGCCCTTTCAGGTTTTCATCCCAATTTGTTTATCAAGACGCCCTTTTTAGGTTTTCATCCCGATTTTTTTTAGGCGTAGTATTTCTTCACGGCATCTGAGTTTACCGGATTTGGTACCTCTTTCCCATCCATCTCAGTGAGAATCAAAGCTCCACCTGAGAAGGCCTTCTTTACGACGTATGGTCTTTCCCAGTTCGGTGCCCATTTTCCACGAAAGTCTTTTTGTATAGGGAGAATCTTCCTCAACACGAGTTCTCCTTCACGAAATTCCCTTGGCCGCACCTTCTTGTCATGGGCGTTGATCATCCTCTTCTGGTACATTTGTCCATGACAAATTGCTTTCAAGCATTTTTCCTCGATAAGATTTAGCTGGTCATATCTAGCTCGAACCTATTCCGATTCTTCTAGTTCTGAATCCATTAGGACTCGCAAGGAGGGGATCTCAACTTCAATGGGCAGCACAGCTTCCATTCCATAGACCAGAGAGAAAGGAGTTGCCCCCGTAGAGGTCCGCACACACGTGCGATATGCATATAGGGCAAATGTTAGCTTCTCGTGCCAGTCTTTATATGTCTCAGTCATTTTCCCAATAATCTTCTTAATATTCTTGTTAGCAGCTTCTACCGCTCCATTCATCTTTGGACGATAGGGTGAGGAATTATGATGCTTTATTTGAAATTGCTCACACACTTCCTTCATCATCTTGTTATTCAGATTCAAGGCATTATCTGAGATGATTCTCTCAGGCAAACCGTATCGACATATGATTTCCTTTTTTAAGAACTTGCAAACTGCGGTCCTTGTCACATTAGCAAACGAAGCGGCTTCTACCCATTTCGTGAAATAATCTATGACCACAAAAATGAATCGATGCCCATTAGAAGCCTTTGGGGAAATTGGCCCTATTACGTCCATGCCCCACATAGAAAAAGGCCACTGAGAAGTCATGACGTGAAGGGGCGAAGGTGCTGCATGAATTTTATCGCCGTAAACTTGACACTTGTGGCACTTTCGCGCGTAACTAATGCAGTCGCTTTCCATCGTCAGCCAGTAATAACCGAGCCTCATAATCTGCCTAGCCATAGTGAAACCGTTGGCATGCGTTCCGCAGATTCCTTCATAGACATCTTCAAGTATCTTTCTGGCTTCAACAGTATCCACGCATCTTAGGAGCACTTGATCTTTTCCCTTTTTGTATAGGATGTCCCCATCAAGAACAAATCCCGTCGCCATTCTTCTGATTGTTCTTTTGTCGTTCTCAGTTGCTCGCTCGGGATATCTTTGATTCTTGACGTATTCTAAGATATCATGGAACCATGGTTGCCCATCTGTCTCTTTTTCGATGCTAAAACAATGTGCAGGGGCCTCGTATATGCTTATTTGGAGAGGCATTATTTCCGTTTCTTGGCTTGCTTTGAACATTGATGCCAAAGTGGCTAGGGCATCAGCCAACTGGTTCTCTTCTCGTGGGAAGTAATTAAAGGTTACTTCTTCAAATTCTTTAATCAGCTCTGCCACGAGATCGCGATATTTGACTAACTTCGAGTCTCTCACTTCTCAATCTCCACAGATTTGGTAAATCACCAATGCCGAATCCCCAGATACCTTTAAGATTTTGATGTCTCGTTCAATAGCTGCGCGAAGTCCCATGATGCAAGCCTCGTATTCCGCTATGTTGTTGGTACAGAAGAAATTTAATCTGGCAGTGAATGGGTAATGATTCCCTTCTGGTGACACTAAGACTGCTCCAATCCCATGCTCCAATGCATTTGATGCACCATCAAAGCTCATCTTCCATGATTTCTCATTTGATGACTCACATTCTTTTTCCGTAATGCACATAAAGTCTTCATCCGGGAAGTCAAATCTTAACGGCTCGTATTCCTCTGTAGTTCGAGCTGCTAGGAAGTCAGTTATCGTGCTTCCTTTTATCGAATTTTGGTTAACGTAGATGATGTCGTATTTTGATAGTAGGATTTGCCATCATGCCATTCTTCCTGAGAGTGCCGGTGATTCCATCATGTACTTTATTGGGTCTAGTTTTGAAATCAACCACGTCGTATGATACAACATATATTGTCTGAGCCTTCGAACCACCCAGACCAAAGCACAACAGAATTTTTCAATTGACGAATACTTCGCTTCACACCCCGTGAATTTCTTGCTGAGGTAGTAAATCGCCTTTTCTCTTTTCCCTGACTCATCATGTTGCCCCAGTACACAACCCATGGAATTTTCGAACACAGTCAGATACAATATTAATGGTCTCCCTAGAGTTGGCAGTACTAGCACCGGGGGATTAGACAAATATTGTTTTATCTTGTCGAAAGCCATTTGACACTCCTCATTCCATTCTCCAGGACTGTGTTTTCGAAGGAGTCGGAAAATTGGGTCGCATTGGTTGGTAAGCTGAGCAATAAATCGAGCGATGTAGTTCAGCCTCCCTAAGAATCCTCTGACTTCTTTTTGTGTGCGCGGGGGCGGTAGTTCCCGTATGGCTTTTATCTTGTCTGGGTCAACCTCGATACCTCTCTCGCTGATGATGAAGCCCAGTAATTTTCTAGAGGTAGCCCCGAAGGTACATTTGGCTGGGTTGAGCTTCAGCTGGAATTTTCTCAGTCTCTCAAACAACTTCCTGAGGTTCCCGACATGCTCTCTTTCCCCTCGAGATTTGGCAATCATATCGTCGACATAGACTTCTATTTCTTTGTGCATCATGTCATGAAACAGCATCACCATTGCCTTCTGATATGTTGCCCCGGCGTTCTTTAGTCCGAATGGCATTACCTTGCAGCAGAATGTTCCCCACATCGTCACGAAGGTAGTTTTCTCCATATCTTCGGGAGCCATCTTTATCTGATTATAACCCGAGAACCCATCCATGAAAGAAAATAATGAATGTCTTGCTGTGTTATCTACCAATGTATCGATGTGTGGCAGGGGAAAATTATCTTTTGGGCTTGCTCGATTTAGGTCGCGATAATCTACGCACATTCGCACCTTACCGTCTTTCTTCGGTACTGGGACTATATTAGCCACCCATTCTGGGTATTTAGAGACTTGTAAGAAGCTAGCATCAAATTGTTTCCTTACTTCTTCTTTTATCTTTAGCAACATTTCAGGTCTCATCCGTCTTAGCTTTTGTTGAATGGGTTTGCATTCTGGCTTTAGCGGGAGTCTATGGACCACTACGTCCTCGTTCAAACCTGGCATGTCCTGATACGACCATGCAAACACATCTCTGTACTCGTGAAGCAAGGCGATCAAATCATGTTTGGTGTGCTCTGAAATGGAGGTCCCAATTTTCACTTCTTGCCTCTTTTCTCCGTTTCCCAGGTTCACTGCCTCAACAGATTCTTCATGGGGCAGAATCTGTTTATCTTCTTGTTCTATTATCCTCAGTAAGTCCGGGGTTAAGACATAATCTTCAGCATTTTCGTCAGCTTCGGATTCTCCTAAACAAACAGCTTGCTCGAAATCGATTTTAGGATTTGTAACGGGATTGTTCACGTCGTCGATATCTGAGCACCTGAAAGGTAAATGGAAAAGAAACTATAGAGGAGCATCGAGGTACTGGAACCTACAAACGCGATACTATGGCATGATATGAGATATATATATATAAGGACAAGCTATGAGAGGAGGGAATAAATATGAAGCCAATGAGAATGAGAGACCATGACAAAATGCATTTTCATTAATGTTCATTTAAAAGCTAAATAGCCAACATAAACTCTTATAACAGATTACCCCACAACTTAGGGTCATACAAGAAGTGAGCATTGAGCATTACTTTGGGGAAGACTTAGAAACTACGAGAAGGTCCTCGGCAGTCCAGTTATTTAAAACAAATCCAGGGGGGCTAGGGCGTATCATTGTAATGTCTTCCTCTGCATCATTTACTCTGTCAATGACGTTTATGCTGAGGTTCCGAAGGCCCTTTTCAACTGATAACAACGTGTTTGGTGAATCATCCCTCCCCGGGTATATCATTCCTGCAGATGTAAATGTTTTTTGACAAAGGCGGATACATTATGGGCTCCCATTCCACTTCCCAACCTGAGGCTCTTGCAATCCTCCTTTCTTGCTCTTTCTGTAACTGTTTCCTTCTATGTCGCACGTCAGGCTTGAATCCTAAACCGCATCAAGCCTTGTGATGTACAGGCTTTAGTGCTCTGGCCATTCCTTACTGGTATTTTCTCAACCCTTTCTTCGCTCGGGCTCCTTTTCCCACAGTCAGCTTGATTCCCATCTTGGTATTCCTTGATAATTTAGGTGCGGGGATTTTATTTCCTTCAACAACGGATGTAGCATTGATAAATTCGAAGGAGCGGAAGGAATATTCTACTGCGTCTTTATTTGCTTCAATGTAGGGCGTGTCAGTAGCGACAGATGCAACAATGTCTTCTTCACCGGCGAACGTGATCAAACGGTTATCCATGACAAACTTGACCTTTTGATGGAGAGATGAAGGAACTGCCCCGGCAGAATGGATCCACGGTCTCCCTAAGAGGCAGTTGTATGAAGGTGCGATATCCATAACCTGAAATTCAATATCGTATGTACACGGACCCACTTCTAGAGGAATCTCGATCTTTCCCATGACCTCTCGTCGTGTTCCGTCAAACGCCCTTACCGCGGAATGACAAGGCCTTAGGTAAGACATATCAACCGGCATCCTAGACAGTGTAGCCAAAGGCATGACATTGAGTGCAGACCCGTTATCAATGAGCACGTTCGGTATTATATAGCCTTTGCAACCGGTCGTGATGTGCAATGCTTTTACAGAGCCCCTACCATTTGGTGGTATTTCGTCATCACTGAAAGATATGAAATTATCGGCATTCAAATTGTTCACCCACCTATCAAGCTTTTCTACGGGTACGTTGCTTGGCATATACGCTTGGTTTAACACTCTTAATAAAGCGTTTCGGTGTGGTTCTGAGTTTAACAGTAGAGATAACACTGAGATCTTTGCCGGTTGCTTGTTCAATTGCTCCACGATGTTATACTCGCTGTGCTTGATAAACCTTAAAAATTCATGTGCTTCATCCTCATTCACGGGTCTTTTAATCTCCTGTTCGGACGGAGTTTCAGTCTCGACCACCTCCTCATGCATTGGTGCCTTTCCTTTTTGGTTCGAGCCAGTGGTCTTCTTACGTGGTTCAACCACCTCGGGAGAATAACATCTCCCGCTGCGGGTAAAATGCCCCACTTCGCTAACACTTCCATTCGTAGCTTCGGGCATGGTAATGTTGACATCGTATTTCCAAGGCACTGCCTTGTCATCCTTGTAATGGAACGGAGCTGGTACTTTGATTATCATCTTTGGTTCGACTTCCTTCTTTTTGACCTCATAATAAATCACCAGAGGCCGATCGACACTATAACGAGTGACTGATGGTTGGTCATCAGAGGCACATATTTCCCTTTCCTCGGCCTCATCCATTTTATCAAGGATCTCGACTTCCTTGTTGTTCATCATGTCTTGGAGAAGTTTCCTGAATTCTTCGCAAGACTGGATGTCGTGCCCATCGATACCATGAAAGATACAAAAACCTTGACCTTCCATACTTTCTTCTTTGAAACTTCCATGGGAATGACTAAACAACCCATTTTCCATCATCACCTTCCAGACCTTTCGCAAGGGTGTTTTTATTTTAGAGACGCAGCTCTTAACTCGCCGCGTGTCTTCCATTATCACTGCGCTTACGTTCCCCTCGGTATGGTTAGGGAGCGGGTTTCCAGCCACATTACCAGTACCGTCAAATTGTAAAATCCCTGCATCGATGAGATCCCGCACCCTCCTTTTAAAGGCTATACAATTTTCCGTGGAATGCCCTTGGTTTCCCCCATGATACATGCAACTAGTATTGGGATCGTACCATTTCGGGTATGGCGGTTTCAATGGTGCCATATAATGCGGGGATATTAATTATTTTTCTAACAATTTTGGGCACAGTTCTCCGTACGACACTGGGATAGGGGTGAGTCGAGGTTTTTCAGGATTGGGTCTCACCGATCTTTGTTCGTGTTTGGGTTGGCTTGGAGCAGGCGTGTTATTAGGTGGGAACATGGTGAATGGCCTTTGGTTATTAGTGGCATAGACGGGGGTAAGAAGGAGGCGTTTGATAGTAAGAGCTTTGAGGAGGAAAATAGAAGTTTGGAGGTGGGGGAAATTGAGGTCGTGGTTGGGTTGGGTATGGGTTAGGAGCATAGCAGCTTCCAGTCCCCACCATGTGAGTTTTAGGCTCTTTTTTCTTCATGGGTACTGGTCTTTTTGAACTCTCAGGACCTTCCATTTTTCCACTCGTGATGCCATTTTCAATGAGCTCCCCAGACATTACGATATCGGTGAAGTCTTTTGTGGCGTTTCCCACCAGTTTGTCGTAAAATGGCGCTTTCAAGGTGTTGATAAAGAGGACCGTTATCTCACTTTTAGTCAGTGGAGTCTCTATTTGCGTCGAGACGTCCCTCCACCTTTGAGCGTATTGTCTAAACGTCTCTGATGGCTTCTTTTCCATCATCTGCAGCGTTAGTCGATCGGGTGCCATATCGGAGACATGCTTGTACTGTTCGCAAAATGCAGATGCTAGGTCCTTCCATGATTGGATCCTCTCTCTGCTGAGTTGATTATACCATCGGAGGGCTGATCCGATCAAGCTATCTTGAAAACAATGTATTAACAATTTGTCTTCATTCGCATAACCCGCCATATTCTGACAAAACATGATAAGATGCGCCTTTGGGCATCTCGTTCCATCGTATTTTTCAAAATCTGGCACCTTGAATTTCGGGGGTAGGACCAGATCAGGTACTAAACTGAGTTCTTTGGCGCTCAGTGCAGAGAAGACTCCGGTGCCCTCTACCGCTTTGAGTCTTTCTTTTAGACTCCTATACTTGTCCTCGGCATCATGTTCCTTCATTCTCAGCTTGGCTATTTCTATCGGATCATCCAAATCCGGAACTATTGGATTAGCGAAATTATCTCCGGAGTTCACCACAAACATACCTTGCCCTAGATGAGTAGGTGGTGCGGGTCGTTGCTCTAGGCCTACCGGTTCCCCTTGAGGATATCCTCTTTGTGTTGCAGGGACGTGGGGTGGAGTGAATCCTGGGAGATAAAGCGGATCTTGATTAACTCTCGAACGGGGTTCTGTAACATCAGGACTTTGTATGGGCCCCTTTCCTTTGACCAGCGTTGATATCATCTCCATCATTTTAGTCATTTGATCCTTCTGCTCGAGCGATTCCTCTCGGGACCTTGCCATCAGATCCCTTGCTTCTTGCTGCGACTTGGCTAACTGTTCTTGCAACTCTCTCTGGATTCTTTCCATTTTTCGATTCTTTCATTGAGTTCAGCATCCATAGCTCTAGTTCTTAGACGGGTTCTATAAGGATGATTTGATTCCAGATTCGTAGTGTCGCAACTGTAGATTATACGATTTTAGCCTTAGTAAATGATTAAGGTGATATGATACTAATGTATGCCATGTAATGCAAATGCATGATATGAATGCACAAAGGTGTTGATTTGATTCAATTTTATTAGATAAACTTTACTAGAAAACAAATTTCCTTTCATAGAACGGACGATTACATATACGACTTCGCCCTAATGCCTAAATCCTTAACTTTCCTAAGAAGCCAAGCTAATTTTTGGCCTCGACTCGACGCTGACTCGTATTGTAGACTCAATACATCAGCTTGAGTAGCCAAAATTTGTAGATGGTCGGCCACCTCTTAGACTTGAACCACAGCTTCACCCATCACATAGTCTCTATCTCTGATCTGTCCTTGAGAATGGCAGAACTGCTCCTTCCAATGTTCATTGTTCGCCTCAAGGAGCTCAACTCGAATTTTACTATCTTGTAATGCAGTCTCGAGCTCTCCTATCCTCCTTTTCATCTCCTCAATCTTGTTCTGGCTAGCTCTTAATTTGATTACCGAATTGCGGCTACGGTGCAGATGCAACGACTTTTCTAGTTCTGCTATTCGAGCGCGTAACTTCTCCTTTTCGCTTTGGCTTTCCAACAGGCTCTTTCTCAAAGCGTCCTCCCGTACTCGAGCATCTCGGAACTTCTTTTCCCACTGATTGGCTCTGGATTTTTCTTCTTCAATTTCCTGCCGCCATTGCTCTGATGTCTTACCTAGACCAGTGGTTCTGATGGACATGCGCAGCTTCTTGTAGTCTGTCTTTAAGCTATCCAGGTCCTCTTCGGCCTTATTTTTTCCTTTTTTCAATTTCTCGGCCTCGAACTTGTGGACGTCAACATCTAACCCCAGCTGCATCTTTTCCTCTTCTAGCTGCTCTATCCTCTTACCTAATTCCCGGCTCTTTCTCTCGAAATCTTGCTTGATAATCTGTAATTCAGACGGGATTACTTGCAGCTGCTCTTCTATTGGTCGAGCATTTCCTTGGACTCGCCTTGGGACATTGTCGTTGATTCTTTTGGCCCACCATCGATCGTACTCGGGAGTAATCATTGGCCTTATGGCGAGTCTCTTCATTTTTCAGGTTTGAGTCCATGCATCTGATATCTCACGAACTCTCTTCTTATAATTATCGTCCTTGTACGAAAACTCACAATGGGCTAATCCATGTGTCGCTGGTATGAATTGCCTTGATCGATACTGCCTCATCACTAGCAATGGGGCATACCCAACAGCTCCCCATATCCCGAGTAAAGAGACCCAGTCAAACTCTCCGCACCGATACAAGATCTCGTCAGGGATCATCCACGGAGTCTTCCATTCTACATCTTCCACTTGCAAATTTTGGAGGATCGCTATCCATTTCTCTCCCAATAGGTCGTCCCGCATTGGCGTATCCGCTAATTCCTTTAGAGGAGAATAGTTTTCGAAAAAGACTTTGCATGGGACCTTTTCTATCTTCCAGAAACGGCAATGGAACCATGATAGTAAAAGTTGTGCACATCACATGAACCTCCCTTCGCCCGCTCTTCGGCAAGCACTCAAAGATCTGAAAGTTTCGGCTAAGATTGCAGGGACGGGTGTGACTCCCTTGTCAAGTTTATCAAATAAGTCGGAGACCGCTTCCTCTACATGCCCCAGCGCCTTGGGGAAGATGGCCAAACCATAGATGCTTAAAGCGAAGACATCGACCCTCTTTTTCTTATCAGGATGCGCTAAGATCAGATCCTTCAGATGTTTCCAATGAATGCACTTATAATCTCCTTTTTGCTTGATCCGGGCTGTAATCCATTGCTCGCTCATCCCTGTAATATTCATTAGCTTTTTTGAGAACGCCGGCACATTAGCAAACCTTGAATACGCCTTATCAGTTTGAATTCTCGGGCATCGCAACAAAGCTGTGTACTCCTATATGGTAGGTACCAAATCCACCTTTCCAACAGTGAAGCAACTGTAAGAGGGGTTCCAAAACTGGGTAATAGCTCAGAGTAGGTACTCGTCTACCTTGATATCCAGCAGATAGTGCAAATCACCGTAATTATAGTGGAATAGTTGTTTGACCTCATTGCCCCACGAATCCCATATTTCCTTCAATTCTCGCAGGTCATTTTGAGCCACGCTGATACGGGTAAAATCCCACAGCTCTGATTCATGCCCCACTGTCAGGCTATCTCCTTTCTCTTGCTGTATCCTTTCGGACCACACTTGAACGACCGCATTATCCTCCACTCTATCGAGAAACCCCTTTTCCATGTTAAGCTTATCTATCTAGAACCGAGTATGAATCAACACCTTTTATGATGAAATGCTTTGCAATAACAACAAAACACAACAAGTCAGTATCACATGCAAAAACTTAAGGCAAACAGGGAACAATCAAACTCCTATTTAAGGCAACACCTAGGGTTTACGCGGCTCTACCTACAGCGGGCTCTCAGGGTTCACTATATGTGTTTTGGTTCTAAAGAGGGGTACCCGAACTAGCAGATTCCTCGATCTTTACCCATTATAGGCTCATACAGACCGAGTTCAGTTCAGGGGAATACATTTCCCTATGGTTGCACGGAGATAAAAATCTCACGAAGACATAGGTACGGATGTATCCCAAAAGCGATCCACTATCTTGCACGGAGGTAAAAACCTCACGACAGAGTAGCTTCTCGCTCCCACTTAAAAGGTATGACCACAACGGTCGTGTAATGCAATGCCAAAGTATTTTATAAGACTCAACATTATTGGAATCCTAATATCAGCAAATGCATCGAAAGAAACATGATTTTTCAAAATAAATTTCCAACTTTTCGACAAAAGGACAAAGAATAATCAATTTTACGGCCTGACTCTCAAGTCCCCAATGGAGTCGCCAAGCTGTAGTAACCATTTTTGAAAAAAAGGGGAATCGACTTGGTTTTGAAAATAAAAAAAGTGAGTCGCCACCGATCCTTTATCAGGTGTGATCGGATCACCTTTGTTTTAATAAAACATTTTGATTTACTAAAACAATGTTTTTGGTCTACGAAAATTTGAGAAAATAGGTTCGGGAGTCGGTTACGTGCGAGGAAGGGTTAGCACCCTCGTCACGCCCAAAATTGGTACCAAATTGATTATTTAATGTCTCAATGTCAAAAGTTGAAAATTTAAAAAGAAAAAGAAAATCGATCCTTTTTTGGAAATATTTTAGTTTTCTTGAATTGAATATCAAGATTTTCTTGTTCCGAAAGAACAAACTATCACATCCAGTACGTAGGACACGATGATTTTAATCCTCGAATCCAAGATTATCCCTTAATCCCCGAGACTCATGCATTAAAATATAAAAAGGATGTTCGAACGTTTGGCTAAGCGGGAAACCGAAACCCAACACATAGGGCACGACCTCTCGGGTTTGCAAGCGTAGAATATTGCCTCATTTTAATAACCTTTTCAAATAAGCGATTTTACAATTGACTCAAAATGTGTTTGTTTGGCTTGTTCGGATGGATAATTTTTCACGAAATAAGTTAAAAATTTAATCACAATACAATAATGAAGCAAAGAGTATAAGTGTGCATATAACATGGTAATATATGGCAATAATGAAAACACAAAAGAACAAGTTAGGGTTCATGCAAGGGTGACACATCATACAAATATTAACATTCAAGACGAAAAGATAAGTTAGAGAGAGATGCTAAGCTACAAATTGTATGTATAGACGTATACCCAGAATTCAACATAGATTAAAATACGAAGATGAAAATAATTAATGTATGTAATAATGTGGTAAATGAATTTAAAAATAAAATATTATACAAGGAGAAAATCGAAACATAGTATATAGAAAAATACATATTGATTTATATAGAAAACATACACGAAGTAAAGAAAACTTATATGAATAGTTTATATAAGAAAATAATGGTATATAGAATGTCTTGAAATGAACGAAACTATATTATAAAATAGAACTAAAAATAATAATAAATGCGTATAAATGGATTTAGAAGAAAATATACGTATATACATATGAAAAAAATTAAAGGAATAAACAACTAAAATGATGCAAAAATAATGTATACAATATAGTCTAAAAATATATATAGTTTAATGACGTAAGATATTTACATCTAATATTAAATCAATTTTGAATCGTTCAAATATTGCAAAAAAAATGAAAGATAAAATATATACAATAAAAGTATAGGTAAGTAATTTAAAACATACCAAAGTTAATATATTAATTTTAAACAATTTAAACAGAAGGATAAAAACTCAATTGAATTTGAGATAAAATTGAAAGGTTAATTAAACAAATAAAACAGGATTTAGGACCCAAATCAGATGCGCCAGAATTAGAGGGGGTTTAAAAAGAAATTCACCCAAGTCTTGGAACGCGGTGTTTTGGGGTAGGGCTATGTTGCGATAGGGCCGAAGATCCGAGGGACTAAACGCGTAAATATTCCATTTAAAGCGCAGAGGGGCGCGGATCCGGGTCACCAAACGGGTCGACACGCAGACCCTACCCCCCCCGAAACGGCGTCATTTCTTTAGGGCTATTTAAGCCCAAAATTTCTGAAAAAAATCATTTGTTTCCTCCCTTGAAAAAAAAAATCAGATTTTGCCTTCCCCTTTTCCTCTCCAGACCAAACCCTAGCCTCCCCTTTTCCTCTCACGGTTCTCTGCCGCAAACGAAAGAAACCCCTCCGTTAAGCACTGAATCGTCATCGTAGCTCGGCGAGAAATAATCCGCGATAGTCCGATTCTGTCGACCACCCCGTCATCCTGCTCCGATTGCGACGGAGGGAACAAGCAGGGGCTTTCGAAGGTAAGGCTCTTCGTTTTATACCTCTTTTCTTTTCTCTTTGGTTCTTTGATTTAGTATTTCTTGAGATAACAGAGTAGGTAGAAACGAAATATAGTAAATAACGAAAGTGAAAATGAAGTCAACCTTTTTCTCTTTTGATTGCTGATATTCGAAAAAAGGGGTAAGATTACAAGGGCCCTCTTTCTTTTCTTGATTCTTTCTAATTATCTATGCGTAAAAGAGAGAGGGAACTGTTTTGAATGTCTCTTTTGTTTCTTTATCTCTAGTAATGCGTCCGAGCCGCCAGTAGAGAGGAATACGAAACGTTTTCCCCTTTTATAACCGATTTGCAGGTTTCTTTATTTGCTTCATTCTCTGTCGCTTCCTCTTTCTTCGTTTGCAGGGTATGGGCGAACGACGCTGGTGGAAGCTGAGGCGCGGGGAGCGTGCTCGTGGTGCAGTGTGCGGGTACAGGGAACGACGCGCGTGGGAGTGGAATGTCAGGAAGCGCGTCGACAGGCGCGTGTGGTGACAGAGAGACGCGCTGGGCATGGGGTGACGAGCAGTGGTCTGCGGTGCCTAGGGCTGGTCAACCGGCGCGAGAGGGAAGAGAAACCGTTAGGGGGCATGCGGCGCTGGCTGGGGTTTCTTGTCTGCCGAAATATCCTGAGGTTTTGGGCCATTGGGCCACGGTTCTGGGCTAGGCTAAGTGGGCTGGTTGTTTCATGGTGTCTGGGCTTTGTTTAATTGGTTTTGAGCTTAGTGGGTCTGACATTTATTTTTGTAACTGGACACTTCATGGACTATTTTTTTGTATTAAATTTGGGCCTGTATTTGGTTTCTGTAATTGGGCTCCGTTTTTTGTAATGGACTTTGGACTTTATTAACTATTGGATCTTTGTTTTGTTTGTTTGGTTATTATTTTTTTGTGCTGAAACGGGCTGTTTGGGATTGGGCTTTAATTTGGGTTTGGTATTTTGGGTTAATTGAGTTTTGAGTCTGATGGGGTTTAGTTTTAACTGGGCTTGGTGGGTTGTAAATGGGCTGCTTATTGTTGGGTTTTAATTGGTTTTGGGCCCTGGTTGTTTCTGACGGGTCCGGGCCAAAATTGGTTATTACAGTGCCCTAACGTGCTGGGTTGTGGTTTCTGTTCGACCAAATCATTAAATATCCTTTAGAACAGTGTCCGTTTTTTTAAGCAAGGCAATATTTTGTGCTTGGAAGTTTTGAGAAATTGTGCCCTAACGTGCTGGGTTTCAATTTTTCGCTCGTCCAAAGGACTAAATATCCTTTTAAAATTTTGATCGCGTTGTCTCAACTTTAAAAACAAGGCAATATTTCTTGTTTGGAAATTTGAAGAATCGTGCCCTAACATGTTGGGTTTCGGTTCTTTCATTTGGCCAAATGATGAAATACCCTTCTTAAAATGATAATGCATGAATTTTGGAAATCATGAAATGATCTTGGTGTCAAAGGTTTGAAGCATCGTATCCTAACGTGCTGGACGTAATATTTCATCCTTTCGGAACAAGAGAATTTCGATATCCAAATTCGAATTACCCAAACATTTTCCAAATGATCCATATTTTAAAATCTTTTTCAATTTTCAATATTAGAACATTAATCAATCAATACGGTACCAATTTTGGGCGTTGCGAGGGTGCTAATCCTTCCTCGCACGTAACCGACTCCCGAGCCCGTTTTCTTAAAATTCGTAGACCAAAATGTTTTCAAAGTAACCCAATCGCACTACAAAAGATTGGTGGCGACTCCGTTTTTCTTTTTAAAGCCGGCCCGTTTTCCAAACAAAAAAATGGTTTCTAAAGCTTGGCGACTCTACTGGGGACCAATAAGAGAGTCAAGCCGTGGAATTGATTGATTAATGTCCTTTTATTGAAAATTAAAAATTGATTTTAACCATCGTATATGTTTTTTTTTTTACATTTTAAGTGTCTAGGATACATTTGCATCATATTGCATGACCATAGTGGTCACACCTTTAAGTAAGAGTGAGAAGCTACTCCTTCGTGAGGTTTTCACCTCCATTCTGGATAGTGGATCGCTTTCGGGATACATCCGTACCTATGTCTTCGTGAGGTTTTCACCTCCGTGCAGTCGTAGGGAAATGTATTCCCCTAAACTGAGCTCGGTCCGTATGAGCCTATAATGGGTGAGGATCGAGGAATCTGCTGGTTTGGGTACCCTTGCTTTAGAGCCAAACCACATATAGGGAACCCTAGGAACTTACCCTAGGTAGAGCTATGCCAAACCATTAGCAATCACCCAGATAGGTGTGGTATTATTTGTTCGCATGCCTTGAATTTTATTGTTGCTACATGATACTAACTTGTTGCATTTTATTGTAATTGCATGCCATTTCATTTTTTTTTAAAGGGGTGTCGACTTACATTCGGTTTCTAATTTAGGAAGGCTTATTATGGAGAACAGATTTCTTGATAAAGTAGAGGATAATGCGGCAGTCCGAATATGGTTAGAGCAGACTCAATTAGGAAAAGGGGACAGTCTAGCCGAGGGATATACGTCGGAGTTAAGTAATTACACCCGCATCAGTGTGACGCAAAATAATCTTCGGGAATTGAAAGAAATATGGGACCAGTGGGATGAAGAGACTAAGCAGTCGTTTTATGGGAATTATGGAGATTTGCCTCACCTACTCAACATCAATATAGATGAGCATTTATTCCGGGCCCTCACCCAGTATTGGAATCCCGCCTATAGCTGCTTTACCTTTGGAGAGGTAGATTTGGTACCCATTTTAGAAGAATATACTACTTTATTCCGTTGCCCAAAGGTCCAAGTTGACAAGGTTTATATTAAAGCTGCCTGTGGCCCAACCTTTTTAAAGAGGATGATGAATATTACAAGGATGAGTGAACAGTAGGTTGCGGCGAGGATCAAGCAAAAAGGTGAGTGCAAGTGCATCCCATGAAGGATTTTGAAGGATTTGATTCTAGTACATCCTGATGCGAAGAAGAGAGTTGACGTTTTTGCTTTGAGTATCTATTGTTTAATGGTTTTCCCTAGGGCATTAGGATATGTAGACGAATCGGTCTTGGATCTCTTCGACCGACTTGATAGAGGGGTCACACCTGTTCCTGTGATATTGGCCGAGACATTCGGGTCCTTGAATGCATGCAGGAGAACCGGTGAGGGCAGATTTATAGGGTGTGCACAGTTATTGTTAGCTTGGTTCCATAGCCATTTTTGGAGAGTGGATAAAGTCTCTTGTCGAGTTTTTTCCAAGAATTACTCACAGCTAAAGGAGTTAGCAGCCACACCCAGAAAGGACGACGTATCAGAAGAGAATTGGGTCGCACTTCTTAGAAATCTCAAGGATAGGATGTTGAGTGGAGAGCACCTTGGTTGGTTCCTGATGAAATTCTCTACCGGTGTGGAAGTTACGATTGGGTTCCTCTGCCTGGAATTTGGGGAGCCGTGGGGTATGCCCATTTGCTTGTGTTGAGGCAGTATAGATCAAGACAATTCATACCGGCAATGTTTGGGCTAGCACAGTCTAAATTTTCATATAGGGATGATAGTTATAAAAAGAAGGTTCGAGAAATTTTTGATGCTTGGAAGCAGAATCGCCAAATGAAAAGAGTTGCTGTAGGTCCGATGGTAACCCTCGAGTATAATGCATGGCGAAATAGAAGAATCGGTGATAATATCCCCAGACCGACACAGGATGGTGCTCGACCAATAGAGGAATATCTGCAAGTAGTCCCTTCCGAGTTGGAAATCATAAAACAAGACTTCGAAAGTAAAACTTCAGAGTTAGCGAAAAAGATAGAACAATTGGAAGAGAAAAAAATGCATTTCAGGCTAGATGTTGATGTCCAGAAATCAGAGGCTGGGAAACTGAGGAAAGGAAAAAGGAAGGCCGAAGAAGATTTGGACAGCTTGAAGACCGGTTACAAAAAGTTGCATTTATCCATGAGGACTGCTGGGCAGGGCAAAACCTCGGAACAATGGCGTCAAGAAATTCAAGAAGAAAAGGCCAAGGTAGATCAGTGGAAGAAGAGGTTCCATGAGGCTCATGCACAAAAGGATACTCTGAGAAAGACTGTGGGTGAGAGCCAAAGCGAGAATGAGATGTTAAGAACTCGTGTAGCGGAGCTAGAGAGGGCATTGTGTCGAAGCCGCGACTCTACGATGAAGTTGGAATCAAGCCTAAGCCAAATTGAAGAGTTGAAAGGAAAAGTAGTGGGGCTCAAAACGATGCTGCAAAACAGTGAGCTCCGGATCCAATTATTGGAGGCAGATAATCAGCGATGGAAAGAACAATCTCAACGATCTCAGAACCAGGTCAGAGAAAGAGACTACCTTATTGGTGAAGCTGCAGTTCAGATACGAGAAGTGGTCGATCATCTACAAACCTTAGCGGTTCAGGCTGATGTGTTAAGTATAGTATATGAGTCAAAGTCGGACCGGGGTCGAGAGTTAGCTTCGCTTCTTGAGAAAGTTAAAAATTTGGGCATAAGGGCTAGGTCGTATATGTGACTCTGTTTTATGTAAAGGATTTTGTTTTTTTTTCAATAAGTATTCTAAAAGAAATTGAATTAGAACCGACTCCTCTTATTTTTTTTTGCATTCATTCATTTGCATTGCATCACATCATTTGCATTAAATATCATAAGACAACCCTATTAACTAGAGGTTATATTATAGTTATCCTGGAACACCGCTATTACACTCGGAAAAAAATGAAAGCAATGGATCAAATGATAGAAAAGTTAGAGCAGATGCAGAAGGAGATGCAGGACCAGTTGCAGTATCAGATGCAAGAACAGTTGGCTAAGATTCAACAGGACATGAGGGACCAAATTCTGGAGTCCCAAAGAAGCATGATGAGCCAGTTGACACATTTGTTGACTAGAGGGCAAGATAAAGGAAAGGGCCCTATGGTCGATGTTGGAGATGAAAATGAAAATTATGCTTATCCTTCAAGCTTAACCCCGGTAAGTTCTCAAGCACAGCCACCGAGAGTGTCTGTCAATATCAGACCTCAGTATCAAACCGGTACCTCAGAGCCGGCAAATTTCTCGACAGGCTCGAGCTCTAACCCTGGAGACAATTTGGCAAAGTCGATGGTCTCTGATCTCGATGATGCAGCAGAAGAGGAAAAAACGAGGGTAGAATTCCCAAAAGAGTTTGAGGATCGACACAAATGGCTAGAAGAGAAGTTTAAAGCATTGGAAAGTACTGATTACCAATGCGAAGTGGATGCTAGGAAGTTGAGTCTAGTCCTAAATCTGGTACTTCCTCCGAAGTTCAAGATGCCGGAGTTTGAAAAGTACAACGGGACTAGCTGTCCTGAGGCCCATATTACCATGCTCTGTCGGAGAATGACAGGATATGTCAACAACGACTAGTTGTTGATCCACTGTTTCCAGGATAGTCTGACTGGAGCTCCAGCAATGTGGTACAATCAGCTTAGTTGTACTCAAATCAAATCGTGGAAAGATTTGGCACAGGCCTTCATGAAGTATTACGGCCATGTGACTGATATAGCACCTGACAGGATCACGTTGCAAAACATGGAGAAGAAGTCAGGCGAAAGTTTTAGGAAATACGCCCAAAGGTGGAGGGAGGTCGCTACGCAAGTCCAGCCACCGCTATTAGAAAAAGAAATGACCATGCTCTTCATTCATACCCTGAAAGCACCTTTCATCAATCATATGTTGGGGAGCGCGTCCAAGAGTTTCGCGAATATAGTGATGTCTGGCGAAATGATAGAGAACGCGATAAGGTGTGGGAAAATAGAAGTTGGAGAGAGCATGAAAAGATCGACTCCAAAGAAAAGGGAGAATGAAGTAGGTAATGTAAGCTCGGGTTATCCCAAACCTATAACTATTAGCCAACCGAGACAAGAGCCCAACACGAGGCAGAAGTCTGAGAAAGTCCAATTTACTCCCATACCTGTGACGTATAGAGAGTTGTATAAAACTCTGTTTGATGTGCACGCCGTATCTCCTTTCTACTTGAAGCCGATGCAACCTCCATATCCTAAGTGATACGACACAAACGCTCAGTGTGAATACCATGCGGATGTGGTAGGTCACTCGATAGAAAATTGTACTTCATTTAAAAGGCTAGTCGAGAGGCTTATCAAGGCAGGAGTGGTAAAATTCAACGATACACTTGGTGGGGGAAATCCGTTACCCAATCATACGGATAATGGGGTAAACACGATAGTTGAGAACAGGGGGAGGAGAACCAAGCAGAAGGTTGCTGAAGTCAAAACCCCATTGAGGGAGGTTTGGAAGGAAATGCAGAAAAGGGGGTTAGTTCTGCAAGAGAATGTGAACAGATCTCGAGATGCGAGGAACTACTTTGAGTTCCACGACAAGGAAGGCCATGAGATCCGGCAGTGCAATGGATTCAGAACCCTAGTACAAGGGTTAATGGATAATAAAGAGCTGGAGTTCTTTAACTTTTTTAAAGGGGAGGATGTGTGCGCCATAGAAGGAGGGACTGCAGAAAGGGTCCCTAGGGTCAATCACCCAGTAGTGATTATCACACGACCAGAGGTCGACGAAGCAGGAGTAAGAATGGCATCGAGGGTTAAAATTCAAAAACCCCGTGACTTCTCCTCATACACCGAGGGTTGTAATTCAAAAACCCGTAACTTCTCCTTATAAGGATACACCGAGGGTTGTAATTCAAAAACCCGTAACTTCTCTTTATAAGGATACACCGAGGGTTGTAATTCAAAAACCCGTAACTTTTCCTTATAAAGATAACAATAGGGTACCTTGGAATTACAATTGCACTGACAGTTTCTGGGAAAGAGAGTTCGGCCAGCACGCCCAACCCAAAAGCCGAACGCATTGAAGGAAAATCTTCTATGATCAGAGGGAGAGAAGAGAAAACAGGGTCAATGGTCAATGAACCAGTAACAGAGAATGAGGCTGGAGAGTTTTTGAAGTTCCTAAAACATAGTGAGTACAGTATTGTGGAACAATTACGCCAGCAGCCGGCACGCATATCAGTAATGGCCTTGCTCTTAAGCTCAGATGTACACCGTAGCGCGCTGATGAAGGTGTTGAACGAAACATATGTCGCTGAAGACATTTCAGTAAATAAGCTGGACCGCCTTATTAGTAACATAAACGCAGACAATTTCATCTTTTTCAGTGATGATGAAATACCACCAGGAGGCATGGGATCCACCAAGGCTTTACACATCACTACCCGGTGCAAAGGGTATACATTACTAGGGGTATTAATTGACAACGGGTCGGCACTGAATGTCTTACCCCTATCTACACTGAACAGGTTGCCCGTAGACAGCTCTCATATGAAAACATGCCAAAATATAGTGAGAGCATTTGATGGCATCGAAAGGAAAGTAATGGGAAGAATTGAGGTACCCCTCCTAATCAGTCCAAATACATACGAAGTAGATTTCCTCGTGATGGACATCAAGCCCTCTTATAATTGCTTATTGGGGAGGCCTTGGATCCACTCAGCGGGAGCCGTACCATCATCATTGCACCAAAAGTTAAAGTTAGTGACAGAGGGCCGGTTGATAACTATAAGTGCGGAGGAGGATATCATCGCATCAGTTACTAGTAATGCACCGTACATAGAGAATAATACGGAGGCTATAGAGTGCTCCTTCAGGTTGTTGGAGTTTGTAACTTTCATCAGTGAATGAGGCAAGATCCCGATGCCCAAAATCCCTGAAGCAATAAGGATGAGCCTACAGCTGACAAAAGGAAAAGGAGCATTGCCTAGGAGGGGACTCGGAAAATATCTCTAGGGGCCGGTCAGAGTGCCAGGATTGGTTGACAAGCATGATCGTTTTGGTTTGGGGCATAGACCAGATGCCCAGCAGAGAAAGGAGGAGCTGGAGAGGAAACGTGAAAGACGAAGGGCACGACTGAATGGTGTAGAGATCAAGTGGGGTTCAATGACCTTTCCCCATATATCTAATACATTTGTGTCGGGAGGAATTATCCATTCAGAACTGGAGAACGTGAATAAGGAAACGGCCGAGGATATGATGGGAGCTTTGAACATCAATGCTGTGTCTGAAGAAAGTTCGAGGAGAGGAAACTTGGCGGGTATTCGCCCCTAGGAGCCTGGAAGTGTTCTGGACAATTGGACTGCGGAAGAAATTCCTATAGTTTTTAGGACTAAAACAGAGTAATGTTCATAACACACTTGTTGTTTCAAGCCTAGGAACAATAAGAATCTTTTGTGAAATAGGCTCATGTTCAAGCATCGTTATTTTCAATAAAAGTGCATTTCTCTTTCAAACCGTGTAGTTACTCTTTTACTTCTGTTCCATTCCATTCATAATCATAACGCATAAATAAACTATTTTTAAATTCATTTCATTGAATATTCTTTCATACCTACCATAGGTCCCCAGATGTCGATGGCATGAGCAATGCTGTTACGGACCCAGAATTCCCCTGTGAACGAGACATGTGTTTAGAGGGATCTCAGGATTTTGCAGATGATGGAGATTATAGTGTATCCCCGAATTTGTTGAGGATGGTAGAACAGGAAGAAAAGCTAATTCTGCCTCACAAAGAGACAATTGAGAATGTGGCTCTGGAGGAAGGGAAAGAGGTGAAAATTGGAACCCTCATCACCAGGGAAACAAGGCAGGACCTCATTAGACTTCTGTTAGAGTTCAAAGATATCTTCGCGTGGTCATATCAGGACATGCCTGGGTTGAGCACTGATATTGCGGTACATCGTATCCCCATAAAGGAAGAATGCAAATCGGTTCAACAAAAGCTCTGAAGGATGAGACCCGATGTTGCGGTGAACATCAAAGAGGAGGTCAAGAAGCAATTTGACGCTGAGTTCTTACGAGTTGTGAATTACTTAGAATGGGTAGCCAACGTCGTCCCCGTTCCTAAGAAAGATGGAAAAGTACGGATATGTGTCGACTACAGAGACTTAAACAAGGCTAGCCCAAAGGACAACTTCCCACTGCCTCACATCGACACTTTGGTGGATAACACAGCAGGTTATTTATTGTTCTATTTCATGGATGGTTTTCCTGGATACAACCAGATCAAGATACATCCTGAAGACATGGCAAAAACCACATTCATAACCTTGTGGGAAACTTTTTTCTACAAGGTGATGCCATTCGGGTTAAAAAATGTAGGAGCCACATACCAAAGGGCCATGGTAACCTTGTTTCACAACCTGATGCATAAGGAGATTGAGGTCTACATTGATGACATGATCGCAAAGTCCCGAACAGAAGATGAGCATGTACAGGTTATGAGGAAGCTATTCTTGAGGTTGAGAAAATTTCAGCTGAAACTCAATCCAACCAAATGCACTTTCGGGGCTAGGTCAGGGAAACTGCTTGGTTTTGTAGTCAGTGAAAGAGGGATTGAGGTCAACCCGGATAAAGTCAGGGCTGTATAAGAATTGCCTCTGCCACGCACTCAAAAGGAGGTTCGAGGTTTTCTAGGAAGGCTGAATTATATTGCCCGATTTATTTCGCAATTGACTGAGAAGTGTGACCCCATATTTCATCTTCTTAAGAAACACAATTTAGACATTTGGGACGATGAATGCCAGAAGGCACTTGACAAGATCAAACAATATTTGTCTAATACGCCAGTGCTAATGCCCCCTAGTCCTAACAGGCCATTGATCTTGTATTTGACGGTATTCGACAATTCAATGGGGTGTGTGCTCGGACAACATGATGAAACAGGGAAGAAAGAAAAAGGCGATATATTACCTCAGTAAGAAATTCACTAAGTGCGAAATGAGATACTCGGCAATTGAGAAATTATGTTGTGCCTTGGTCTGGACAACTCGGAGGTTGAGGCAATACATGTTGTATCATACGACTTGGTTAATCTCTAAACTAGACCCTCTCAAGTACATGATGGAGTCGACCGCTCTAAATGGAAGAATGACCCGATGGAAAATTTTGCTCTCTAAATTTGAAATAGTCTATGTGAACCATAAGGCTGTGAAGGGGAGTGCAATAGTGGATTTTCTAGCCAGCAGAGCGCTAGACGATTACGAGCCCTTGAACTTTGATTTTCCAAATGAAGATTTGATGTTTGTAGCAACTACTGAGGAAGATGCCTTAGAAAATCATCCTTGGAAACTAAACTTCGATGGAGCATCAAATGCCGTTGGTAACGGGGTTGGGGCAGTCCTAGTATCCCCAAATGGAGAACATTATCCATTCACTTGTAAGTTGGACTTCGATTGCACAAACAACATGGCAGAACACGAAGCATGTATCATGGGAATCCGAGCTGCTATAGGCCGTAAAATCAAGTTACTAGAGGTATATGGAGACTCCGCGTTGGTAATATATCAACTTAGAGGGGAATGGGAAACAAGAGATCCCAGGTTGATTAGTTACCGAAAGTTAGTTTTAGAGCTAATCGAGGAGTTTGATGATATCACATTCTTTTACCTCCCGCGTGATGAAAATCAGATGGCTGATGCCTTGGCCACATTAGCTTCTATGATCAGTGTAAATGATCAGGAGGGTATGAAGCCCATTCAAATGAGTATTTGTGAGACTCCGGCTCACTGCTGCAATATTGGCGAAGAGGAGGAGAGAGATGATCATCCTTGGTATCATGATATTCTGCGATATATAAAGAGTCGTGAATACCCTGATCAAGCAACAGAAAATGATAGGAGAACATTGAGAAGACTGGCCAATGATTATGTCTTGGACGGAGAGATCCTGTATAAAAAGAGAAAATATCAGGTGTTGTTAAGATGTGTCGATGCTGTTGAAGCTAGGAAAATCCTAGAGGAAGTCCACGAAGGTATCTGTGGGACGCATGCCAATGGGTTTACAATGGCCAAACAAATCATGAGATTCGGGTATTACTGGTCCACGATGGAAGGAGACTGCATCCGTTACGCCAAGAAGTGCCACAAGTGCCAGATTTATGGAGACAAGATACATGTGCCTCCTTCACCTCTTCATGTTATGACTTCTCCGTGGCCTTTCTCAATGTGGGGCATGGACGTCATTGGGCCGATCTCACCGAAGGCTTCTAATGGACATCGTTTCATTTTCGTGGTTATTGATTACTTCACCAAATGGGTAGAGGCAGCTTCATATGCCAATGTTACGAAGATAGCAGTTAGCAAGTTTTTGAAGAAAGAGGTTATATGTCGCTACGGTATGCCAGAAAGGATCATATCCGACAATGCGTTAAACTTGAACAATAGAGCGATAGCAGAAATTTGTAGTCAGTTTAACATCAAGCACTATAACTCATCGCCATGTCGCCCGAAAATGAATGGCGCAGTTGAGGCAGCTAATAAAAATATCAAAAAAATTGAGGGGAAAATGACTGAGACCTACAAGGATTGGCATGAAAAGTTATCGCTTGCCCTCTACGCCTATCGAACATCGGTTAGAACTTCCATCGGGGCAACCCCTTTCTCATTGGTTTATGGGATGGAGGCAGTCTTCCCTATTGAAGTTGAAATTCCTTCTCTCTGGGTCTTGTCAGAGCTGAAGTTGGACGAAGCAGAATGGGTTCAATCTCGATATGATCAACTGAATCTAATTGAGGAAAAGAGGCTAAGAGCCATTCGACATGGTCAAATGTACCAGAAGCGGGTGATGCGGGCTTACAACAAGAAGGTCAGCCCCAGAGTATTCCATGAGGGAGACTTGGTGTTGAAACAGATCCTCCCTATGCAAAAAGACTTCAGGGGAAAGTGGATGCCTAATTGGGAAGGACCTTATGTTGTAAAGAAAGCTTTCTCTGGGGGAGCATTGATACTCGCTGAGATAGACGGTAAAAGTCTGCCAAATCCAATTAATGCAGACTCAGTCAAGAAATACTTCGCTTGAAAGTGGGTCAAGATGAAAACCCACAAAGGGCGTCTTGAGTTAAAAAAAAACGGAGAAGCCAAGGTGAAAACCCGCAAAGGGCACTTTGAGACCAAAGGGGCTTTGAGTAGAAAACCCAAAAAGGGCGGCTCAAATTATAATTAACTCGTGATGGGGCATACAGTAGTTTCACTACGCTTGAATTAACAATGAGGAGGTATGTTACGTCTTGG
This sequence comes from Gossypium australe, assembly GCA_005393395.2. Taxonomy (NCBI): domain Eukaryota; kingdom Viridiplantae; phylum Streptophyta; class Magnoliopsida; order Malvales; family Malvaceae; genus Gossypium; species Gossypium australe. The sequence continues at coordinate 27,306,591 of CM016614.1, read as the reverse complement.
GGCATCGACAAAGACCCACGGATCTCCTAGACACATGTTGAACTCAGAGTGGTCTTCAAGAAGTACATACAGAGAAGTTCAGGATGTGATATCTGGGGCATCAATGCCATTCTTACTCATTTTGTACCTCAGTAGAATTTGTTCTCCTTGTTCAATCCATTATTCACGGGTTTTATCCCGAATAAATTTCAGTTTTATTCATTTCTACAGTCTTTTTCCAAGCATTTCACATTGAAGTAATGATTACTGAACTAGTAATGCCTTCACAAAAGAAGTTTTGTGTATTACTCTGAAAGTCTCTAAATAATACAAGAATTTGAAACAGGACAATTATTTAGAACTCACCAGGCTTAAGGGGCTTGGAACGCCTGAAATAAGAGTCTAAGCAGTAACGACATCTTCAGATTCTGTGTTAGAAGTATCAGCAGAACAAGAAGCCATACAACGGGAATATTACCCTAGCAAGCAGCGAGCAATGATAACCCAAAAGTTAAAAAATTGGATTATACTCATGACATGCATCCATACATTCATAATACATATGGTTAGGAGCATTTTCATGACATCCTAATCATTTGACATAAGCATAGACCCCATGAAATCAATTCTACAGGTAGGTTCCCAGAGGACAATGTAACAAAATTGATGGGAGTTACAGAACAGCAGATCTTATCTCCACTGAGCAGGAGTGGAGCAGGCTAAGGATAGCAGATCTTATCTCTACTGAGCAGGAGTAGAGCAGATCGAAAACAACAGATCTTATCTCCACTGAGCAGGAGTAGAGCAGATCGAAGATCATATCCTTATCTCCACTGAGCAGGAATGGAGCAGGTTGAAAGAATGCAGATCTTATCTCCATTGAGCAGGAGTGGAGCAGATCGAAGATTATAGCCTTATCTCCACTGAGCAGGAGTGGAACAGGCTAAGGATAGCAGATCTTATCTCTACTGAGCAGGAGTAGAGCAGATCGAAAGCAACAGAACTTATCTTCACTGAGCAGGAGTGGAGCAGGTTGAAGATAGCAGATCTTATCTCTACTGAGCAGGAGTAGAGCGGATCGAAGATGGCAGATCCTATCTCCACTGAGCAGGAGTGGAGCGGATCGAAAATTATAGATCTTATCCACACTGAGCAGGAGTGGGGCAGATAAAAAATGGTGGATCTTATCTCCATGTATCGGCAATGGAGTAGACTTAGGCCACTAGCCTTATCTCCACTGAGCAGGAGTGAAGCAGGCTAAAGATACAGATCCTATCTCCACTGAGCAGGAGTAGAGCAAGTAAAGCAGCAAGTCTTATCTCCATGTATCGACAATGGAGCAAACTGAAGTTCATAGCCTTATCTCCACTAAGCAGGAGTAGAGCAGGTTGAAAATACGGAACTTATCTCCACTGAGCAGTAGTGGAGTAGATTGAAACAAAATTCCTATACCCCTGAAGATGTAATGGGTCAAAGCAAGGCTACATCAAGTCAGGACTCAGCAATACGAGGCAAAATTGGTCCTTTTAAAGTCTTTGCTCTATTCTCGTTACACGACAATGAGCAAAGAGGGGCAGCTGTAAGGCCCAATTTTAGAGCTCGGGGCCCAAACCAGAAAAAATAAGAGTCCCAATCGGTGCCGTTTACAGGCGTGGGGGGCCCACGCGTTAGACCCGACCCAACACTGGGTCCGCGCGTTTTTTCCCTAAATGGGATAATTGCGCGCTCGATCCTCCTTCTGGCGCCCCATTTTCAATTGCGTCCCATTGCAATTTTTTTTAAATTCCCGATTTTGGCCCAGTAATCTTTCTCCCGTTTCAATCTAGTCCTCAGTCGAATGCTGCGTTTCGGGGAGAGGGTTTATTGCTGTTTTAGTCCCCCTAAGTTGCGCGCGCTATACAATTTAGTCCTTTTACCTTCTTTTATTTCAAATTTGGCCCCAAAGTTTCTGTTTTTCATCCAATTTGGTCATTTTGTTAATTTTTACTACTTCACCATTAAATTAATTATTTTTAATATTTTTATTACTTTTATATGTATATTATCATCATTATAACCGTATTCTTATTATTATATTTTCTGTTATATCATGTTATTACTTTTTTTTTAATTTTGTTATTATTTTTTATACTATTCTACCACTAATATTTTTATTACTACTATATTTTACCACTATCACCATTTTCTATACATATATTATTCTTATAATTATATTTATTATTTATATATTTTTTGGTTTTGATTTTTATTATCAACATTGTTATTGCCATTTTTGTTATCATTATTTTATATATATTTTATATTATTGTTGTTAGTACTATTATTACTGTTTCTTATATTCTGTGACTATTTTGTTATCATTCCTATTACTTTTATTATTATTGGTCATTTTCTTTAGTATTAATACGATTGTTTATCTTGTTTTTCCTTTTACCACGTTTTTTAAACTTATAAAAAGTTTTTTGGAACAAGGCAATGTTTCATGTTTTGGAAATTTAAGGAATCGTGTCCTAACGTGCTGAGTTGTGGTTTCTGTTCGACCAAATCATTAAATATCCTTTAGAACTGTGTCCGTTTTTTTAAGCAAGGCAATATTTTGTGCTTGGAAGTTTTGAGAAATTGTGCCCTAACGTGCTGGGTTTCAATTTTTCGCTCGTCCAAAGGACTAAATATCCTTTTAAAATTTTGATCGCGTTGTCCCAACTTTAAAAACAAGGCAATATTTCTTGTTTGGAAATTTGAAGGATCGTGCCCTAACGTGCTGGGTTTCGGTTCTTTCATTTGGCCAAATGATGAAATACCCTTCTTAAAATGACAATGCATGAATTTTGGAAATCATGAAATGATCTTGGTGTCAAAGGTTTGAAACACCGTATCCTAACGTGCTGGACGTGATATTTCATCCTTTCGGAACAAGAGAATTTCGATATCCAAATTCGAATTACCTGGACATTTTCCAAATGATCCATATTTTAAAATCTTTTTCAATTTTCAATATTAGAACATTAATCAATCAATACGGTACCAATTTTGGGCGTTGTGAGGGTGCTAATCCTTCCTCGCACGTAACCGACTCCCGAGCCCGTTTTCTTAAAATTCGTAGACCAAAATGTTTTCAAAGTGACCCAATCGCACTACAAAAGATTGGCGGCGACTCCGTTTTTCTTTTTAAAGCCGACCCGTTTTCCAAACAAAAAAATGATTTCGACAACACCAATTTGTCTTTGGTCTTTTTATTACGTTTTTGAGTTTTAATTTCAATCAAAACTTGGTTCATTTTGGTTTAAAAAATGTCTTATAATCTTTCATCAACTATAAAATTCCCGAAATGGTTTCCACTGGAACAATCGATTATAACGTATTGTCTGATCTTCCCAGTTATGATCTTCAAGCTCTGTTGAAGAAAACCTAAACCAGCTTGAAAATCTCTGCCTTTATCGAACAACCTAGTTTCAATCTCTGTCTTCTTATCGAAATCCAGGGAAAGGGTATGAAAATTTCGATTTTGCTTACAACAGTGAAAATGTAGCAAAGTTCTTACAAAGATGCTGCTTTGATGGCAATTCTTTTCAAAATTTTCAAGGTCCTGACACAGCTTTTTTGAGGTTCGCTTCATATCTTTATTACCTAAGTCCCCTGTTTTTTTTTTTGTACTCTGTTTTTTTTTCTGAAATTTTCTAACTCTGTTGGGCAATAAAGAATTTGTTAATGGAGGAACCAGGCTTTAAAATAGGACGTTACAACCCAGAAGAGAGACAAGAGAGGATTTCAAAGTATAGAGCTAAACGTAATCAAAGGAACTTCAACAAAACAATTAAGGTTTGTAATTATCTTCTTTTTTTTTTTTTGTCATTTTGTTTGATTTTGATTATGTTCTGAACTTCTAAAACATGTTCTTTTGGTTTGCAGCAAATTGATGGAAGCTTTGTACAAGGAAGCAAACAAAATTTTTTTTAGATGTTTGGTTGATGAGAAAATGAAAAGAGAATTTGGTAAAAATTGTTTGATGAGAAAAAATATAAGAAAATAGGTAAAATAAATAGAGCTCTACATGACAACTTATGATTGGCTGAATCGGAATTAACAGTTAGAGTAAAATGAGTAATAGTTTAATAGTTTAGGTACAAAAAAAAAATTTAGGTACCAATTTAGAAAAACTAGTATAATTTAGATATCATTTTATTATTTAAGTCTAATTTTAAAAATAATATTTATTAATTTTGTAGAAAATTTTAAGCTTTTTGCTAAGTGGCATACCATGTCAACATACTTACCTACATGTCAGCTTCTCACGGCTTTTGTCTACCCGTCAATTGTCAAACCAATCAATGATAGTTTTTGTTAATCGAAAAGACAGATTGTTTTTTTAATGACTTAGAGATCGATTGGGTGTAATTTTTTCATAAATACTTAATTAATTTTTTGATTTTTTTGCTAAAAGTTCTTTTTATGTATAATATATATAAAAACATGAGTTTGGAAAAACTTTTAAACTGACAAGCATACCTTTTATTTTCCATCGTATTATTAAATTGACATTTAAAAATAATTATAATCAATTTAAAAACAATTAAAAAAAATATCGTAGTAGTCATGTTAAAACAAAAGTTGTGATAATCATAATAAATTTAAATTTATTATTTGGAAAAAAAATATATAGTATAATTAAACAATTGTGATATTGTGAGCTTATTTGAATTTTTAGTTTAATTCCAAGATTAAATTGAATTTTGATTTGATATTAAGGATTAATTTTAATTTTCATCTTTAAGTGAGGAACTAATTGTACAATTAACCTTTTTTATTTTAAAGTTTTTTTTAATAATTTTACTATAGGCTTTGATTATATTTGCTCTTTTTGACCCAATGATTATGGCATAGGAGGATAATATGCTTCAGCACACTCTAACTTACGTCCTCTTGTATTGACAACAATACTCATACTAATCGAGTTAAGACTCAATCGACAAGTTTAATTAAAATAGTTTTATGCATGTGTGTTGGTGGTTTCTTTTATTATTATTATTATTATTATTATTATTATTATTATTATTATTATTATTTAGATTAAGATTTTATGCTATTAAATTTTCTTAGGATAATTATTAAAATTTATTATTAGAATTATACTAGGATGTTTATGGACTTTATCAATAATACTATTAATTAATTAGGATAATTAGGAGTTAGATGAATTAGTATTATTTTATATACTTATTTTCTTAGGATAATTTACATTTAATTTAGATAAATAGCTTTTATTTATTTTTAATTTTTATTTTGTAGATTGATTGAATTATTAAATTAGATTAATCTAAGATTCTTAAGTTTTTTTTTCACTATAAATAGGGAGTTAATTTGCATGGAAAAAAGAAAAAAGAAAGAAAATACAGAAAATCTCACTCAAAATCGGAGGTCCTTAACTCTTAATTTTTTTTTTTTCTCTCTTTTTCCCTGTTCTGCCGTTGCACCATTCCTACACCATCATTGCTCGCTTCGGTCAATCCAAGTGCTGTCGTCCCAACCTCTTGCCTGCCTCGACTCTTCAATTTAATTCAACTTTGAAATTTCAATTTTTAAATAAGTACTTCCCATTTTATTTCTCTCTGCCTCTCCTTTTAAATTTTAAAATTTAATCTGAGATTTTTTTAAAATTGAAATTGTCAAAGTGTCCATCAAATCAACACTTTCCCATATATATAGCATTTTATGTGTCTTGGTAAAATCATTTTTATTTTCAATTGGTTTTTAGTTTGCTTTTTATAAATGTATGATTGATATCATTAATATGTTTCTAATTGTTGATTTATAAAATATTGAATTTATGTATCTATAACTCTTATTTATGCAATGCATGATATAATAATTCTATTTTTTAGGATAATAAACATGCTAATTTTTATAAATATCTTGAGGTTAATATTATTTTATGTATGTGTATATATATACTTTTTGTATACATTTATGCATAACACTGTGTACATTCTTATGTATTATTTTATAACATTGTTTATATATCGTCATATGTATTTATATGTACATTTTATGGGTATTTTTACATATGTAATTATGTATATTTTTCACTTATAAATTTGTATATATTTTTATGTATAATTCCATTTGTAATTTTTTTTTAAAAAAATTACAACTTGTTTATATTGTGTTAAACAAGTTCTCTTAAAACCATTTCTTTTTTAACTGTGAATATTTTTGTACTTAGAACTATTATTAAAATTGTTGCATGTTGATTTACCCTTTTTTTTCATTTTTTTTTAAAAATTATAGTTTCAAAAATATATATTATTTAAAAATTAAAAGAAAATACAAATATATTAATTAAGAAATAAATGGTTGAAATAACATGCAAGCCCATGTGCATTATAGAAGTAGATGCCTCCTATTGGTGTTGAAATAAATTGAAAATATTCTTACAAAACCACTCATTCTCCCCTGTTCCTTTTGGTTTTCATCAAAAAAGGTATCCTAAAAACAGTATTTTTAATTATTTTACATACTAAATTCTGTTTAATTTAGGATCCACGAAGTTGAAGTTGAAATGTTTGAAAGAGTTGGATAGAAGAGGAAGCAGTGAAGAGCATGATAGTATTACAGCACTAAGAAAAAAGAAAATGGAATGCTTGTCTTCAACTTCAGTATACGTGACTATCAATACTTGTTTCTGAGTGTAGTGTTGGGGAGGATGGATGTGGCAAATGCATGTTGACATGAACAGGATGTATTTAGGTATAGAGAAAGTACAAGTGGTTTAAAAGCAGACTTTTGGTCCGGTCACCGCCACCTTCACTCTATCTGCAATTTTTCATATTAAATGCTATGTCATAATCATTGAAGATAACTATAACTGATTCCAAATTCATCTTTTACAGACACCATGATTATTTTAGTTGGGTTTTGAATATCATTATCTCCCATATCTGCAACTACATGATTCATACCAGTAAGGACTTCAACTATCTTATCATAACTGCAGCTTTATCTGGTTCACTAAGAATGATTTGGGTTTATATTTACTGTAAGCAAACTTTTATGTAGGTGGCAAAGGCAGCATTTTGAATTGAAACTGCAACACTAACAGGATTTAGTTGAGCATAGGGATGAAACAGAGACAAGGTCTAATTTGGTCATCCCTTGTTCTCACCATAAACCATCTCCCACAAATGCTATCAAAACTGAAACTTTTGCTTGGAGTTTGTCAAGTATCAAAACCATGGAATCTTTTAAAACTAGAGATTTTCATTCATGTCTCTATTTACACAAGAATATTTGAAAGAGGGTATAAAAAAGCAAAACCCAATCATATTTTACGCTGCTCCATTTGCAGGAGAGAGGTGCTGGCTGTTGGATCCAAATTGGAGTTTTTTTTCTCAACGAACAAAATGAAACAACATTGAAGAAGATGAAGGAAATCCATTTTTATAATAATAACCTATTTCAACCCAAAAAAAGAAAAGAAAAATATAACCACCTGTGACTTTTTAATTGGGGAAAAACTATTTTCGAACCTCGATTAAAAAATAGTAAAAAAAATATTTGAAAAGAGATTCAACATTTTTCAAAAAATTTGATGGAATTTTTAAAGTTTTTGTGTGAATTAATACAGCAAAAAATAGAATGTCAATAATGACAATGTATGGTAAAGAAAAGAGAGAAAAAAAAACACACACACACATAGATTTTTACGTGGAAATCCTTTCGGGAAAAAGCTACTGGCAGAGGAGAATTATCACTATGTCGAATTCGAGTTTTTAATTACAAGAGGAGTAGACTATGTCTATTTATAGGCTTGTAAAATCATATTTTAATAGAATGAGTGTAGTAAGGTTGAAACACCTTATTCTAATCAATATCAAATAGATGAAGTATAATAAGATTGAAAAACCTTATTCTAAAATAAAATAAAAGAAGTGTAGTTCTATATGAATTTTACTTTTATTTTATTTTGCCACTGTATTTTATTTAAATAAGGATTCGGGTCACTCAATTCTAACAATCTCCATCTTGACTAATTTCTCAATAAACAAGTTTTTCATCGCGAACTCTCAACGAACAAGTTCTCCACCTCTTCCATAAAACCCCTTAAGGGTTTAACTTCAACAATGAACATCAACCAAGTCTAAGCAATGCTCAAACTTGGTTATGGGAAGTGACTTAGTCATCATATCTGCAGGATTTTCACGAGTACTAATTTTGCTCACAACAATATCACCACAAGCAACAATATCACGAACAAAATGATACCAAACATCAATGTGTTTTGTTCTCTCATGAAACATTTGATCTTTTGTAGGGAAGATGGCACTTTTACTATTACAAAATACTATACTGATTTGAATGTCTTCATTGAGTTCACTAAAGAATCTCTTCAACTAAATTGCTTCTTTATAAGCCTCAGTAATCGCCATGTACTTAGCTTCAGTGGTAGACAAAGCGACTATAGTTTGCAAAATGGCTTTCCAACTGATTGCACAACCTCCAATTGTGAAGATATAACCTGTGAGAGATCTTCTTCCATCAATATCTCCAACAAAATCAGCATCAACATACCCAATGACTCCATTTCTAGTTCTTCCAAACTGTAAGCAAACATCAGTAGTATCTCGTAAGTATCTTAAAATCCACTGAACTGCTTTCCAGTGTTCTTTACCAGGATTCGACATGTATCTGCTAACTGCACTGACTGCATATGATAAATCTGGACGTGAGCAAACCATAACATACATGAGAGATCCCACTGTACTAGAATATGGAACATGTGACATGGACTCAATCTTATCATCTGATTGTGGAAACAAAGCCGATGAAAGCCTGAAATGGGCTGCTAAAGGAGTATTAACAGGTTTAGCACTCTGCATATTGAACCTGCAAAGAACTTTCTCAATGTACCCCTTCTGACTTAGGTACAATTTACTTGCTTTTCTATCTCTGAGAATCTCCATACCAAGTATCTTTTTTGTCGGTCCTAAATCTTTCATCTTCAATTCTTCACTTAGTTAGGCTTTGACATTTCTTATCTCTCATTTATCTTTCGTTGCTATCAACATGTCACCAACATAAAGGAGTAGATACACAAAAGAACCATCACTGTCTTTCTTAAAGTAAACACAACTGTCAAAGCTACTTCTTTTGAAATCATGAGAAGTTATAAAGGAATCAAACCTCTTGTACCACTGTCTTGGTGACTGTTTCAAACCGTAAAAGGGACTTTTTTAGCAAGCAAATATAGTCCTCTTTTTCTGAGACTGCAAAGCTCTCTGGTTGTTGCATGTAAATATCATCCTCAAGTTCTCCATGCAAAAATACAGTTTTTACATCCAACTGCTCAAGCTCCAAATCATGCATGGCCACAATACCGAACAAAGCTCGAATCAGACTATGTTTCACAACTGGGGAGAATACATCTGTGAAGTCCACACCTGTAATTTGATTGTAACCTTTTGCAATAAGCCTTACATTATATCTGGGTTCTTCAACTCCTAGAGTCTCTTCTTTCTTTTTAGACACCCACTTACAACGAAAAACCTTTTTGCCTTTAGGAAACTTCACAATATCCCATGTTCTGTTTTTGTGGAGTGATTTCATCTCCTATTGCATAGTAAACATCCACTTTTTAGAGTCTTCATAGCTAACCATCTCAGAATAATTAGATGACTCTTGGTTTGCATCTATATCTTCAACCACATTTAAAGCATAAGCAACTATATCAGCCTCGGCATACTTTTTTAGAGGTTTAATTTCTCTTCTAGTTCTGTTTTTGGCGATAGAGTATTGTGGTGAAGAAGTAACTCTATTCTGAATTTCTATACTGGCTTGAGGAGTCGGCTCTGTTATAGATTCTGGATTAATCTGATTCTTCACCTGCTTTTGATATTTTTTATTGGAAGAGTTTTTAAAAGATAATTTAGGTAGCATAGCAGTTTCATAAAAAACAACATCTCTGCTAATCACAGCTTTTCTATTTTCAGGACACCATAACTTATACCTTTTTACACCAGCTTTATAACTAAGAAAAACACATTTAATAGATCTTGGTTCCAATTTTTCATTATCAACGTGAGCATACACAAGACACTCAAAGATCTTTAAATCAGAATAATCAGCATGATTACTAGACCATACCTCTTGTAGGGTCTTTTTTTCAATGGCAATGGATGGAGATCAGTTGATAAAAAAATATGCTGTAGAGGCTGCTTCGACCCAAAATGACTTCGGTAAGTTAGCATTCGACAATATACATCAAACTTTCTTCATGATCGTTTTGCTCATTCGTTTTGCAACGCTGTTTTACTGTGGAGTATGACAAACTGTTAAGTGTCTTGCGATCTCTTCTAACTTGCACAGTTCATTAAACTTATCAAAACAGAACTCTAAGCCATTGTCTGTGCAGAAGTGTTTTATTTGTTTTCCTATCTATTTTTCAATCATAGTTTTTCAAGACTTAAATGCAGAAAACACATCACTTTTCTACTTCAGGAAAAACGCCTAAACTTTTTTGGAAAAATAATCAATAAGTATCAATATATAATTAGCTTCACATCTTGAAGGCACTCTAGATGGCCCCCACAGATCAGAATGAATATACTCTAATGTTCCCTTTGTGTTATGGATTCCTCTGGTAAATCGAACTCTTTTTTGCTTCCTAAAAACGTAGTGCTCACAAAACTTCAGTTTGCAAATTCTTTGCCTATTAAGAAGTCCTCTTTTGCTCAATTCTACCATGTCATTCTCACTCACATGCCTTAGGCGCATATGCCAAAGTCTAGTAACATCATCATTTGATAGGGAAGAGGAAGCGACAGTTGCATCACCAGTAACAGTAGAACCCTGCAAAACATATAACTTGGCAATCTTTCTCTGCCCTTTTATCACAACGAGGGAACATTTGGAAATCTTCAAAACTCCACTTTCAGCTGTGTATTTGTACCCATTTTAATCAAGAGTACTTAAGAAAATTAAATTTCTCTTCAATTTTGGAACATGTCGCACGTCACTAAGTTTTCTGACAACTTCATCAAACATCTTAACTTTAATCATTCCAACACCTGCGATTTTATATGAAACACTATTTCCCATCAAAACAACACCTTCAGACACTGTTCATAAGTTGTAAACCAATCCCGATTGGGACTCATGTGGAAGGTGCAACCCGAATCAATGATCCACTCCTTGCTCACTTTAGAATTGTTGACAAAAGCGACTAGAAGTTCACCATCTCTGTAGTCTTCTACAACATCAACTTCACCAGATTTTTCTGGTTGTTTGCTCTTTTGATTCGCAGGCTCCCATTTGATCTTGTTCTACAACTTAAAACACTCAAATTTAATGTGCCCATTTTTTCTTACAAAAGTTACAAGTTTTACCTCTATTTGAAGATGCAAGTTTGACCTCTGTTTGAAGACTTCGATTTTCCCTTAGATTTATTACGAGGATTCCGTTCCTGTGTCATTCCACGATCATTATCAGTATTTCGACCTTATCTCCCACGAACAATGAGACCCTCTCCTTAAGAGTCGGGTTTAACCATAATATGCTTCATCTTATCATACAAGGTCAAAGAATGATAAACCTCATTAGCTGTGAAAGACTCACGGTTATATAAAATCGTGTCTCCAAAGGTTGAACAAGACGGGGGCAACGAATAAAGTAGAATCAACCCTAGATCTTCCTTATCATACTGAACCTCCATGGCCTCCAAGTTTGAGAGAATTTCTTTAAACACTATTAAGTATTCGTGCACAGACGCACCTTCCTCCAAATGTTGAGCATAAAAATGCTGCTTCATATGTAGCTTGCTAATTAGAGTTTTCGACATACATATTTGTTCCAACCTCTTCCATAATGCAGCGGTGGTCTTCTCATTCATCACATCCTGCAAAATTTCGTTAGATAAATGCAGATGTAATTGTGTTAACGCATTTCGATCTTTATGCCTCTTCTCTTCCTCCGTCAATGTCGAAGGCATCTTATCTATCCTTAGCAGGGCATCCTCCAGATCCATCTGCGCAAGAACTGCTTGCATCTTAATCTACCACAACACGAATCTAGTGTTGCATCCAATAGCGGAATTTCATACTTCAAAGACGTCATTACCGTGATTAAGATAAGCAACATGGAAAGCTCTGATATCAATTTGTGAAAAATAGAATGTCGATAATGACAATGTATGACACCCCTAACCCATATCCGTCGCTGGATTAGCGTTACATGCCTCACTAAACTAAAAAAAAAAAAATCAAGTCAGAGCATTCAATTATACTATCACGTGCTAAATTCATATCATTTTGCATTACTGACTTAAACATACATATTTCAACTAATTTCAATTCTTCCATGAACAAAATACACTCCACATGATCAAGTCTAAGTATTAGCCGAATTGGTACATAAACAAACATTCAAACATTTATTCCTTTATAATTTCTACCATGCATCCAAGCATATACCTAAGGCCTAATATATATATATATATACATATATACAATTTATTACACATCCAATAATCTAAACTCATGAACATTTTCATTAATAATGCACTTACCTTCTCATGACTTCCATACATTTATTCATGGCTCGATATAGTTTAAATTATATACAAATCAATTGTCATAGGGTAATCTCCTTACATATGCACATAAATCCCATTTCATCTTTTATAGCATACGCCGCATTCAATATATGTATATACATATATAACGAGCCTTAATAGATGACTTACCCTTACCCAAATACAAATCAATTTACAAATTCCATTAACTATACCAACCACATTAAAATTTAGCCATGACCAAATATGTATGCTAACTCATCACATTGCATATGACTATAAAAGTAATATGTTCAAATTACACTTCATATTTAAAAACATCAAACCAACTCATTCATACTACTTTTCTTTTAAAACATGCTTAAGTCAAACCTATAATGCACACACACATATATATACATACATATATATATATATATATATCATATTAAGCAAAACAAATCAAGTCAACCAAAATCATAGAAATTTTGCCATTTTCACATGGTATTTGAATATATATATATACATCCACAAAATATCTTTTGAGTCCACTCTAAGGTAGTTTAACCTATACATGCCATAGTATTTAAAATTCGTTCTCAAAAAAGGGTACCAAAATAGTTGATAGTATGCTTGACTTCGACAGGGATCCCCTGGCTCGAGCTTTGACTTCGACAAACCTATGATACATTATAACAAACACACCATGTAAGCTATTATAGCTTAGTAAGTTTTAAGCAATAAGGTAAGGTGCATAATCACTCATTACACCATTTCTCTTTTTAATTTATTCGATCTAACTATTGAATAAGTCGTAATACTGAAACACATACTAGATTAACATTCATCAACCTCATGCTCATCCAATCTCAAAACAAATGAACCAAGTATTCATATGCTCCATACCCATATTGAAATGACTTACATAATTTTGCATCAAGATAATAAACCATTATTCAATATTTACATACCTGCCACTTTCATTTACCTTTACTAAGTGTCTCTGTCCTTGAGGAAATCCAATAACCCGCACACACAGTGCAACATTCGTAACGTGTCGCACACTTAGTGCCGTTACTTAAATTTTTCCGCACACACAGTGCCATTCAACCGATCTCGCACACACAGTGCTCGATGAATAAATCCGCACACACAGTGCCATTCAACCGATCTCGCACACACAGTGCTCGGTGAATAAATCCACACACATAGTGCCATTACAAAATTTCCACACACACATGTCATATACATATACTTTCACTACTTGTACAAATAACATACTTATATATTTATGTAGTTAACTATTCGATCACTACCATCCCCTATCGCAAGGTCCACCTTTAAACCTCTACTCAATTTCATAAATAATTTCATGCATAATTCAACACATATTCGTCTAGTACATTCATTTAATCCCGTACCATGCTACACTCGGCAAAATATATGCATATATACCAATATCCATATCTCAACAAATCAAAGAATTATGCATTTAAATACATATACATGATAAAATCACATTTGGCTAACATTTTTTTTTTAAATTACATGTTACATTCGACAATTGAGTCTTTATTTCATAAAATTTCATTTGAAAAAAAAAATATACATTCCATTTTAATACTATTCATTTATAACCAATTTGCTTATAAACTTACTTGGTGGTTGATGAGCTAAGAATTTCCGGCTACTCGTTTAATTTTGCTTTCCCTCGATCCGATTCCGGTTCTTTCCGTTCTTGATCAAAAATAAATTTCGAAAAGAGCCCATTCAAATAAAATTACATTCATTTTTAGCTCAAAACACATAATTGAACAATTCTTCCAATCTACCACTCATAGTTTGCATTTTTACAAATTAATACAATCTTTCACTCATTCGAAATGTGACAATTTACACATTTTTGAGCTAAGGCCGAATGTTCCTTAAGCTCATTCAAGTCCTAAAATGTTATTCAATTTGATCATAACACCTAATTATATAATTTACCCTTTTATCCCTAAAATTTACATATTTTGCAATTTAGACCTCAAAGCATAAAACACAAAATACATGAAATTTGAATTAATCTCTTAAGGGCATAATTTTCCTCATCCTTATACAAGTCTATATATACCAACCATTTATTTTTCATTTTACACCCTCAATTATAAAATTTCATAATCTAAGCCATCATACTCCATTAATCTAAATTTCCTACTCAGAACATGTTGATTTCAAGCATATGCATAACATTTCACCATCAAACATAACAAAGCAAAAGCATCCATCCATGGCCGAATCTATAGCATGCTTCAAACTCTAAAATTTTCACATGGGTTTGATAGTATTTAAGATAACTTGCTTAAAAATGCAAAAATTCATAAAAATCAAGCTCAAATGCTCACCTCAATAAGACATGCAATAATCGAATAAAAATGGAGGTTTAAGCTTCCTCCTTCCTTGTGAGAATTTGGTGAAGAAGATGGAGAAGAGAGAGATGAAATAAAAACATGTTTTCTTATTTTAATATTATCCATACCTATTATTATTACTCCAGTATCATCTTATAATATAATAATATATTCTTTAATAATTCCATATCAATGTTGTCGTCCACCATCATTTTCTTAATGGCCAAATTTCCACTTAGAGACCAATCAAGAGAAAGCCTATTCAATTTAATCCTAAATTCCACAATAGCTATCATTTTAATTCTTATTCAATTTAATCCTTTATTAAAATTATTCACAGTAACTATAAATTAACTTAACGAAATTCTAACACATGTTCAAACATATTTATTAAACACGAAAAAAAATAATAATAAAAATTAATAAAATTATTCCTTTTTAATTCGGATTCGTGGTTCAGAAACCACCGTTCCGATTAGGGTCGTAAACGGGCTGTTACACAATGTATCCAAAGAAAAGAGAAAGAAAAATAAAGAACACACGGATTTTTACGTGGAAACCTTTTCGGAAAAAAACACTGGCAGAGGAGAAGATAATTCACTATGTCGAATTCGAATTTTTAATTACAATAGGAGTAGACTATGCCTATTTATAAGCTTGTAAAACCATATTATAATAGAATGAGTGTAGTAAGGTTGAAACACTTATTTTAATCAATATTAAATAGATGAAGTATAACAAGGTTGAAAAATGTAACACCCCCTAACCGCATTCGTTATCGGAATAGGGTACGAGGCATTACCGGAGTTTACGAATTAATTTTGTTTTACTCAATATAACTCCTTTATAGATATCTAGCCTTCCCTGCAAATTTTAAACCGAGACCAATCCACATCAATCAATCCAATTCAACATATTTTCAAAATAGTCATGCATATTTATAAGATAACCTCATCACATACCAAAACCAAGATTTGTTAGCCTTACCAATTGTTGACCTTACATACATTTCATATTAACATTTACTTTATTAGCTTATACATGCCATTGCTTTCCAAAATAAAGTTTCTTTATATACCGAAATCTTGGGGTTGCTAGTGTGATGTGTCTCTGACTGAATCCGACCTCCGAGCTCTTAACACTACAAAACAAAGGAAAAGGAAATAGGGTAAGCACTTTGTGCTTAGTAAGCCCATGTAACAAGAATTATACTTACCTAATATTTTCAATACAATGCAATAAACATTCATATATCCATTCAATGCGCTATTACCCTAACATACACAAACTCAACATTCAAGTTAGTCCAATAATTTTCATGTATCAATAATACATATACCATGATTGATGAGCTCATCAATACCATGATTTCAATTTCTTTGTTATTTTTCCATATTTATCCCGTTGAATTTCTCGGAATTTCGATGGATTTTCAGGGGTACACTTTAGTGTACAAATCTGGGCCCGTCAATTCATGTTCATGTGCGCACATTTCCATTTCAGAGAGCACACTCCCGCGAACCTCATCCTTACAGAGGGATTACCAGTCCAGGCTAAATCCCCTGCAACGACAATTACTCTAATGAGTTTGGATCTGAATTACTAGTCCAGGCTAAATTCAGACCCTAATTCGGATTACCAGTCCGGGCTAAATCCATTTTCCACATGTTCTTCGGGAGGGCTATATCAGGATAGGATCACCCGTCCGGGCTAGATCCTTTTTACCGTCAATTCCTTTTCAGAGATCCAGCGAATTTTCCTTTCATTCAAACGAGATTTCTTCCTTTTTTTATCAAATATACCAATGTTTCATCAATCTTCATACAATGAACATTCAAATTATATTCACATCAATAACATACATTTCAAGCATTTAAGAATATAATTCAAGTTACACGAACTTACCTCGATACTAGTTCGTATACAAAATCTACTAATCCGGGACTTTTTCCTTTCCTCGATCTAGCTTTGTATTTGAGTTTTCCGGATTTGGTGCAAAAAGTATGAAATACCAGCTTAGAAAACCCTCATATGGCATTTTTGGCTGATGAGAATGAAGAAAAATGAAGAGATTTCTAGATATCCCCAATTAGTCCTACTTTTATTTAGTAAATTTTGTTATTTTCCCATTTTGCCCTTATTTCAGTAATTCTCCTGATTTTTCTCAGCTTATGTTGCCCAAAATATCTCCTTTGGGCTTATTTGCTCTTTAGATCCCTCCTCATTTGACAATTGAGCTATTTAATTCTTCTAATAACTTTTACACCCTTTTCAATTTAGTCATTTTCATTTAATTACTTACCCAAACATTAAAATTTTCTAACGAAATTTTAATACCACATTACTAACATTTTATAAATATTTATAAAAATATTTCCTACTCAATTTTATGAGATCAATGTCTCGATACCTTGTTTTTTACCCAATTTCTTAAATAATTATTTTTTCTAACTAACCACTAAATCGGTAAAATTTTTCTATTGATATTTTAATACGATTTTTCTATCATATAAATATTCATGCAAATATATTGAAATAAATTTATCTTTAAATCGGATTTATGGTTACGAAATCATTGTTCTGATAACCTTGAATTTAGGCCATTACAAAAAATCTTATTCTAAAATAAAATAAAAGAAGTGTAGTTCTATATGGATTTTACTTTTATTTTATTTTACTATTATATTTTATTTAAATAAGGATTTGGATGACTTAATTCTAACAAATACATTAATTATATAAAAGATTATGAGTATTGGAATAATGGATGATGATAGAGATGTGAGTTTGATTTTGTTGTGGGCAATAACATTCAACTACTTCAGTTTCTTCTACCTATAACATAAGCCAATGGAAGCTTTATTCATTTTTGTACATTTTCTTTAATTTGCACTGCTCTCACCTAGATTAGCCTCTTCTTTATCGGCCTCCCTTACAATTGCGAGGAAAAAAAGAGAATAAAAGAAAATTGAAGAAAATGTTTTTAATTTCTAAGTGGATCTGAGATGAATAAAATAATCATGTTCCCCCTTCATATGGACATATTATATTATATAGGTAAAATAATTTATTTGATGTTTCAATTTTTTTTAAAAAAAATTATTTTAATTTTTTATTTCTTTTAGTCTTTTAAATTTGTATTGTTTGTCAAATTATTTTAAAATAGATTGAAAAAATTGATCTTTGTTAACTTTACACCATATTAATATTTAATTTTTTTAAAATTTTAAAAATAATTAATTGTTGTCGTAACATTCAAATAATAATACATTTATATGTCACATCAATAAAATGACAGTAAAATAGAGAAAAAACAGCAACAAAATAGCTATAAAATTGCAAACTTTCTCTTTTTTGCAAATTCTAGGGCTGAGGTCGAGGCCAAGCAAAAAAAAAAATTACTCGAAACTTAATTTTTTAACCAAATTCATTTTTTGAAACTATATTTTTATTTGAACTGTTTTACTTTTAAAACGAGCCTTTAAATAAAACCGAGTAATCTAACTCGTAAATAGATCTGGTCCCAGACAATCATAAATTAAAATTAAATAAAGCACTAATTTAAAAGATCAAATAATTCATTATTACTGTGAGGAAAGGCAATAGACGTATGCAGCACCGTATTGACTAAATTGCGCCAAGGCCAACCTCAGTACTTGTCTCCATCCATCGGTCACCGTCCCGGTCCCTCTACTTATTCACCAAATTACCCTATATCTCACCCTAGCATCCAATCCAGCTACAACAACAAAATGCACTTGAGCGAAAATGAAGGCATCGAAGGCAACACCTTCGTGGTCACCGGTGGTCTGGGCTTCGTCGGCTCTGCCCTTTGCTTGGAGCTCATCCGCAGAGGTGCTCGCCAAGTTCGCTCCTTTGACCTCCGCCATCATTCCCCTTGGTCCCTCCAACTAACCAACCACGGCGTCCGCTGCCTCCAAGGTTTCCCTTTTCTTCTTCTTCTTCTTCTTCTTCTTCTTCTTCTTCTTCTTCTGCTACTACTATTATTTTCTTTCTGATGATCGGAAGAAAGTAACAAAAACTTAGAAACTTTAAAGCTTTCAACTTATCTTTCTTAGATGGATTGAACCATAAAGTTTGTGCTGTGTCTTTTTTTTTTTTTTTTTTAAATATGCGGGGGAGGCCTTCAATTTACTATTTTGAGATGCTTATACCCATTGCCCTAAATTGTGTGGTTGCAACAGGCGATCTTACCTCGAAGAAAGATGTTGAAAATGCTCTTCGTGGTGCCAATTGCGTTTTTCACCTGGCTTCCTACGGCATGTCAGGGAAAGAAATGCTTCAGTTCTCTCGTGTTGACCAGGTGAATATCAATGGAACCTGCCATGTCTTGGAGGCTTGCCTTGAATTTGGGATCACTAGGCTTGTTTATGTCAGCACATATAATGTTGTGTTTGGTGGAAAGGAGATTGTCAATGGCAATGAGGCCTTGCCCTATTTCCCTATTGATGATCACGTTGATCCCTATGGTCGAAGTAAATCAATTGCCGAGCGGTTGGTTCTTAAGTACAACGGCCGCCCTTTAAAGTAAGTAAATCGAACTGCCATAATCCTCATGTTTGGTTATCTTTTCTGCTACTATTGTTTTAGGCTTGAATAAAATGGTACAAGATAGTATTAGTTTATATGTATGTGGAATAGTATGATCGTATTAGTTTTGTAAAAATCAAAAAATTCCTCCACATTGAAAATCCATGACTCGGGATCAGTACCATTAAATTTAGTCAGTTCCACTTGAGCGGGTTTGGGCTTGAACGGAAACTCTTCCCTATCAGAATCGTACTCAAGGTGCGACGGATGGCAATGGTTGGAAGGAGATGTATGATCACCCTTGAATGTTGTTCTGGAATCAGTCTCAACCTTGGTTCCATCGGGAGGCGTCATTGATAGCGTGGCCTTACCCTTAATTAACTGCCCAAGTTGAATGAGTTGAGTACTAACAGCTTCCATTTGATGCTTCATGTCAACCATTGTTTGATACTGAATAGAAACTGTGGATTGAAGGGAGTCTAGGGATTTAGTTTGTTGAGCAAGAGCTTGAGATTGTAGTTGAAAATCATCCTGAAGTATAGCCACTACCAGATCTAAGTTTGCCAATCGGGTACCATCAACCATGGTGGAGGAGAGTTAGAGCAACGAAAGCACCAAAAATGGACCAACCTGCAACCTCAAAATGAATTCCAAACAATACAAACAACTATAATAAGAAGTAGAGACCGAAGGAGGAGGAAGAAGAAATAGGAGAGTATGGTGAATTCAATAGAAGAAATTGATCAGTACAACGAAACTAATCCAAGCGAGGAGGCAGTAGCAGTCACGCTCTAGACAATTCCTTCGTACTTCCCTTAGGTCATTTCTACTTATTTATAATAGATAGATTGTACTGCCCCTTTACAAAATATCCCCTGCCCTTAGGTCACATAATTCTTAAGAATAACAGATTTGGTTTTTTGCGTGGGGTCCTCCTGATGCGCATGTTGTTGGCTCTCCTTCAGCTGCTTCTACCACATCAGCTCATGGGGTCATCACAGAATATACTTGAATGACAAAATCTACTCTAGCATATTGGATAATCTAGATTAAATTTTTATTGAAGTTTGCCATTGAACATGCCTTTTCTTCACCCTTTTCCGCTCCAAAGAGAAATGAGTTACATGGGGGATTCTTTGCTGTGCAGGAATAATATTGGAAAATGTCTTTATACCTGTGCTGTTCGTCCAGCTGCTATATATGGACCCGGTGAAGAGCGACACCTCCCTAGGATAGTATCTATGGCAAAATTAGGCTTGGTGCCATTCAAAATAGGTAATGCTAATGTGAAAACAGACTGGGTTTATGTGGATAACCTGGTACTCGCACTACTATTGGCAAGCATGGGCCTTTTAGATGACATTCCTGGAAAAGAAGGGCGTCCAGTTGCAGCTGGCCAGCCATACTTCATATCTGATGGTAATGAATAGTGATCAATGCTTTTCTTGTTTTCTCCCATTAGGCGTGCAAAACTATTTGCAGTAGCAGTTTTATCCATTTTGACTATTTACTGGATGAAGTTGACAATGTTTCTCAAGGGTATTTTTCTCTTATGACTTTTTGCAGGGTCTCCAATCAACACTTTTGAATTCATCCAACCACTTTTAAAAAGTTTAGATTATGACTTGCCAAAGTCCTGGCTCGCTGTTTCGCATGCTCTTTATCTAGCTAAGATTTGCTGGGCTGTATACTCAATGTTATATCCCTTATTGAATCGGTGGTGGCTTCCTCAGCCCTTCATTCTTCCTGCTGAAGTATATAAGGTTTGTTTAATAACTGGTTCCCCCTTTCCCTGCTCTGAGCCGTGCCTGTGATTCAGAACTTTTGCATAAAGCACCAAAAATAAATATTCGATCATCTGTTCTGATTTTGATTTTGATAGTGTAAAATGTTGGTGTTATATATTGTGATGATAGGTTGTTGAGGTGGTATGACAAGTTTCCTAGTAAAAAATCGTGTTTAATGAACCTGATGCATGTTGGCAGGTTGGTCTTACCCATTACTTCTCATACCTTAAAGCACAGCAAGAGCTTGGATATGTTCCAATGGTGAGTCCTCGGGAAGGCATGGCAGCAACTATATCATACTGGCAGGATAGGAAAAACAAAAGTTTGGACGGACCTACAATATATGTATGGGGAATTATTTTGATTGGAATGATTTCACTTTTTGCTAGTGGTTGGTTCCCACCCATAGGACCAGTGCCACTCCTTAGATCTATTGGACTTATGTTATTTCGGTCGATGTTTGGAATACGGCTAGCATTTTACTTAGCTACTGCAGCACATATCGGAGAAGGCATGTACGCGTGGCGGTTGGCAAAAAGAGTGGATCCTGTTAATGCAACAGGATGGTTCTGGCAGACTTTTGGACTTGGGTTTCCCTCTTTGAGGCTATTGTTGAAGAGAGCCAAAAAAGTTGCGTGAGCATTGCATTTGTGTTGCTGTACTTTAATTCACTTCACTGTAGAATGGTTTGTTAATGGCCACAAACGGGAAAAATTAAACATTCAACTTTGTGAAATGACTTTACCCCCTCCCCAAGGCCCCACCTCCCAAACAAACAAAATTGGAAAACTTCTTCTCATCTAATGTAACGAGTACTCACCTCATTTCCCTAACAACTTGTGGTTCATGGTAATAACTGTTACACGATTTCCCCTGTACAGACAGAAATGTAAAGGTCATATTCTTTTCTATTTATATTTTAATTTCATCAGTTTTAATCTCAAACCTGTTTAATTAAATTTAATCTGTTTTTTAATTGAATAGCTATAATACGTAAATAGCAAGTTGAAAGTAATAATCAAGACTAAAATTTTAAAATTCTATAAATACTAAAACTAAAAATAACTAAATTAAAATGCATAAATTAACCAAAATGTAAATAAAATGAAAAGCAATGGGATGAATGATGGATGGAGCATTGGGATTTGGCAAGAATACATGCAAAAATAAATAAGACGTAAAACACAGCTAATTTCAACATGAGCATCATCATCTTCATCCATATCACCCTTCCACTAACGTAACTGTAATTGGCAACAAACTCAAACTCAGCATCTCAGTCTGAAACACAAAACCTAAAAGACTAGAACACAAGTGCTCTCTCTCTCGCGTCTAACTTACACCTTTACCTTACAAATGCATCACACTAACAACAATCCTAAGCCAAGACCTATCGGCCGTTTCTAGCTTAGCAACCAAGTCGCAAAGTTCAACAAAAAAAGCAAATCCTGTACCCTTAATTCTACTTCAGTTACACGATGCTTAAATTACAAAATGGATCCCACTACAACACTGGCTGACCCACTACAGACTACCCAGTTAAAAGCATGATTTTACTTCCATGGAAAGTTTGACATGCCTTGTGGGTTATTATTGTTGTTATTATTGCAGGTTCCCATGCTCTGGTTAACCGGGCTACCAGGCCCACCTGAGGATTCACTTAGAGTACCATGTGAAGGTGAGCTGGTAACCCCTGGAGCAACCTTTGGTGGGGCAGATAGGCCTTCCATCTGGTATGTTGACTTTGCTTCCTTTCGATTGTCTGTAATAAAACTACCCACAACCACCTGCAAGCAAAATTGTAGCTCACATTCAGTACCATAGACACGTGAAGTATATTACTTAAAATGAGATGGGCAGTAATGTATAGAACCAAAAGCCAATAGCAGCACTATGAATCATGTCAGCTTTACATAATTCTTCTAAAATATATCTAAATATTTGCATAAAGGAGAGACAGAGCTCACTGATAAATGCTAGGTGAGGCAGAGGCCATTTCTCCACCCTCCAAAACGCTCCAATGTTACATGGTTAACAGTTGACATATGGTAAACATCATCAAACCTAAAGGCCTAAAACCTATGTTTGCTGTAACTCTTCACGAAGGGAAAATATTTGGTATCCTGTCAGTGGATTTTAAAAATTTGACAAGCAAGGTTGGTTGATGACAAGTGTGTATAGTGTATAGTAAAAAATAAAAAAACATATATATATATATATAAAAGAAATGAGAAATGTGGCAAATTTATAACTTTGTTTGGGGAGTTAAAAAAGCGCACTGCCAGTGTATCAAATACTCACCCTTTAAAATTTACATTTTTCATAATATTAACATTATATGGAATATTAATAATAACATCAATCACAAAATATTTATCACTTCTGTTAGGTGGTAGAACTTCTAACATCATATTTCACTAGAGTTAAATCTAGAGAAACTTTTACTTCTCGTAGAGTGATTTTGGTTCATCCCAGTATACCACAAGATTCTGAAAAGATTGAAAATATATGCAATCTGAAAGATACTAGAACAAAAGAACAATACAGTAACGAAAATATCAAATGAGAAAAGGAATTAAACCTGAACAGGAGATGCAGCTGTTAGAAGGCCAGCTACACCACCACCTAAAACACGACCATCTGGGCCAGACAATGACACACTTAACCCTCCAGTTCTGCTCCGCTGACCACCATTTTCTGACAGAAGAAATGAACCAGACAGTGACAGAATTTCAAATCGCCCCTGCACCACCAATGGAAAAGAAACATAATGCCATTAAATTAGATATTTGTAGTAAACCAGTGCTCTCTCTTTATAGGTTGTGGAATAAATTTGATATAATTGATTTTCATTATAAAGTTCACATCTGGCACATCTTTGGTGGTATAACAATGCTTCCAGAAGCAGAATAATCATCCCTAGAACATGGTAACTTCTGCTATATGCTGACAATAAATCCACTTTTGCATATTTCTTCCCATGACAGCATCAGCTCCAGCTTTATGCTTAAGAATTGAGATTTCCTATTCAAACATCTTTAAATTCCCATAACTACATTTAATACAGATAGATGATTCTAACAAGCATCACAAAATTCTATTTCACTCTGAAACTTATGCAGCCATCATTCATTGGGAGTACATCATATAAATGGCGGCATGCATTAATAGATATTATATAAGATGTTTTCTTAGTTCAATATTTATAGTTTAAACAGGATACAGCCATCCATCTATTAGGTTGATGTTAAACCTGACAAAATCAGACACGGCACAAAAAGATAACTAAAACATTCTATAACATAGTATACAAAAAATAACACAAATACAACATGAATAAATGAATGTTTTGACATCTATATAATGTGAATTAGCGTATTCAATTTTACATAAATATGAAATATTTTAAATACAATTATGACACTACAATATACATGAACATGATATAGATACAGAAATTGTCTGATCAAATTGATACTCAAGAATCTTGATGCCAATATGCACCTCCTTCTCGCAGACCCTAAAAATTACTAGTGAAAATAAAAATAATATTTTGCCTTTTTGAAATTCAAGAGCTAAGCTGTAGAGATTTCAATTCCTAAAGCAGTTTATAAGAACAAATTTAAATCCTAAAACAGAAGGCAACAACAATAAGAATACTATGGCACATCACAAACCTCATAAGTTACGGTTCCACCAGATGTTGCTGGTTGGCAAAGAGTTACATTTGATATGGCTCCATTTGCTGAGAGGATGCAAACAGCTCTGGGACCATGCTGAGAAAATGACATTATTTTTGACGATACATCCTAGAACCAGGTAAATACATAAAATTTTAGCTTCAGATCACCCAATTAACTACAACTATTATATCACCGAGAGAACAACTCCATTGCATACACATGTTTGTATAAAGAAGCACACTGAAATTTAGAGCGATGGATAGCTCAAAAGATGAAAATACTTCACATTGAGAAATAAAAGTATAAATAAAAGGGAAGATATCTCTCCTTTACTATAACGGGGTGTTTGGTTAGGAGAATGTTTAATTAACTATGGTAATAGGATTATCTCATATCTAGATTATTTAGCACATTACTAGTAATGTTTAATTTTCTTGTTTGATTGAGTTGTTTGGAATGTAAGATTTTTTTGTTGAGAGAATACAAGATAACCTAATAGTATCAAATTGTCATTGATCACAAACAAGGACGAAAAAAGCGATTAAATTATGCAAACAGTGAAAGGTGACAACGAAAATAGATAAAAATAATTAAGGTAAAATGACGACCACGATGATGATGAAGACAGACAAGTTGTTAAATTTTCTCAACTAATAAATAATTAAAAAGTGGAAAAACTCGTAATAATAATTAATTGAAACTTAAGGTAATATAAAAGACAAAATGCTAAGTTTCCTCAATTTATACTTATAATAATGAT
Organism: Gossypium australe; assembly: GCA_005393395.2. Classification (NCBI taxonomy): domain Eukaryota; kingdom Viridiplantae; phylum Streptophyta; class Magnoliopsida; order Malvales; family Malvaceae; genus Gossypium; species Gossypium australe. The sequence continues at coordinate 27,280,897 of CM016614.1, read as the reverse complement.
AACAGTAATGATAATGATAATATAATATATATAGTTGGAATTAAAGAATTGGAGAATTTGATTCATTAGCATATATTATTATTTTGTTTTAGCTTAAATAAAATGGATCAAAGTCAATAAAAATGAGTATAATTGTCACAAATTTTAGATTACTGAGGTAATATAAAGATTACCTAAGAAATAGATGGTATTGAACCAAAACTTATCATCAGTAAGATTGACTATCCAAATACCCCCTAGTTGTATGTCCAGTATAGTTATAAAATTAACAAGAAAGAAATCTATCTTCAACCAAATAAAGGAATGGAGTTCAAAAAAATATTCATCAAGATAATGTTATTCATTCACATAACTTCATTCTAAGTTGTGTATACATTTTGAAGTTGCAAAATCACAAGCATTATCAAAATTTTAATTTACTCCATTAGTTCTTTGTTCTTTTCATTGATTTTCATTGTCAGAAGAGGAATTTTGGGAAGTAATCCATTGCCCCAATTTGACCTTTTATTTCATCACATGAAAAAAACTAATGACATAGCACTTTTCTCCAGAGTCAATATGGTTCTAAAGACAAGAGTTGAATAAAAATCCTTATGAAGCAAATTAAATGAAAGAAGTTTCGGCAACTTATTTTGCATCAAGCAAGAAGATGAACATGCCATTTATTAATAAATGGAATAAAAATGAATTTTCAGAATGGTTGACTCTAGCATATAAGAGCAATAAGAAAAAGTTTTCCACATAAACCAGGAAAAGTGGTAAGGGAAGTTAAAAGGAAAAAGAGAAACCTCTCCCACTTTAACAGTGATAACATGGGGCGTAAATCCAACTCTGGGTGATCCTGCAAAAAGAGAACAATTTAGTGAAATATGTCAGCTTAGTAACCAAGTACAAAGATAGCTCAGGCTTCTAAGAATCTTCTTTAAAAAATAAAATAAAATAAAAACTTGATAGAGCCATAGAATGACTATGCTTCATATTGAAAAAGTAATTGAAGGAAAAAAACAAAGGAAAGAAAAGAACAAAAATCTTGTAATAACAAGAAAGCTGCAATCCTTCAGTATTATTCAAGAATGTTTATGTACATATTATATATATTTATAAAAGCAGTCTTGGTAGATGTTAATTGCTAGCTAGCTGCTATTGGCATAAGAGAGTGAAGATATAGAAAAACAAGAAAGGGGACACAGAAAAATGAAGCAAGGGCATGGCGGCATGCATATAAGTGATTTGGGAAAGATAAGAGTCTGAAGTCTGAAGTCTAAAGTCAGATAGAACAGATCCCAAGTCGAAAGTTAGAAGTCTAAGTTAGAAGTCTAAGTTACAATACAGACAACAGATGCAGATGTGATTCCACAGCATCACAGGTATTAACGTGTTGATATTTGGAATATTAGTTTGATTATCCTTATATAATCTCTTTAAGACTTCCAGTCTTCTACTAATTAGTGGTAAATACTGGTAAGTACTACAGTACTATTAATATTTATTATTACTCAGCAGAGCATCTTGGGTTCCATCCTGTCAGAAATTAGAACCCAGAATCGACACTACTCCCTACAAATCATCACCAACACCAAAAACATAAACATAAACAAAACTAAAACCATCAGTCCTTTATTATTTTTACCGCACTGCCCATTTGTTCTCCTCACCGGCCATCCACATCCCACCCACGTGTACATGTCTATATATAACACAAAACAGAGTAAAAATGAAAAAGCAGGGAAATCAGATCCTTCCTCTTAGATCTTAATTCCTAAGTATAGTGGCATTTCGAGAACAAGGTAGAAAACAGAAAATGTCGTGGTTACCAATCCAAAGCAAAAAAACACAGTCATCAAATTAAACGATTAAAATGCTTTATTTGCGTATCAACTATCAAGAGAAAAGAGTACCCAGAGCTTCAAGTTGATGCTTCTTATTGCAGGAACCAGGCGGTCTTCCCCTAGCTTTCTTTCCTGAAGTTGGTGAAGAGGCTGATCCTCCTGAAGGAGGTGGCGGAGGAGTTGGTGAGGGGAATCCTCCTCCACTATTAGATTGGGTTACGCTGACAGAGGAAGGAGCTGGTATAAGAGCCAACGGCATGGTACTTTCCGGCCCATACTTCCTGGGCCTCCCTCTCTTCCTCTTCAAGGGTTCGCTCCCCATGCTCATGCTCATGTTCAGAGCTTGCCCTTGTTCTTGAGTGACCGCAGGTCCACCAGCGGACCCCTCCGCCCCACCATCGCCGGAAGCTGGCTGATATGTGAGTGAGGCGGAAGTGATGGGATTGTACACAGCTGTTCCGTCAGCCCTAAAGGCTAAACGCATGTTCTGTATCACCGGTTGTGACGCCACCGGACTCTTCTGTTGCATGCCCAAGCTGTATGGCTCTCTACTCGCCATCATTCCCGTCTCAGATCCCGACATACTTCTCCTTTTTCTGTTTGGTGTTTAAAATTGAATTATATATGCTTTTTCAGTTCTTTCCTTTGCTCGTACCTAAGTAATTCATTAGATCACGAAGCAGCAGCGGCAGCAGAAGAACCTAATTTTTTAAACAGCAAAATATAATAATCTCAAACATGAAATGTTATACTCATGCTGACTGTTAAGAATTATTGTTGAAAAGAACTCACTCACTGTTTGGTGCACTGAACTCTCACTATTTGAACTCGAACTCGAACTCGAGAAGTGCAGATTTTTGAAAATGTTTGTATAAATTAAAATGGAGTTTCAAATTTCAACTTGAGCGAGGAACTGTCAGTTGATCAAGCTTTCAAAATTCACTGAAAAAAAAACCTTGAGCCTAACAAGCTACCTTGCTCTTAAATCCCAGGGTGAAAAATCTATATGCAAAAAAGTAGAATTTACTCATCGCCAAATTAAAACCCTAATAACTGTTGCAATCCTTTCAGTTTTAGTCCGCAAATCTACTCAATTCCATTTTTCTTACAAAGATGAAGCTGCAATTTTTTTAATAATGGCTAAAAAAACCCAGGAATTTCTGACCAAATTTACGGACAATTTTCAGAATTTTCGAAAAATTACAGTTTTATAACAAATATATAATCTATTATCCGAAAAAAACAGAAAATAGGAGAAAAAATACAAAAAAAAAAAGCCAATAACTTACCAATAAATAGGAAATTTTCAGAGACTAAGAGACGGATGAGAAAAAAAAACTTAGGAATTCTGAAGGGAAAAGGCAAAGTAGCAGCAAACAACTTTTTCCAAAGAAATGTTAGAAATCTGAAATTTTTAGGCGCTGTATTTACTATTTAGTATATTTTATTTCAGATATTTTTATTTTAAATATTTTAGGTTTTCTCTTTCCTTTTTTTTAAATAATTTTTTTGTTCTCTTTCTCTGTGTTTTGTTCTATTTTTCTTTTCTTTTTCCCATTACTTAAAGCACTTTTATTTAAAAAGTAGACAATTAATATATAATTTTTTAATTCAGAAAAATAATATACTAAATCGTTCTGTTTGTTATAGTCATAGTTAAGTAAACAGAAATTTATACATTAAATTCATTAAAAATATAAAAAAATAAATTATAAGGTAGAGTAAGAATATTTACATATATATATATATATTTATGAAAAAAAGGTCATTATTCTCTTAAAAAAATTGGCAATGTAATTTTAGTGTAGAGTACAACTGTACAAGCTTTAATTTGCATTTACTCCAAGTCTCCCACGCCCTGATTAGAATTTAGAATGATAACGCGCTCGTTCCTTCTCTGGTATCTGTCGTAAACGAAAGCCTTCACTCTAAACTTCCTCACCTACTCGGCTAGTCGCTTCTTTCAAATTGCCACGTAATTTACGGCTTTAAAGATCCCCTACTTTCTTAGTTGTAAAGCAAACAAAGTACTGTAACCCGGTTTTGGCTCCGGTTACCTCTAATCTTTTAAAATGATGTTTTCTTGTTTGAATCTTGAAATTATATTTTTAAGGGTAAAATATCGAGTTCATCACCTAATTTTTCAGATGCTTTCATTTTGTCATTTAAATACAAATATTTGTAATTTAACCACTATCATTAATAAAATTTTTCACCTATCACAAAAATCTGATTTTACATTCTCTATCTCACTCTAAAATACTTCTTTGATCAAGTCAATCTTGTTTGTCAATCACAGTTTTCTTTCATTTTTCTTTTTATTGTATTTTGGGTCATATTTATTCTTCTTCTTCCCTCCCATGTCCGTGCTTCCAACGTCTAGCCCCTACAAGACACAGTACAAATTCCAACATATAGATATCAACTGTTGCGCAAAGTACAATGACGATGGTCATTTAAATCATAAATTTTCGAATTCGTACATGTAGGCGTCGGTTTTATTAAAACCTCTCTAGTTTTGACACAAGCTTACCTTGGAAAGTTTCTCCCTTGATGCTTGTTGCAGGTAGAGAGCACATACAGTTTTTATGCAAAGTTTTGGATCCTTGCCAAAGGCCACGAGCATCTCCCCCTCAAATTCCCCATTCGACTTATGATTCCCTTTCCTTTTGAGTTGAGAGAGAATTATATCGAAGTCCACTTCATCATTTGAGTCACTTGAGACATCTTGTTATTTGCTATGAGTATTATTGCAATCGGAATGTTCTTGTGACTCACTACAACTATCGTCACAATTGGTAATGTTGAAGCCCTCAACGATAAAACCATTAGGACTATCATCATCACTCTCATTGTCTGACCCAATCTCATCTTCAACACCCTCATTTATAGGGGCTCGTTTGCGGAATTTACTTTCATCAATTTTCCTCGAAGATTTTTTTTTCATTTCTTCTCCTTTAGATTATCTAAGTTGCTTTTGAGGGAATTAAGAAAGCAGTCATCTCCCTCAGGCGTGTTTAAGACATGAATTATATATCATTTAGCATGTTGTAATTGTTGGTTGTATTTTGTTTTGGAATTTGAAACTTTTATTTTTTAATGAGTTTTTTTTCATAAACTCTAGATTTTCTAGGCTTTGAAAATTTTTGGGTGAGCAGGGAAGGAAAAACGTTGGTTAGGGAAGAAGAAGATGAAATATGACCCAAAATAAAAGAGAAAGAAAATGAAAGAAAATTATGAATGGTGGAGAAGTTTGACTTGGTCAAAGAAGTATTCTATAGTGGGATGGGTTAGGTGATTAAAATGAAAAATTTCTCTAAAGATGGTGATAAATTATAATTATTTTTATTTAAGTGATTAAAATGAAGGTGTCCAAAAAGTTGAGTGACCAATTAAACAGTTTACCCTATATTTTATTAGTTTCTTTAACGAGTAGTTGTTCTATTTTTGATTCGTTTAGTAAATAGTTAATACACCTGATGCACGTATGAGTTATTTAAATTTTGTAGTAATAGTTTTAAGATTTAATATTAATGTGATTAGAAAATTTACACATAATAATTTTTATTAATAAAAAACACATAAAACTCAAATTAATATCAAGTTAAACAACATCACATATATTATAAAGAAAAATAAAACTATAACCACGGGAGATGAATGAGATGACAAGGCTCTCTCCTATCTTAATCAGTGGTCGATGGTTTAATCCTCAACCTAGGTATGGAGCAGCTCTAAAATTTGTGGTTAGCATCTACCCTCTTAATAGGCTTAGAGAATGCGGATGATTAATTACTAGGCTTGCTCCGTTAGATACTTTGAGAAATAAAAAGAATTATTGCAATATATGTAGTAATTATATTTTGTCCGAATCAAATTCGGGTTGAGTGTGAATCTCATGTTTTATTTTTTATAGTGTTATCTTTAATATTTATTTATCATAGATTTTATTTTTAAATATTATTTAAGTAGTACATGAAAAGTCACCTATTAATTGGATTTTGGTGTAATTATTTGTAATTACACAAAACTGATATGTTTTGCTAACCATTGTAATTGATGAGTCCCACAGAATGGATGTAATTGGAACTCCTTAATTACACATTTCAATTCTTAGGGGTGAAAATTAGAGTAATTACACAAGTAATTACATCTGAATCTAATTTTAGAAAATTATTTTTTATAAAAGTTATAAAAATTATATTATAAGCATGAATAAATATGAATGTTCGAGATAGTTATAGCAAACAATTCTTATATTATAAATCCTAAAAAATATACTATAAAAATAATTTATGTATTTTATAAAGTTATACTAAAAAATTATATTATTTAAAATCTAAAAAATTTCTAAAGTTATGGGAAAAATTATTAGAATTTTTTTAAATGTTATAAAATATTTATTTATAAACCGTTATGGCCAAATGTGAACATAACTTATTTATGTGTCCATGCTATATATATAAAAATAGTATACTTATTCATAAAAAAATGTTATAGGTTTTTTTTATTTATTATAACTTATTTGTAAAAAAATAACTTTCTAAAGTTATGACAACAAAAATATTATTTATAAGAAGTGTTATGAAAGTATTAGACAATTTATAAATTTTTTTTACAAATGTTATATATTATAAATATTATTATTTTTTATTTAATTTACATATTATAGAAAAAGACTTAATCTAACATAAGTTATTCTCTAAATTTAATTTTTATAATTAAAGCTATAAAGTATTTGGACTAAGAAACCAAATATTATAAGGTAGATGCTAATATGCAAATAGAAAATATTTTTTTTTTTGCACCTTATTGTGAGGATATGATACTATTGGAGAGAATGGTGCCAGACACATACACCATAGATAGCTCGCAAACTTTTTAATTTGAGACATTCAAAGCTTCGAAATGTGGTTGAGAATACATTTATTGTTCTAAAAAATATTTCTTATATTAACATCACATTATAATATTTGTTATTGTATTTTTAAAAATATAAATTATGTAATTGTATAATTACAATTTATACTACCAAACATAACATAGAAAATTACGATGTAATTATCCTATGCCAATCAAACACGTCTAGAAAATTACAATTATTTGTAATTATTGTAATTACAAGAGAGTGTAATTACTAACCTAATAATTACATTTTTATTCAATTACTTTATGCTGTCCAAACCTACCTTTATTATTACTTAGATAAAAAAAGGGACAAAAAAAGAAAAAAAAAAAGAGGTAAAAAAGTGAAAGAAGTTAAGGGGCAGATGGTTTCACTAGGAGAGTTAAAAAAACGACGGGGACTTTCAAAACTTTTTTTTTACAGATATTGATAATCTTGAGGTTCTCTAGAGAAAGGAAAAAATCGATCCAACACTCAAGAATAACCTTCATTGTTCATAACTCATCATTGTCAATGCCTCCTCCTGAATCTGAGATCTAAATCGAGCCCTAGACCTGCAAGAAGGTGTGAAAGCTTCAGTAAAATAAGAAGATATGGAAAAAGGAGAGAAAAAACTCACAAAGACCAAGGGGAACTTCATTTGACGATACTTGTGATTGAAGAGGCAACCAACGTTGGCGACAAGTGGAGATACATAAGATTGCAAAGGACTTTCAAAACACTGCAAATTACTGCTCGAACTCACTGAAGTGCATGTCCAAATCTCGCTTATCTAGCTTTTGGGGTGTATTGATCTTAAGTCCTTAAATCGTGCATTGTTTTTTCCATCCTCTTGATGTATTATTATTTTATTTAGGCTTAATTGAACAAAAGGCCCTTAAACTATGCTCTTTGTTTGAGTTATATACCTAATTTTTTTTACCAAAGCAAATACCTAAACTTTATTCCATAAGCAAAGTTGGCCCTTGTGTCACGGGCCGCGAATCAAAGCCATGATAATTGCACAAAGAGTGTCCTATGGATGTCAATCGATTAGATGGATCTCATTCGACCACTTGAACAGGCTCGATTTGTGGAATTATCACGAAATTATCAAATGATATGCAAGTGTACACAATCGTCAACAAGTAATAAAGTAGTGAGTAAAGAGTATCGTCTCCACAAAGATTGTATATGCAAGGCAAATATTGTGCAATTATCAATTGAGAGTGATGAGTGAACTAATTAATCTACCTAAAATTAATCTAAGTATGCAAGACAAAATGCAACATAGAATATTAAGTAGGAAGCTTTTAAGAGTTAATCACAATGACATGCATGAGCTAGAATAATTACTTTCCCTTAACTTAGAATTACTAATAACAATGCTAAAGATGTTACGGTGTTCCCGTGGAAATTTGGATATTTACTAATTCTTAATTTATAAGTCTCTTTAGCATACTTCTATGTTTAATTAACTTAAAGTTCAATAAGTAGACATTGTAACACCCCTAACCCGTCTCCGTCACTGAATTACGGTTATGAAGCATTACCGATCAATTGAAAATCATTTAACATCATATCATTCAATAGATTAATCTCATCCAAAATCACATCAATCATAAGCATTTTTTCCCTACATCGAGCCTTCGAGGCCCTAAAAATAACTTAGAAGCAATTCGGGACTAAATTAAAACAAAATAAAAGTTTTAAGAAAAAGTTGCAAAAATTGGAAAATAAGGGTCACACGGCCGTGTAACATTCGAACAAGGGACACACAACCATGTCCCAGCCCGTGTCCTCACCTGTGTCACTTATTGAGTAAGGTCATACGGCCATGTCACAGGCCGTGTAACCCTCTAAGTTGCCACACATGGTCATGTGTCAGGCTGTGTGCTAGGCCGTGTAACTCACTGACTTGAAACAATAGAATTTTACAAATGACACACAGTCGTATAGCCACACACGGCCGTGTGACAGCCCGTGTTCCAAGCTGTGTGAACCCAAAAATTTATCTAAAATCAAGCCATTTCAAGTCCAATTCATACCTAACCGTCCATACCATTTGGGCATAAATTCAAGGGGTCTAAACATCACTCAAACACACCTAAACATGCCATTTCAAACATCCTAATTCATCTAACCAATATGTCATTCAAAGGCACCACAACTGTATTAAACATTATTGTAAAATCATACATTTACAACCTATTTCCATCAACTAATCAATGTACTCTCTTTGGTACTACATGTAAATAATCAAACAACCTAAACACCAACACAATTAAAATCCAACCATTTCAAATATTATATATATGCATCACTTATCATATTTACAAGCATAAACACCAAAATATCAAGCCTAACTTACAAACATCAAAATGACCATTTATAACATTTAGTTCCACCACAAAATATCATAGTACCACAAGACTCTTCTTAATACATGCCACTTTTAACCAAATTCAAAACAAGCACAAAATGACTACCAAGGTATATATGATAATGTGTGAGCTTCCAAGTTGATCCAATCGATGCTACAATTCCAAGAGTCCTACAAAATCAAATTAAACGAGTTAAAATTTACTATCAATTACCAAATTTCCAAAGGACGTTAACATTTACTACACTGGCTCAAAGCCTGCTAGGAACTAAGCCGGAATAACACCGGCACTAAGCCTGAATAACACCGCATTTGAATATATAATACGATTCAACATTTAAATAATGATACATAATAGAACTAAAAGATTAAATCATTAACAAGGAATTGAATATAACCATGCATATACATAAAACGAACTTACTTGACTGGTTGCAGTAATCGCAAAAGCACAGGAATTACTCCGCAATCTTTTCTTTTCCACGATCGTCAACAAGCTCGTGATCTAAAACAATAGTTTCATTCAGTTAACAAAATCAATAGCCAAAATCAATCATTTTATACAATTTAGTCTTTTATTAACATTTTACAAAATTACCCTCAACTTTTCACCTTTATTCAATTTAATCCCTAAGCCCTAAACATGAAATTTACCCCTTTTTTTTTACACCAAAACCTAGCCGATTCTTTCATGGCCTCATACCAGTCCCTACTTGGATTTATTTACTTTCAAGTACAAACAATTTCATCATTTTAGCAATCTAGTCCTTGAACATTAAAATCATCAAAAACTACTTTACACAATAGTCTAATCTAACAACAAAACTTAGAAATCTTTCAAAAGCTTCAAGAAAACAACTCAAATCAACAATGGCACAATCCACATTATTTGAAATTTTTACAAATTAATCCTCGGGCTTGCTGGATTAAGCTAATACGAGTCCAAAAACATAAAAGTTACCAAAAACGAGCATCAAAACACTTACCAATTGAAGCTTTAAAAAATAATAGCGTGAACCCTAATTTTTTTTCTCTCTCCTTGTGCCGTGGAGAAGATGAAGAAATAAGCCAAAATTCCTCTTTTTCTTTTCTTTAATTTAATATATATACTTAGGCATTTTAGTAAATATCTCAAAGTTTTTAGTTAAACATTAATTAACCACAATTTACCTTAATTAATCTTATATCCATGTAAATAAATAACCATGTTGATTCACCCATTAAATCTTTATTGGCTAATTTATTTATTTAGCCCTCTTAATTAATAAACTCTACTTTTATAGCTTTTACGATTCAGTCCTTTTTACCTAATTAACTATCTAAATGCTATAATCTCTTAATCAAATTTTAATACTACATTAGTGAACTCGTAAATATTTTAAACTAATAAATATTTACGAACTGGTACGTCAAATTTGTGGTCCCAAAACCACTGTTTCTATCACCACTAAAAAAGGTATGTTACAACTCTCCCCCCTTAAGAAATTTCGTCCTTGAAATTTCTTACCACTGAATAGATTCGGATACTATGAACTTATCAATTCTTCTGTCTCCCACGTAGCCTCTTCAACTCTGTTATGATTCCACAAGGCTTTAACCAATGACACTCTTTTGTTTCAGAGTTCCTTTACATCACGGGCTAAAATCTTGATCGGTTCTTTAGAATATGACAGATCAGGCTGAATCTCCACCTTACAGGGAGCAATTATATGTGAAGGATCTGATCTATATCATCTTAGCATCGAAACATGAAAAATATTATGAATCTTTTCAATCTCCGAGGGTAGAGCTAATCTGTAAGCTACAAGACTAACTTTTTCAGTGATTCCATACAACTCGATAAACCTCAGGGTTAACTTCCCCTTTTTGTTGAAACGAAGCACCTTCTTCCATGGTGAGATTTTTAAGAATACTTGATCCCCAACAACAAACTCTATATCTTTTCGTTTCAGATTAGCATATGACTTTTGATGATCCAACGTTGCTTTTAAACAATCCTGTATTACACGAATTTTGTCTTCAGTCTCACGAATCAATTCTGTACCAACTAGCTTGGATTCACTCAACTATGACCAATGCAAAGATGTTCTACATTTTCTTCCGTATAAGGCCTCAAACGGTGCCATTTTAATACTAGATTGATAGTTGTTATTATACTCTACCAGCGATAAATACCTCTCCCAGCTACCTTCGAACTCAAGAACACAACAACGTAACATATCTTCCAAAATTTGAATTACCTGTTTTGATTGCCCATATGTCTGTGGGTGATACGCTGTACTGAAATTAATTTTAGTACCAATAGCCTCGTGAAGCTTACCCTAATATCTTGAGGTAAATCTCGGATCTCTGTCAGAAATGATTGATGACAGCACTCCGTGCAATCTGACAATTTTAGATACATACTACTTTGCTAACTTCTCAAGTGAATAATCAATATGTACCAGAATGATATGAGCTGATTTCATAAGTCTATCAACTATAACTCAGATAGAGTCTTTTTTCCTCGGTGTCACAGGCAAACTTAATAAAAAATCCATTGTAACCCTCTCCCATTTCCATTCAAGAATAGTGATACGCTGTAATAATCCTGATGGTACTTGATGTTTAGCTTTTACTTGTTGGCAAACCAGACATTTAGTCACAAATTCCAAAATCTCATGTTTCATACCTGGCCACTAATACATTTTCTTCAGATCATTAAACATCTTTGTGCTACCCGGATGAATGGAGTATGTGCTACTATGGGCTTCCAATAAAATATCTTGTTTTGGCCTGGAACTATCTGGAACACACAGCCGGTTACGGAAATACATCATACCATTATCGCTTATAGTGAATCCCTTAGTTGAATCACTTTAGATCAGCTCCCGTTTGGCTACTTTGGGTCATCATTTTGCAATTCCCGAATTAGTTGAAGAAATAATGGCCTAGCCTCGAGCTTAGTTATAACAGAACCATCACCCTCCAAAGATAAATGTGCATTCATTGCCCTTAAATCAAACAATGATTTACGATTTAAAGCATCTGCAACTACATTTGCCTTCCCAGGATGGTAATCAATCACAAGGTCATAATCTTTCAATAGCTCTAGTCATCGTCACTGTCTTAGATTTAGTTCCTTCTACATTATCAAGTACTTCAAACTTTTATAATCTGTAAATATGTTACACTTTTCACCATAGAGATAATGGCGCCAAATTTTTAGAGCAAAAACAATGGCGGCCAACTCTAAGTCATACGTCGGGTAATTCCTCTCATGAGGTTTCAACTGACAAGAAGCATAAGCTAATACTTTTCCAGCTTACATCAGTACACATCCCAATCCACTAAACGAAGCATCATTGTAAATAAAAAATTCTTTTCTAGACCCAGGCTGTGTCAAAACTGAAGCTTCTATTAACATTCTTTTTAACTAGTCAAAACTCTGATGGCACTTGTCTGACCAAACAAACTAAACATTCTTTTGTACTAACTTGGTCATCAGCGCAGTTATGATAGAAAAGTTTTGAGCAAAACGAAAATAGTAACCTGCTAGTCCCAAAAAACTACGTACCTCAGAAACATTCTTGAGAGCTTTCCAATTTATAATGGTAGAGATCTTACTCGGATCCACACATATACCCTCTGCAGAAACCATATGTCCAAGGATTCCAACTTTTCGCAGCCAAAACTCGCATTTACTGACTTTTGCATACAACTACTTTTCACGTAAGGTCTGCAGTACTGTTATCAAATGTTGAGCATGTTTAGTCTCTATTTTGGAGTATATCAGTATATCATTAGTAAACACCACCACAAATCTATCTAACTGAGGCTGAAAAACCCTGTTCATCAAATCCATGAAAGTTGCTAGGGCATTAGCCAACCTAAAAGGCATTACCAAGAATTCATAGTGTCCATATCGTGTCCGATAGGCCGTCTTCAGTACATCACAATCTTTTTACCCGCATATGATAATATCCAAATCTAATATCTATCTTTGAAAATACTGTTGCATCTTTCAATTGATTGAGCAATTCTTCAATACGAGGCAATGGATATTTGTTCTTTACCGTTACCTTATTCAGTTGTCGATTGTCTATACATAATCTCATCGAACCATCTTTCTTTTTCACAAATAACACTGGAGCTCCCTAAGGAGATATACTTGGCCGAATGAAACCTCTATTTAGTAATTCTTGCAACTGCGCTTTAAGTTCTTTTAACTCAGTTGGTGCCATTCTATACGGTGGAATCGATATCGGTGCAGTCTCGGGTATTAGATCAATGGGAAATTCAACTTCCCGCTCTGGCGGTAATCTCAGTAGCTCTTCAGGAAATATGTCTGAGAATTTACATAATGTTGGTACTTGATCCACCTTCTTTTCTGGTACTTTGGAGTCCAAAATGTAAACTAAAAACGTATAACAATCTTTCCGTACTAGTTTCTGCGCTTTCACTGCCGAGATCATACTCCAAATACCATCAATTTTATTAAATCTAATAAGAATTATCTCACCATCGCAACATCTCAAATCAACCCTTTTCCGTTGACAATTAATCACAGCAGCATGTAAATTCAACCAATCCATTCCCAAAATGACATCAAACTTATTAAAAGGTAAAAACATTAAATCAGTGGGAAAGTTGTAACATTGAATTTTTAGTGGGCATTGCTTGCATACCAAGTCAACTATAACACTGTGACCTAAAGGGTTTGTGACTTTGATGATACAACCAGTGGATTCAACAGGTAAATTCTTTTCTATCACTAATGTAGTGCATATATATGCACTCTGTCTTGTTGGTATTTCACACACTGCCCGTACTAGCCATTGAAGGAGTTGGAGCTTTCTTGCCATTCTGCTTCAAATGATCCCTTCCCTGAAATTATGATAGTTTTGAGAATCTACCATTGGATTTCCTTGGCTTTTTTTTTGTGGAGAACTAAAGAAAGTTTTAGACCCAATGCGTTTGCCAAAGTCATGGGTTTTCACCTCATTTCATCTTTTGTTAAGACAAATTTCTTCCATCTTTTGGGCTCGATCAGACAGAATCACAAACACACGAATCTCCATGGCTCCAACTAACATTTTGATTTCATTATTTAATCCATCTTCAAAATGTACACACGTCTTCTTCCGAAGGTACAATCTCATGAGCATATTTACTAAGTTGTACAAACTGTCTCTCATACTCGACTACGGTTCTATTCCCTTGCTTTAGTTCAAGAAATTCTTTCTTCTTTCGCTCCAGATATCATTTGCTAATATACTTCTTATGAAACTCAGATTTAAAGAAATCCCAGTTGACTATTTCCTTTGGTACCACTGATGTTAAATTCGACCACTACTGAAATGCCTCTACTTTTAACAACGGCCTTGTACATCATACACAATCCTCTAGAGAACATATCACTTCGTTGAACACCTTTTGAGTATGCTCTAATCGATACTCAGCCTTGGTTGGATCATCACCCACATTACCACAAAATTTCATGGCACCACATTTCAAACTTTATCTATAGTAATTCTCGGAACATTTTGTTGAGTTAAACTTTGAAGATGGAGGGAACAAGTTTGTTGAGTTGCTAAATTTACCTTTAAGTGCGCTTCATACATATCATGCATCATGTGGAGAAAAGTATTCGGTGCCATATCTCTGGGCTCTTGTAATCCAAGCTCATTTCGAGTACTACCTTTATCAGTAGCTAGAATAAAACTTTCTACCTCATTGGAATCTGCTTGGTTGGATTCGGATGACATCCTTTATCTATATAAACATTTCAAAAATAATCAAAAGCCATCACACTATCATCAGTTAATAAGTGGCATGCATTTTTAAACTCTATACACGCTACGTTTAGTCCGAGAACCGACTAAATCGTAGCTCTTATACCACTAATTGTAACACCCTAACCTATCTCTATCATCGAATTAGGGTTACGAAGTATTATCGATCAATCAAAAATCATTTAACATTATATCTTTAAATAGATTCATCTCATCCAAAATCATATTAATCATAAGCATTTTGTCCCTAATTCGAGCCTTCGAGGCCTTAAAAATAGCTTAGAAGCAGTGTAGGACTAAATTGAAACAAAATAGAAGTTTTAAGAAAATTTTGCAAAAATTGGAAAACAGGGGTCACACGACCGTGTGGCCAGGTCGTGTAACATTTAAACAATGGACACACGGCCGTGTCCCAGCCCGTGTCCTCACCCGTATAACTTACTAAGTAAGGTCCCATGGTCGTGTAACTCTCTAAGTTGCCACACACGGTCATGTGCTAGGCCGTGTAACTCACTGACTTGAAATAATAGAATTTTACAAATGACACACGGTCGTGTGATAGCTCGTGTCCTAAGCCGTGTGAACCCATAAATTTACCTACAATCAAGTCATTTCAAGTCCAATTCATACGTAACCATCAATACCATTTGGACATAAATTCAAAGGGTCTAAACATCACTCAAACACACTTAAACATGCCATTTCAGACATCCTAATTCATCTAACCAATATGTCATTCAAAGGCACCACAATTGTATCAAACATTATTGTAAAATCACACATTTACAACCTATTTCAATCAACTTACCAATGTACTCTCATTGATACTACATGTAAATAATCAAACAACCTAAACACTAACATAATCAAAATCCAACTATTTCAAATATTATATATATGCATCACTTATCATATTTACAAGCATAAACATCAAAACATCAAGCCTATCTTACAAGCATCAAAATGACCATTTATAATATTTAGTTCCACCACAAAATATCATAGTACCACAAGACTCTTCTTAATATATGCCACTTTTAACCAAATTCAAAACAAGCATAAAATGACTACCAAAGTATAGATGATAGTGTGTAAGCTTCCAATTTGATCCAATCAATGCTACGATTCCAAGAGTCCTACAAAATCAAATTAAACGAGTAAGCATAGAGAAGCTTAGTAAGTTCGATAAGTCAACTCATTTACTATCAATTACCAAATTTCCAAGAGACGTTAACATTTACTACACCGGCTCAAAGGCTGTTAGGCACTAAGCTTGAATAACACCGGCACTAAGCCTGTTAGACACAGCCTGAATAACACTGACACTAAGCCTGAATAAAACTGACACTAATCTTGAATAACACAACTTTTGAATATATAGTATGATTCAACATTTAAATAACAATACAAAATAGAACTAAAAGATTAAATCACTAACAAGGAATTGAATATAACCATGCATATACATAAAACGAACTTACTGGAATGGTTTGCAGTAATCGCAAAGTACAGGAACTACTCCGCAATCTATTCTTTTCCACGATCGTCAATACGCTCGTGATTTAAAACAATAGTTTCATTCAATTAATAAAATCAACAGCCAAAATCAATCATCTTATACAATTTAGTCTTTTGTTAACATTTTACAAAATTACCCTCAACTTTTCACCTTTATTCAATTTAATCCTTAAGCCCCAAACATGAAATTTACCCATTTTGTTTTACACCAAAACCTAGACGATTCTTCCATGACCTCATACCAGCCCCTACTTGCATTTATTTCCTTTCAAGTACAAACAATTTCATCATTTTAGCAATCTAGTCCTTAAACATTAAAATCATCAAAAACTACTTTACAAAATAGTTCAATCTAACAACAGAACTTAGAAATCTTTCAAAAGCTTCAAGAAAACAACTCAACTCAACAATGGCACAATCCACATTGTTTGAAATTTTTACAAATTAGTCCTCGAACTTGTTAGATTAAGCTAATATGAGTCCAAAAACGTAAAAATTACTAAAAATGAGGATCGAAACACTTACCAATTGAAGCTTTAAAAAAATAATAGCATGAACCCTATTTTTTTATTTCTCTCCTTGTGCCATGGAGAAGATGAAGAAACAAGCCAAAATTCTTCTTTTTCTTTTCTTTTATTTAATATATATACTTAGGCATTTTTGTAAATATCTCAAAGTTCTTAATTAAACATTAATTAACCACAATTTACCTTAATTAATCTTATCCATGTAAATAAATAGCCATGTTGATTCACCCATTAAATCTTTATTGGCTAATTTATTATTTAGCCCTCTTAATTAATAAACTCTACTTTTATAGCTTTTACGTTTTAGTCTTTTTTACCTAATTAACTATCTAAATGCTATAATCTCTTAACCAAATTTTAATACTACATTAATGACCTCGTAATTATTTTAAACTAATAAATATTTATGAATCAATATGTCAGATTTGTGGTCCCGAAACCACTATTTCTATCACCACTGAAAAATGGGCTGTTACAGACATCATAGCTAAGAGTTATGCAAGGTAACAATATTGCTACATACCATTTCTAATTTAATTTCCAAGAAATCAAACATGTACCATTCAAATATTGTGTCTATTAATTGCCTTCTTGTTCAGATTAATAAATTAATTCAATTACTTTCGAACATTATGTATGTATGAGCAAGTATAATCCTGAGATTATTGAAATGAGTAAGACAACCAATGCTGTAACAGTCTGGTTTATACCCTAGTCGGAATAGTAGTTTCAGGACCACAAATCTGAGTCCGTATAATATTTTAATATTATTTTCTGTGCCGTTGATATGTGACTAAGCATGTGGTAAATTTTCGTGAGCTAATTTGTCCGTTTGTGTGTTTAATCTGACGAAAGGATTGAATTGTGTTAATTGTAAAATTAGAATACTATTTGTTAAAGTACCAATGTGTTGTGGCCTATAAAAGAAAAGGCCTTATGTGGCAATAAGACCACTATTTAGATAGTGGATGGATAAAAGGTTTTAAATGCCCTTAACATTTTCATGTATATATGTTAAGTATAAGGCTAATTTAGTAACTATATTAATAATATGATGATGATAAAACAAAAGGCTAAAATAATAAGCCATTTTATCCATCATCTTGCCGAAATATTGAACAAAAGAAAAAGAAAGAATAAGTTAGGGCATTCGGCACTTGCAAGCTTGAATTAAGGTGAGTTTTGACTTTGGTTTTTGATAATTTCTATGTTTTTGCAATTGTTGCTTTGTCTACTATCAAGCCCATGTCTCAATTTTGTGTATTGAGGATGTTTATGAGATATGCCATTGATGATATGTTGAGCTTTGTAATGAATTTAGTTGTTAAATGAAAGATTTGAGCTAGATTAACATTCTTTGTTCTTGAATTTTTGATGAATTTAGCTAATTAGGACTAAATTGAGAAAATAGTAATTTGAGGGACTAAATTGCAAATTTGATGGAAAATATGGGCTTGTATGTGATGTATGAACATTCGGCTAAGCATGAGTATGTAATGATTTTGTGAATTTGATGTTTTGAGAAAAATGGACTAAATTGATAAATTGTGCAAATGTGAGGGTTAATTTGTAAATAGCCCTAAATGTGTGTCTTTGGATTGAATTGAATGAGTTAGTGAATAAAATGGTTAATTCTGAATATGTATATATCAATAACCAAGGAAAACGGACTTAGATCGCGGGAAAGCGAAAGTAATCGAGTAGCCGTTTCCGTTTCTGTTAAATCGAATCCGAGGTAAGTCATTATGCAAATAAACGTATTCGTTTGGAGTTATATATGTTCTTATGACTATTGTTATCGATGAATACTTATGATATGATCTGTTCATGAATTTCGAGATAAGGATTACTTAGTGACAATGTCCGAGAAGTCCCGTGCGAACCTAGGAATAGATAGGATTAGCTATGTCATGACATAGGTATCTATTCTGTTTTATCATGTAAGACCTCGTCTGGGACGTTGGCATTGATTTGAGATTTCGTGTAAGACCACGTCTGAGACGTTGGCATCGATATTATCTTTACGTGTAAGACCACGTCTGGGACGTTGGCATCGATATTATCGTTACGTGTAAGACCATGTCTGGGACATCGGCATCGTATTGATTCGTGTAAGACCCTGTCTGGGATAGTGGCATCGATATCTGAGTACATATAAGACCTCGTCTGGGACGTTGGCATTGTACGATTATTCTGAGCTTTCTGAGTATCCTACTAGATTCTTTACGGTTCAATGGGCAAATCTGTGATACGATTGGCTATGTAAATTGTGAATCCATTTCAGGTACATTGATTTATACACTAAGTGTGTATATAAGGTAAGTATCTATGTGATCTTACTAGGATGATTATGTATATTGGGATAACATTATGATATGTGAAAGTAAGCATGAAAGAGCTTTGTGTATATAAGTCTTTTGAATTGATGAATGTGGCAAATATGGCCAAGTACATGGACTAAAGTATATATGTGATAGTTTGCTAAGTAATTAAGATGTGCCAATGTACCTATGTGCATATATGTCTTTTACGTTAAGTTTATTTGTATTATGACTTACTAAGCTTTTGGAAAGCTTACTCTGTGTGTGTGTTTTCTCTGTTTTATAGGTCGTCAAAGCTACTGAAGGCTCGGGACCGTCAAGGATCGTCATCACACTACTAAACTCATTTTGGTACACTTTGGAAATGTTTATAGCTAGATATGGCATGTATAGGCTAGTATTTGATATAAGTTTGTTATATGAACTTAGCCATGAGATTTGGCTAGTTATGAGTTGAGAATTTGCTTGAATGAATGTGATATGTGAAGTATGTTTTTGGCATGGCTAGTTGACACATGTAATGGTCAAGTTTTGCTTAAGCAAATGAATGAAATATGCTTGTGATGAGATGAGTTATAGTCTTGTAATTTGGATGGTTATTTTGGTATGTTCTTGGTTGCCAAATAGGAATGAGATGTAATAATGATTTTGCTTGTAGGTAAGACCCATGTGGGTGGCATTTTGACCTTGCAAATGGCCTATTTTGCCACACGGTTGTGGCACACGGGCGTGCCTAGTGACCGTGGGGCTAAGTCAGTAGCTAGCATAAGAGTACACGGCCTTGGCACACGGACGTGCCTAGTAGCCGCGTGATTTTTGATAGGATTGACCACGGCCATAGTACACGGGCGTGCTTAGTGGCCGTGGAAGTAAAGTCAGTTTCGACCACAGGGAGGACACACGAGTGTGTCTATTAGCCGTGGGGGGCATACGGTCTACCCACACGGGCGTGTAAGCCCTGAAACTTAGAAAAGTCTTAAATTTCTAAAAATTTCTGTATGTGTTCCGGTTTTGTGCCGACCCCATTTCTGAGCATGCTTTAGGTCTCGAGGACCTACCGAAGGGACACTATGATGGTAATTGATGAGATACTTGATGGAATGTCTGATCTAGTTCTGATCTGTCAGGTAACATTCTTAACCCTAATTCGACGATGGACATGGGATAGGGGTGTTACAAATGCATAGAACATCATCAACAGAGTATGAACAACACAAGTTAAGGAATTGCAATCATTTTAGCATCAACAAAATTAAATCATTCTAATTAAATTGAAAGCATAAAACTAAGTTGCAATCATGTTTATCAACTTGAAAAAAGAAAAAGAGTAAAGGGAAGCGAATTGAAAAGTCGATTACTATAGATCTCCGTGGCACTGCTCTTGTTGCTCCTCATTCTCTCTTCTTTCCTTGTTGTAGATACTATGCTTAAAGCTATCAAAGTGACGAAAATTGGCACATCTCAAATGGTCTCTTAATTCTGCGATAGTGAAGAAATGATAAATGGAATGGAAGAGAAGAATGAAGTGCGAGTGAATAAAGAATGAATGATGAGTGAGTGATGCTTGAAGTTTAGCTAGAACCTCTATTTATACTTGTGAGTGCCCAACAACCCTTGGATATTTTTAGCCTCAACTCCCCTTAATTTTTTTTGGAAGTGGCCGGACCTTGAATTGTAGAGAAGGAGTGGATGGCATGCATTGTTTGGTTGAAGAGGTTGTATGAAATGTGGAGGGAGGTGGATGGCATGCTTGAATTGTGGAAGAGGAATCCTTGATTCTCTCATGCTAATTTTGGTGGTTGAGTTAGGTGCTTACCAAGTCATATGGACGATTTGGGCTCATTTCTCCCTTAGTGGATGGCTTAGGCTCTTTCCTCCCTTAATGGACTGTCCAGACTTGTTTACCAAATTCAAAATTGGGTAAAGAGGAGTTATGAGGTCAATTAAGCTTCTTTAAGGCGTTTAAAGATGAAAACAAATTAGACTAATCTTGTAGCTCCTTTTGCTACAGAGATGCGACAACATTATGCATCAAAATATGCATTTTAGTCATTTCCCTCATTTGAGTCCACTAGACACTTTTATGGCTAAAAATCACCTGTTTTAGCACATAAATTAACCAAAGTGAATTATTCCAAATAAATTTGAAAATAAACAGAAATTATAATAATTACAATAAAATTTGTCATTAAACACCCTAAACTTGCATAAATTTGTAAGTAAAATGACATTAAAATAACTATATATTTTAAAGTTATCAGGAACATGTGGAGAAGCCCATCTACTTGAAGCCTTGGTGGTCCTGTGAAGCACTTATGGAAAATTAAAGCTACCTTGGTAAATATGAAAAGTAATATTAGAAGATTTGTATTTTTAAAGGAATGAGTCAATCCATTAAGAATCTCAATTATAGATAGGCTCTAATCTTGTCTGTCGAGGTAACTCAATCTATACTGTTTGTTTTGTGGGAGCTCAACTATAAATAGAGGCATTCCCCCTCATTTGTAATCATTCAGTTGTAATCCTTCATGGTAGTTCAATATTATTAAGAGCATTTACTCAAACACCTTGTGCGCGTTGCTTTCTTGTGGTAATTTCTATTCTTTCATTACTCTTTCATTTTGAGTTACTTCCACTTTAGTTTGAGTGCCTTGGAGAATTTCTATCAAGAATTCTCACTTTATGAAAGTTAGGCTGACTTAGATGGATTTGAAACCAAGAAATCACCTAAGGCTATATGGATTGCGAGATTGATGTTCTAACCCCTGATAGTTGGTATCGAGCTGAGGTTTTAAAGGCATCGTTCGAGATGACGAAAGGAGTAAAAGATCAGATTGAGCATATGGAGACCCGTGGGAGGTCTAGGAAAGCTAGCCGATCAAGGGATATATTGTCGACTTTGGAAAGTCAAATGGCCAATATCGAGAAGTCCATGAGCAATATGAGGGAGACACTTAAGGTAGTCGAGGGACACATTGCAGAGTTGGACTCAATGGAATAGAAACTCAAGGAATCAGTGTTGGAGCCTTTTGGTTCCAATGTGGAAGAGATGCCAGGGGTGCTTAATTCCACCACGGATAAGCTGACAATAAAGGGTGATGCTCTTGAGGCCATGGTGAGGGCTTTGAAGGAGGAAACAATGGCCACGAAGAGGGCTTTGAGCACAAGAATTGAGGAGCTCGAATGGGAGCTTGTTGTGTGTCGAGCCACCATGGGTAAAGGAGTGTTGGGTGCAACACTAAACTATGAGATAGATTTCCCCTAACTTGAGAAGTTTAAGGGGGCAAGGTTTGCAAGAGAGGTGAATAACTTCTTGTGGGAGATGGAGCAATACTTCTGTGCCGTGGGCATCAAGGATGACGATGCTAAGGTAAATATTATCTATTAGCGGAGGTCCACAATTGAAAAGCATGGTCAGGCTACAATTGGGACTTGGGAGGAGTTCCAGAAAAAGTTCAAGGAGCAGTTTTACCCCCAATATGCTGAAAAGGAGGCTCAGTCTAAGTTGCGCCGATTCTCGTAACAAAGCACAATTCGAGAGTATGTGAAAGAGTGATCGCTGAAATCAGAGTTTTAAAAATTTATAATGAATGTGATCGAACCTGGAAACTAACTCCGACAACGATTAAAGGCAAGTGTACCTATCGAACAGTAGTATAGCTTAGGCAAGACCGGATTGTCGAACCCAAAGGAACTAAAAGTACTAATACTAGCTTTCTTCTTATTATTTAGCCTTAAAAATAAAGTGAAGTTACTTAAATCTAAATTAACGCCTATTAAGCTAAAAGACACAAGAAAAAAAGAACGAATTGGAAAATAGCTTGAAGAAAAACTCAGTTGGTTACGACGATACCCTCAGGAAGAATCCACCTAGACTTCTCTTGTTACCTATCACTGAACCATATGATTTCTTTACTTAGGTTGATCTGTGAGACTCCTTAACGTATATTAAACCCTCTCTCGAGGCGAATAACGTCTAACCGTAGGTTAATTAGTGGAACTCTCATTCGCTTATAATAACCCCCTAGAATAGCAGTAAATCAATCTATGGACTCCTATATTAGGTTTCACCCTAATCCGGCAAAATCTCGTAACCCTATCTCTAGGCGTTCGATCAACTCCGCTTAATTATGCTAGATCTACTCTTAGGCAGGGTCTATTCCTCCTCCACCTAAGCACATTAGATTTGGATTAAGCAACATAATTAAGAGCAAACTAAGTAATTATCATATAATTCAGAAATCAAATAACAAGATTCATCTAGGTTTTATCCCCTTCAGGTATCTGAAGGGTTTAGTTCATAACAAATGAAGAAAACATCTCAAGAGAAAAGATAAAACAAAACATAAGAAATCCCTAAAACCCCTTGGAGAAATCTGCGTCTTGAGTATAACTCCGGCTTCTTGGGATGGATCAACTGGCTATCTTCGAGTGATTTCCTCAACTCTGACCTTCTCGGCTTGGCTCTTTGGCCTAGCTTTGACGCCCTTTCAAAGGTGGCACTTAGGGGATATATATAGGCTCTTGGAATGCGATTCTTTCTCCCTAAGTATCCTTTTCCGACTAAAATTGCTCTTTCCAGCGACAGAGGCACGGCCATGTGACACACCCGTGTGGCTCGACTTCAGGCCGTGTTCGGATTTCTACGTTGAGGCACGGCCGTGTAAATCGGGGTTGAGGCCGTGTTCAAGATGAATGTTAAGACACGACCGTGTGAACTTTGGGCCAGGCCGTGTGGATTTCGTGATATGGCCCATTTACTCCATTTTGGGCCCATTTTAAGTTCTTTTCATCCTCGGCTGCTTTCCTGGGTATAAGATATGAAAAGAAAGGATTAAGAGCACCTTTTTACATAAATTGAGGGATAAATCATCCAAAAGCATATTAAATGTGGGTCTAAAATATGTTATAATTACGGTTTATCAAATACCCCCATACTTAAGCTTTTGCTTGTCCTCAAGCAAAATTCTCAACTTACAATTAAAACGAACTTTTCATAATTCACAATTCCTATCAACAATGTCTCACTATAATTCGTTGATAATTTATACATGGATAATTCAATTCAAAGAGTCCTAAAAATTCAAACAATGATAATTATTCATTTGTAATTGAAAACATAGGTGTTTCCCCTTATCTGAAATATTACCTTTGATTCGTAATTGACAAGAGTTGACATCCTCACTATAGATTCACTCAAATCACTCAAAGTGTTTAAGGGTTAGGAAAAGAAGCACTCATAGGTCGAACCTGAAAAGTTAATCCCATAGGCTTGCCTGAAAATCAAATATCCACCACTGTAAAATGAGATGATAAACAGGTCAAAAGGTCTTTGTTAGGGTTGTAACGGGGCTAGGGTTAAGGTGTGGATAAAGGCTAAAATTAGAAGGTTAGAATCGAGATTGAATTGAGAAGTATCTACTTAATGAATACTGAAATAATATTTACATCAACTGATAATAATAATCCGAGCTTTTCTTTTGGAATATAAACTTTAACTGTATAAGCTCACCACTAGTACTGGATATACTTCGGAATATATATATATATTTTAAGAACAAACTAATAATAATAATGGATGAATTCAACTCATGCTCTGATTTAATTGGGTAACTAATCAAATCATATCTCGATTAAAGGGTATTTAAAAAGGAATGGTGATAACAAATACAAAGGGGTTTTTGGGTTATTAATGGGTAAGTCAATAAAAAGGGTTGTTAGGATCAACGAGGCTCACTAGGGGTTAATTTATGAAGGTAGGCTTTTTAGTGGAGTGAGTGGGTTAGAACCTAGGTGCCTTTATCATCTCTGTATATCAAATCATAAATGTGGTCTCAACATGTATAAACAAGGCAAGTTCTAGAATAACAGTTCAAAGTTGACACACTCATAATCAAAAGGTGAGCACGAAAAAGAATATATGCTCTATAAGGCTCAAAATCTCACAAAAATTATGGGTGTTTTGACATCAATCTCATAAATTTCAAATTTCAAAGCGATATTCAAATTTAGGTTAACAACCTAGCAAAAATTTTAATTCTGAAAATTAGACTTATCATGCTTGATTCTCTAGTATCTTAAAATTCAACCATCAATGCACAATTATTAATGACTTATTCTAAAACATGTCAATAAGAATCATAAATCATCAAAAATTTCATCCTAATTAGTAATATGAAAAATTTACTTAAAAACAAGATTAAATTCAGGGATTTGAGAATAATGAAAAAAGTTTGGCCGGTTTTGAGAATAATGCAGAAAGTTAGGCCCTTCTTTAGATAAATATTCACCCCCACACTTAAGATGTACATTGCCCTCAATGTATAAAGATAGTTATAACATTTATGGGATAAATCAAAAGAGAAGGGGAAAGAATACTCCCTGAATTTTGGATGGTGTCCTTGAGGAGGTCGGTCTGGATGACGAACCTGTGCTAGATGAAGAAATTTGGGGGCTCGTAGAGGATTAGCCAGGGATTATTAAGACACTTTTAAAGTAAACTAAATATATAATTTAAAACAAGAAAGAAAAAGGAAATGAGACTAAGAAGAAAAATAAAAATAAAAGAAAAGGTGGATGGACCGAAAAGTCCTTATTGAAGGATGGTTCGCAAGGTGGGTGTGAACTCTAGAGCTGCGGAGGTGATGGCAGTGGTAGAAATGGTGTGGTTATCGTGCTGGTCGGTGTGATTCCCAAGCAGCCTGGCGAACCTGACACTAAGAAACTAAAATAAGTTAAACTAAACTAAGCATAAGATTGTCAAGGAGAAGAAAATTGAAGCAAAGAGAAAAGAAAAATAAAAACTAATTGGTCTCAAAGATCCTTGGCTTGGTGTTGAGATGAAGCTACCGGCATGAACTCATGTGTAAGGTTTCCTTTGAGGAGGCAGTGGTTGGCCTTCTTCCGTTTCTTCGGCATGGTTTCTTGCGTGGCTCAAGGGGTTGATAGACTTGTTAGATAGAGAAATCTGAGAGGAAGAGGAAGAGGAGAGGTGGGGAGTGAAGGAGAAGAATGGGGAGAGGGTGGGGTGGTGTTAAATAGAGGCCCCAAATCTGGTATGTGCCCATGCTCGTGTATCAGGGGCATGTCGAATTACACACCGTGCCATTTTGTCGGTGCCCGTGGGGGAGAGTGGTTGGATCCGTGACATTGGGAAGTGGTTGAACTGGTTTGCACGGCCCCTGCTATGCCAGTACGAAGATTCCGGTGGTCCGCACGGTCACCGACACGGTCGTGTGTCAGACCATGTGACCTTGAAATTCTGCACTTTTGGTTAGTTGAAAAGAAAAGAAAGAAGGGAAATAAAGAAACTGAAAATAAAATTGAGAGAAAATAATGTTAGTGCTCGGGTTGTCTCCCGAGAAGCGCTCGTTTATAGTCTTAAGCTAGACTTTTTCTCGTAATTATAAAAATCAAGGAGGTTTAAAGTTTTGAATATCTTCCCTCATGCTTACAGTTATGTTTTCCTGATAAAGTTTAAGTTGAGAAGCGTTTACCTTAAAAGTCCCGAATGTTGGATTGCTCACCTCGACTATTCCGTGGGGGAAGATATCGTGTATCTTAAGAGGAGTTTCTCCCTTTGTTTTCAGGTATGTATGATGATGTGAGGATCGGCTTTGTGGAACAGTACCTGGGCTCCTATTTTGAAGTGATTTGACATCCCTACGAGCTCTTCTGGTGGTTTCTTCGGTTTTACTTCGTGTGGTTCCGGTTCTTCCTTGATGTGAGTCTTCTACTCTTCTAATTTGTCGACCCTAAGGCTTTGTTCCTCGTGTAATTCCTCTTTGTTGATTTGGGGTCTATGAGTCGGCTCAGGTTTGTGTCCTTATGATGTTTCCTATGATGAAAGTTGAACAATTTGATTATCATTTGAAATGACTTTCGTACCTTTATCGTCTGTTGTCCTGGCCTAGTCAAGAGCTTGAAGCTTGATTGATTCATCACCTACACAAAGTATAAGTTCTCCTGTGGCAACATCAATTTTAGTCTTGGCAGTTGCTAAGAAGGGTTTTCCTAGAATTAGGAGGATTGAATTATCCTCATCCATGTCTAAGACAACAAAGTCTACTGGGAAAACAAATTTATCGATTTTTACAAGAACATCTTCAATAATGCCCCTAAGGATTCTGACCGTTTTATCAGCTAATTGAATGCTCATCCTAGTTTGCTTGGGCTTCCCTAGACCTAATCGTTTAAATAATGTATAAGGCATGACATTTATGCTTGCCCCTAAATCAGCTAACTCCTTATCAATAGTTAAACTACCAATTAAACATGGAATTGTAAAACTCCCTGGATCTTTTAGCTTATGTGGTAGTCTATTTTGTAACATTGCTGAGCATGTTGCGTTCAACTCCACGTGGTGCTCTTCGTCTATTTTGCATTTGTTTGTCAAGAGCTGCCTTAAAAATTTCCTCGAGTCTAGCATCTGAAAAAGAGCTTCGAGAAGAGGTAAGTTAATATGTAATTTCTTTAAGAGTTTAAGAAACTTACCGAACTGTTCCTCTGAATCGTCTCTTTTTATTACTTCGAGATAAGGTATGCGAGCTCGGTACTCTTTGATTATCGATTTTGGCTTTTCTTGTGTTACCTCTATTTTACCTTTGTCTATCTTGTTTTCTGATATTGTATTGGGTTCATCTAACCCTTTATTATCCCGAGTTATGATGGTTTGAATTTGCTCTTAGGGTTAATCTCTGTGTTACTAGGTAGACGCCTTTGCGGTCGCTCTGACATCAGCTTTGCAAGTTGTTCGACTGCTTTAGTGACTTCCTTGACTGACTTAGTAGTTTCTACGATTCGGCTCTCGTTGCTTTTAATTGTTCTCTCAGTTTCTTGGAAACGTTTTTCAGTGTCTGCCGAAAATTTTGTCAGCATCTCTTCGAGGGTTGGTTTCTTCTCTTGTGAATAGGGCTGATTTTGGAAGTTTTGAGGAGGTTGTTGTCTTTGATTTCCTTGGTTTCCTTGACCTCCCCATGAAAAATTTGGGTGGTTCCTCCAACCTGGATTGTAAGTATTACTAGAAGGATTATTATTGGATCCTTGTATCTCTCCCATGCGTCGTATAATGTTTCTAGATCCATCTGCACAAAAGAAGAGATATCATTCCATAATTTAGCCGTTTTGGCCGGTGGGAAATATTTCAATAAAAATTTTTTAGTCATTTGTTCCCATGTAGTGATTGACCCTTGTGGTAACGAGTTTAACCACTGTTTGGCTTTATTCCTTAATGAAAAAGGGAATAACCGAAGACGTATGACATCATCAGAAACACCATTTGTTTTGAAGGTATCACAGAACTCTAAAAAATTAGATATATGTGTGTTTGGATCTTCGTCCTGTAAACCATCAAATTGAACAAACTGTTGAATCATTTGTATTGTGTTAGGATTTAATTCAAAATTGTTAGCAGCTATAGCAGGCCTAACAATACTCGATTCTGCTCCTGTTAAATGCGGTTTCGCATAATCAAACATTGTGCGTGGATCATTGTTTTCCCCCACATCTTGTGTTGGTGGGTTATTCTCGTCCATCCCTTCAGTAGGATTGGGTCTGCTTTCTTGCTCTTCCTCTGTGTAATTTAGGGCTCGCCTGGTTTCTCGACGATTCCTGTGAGCAATAGCTTCGATTTCGCTGTCATATACCAAAGGTCCTCTTGGGTTCCTTCTAGTCATAAACTAGAGGCACCTGCTAGGAAAAGAAATAAAATTTAGCAAAAATTAAAATTTAACCTAAAAAAATTAAAATTGCGAAAAATAAAAATAATGGCTAAAGTAATAAAAATAGAGCATTCTTAATATTTTAGTTTCCCGGTAACGACGCCAAAAACTTGATCGCTGAAATCAGAGTTTCAAAAATTTATAATGAATGTGATCGAACCTGGAAACTAACTCTAACAACGATTAAAGGCAAGTGTACCTATCGAACAGTAGTATAGCTTAGGCAAGACCGGATTGTCGAACCCAAAGGAACTAAAAGTACTAATACTAGCTTTCTTCTTATTATTTAGCCTTAAAAATAAAGTGAAGTTACTTAATTCTAAATTAACGACTACTAAGCTAAAAGACACAAGACAAAAAGAACGAATTGGAAAATAGCTTGAAGGAAAACTCAGTTGATTACGATGATACCCTCAGGAAGAATCCACCTAGACTTTTCTTGTTACCTATCACTGAACCATATGATTTCTTTACTTAGGTTGATCCGTGAGACTCCCTAACGTATATTAAACCCTCTCTCGAGGCGAATAACGTCTAACCCTAGGTTAATTAGTGGAACTCTCGTTCGCTTATAATAACCCCCTAGAATAGCAGTAAATCGATCTATGGACTCCTATATTAGGTTTCAACCTAATTCGGCAAAATCTCGTAACCCTATCTCTAGGCGTTCGATCAACTCCGCTTAATTATGCTAAATCTACTCTTAGGCAGGGTCTATTCCTCCTCCACCTAAGCACATCAGATTTGGATTAAGCAACATAATTAAGAACAAACTAAGTAATTATCATATAATTCAAAAATCAAATAACAAGATTCATCTAGGTTTCATCCCCTTCAGGTATCTGAAGGGTTTAGTTCATAACAAATGAAGAAAACATCTCAAGAGAAAAGATAAAACAAAACATAAGAAATCCCTAAAACCCCCTGAAGGAATTGAAGGAGAAATCCGCCATCTTGAGTATAACTCCGACTTCTTGGGATGGATCAACTGGCTATCTTCG
Source organism: Gossypium australe (assembly GCA_005393395.2). Classification (NCBI taxonomy): domain Eukaryota; kingdom Viridiplantae; phylum Streptophyta; class Magnoliopsida; order Malvales; family Malvaceae; genus Gossypium; species Gossypium australe. The sequence goes on along the minus strand of CM016614.1, from coordinate 27,250,940 downwards.
AGTGATTTCCTCAACTCTGACCTTCTCGGCTTGGCTCTTTGGCCTAGCTTTGACGCCCTTTCAAAGGTGGCACTTAGGGGATATATATAGGCTCTTGGAATGCGATTCTTTCTCCCTAAGTATCCTTTTTCGACTGAAATTACTCTTTCCAGCGACAGAGGCACGACCATGTGACACGCCCGTGTAGCTCGACTTCAGGCCGTGTTCGGATTTCTAAGTTGAGGCACGACCGTGTAAATCGGGGTTGAGGCCGTGTTCTAGATGAATGTTAAGGCACGGCCGTGTGAACTTTGGGCCAGGCCGTGTGGATTTCGTGATATGGCCCATTTACTCTGTTTTGGGCCCATTTTATGTTCTTTTCATCCTCGGGTGCTTTCCTGGGTATAAGATATGATAAGAATGGATTAAGAGCACCTTTTTACATAAATTGAGGGATAAATCATCCAAAAGCATATTAAATGTAGGTCTAAAATATGTTATAATTACGGTTTATCAAAGAGTTTAGTGAAACGACGTTCTAAATCCCTAATTTGAGTGAGAAAGAAGCATTCTTCTATTTCGTGGATTGGTTGAAGTCATGAGTTAAACATGAATTGGAATTTTTATGGGTCCAAAAACTATTAAAATCCATGATCGTAGCAAAGTCCTTGATCGAGCTTGTTTCGAGGAAAGAGAAGTTCAAGTTTTCCTAGCTCAAAGACAAGTTGAGTGCAACCATAATGGACAACCCGAAGGAAAAGAAGAAAGAGATACAATGCTTCTTCTGTGGTGGTTCGCATATGGTAAGGGACTGTTTAAAACGATCCATATTTTCTGCAATAATAAAGGATGATGAGCCAGAAAAAGCACCAATTAGGCTTGGTTGGATTGTGCATGGTGTTGAAGCCAAGAGAGGCAAAGAGAATGAAATGAAGCAAGTTGGGTGCTTCTTATGTAGTAATCCAGATAGGATGCAAGACTATTCAGAGCAATCTAAGTGATCCACAATCAATAAACGAGATAAAACAGAGCCTAATGAGAGTAGGAGTTCAAATCTTAGGTCATTGATACTTAATTTTGTGAAAGCAAATAGAGGTTGCAAGTAGAAAGGGTTGATATATATGGGCATCAACATCGCATGTCAAATAAAGAGTGTTCTTACTAATAAAGGGGCGTCATACTTGTTTATATCGAAGAAAGTCGTAGGTAAACTTGGTCTATCAGTTAGAAAATCAACCAAGAGGATCACGACTATAAATTTCTAAGAGGTCTCAATTGCAATAGTAGCACAAGGAGTGGAGCTATAGATCAGTCGATGGAAAGGTATGGAAGACTTTGAGGTAATTCACTTAGATGATTATGACTATGTTATTGACTTAAATTTCCTTGACAAGATTAATGCTCTGTTGGTTCTTTTTTAAGATTGTATGCATATCCTAGATACGACAATAATGCATTGTGTCGGTAAGTTGAGACATGAGGGGAGGGACCAAGGTATTGTCGACAATCCAGTTAATTGAAGATGTTCATTATGGGAAGAACATTAACTTGATAGATCGGAGTACTACAGAGACCCCCTTGGAAAGGCTAAAGGTACGACAAACTGAGTTGAAGCCTGTTGAGTCATCAATAGGGCTTCCGGTTATAAGAGAGGTGGGTTGTGTATCAAACTTTAGGAGAAAAGTAGTGATGCAAACTAGGCAATGGAAAGGAGTACATGCAACAAGCAAGGTACATCTCAAACACTTATCTAATGTTGGCTTTGCAAAGACACAAAGGCCTTTTTAGAGTTCTAAAGCGGGTAAGACGAGGGGCTTACAAACTAAAGTTGGAAAGAATACTCAAGGTTAACCCAATGTTCAAGGTGAGTGTGTCGAAACCTATTTGTGTGGATCAAGGGAATTCCTGATAGAGGCAAGTCCCAATTGTAACACCCCTAACCTGAAACCGTCACCGGAATAGGGTTAAAAGGCATTACTGAACAATCAGAACATTTCACATCCATTTAATCAACACAAAGTCAATCACCAATCAATCATATGCAAATACGAACATATAGTCCCTTATCGAGGTCTACAAGACCTTAAACACGTGTTAGAAAGAGATCAGGACTAAACCGAACACTCACGAAAATTTTTAGAAATTTAAAGATGTTTCAAAACTGCAGGGGTCACACGCCCATATGGGCAGGCCGTGTGCCTCCCACGGCCTCGACACGCCCGTGTGTCTAAGCCGTGTGAAAATAGGGCATACATACTGACTTGTCCACATGGCCGTGGACACGCCCGTTTACCTCACCCGTGGTCGCTACTGACTTCACCACATGGCCGATCACACGCCCGTGTGTTCAGCCCATGGTCGATCCTGACTTGTTTTGAATTTCAACCACTAGGGACACGGTCGAGCCACACGCCTGTGTGGGCAGTTATAGGCCATTTTCAAGGCCAAACTTGCCTCCCACACCTTGAATCACCTACAAGCTTCAAGTCAATACTAATTCATGCTTCTAAATGCATTCAAACATACCATTTCATGCACCAATTAATCACCAACTATACCATCTACTTCCATACCCAATATCATCACAAATAAGTCCATTCAAAGTAACAAATGTACATCTCTAAACATATATATATATATATATATTAAGCATTATGTAATCCATGCTATAATTCATTTTCAAACCACATCTTTCATCAACCACATAAGCATGAAATATACCATATTCATAGCTCAATCATAAGTTCAACATCATTCAGCTTCCAAGCCAAATCACTTGGCAAGGATTAAGCATTTCAAAACATGCCATAACTTCTAGCCTATACATTCCATATACCAACTATATACATATTTCAAAAGTACCAAAATAGGTTGCCGATAGTGTGATAGAGATGCTGGCGATCCCCGAATCCGAGCTAGCTTTACTGACACTGTAAAGCAGAGAAACAAATCACACAGTAAGCTTTCTAAAGCTTAGTAAGTTCGTAACATAATACATTCAATTTAATCTCTCAAATACAAATATACAAAAATAACTCATCACATATATCAATTCCCAAATGTTTATACCATATCATTCATAGTCAATAATCTTACTCCACCATTCATGAAATCATACACAATCTCATCAACCACAAAGGTTCAATACATACCTTAGCCAACACATAGTTACTCACCATCCAAGCTAATTTATGCTCGGTGTTGCATTTAGATTCAAGCTTAATTATTCATTAGGTTTAATAGCACATTTAGTGCCCAATTTATAGTCGAAACTAAATTAACATCACACACTTAGTGCCTCAATTCATAGCTGAATGATAAACCGTAATTATAACATAATTTAATCCCACATTTAGCTTACTTTTGGATGATCTATTCCTCAATTTATGTAAAAAGGTGCTCTTAATCCATTCTTTTCATGTCTTATACCCAGGAAAGCACCCGAGGATGAAAAGAACGTAAAACAGGCCCAAAACAGAGTAAATGGGCCATATTACAAAATCCACACGGCCTGGCCCAAATAGCACATGGCCGTGCCTCACCGATCATCTAGAACACGGCCTCACCCCGATTTACACGGTCGTGCTTCAAGTTAGAAATCCAAACACGGCTTGAAGTCGAGCCACACGGGCGTGTGACATGGCCGTGCCTTTGTCGCTGGAAAGAGTAATTTCAGCCGGAAAAGGATACTTAGGGAGAAAGAATCGCATTCCAAGATCCTATATATATCCCCCAAGTGTCACCTTTGAAAGGGCGTCAAGCTAGGCCAAAGAGCCAAGCCGAGAAGGTCAGAGTTGAGGGAATCACTCGAAGATAGCCAGTTGATCCATCCCAAGAAGCCGGAGTTATACTCAAGACGGCAGATTTCTCCTTCAATTCCTTCAGGGATTTGTAGGGATTTCTTATGTTTTGTTTTATCTTTTCCCTTGAGATGTTTTCTTTATTTGTCATGAACTAAACCCTTCAGATACGTGAAGGGGATGAAACCTAGATGAATCTTGTTATTTGATTTCTGAATTATATGATAATTACTTAGTTTGTTCTTAATTATGTTGCTTAATCCAAATCTAATGTGCTTAGGTGGAGGAGGAATAGACCCTGCTTAAGAGTAGATCTAGCATAATTAAGCGGAGTTGATCGAACGCCTAGAGATAGGGTTACGAGATTTTGCCGGATTAGGGTGAAATCTAATATGGGAGTCCATAGATCGATTTACTGCTATTCTAGGGGGTCATTATAAGCGAACGAGAGTTCCACTAATTAACCTAGGGTTAGACGTTATTCGCCTCGAGAGAAGGTTTAATATACGTTAGGGAGTCCTACGGATCAAACTAAGTAAAGAAATCATATGGTTCAGTGTTAGATAACAAGTGAAGTCTAGGTGGATTCTTCTTGAGGGTAGAGTCGTGATCAACTGAGTTTTTCTTTAAGTTATTTTCCAATTCGTTCTTTTTGTCTTTGCGTCTTCAGCTTAGTAGTCGTTAATTTAGTTAAAGTAACTTCACTTTATTTCTAAGGCTAAATAATAAAAAGAAAGTTAGTATTAATACTTTTAGTTCCTTTGGGTTCCACAATCCGGTCTTGCCTAAGCTATACTACTGTTCGATAGGTACACTTGCCTTTAATCGTTGTCAGAGTTAGTTTCCAGGTTCGATCACATTCATTATAAATTTTTAAAACTCAGATTTCAGCGATCACTGAAGCTTAAATAACATCGCACACTTAGTGCATCAATACAAAACCGAACGTAATTTGGTATCGCACACACAGTGCCAATCACGAAGCCGAAGCTTCTGTTATTTCGCACACACAGTGCTAATCATCTCAGTCACATTTTCAAATACGCACACTTAGTGCAACATAACTCAATTCCTCACATAGCATTTACAATTCAATAATATCATCTCATTCATTTTATAACATTAATCATAATTAAACTCACGTATTATGTCCGAACTTACCTCGGACGTTGAAATACCGAAACGATCGATTAATCGAGCACTTTGTCATTGCCTCGATCTCGATCCGAACTTCTCCTTTCTTGGTCTATACATATTCAAAATTAACTCATTCAATCACCAATTCATTCAATTTAATTCAAACACACATATTTAGGGCATTTTACAAAATAGCCTTCATATTTTCACATGTTGACACTTTAGTCCCTATTTCACAAAATCATCAAATTCACATAATTTCTTTTCACATAAGCCTAGCCAAATTTTCCTTGTGTTCATACAATCCCACACATTTTATTTATTTCACATTTTAGTCCCTCAATTTACATTTTTCTCAATTTAGCCCAAATTACACAAATCCATCAAAACTTCAAAGACAAACTATATTAATCAAACACATATCTTTCATTTTCCACCATCAGAAATTCAAGAACTCACATGTTCATCAATGGCACATTTCAAAAACATCATCAATTCACAAAATTAAGACATGGGTTAGCTAGAGCACGAAGCAACGATTACGAAAACGTAAAAATTATCAAAAATCGAGTCAAAACATACCTCAATCCAACTCAAAAATGTACCGAACCCTAGCTTGTTCTGATTCTTTTCTTGATATTTTTGGCAAAGGATGATGATAAATGGCCATTATTTCATCTTTGTTTTATTTAATTTGGCTTAATTAACATTTTACCACATTAGCCTTTTTATTTTCTTTTGATTTCCACTAACATATGGCATTTTTGTCCATCCAAATTTCCCTTGGTTTAATAACAACATAAGGACTCCATATAATACAAGCCACAACAAATAGATACTTTTACATAAAGCATGCTAATTTTGCATTTAATGCATTTTGATCTTTTTCTCTAATTAAACACATAAACAACAAAATTAATTCACGAAACTTTCACACATATACTGCAGACACAGAAAATATTATTAAAATATTTTTCCGTCCTCAAATTTGTGGTCCCAAAACCACTATTCCAACTAGGGTCTAAATCGGGCTGTTACACCAATGTAGGCAAGTAAGAGCGGTAGACTCTTGTGAATGAGATGTTCCAAAAAAGAGAGAGACAATTCGAGTTAGGAGATGACGAAAGTCGAGGCAAGTGTTTCGAGGGGCTAGACTACCTGATAGAGAGGCTAGTCAGGAATTGGTCGAGGCATCAAGAAAGTTTCAAGAAAAAGTCACACTAGTTTCGTTACGAGGCAAGTCATATTGCTGTCATTTTGAGGACGCAACAAGGCATTGCAAGAATGGGTGGGGGTGAATGTCACGAGCCGCGGATGAAAGTCCATGACGATTGTGTAAAGAGCATCCCATGGAGGTCAATCGATTAAATGGGGCTAATTTGACCCACTTGAACTGGTTCGATTTGTGGAACATGTGGAGAAGCTTGTCTACTTGAAGCCTTGGTGGTTTAGTAAAGCACTTATGTATTTGAACAATGAATAAATAGATAAAGTTAATTTCACATTTCACTATTATATCTTTTGTGCTTCTATCTTTCATGTTTTGCATACATAGCGAAAATTGTGACAAGCAAATATTAGTTCTTTAATTGTCTAAGTTCAAATTGGTGATAAGTGGCACTGTAAGAACGTTTACATTGCTAGAAATACAACTTCCTTCAGTTGATAATCTAAATGAGTTTGTAATCCTGTAAACAATCAAAGTGAGCATTTTATTCAAATACTTAGAAGGATAATTATGCCGTCTACAATTCCAATTAGAGAGATGGCTAGTCTTGGCTATTGGAACAGTTGACTCCATAGGTAGAGATATAGATGTACTCATTGGAAGAATGATACGCTGGACTTGACCTAAGTTGAATTAATTCTGAATCTGTTTGTAAATTAATTCACTTGTGACGTTCATTATGTGACTTTCCTAAATCCTGAGTTAGTCACTATGCGTATGTAACTCATGTGCTTTGATATAAATGGAGGCTTATGCTCTAAAGATAATCGAGCCAATAGCCGATATGCTGGGTACATGACTTGTGTATGACATGTCTTTACTAGCAATAATGAATTTCATATCTATTAAAGAGTAAAAGATATCCTCTCATTGACATTATGTGAATTGATAAATATTGAACGTGGTCACGAGTTGCTTGTTCTCGAATGAGCAATTTATCGTAGCCATTAGTTGAAAGTGATCATATCAGTCATTAAGAAGACACAATGGTGACAATGAGATAAAACAAAATTGTATTGAGTGAACAAATTTAACTCAAAGAAATCAATGATATCATATGAGGGTAACACACACATGGCAAGGTAATTGGACAAAGGAATTAGATGAATTGCTTTTGTAAAGAGTTTGGGGACTGACTTTATGGTTAAGTAAATTGCAAATTATCAGAACGATGCTTCTGAACATAATTGCAATTAACTTGAGCCTAATTGTATAAGTTCGGTTGGTCCCTCCACTAGCTCAACAAAAGCTCAATCGGGTTGCATTTGAATCAGAAGAAAATTCTATGACTTTGGAAATAATTTAATTGTTGTGGAATTAAATTAGGTGGTCATGAGTTGTTCAACTAGATAATTTAATTAAAGAATTTCCTAGAAAAATTAATTTAAAAAATCCTAGTGATTTTTGGGAAAATTAATTTTGATAAAGTAGAATTAAATTAATCAAATTAATTAAAAATAAATATGATATTTTTTAAATCAATTTTCAAGTCAAACAATTTTCCTAATGGGTAATTGAACTTGAAAATTAGACCCAAGAACCAAAAATCGAGACCAAAACTCAAAACTAGTTGAATTGGGCTTGGTGTGTGAAATAAACCGAACCCTATTATTCCTCGTGAGTAACCCTTGCTCGATCATTGCCTTATTTCTCTTTCTCTCACCTTCCTTATTTCTCCACATAAGAAGTCACAACATAATATAGCAATTACGACTAGCTCACGAGTTTTTGTGCATCAATGACTGAGTTTTTCTACTTTTGTGACTTTGTCACTTTTTGATCTTTTTCATACATCTCACTCACAATGCTTTTGTTTTTCATGTAATTTTTCTACTCATTTTGATTTTCTTTTTAAAATTTTCTTTTGTTGCACATATTGGCTAACCTATAATCACTATATCATATTGATTCTTCCTATTTCACTCTTGTTTTTACAAAATTCACTGTAATGTATCTACTTAACCCTCAATACATATGGCCAGACGTCTATAGTCATGCAGTTCAGGACTAAAGAAAAAGGGTAAATACAAATTAACGTTTTTGGCTAGGGTTTTGTATGAAGGTTCATCAAGAAGTGTTTTCCTACTCAAAATAGATACTAAAGATGAATAAACAGGGTTAGCTTTCTGGCTCTGGGTGTATACCAAACAATGCCTTAGGTCATTCCTAGGCATCTCAATATTCACAAATTTAATCAATCAAACACTCACAAATTCAGCTATTTATCATACATACTAGCATGCTCGTTTCCCTGTATTCTCTATATCATTTGGTATATTTAATTACTCAATACCTTTTTACAGTGTAATATATAGAACTTAGTAGTTTAATAAAAAAATTTAAAGTCATTTAGTATCTCGCCAAATTTATAGAAAACACAATCAACCTATGTACATGCTCCTAACCAATCACTTGTAATTTTACAAGCTCAAGCACACATTTGACAATAAAAATTAAAAGAAAAAACAAATTTCCTATGTTACCCCCATAGTTTAGATAACACATTGTCCTTATTGTGTAGCCCTGAAAAGATAAGAAAAAAAGTTACCCGATTGATCGTGACATTGCTATAGTCTAATGGTGGGTACTTTCTTCCTTATTAGTTGTAAGCTTGAAAATGTCGTGCTTTTTTCATGTGAGGTTCCTACATGGAAAATTTTAAAACAAAAAACACAAGCAAATATAAAAGTCTACGATTAATCCTACTCCTAAAATAATAAAATAAAAATGATCTAAAATTACAATCCTTAAAAAAAATTCAATTGCCTTTCTCAAAATCCATCTCTTCATCCTCTTCTCCTTCCTCATCCCCGCACCTTTCCTGTTCCTCACTTTCCTGCTCCTTTTCTTCTTGCTCTGAATGTATAGGATCAAACATATTCGATGAATAATTTGGTACTCTCATATTATTTTATCAAGCGTATTTTTGGAAAATTGAGTCTGATTCTTGCATCCAATGGATCGTCCAGTCTAATTTTTGAGTGTTGCATGTGCTAATTTCTTGTTATGTTGTTGATCCTGCTCTCCTCTTAGATAAAGTTGGGGTTGACGTCTTCTTTTTCTAGCTTTTATTCCAATCCTTTATTTGTTTTGCACGAAGCTCCGTGTACTGTGTATAGAGTGTATCTCCTATTATGCTTTTGGACGGCTTCATAGATTATTCCCTTGTCGTCATTGGAATGCCTTCTCTTTTGTACAGATCTATCATTAAGTGACGAAAGAAAATGCCCACTTTCTTAGCACTAAAACACCGTTTCATATAATGGTATATCTATGTCCCTATGCATACATGTTTTCTTTGCAAGACAACATAAAGTAAGATTGCTCAAAAGGTATTGGCATTAGACATATTCAAAGCAAGAGCAACTCGAGTGCACAAGATTTGTATCCATATTTTTATGATAGCAGACATTATTGCCTAATTAAAGGATGTGGGAATCTTAGTACCTGGGTGACACTTCCATTTACCCTTACCTTCTGTTAAGTAATTTATAACATTATTCATATTTATGTCTTTAAAATATTTTAAATCTGTTTCTTCCAAAAAATCATTTTCATAAAATGGAACGTTATAAAATTCACAAATAAGTCTAGGGGTGATTCTCACATTTTTTTCCCTCATATCGGTACCATTTCTGATGTGGTACCTTCTGTCCTTCTAAACTCTTAGTCTTAAAGATATCCATAAAATTCCTGAACTATAGGGACCACAATAGAGTCTTTTGGGATTACATAAAAGCGTTCCCATCTATGATATCGAACTAGAGGCCAGATTTCTTGACATAGCATCATTGACGATTCAAACACTCGTCCTTGAATAAATGTTTTTCCCTGAAGTTTTAAAAAGTATTTTTCCGTGTTTTGACTTTGAAAATTAGAAGGGTTTGTAATCGTTGATGATTCCAGTTCATTAGTTCTTCTAGATTTTTGCGGAGGCATATTTGATATTTCTAACTAGAATAACTAACACAAAACATGCAATAGTTGATAAAATAGTAAAAATAAGCTAGGAATCCTTAACCTCAGCTAGGGTGCTTTGGATTCCTCGTAGAATTTTTTTGACGTAGTCCCGTGAATGCTTTGTTTTTATCCCTGCACTGAGTAGAATCAAGAAAGAATGGTTTGTAAAATAGAGGAATTGGAATTTTAGTTGTTTAGAAATTTGAAGTTTTTGAAAGGTTTTAGATATGGTTTTAGGTTGAGTAGAAGTTTTAAGAAGAAAGTAAGATTAGAAATAAGTTAAGAATGAGTTTGGTTTTAAATTTAGGGGGCTTTAATGTTAAATTCATGTTCAGATTAGGTTAAAACAAATGGGTCATGCAATTGGGTTGGGTTGACCCTGCAAAAAAATTGCAGCGATGTCATGACACAGGGGTTCTATATCGCGACACCCCTGACAGGTTACCGATGTCATGACACACTCTGAAGATTTGAAAACATGGGTAAACTATCTTTTGTGTCACAACACAAGATTTTTGTTTCATAAGATTGAGATGATTTTCTTGATTCTTTCGATTCTAGACGAGGTGTCGCGACACAGGGGTACTGTGTTGTTACACTGACTCTGTTTTCGCCCAAACTTCCTATTTTCAAAGCTTATCAATTTCTAATTAAACAAAAAATTAATAAAGATTAAATTCTAAACCACCGTTTAGTTAAAAGTACAAAAATATACATAAAGTGAAAATTCAATTAATAATGTCAAGTTTTGCTACCGGATTCATCCTTCAGCTTAATCAATGTGTGTAACAGCCCATTTTTAGTCAAATAGGAAAAGTGGTTTTAGGACCACAAATTTGAGGTCAAAGTATTTATTTTATTATTATTTTTATGTTTATAGCATGATTGAGTGATTGTGTGAAAATTTCGTTAAGAAATTTTATCGTTTGAATGGTTTATTTGATAAAAAGGATTAAATCGCGTAAAGTGTAAAATGCATGTTCTATTACTTAAATGTGTCTATTAGCTATGGAAGATTACAGTGGAGGTCCTTATGTTGTAATTAGACCATTAAAATGGTGGGTGGACAATTATGGGCATATAATTTGTGATTTTTATGTTTTATAACCAAGGTTAATTTTGGTATTTAGTTATTAAGTTACAATAAATAAAAACAAAATCATAAAATGGTGCTCATCTTTCATCTACAACCGAAATTGAATGAAGAAAAAGAAGCCTTTGTTGAGCTAGGTTCGGCCAACCTTATTTTGTCAATTGTAAGTCCGTTTTTGTCCCGTTTTTAATGATTTCTATTTTTAAGATCGTTGCAACTAGTATTAGCTAGCCCAGGGACTATTTTGCAAAACTGGTAAAGATTTTGAATTATGCCATTGATGAATATATGTGTGTTTTGATATTTGATGATAGATTATGAATATTTGATATGAATTGTACAAGTTTTGTTAAGTGATTTTGAGTGAAAATGCAAAATAGGGATTTATTTGTAGAAATATGAAAATTTGTGGTCAAAATGTGAAATAAATGGAAAATATGGGCTGCTAGGGGCATAATGGTAATTCGGCTAGCATGGGGTTATTTTGAATTTCATTAATTTGTGATTTTATGAAATAAGAACTAAATTGTGAAAAATGTGAAAGTTTAGGGGCAAATGTGTAAAATAGCCCTAATGTATAAATTGGACTAAATTGAATAAATGGATGATTAAATGAGCTAAATTTTAAATTATATAGATCAAGAAAAGCAGGATACAGACTTAGATCGAGGAAAGAACAAGATATCGGATTAGTCGACCGTGTCGTCGTTTTCACATCTGAGGTAAGTTCATATGTAATAAGCATTTTTTTAATTATGCTTTAAATGCTTGGATATTGCATAAATTGTATATACAATACTACAGTAATGTTTGATGACAATTCAGTTATGTATGACACTTAGTGTGCGGTTCGAGATAGCTTTGGCTATGTATGGCACTTAGTGTGCGAGATTAAAATAGCTTCGGCTATGTATTGGCACTTAGTGTGCGAGAATTCAGGTATTTGAAATCATTCCATTTGGGTAAGAGTTTTTTACGAATTGGTTCAGGTATGTATATGAATCATACGAGCTTAAAATCGAAGAAATTATGAAGTTTGCATATAATCATATGATTAAGCATGTGAAAGGTTTGTTAGTATTTATGAATTACAAGCTAACAAATTCAAATTGATGATTTGTTTATTTATGATTAGTTGAGTTTATTTCATACGAGCTTAGTAAGCTATATAGCTTACTTTGTTGCTTTTCCATGTTTTATAGTGATTTCAAAGCTAGCTCGGATTTGGGGATCGTCGGAGACTTCATCACACTATCCGCTAACACTTTGGTACTTTTGAAACTATGTTTTGGGTCATATGGCATGTATAGGGACTTTGATTCAATTTTTGTAGATGATGTAGCCATTTGATTTGGCTTATAAATATCTATGTTTGGTTTGTATGTAGCCAAGGAAGTTGGCATATTTTGGTTGATTTGGATGTGTTTATAAATGTGCTAATGGTTTTGTTTTAGGTTTGGTAATTGACCTATCTTGTGAGATTGAGGGTGGATTTATGATGTTTAATAATATTAGGTATTTTGAATGTTAAAGGGTTGATAATTGGGAAGCCATGTGCTTGTGAATTGGTACATGATAATGCATGTTTGGAAGGGTTTAGTTAATTAAATTGTATATGTGAATTATGTATGAAATTAGATGAAAATTTGTGGTATATTTGTGATTTGTATTGATGGTAAAGAAATGGTATGATTTGAACAATTTTTGAGGGTGTTTGTTTGTCTTGAATTGGTACCATTTGGATTGTTTAGGTACATGCAAATTTGGGTGTCAAAATGGCTTGGTAAATAACCTATTTTTGTCCACATGGGCAGAGACACGAGCGTGTGTCTCAGCCGTGTGTGACACATGGTTATGTTACATGGCCGTGTGTCCCCTGGTGTGGTTTTAGAAATCTAGTCAGTATGCTCCACACGGCCTCACACACTAGCATGTGACTTGGCCGTGTGGCATAAGTCAGTATACCCTATAGGTTTGACACGACCTAGTACACAGCCTGGCACACGGGGGTGTATGGTCATTTTTAAGGCCAACGGGCTAGTCACACGGGCGTGTGTGTTGGCCGTGTGACACAAGTCAGAGAGTTACACGGGGTCAGACACGGGCTGGGACATCACTATGTGCTCCCATTTCGAATGTCCACACGGTCTGTGACACTGGCGTGTCTGGTAGCCATGTGAGACACACTGCCTAGCCACACGGGTGTGTGTCCCCTTGATAAACCGTAATAGTAACATATTTTAAGCCCACATTTAGCATGCTTTTGGATGATTTATCCCTAGAATTATGTAATTGGGTGCTTTTAATCCTTTGTTTTCATGTTTTATACTCAGAAATGCACCTGAGGATGAAAAGAACGAGAACTGGGCCCAAAACGGAGTAAATGAGCCATATCACGAAATCAACACGGCCTGGGCCCAAGCCACACGGCCGTGCCTCATCAAACAGACTCGAACACCGCCTGTCCACGACTCACACGGGCGTGTGCCATGGGCGTGTCCCTGACGTGAGAAAGAAGAATTTCATTCGGATTAGGGTACTTAGAGGCAAATAAAGCCATTCCAAGAGCCTATATATACACCCTAAAGGCCGACCTTCAGGGGGAGTCGAGTTAGGCGTCCAGCGAGGCCAAAGAGCCGAGCCAGAGGGGTCAGAATTGTGGAATTTACTCGAAGAAAGCCAGTTGATTCATCTCAAGAAGCCGGAGTCATACTCAAGACGGAGGATCTCTCTTCAATTTCTTCAGGGGGTTTTAGAGTTTTTCTTATGTGTTGTTTTATCTTTTCTTCTGAGATGTATTCTTTTATGATTATGAACTAAACCCTCAGATACCTAAGAGGGATGAAACCTAAGATGAATCTTGTTATCGTTTGCTAAACTATATGATAAATACTTGATTTGTTCTTAATTATGTGTTTTTAATTCTTGTTTTGATGTTTCCGGGATATTAATTCAAGTTTGATGTGCTTAGGTGGAGGAGCAAAAGTCCCTGCCTAAGAGTAAATCTAGCATAATTAAGCGGAGTTGATCGCACGCCTAGACATAGGGTGACGAGATTTTGCCGGATTAGTGTGAAACCTAATATTAGAGTCCATAAATCGAGTTAATGCAATTCTAGGGGTTTTAATTAGAAAGAGATTTCAATTAATCAACCTAGGGTTAGACGTTAGTAGCCTCGACGGAGGTATTAATATAACTTAGGGAATCCCACGGATCAAGTCAAGTGAATACATCGTCTGGTTCAGAGTTAGATAACAAGTGAAGTCTAGGTGGATTCTTCCTCGGGTATTGTCTAAATCAATTGGTTTTTCCCGCAAGTATTTTCCCCAATTTCGTTCTCCTTGTCTTAGCATCTTTAGCTTAGTAGTTAGTTAATTTTAGATTAGATAAAAATTCCTTTAATTTTTAGGCTAAATAATAAAAAGAAAGTTAGTATTAGTACTTCAGGTTCCTTTGGGTTCGACAATCCGATCTTGCCACTAGCTATACTACTGTTCGATAGGTGCGCTTGCCTTAATCGTTGTCACAGTTAGTTTCTAGGCTCGATCATTCATTATATAAATTTTTAAGATCTGGCAGCACACATCAAGTTTTTGGCGCCGTTGCCGGGGAACAGAATATTAAGAAAGCTCAATTTTTATTACTTTAGCCATTTTTTTTATTTTCTGAATTTTTTTATTTTTATTTTGCTTTTAACTTTGCTAATTTTTCTTCTTTTATTTGTCCCTAGCAGGTACCTCTAGTTTATGACTAGAAGGAACCCGACATGACCCCTGATTTACGATAGTGAAATAGAACATACCGCTCGCAGAAACTGAAAATGATGTCACTGAATAATTATCAGTGCCAAGTTATGAGGACAAAGCCTACTAAAGCAGCCGATGTTTTCAACCTTGACACGGTCACCATGTTATCAAACCAGGTAGAACTGATGAATAAAAAGATTTATGGTTTATGTGGTGTTACGCAGGTACATCCAGTAATACAGTACGATACAAATGGAAGAGGGGTGAACAACACAGAATATCTATCTTACAACCCTAGCACAGAGAATAAACAAGTCAACTATATGGGTAACTATTCTAGACCTCAAAATAATTTTTATAGTAACACTTATAATGCAGGTTGGAGGTACCATCCAACTTTCTCGTGGGATGATCAAGGTAGTCAAAGACCGCAACTTCCTCCAGATTTTCAACAACCACCTCACCAGTAGGAACAGGAGCCAAACCTTGAGGAGATGCTGACAAAATTTATAGCGGTGTCAGAAACTCATTTCCAAAACACCGAAATAGCACTCAAAAATCAAGAAGCATCGATTCAAGGGATCAAGAATCAATTAGGTCAGCTTGCTAAGCTGATCTCAGAACAACCACAAGAAAGCTTGCCAAGCAACACTGAAACTAACCCAAAAGAGCAAATTCAAGCCGTAACAACTCATGACAGTGAAAGGTTAGTGGAATTTGACCCGAGGCAAGAGCCTATGGTAAGTGAAGGTAAGGTTGAAGTAAGCCATGATCTACCAAACCCGGTAATTACAGAGTACCAAGCTCGTGTGCCATACCCCAATGCGATAAAGAAAGACCACACAGAGGCACAATTCGGTAAATTTCTTAAACCTCCAAAGAAGTTACATATTAACTTGCTGTTTCTTGAAGCTCTTTCGCAGATGCCAGATCCTAAACCTCGTGTCAATAAAGAAGAAATTCATGAGGAACGAAGGCTTTGGATCGATGAACTAGATGAGTGGAAGACACACTTCACAGAGAAACTAAAAACACACAAAGCAAAAACAAGGTAACTCCACGACAAACTTAATGAGGGGACAACCCCGCTTAAGATAGGTGATCAGGTACTCAAAATCTTCCCAGATGGAACAATCGAGGTAACTAGTCCTAAATTTAGAACTTTTAAGGTAAACACTACTCGACTTAAACTTTATATCAATAACCGAATTGATCGCATGAGAAAGGATTTCCACCTTCTCAAACCACCATGATTGTCCGGTAAACACTACTCGACTTAAACTTTATATCAATAACCGAATTGATCGCATGAGAAAGGATTTCCACCTTCTCAAACCACCATGATTGTCCGAATAACAGGTAAGTCTAGCTTAAGACTTTAAACGAGCGCTTCTCGGGAGGCAACCCGAGCACTAACCCCATTAATTTTTATATTTTCAAATTTTAGAATCTACCTAAGAACTAACCAGACTTTTAGGAGCAGGTTTCATACCCACACGACCTTGCAACACGACTGTTTCATGCCATATAGATTTAGCTTAGGATACAATAAAATCAGGCCGGCTGCTTCGAGGATTTAATTTCAAACGGTTCGAGTTGCTCCCCCAAGTTCACCTCTACCAATTCCTATTCGGTTCCTTTTCATTGACTCCATCCAAAATTCAAGAAGTTTCACTTCTCTCCCTATCTTATGATTTTATTACTATTTTGCTATTATCTATCTTTGTACATTGAGGACAATGTACATCTTAAGTGTGGGGGGGTTAACTATAGTATTATTTGAAAATCACTGAATTATATCTTGTTCTTAAGTAATTTTCTCATATTATGATAAAGAATGATTTTTCTTTTGAATCATGATTTTTATTGATATGTTTTGGATTAAGCCATTGATAATTGCGCAATGATGATTTAAACTTTAGGAGACTAGAGAATCAAACATGATAAGTCTATTTTTCAAAAATTAAATTTTTTGCTAGGTTGTCTACCTAAATTTGAATATTACTTTGAAGTTTGAAATTTGCAAGGTTGACATCAAATACCCATAATTTTTGTGAGATTCAGAGCCTTGTAGAGCATATTGATAAATCGTAAAAGTAACATATTTTAAGCCAACATTTAGCATGCTTTTGGATGATTTAAGCTTTGAATTATGTAATTTGGTGCTCTTAATCCTTTGTTTTCATGTTTTATACTCAGAAGAGCACCGGATGATGAAAAGAACGGAAAACGAGCCCAAAATGGAGTAAATGGGCCATATCATGAAATCCACACGGCCTGGGCCCAAGACCACACGGCCGTGCCTCACTCAACAGTCTCGAACACGGCCTGGCCACGATTTACACGGGCGTGTGCCATGGGCGTGTCCCTGCCATGACTAAGAGAAATTTCACTCGGATTAAGTGGAGTTGATCGCAACCCTAGAAATAGGATGACGAAAATCTGCCGGATTAGGGTCAAACCTAATATGGGAGTCCATAGATCGAGTTAATGCAATTCTAGAGGTTTTAATTAGAAAGAGATTTCAATTAATCAACCTAGGGTTAGACGTTAGTAGCCTCGACGGAGGTATTAATATAACTTAGGGAATCCTACGGATCAAGTCAAGTGAATACATCATCTGGTTCAGAGTTAGATAACAAGTGAAGTCTAGGTGGATTCTTCCTCGGGTATTGTCTAAATCAGTTGGTTTTTCCCACAACTATTTTCCCCAATTTCGTTCTCCTTGTCTTAGCATCTTTAGCTTAGTAGTTAGTTAATTTTAGATTAGATAAAAATTCCTTTAATTTTTAGGTTAAATAATAAAAAGAAAGTTAGTATTAGTACTTCAGGTTCCTTTGGGTTCGACAATCCGGTCTTGCCACTAGCTATACTACTGTTCGATAGGTGTACTTGCCTTAATCGTTGTCACAGTTAGTTCCTAGGCTCGATCATTCATTATATAAATTTTTAAGACTCTGACAGCACACATCACCCATGTTTTGAGAAAAATTTTCAAAGTTTTGTGAAAGTTACTTGAGTTATCGGTTTTGTCCTGAACCACTCCCAAAGCATGTTTAGGGCCTCGTAGGCTCATAATAGGGACCATGTGATTGAAATTGATTGATGATTGCTTGGAATGTGAAATTTTATGCAAAGTTGAATGTTTAATTGTTTTATAAGTTCTCTAATACTCCGTAACCCTATTCTGGCGTTGAATACTGGTGAGGGGTGTCACAATGTGCTCGTGGATGCTCTTCCTATTTTGTGTCTATAAGTGTTTTTCTAGCACCCACCTTGCCACTCCATCTTCCTCCGCTTGTCCCATTTTTTGAACTTGCTTTCTGTACCTGTACTGATTATAGAGAACTTTAATGTGATCTGAGTATTTTTTAAGCTCCCCTAACCCAAGTATTTCATATATAGATAAGGCCATTAAATTAATACTGGCTCCTAAATCACTAACCGCCTTTGGACGTACTAATTTCCAAAGTGTGACTGCTGCAACTAAAGATATAGATTTGAGGCGGTGTCTACAAGTATACGAATCAGTGTGTAACATAGTTTTACAACGAAGTACGTAATTACTCCAAGGATCGTACCCAAGGGAGGTGAGTACTAAATTAAAGTTAACCTAAATGCAAATAGAATTAATTTGTAATATCCTGTTTTTGGTGGGTCTGTGCATTTGGTATGTTGTATGGCTTAGTTGGTAATTGAGGCTTTGAGGTGTGTAGTGGGCTCAGGCTCGGGCTTAAACCTGGGTTAAATTACTGGTAAATAGTGTAAGGTTATAATTTAAGTAAGTACCTGTGTTTGGCAGTAAGTTGGGCTTGAGGCCCAAAATTTAGTGATGCTGTAAGGGGCATGTAGGTGACGTCAAAAGGGGGAGGCATTTGGGCCAAGTATTGCCGTTTGGGCCCAAGTGTTTTGGGGCAAAATTCAGCACATAGGAGGGTAGGGGGATGGACGACAATGGCTAAAATTTAGGAGCTGTATTTCTTTTTAATTTAGTGATTAAAAGCTGATAATTAAAAGGGAAGAGTTGGTTTTAAGGTGGCCTCTTCTAAAGGTGAGATAGGGATTGGGTTATCATGCAAGATAAGAGCTATCAGGAGGGGGAGAGTTGGCTGAAACTCCAACTCTGAGTGTGTGCTTGTGTATTGCTGAAATTTTGAAGCCTAGTGTTCATCTTTTCCATTTGTTTTCTTTTCTTTCTTTCTCACTTACTCTTCTAGCCGAAGATTCTCTTCTCCTATTCTCTCAAATTCTTTTCTTTGCCGCAACTCTCCAACACATTCTTCTTTTCATTCTTTTCTTCCAAAGCCGAATACCCTGGTCTTCATCTTCCTCTCCCATAGCCGAAACTACAAGGGTGGATTTTTCCCAAAGGTGCACCATAAGCCGAATACTCCTTAGTAGTCTGGTGAGTTTCGGGATTTCTTTCCTCTGTGATTTCTCTATTTCTATCAAGTTTCTAATCCGAATCATTTGTACTAAGGCTCTGTCGATTTCACTCTCTACCCCTAGAAGCCGAATCCTGTCTTGCTATAGCCAGAAGTACCGATTTTGGAAAGTCAAAGGTGGGTGGTTGATGGTAGGTTTGGCCGAATGGCCTTTCTTGTTTATTTGTGGTTGGCCGAATGTGTTATGGTACTTGATTGGTTACGAAAAAAGGGATTGGTTTGATATACTGGTGTTGGCCGAATGTAGGTAGATTGGTGGTGACGTTTTCTTGAAGACTTTCGAGATTCGACAGTTTAGGTAAGGTTGCGTTTTTGTGTTATAAGTATTTAATTAATTAGATCTCACCGTTTACATTCGGTTTAGTGACCAAGGAGTTATTATGGACAATATTAACAGTCAAGCAGTAGGAGGGGTTGGATCTGTAAACCCAACGCCAAAGTAGCGTAGAAGCAGTGAAAGCTTTAGTACGAAAACCAGGTGTGTAACTCTTACACACTTTCCTACTTAATATGTTAATGTTGTGTGTTATTAAAAGCCGGAATGACGGCAATGGTTACCATAATACCCTTGTGGGTATGAGCGAGGATGCCGGGTAAGTTGTTATTATTGCTCGCGTTGATTGTGATCTATGAAAGCATGTTATTCTGTAAACGTAGTTTTATATGTTAAGCATGATCATACTGATATTGGTTGCATGAGTATATGCCATGGGTGATGAGAGGAGGGGGAGTATGATCTATCAGACTGTCACCAGTGATTTGGTATCACACAGTGGGTTGGCCCCACATATTATAAAAATTGTGACTAAGTCTCCGTGGTTTGTCACCACCAGTGGTTTGGTACCACATATGCTATTATTGTAACTTCGGTTACCAGTGGTTTGGCACCACCAGTGGTTTGGTACCACAAGGGGTAGATTTGGGAGACATGGATGGATACTTAGGTTGGATGGGTTGCATGACTTGCATATTATTGTATGAATTTGTGTAAGGGCGTATTTTCTCTTGGGATGGGGATTTATACACTGAGTCTAGGCGACTCACCCCTTCCGTTATATTTTGCAGATCAGGCTTAGATCGTGGATATGGAGCCGGAATGGACTCAAGGCGGCCATGCACAGCATTTGGTTTATTACAGAGTTTTCAATTCGGACTTAGTTATTTTATTAAATTTTGGTTTTTCAGTTATGTAATAAGGCCGCTGAAGTTTTATTTTGGGTTTTCTTTTATTATTTAGTAGATTCTAAAGTTCTTACTCAATACATTGATAAATTTACGAAATGGATGTTTTCAAATCCTAATAAATACTTGTCTTTTTATATACCATGACTAAGTATTAGATACGAAAGAAACAATAGGGCAATCAAGTTTTTTTTTTTTTAAAGCCAAGTATCAACATGTATTACACATTGCAAAATACAACAACTTTCTCTTAATACAAATCAACAAAACAGTTTTCAAACGTTTTCTTCCCGTGGCACGCCAGATTCAGTTGTAGCGTTTTAACCGAGTTTAGGGTGTTACATTTTGGCATCAGAGCCTGGTTCAAAAGCTCGGTTGTGAGCTTAAGGCCCAAAATATGTTTTAAAAGTAAGTGAAACGAAATTTTTCGGAAAGCATGGCACCTGAGTCTCCGGCACTGATCCACCCAGTTAAGTACCCTAACTTTTGCTGTGATATTTATATGTTAGGCTTTGTGGGCTTTAGACATAGACGTAGTTAAGCATGATAGTACTGATGGACCTTATGTTGCTCGAAATTCTTATGTCAATTTGTCTTTTGATAACTCCCATCAAGCTCATCAATTGTCTCATTTGATCTTGTAGCTTAATTAATGTTTTCGTAGTGTTAGTGCATGTAATGACCCGAAATTTACGGTTATCGGAAAGTGTATTTTTGGGTCTGTTTTCGTAAAATGGATTCGTAAATATTTATTAAAAATATTTACGAAGTTAGTTGCGTGGTTGTTTAGGTTTTGGAACTAAATTAGCAATTAAGCCATAAGTGACAAGTGTATGGTAATAGTGAAATACATGTGTAAAAATAATAATCATAAGTATAAAATAATAATACATGTATTCTTATTATTTAAGTAATATTAATTATAATATAATATAATAATAAGATTAAAACATAAAAATAAAATAAGAAACGAAAAGAAAAAGAAGAACAAATTGAAATGAAAACAGAAAAGAAAGAAGGAAAGAAAAAGAAAGAAAGAAAGAAGGAGAAATTAGGGATTTTAGGGTTCAAACTCAAATTGGTAAGTCAATTTAACCCCTTTTCTTGTAATTTCAATGTTTTTAGAATCCTAGAACAAAATACTACTTGATTTATGTTGAAATTTTAGAAGTTTGTGAATTTTTAGAAGTTGTTCATGTTGAATAAATTCAAGTGTTAGGGGGTTAAATTGATAGAAATTCAAGTTAAAAGTGAAAAAGGGATTGAATTGTAAAATAAATCATAAATTTTGAGTAATAGGGACTAAATTGAGAGAATTTTGAAATTAGGGTTTATGGTGAAATTTGAAAGTTGAAATTAGTCTAAAGTGAGATTTGAATGAAAACATGAAATTAGTTTTAAATAAAATAAATTTAGTTTTGATTAGGGACTAAATTGAAATGTGAGCAAGAGTTGAATAACAATTGAAATATTTAATGTGAAATTGTGTGTATTGATGATTTTAATTTTTTTAATTTCCGTAACTAACGTTGTGCCAGAGACCTCAGTAAGAATGGAAAGGAAAAAGTTGACGAGGAGTAACTCGAAAAATTACGGTTTGTATTTCTATAATCCGAATTTAATTATTATTAATTATTGTATGTTGATTAATAAGTATGGTAAGTGAAATGAGGTAAGTATTGATATTATGATGTTGAAATTGAATACATGAATATATGTGAATATTGATTTGTAATGGATATTGGTTGAAATGGAAAATGTGGTTTGAAAACCCTATTAACTGTATTGGGCTGAGTCGGGTATAGTTGGCATGCCATAGGATTGGAAGTGTTCAGGGATATTTCGACTACGAGTCGATGAGACACTGGGTGTCAAATTATTACTTCAGATAAATTCAATTAGGTACTGGGTACCAATTTGCTTCGGCATAGCCGATGAGACACTGGGTGTCAATTTATTACTTCGAATTATCCGATGAGGCACTAGGTGCCATACTTGTGTGTTTTGGTTGGATCTATGTATCCGCCAAAGTCCGAGTCATGTTAATAGGGTTAAATAAATGAATTTGCAATAAGATTGATATTGAATGTGAACTTGAAATTGGACATTGAATTGAATTGTACAAATGAAATGCATGAACCAAGGGTTTATGAAAGAGTATTGTTATTGCTAAATGATATGTGAATCAAAGTAAGAAAAGCTATTTGAATTAGCTAATGATGAGAAATGAAGGTTAAATGGATGAATTGAATTATTGATTGGCTAATGTTTATATATATGGTTAATAATGTATGTATTATAATGTTATTTTCTTTAAAGTATTCGGATTATAAATAATGTTATTTTCTTTAAAGTATTCGGATTATAGAAATACCACTGAGTTTATACTCAGCGTACGGTTTGTTTTCTGTGGGCAGGTTGGGTTAAAGTCGAATTGCTGAATCAGCATCCAAAGCCAATCCCGAACTCAAGTGTGGTGAAGTATGTTCTTTTTGGTAATGGCATGTACCTAGGATAATATGATTGTCATTTTGGGAAATGTTTGTAAATGATATTGTAATATGATAATGGTTGGTTATATATGATATGTTAAGGTTATCAAATGATAAGTTTTAGTAGAAAATTAGTATGAAATTAGAGTTGATTTGAATGGTGTTCAATTAGATTGATTTGAATAGTATATGTGAAGTACCTATGAAATTACATTGGTTAGGTCATTAGATTAATGATCTTGATATATTTTAGATGTATTTGAATGTGTTTTGGATTGGTTGAACATTTGGTTATTGAGTTGCTTGTTGTTTAAGTTTGCAGGGTTAGTAAACTTGATGTTTAAGGTTCATTTTGAGTCCACACGGCCTGGCACATGGACGTGTGATCAAACCGTGTGAGACACACAACTTACACATGGGCATGTGAATAGGCTGTGTGTCCCTACAACCTAAATTTTCAAAACAGAGTGCTCAGGTATTACCACACGGGCAGAGACAAGGGCGTGTGACTTGGCCGTGTGAGATAAGTTAGGGAGTTACACGGGGTAGGACACGGCCTGAAGCATGGGCATGTTATAAGGTCACATGGGTGTGTTCCTTGGCCACACGGGCGTGTGTGCCCTGTATTTAGGAAAAATTTTGAAATTTCACGAAAAATGTTGAAATTTCACGAAAAAATTTCTAGACTTCTGATTAGGTCCCGATTTGTTTCTAACATGTGAATTGGGCCTCGGGAGCTCAATAAAAAGGGACATTATGATTAAATTATGATGTGTATGTTAAATTATTATGTGATTGTTCGTAATTGTCCTGAAATGTTCAGTAATGCTTCGTAACCCTGTTTCGACGACGGATAAGGGTTAGAGGGTGTTATAATGCACTCAGACTGCACCTGTTTTACTTTAGCTCTCATTAAATGGATCCCTCGATCCGATCCAAGTGTTGACCATATACAATATGGTCATTTGGGTTGGCTCTTTCTTGAGGCTTCTGCAAATAAGAAGGTTGAAAATTAGTATTTTTAATTGGTTGCCCACCGTTACCTCCTCCTTGATTTCCGCCCCATCTCAGGTTTGGGTGATCTCTCCAACAAGGATTGTAAGTGTTTGAATAAGGGTTTCCACCCCTATTTTCAACATAGTTGACATCATTAGTTGGATTACTAATGTAATGAAAAAACGGTTCATCTCCTCTATATATAGATGACGCGCTAGATGAGGACTCTATGCGGTTGAGTCTGTCAACAATTTGTTGGAATTTATTATCCTTCTGGACAAATTTTACCGTAGATGGTTTCTATGCATATGTATAGCATCTAGTTGGCCTTTGGTAGGAATTTATCACCATATTTTTATCAACTCATCCGCATCTTTGTATGTTCAATTCATCAAGGCTCCTCCTACGACTCTATCTAGTTCTGAACGTGTGTGCACATTCAACCTATTGTAGAAAATTTGGAGCCTCAGCCATTCAGGTAATCTATGATGTGGGCATCTCTGTATTAGCGTTTTAAAACATTCCTAGGCTTCATGAAAACTCTCTCCTTTTAACTATTTGAATGTTGTGATCTTTCTCCTTAGTTGGATCGTCTTGATAATAAGGAAAAAAAACTTTTGTAAAAATTTTCCTGCAAATTCATCCCATGTCATGATGGATCCTGGTGCCAGCGAATCTAACCAAGAAAAGGCGTTATCGATTAAGGAGAAGGGGAACAACCAAAGATGAATAGCTTCATCGGTGACCCCATTGTATTTAAATGTATCATAAAGCTAAATAAACCGTTTTAAATGATAATTTGGATCCTCCGCCATGGTGCCTCTAAACTGCAAGTTGTTCTGGATCATCTGGATCATGGTTGGTTTTATTTCAAAACTGTTACTCGTGATGGCTGGCCTTATGATGCTTCCTTGAACCATCTCCAGATTTGGTAGCACATAGTCCCTTAGGGTTGTTTCATTGTGTGCCATACGTATATTTGCAGGTAGATGCAGTTGTGGTGGTAAGTCCTATGGGTTATTGTTGTTAATCTCATCAAACAACGGATTATTGTGTGGTAAATTGCCTACGATAGGTGGTTGATTCTACATCTGTTGTTGCTACTATTATTGCAAACGATTTTGGCAAATTAGTCTATCTGGATTAGTAGTTGGCTCTATAGTTGTTCCCCTATTACGAGTCATATACTGAAACCAAAAAGAAAATAGAAGATATTAGTAAAAATAAAAATAAAAATATAATTTGTATCTATAATTTATTAATTTCCTAATTATTTTATTAAAACGTAAAAATTAGAATCAATTTAGTAACGTTGCCTCCCCGGCAATGGCGCCAACAACTTGACCACCTCCAGATGTACCAACGCCTGGAGTGTGAATACTGCAACAAAGATAAATGGAATTGAGGCAGTGTCCATAAGTATACAGGTCAAGTTGTAATATAGTTACAACGAAGTAGGTAAGTACTCTGAGGATCGTACTTAAGGAAGGTGAGTACTAAATTAAATTCAACCTAAACGCAAATAAATTTAATTAGTACTTTAAATAAATCATACTACGAATAAACATAAATAAGATATTTTTGGGTTTTTATAATAAAGAAAATAAAAATAGAAAAAGTAAAGTGAGCTTTGGGAATATGAAATCTAACTTAATCAAATCTACATATGGCTGATTACCTCGCTTTGGAGATCATAACTAATTCCTATTTGGGTTTCTATTCAATCAACTAGTCGGTACCCTCGTAGGATCTCTCATTCATCCACTAAACTAATGAGTCGGCAAGAACTACTTATCTTTCGATCTCACAGTCTAGACCTGTTCGGGGCTAAGGTGTTCACGGATATAACATACCAATTTTGGGTTAATTCCCACCAAAATGACTTCCTAGGGTTTTGAAGCCCAGGGTTTAAATTCTTACTCTCCTAAACAGTTGATCTGCTAAGAGTTAGCTCCTTGTGCATCTCATGAACACAATAAACTTGATAGTAAAGATAAACATAATTAATGAATCAGGAGAAAGGTTTAAGAGAATCCTGAATTGTATTGATTGAAGCTCAGAATCCATAATAGTTTGATCATGGTTACAACTCATGTTCTCCAAAGAATACAATATAGAAAAGACTGAAAATAAACCTAAAGCCTAAAAGAAAGGAAAACTAAAAACTAAAATTACAAAGAAAACTTAAAGTATGAAAAGTTGTTCTTAAACAAGTGTTTTAAAAGCCTATTTATAGAGTTAGGGTTGTCGTCGTCCTTAACCCTAGGTCAGCTAACGTTCTCGTGTTTTAATTTCCATTGTGCAGACCAAAATTCCCATGTCTCGTAAGTGCTTCCTATATAAGACTGATGTCGCAACACCCTCGTCCCTGTGTTGGGATATCAAAGGCAGTATGCATGGTTCAAGGGTAGCTTCAAGGGTGTGTTGCGACACCCAAGGTAGTATAGTAGTTTTGGCATTCTGCTCCCTATGTTGCAATGTCGAACTCCTAGTGTTGCAACACATCAACCAGCTTTGAGTTCCTATGGCTCTGAATGGTCTCCTGCACACTTACTAAGTACGTTAACTTGCCTTTAGGCCTCATTAGGCCCCTAAGGTCAATAAAAGACTTAAAATGAATTTTTTATTGAATTTAACTAAACTAAGAAAATATAAATAAAACATGCTAAAATTGCTTATATTCAAGATCCTCAAGTACAAAAACTAGTTTAATCTATTACACCAAATTACGGCAGATCAAACAACCCCACACTTAAGTCATTGCTTGTCCTCAAGCAAAGCAAAATAAAAACAAAAAGTCATTTGTTTCTGCACCAAACAAGATTAAAATAAGAAGAAATTTGCAACAAAGCAATAAGGAAAAGTAAAAAAAAAAAAGGTTTAGGGTTTAGAAGGATTTAAGAAATTTCGAGAGAATTGAGTTTAAATGTTAAAAGAGGTTTAGGGTTTAGTTAAAAGTGTTTTTTGGATTTTGAAAGAAATATTTTAAGGTTAAAAACTGGGTAAAATTAAGTTAAAATCCGGCGGGTTATGCGATCGTGTCAGGTTGACCCTGCAAAAAATTGCAAAAATGTTGCAACACAAAACCTCTCTGTCGTGACACTCCTGGTAGGTTACTGATGTCGCGACACACTCTGAAATTTTGAAAACCTGGGTAAATTGTTCTCTATGTCGCGACACAAGGGTGCTGTATCACGACATTGAGATGATTTTCTTGATTCCTCCAATTCTGGATGAGGTGTCGTGACACAGGGGTTCTGTGTTGTGATGCCGACTCTGTTTTTGCCCAAACTTCCCATTTTAGAGCGTCTCGGTTTCTATTAAACAAAAATTTAATAAACATTAAAGTTTAAACTATCAGTTAGTTAAAAGTACGAAAATATACATAAAGTTAAAATTCAATTAATAATGTCAAGTTTTGTTGCCGGATTCATCTGTCAGCTCAATGAATGTGCCCGTGGATGTTGTTCCTATTTCATGTCTATTACTGTTTGTCCAGCATCCATCATGCCACTTGATATTCCTCCGCTTTTCCCATTCTTTTTACTTGTTTCTTGTACTTGCACTGCTTACAGAGAAAACTTCCCCTAGCTCAAGGTAATTAGGGATTTTTACAGATATTTCAAGACATTGCTTTCCTAATTTTTCCCTACTTATCTCATTCTGCTGGTGACCACATTTAAAATTTTCTGCCTCACCATTGATTCTCATTGTTAATTCATTGTTTTCCAAGTCAATGGTGGATCTGGATGTCGCTAAAAATGGTCTACCCAATAGAATGGGTATCTCACGATCGTCTTCAAAATCTAAGATAATAAAATCAGTCAAGATGATAAAGCTCCTCACTTTGACCAACACATCTTCAAGTAATCCTTTCGTTTGTACTGGAGACCTATAAGCTAATTGTAGTGTGATCTGAGTATTTTTAAGCTCCCCTAACATGATTTTTTCATATATAGATAAAGGCATTAAATTAATGTTGACTCCTAAACAACATAGAGCCTTGATAAAATATATATCCCTTATCTCTATAGGTATTGTAAAACTCTTTGGGTATTTTAGTATTAGGGGCATCTGTGTGGATATAATCGCACTACATGAGGCGCTTACGTTAACTTGCTCTCCTATTTTTATTTTCCTTCGCCTAGACATAATTTCTTTTAAATATTTTGCGTATTTAGGAACTTTTTCAATTAAATCAATTAAAGGAAAGTTAACATTCAGGGATTTAAACAAGTTTAAAAAACTTACAAATTCCTCCTTATCCCGTCTTTGTTTATCTTCTACACGTGAAGGGAATGGCACCCTTGTCTGTGTAGGTTCCTTGATTGGCTCTTCCTCCTGCTCAACTATCGGCTCAACTTCCACCTTTGGTTCTGGTTCAGTCTCAGTTTCTTGGGATTTTCTTGAAGATCCTCAGAATCCTCTTTATTCTCCTCGTGAACTGATTTTTCTGGGCTACTCAGTACTTTGCTAGAGCAGAGCGCGATTGCTTTCACATGATCCTTCCCTTCTCTCCGAGGATTATTCTCTGTGTTGCTTGGAATTCCTCTGCCAATTTGTCTTTTGATATCTCCCATCATGCTCATCAATTGTCTCATTTGATCTTCCAACTTAGTCAATGTTTTCGTAGTGTTATTGCAGTCAGACTGCACCTGTTTTACTTCAGTTCTCATTGACCGCATCTTAACACCTCTCACCTGTATTCAACGCCGAATATGGTTACGGAGCATTACCGGACTTACAACACTTATAAACATACATTTCATATACAATTTATCATGTCAAATACAGTTCAATCTCAACCTATGATAGTGTCCCTTAATCGAGCTTACGAAGCCTTAAACATGCATTAGAAATGGTTGGGGACTAAATCAATAGCTCGAGAAATTTTCAACACTTAGCCAATTTTTGCTTCAAACAGAGGACACATGCCCGTATGAACAGGCTGTGTGTCTCACACGGCCACCAGACACGCCCATGTCACAGGCCGTGTGAAAACAGGGGGTACATACTGACTTGGGTCACACAGCCAACCACACGTCCGTGCGTCTAACCCGTGTGCCCTTCGAAGTGACTACGCACGCCCATGTGCCAAACTTTGTATTAGGCCGTGCCAAACCAGTAGGGTATACTGACTTATGCAACACGACCAAGTCACATGCCGGTGTGCTAGGCCGTGTGCCAATTAGGGGGTATACTAACTTGTACCACACGACCGATCACACGCCCGTGTGTGAGACTATGTAGAGTATACTTACTTCATTTTAAAATCAACACCAGGGGACGCACGGCCGTGTATCCTAACCGTGTGTCACACACGGCTGAGACACACGCCCGTGTCTCTGCCCGTGTGGACAAAAATAGGCTATTTACCAAGCCAATTTGCCACCCATTTTGCACATACCTAAACCAACCCAAATGGTACAAATCCAAGATAGAATAAGCAGCCAAATATCACCAACCAATATTGAATTCATACCATTTCATTACTAACCATACAAGTCACAATTTGTCATCTAACTATGTACCAATTCACAAGTATAAAACCTCTCAAATATCAATCCTTTACCATTCAAATTACCTAATATCATTAAGCATCATAAACCCAACTTTAATCATACAATATAAGTCATATACCATAATCAAAACAATACCATTGGCTCATCTATATACATTATCAAATTCATTATCATAAGCCAACTCAAAAGGGCCAAAATAAATATTTATCAAACATACCAAAATGACTCAAGCCTATACATGCCATATACCATATATACACAACTCAAAAGTACCAAAATAGATGTTTGATAGTGCGATGAAGTTCCTAACGATCCTCGGTTCCGAGCTAGCTTCGATATACTATAAAACATAGAAGAAAATAAACAAAGTAAGCTATAAAGCTTAGTAAGTTCGTATATATATATGAAATAATCAACATTATTCATTAACAATTCTAAATAGATGCATAATTTGCAATTAAAACCTCAATCAATGAGATAACATAAATTTTAACTACAAAGCAACTCATAAGTTCTCATCTTCTTATAATTCATCATTCTAACAGTTTTATGTACATACCTGTACTGATACATATCTATTCTCACCAATTCGTTTATCGAATCACTTCGAGTTTATAAATGCTTACGATATAAGTACGTCGATTTTTTGATGCCATAGTCCAACTATGGTCTTACACATACATTGCCAAGGCCCTGTCGTGGTCTTACATTCACATGCCATAACCCGGTTATGGTCTTATTATCCGATTGCCATAGCCCAACTATGGTCTTATTTGGTATCTCGTAGACTTAAACCGTACATTTAAATCAAATTCATCACATTTAGCTATAGAATGAATAAAATCTCAATACCATCCATCAATTGAATAATTACACATTCAAGTTCAATTATACGAACTTACCTCGTGTACGGAAATGATGAAACGGACCGACTATTCAATTACTTTGCTTTTTCCTCGGTCTAAGTCTGAACTCCTCTTTTCTTGATCTATAAGTAATCAAAATTAGTTTATTTAATCATCTCTCTATTTAGTTTAGTCCAAAACACTTATTTAGACAATTTTAGACATTTGCCCCTAATGTTTCACAACTTTTACAATTTAGTCCTTATTTCACAACAATCACAAATTAATGAAATTCACCATAGACCCATGCTAGCTGAATTACCATAGTACCCCTAACAGTCCATATTTTTCATTTATTTCACATTTCAACCACACATTTTCAACATTTCACAATTTAGCCCCTAATTTGCATTTTCACCAAAAATCACTTAACAAAACTTATAATACTCTTAACAAATATTCATAATCTATCATCAAACACCAAAACTCATACATATTCATCAATGACATCATTCAAAATCTTTAACATTTTTTCAAATTAGTTCCTAGGCTAGCTAATATTAGTTGCAACGATCACAAAAACATAGAAATCATTAAAAACGGGATGAAAAATTATACCAATGCAAGATGATTATCTTGGTCGAATGGACTAACATGCTTCCATGGTTTTTCTCCTTTAAACGGTGAAAGAGATGACAATGGTGGATGAAAATGGTTTTGTTTTAATTTAATTAACTTATATTACTAATTACCAATTTAACCTTTATAATAAACCACTAATACGTATGTTAATATGTCCATTTATGTCCACTCAAATGAATAATGGTCTAATTACCACATAGGGACCTTAACTTTAAGGTTCTATAGCTATTAGACACCTTTAGCTATTAGAACTCAAGTTTTATGCTTTACGCGATTTAGTCCTTTTTATCAAATTAACCATTCAAACAATAAAATTTCTTAACGAAATTTTCACACAATCACACAATCATACTATAGGCATTAAAATAATAATAAAATAAATATTTTGACTTCAGATTTGTGGTCCCGAAACCACTGTTTCGATTTGACAAAAAACGGGCTGTTATAGCATCTCCCCCTCAATCCAATCCAAGTGTTGACCATATATAGTATGGTCATTTGGGTTGGCCCTTTCCTGAGGCTTCTACAAATAAGGAGGTTGATAATTAGTATTTTTAATTGGATGTGCACTATTACCTCCTTCTTGATTTCCGCTTTTATGATTATAATTTTATACCATATCCATAAATCAAATTGAAAATAAGGATAATTACAAAAGCTTTAGAAAATTCTTATTATGTATAAATTATAATTGTTATTTAAATTTATAGTTTCCAAATATAATGTGAACGAAAAAAAAAATACTATGAATGTTGTTAACTGCAATGTCAGGCATAATTTGAACAGAAAAATTATTTTTCAAAAAATAAATAAAATTAATTTCCAGTTGGAATAGACTTTTTTTACAAAAAAAAATTTTGTTAGAAAAAACTTTTTGGACTAATTGGTAAGAGACCTCTCTATTTTTTGTGTTGAAGGGGAATAAAAAGAAAATAAGAAACAATGAGGGTTAACAAAGCAATTAACCCTATTTAAGGTTTGGTGCCGCCACACTGTCAGGCGGCACCCTTAAAGCTTTTTCTGAAGTCAATATAAATAGGAAATTTACATTTCAGGCCCCTGAATATTCTAGTTTATCACATTTCAGTCTAGTGCTGCTAATTTGTCAAGTGGTACCGGCAAAACACTGTAGGAAATACCTATTTTCATAATTAATATGTTTCCCTTACCATTTTCCTAATTAATTATTTTTTTATATTATTTATGTAAAAACACTAATTTTCTATGAATCACAACTTTGGCAAAATTATTTTATCATATGTAACAATAAAATAATAGCATACATTCATTTGCACACATTCCTCTAAACATGCATACAATTATAAGAATGCCACATCTTATCAAAATTAATCACACATTAAGAAGAGAGGGAGTTTTAGTATCGTTTATATTATAAACAAAGCACAACCTGGTGATCTGATACCAATTGTTGGAAAAAATCTAATTTGAAAATAGTTTTTTTGCATAACAAAAAATAAAAATTTTGAAAATCGAGTTGGTTTGTGATATTTATAACAGTAAACCCTTACCGAAATCACACATGTGTTTTTAGCTAAACGGATCATTGTCGTTCCCGACTTTCAATCAAAGAACCTTCTTTGCTATTCAAGTACCATGAACTACTTCGAGTGTGGGCTTGAATTATTCAAATCAAACACAGAACCAGAAATATTTTATTTACTTTTAGCGTGAAAGTAAAATCTCTTCTCAATAGAAATTGGTAGAATTGTTATTCCGGAAAATAGAATTAATACTTAGAGAATAAACTCTCACTATTTTTGGGTAGAATAACGATATCTAAAAGTTTATTTTTTTAGCCCTATCAGTGTCATCTATTTATAGGGAGAAGAGGTAAAACCCTTGTTGAATTGTACAAGTCTATTTCAATAGAAAAATGAACTCCTAGTCTAACTATGAGTAGGTCGGGCGACTACCCTAGTTAAACAAACTAGGGTTTATCATCCCTTTCTTTAAACATGAAGGGCTTTTGGGTCTCACCCATATCAAGTACAATTATAAGTACTTCATGGACTTTTAACTAGTACTTTATAATTCCATCCAACCTGATATTTGTTTTTCTATTTTCCAAAATAAACATCTCAAACTAATTTAAATAATTTAATTTCCCAATTAAATAATTTTCTCAACCTAATTCTAATTCCATTCAAATCATGAAAACTTTACCGTAAAAAAATCTATGAGAAAATATATTTAATATTTCTACATTCAATGGATTCACTATGACCAATAAATTTATTTCCAGTTTCAAACTTCATTTATTCAAAAACCATTTTTAAGTCATTTTTGTTTTCTTTTAGAGAAAACCACATTCATTTCTAAATTTTCCCCATTTCTCTAACTTTTCCATTTCTATCCATTTTTGTTAATTTGATTCAACATGCAATTCATTTATGGTTACAAAGAGCTAGTGGAAGGACCGATTGGATATTTTCGATTAGGGCTCAAATGATTTATAATTAAGTTCTAGCTTTTCGCCTATTAGTTATAAGCTCATTTAGTCATAAAGTCATTCTACTATAGTATCATGATCAAGCTCTCCCTAATGCATACCATTACGAAAGTAACTCGATCAGTGCTCATCCAATGACCTTGTCATAAGTGTGTGACCCTTATAGGATATCTTTAATCTCTTTGGTATAAATCAACTCTCCCAATATGATCCTATTTTATCTTATGATAACCATTACATCTTCCTTCATGAAAAGTCAATTACTATTAAATAGTAATCAAGTTATTCATCACAAAGACGAACGACCCGTGGTCATGTTTAATTTTCATCAACCATGTAATGCCAATGAGAGGATATTATTAACCCATGTCTTAGGCTATGAATTCTACTATTTTGAATGATGTTACATACTGAAAAAGTGGAATACCCAATGCAGTAGCTTTCGGTTCCCTTTCTATTTGAACTTAGATTTTTACTTACATCAAAGTATATAAGTAATGCATACATATTCCGTCATCCACTTAGGATTTAGGTATGCCACACTTTGAATATACAAGTGAATAAATCTATAAATGGATTCAGGATCTATTCTTTTTAGGTCAAATTCAATATACTATTAGTCCAGTCAGTCATATCTATGTATCTATCTTTTGGTAGTCATCCGTTCGAATGCCCAAGACAAGGCATCTCCCCTATTGGACTTGATAGACAACATATTAGTCTTTCAATCATTTTGCTCATTTTCGATTAGACTAAGGAAATATGTAGGTCAGTCTACTAATATAAGTTATCTTTTTATATTACGATTCGATCACACAATACCACTTAGTAGTAGTATAAACATTAGACAACCAGTGAGCAAATATTTGCTTCTATTTTGCTTAGCATGCAAAAACCACATGAGGAAAATTCTACAAAGTATATTAATGTAATCCATGAAATTTTTTTATTAACCAATTTGTTTGAAAAAGCTACAAGTTTACAAATGAATGTACTACACTCAGGGTACCAGATCCAACAGTCTCCCACTTGCCCTAGTGAAGTAGATAAGTCATATTTCGTATTCTCATACTCTCCACGTGTTTTTCAAAACTCCTAACTAGTAGAGTATTGTTAAACAAGTCCACCCACATATTTTAGGATTTGGGGATGCTCATCCTACGTATTGGAAAAAGATGTTAGGAAATTGGATTTACGAACAGAATTGAGCATGTTTGTGGGATATCTTAAAGGAACAAAAGATGGTTTGTTTTATAACCTAAAAGATCAAAAAATTATAGTGTCAACTCATGCTACCTTCCTTAAGGAGATTTACATGAATGAATTTAAGCCTCAAAGTAAAGAAGTACTTGAGGAACTTTTAAGAAATACACAAAGCCCTTTAGTAACAGTTTTAGATCCAACTACTAATAGTATACTTGCAAATGATCAGTAACAAAAGGAATTTTGTTGTTGTGGGAGGTCCTCTCTTAGGCCTGAGTTCGTCCAATCTTGCAAAAGTGTTCTTAACACTGAGTCTACTGGACAAAAAGATAATGACGCAGTCACATTTGACGAAGCAATGTAGAGTGCTAATACCAAGATCTAGGAAATAACTATGAAAGTTGAAATGAACTCTATGAAATCCAACTCAGTATATGAACTTGTAGACGTATCAAAAGGGATAGTGTGTAAGCGGATCTACAATGTGGATGGAAAGGTGGAAACTTATAAGGCCATATTTGTAGCAAACGGGTATACAGAGAAAGAAGGTAGCAATTATGAAGAAACCTTCTCTTCGATTGTCATGCTTAAGTTAATCCACATATTGTTATCCATTGCAGTGACTCTCGATTACTAAATCTAGAAAATGGATGTTAAGATAATGTTATTGAAGGACTATCTTGAAGATAGCATCCATATGATGCAACCCACTAGATATAACCTAAAGGAAACGAGGATAAAGTTTGCCAACTGTTTAGATCCATATATGGTCTTAAGTAAGTATCCAACTTGTGGAATCAAATATTTGATCAAGAAATCAAAAATTTTGGATTTGAGAAAAATGATGATGAACATTTTCTTTGTAAACGTATTAAGGATAGAAAGGTGGTCTTTCTTATTCTATATGTCGATGATATTCTACTAATTGGAAATGATGTAGGAATATTGTTATCAGTTAAACTATGGTTAACCCAATAGTTTAGCATAAAGGACTTTGGAGAAGCTAACTTTGTTCTAGGCATTCGAATCCTAAGGGATCGAAAGAACAGTGTGATAGATTTATCACAAGCTTTATACATACACAAGATATTGGAACATTATGCAATGAGCGATTCAAAGAAAGGAACTCAACCATTCATATCAGGCCTTCATCTTTCTTTAGGAGATTGTCCTAAGATAGCAAGAGAAAAAGAATAATGAGGAAGGTTGTTTATGCTTTAGCAATAGAAAGTCTCATATATGTTATGTTATGCATACGT
Source organism: Gossypium australe (assembly GCA_005393395.2). NCBI lineage: Eukaryota > Viridiplantae > Streptophyta > Magnoliopsida > Malvales > Malvaceae > Gossypium > Gossypium australe. Next base: position 27,214,941 of record CM016614.1, on the reverse strand, counting down.
CTGCACACATCTAGATATTTGTTTCATAGTAGGGTCAATGAGTCATTATCAAGTGAATACAAGTTCAAGATACTAGCAAACAGTTAAGAATATACTCAAGTATTTACAAAGAATGAGGGATTATATGCTTGTGTATTTCTGAGGAGATATTACTCTAATTGGTATATACCGATTCTAACTTCCAAACATGTCGAGATTCGAACAAATCAACATCAGACTTTGTCTTTGTCCTGAGCGATGAGTCTATAGTATGGAGAATTGTTACGCAAATTTGTACAATTGACTCCACTATGAAAGTCGAATATGTGGTTGCTTCTAATGCAACAAAAGAAGCAACATGACTTTAGAAGTTCCTTACCGATCTTGAAGTAGTTCCTAATATGGAAAAAGCTATCACACTATATTATGATAATATTGCAGTAACAAGCTAACACCAAAGAGACAAGAAACCACAAAAGTATGAAGCACATTGATAGAAAGGAGTAGTCAAAGTCACATCATAGGAAAACCTTGCGGACCCGTTTACCAAGGCTCTAATAGCTAGAAGTTTGAGGGCATGGGAATGCAAAATATGATTCAACTACTTCACTAGGGAAAGTGAGAAACTATTAGATCTAGTGCCCTAAGTGTAGAGCTTATCATGGGCCGAGCCGTCGAAGGCCCGCCCAAAAAATGGGAGCGTTCGGGTAAAAAATGGGCTTGGACAAAAAATGAGGCCCGTTTAGAAAATGGGCTGGGACTCAGGTAAGATTTTTTGGTCCGGGTCCGGCCCGGCCTGAATTATATACTAAATATTTATTTTATTTTTAATCATTTTTAATTGTTGACAATTTAATTTAGCTTACAATTTATAGTTTGTTATAAAATTAAAATGTTGATTGGTTAATGTATAGATATTTTGGTTGGTTGATTATATTTTGCAAGTTTTTGGTGTTGTTGGTGATGCTATTTTTTGTGCTGTTTTGATGTTGTTTTGGTGCTACTTTTTGTGGTGTTTTTTTGTTCTTTCTCAGCTATTTATTATGTTGTCTGTTGTCGTTTTTAATATTATTTGGATATTGTAGAACTTTTGTTTTATTATTAATTTTGTTATTATTTTAGTTCTAACTTGTTTCAATTTTAATATAACCACTTTTTATTATATTTTCAATTTGTGTTTTAAGAATTGTTTTTGTATCATTTTTTATTTGTTTCTTGTTTTAATATTTGTTTTTATGTTTTTAAATGTATTTGATTTATTATATTTTAAAATTTTTTATTTAATAAAATAAGCTAAAAAATTAATATAAGCCGGGCCGGGTCGGGCTCGAGCTTAGCAATTTTATTTTGGGCCGGGCTTGGACAATTTTTAGGCCCATATTTCGGGCTGGGTCGGGCCCAGACTTAGAAAACTGGCCCAGAATTTTGTTTAGGCCCAGCCCGGCCCATGATCCGCTCTACCTAAGTGTAGTATATTCATTTTGTATACTTGTATTTTTCGAACAAATTGGTTTAATAAAATAACCATTGATTACAGTAATAGCCTTTGTATATTATCCTCAATATTTTTGCACTCAAAGCAAAATGGAAACAAGTATTGGCTCACTGGTTATCTGCTGTTTAACTTTCAAAAATATAATTAAATTAATTGATCATTGTAAATTGGTCATTGTGAATCCATTGAATATCAAAATTAAATATATTTTTTATAGATTATTTTATGATAAACTTGTCATAACTTTAACAGAATTAGAATTGGGTGAGAAAATTATTTAATTAAAATTTAAATTTATCAAATTAAATTAAATTAATAAATAATATTTATTTTGGAAAATAAAAAAACATGTATTGTGTTGGATTAAATTATAAAGTGTTAGGTTAAAAGTTTAGGAAGCACATATGATTGGACCTAATACAGGAGAGGCCCCAAACCCCTCATAATACATATGAGGCGTGACAACCCTAGTATATTTAAATAGAGTGTGTTGCCCCTCTATTCTAGTTAAACTAGGAGACTAGTTATTCTATCAAATAAGTATTATTTGTCTTCTACTAATTCAACCAAGATTTTTCTCTCCCTGTAAATAGATGGCACTGATAGGGTTAAAAATACACAACTTTGAGATATTATTTAACTGCCTGAAAATAGTGAGAATTTATTTTCTAAGTATAAATTCTAGTAGTTTCTATTGAGAGAGAATTATTGTCCTACTGAAAGTAAGAAATCGTTTCTAGTTTTGTTTTTGATTCATGATTGTTCGAGCTCACACTCAAAACGATTCGTGGTACAAAGATAGTGGTGAAGGTCGTTTGGTTGAAAGCCGAGAACGTCTAGGATCTATATCGCATAAAGCATGGGTACATTTTAGGAAAACTTTATTTCTATAAATATCACAAATCGACTTATTTTTCAAAATTTTAATTTTCCACTGTGACAGAAAATTGTTTTTAAACCTGATTTTTTTCCAACACTTTTTGGTAAAAGTTTATTACTATAAATATCATAAACCGGCTCGATTTTAAAATTTTTTAAACTTCTACTATAACTGTAAATCATTTTCTTAACTGGATTTTTCCAACACAAACAACCCTAACCATCAACCTCAAGACAACCCCCACCTAGCTAACTCCCAAGATAAATGACATCGTGACTAAGACGCTTTAATGACAGAAAATGCAAGCACTAAGGAGAGAACTATTGCAAGGTCTTCAAAGTGGTAAACCTAATAAAGCTTCTTGGAGCTATGCCAACGAGTCACCAGCCACAAAAATCTTGGCACACAACCTCTTGTCATCATTCAAATTCCCTAACGTATCGTATGGAGGTCTAGGAGATCCTATGGATCACATGGCTCATTACAACAATCACATGAATATTTTGGGTTCCTCGGATGAATTCAAGTGTAGGGCATTTTTCGTGACTCTAACCCATATAACCCAAGCTTGGTATTTATTGATACCTTTAATCAACTGGCCAACCTATTCAAGAGTTGGTTCTTGACGAATAAAACTTTACAACAATCTTTAACCTATTTCATGTTTATCCGTAAAAGGAGCATGAAACCCTTTGTGATTTTGTTCAAAGGTTTAATGTTGCCACTATGACCACAAAGGGAGTATCGTATAAATTGGCCATCCAAGCTTTCATCGTAGGCACCAACGACCAGTTTTTGAAGTATAAACTTATGAGAAAATATCTAGATAGACTCTTCACCTTGTATGAGATAGCCTAAAGATTTGCTAAAAGTGATGAAATTCAACAAGGTAATGTCAGACCCCCCTGCACAACTTATCTCCCCTGCGGGATTATGCAAGCCAACATCGAACCCAAGCCCAAGGAGGCGGTCGTTGAACATTCACCATCATGCCTCGCACCAAGGGGCAAAGAATGGTCTCTTCCATTAGTTCCTCACATCGCTTAGGACCTATTCGGGATGATAGGAACAAACAAGGCTCAAGGACCGGAGCCCCTTTTAATCGATTCAAAACCTACCACGAGCTCACATCTTCTCTAGCCTACATCCTAAGCTAAGTTGAACACCATGGGCTATTAAAGGCCCCTCCGCCAATGCTTTCGAGCCAACACCAAAGAAATCCTGACTTGTACTGCCAATTCCATGGGGTTTAGGGCCATCATATAGAGGATTGTGTCCACCTTAAGGATGCAATCGAGTCAACCATCCAGATGTTAGAAAAATCAATTAAGAAAACAATATTTGTTGCATAGTGGGAGTTTAAATTTTTCTTAAAAAGGGAGTTTTGTGTTATTTATAGCAATAAATCCTAAATTGAATTAGTACTTGTGCTTTGAGTGAGGCTATCTATATCATTTCTTGGCTTTCTACCAAACGATCTTCTCTGTTATCCTCGAACCTTGGCTTGCTTAATGCGTGGGCTTGAACTTCACAAACCGATAACACAGAATGAAAATATCAAAGAATTTTTAGTGGGAAATTAATTCTCTATGGAAAACTAAAGACTTTGAGTTTTTAAGAAAGTAGAATTTGTTCTAGAAATAAATTTCCACTAATTTTCTAACAAAGTAGCGGTGCTCAAATATGAATTACTAGTGTGTCGTTTGCTCATCCCATATTTTATTTGAACAAGGGGTAATTAAATAATAATATTTTAATTAAAAAATTATATTTTTCTACTTAAAAAACACTAGGGGCGTCGACACCACCATTTTGGGACTACGGTTTGCCACCACTCTTATGTAGATGGACTTGTTAGGCTTTTACTTTGTATTAGATACAATTATATGTATTATCCACGTATAATTTAAGTAACCTAATAGTCATTTTTCTATTTATCAAAATATTAGTTAATTATTTTAATTAATTTACTCAACTCAATTATTTTCTCAACCCAAATTAAAGTTAATGCAACTTTTATCATATTAGAATTTATGAGAAAATATATTTAATTGTCAATGTTCAATGAAATTGCGATGACTATTTAGTTTAATTTCTACTTCATATTTTTATTATTTAATTTTAATTAATTAAATAATAATTCAAAGAAATATATAAGGTAATTGAGATTCAGATATAACAAAAATATAATTTTAAGTGTTCAATGCTTAGAAACAAGCAATGTTCGACGGCCTTCGCTTTAGATAATTTACCTAACTCTTTCGCTTCAATATATGAATTCATTCATGACGATTAGTCTAATTTAATCTCTTACGAATTTCTAACCAAACAAAGATTAACCCTAACATATTCTAAATAAACTTAATTAATAAAATAGGTTATTGCTTAAATCTAAAATATCCAACTAATTATCCTAAAGTACGCGTTATATTACTAATCTAATAAATCAAAATCAAAATAATTATTTTTTAACTTAAATCTTAAACTTAATTTAATTTAATATAGTCAAACTTAGAATGTAACACCCCAACCCGTATCCCTCATCGGAATCGGGTTACGAAGCATTACCGGAGAGTTTACAGATCAAACAGACAGAAATTTCAAACATTTCATATCATCAAAACAAGTCATCAAAGCATTATTTTAATCTAAATTATAAACATATCAAATCCAAATCAATTTTGCCTAGTTCATGAGCACTTAAATATAGAATTAAACTCACATGCACCTATCTAGATTTAGTTCAATTTACCATACCATAATATGGCTTCAAAAACAAACACATATTTATATGTATAAAACCAACCAAAATTAAACTTATAACCTCATTTACAATCAAACCACAAAATAACTTCTATTTAGACACCCTAAGTACATGCCGGCACAAAGGATAAATATCACCACATTTGAGTTTGGGATCGTTGTTGGATGTTGCACCGGTAATCAAAAGTTTAAGTACCTAACCTGTGCAAGGAAAACAAACCGTACGCTGAGTAAAAACTCAGTGGTATTTCTATAATCTGAATATTTAAAGACAAAATAATATAATAGGCACAAATAAATATTAAGCATAATTGAATATTTAAAATTCACATTTATTTATACAATAGCATTGACCATTCAATATTCAATTCATAATTATATCATTCATATCATACTCAATTCTCATTATTTGCCATAAAATAGCTTCTCACAATGTGATACACATTTCACTTAAACAACAATAATGTTCATTCCATGTCCAATTTATTAATACACAATTCATGTGTCTCAATCCATGTTTCAATTTAGAGTCTCATTTTCATTTCACATATAATATCATCCAACATCGATCATAGTGTCATTTTATTTAATTACCCCTATTAACACGACTCGGACTCGGACGGATACACGGGTCTAACCAAAACACACCAGGTTGGCACTCAGTGCTTCATCGGATAATTCGAAGTATTAAATTGACACCCACTGTCTCATTGGCTAAACCAAAGTAAATTAGCACCTAATGCATCATCGAATTAATCCGAAGTAATAATTTTGACACGCAGTGTCTCATCGACTCGAAGTCGATTCCAATCCTATGGCATGCTATCTATATCTGACTCAGCCCGATATAGTTAATAGGGTTTCAATTCACTTTTCAAATACAACCAATATTATATTCAATTCAAATAATCAATATATATTCAATATATATATATATATATACCAATTCAATCAATATAAATTTAATAAATTCATCATATATTAAATCAATCCATTTTAATTGCAAAACACAATAATTCTCACCTCAACACTTACCATATACATTAAATTGAATTATAACAATTAACAACTAAATTCGGATTATAGAAATACAAACCAGAAATTCCGAACTATTCCTCGTCGACTTTATCTTTCCCCTTTTTAGTCGAGGGTTCCGGTACAATGTTAGTTACAGAATTAAAACAAGTAAAATTAATCAATACAATACAATTTAAATTTCATATTGAATATTTCAACTTTTTACTGAACATTTGTCTAAATTCCAATTTAATCCCTAAACCGAGACTAATTTTATTTCTTCACAATCGATTCTATATTTTTATTCAATTTCCACTTTAAACTAGATTTAACTCTCTAATTTCACTTAAATCCCTAAATTTTGAAATTTTCACAATTTAGTCCCTATTCTCAAAATTTACAATTTATTCTACAATTCAATCCTTTTTCATTTCTAACTTGAAAATCTATCAATTTAGTCCCCAATACTAAAATTATTCAACATAAACAATATTTAAAAACTCAATAATGTCTAAAATTTTGACATGGGTCAGGTAATATTTAATACCAGGATTTCAAAAACATAAAAATTACAAGAAAAAGGACTAAATTGACTCACCGATTAAGCTTTGAACTTTGAAACCCTAATTTCTCCTTCCTTTCTTTCTCCTTTTTCTTTTTCTTTCTTTCCCTTCTTGTTTTCGTTTCTATCTCTGTTTCTTTTTCTATTTCTTTTTCTTTTACTTTATCATTATAATATAATAATATATACACACTTAACTTTTAAGTTTTAATATATAATATTATAATATATATATTAACTTTAAATATTTATAATATATATACACTTATGCGGCGTCAATTATGACCATTGGCATTATTGCTCTTTTGGTCCCTTTAATTTTTTCTTTAATCTATAATTTAACTTTCACTCTTTATACAATTTAGTCCTTATACATAAATACTTTTAATTCAAGCAAATTCACTTAACCGAAACCTAATTAACTAGACAACTAGCTTCGTAAATATTTATTATAAATATTTACGAATCCGATTTATGGGAACGGAGTCTCGGGAATGCACTTTTTTTTATTTGGTCTTTTTTAATTAATTAACTATCGAAACGTTAAAATTTCTTAACGAAACTTTAATACCACCTTAATGACACTCTATAAATATTTATAAAAATATTTGCGGCTCAGTTTATAAAAATAAGGTCCCGATACTTTATTTTCTGAAACCACTTGAACTTAATAAATCACTTATATAACATAAATTATCAAATCAAAAACCTTTTTTAAAAAATCACATTTGACTCGTAAATATTAAATAAAAATATTTATGAACCTACTTGTCAGATTTGATGACCCTGAAACCACTGTTTCCGACACCACTGCAAAATGAGCTATTACATAGAATTCTAATCTAAATCCATATAATCTAATTATCTATTCTAAAGTGCATTAACCCAATAAATTCAATCCTATACTAAATTAACAATATCAATTAACAACTTATTTTTCATGTAATTGACAACTTACTAATACAATTCAATTAAGCAACAACAAACTTAGGCGTGCACCAATCCGCAATAGTAGCTTGAGAGAGCAATTGGACGACTTCTGATCAGCAAAGAAGGAAAAAAAATAAAAGGAGATTTAGTGGTTAAGAACTTCTAATTAGCTTCTAATTATCAAAATATTTTAATAGAAACATAATCTAATTAAACTAGATAAATATATAAATAATAACAAAACAACACACACCACTAACATCTTAAAAATGGCCAATTGAGTCTTAGCTCGATTGGCATGGGCATTGTTGCCAATGTAGGAGGACATGGGTTCAAATGCAATGAAGCGCATTATCCTCCAATTTATGGGTTGAGGAGGGGCTATGGTTAGTTCTAGGCATTGTGTCAAAAAGAACATATATGATCAGAACCTATAATGAGATGGATAAAAAAAATCCTAAAATGAAAAAAAAAGATTAATTACAATATTAGTCTCCCATCAATTATATAAAATTCAATTTAATCCTTAAAACAAAAACTACATTTAATTTAGTCACGAAATCAAGCTAAAATTTTCAATAAGTCCTTAACGCATATACTAAAAATATAAATTTTATCCTTTCGTTTGAAATTTATGAAGTAATTTATTTTATCAATATTATATGAATAATATAATATAAATTATTCAAAAAAAATTCACCAAACTTATCTCGGATCGGCAATAAATTTGATACTAAAATTTTTAGAGCTGTTGAGTAATTTTCCGTTGTGTCTCATTGAAGGGGACAATTGAATATTTATATACATTGTTACTATTCATGAAATTGACGTTCTTAGTAGGCTCTATGCACGCTGGACACATATATTGTTCTGGACTGTCTGCTGGACTTCGTGGCTCCCCTACATGCGAACTCCATGGGTATATGCGAACTAGGATCGCGAACTCCTCTTGTTGAGCCCTTTGCGAACCCTCATTGACATATGCGAACTAGGACCGTGAACTCTCTATGCGAGCACACCTTAGCATGTGCGAACTGAGACCACGAGCTCCCTTTGCTAACCTCCCACTATAAGGCTTGTACGCATCCAACTGGTAGGGTGTAACATCCTGAATTTTTGGGCCTATGCGTTTAATGGGTGGATATGTTTAATGTGTTAATTTAAGTGTTAGAGGTCCAAATTGGGCTCAGGCTTAGGCAGAGGCCTTGATTAAAATTATTTGTTTGGGCATTATAGGGTTTAAAAGGTAGTATCTATGTTTAAAATACCAAAGTGGGCTTGTGGCCCAATCTTAGAAGGTGACGCCACACAAGGGAGTAAGGGGCCCAAATTTAAGTTTCATGGAGCCCAATTCTTTTAATTTAAGTTAGCTAAATTTTGGGCATTAGGATTAGGTGGAATGGATGGCAACAAGGCTAAAATTTAGGGGTTTTAATGTTTAAAATATGTGGATAATAAGCAGATAAAGGCTATTATTTAGGAATTTATTTTATGTGGATAATAAGCAGATAAAGGCTAAAATTTAGGGATTTTAATGATTAAAATATGTGGATAATATGCTGATAAATGAGGGAGAAGTTAGAGATAATTAAGTCTCTTTTAGATGAGCTAGTAGATTAAGATAAAGGAGAAAAGATAGGATTTATCTGCAAGGTTAGGTAAGTGCCAAAATTTCTATAAATAGGAGGAATATTTCTTCAATTTCGGCATTTGGGTTTTTCTCTCATTCTTTTCTCTTCTTCTCTGAGTAAAAGCCGAAAACCCCTAAAGTTCCATCTTCCTCTTCATTCTCTGCAAAAGCCGAAATCTCTAAGCCAATTCCCTCATCTTCACTTTGATTTCAAAAGCCGAAACTCTTTCCATTCTTTTTCTTCCTAGCCGAAATCTTCAAGTCTCTTCCTTGTTTTCTTTTCTTCTTCTCTTTTCCTGTCAGAAACCGAAACTCTTCACTCAAGTATTTTAAAAGCCAAAGACACATCAGCCTTCTCTTGTTCATACTTTTTCCGGGATTTTCCTAAAAGCCGAAATCCCCAGATCTCATCTCCTGTGATTGCCGAATTACTTCTGTGGTGCCTACTTGTGCCGAAATTTGAAGGGAACTTTAGTGGAGTCAATCGCATAGATCTCTAAGTTATAGATCGGTAGCACTCGAATCGTGTTACTTTCGAGATTTCAAGGTAAGAAAACCTATTAGTTTCAATGTGTAAATTCAGGATTTACTAACCCTTGGCCGAATATAGGAGAGGCCCTATTTTCACATCTTTCTGGCTTTTTGAGCAAAGTTGTAGACAGGTCTAGCAAGGGTATCGACATTAATCAGGTGTGTAACCTTTCTCACTGTTAGACTGTTTGCTAATATAAATTCATATGTATAAATCTGCTATACTCTGCTAAATGCAGAAATCCCGGCATAACAAGTGAAAACCCTTGAAGGGTAAAGGCTGATCAACAGGTTAGTGACTTCTGTCCTATTTCAGTGATTATTCTTGTTAAAACGATATGCTTTGTATGACGATTTCATTGTATGCTTGGGGTTGGGAAATTGATGAAAAGGGGAAGTGATCTGTTCTGGTGGCTTTTGCCATTTCAGCCTGGTGACTCTATCACAAACTCTGTTTCTGGTGGCTTATGCCATTTCAGCCTGGTGACTCTGTCACAACTCTGTTTCTGGTGGCTTTTGCCATTTCAGCCTGGTGACTCTATCACAACTTTGACGATGAGCAGCATGACTGCCATCAATGGCGTGTAGCTGTGTGGGTTGATTGTAGAAATCCCCAATGGTGTGACTGGCAGGTAAGGGTGGCGTGTAGCGGATGGAAACCTAGGATTGGGTTGGGTTTTATGTATGTTATCTTTTATATTATGTTTTATATTCTGATCTGTGGGTTAAGGCCCAAATCTAATGGTGCATGGGGGTTGCACACTGAGTCTCGCGACTCACCCTATTATTTAACAATTTCAGGTGGCACCTAGTGCATCGGACCGGGCTGGAGAGGAGCGCGAGGTGGCCATGCGTGAGAGTATTCTATTCCAGTAGAAGACTTTATTCAGAATATTGTTTTTAATATTTTCAATTAATGGGTTTTAAATTTCCTTGTAATAAGGCCATGGGCCACTAGACTATTATTTATGTTTTGGTTTTATGTTGGGCTTTTATTACTGGGCTTTTAAGTTTTATGTTTTAAATTAAGTTAAGACATGTATGAAATTATAGTTTTTGTTTAAAATTCACCAAGGTAATTTATAACTTTATATTTTATATAAATTAATGAATTATTAAGTTTTCGGTATAAATGTTTAAACCTAGTAATTGTTTTCCAAAATGCGACATGTTTTGTAAAATCCCTTAAGTGACATACCAGATCCGGTTGTAGCATTTGGGCCGGGTTTGGGGTGTTACAAAGGGACCAACCGGGTCGTAGGTAGGTGACCCGGACCTTATCTGGTTTTCGGGTTGGTGATCATAAATATATAACAATCTAGTCCCCCTATTGGGTTTGAGGAGGGTTATAAAGTGGCTCTCCTTAGAGCCATCACTTCGCATTTATACAGCTTGCTGAATACGCGGCGACCACTAGTGTCACGGGGCTAGACCTTTCGTCTCGTAATCCGTGCGGCCTTAGGCGATTCGCTCGTCCAAACTCGCCCAAGTCAGCTTTACTCAAGTAAGGATTCAATAAGAACTCCTCCAAGGCACCAATTGTAAAGCGGAAGCGATTTATGCCAAAAGAAGCAACCAAAAGAACAACAAAAAGGGACGCAAACAAAGTGTTTGAGTAAATGCTCTCTATTCTCTTATTCACAAAGAATAATGAAACAATGTAATGGAGTGAGTACAATTGAGGGGAGCTCTTTATTTATATTTGAGCTCCCCCAAAATCAACGATCAAGATACATTTACATTGACAGACAAGATTAACCATATCCCATGATTTAAGGGATTTACAAGATATGCCATATCAAATCCTATCCAATCTTTACAAGATATGATTCCCTCTATCTTCTAAGATTAGTTACCAAATCAACCTAAGTTGTCATATCTTCGCTATCGGGCCAATTAGGCTTCAATCTGACAGGCTTCTCCAACAGTTCCTTCAATCGGGCTAGTTCTCGTGGGCCAAATGATCCCCATCTAAACAATAGACCTCCACCGGATGCATTTGGTGTGATGGTCATTGGCTTTGAACTCTGACCCGTGACACTAGAGCATGACTTTTCCAAGTGTACGGGTGGATCGCGCCTATCTGTATCTGACAGATGGTACTCTTCGATTATTTGAATCGTCAAAAGAAGAAGAGATGAGTCGAGCTTTAGGTGTGCAGGGGATTCAAACCCCTACTATGCTTATGACTTCTTCGTTCCTGAGAGGCCACACATGCTTAGCGATACTAGTGACGAAAGCTTCTTGCTCCCTCTCCACACTCTAGAAGCTGGATTTAATTTGCCCCTACATTCATTCTTCTGTCATCTCTTTCAAGAATACTAGATCTCTTCCGATCAACTTTGGGGATTTTTCTAGTGGATCGTGGTGGCTTACTTCATCGATTGCTGCCTACGTAATGAAGTGCCACAAATCATAGTTTTTCAAAGCTTATACCTATTAAAATCCCAAAATCAAGGAAATTCGTTAGGCTTTTATTATTTTTCTCATCGCGGTAAAGTTGAGATTATAATAGCCAATCGGTATACTAATCTATGACTGAATTGGAGAAAACATATTAGGGTGAGATGAAAGCTCGTCGACGAATTTGGTTTTCCCATGGAGTGGTCTGTACCAAGCAGGGACATGTGTTCATTTAAACGAACCATTAGGACAAATAATGGTTCGTCCCAGATCAGAAGGCTTCGCATTGGCAGTCCCCTAGTTATGGAAGATGTTATGATCGTGATGAACTTGTTTCGATACTATTTGAAGGGCCTTAGCCCTAATGGGTATAGGCGATGTGACAGCAGAGAAGTTGTTGATGCATTACGAGCGAACCCTGAAAAACGGACATGGCCCCATGTTGCCAAATATGATTTGGGTTTAGAGGAACCCAGGAACTTCTTTTATAGTTAATGTAGGATGAGACATTGTCCCTAGATTTTAGTGTTCTCATCGCGAGAAGAAAGCAATGCAAATATTAATTTGATAATTGCTCCTACTGATACTGGAATTATTGGTGGTACAGGCACAACTCACAATTTAAGAAGTGATTCGGAGGAAACTACCAGTCTATCATGAGAAATTAACAAAGTTATGGACCTACGAGCTTCTTTAAGGGATATGTGCAAGAAGCGCTGAACCGATGTTGGGGCTATTAACGTGGTTATCAGCAGCAAAGAGAAGAAAGATAGTGGAAGGCTAGAGCATCATCGCAAAAGGAGGGTAGATCATGCTAGGCCCTATGTTATAATAGTCACTACTCCTGCTTCTCCCTCAGTGAGCTTACTGTATGTGGCTCGTGAGAGCTCTCCAATTGTTGCTAGCGGTAGCTCTTATCCTCCTACTCCTCTCTGTATTCCTCTCCTTTCTTTGGCTCTTGTTGAGGAGCAACCTGTTGAATATGACAGTGAACTACTCCTGGGTCATAGGCGTTTGAGCATGAGGGAATTGCATAATACGATTGAGAACCGGAAAGCTTCTATGCCAGAAACTACAAAAAAGAAAATATGTGCTGCTAGGTCATTGAAAGGCTCGAAGAAGTCTCCCCTGTCAAAACTCAACTCATTCTGATTAGCCTAAGCTCCACCAGCATTTTCATCAATGCCTCTAAGGAGCCTTAGGAGAATCATCTTATGTTTGTGCTCTTTGTTGCCTATCACACTGTCTTCGCAAAGACTAGTTAGAGGTCCCTGCCTATTGCGATCTCTCTCTCAATTCCTGAACTATCTGTCTTCCCTTTGAAAGGTGTCACGCGATGCCCTTTTAATCTCTTTCGCCTTTGCGAACTTGTGGGCTCACTCGTACAAATCTGCCAAACTCTAGGGCCTGCTATTAGTAAAAGAGTACTACACATGCTCATTTTGTACTCCCATGATGAAAGTATTGATAGCCCATTAATCTTCTAGGTTCTTTGTATTTAAAGTCGTCGCATGTAACCGCTTCATTTAGTCTTAAAGAGACTCGCCTTCTCTCTATTTTATAGACATCAACCCTATAGGCATGCCCATACTTGCCCTGTGAGCCCTGAATCTTACTAGGAACATCTGGCCCAACTGGTGGAAACTTTAGAATGAACCTTGAGGAAGGGGCAAGTACCAATCCTTCACACTTCCTTTAAGTGTTGTGGAAAAAGCTTTACATTTTGCAGAATCTGATTCTCCCAGCACGTTCATATAATCATCTTACTACATCAGGGGGGCTCTTGGGTCTCTCATCCCTTTGAACATGTCTTTTAGGACCTTAAAATCACACTGCAAGTTTACTGCTGCTATCTCTGGGGCCAATGGGTCGTTAGAACAAAAAAGTCAATCCATGTCTTGAGACTCGGGGTGCAATGCCCTTACATCTCGTCGCAACTCATCCATCTTGTTCTGCCATTCTCTCGCATGCATGTCTGGACCTTCGTCATACGTATTTACATTATCATGGAAATCAAAATTGTCAAATTGTACATTCCTTCTTAACTCCTCATTTTGCTTTAGAAACTCCGGCTAGAAAGTTTGCTGCTGCTCGAACCGCGCATCTTGTGCAGCTATTTGTTCTCTCATTAACTTCATCTACTTCTGAAGAATAATAAATTGCTATGGCATTACTTCTTGGTCAGATGAAAGTGGTAGCCCGTGACTAGAGGATATGTTTAAGTCCAATGGACTATGAACTCCCTGATAAGTTGCACTGCCGAAGTTCTTCGATTGATCAGTGAACCAACCGGCAAACAAGTCTGCGTCGTTAGGTTGACTGCCAAAACCCAAGGCTCCAGCTTGTCCAGATGAAAGATTGAAGGGGAAATTGTCATTTGGGTGAGCGATTGTAATTTTTGCAAAAAAAATTTCTCAAACTGAAAGAAATTTGTCTGCGTTCACTGCACCAATTGTTGAGTAATTTTTCGTTGTGTCTCATTGAAGGGGACAATCGAATATTTATATACATAGTTACTGTTCATGGAATTTATTTTCTTAGTAGGCTCTATGCATGTTGGACACGTGTACTATTCTGATCTTCCTGCTAGACTTCGTGGCTCCCCACATGCGAACTCATTGGGTATATATGAACTAGGACCACAAACTCCCCTTGTTGAGCCCCTTGCAAACCCTCCTTGACATATGCGAACTGGGACCACGAACTCCCTATGGGAGCACCCCTTGGCATGTGCAAACTGAGACTACAAGCTTCCCTTGTTGACCTTCAATTATTAGGCTTGTAAGCATCCAACTGGTAGGGCCCAACTAAGTCGCGGGTAGGCGACCCGGCCCTTATCTAATTTTTACGGTTGGCAATCATAAATACATAATAAGAGAGTTATAATATTCTATTTCCAGCATTGTCTACCTCATCCTAAATCATGTAGGTAAACCTATGAAGAATATCAAACCTAGACATTTTAGCCTGAACAAGCCAACGTCATATTGGAAGATCACTGAAGGCTTTAAGGAAATAATTATAACCTCTAAGAATAACAAGGCTTGAGAAAGTTAAATGAACCTCGTATGCAAATGACCTATTAGCCGTTGATAAAATCAGGGAGCAAGTACCCTTAGCCCTTAAGTTACCAAAAGAAACATACAATAGTATAAAAGATCCTAGGGACCATTTGGTTCAATTCAACAATTAAATGGGAATTTTGGGCTCATTTAATGCTTTCAATTGCAATGCCTTTCTTGAAACCTTATATTTAAAAGCAAAAAGGATTGCTTATATTTGAAAGATGAAATAGAAAGAGCTGTTAAGTGTGGACAAATAAAGCAATTCATTAGTCAATTAACAAGAGCAAACATTTTCAGGAAATCTGCAATAAGAGAACAACAAAAAATAGAAGGGAAAAAACTTATTATTGGGGGAAGTACAAACAAATGACCACATCTAAATTTGAACGAAAGGCTCACCACAAAAGGTGATGTGAATAAGCTTATTGCCAAAAAAGTATCACAAAGAAGAAAATTAGAGATCAGATTTTGTTGAAAAAGTCATGGATCTAGTATTAGATGATAATGGAAATGATCTATTATTGCTCACGACAATTATTTCAAAATTTAAAGTTCAGAAAATTATGCTTGATAGTGGAAATGCTTTGTAAGTTTTGAATTAAAAAGCTTTCAAGCAAATGGACATTTTATAATATGAAAAAGGCGAGCCCTATTTTTTGTTTCGCCAACCAACCTATTGAGTGCAATGGGTCAGTTGTTCTCCCAAGTAAAATTAGTGATGAATAACATACCTCTATCATGAGGAAATCAACCTTTAGCATGCAGTTCCAATTTTTGGTCACTTTTGATGAGCAAAGGGAAGCTCATACTTGCTACATTTTTCTTGGAAGTGAAATTTCCTACTCCAACTAGAGTTGTATATACGGAGAAACAATAACAAATGACATGGTGCTATACTATAACACCTTTTACCTAATCCAAAAACTTGATCTGACAAATAGTGTCGCATTGGTCACCTTGGTGACCTGATCGATCAATCATAAAATCAAAATACATTTAAAACTCGGGTTTTAATCATGCAAATAAACTTTTAATGCATCCATAAATCATATATGATAGAAATCGAGTTCAAACGGGCCTTCGAACATCATTTGGAAGCCCAAACAACAAAATTAGTCCCATGTCTGGAGACAAAGAGGCCATTTCTAGAGACTTGCCTCCTCCTGAAACTAATTTAACTTCTAACTTCGAATGTCTTGAGACTCAGATGTCATGTCTCGAGACTTTGCCGACCATGTCTCAAGACTTGCTTATCATCTCTCGAGACGTATGTCTAGAACATTCATCCTGTCTCAAGACTCATGCCTAGAATTGCAAAAAGAAAAAAGGACTTTTAAGTCATACAAACATGTTTCGAAAGGTCTCCAAACACACTAGACATATACCCAATATAATATCAACACATTAGATATACCAAAACTAAATTAAAACATGCATGTTTGAGTTCAAATAACAACTAAACCAAAATTTGGAAATCTCACTAAAATGAAAGTACCTCTGTGCTACTTGCATATAGAAAATTCTCAACAAAAATCAATTAAAGGGAATTATAAGTAACCAAATGAGTTTATCAAAATGTACCAATAAGCATAAGTAACATCACTAGAATTTATAACAAAAAGAACCACTAAGAAATGATAAATGGTTCTAAGTACATGCTAATCTATAAAAAAAAGATAGAGTAAAGGTCTATTTGAAAATAGGAGATCTATTGAGACCCATATGAGATAATACCAGGGGGAAGCCAAAACAATTTTTTAGGAGGGGCCGGATAAAATTTTATTTTTTTATAGTTTACATCTTTATAATTTGTAAAGGATTAAATCGAATTTTTATAATTTTAGGGGGGCCAAAGTGCAATTTTACCTTTACTAATTTAATATATTTAAAAAATTCTAAGGGCCAAAATAGTAATTTTACATTTCAGGGGGGACCGGGGCCCATGCCAGCCCCCCTGGCTTCGCCCCTGGATAATACTACCATCAGTATTACCTACTGACCGTCGGCATGCGAACATCGAAATAAGAAAAATAATAGATATGAAAATAAAGTGTGGTTTTACTACAAGTGTACAGATCAAATTATATAGTTTTTTAATTATAATAAAATACGAAAGTATTCCGAACATCGTACCCAAAGGATTGTCAAATTGGTAAATGTGTTTATCAAGTCAATTTACTAAATAAGCAACTATTAATCTAATAAACTTAGAAATTATTAGTGCAAACCAAATAAGAAAATTGTATTAAAAATAATTCTAAATTAATAACTAAACACATTAGACTAACTTTTTTTTTCTTTTTACTAAAAACCATGTGAATGGTTGAAATGACGATTGATTAACTCACTAATCATTAACTACACTAGGAAATCAATCCCGATTGTATTGTTGTCACTCTCAACTAAAAATCTCTTTTCAGTCTCATCCTAGATTAGGATTTATCACCTAAGTTAGATTAGGATTTATCACCTAAGTTCTCCTCTCGGTCTCACCTAGGCACGTACTTCTCCTCTCGGTCTCACTATTTGGCACAAATATGTCTAACTATATAATGATAAATTCTCCTCTCAATCTCGTTTATCAAAATATTCCACTAGAAGTGTCAAACTTGGCATATTAGACATCTCGATATAACTAAACATACAATCAAGCAAGCATAGATATTAGCATAAATTAATAGTCTCATCAAATAAAATTAACACATGATGAAACTCAAATCTCACACAAACATTTTATCAAAAACATGGTAAGCATAAAAAATAAAAGTAAAAGTTAAGAAAATGCTCTTTCAATGATGTGAATCCCATGAAGCATATAAGTTTAATCCATCTCCATTTACAAAGTCTTTAATAAAAGAGAAGAAATTAAACAATAAAAATAAATTTTATTCTAAAAGAATAGAAAGGAAAAATGAAAACCTTATCTAAAAATATAAAAAGTAAAATAAAAATATATTCAGTCCAATCTCTAGTCTAACCTAATTACTCACCCGCAAATAGTTGAGTTTAGGTGATATTTATAGGCATAATAATATTTCTTCAATTACAAATATGTCTCTGATATTAAACTTAAATATAGCAAGTTTGACCCATAAATTCTTCATGTTGCCCTTTTGGAATTGGACTCCATCAACCCAAGGTCGCAACATCCTCACCAAAAAGGATTCAAGGTCACGACATTGATAGGTAGATGTCATGAATTTGCTTGACTTGGCTCGATTCTTTCACTCCAGGTCTATGGCTGATGTCGTGACATTCATAGTATCAATGTCGTGACTTTGACTTCAAATGACTCAATGTTGCAACATCGAAGGTTGAACGTTACAACTTCGACGGCAAGCTCCTTAGCTGATGAGAAGCAAGCAATATTGCGACATCTATAGGTAATGTCACCACCTTGGGGTCAGAACACTCCAAGTTGCAACATCAATCTCCTAACGTGGCAATGTTGCTACTTCTTACTCATTTGCGTCTTCATTCTCCTTTACTAAGCCCCTGAAACATCTTAAGCCACCATTAACTTTATCAAGACATGTAATTGACAGTTTATTTAGAAAAACGTAAAACAAACTCAAATTTTCAAATTAAAATAAATTTTATCGAAATTATTGAAAAATAATAAGAGAGTCAATTAATTGTTAGAAAACAAGCTATTCAAGTGCAAAAAGAGTTTAATTTGTCATATCGAAATACAACGACCTACACATGAAACAAAAATTCGCGTGCTAAGATGTCCTCATACTTTAGTAGTGCTCAATGAACTTCCAGTAATACCATACACATGTTGTTAAATTAAAGGGATGCTAGCATATTCAAACTACATTGACTCAATATCAATAAACATAATAGATGGTTGCTTTTTCTCAAAAACAATTGGGATATTGTAGGGCCTCTTATTATCACGATGTAATGCTTCTTATTTCGTCAAAGGAGCTATGCTGAAAGAGATGAATAAGATATTTATAGTATTAGTCCTAAAGAAGAATTCTTTATAAATAGTAAATCATTTTTTACCAATGAGTTTATACAATATTGTTTATAAGATTATCCCTAAAGTATTAGCAAATCAACTCAAGAAGATTTTGGATCAAATTATGATTCTTTACCAAAATACATTTATGGGGAAAAGGAAAATAAGTGATAATATATTAGTAGAGGCAAAAACTCTCCATATGTTACATAAAAAATCTAGAGGCAACAACATATTGGGAGCCCTTAAGCTACATAGGAATAAAGCCTTTAATAGGCTAAACTAGAATTTTATTATAAGGTGATCAAACTTATCACAAATTGCATCTCTCAATGAGCTTCCAAATTCTTGTTCATAGAGACCCCTCTAATTATATCTTCCTTAAAAGAGAGATTAGATTAGGAGATCTATTGTCTTTGTGTCTTTTTATCCTTCACCACAATGTTCTTTCAGGAGAGAATGGATTTACAAGGTATTAAAATCAATAGAAATAGTAGATTTATTACTCATCTTTTTTCTTTTTTCTTTTTTGCTAACGAAAACTTCTTCCTTTTCAAAGCCAACCTAGCAAACCAATGCAATCAAGAACACTTTTACACACATATTGCAAACTTTCATGACAAATGATCAATTACTCAAAATTAGATTTCACAACCAATAGAAATGTCCACCAAAGTTTCAAAAAAAATGTTTAGACATTCTTTGGTTGAAGGTTAATAAAAACTTGGAAGCTATTTAGGCTTCAACTTTGGCAACCTTTAGTAAAAGATTAAATTATTTGATCTAATTCTGGACAAAATCTAGAGCAAACTTCAAAACTAGGAATAACTGTTACTCTCAACAAGAGATAAGCTAACTTTAATAAAATTTACATTGTCTAATCTTCCTAACCATCACTATTTAGGAGTGCACCTTTTTTACCTTCAATTTAAGCTTAATTTGACCTTATTCTTGAAGGCATGCTTGGTTGAGTGGAAAAGTGGAAGGATGGAAGAAGGAAGTGGAATAATGGAAAGAAAATAAAATTGGAGTGTGCTTGGTAGAGAAAAAAAAAGTGAGAAAAAAATAGGAGTGGAAAAGTTTTTGAGTATCTCTAAATCCTTCAAAATGTTTCTAAACCTTTATTTTAAGTTTCCCTAGCAATGTCTCGAGACAAAAAACCATTTGCCTCTAGATACAAGTACTTCGAATACAAAATTTGCTCAGGGGAACATTGTTTCGAGATAATTTGAGTCAAGTCTTGTGACAATAGGTCATTTCTCAATACACAAATTTGTATCGAGACAGACCAATATCAAAGCTAAGGGTGTGCTTCAAGGGAACCCTGTCTCAAGACAAAAGTCTGTTTGTTTCAAGACAAGAAAACATTGAAGCTATAGGTTACTCAAGGGAGTCATGTCTTGAGCCAATCATGTATTTATCTCGAGACATATTTGTTGTGTCTCGAGATAGTATGCTCCAACTGCCAAGATTTGTTCTTCCTGTCTCGATACAAGGGTTCTATCTCTCGAGACATATACTTGTAGGTTGCATCAAAAGTGTGAAATAAATACTCTCATTGGCTAGAAATTCCATTCAACCACTCCAAACGTCTAAAAATCAAAGAGAGGGTATAAATATGATTCAAGGATACTCATATGAAGACAAGAAACAAGATTATAAAGATTAAGAACAAAAACCCAATTATTTCTCTTTGTTATTCTTATTTTCATTTGTAATTCATTCTTTCAAGTGTTGTCTTGTATTGTGAGAGAGCTTATTGTTGTATATTTACCTTCTAGAGGTGGTAATTCATTCTTAATCTTATTTCTCATTTGTGTGAGAGTTAAGGTTTTGGATAGAAAGCCTTAAGGGAAGTGGCTCTATCTTGCTTATTGAAAATATAGTGATTGTGAAGGTTAAATCTTGTTCTCAAAAGGTTTCAAATTAGTGAATTTGGGAAATTTTTAATTTTGGTAAGCTAAGATGGATTCTTGTGTTGTTTTTAATTGTCATATTTCTTCCAATTTTTTAAAATACCAATTTACCACTTAATGTATTAAGCTTAACAATTTTGAACATATGAATGGTGATCAATATTTATAGAATACATTATTAATTCGATGATCTAACTTACATATTTTATTTCTATTTTTTGTTTGCCTCCTGTTAAAACCTTCAATACTTTATATTTAGCTCTCTAATTCCGTTACATGCTAAAATGTTTGTCATTGGGTCTAACCCAAAGATAATGGGGTAAGTGCTCAATGTACAAATTACATGTTCATTTGCGATTGTCTTGGTTGATTACTGAAATGAACTTAGCTTCACTAACTTAGAGTCACGATTGAGTAGTGTTATGCTTAAATGCCAACCCGAAAAGACCACTTTGTAATTGTCTTCATTGTCACTCCACTTTGTGACAATTTAAAAGGACCACAAAACCTGATCAATCGTGCGAGAGCAATGTTTAAGAAGTAATTCGTCAATTAGCTCAAATCCATATTCGGAGCCTAATTTGACTCACCAGATGCTAACTTTCGATTGCTTGATCTTGTTAACTGCAAACATTTCCCACACTACTACTTCTTGCTCTTGATTTTAAGTTTCTATTGCATTTACATTTCCTTCATATTTAATCTTAAATTTGTCTTATTGCATTCGATACTCAGTAATACACTTATCATTATGTATTAGTTTGATTCATACACTTTCGAACTATCACGGTGTGTCTTTCTAAAGCTAAAAATTTCAATTTATTTTAAAGTACATTCGAGTGCGATAAGCCATCTATAAACACTGGCTCCTCTCAATATGGGATAGTGTGTGTCTACCAGAGAAAGAACCGAAGATAAACAAAAAATAAAGAGTTTTTTATCAGGCTCGTCTGAACAAGCAAGCTTGAAGAATAACTACAAAGGAAAGTTGGTTGGTCAAAGAAACTATTCTGCGAAAATGTTGCTGAAAACAAAGCTTCCTTAAAGTTGCTACCCATACTTCTTACCCTTGTCTATAGAAGAGCATAATCCATGGAAGAGATTTATGCGCCTAGTGACTTAATTGCCACATATGGACTGTCCTTGGAAAATGACATGACTCAGAAAAAACGGTTAATAGGAGGGAATGGAATATAGGTGAAATGAGTAATGTCCACTTCAATCCAGGCTTAAATCATATTTGGTGAAATGGTATTGAGTTTTTCATCAACTGGTGAATATGGCATAACTTTTGGGTACAACGAATCTAAGAATCATAGTATAATCAATTGTACTCCTTGGAATGTCTGCCTGGACATCCTTTTGGAAACCTCAAGTTGCCTTCCAAAATCATTCTCTATGGGAAAAAAGAGAGAGAGAGGGAGAGAATGCAACATATTGATGACTCCAGACCATTTTGTCATCATTCGAATGCTGAAACTTATGACCATGTCTTCTCTACAGCTGTCTGGTTTGGCCGTATGGAGTGAGCCCAATGCTCCAGAGCAACGAAGGAAAGCTTCAACAAGGGTCCAGCCAATCCTAGGGGCAAAACTCTGTTCTGTCAGTCGAATGCTTGGTCTTCTTAGGGAGCTTTTGTGGGAATAGGCATTAAAATTTCTATACGCTCCTCCAACTTCAACAACCTCATTATCCTTCTGGAATGACAACCACACCAGTTTCCATTGCCAATACTTTAATACCACCCACTTATCTCTGATATCAAACATCTGACGGGATGCAGCGTCTATGTCTCAATTGAAGCCAACACCTCTTCCAATCAACAATTTCTGTTTTCATTTTTCCTACTGTTTACTCTTTATTTACTTCTAATTTATCTTACAGTTTGGTTAATACATGCTAGTTAATATAAACAAGGATATTTATCTTGTATTATTACTATTATTATTTAAGTAATAGAGAAAAATAAATAATAGAAAAAGAATACTTTGTACACAAGGAAATATCTTTCTTTTTTTTTCTTTTTGAAGGTCACTTCAGTTGAAAGAAAATGCATCCGAGAGCTTCCTCCATGTTGTGAAATCAGGCTCTCATAATCATTCATGAAATGCAGACTACTACTGCTAATACTACTACATCTACTAATATGCACAAAACTAGAACCAACCAACCGACCAACCGACCAACCGGCCAACCATGTCTGCAAACAAACGCAGGACTCCACCAGACAGACACCAGAGAGACTATCTATACACCCAAATGCTGGGACTACTACAATGACTTCTACACTATAAAAAGAATCATATGTTGATTCTAAACATGTATCTTCCTTTTACTTTTTTTACACCATTTTTATTCCTATGTGGTTGCTAGAAACCCTTTCCAGCATCCATCAATCCCATGACTGCTGGCCACCTGACCAGCTGTATGATAATAATGTTCTCTACAAATACCAGGTTAAAAAACACCACCACCAAGGAATACCTTTCGGCTTCCTCCATATTGCTTCTCCACCATATGGAGTGACTCGGACAACATTGACTTCTCTGGTGAGCATGACTACGTATGACCTGCACAAAGATAAAACACAGTAAGTCCTTTGCATTGCTCACCCCAAAACACACCCTTATAATTTTAACATTCCCATGCACTCAATCTTGTGCGTGTCTCAGCACACATGAATACTTCCATTCTACTCTGTTTGGTTCTTTAAACAATCCTTATGATACTTCTAGTAGTCATGATCTTGATATGAAACTCATTTTGTCAATTTCAGAACAAGCATATTTGAGTCATTTTGATAGAAAAACACATCATTACATCTGGACTAATATGTGATGATCTAGCATTACAAGCTCAAAGAGATATTTGAAAGAAATATGTAGAAAAATACATAACCCTCTCAAAATGATATTCAAATAAACTGAATAATAAAGCCACACCAGAACTGATCCCCATAATGGGTGTGACTATATTATTTCATTTGTTTACTCTTCATTATCGGCCTTTTTTTTTTTTTTTTGGTTTTTGAACAGTACTGCAGGAAAGAAAATTGATGTATCAGTGGGATGAGAAAACTCAGTACCTGTAGAATGCAAAATAAATAACTTGCAAGGCTAGATCCGAAGCCCGCCACTCAAGTAGCAGTTCCGCTGCTCTTAGTCCTGCTGCAATCTAAGGATACCTGAATTAATGAAAAAAGGATACCAGTCACAGTTACTTCCACAGCATGACACCTAAGAACTTCGTGCCACAAGATGTGAATACTTACCTTGATCAACTCCTCACCCAGTTGTTTGGTCAGAACCACTACCTTGCATAAACTGAGAAGGAGTAGTAACAATAAATTGTGGCTGTGCTGGAACAGATGCTGCTATACCTAATAAACAAACACACCTAGCTGATAAGGTCTTCTTTGCATTGAAAAACTTAAAACAACTGGGCCTGCTTTAAGGTTCTCAGAGGTAACCTTCAAGTTTGATCAAAACATAAAGGACTGTGAAATTCATTCATGATGGTGCATCAAATTCTCTAAGCTTAACCAAAGAGTCCATTCTCTATATAATTTTCAGTTCATAAATAATCATTAATGGATATTTTCTTAGAATGCCTAGCAAAATTAAATTAGATTAATGAAATATAAAGATGAGGATGTAGTGGTCAAGATATTGAAGAGGGTAGTAATCATTGGCGTACAGAGTTAGTGGAGAAAAGCAAAGCCAGTAATGTAAGCAAGCACAAAAAAAGATTTTCATATTGATATTAACCTCCAGGATATGGTGTTTGGATTGTGGGCATTGGAGAAGTTGTGATTGCATTAGCAACGGCCCCACCAAACTGCACTATTTGATGGCTTGGCATTGCATATCCCTGTACAGCTGTATAACCATGTCCACTAGGAACAGTCTGACCCAATTGCCCATAAGGATAAATAGCTGGATTAACCGCTCCAGGTACTCCATATATCTGAAGGTACTGCTGAGCCACATAGGGGTTGTAAGCACCCTGTCCAGAGAAACAAGAATAAATCAGCATCAGGACACAAGCATTACTTGCTCCAATTTTTTTCACAACATTGCACTTTGAAATGCCAATAACCTGAGGATAGACATATTCAGGTCCATATGTTGCATACCTGCACGGATAAACATATATCAAAGATCTCAAAACAGTCAGCATTAATTAGGAGTTAGGCATTAAATTTTATACTGTAAATGAATTTATAGCAAGGGCATAAACACGATACTATGTATCACATCAGAACAACCAAGCTTTCCGAGTGAAATACCAGCGTGCTACTACCAAGGAGCCCATACCAAGACCCAAAAACTTCATCAGTAAAATCATAAGCCTAACTACTCAGCCCATGAGAATAATCACATCCCCCCTTCTCCCAACATTTCTTTTTTCCCTTTGATCCTTATCAAATCACAATCATGATCTTGCCTGTTCAATAAACATTGAGCTCGGGCACATATCCTCTGCAACTACCACTTTTGCATTCCTGCAATTACCAATCACACCATGTCATATGACTGTACTTTAGACTATTTAATCCTGAATTCTAAGGTAAAGACTAAAAACTCCTTGGCCAATTTTGCATGCTGTGATCGGTTTGAACTGCAAGGAGAATAATTAAAAGAGGAGAAAGTAGCTGCAAAAGGAGATGTACCCAATTGAACTCTGATTAGCAAGCTTTCCGTAATGACCCAACCACACTGCTGGTTGATGAGGCATGTACAGCACACAACCATATGTATGCTAAGGCTAGAACCTATTCCTCATTAATAATGAAAGAATATATGTTTCTGCCCTACTGTTTATGCTTGTGTGGAAACGTCTCAATCCATACGTTACAACATTTTAAATGAAGAAAATGCTTAACACAAAGTAGCCTAGAGATCTAGAATGGAGTTTACCGAAACAAAAAAAGCAAAAATACTTTATTCTAACTTTGTGTGCCAATCCTTTCAATTCCAAGCAGAAAATCCCAGGAAATTATCACATTAGACTTTAGAGACACATAAAAAGGTGTCTGTCAAGCACTTATATCAAAGTCAGTTGTAGGCAAAATCCCCAAAAAGAAACCTAATGCTTCATTTGGAAACATGAATTCAAAATTTTGGATTTGAAGTTTATTTACTATGTAAATGGTAATAACAAAATGCATGTATTATGGACAATTTAATCGGAATTCCATATAATATATATTTGACCGGTATAAAAACATGAATTTGTCAAATTCAAAAATATTTTAGTAATTTCAAATTTGCTACTAAATAGCAGCCAACAAATCCATGGATTTGAGAAATAATTATGAATGTTACATTTCTAAATATTTTACTTCTCAATATACAATATTTTTGAAATCCAAATCAAAATTCTAAAATCTAAGTTCCCAAACGCTATCTAAAATGAAATTTCTTAGGCACTTAATAAAACAAAACTTGATAAATTATAAGTATAAATGATAAATGCTAGAATTTGATGTTCAACCAAGCCAAGCTCAACTGAATCATGATTGGAGCAACCAAAATAGTTAGAAACCCTTGATCAGAAGCATAACTCACCCATAAGAAGGGTACATCAATCCTTGTTGATAATTGTAAGGAAGTGGAGGCTGATAGCCAATACTTCCAACATAAGCCCCTCGTGGCACACCTCCAATATATGGAGAAGCTGGTCTCAAACGTCCTATTAGAAAGACAACAAGGGATAAATAATTAGCCTGATCACCGAGGTTAACAGAAATGGGCACATTCAGAACTAACTGAAAAAAAAAAATTTTAAAATTAGTTTATAAGTATAATAGCATCAGCTTGAAAGAGTTGAATGGAAACAAAATGAAACCACCCTATAAATTGCTACTAGAAGCAGAGATTTGGGCAATATAAACAAGAAGACACACTTTTGGCAAAGGAAGACAGTTTTAAATGAAAGGACATTTTCCACATCTGTGGTAAGAAGGCAAACAGAAACCAAATTCAAAACCTATGTTACTCGGACTCAGGTGTGAGTGTCCGATAGAGGTGTAGTGGACCTGGGTTTATGGATAGATTTTTTCTATGCTTTTTCATTTATTTATAGGATGAGAATCTTGGAGGCCATATGTGTGTAACCATGTGTCAGAAGACAAATACTTCAAATCGAAGGAGAAACTGGGAAATCGAAGAAAAGGGAATAGCATTTTTTTTTTTTAGTGCGCTGGAATAGCAGCAAATATTGGTACAGAAAATGTCACATGTTGAAAACGATATTGGTGTTAATCAGACTAACCGGACAGATTAGAGATGATACCGTAAGGAACAGGAGGTCGAGGACGGCCTAGAGAAGCCAAATTACAATTAGCACGCCTGCCATCAATAATTGGGGTCGGATCAGCACAGGCTCTCCTAGCAGACTCTGGATCCCGGAAAGTTACCTACACCCTCCATGCAAACCCAACAAGAAACCAAGTCACTCTAAAGTCAATAAAACCCCTTTAACTTACTACACATTGCTTCAGCATCAAAGCCTTGTTGCCACCCTTGATTTAGTACCAGTTTTATTTACATAATAACATGGACAGCCAAATGCAAAGTAGCATCTGATCATCATCAAACAGCAGCAAAGACAAAGAAATCTTTAAAATTTAAAAAAAAAAAAAAAAAAAACATTAACACTCACAAAACCATATCCTTTTGAACGGCCGGTGTTCTTATCAGTGATGACAACGGCTTCCACGATTTCACCAAACTGCTCGAAATATCGGCGCATGGTTTCGCTTTGAGTTTCCCAAGCGAGTCCCCCAACAAAGACCTTGGTGTATGTGGTATCTCCAAAAGGGGAATTCATGTATTGGAAGCCAGAACTCGAACTCGACCCCGAGCTCGGACCCGGAATTTGCTGAAACGCCATGACCACAGATGACCCAATTCAAATCCAGGGATACTAAGGAAAGGATCCAAGATTGATTGAAGGTGATCGACAAATCAAGTAAGAATGAGGTTAACCCCAGAATAGAGAGACTAAAGATACAATTTTTTCCCTTAAAAGAATGATAAAACCCTAGAAAAACCCTAGAATTGGAAGGAAAGATAAATACGCAGAAGCTTATGGGATTTAAGGGAATAAAGGAGAAAAGGCAGAAAACCCTAGATGGGCCAAGAAGAGGGGTGAAGTGGAAAGTGGTGGGATTGGATGAAACATGCACTTTGGGGCTCTATACAGAGACAGTGAGGAACACAGAAAAGCAAAGAAAAGTGAAGGCTTGACAAAGTGAGGAACAGCTTACTATGTATGACAGGAAGAAAAAAAAAAGGAAGGAAAAGAAGAAAACAGGAGGTGGATGAGGATTGATTGATGGGTAGCAAACAGAGTGAAGAATCAAATTGTAAGGTGAAGGGAAATAATAAGAAATTAACTCAGTTCATTGTTGTTGAGAGATGGAGGAGGAAGAAATAGAAGAGTGGTCATCATCATCAAGGAAGAGAAAGAAAGAAAGAAAGAAAGAAAGAAAGAAAGAAAGAAAGAAAAAAAAAGAAGGAAAAGGAGCAAAGGGAAGAGAGGAGAGGCTTTAGTGCTGGAGAGTTCTGAAACAAAGCAATGGCAATTAGCAAAGACAGCTTGGTTGGGGTGGGGACTCGGGACCTACTACCCCCTATTTCAATGGCTAATCCAGTTGCCTATCTCTCTGTCTCTCTCCTCTTGTCACTGATCTCGCTCTTCTTTTCACTCTACTAACTCCAAAATAAATCAAATGGGATTAAATTTTTAAACATAAAAAATTAATATTTATTTTTCATTCATAAAATTCCACATTTTTATTAAATAAACATCCATTCAACTCACGATAATTAAACAGACAATTCTTGCACTACTGCTACTGATTTTGTCTGACTTGAAATTCACTCTTCTTCAACCACACTCACTTGCAGTAACAAATGGGAATAAGAAGTCTCCTGGCTTTCCAATTCTCTACTTAGAATCCCATTTTAATTGGTAATATGTGCAGCTTTTTTGTTTTTTTAATAATAATAATTTACCGAGTGTTCATAACATAAATAAGTGGTGAGATGGACAATTTAGTTCCTGAATAGTATACATGTGTTGTAGTGTACATATATGTATTATTATTAATAAAGAGTTGGGTTGGGGTGGAAATGGATAAAGCTGAAGGAGCTGTCCAAGTAAAGTCAGTAAATTGAAAGGGACCCTCAGAAAAAAGGATGATGCTGCTTGCGACAATTATGAATTATTGTTTTTCTTTCATTGAACCCGGTAGGTATATATTTTTTGCAAATAAAACCTTAATAATATATTGTAAGAAAAAAAAAAACCCAAACATTGTGACCCAATCATCTCCTCTAAGACCCCGCGAATACAGATTGACTTGAAACAAAAATAGTCAAACAAACCCGCGATTCAAGTGCTTGGATTAGAGACACTATGAGACCAGGAAATAAATAAAAGGGGGGGGGGAGAACAGTGCACAAAGATGTTATAATGATGCAAAAGAAGAGAGGATAATCGTTTTGTAGGTGAAAGAAACCAAGAATCAACAAAATCATCGGCATTGAAAAACATAGTACTAATAATAATAATATTTTATAAGAATGATATGTGGGGACACAGAGGCCATAACATGTGCTGGCTACCTGGCCTAGCATAAACCTAGACTAGGATATCATATCTGTCAGCTTATATTCTTAATTTTCTGACAACATTCTTAAACAGGAAAGTTTTTTTTCTTTTTTTGGCTTCTTAAATCTTGATGGGTGTATCTTCCAATGGAGAAAGAGCTACATGCTACTCTAAATTCTGCAGTCATCTCCCAGATATACTCAATTTACTGTCACATACAAAATACAACAGTCAGCATGTTGAGACTTTCAATTGTGTATGCTACATACATCATTCATCAGGAGCAGTAAATAGGCGGTCCTGAAGCTGCCAAGTCAAGTGTCATTCACATCGCACTGCTGCTGCTATATTCGAGTTACACTTACTACATACATGATGATGATGATGATGATGATGATGATGATGATACATTTACAAATGCTATACACCCACCCTAACTCCTCCATTTCTATCATCACACTGACAGTGACTGATATATACTGTTGAGTTGGGAAAAAATATTATTAACAGAAAATATGGTGAATGTTGTAGGTCCAACCCGAACATTAAGGCAATTTACTCCAAATTAACAACGATTAATCAATTTTGATTTGACTCCAATTAAAGGAAGAGTTGGTACTCAATCTGTATAACTAATAACCAAACAAAACGAATAAATGAAGTAAATATTGTATAGTTAACATACTTCCAGAAAACAACAGAGCTTATGTTTGAATGGTTGATTTTCAAGTGATAAATATCCAGTTGCTGTTAGTGCATGCTAACAAAATCAGGAAAGCCTCAGTACCGTTAATTCTAATCTAGTTAATTAATATTAAAAGGTAACTTTTGTGCTTCAAATTTAATCATAATATCATTAATTAATTCTTTCAACTAGAATGTTAAGACGGTTTAAAAGGGAGAAAAAAGTCACGTCAGTATTTCAGCCAACTAATTAATTACACTTTCAAAGTAGAAACCCCAAATGATTCCAAACTAAAATATAAGGACTAAATCCCAAATTTGAATTAGTAAAGGGACTAAAATCATAAATTGACCAAACTAAACCATTGTTTGCTTAATTTACCAAATCTCCGCTCTCCTTTTATCATTTGATTTTGAGGAGATATTTAACTTCCCTTTTTTCCCTTCACAAAGGGTTTTTCAACTAGTTCAGCGTTGATGAATAAAATCAAGCACAAGGAAAATTACAACTAATCCAACAATACCATAGTTTACTCCTAATTACATTAATCCTACAATGACTGTGGCCAACCAATCTAAACTAAACAACACGATGAGGTTCAAGCTGCTGATCCCTGTTCAAAAGGGACACGAACAAAGAGTCGACCATGCAAGCTCACTACAGCAGTTGTCAGAAGCGGATCAATTCTCGATGGTAAGTTCACTACCTGTACAAACCACACCAAATTAAGGTCAGGATCATCTCACTAAGTATCTTTCTTTTGCTCCAATTTTACCTTCTGCTTCTTTTCCCTCTTGGTTTCCATGACAAAAAACCGCCCTATTAAAGCAGTAGGCTTCTTCCTAAAACATTTTCATCTCGAATACAACAATAAACTTGGAAGAAACTGAACAAAATTAAGAATATCGATGCCCATCAAAGATAGGGTTAATTCCTCCTATATTCTCACCTATGTTCTCAAGCATAGTCTAGAGATGCTACTACAAGCTTTTTTATTTCCTCGTCTTAGAAATTAAAAGAAATACCTTCTTAAAGGGCGTGATACCCCAAGGATTGTCAACTTGCTCTGGTTGGCCAGTGATAACCACACGTCCAGCAGGATCTGATTGAACTCGTACCTAGATCCACCAAAAAGCAAGTCCAGTCTTACATCCAGGGGAACTCATAGAGACTAAAGAAGGGAGGAATTATGAAACACCAAACATATTTTCCAATCACAAACGTGTGAAAATCATAGTAACAAATTTAAAAAGAACTGAAGACTTTCACGTAATGGAAAGCAGAAAAGCACCTGAAATTTTGGTGAGAAGGGGCCAATGTCCCCCACAAATAACTAACTATTAAATTCTTACTGCTCCCCATAGCTTAGGAAGAAAATAGAAAATCCAAGATATTTTGAGAAATCACTCAAACAATCTACAAAACTAGGAACTAATAAGACATCTTAGTAGACCGACCCTTTATTGATACTGGGATCAGTAAATTACTAGAAAATACAACACATGAATTTTTTCCATGCTTATCGATGTGATCCAGTGCAAATACAAAAGAGTACAGGTTGCAATGCCCTACTGTCAAGGATCATACCAATTGTTTACTAATTTGCATAAAGTCATTTGAAAAGGAATTCGGGACAACTGCATACCTCCTCACGCAGAAGCCCAGGGACCAGAGCATATACCTCAAAGCAATCCTGCTGTGCATTTTAAGGCCAGTGAAACTACTCAGAACTCAAAACCCCAAAACAAGCTACTCTGCAACTGATTGTAATTGGCACCAGTTTTGAATAGCTTTTTATCTGCCTGTGCATCAAGTAGGAAACAAGGGATACTTACAGTTTCACGGACATTGATCTTCACCCAATCAGCAGGGGTTCCAACATCAACAATTTCAGTGATCAGTCTACATCAAGAAAATTTGCATCAATCAGGAAATAGAATAAAACAATACATCAACAATATTTGCATCAATCAGAAAATAGATAAAACAACAATCAGATTAGTCTGAGCAAGTTTAAGATTTCTTCACTTCTTCCTGAGCCCAACATCCCTCAACTTTCCCTTTTCTAGCGGGATGATGGGATAGGGCTAATGCTGACTATGGCCTTACAGGATATATTAAACATTAAAGCATTAAATAAGTCCACTATGACAGGGTTCTTTAACGTTCTACAGATTAGGGAGAAAAGGACTAGTGCTTAAAGTTGCATTGAACATTTACATTAGGAGCATGCCACTGTTGACAAGCATGCCACTGTTGACAAACGCTTTGCACTGGCTCATTTATTTCAAGTAAGGTGTTCCTAGTAGCAACAGGTGCAATAAGAATATGGTTCTTTGAATTGATTCAATTATGCATGCAGTAAATCATTCATATATTTCTTTTTTTGATGGAAGAATCATACATAAATTAATTGAGCGAAAGCTCATCTGCATCTTAATTTAAACTTTAGATTATGTAGAATGTAAATGAAGATGGATGAAATAAAACCCTATGTAAAAGTAATGCATAGCTAAGAGATTAGCATATATTAACTGCTTATCATGTGCAGATTTATCAAGCTCTGCGCTTATTGGCATCTTCTGCTTCTGCAAACCTGGAAAAGAAACCAAAAACAATATGAAAATTCATGGTAATAACGGCAGAAGTTTGCGAGAGAGGTATCTACATGTGGCAGCATACCAATACTTTTGAGATGTCTTTCACGTTTCGGAGCAGAACCCATGATTTTCTCCTGTACAGAGGAATTGTTGTTTTCAGAATCTTGCATAAAAGATATGCTCCAAAAACAGAAATACAATAATATAGAAAATTAGAGATGATAAAAAGGTTTAAATATTCAACAGACCTTCACAATGGGCTCGGTAATCTCACCATATCCAACAGAACGTTGAGCATGCCAACCCTGCATGGCACGAGCTGCAGCATCCCTGCGTGCCCTACCTGACCCCAAGGCTAGGAAACCACTTGACTGCACGGACACTCGGAGATCATTAGAAAAGGAATGCTTTAGCACAAATAGTGAGAGGAAACAAATGATTAGTATAAGCATCCAAAGGTCATTAGTTGTACAAAATTCATCTAGTTCACATCAGCATATGGAATGGAAGATGGAAATTCAAGAATCACATTGTTGTATAATATGAAGAAACAAAATCTACCTCCTTTTCACCACTTGCATGAGGGAGTGAAGAAGCAGGAAGTTGAATCTCACCATTCTCTCTCTTATACTTTTCATATTCTAACAGTGCCTGCTCAACCATAAAATAATCAGGAAATAGGAACCACAGCCTGAAATCATACAAGTATTGTTACCCAAAAAATGAGTAAATCAATAAACTTTCCTTAGTATTTATTTACTTATTTATGAGCTGACAGGAAAAAGACTTGTTACCCTATCAAGCGGTTAAACAGATCATGAGATATATTGGCACTGCTATCATTTTCCCCAAATGTATATTATTTAGTTTGGTTTGGATAAGCATGCCTTTGAAAACTTTCACCATGATTCTGATTATATCAACTAAAATCTATGCTAGTTTCATTGAGTGGTTTAATGTTGTGCTCAAAACAACCCCCAAAATCATTCCCAGAACTAGAAGAATGTGATATGTGCCATGCATCATTTATGTTTCATGAAAGCCAAAACAGGGTGCAAAAAGAAAAGGCATAGGCATTGCTATTTGTTTTCTTTCTTTTTTTTCTTTTCTTTTTTTTCCTTTTTCTTTTTTTTTTTT
Organism: Gossypium australe; assembly: GCA_005393395.2. Lineage (NCBI taxonomy): Eukaryota > Viridiplantae > Streptophyta > Magnoliopsida > Malvales > Malvaceae > Gossypium > Gossypium australe. The sequence goes on along the minus strand of CM016614.1, from coordinate 27,180,756 downwards.
TTTTTTTTTTTTTTTTTTGCTTTTTAAAGTTTAAATCTAATTAAATGTATCAAATATTTGTCTTGGAAGATAAATAAGGCTGGTCTATATGACTTAGAGGTCACAATTCTAAGGCATGGAAACAGCCTCTCCTCATTGCAAGGGTAAAGTTACATGCACTATGCCCACACTCCATATAATGAGGTAGCTAGCTAATTGTCCTAGCTAAAGAACATACCTTCTCGTAAAATATGCGGAATGTCCAAGAGACAGTTGTGCAGGTTCTGGAAAAAAGAATGAGAAACCAAAGTCAATCAAGAGAATAATATACGATTTCATAAAAACCATGTCCATATAAAGTACTGTGTTGAGGTCAAATGCAACCCAAATCCATAGAGATAGAGACATAACTTTACACCAAAAAGCACATGGAAAGAAAAAAGAACCATCTATATTTCTACTTACTTTGGGGGGTGGAAAGACTCTCCCACTTGCCGCCATAACTTTGATGCAGTAACCTATAAGCATCCATCATTTAAAAGTAAATGTATATATATTGATGGTGTAAAAGAAGGTGATTTCCAATTTGGACACATAAGAGAACTCCCAACACAAACATTCTGAATCCAACAACATGAAAATCCAGCTTCATCTTCTGCCAACCTTTAAATTTTCAAAATTAAGCCTCACGGATCACAACTCAAAGTTTAGAGCAAAACATATAATAACCAGGTTAAATTGCTAAAAAAGAAATCAGGACATGAAGAATTTTTTTGCCAAAAGGTAATCCTAAAGGATATAAAACTCTTATTTATGGAAAACAGGACTGGGAGAGTAAAGAGCTGTTCAGTTTATGAACAAATTGTGGATACCATGTCATACACAATCACTCCCTAAAACTCAAATTGTCTCTATGTTTGACTCGGCATGTATATAAAGAAAAAAATTGAAACGCTTTTTACATCATAGGATTAAAGCTTTTTAGTCATATTGTTCAATGGCCTTTTGAAAGTTTTAAGAAAATACAAAAAAGTTAATATGGAAAATCAAGAAAAGAAAAAGCTTAGGTGCTACAAGAAACAAAGGAGGACATGGGAAAGAGGATGGTCAATCGCATACCTATTATCATATACAATATTTTCTCTAATCAACCTTCTGTAGACTTAAAATATGCTTATGTGCCAACCCATTTAAAGATACTAGGTTAAAGTTCAAGACCGGATACAACTTGATTTAGTTGCTAAATAGACACTGAAGTTTCTAAGAATGTTTGCAGATCATGCACTCTGTAATCCAACTCTAAATGGAACAATCTACAGCTATGATACCCTGCAAGCACGCTCAAACTTATCCACCTTCAAACGCGCGCCTCTTGCATTATATTCATGGGCCTATTTAGGCATTAATTATTAATACCCCTCTAGAAGTCAATTTAAGTATATCACTAAATGCTTGCCCACGAAGGACAGAATCGCTTTATATCTGGTATTGTATGGAGTCAAAGCTTGGGTTCAATCTCGAGCATCCCTACCCCATCCCCAATTATCAAGTGTATCAAAATAAAAATAAAAATAAAATAACTAAGTAAAACCCCAATATTATACCGCTAAATATAAGGTTGTGATTAAGCCCCCACAAAACCAAGGTGTAGAAGAAGAGAACCGAGAACACTAATATGATACTACATTTTTAAGATAAAGCCTATATATAAAAACATGGATATGACAAATAAGATACAGCAACTATGATAACTTTTTAGAAATGAGAATACGGAAAATAAAACTCTAGGCTAGTGGCAAGATACTTGTGTTGTATGGCTCAGAACTTGGATTAACATAGCATCCGCACCCCCATCCCCCAATAATCAAGTGTATCAAAATAAAAATAAAACAGTAAACAACAAAAAATATACCACTAAATAAAAAGTTGTGATCCACAAAATCAAGGTTTCGAAGAAGTGAACCAAGAATACTCATATGATAAGACATTTTTAAGTTAAAGCTTATATATCAGAACATGGGTGTGACAGATAGGATACAGCACCTATGGTCATTTTTATAAAAATGAGGATACGGCAAAAAGAAAACATAAATGTAATATTTTTTTCCCAATAACCATTTCCTTTTTTCTCCCCTTACCATCAACCATAATAAGAAAAAGATAACTAAATCTCAGACTTCGCCTCACCAAATAATTAAAACAGAAAGAGTGTTGCTTCATATTCCCTAGTCCTATTCATGGATTCATGTCATTACCTTTCAAACCTTGATTTCTGACATATTTCATAGACAAAGAAAATCTCATATGTTGAAAAGTAAGATTTATATTTTTTGAGGGTATCACCTAATTTAACTATATCTATATTTCAATTCTTATTTCCTCCTTAATTCAATAACAACTATTAAAAGATGCCAAAGGTTTTTCAGGTAATATCCATTTTCCCAGAGAAAAGATATAAGACATCTTAACGCAATGGCATCTCAATACAACCAAGAATGGCCAAAACAAACTCTTAAGGAATCAACAAAAAAACCCTAAGCATACAGGAAAAAGGGCATTTTTCTTGCAAGTGTCATATGGAATCTTGTTTGAGAGACTTTGAAGTCAGATCGTACAGAATTTATTTGTACATATAGGGAAAAAATGTGAGCTCATCAACTTTGTGCCCAAAACAGAAGCAGTTATGTGATGGCATAATGGCAACTCTAGAAATAGTGTAACAAGCGTGTCATTGCCATGTTGATTGGCATTTCCAACTTTGGATACTTCACACAAATTCTCCTTCATTCGTGGTAGAGAGAGAGAGAGAAACCCAACGAATTAACTACCGAAGTTAGAAGATACAGTTTTCTATTAGTGCATCTTTAATAACGAAAATAACCAAATTAACGCCTAGCCAGAATTTAATCTTATTTACCTTCCTAAACAAGAAACAGATCCAAACCACTTTACACGTAGATAAAATCCGGTTGTTTGTAACCTTTTACTTGTTGACACCTAAAGCTGTTAGCTTGGATAATGTATTAGATAAGAATGTTGAAATTCCAAAACGGCAAAATAAATGCATCATTATACGCATTAATAAAACCAGACTGAACGTCACCTCTGATTTGTCAATGATTGCTACGTGAGTTAAACAAGAATATAGGATGATCTAAGGGTTCAGAGAAAAGGTTAAAAACATCAATTAAAGATTCCAGATATGCAAGCATACCACTTCGTAGCCACCCAATTTAATAACTGCTCTCCACAACCTACATTGGATGCGAACATGCACCAAAAGAAAAGCACAAATTAGACTCTGAGAAAAAAGCAGACTTATAACCTAGAAAATCCAGAACAATGATCACTGCAAACTCACTTAAGGCAGTTTAGCGGTTCTCCATAAAATTTAGGGGGCTTGAATTCCAATGACCTATCCTTATAGAAACTTTCCAGCTCCTTCATGAATGCTGCTCGCTCCTCTGGTGTTCCAGCTTCATCAGCCTCCCCCATCTATAAGACAAACAAGTCAAAGTGAGTTAAAAATAGGATAAACAGAATTATTGACACTTCATTTGTTAATGAACTTATAGGACATTTCTTTTATGTACCTCAGGATCAAGCAACCAACTCTTTGATTTCTCCACCTTCTCAGGTCCAGATTCAGGCGCAAGAGAGCGAAGGGGAGTAGCATCTCCATTGACTTTCTGCTCCAGTGGTTCAGCAGGAGGAGCATCAGAAGGATCGGTATTAGCATCATTGGAAGATATGTTATCAGGTTTATCGGGCATAGGAGGATTATCAGTCATGTTAACATCAGTGGGCAAGGTTGAAGTTGTATCAGCAATTGTTTCATTGATATTTTGATCCTTAGTGGGGGGTGAGGACTGTTGCTCTTGGACAGCAGTATCAACAAGGTTAACTTGGGAAGCCTCAGGCAGCTGCTGTTCCAACATTTCGGTATCTTCCATCTTGCTTGTACAGATTCTGCTGTCCACATCAACAGTTGAATTAGTGATTTTCTAAGGGGAAAAAAAAGATGAAAAACAAAAACGAAAAACAAAACCCTAAGTCCTACTTGTTTTTCAAAACCATATACATATATATATATATATAACAAGAAAAATATGAAAAACAAAAAACTAAGCGTTAAAAGAAATGAAAGATAGCAAAATTAGAGTTCCCTAAAACCTAATAATTTAAAGATAGTTGAAAAAAAATAGAGAAAAAAGTGATGGTGGAAGAAGAAACAAGCCTGGAGCGGCGAAGGAAGGGGGGAGAGGGGAGACGAGAGAAATGCAGTTAGGGCTTTGAGAGAGAATGCGAATGCCAAAGAATTGCAATAGCAATAAATAGGGAGAGCAGCAACAGCATCCGAGTGGCATTAACATAGAAAGTATCGTTAATGGCAGGGAACTTACACAATTCGACGGTTACACCTTACCTGCTCTGCCTGGGCTGCGATTGTTGATTTCTGATTGGGATTTTTTCCGCTCTGCCAACTTAGCTACCAAATAAGAACTCTCCTTCCTTTTTTAGCGTCGTTGGTTTCGGCTCGGCTTGGATTTGCTTGGCTTGGCTGCTGAGGTCTTCTTCCTTCTTTAGCATAATAATAAATGAAAAAAAAAAAAAAACCCAGTGAGTGAATGGTGTGTTTTTCTCTTTTTTTACCCCCAAGCGGTGTGGTGATGAGTTGAAACCAAACAGAAGCGTCTGCGGGCCTTAAACCTACGAGCGAAGTGCTGTAGGGGCTGTTTTAATTCCCCAACAGCCAACAGGCCTGGCCTTCTTTCAACTTTAATTCCCACTACTCTCCAGGTCCATTTAGCCCAGTTTCTACATCTCCCATTTGGGTGGTTGTTGTACTTCTTTTCTTAAGACCAAATCCAACAACATAACCCAAAAATTAATTGAAAAGCCAATCTACCCTTTGTGCATTAATCAAAATTTATTTGGATATATGGTTGGATTTCCTCATCTATGCTATTATTAAGAGTTTAATTAAGTTAGCGTGACTTATTAATCGAGTTTTAAATCAATTGTAAAATTATTAGAAGGTCTTTTTTTTTTTTATAAATCAGTAAATGTTATATTTATAAATAAAAAAATATCTCATCATATTAATATTGTCAAATCAACACTTACAGTATAAAATCATAAAGTCATGACACCTATGCAATCTTGACAAACACCTATGCACCCTTCATAACCATAAAACTACAAACACAAGACACTTGTACTAATAAAGCACTATTACCAATATTCTAGTAAAATACAAAAGAGAAAACTAATATAGTTCTCCAATACTTGACCAAAATTTAATTAGAAAAAGCTTCATAAGGTGTTGGAAGACCATCTTTATTCAAGATGTTGGGAAAGTTACTGCTCATTCCATGTTTTGTTATAACGAAATTGTTTCTCTATTTGAACCTGCAAATTTGAGCTTTGAATAAGTTTCATTTGTGTTGAGTGACCTGAATGTTGCATATTTGACAAAACACGAAGCATGATTCAACTAGGATTTTAAAGACTCCCAATCAAATTGCTTGAGGTGATTGGATAAGTACTGAATAACTAAATAAAACATATAGACCTTTCTCTTCGTCTCAGGTCGATGGATCTTCTCAACTGGAGGATCCCTTATATGGATAATATATGGATAATACACATTCCAGTTGACTAAGCCTAATTCTATTATAATTGTTTTGTTCAGAAGCAAAGATATCCATGGGGCAGTTCGCCTATTCAGATATTCACGACCGAGAAATACCGGATTCTCTTTCAGATAGGTCCTGAAAGGAGAAGGAAAGCTGGAATGCCACTAGGCATCTATTATTGAATTCACCGACCCGATAGTTTTTGGAACATCCAATGCCGAAGTCACGGAATGGGTAAGTCGCCAATCCCTAAAATGGACTAAGTCTTATTATCTCTTAAGAGAGTTTTGGTGTTGTTAGAAGGCTGATTAATAAAGACTTTTAGTTAATAAATACTCAGAATAATTACAACTTTTAAATAGAAGTTTAAAGTCTATCAAAACACTGTTGATTAACCACTTGAAGAGGCTTATAAATAGGTTGCTTGTGGTGTCACTTATAGAGTGCTTTGTCGACAACTTTATTCTGTTCTTGTAACACCCATCACCCGGCATAGTCGTCGAATGCAGCTACGAGATGCTACCATAGTTACCGGAGCAAATCATATTCAAATTGCAACAATTAATGCAATCAAACATCAATTTATTTCATAATTCAATCAACAAAATGATTTACAATAAAAATGAGACACATTTGAGCTTATGAAAGCTCCTAAGTCAACCCAAGCACGATTAAGGACCAAATTGTAAACTTTCCAAAATTTAGAAACAGGTATCGATACCAATAATAGGTACCGATACCATTTTGGCATTCTGCCATTTAAAAAAAAACATTTAAGGAAGTACCGATACTTATTATCAAGGTACAGATACTTTCTGAAAATTTTACAAAAATGACCTCTTTAAAATCAACTTATGCCAAAACTTAAACTCAATAATACTTATATGCACACCACAAGCCCTATAAATGTTGGAGTTTGAATCGAGTTAAACAACAAAGAATTGATTTAAACAAAAATGAATCGATTCAAACAGAAAAATAATTGATTTAAACAAAAAGACAACCGATTCAAATAGCAGAACTTTTGAAGCTTAATCATACCAAATATCATCTCCTAAACATCCAACCAATCATGAAACTATGCCATATAAAAGCTTCCATATACTACCTGCAACCACAACATTATATTTCAAACACATCCAAATCATTTTGTACCAAGAATAGATTCCAACACTCTAGCATATCCATACCAAAATAACCATTATGATCACTTAACACCACCTAAACATATCAAGATTGAACATTATATGAAATCCAAAATACTAATTATTCGAATACCATGCCATCTCACCATTTCAAAGTATTACTATCCATCATAGCATTTTAGTACCAAGATGCTATTCAAGCTGTAATGATCCGATAGCCGGGTTATCGGAAAGTGTATTTTCAGGTCATCATTTTTATAAAACAGACTCGTAAATATTTATTAAAAATATTTACGAGGTTAGTTGTGTGGTTAATTAGGTTTTGGTTAGGTGAATTTATCTAAATTAGGATTAGTTAGGTATAATGATTAAATTGAATAAGTATGAAAGTTTAATTATAAACTAAAGAAAATTTAAGGGACTAATTAAGCAAATAAACCAAAATAGACAAGTGTATGGAAAATATACTTCCATGTGTGTGTATAATATACATATAATTGTTTATATTAAATATATGCTTAATAATTAAGTATATATTTAAAATATTAATATTATATTATATTACATAAAATAAAGCAAATGAAACAAAAAAATAAAATAGAAAAAAAAAAGAGAAAAAGGGGGACGAAACAGAGAAGGGAAAGAAAGAAAGAAAAAGGGAGAAAATTTAGGGTTTTGAGTTTAAATTGAATTTGGTAAGCCAATTTAGCTCATTTCTTTGTAATTTTGATGTTTTTAGAATTCTAGAACAAAATATTACTTTATTTAGGTTGAAATTTTGAAAGTTAGTAAATTTTTAGATGTTGTTCATGTTGAATAATTGTTAGTGTTAGGGGTTAAATTGATAGAATTTCAAGTTAGAAGTAGAAAAGAGATTGAATTGTAAAATAAATCATAAATTTTGAGTAATAAGGACTAAATTGAAAGAATTTTAAAATTAGGGTTTTATGATGAAATTAGAGAGTTAATGTTAGTTTAAAGTATAAATTGAATGAGATATGGAATTTGTTTGGTAAGAAAAAGAATTAGTTGTGATTTAAGGATTAAATTGGAATTTAGGTAAAAGTTGAGTATAAATTGAAATATTCAATGTTAAATTGTGTTGTATTGATGAATTTCAATTATTTTAATTCTATAGCAAACGTTGAACCAAAGAGCTCGACTAAGAAAGGAAAAGATAAAGTCAACGAGGATTAGCTTGAAAAATTTCGGTTTGTATTTCTATAATCCAAATTTAATAATTATTTATTGTATTTATTATTTATATGTATGGTAAGTATTGACGTTGTGATATTGATTTGAATGGAATTGAATTTTATGAGCATAAATGAATAATTGAATTGAAATTTTGAGAATTTGTGATTGGTGTGAATTTTGATTGAAATTGAATTGAGAAATTGAAAAGTGATTTGAATACCCTATTAACCGTATCGGGCTGCGTCGGATATAGTTGGCAGGCCATAGGATTGGAAGTGTTCAGGGATACTTCGACTTCGAATCGATGAGACACTGGGTGTCATATTATTACTTCGGATAATTTTGATGAGGTACTGGGTACCAACTTACTTCGGCAAGGCCAATGAGACACTGTGTGTCAACTTATTATTTTGAATTATCCAATGAGGCACTGGGTGCTATACTGGTGTGTTTTGGTTGGATCCGTGTATCCGCCAAAGTCCGAGTATTGTTAATAGGGGTATATAAATGAATTGGTGATATGAATGATATTGGATGACTTTGAATATGAATTGAATTATGATATTGAATTGAGTTATGAAATCGAAGTGTATGAACCAATGGGTTCATGATTTGGTTATTGATACAATGAGGTGATATGTGAATTCTATTGAGAAAAGCTATTTTAATAGCAATTGATGAGAATTGAAAGTGTTATGATTGGTGATTTATGAAATTGATTACTTGAACTAATGATTTTTAGTTATATGTGATTAAATATGTGTTAATATTATAAATTTTTGTTTAATAAGTATTAGGATTATAGAAATACCACTGAGTTTTATACTCAGCATACGGTTTGTTTTCGTGCGCAGGTTAGGTAAAAGTCAAATTGCTGAATCAGCATCCAAGGCCGATCCCGAACTCATTGTGGTGAAGTCATTTTCTTTTGGTATATGGCATGTACCTAGGGTGTTGTATTTGTCATTTTGAAAATGTTTGAAAATGATGTTATAATATGATAAAGGTTACATATATTTATATAAATGATAAAGTTATCACATGACAAGTTTAGTAGTAAACTTATATGAAATTGAAATTGGCTTGAATGGAATTGATTTAATTAGTATATTTGAAATACTTATGAAAGCATATGGATTAGGTCCTTAGAATGAGTAATTTAACATGTTTTAGGTGTGTTTTTTGTGTTTTGGGTTAGTTGAAAGATTGGTAAATGAATTGCTTGTTGTTTAAGATTTGCAGGGTTGGTAAACTTGATGTATAAGGTTCATTTTGAGTCCACACGGCCTGGCACACGGGCGTGTGACCAGACCGTGTAAGACACACGGCTTATACATGGGTGTGTGGATAGGTCGTGTGTCCCCTGCAATTTTAATTTCTCAAAACAGAATGCTCAAGTTTTACCACAAGGGCGTGTGTCTCAGCCTTGTGAGGGACATGGCCTAGTACACGGGCATGTGTCTTGGCCGTGTGAAAACTAAACTTAATTTTCAAAAAATAAATGGACCACACGGTCTAGCACACGGGCGTGTGGCTTGGCCATGTGAGGTAAGTCAGAGAGCACCTAAGTTAGGACACAGCCTGAAGCACGGGCATGTCATAGGGTCACACAGGCGTGTCCTTAATCCACACGGGCGTGTGTGCCCTGTACCTAAGAAAATTTTTGAAATTTCATGAAAAATTCTCCGAGCTTCAGATTAAGTCCCGATTTGTTTCGAATACACGTTTTGGGCCTCAAGGGCTCATTAAAGGAACATTATAATTAAATTATGACGTGATTGACAATTATATATATGTGTTATTCAGAATTGATCTGAATAATCTGGTAATGCTCTGTAACCCTGTTCCGGAGACGGATAAGGGTTTGGGGGTGTTACACAAGCTCATTAATTATAGCATGATCATGATACCAAACACACATTCATATACATTATTTACATCCAACCAAAATCAACATCACATATAATGACCAAATAAACATCTATATCCACAACCACACCTATGTACATGCCACATATACCCAGGCCAAAATGAACAAAAGTCTACTGAATCGTAAGACGAGTAGTATGAGTTCTGGCGTGATCTGATCCATTCGAGAAGAAAAGGTAACAACGTAAGTATACTAATGCTTAGTAAGTTCGTACATAAATTAACTTAACTTACCTTGGCATTAAACAATATAAGCTGTTGAAATTTCAATGATATAAAGTATGGAATTACTCTTGGCATCCTTTTACAAACTTCACACGACAATAAAATGGTTTGTTCAGCATCAATGCATAAATAAGTAATTCATTTCATAACTCTTTGCATTATTATACTATTGTATATTATATAAAACATTGTCATCTTGTAACTTTACAAATGAAAAACTCATTCATTATTTCTGATTAATTCTCTTTTTTATTTAATTAACATTTTCACTAGGAGAACAATAGTAAAGTAACCTCGGATATGCGGGACTTAACTTGCTCACACGAGCTTGGAAATATATTGCTTACATGAGTTGTAAATCAGGACTTTGAAATTTACACGATGCTGCTCACACGAGCTGTGGAGAATCCTCAACACATGCAGGATCTCAACCATCGGTAAAGACATCCAAACCGGTGCCTATTACCTTTAAAAACCCTAATAGTATGCCATTTGTATCCTAATCGTTTACTAAGTTTGTCAGACCTGGTTTCTCTTGAAACTTAGAAATTTGGAACAAATTAGGGATTAAATTAAAAGAAACCATAAATTGGCGGTCTTTACTGAAAATCAAGAAAAAATAGTAATTGAAATTGGACAAGATTGAGAACCAAGTATGGTTCGGTTGGATTAGAACCAGCTGGTCTCTTAGTGTGAGACATAATGATTTTAAATGGATGGCCCCTAAACAATTGAAGGCCGTGAGAGGAGGGCTATAAATAGCCGAGAAGCAACTTCCAGGAGAATATTCATCTCAATTCTATTTCATTTTCTTCTTTTTATTCATATCCTTCGTTGCTCTGAAATTTGGGATGATCATGGGAAGCTTTGCACGGAGTATGATCAGAAGGTTTAAATTGGAAAAATGGAGAATCCAGTAAACTGGTAAGGTTCTGAATCATTTGGTAAACATAAGATTTAGAAAACAAATTTAACGGCTTCCGAAAACCATTTTTAGGATTCTGCATGTTTCTGGAAAACTAAGTTTAAACTGGGAATTTCTGAGTTTAACTCATAATTTTGAGTTACCATGCTTGGCTGCCATGAGAATGGAAGCTCCAGCATCTGGGAAAACTAAGCGAATAAGACGGAGAAGCATCAGGTGAGTTTCTACACTCAACCCTTGAATTGATAAGTATGTTAAAAGTCTGCATGGGTCTATGAGTATCCGTCATGGTAGTTCAATAAGCATGAATTAGCTATAAATCCATGGTATTGCATCTATGAAATGTATCTAAGGGAAACATTATCGAGTTTAGGAGAAGTTAGGAAGGGAAAATGGAAAAGAGGTGATTTTGTTAGATACTGCCATACGGTGTTACTGTGTACCTGTGATGAAACGAAGCTCCGGGCCTTACAGAGAAGACATTGCAATGTTCAAGCATCAAGGTATAGGATGGTGTAATGGAGGAATGCATAGAATGAAATAGGAAGAGTAAAGATCATGGCTAGGCCATGAGACCGATCAGAAGCTTTACGCTTGAAATGAGTAAGACCATAGCTGAAAGATGCAATGACATCATGATAAGGATGAGTAAGACCATAGCTAAAAGATGCTATGGCATCGTGATATATATTAGTATGACCATGGCTGAAAGACGATATAACATCATGGTAAATAAGACTAAGACCACAGTTGAAAAACGCCTTGGCATCCTTGATAGTCCGTCGGGATAGAAAATACGGGGTTAAATTGTGTAAGACCATAGCTGAAAGACGTTATGACATCATAGATCTAGGCAAGAAAATTAAAGATCCATGGTTTTAAAGCTATCTTTTGAATAAAAATGGTGAATCTCGTAATAAAGAGCGAAGACATGTTTTTAAAATGATTTTCAATATATTTTGATGAGATTAAGAAGTTCACAAATTCAATTTAACAAAATCTTTAAGTAATTGCATGAATTAAATGGTTTTTCTCTTAAGAGTAAGGATGAACGGTGGTTTTCCAGGAAAAGTAGTGCCTAGTAAAATTGAGCTGAACTATCGGCCTAGATCTGTAATTAGGCACAAGTTAGGGGTTAGGAGGTAGAAATTAAGGATTTAATTAAGTTAAAAATAAGAAATTATGTGAAATGGATTGTACGAAATAAGTCGAATAAGTATGTGTGAGTGGAGAGCTATTGTAGGAACACAAAGAAAGTTAACCTGGATGTTTTTAAATGCTTAGTAATCTATGTAATTTTGTGTGAAGCTGAAAACATTGGTGAAGCCTCAACAAATCAGGACAAAGGCAAGCAGAAAGTTGTCTAGTTCGACGAGTCGTGGTGAGCCACGGGTGAGTGCATTTGTATATTGTGTTTTAGCATGAATTGCAGGACCCGGAGTGTAACACCCCCAAACTCGGCCCACAAGTCCTGACCGGATCTGGTTATGTCACTGCGGAAACCGTTTGCAAAATCTTTGACTTTCATATAAAACTTGAAAATTTTATTAACTTTTGGAAACCATGTCTTTTCTTTCAAAATTATAAATAAAGCTTTGTTATTAAAAATAATCCATATTAAAACTTTAGTATAAAAAATATAAATACTTGATTAAATAGGTTGCTAAAACAAAAATTATCTTCACATAATAATTTCTTTTAAGTAAACCATAATATCAAGTAATATCAAAAATAGTGATAACATAATAATAAGGCCCTTATTACAAAAATAATTAATCCAAGTACTCGATAATAAAACGCATAAAGAAAAGATTAAAAACGTCCTCTGCATGGGCCACCTTGTATCCACTCCAACCCGGTCCGATCATCCTGTCACCTGCGATGTTGGATAAATAATTGGGTGAGTCATCATGACTCAGTGTGTAATTAAACCACTAATATCCACCCACATGCTAGCCACATAATATCCCAATTATCAAATGCAACAAGTAATATATATATTCATTTTAACAATTACCACAATCTGGGCTTGGCCCACATTCAAATCATACTCAAATACTGGGCTAGGCCCATTCCTCAATAAACCACATATCAACTGGGCTTGGCCCATTTCCACGTATGTTCCCAAAACATACCTATCCACATGTCATATTGGGCTTGGCCCATTTCCATATTATTACAAAAATAATGCAACATGATTCCTAACCCAACCTAGGGTCCATCCGCTACACACCCCCTTATCCAGCCTACCACACACCAGGGGACTATCGAGTCACCCTCTCCTTTTCCCTCCAAAAAGGCAACCAATGCCATCCACGATGTAGCACGTAGCTAACATCAACCACGATGGAGCACACAGCACCCATCAGCCACGATATGGCATAGAGCCGATATCAATCAAGGTAACCACGCGAACTAAATCGCAAAGATCCACAACGCGACCTCAGTCAGCGCCAATCCACGATGTAGCACAAAGCTGACATCAACCACGTACTCGAAGTACACCCGTACCTTCTTTCAAAACCCACCCATGCACATGAAACATAAAATGATGATAAGGTGGTGCATGTACATATTAAACACAATCATAGGCATACTCACATAATAAAATCAGTGATCACATATTTACAAACTTTGCTACTAACCTGATCATCTTCATACCCCTTAAGGGTACCATTTTCACATTTAACTGCACTGGTTAGCATACATATAATTAAAATAGATATATATCACGCAAATCCCGGAAACAATGGTTAACTACACACCTTATAACCTGAAGTTCTAAACCCTCGATTTTGACGCTATCGCTTAGTGAGACTACAGCTATCTGCCTATCGTTTTCTGCTGCACGACCACACCCCGGTGGCCAATCCCGAACTGCCGAGACGGCTCTTTTCTTAAACTTCGGGACAGGGACTTTCTCTTGCCCTCCTTTACTGGTATTGGTCTCCATCAAAAAGCTTAAACAGAATCACACCATTAATCAACAAGTCATAATCTACTTATCAACGAGTCTAAGTCACTTACTAATATCCTTACCGAAATAATCTAAGATCCCGAAGGCTTCCTTTGCTCTTGTCGATATGCCCCGAAAAAGACCATAGCCAACCTTCAGTCAACACATAACCACATATATTGGCCTAAGGCCGAATATCAAACCACTTACCCCTTTTTACTCGAATCCCGAAACACCAATGGAATTGCCGAAAATCCCTGCTACAAGACTATTAGAATCGGCCATACAAAAATCCGTGGAAAGGCCCCTTTGGCCGAATACCTTACCACCCTTACCTTGATGAATCTACTCTCCAAAAGTCCTCCTTTAACGCTGCTTGCTGCAAAAGAACCGCATCACTAATGGCCTAAAAAGCCATTTGGCCAGCCATAGGAATCAAGGTCTAGACACTTGATTTGGCAATTTTATGGAAAAGAGTCCAAAACCGATTCATAAAAAGAATACTTACCCCTTTTTCGCTAATCCCCAAGGATATTTTGGCTTCTCAACTTGCAATATAAAAAGGAGAATAAAGCACCTTAGATGTTCGGCTATGGCTACCAAGGAAGATCAAACATTCGGCTAACACAAAATAGGTACAAACCGAGGTTGAGAGGAAGAGAAATAAAATGTAGAAGAAGGTTAGAAGAATTTCGGCAATAGTGGAGAGGTTTCGGTTTCAAAAAAAAAGAGAAAAACAAATAAATTGCTTTGACTAAAATTTTCGGCAAGAAAACAAGAAGAAAAAGAAGAAGAATTTCGGTACTCTCCTTATAAAGCTTCCCAACCGACTAAGCAACCCCAAAGAGTCCAACATTCAGCCACCTTATCACTCCCTTATCAAATTCCAAATAAACTTCTATTTTATCCCCCCCACTCACCTATTCAAAAACAATTAAAACACTGCCACCCTTATCATCTATCTCAACTAGATAAATAAATAAAAATAAAATAATAAAAAATAAATAAAAAAATAATAAAAGAAACATTTATCCAGCCGAATTTAAAAGAACAAAAGCTAACTTAATCTATATCTACTGGAAGATCCCATGTGCCGTCCAATCTTTACCAAGCTGCTGCAAAAATAAGAATAAAATAAAAAAATAAAACTCCAATTGCACAGCCTTGGATTCGAACCTGGGACCAACTGCTGCACGGCTCCCTCCAAAGCCCCAGGCCACTCGGCCACTTTGATTTTTATGCTAAAAACCCCCATCATTTATTTTTAAATCCTTCCTCCGCCAGCCCATAACCGCACAACAAAAATAAAAACGCCAACATGCAGCTCCAGGCGCTCGAACCTGCGCCCTTGCTCTCCTCCAGCGCCTAAGTGGCGCATGAGAGCCACTCCACCAGCCCATCTTTCTTGTCCGAATTCCTCACCATAAATCTTTAAGGCCTTACAAAGCCCAACGCCCAAAACAAAAATAAAACGCCACTTTTGTTGCCGCCTAAACTCGAACCCAGGCCCTCAATGATCCCACTTCCAGCCCCCCTTAAGCAGCGCATAACCACTTTGCCAATGCCTTTCATGTGTCCTATTCTCCCAATTAATTCTTTTAAGGCCTCCCAAAGCCAAGCTCCCCTTTATTACTTAAAAATCCAAAATTTTTCCCAAGTCTTCCCGTTTCATCCAAGCATTCATAAACCTTTAAAACACATCCAAAAACACCCCAAAACCTTCCAATACTTAAATTCTACCCAAATTGCCTAGCCCCTAAACCAGGGTGTTACAATTCTACCCTCCTTAAAATAATTTCGTCCTCGAAATTACTTATTACCGAACAATCATAACTCGCTATTCTACGCCTCTGCTGCGCACTCTGATCTTAATCTATTATACTTTCCGACTCAGTCCCTAAGTTCTCACTCAAAATCCAAATCACACAAGAAAGAGCTAACTTACAAACAAGGGAAAAACAATTAAAGAATATTCCAAAACAAAGAAGCTTACCCGATATCACATCCTTGGTTGACTTTGACTAGAACCACGACCCCTCGTCGCTCGAGGACAATTCTTAACCAGATGTGCCTTAGATCCGCACCGAAAGCATTCTTTATTATTTCCCCAACACTATCCTGTGTGAGGCCTTCCACATCGAGCACAAGAACGATTCCGATCCACTGGTACAAGTGCACTTACAGGGTTCTCGGTCCTTGGTCTTTTCTGGGCATTACCCAACGATACTGATGGTCCAACCCTTCTCTTATTCTCGTTCCTATTCTTTTCTCGGCTCTCCCTGATAGTCTTCCTAACCTCTTCAGCGATCCGAGCTTTCTCCACTAGCACCGCGAAGTCTCTCTCCCTCTGCGGAGCAGTCAGCATTCGAAGTTCATCTCGCAATCCGTCCTCAAACCGGACGCACCTCTCATAATCAGTGGCCACAATTCCCTTAGCATACTGGCTTAACCGCACAAATTCCGCTTCGTACTCAGCTATCGACTTACTTCCTTGCACTAGATTTAGAAACGCTTTCCTTTGCGAGTCCAAATAACTGGCTCCTACGTACTTTCCTTCAAACTTAGCCTTAAAGAAGTCCCAATCCAGTCGATCTGCCGGGACACCTTGCCTGATAGTGAGCCACCAACGATAAGCTTCGTCGCGAAGCAACGAAACAGCACCCTTCAGCTTTTCTTCATTGGTGCAGTCCAAATCGTCCATGATTCTTTCAACTGCTTCTAGCAATACTCTGCTACATTAGGAGCTACTCCCGACACTCCTCTAAAGATCTCGGCTCCGTTCGATCTAAGCCTTTCCGACACTGACTTCCGAGCTCCGTTTCCCATACCAGCTCTTGCCACTTGCTGTAGCACGCGTAACATAGCTTGCGACACCGCTACATCTTCTCCTGTCTGATCTTGCCCCTCTACGTCCACTGCTGGCGGCACTTCACTTCCTGACCCATGGCCAGACCCTATCGGTTCCGATGCTGCCATTCTACCTCTACCACGTCCCCTAGAACTCATCTCTATCGTCGCGATTTAATCTGATTAACAAGTTTTATGCATTAGAAATTGTTCCACTATTTAACCACGAGCAAATTTTATGAAATGAAAGATATTTAGAAGTAGTTCTTTCGATCACACAAAGTTTCAGTTCGAGTTTACTACTCTAGTTCAAGAATCACATTCACACACACATCCGTTCATCAACAAGAACACATTTCTCCCTCAATAGAGGCACATTCAGTGGTATCCACCATACACATTCACTACTCGGACCTTTCTACCCGTTTCTACCCCAAGGGTATTTTCGTCATTTTCCTACAGGGGTATTTTAGTAATAAATCAAGCGATTTCGAAAACTTTACTAAATCAGGATCTTTTTAAAATTCCCAAAACTGAAGAGTAGTTTCGAAAATTCCGCAAATTGAAGGTATAACAGGATTTTGGTAACCAGGGGTATTTTGGTAATTTATCAGTCAGGGGTAATTTTGTAAATTCTCAAATTAGGGTATCTCGAAATTTTACGAAATAGCATTTTTGAATACTTTTGCAAAGTAAGGGGATTTTATTAAAATTGGGGTTAAATCGGAAATTTTAAAAGTCAGGGGCATTTTAGTAATTTTTCAACATAGGGGTATTTTTGTAAATTTTTGCAAATCGGAGTATCTCGATATTTTGAAAACTAAAGATTTTGGTATTTTACAAAGTAAAAATTATTTTAACAAAAGTTGAGGGTAGTGTGGTAATTTTACAACACAGGGGTATTTTTGTAATTTTTCCGCTAGGGTATTTTGATAATTTTGGTAAATTGAGAAAACGTTTTTCAGAATTAGATTTAGGGTTTACAAATAAAAGGGTAAGTTTGAAAATTTTAAAAATTAAGGGTTTTAAAATAGCAAGGCCAATCCCTTTCGGGTTTTATTTATTGTTTAGCCTATGACTGAGTCCTCTTGGTTAGGGTGAACCGAAGCTACGCACCAGGTAGGAATCCCGCGAAGAAGAGGTGAGTCACGAGGACTGCTTAAGTACCAAGCTCTTCTGGATCCAATCCTTGACATGCGCACAGGGGTTACCACACCCTAACTCGGCGACTTAGTCGTAGGTTTGTTTAGTAACTTTAAGTTTTATGTATATGTTTGAGTAGACTAGTCCTAGGGTTCAATAGATCCTAGTTCACTAATCTACGAGCCCAACTAAGCCCATAACAGTTCATATAACAAGCTACTTCACAAGTCTGAAGTACTTACCAGGTGGACTCGGGCCGGAGGTACAGGTGCCATGCCAGAATACCTGAAAATTAATTCATAAACCCTTTTGAAAATGTTTTTGGGCCCAAAACCCTCAAAGCTGAGTTTTGAACCGGGCTCTGATACCAAACTGTAACACCTCCAAACCCGGCCCACAAGTCCTGACCGGATCTGGTTATGTCACTGCGGAAACCGTTTGCAAAATCTTTGACTTTCATATAAAACTTGAAAATTTTATTAACTTTTGGAAACCATGTCTTTTCTTTCAAAATTATAAATAAAGCTTTGTTATTAAAAATAATCCATATTAAAACTTTAGTATAAAAATATATAAATACTTTGATTAAATAGGTTGCTAAAACTAAAATTATCTTCACATAATAATTTCTTTTAAGTAAACCATAATATCAAGTAATATCAAAAAATAGTGATAACAAAAATAATAATAATAATAATAATAAGGCCCTTATTACAAAAATAATTAATCCAAGTACTCGATAATAAAACGCATAAAGAAAAGATTAAAAACGTCCTCTGCATGGGCCACCTTGTATCCACTCCAACCCGGTCCGATCATCCTGTCACCTGCGATGTTGGATAAATAATTGGGTGAGTCATCATGACTTAGTGTGTAATTAAACCACTGATATCCACCCACATGCTAGCCACATAATATCCTAATTATCAAATGCAACAAGTAATATATATATTCATTTTAACAATTACCACAATCTGGGCTTGGCCCACATTCAAATCATACTCAAATACTGGGCTAGGCCCATTCCTCAATAAACCACATATCAACTGGGCTTGGCCCATTTCCACGTATGTTCCCAAAACATACCTATCCACATGTCATATTGGGCTTGGCCCATTTCCATATTATTACAAAAATAATGCAACATGATTCCTAACCCAACCTAGGGTCCATCCGCTACACACCCCCTTATCCAGCCTACCACACACCAGGGGACTATCGAGTCACCCTCTCCTTTTCCCTCCAAAAAGGCAACCAATGCCATCCACGATGTAGCACGTAGCTAACATCAACCACGATGGAGCACACAGCACCCATCAGCCACGATATGGCATAGAGCCGATATCAATCAAGGTAACCACGCGAACTAAATTGCAAAGATCCACAACGCGACCTCAGTCAGCGCCAATCCACGATGTAGCACAAAGCTGACATCAACCACGTACTCGAAGTACACCCGTACCTTCTTTCAAAACCCACCCATGCACATGAAACATAAAATGATGATAAGGTGGTGCATGTACATATTAAACACAATCATAGGCATACTCACATAATAAAATCAGTGATCACATATTTACAAACTTTGCTACTAACCTGATCATCTTCATACCCCTTAAGGGTACCATTTTCACATTTAACTGCACTGGTTAGCATACATATAATTAAAATAGATATATATCACGCAAATCCCGGAAACAATGGTTAACTACACACCTTATAACCTGAAGTTCTAAACCCTCGATTTTGACGCTATCGCTTAGTGAGACTACAGCTATCTGCCTATCGTTTTCTGCTGCACGACCACACCCCGGTGGCCAATCCCAAACTGCCGAGACGGCTCTTTTCTTAAACTTCGGGACAGGGACTTTCTCTTGCCCTCCTTTACTGGTATTGGTCTCCATCAAAAAGCTTAATCAGAATCACACCATTAATCAACAAGTCATAATCTACTTATCAACGAGTCTAAGTCACTTACTAATATCCTTACCGAAATAATCTAAGATCCCGAAGTCTTCCTTTGCTCTTGTCGATATGCCCCTAAAAAGACCATAGCCAACCTTCGGTCAACACATAACCACATATATTGGCCTAAGGCCGAATATCAAACCACTTACCCCTTTTTACTCGAATCCCGAAACACCAATGGAATTGCCGAAAATCCCTGCTACAAGACTATTAGAATCGGGCATACAAAAATCCGTGGAAAGGCCCCTTTGGCCGAATACCTTACCACCCTTACCTTGATGAATCTACTCTCCAAAAGTCCTCCTTTAACGCTGCTTGCTGCAAAAGAACCACATCACTAATGGCCTAAAAAGCCATTCGGCCAACCATAGGAATCAAGGTCTAGACACTTGATTTGGCAATTTTATGGAAAAGAGTCCAAAACCGATTCATAAAAAGAATACTTACCCCTTTTTCGCTAATCCCCAAGGATATTTTGGCTTCTCAACTTGCAATATAAAAAGGAGAATAAAGCACCTTAGATGTTCGGCTATGGCTACCAAGGAAGATCAAACATTCGGCTAACACAAAATAGGTACAAACCGAGGTTGAGAGGAAGAGAAATAAAATGTAGAAGAAGGTTAGAAGAATTTCGGCAATAGTGGAGAGGTTTCGGTTTCAAAAAAAAAGAGAAAAATAAATAAATTGCTTTGACTAAAATTTTCGGCAAGAAAACAAGAAGAAAAAGAAGAAGAATTTCGGTACTCTCCTTATAAAGCTTCCCAACCGACTAAGCAACCCCAAAGAGTCCAACATTCAGCCACCTTATCACTCCCTTATCAAATTCCAAATAAACTTCTATTTTATCCCCCCCACTCACCTATTCAAAAACAATTAAAACACTGCCACCCTTATCATCTATCTCAACTAGATAAATAAATAAAAATAAAATAAAAAAAATAAATAAAAAAATAATAAAAGAAACATTTATCCAGCCGACTTTAAAAGAACAAAAGCTAACTTAATCTATATCTACTGGAAGATCCCATGTGCCGTCCAATCTTTACCAAGCTGCTGCAAAAATAAGAATAAAATAAAAAAATAAAACTCCAATTGCACAGCCTTGGATTCGAACCTGGGACCAACTGCTGCACGGCTCCCTCCAAAGCCCCAGGCCACTCGGCCACTTTGATTTTTATGCTAAAAACCCCCATCATTTATTTTTAAATCCTTCCTACGCCAGCCCATAACCGCACAACAAAAATAAAAACGCCAACATGCAGCTCCAGGCGCTCGAACCTGCGCCCTTGCTCTCCTCCAGCGCCTAAGTGGCGCATGAGAGCCACTCCACCAGCCCATCTTTCTTGTCCGAATTCCTCACCATAAATCTTTAAGGCCTTACAAAGCCCAACGCCCAAAACAAAAATAAAACGCCACTTTTGTTGCCGCCTAAACTCGAACCCAGGCCCTCAATGATCCCACTTCCAGCCCTCCTTAAGCAGCGCATAACCACTTTGCCAATGCCTTTCATGTGTCCTATTCTCCCAATTAATTCTTTTAAGGCCTCCCAAAGCCAAGCTCCCCTTTATTACTTAAAAATCCAAAATTTTTCCCAAGTCTTCCCGTTTCATCCAAGCATTCATAAACCTTTAAAACACATCCAAAACACCCCAAAACCTTCCAATACTTAAATTCTACCCAAATTGCCTAGCCCCTAAACCAGGGTGTTACACGGAGAGTCAAAGTGAGGCATGTGAACCCCCACTTATGTTATGCGAACCTTGATTTTTTTTCCTGGTGGAAACTCTTACAATTTTGTTTGAGTGTTGGGTATGCATGTTGTGTTAGAATATGCCCAAAGACCAATCATGATATTATTGTAATCACATACCCGTTTTACCTTTTTATTAATATAAGGCATTGCCCTTATTATTTCAGTTTCTTTTTCTATGTATATAAATAAACTGAATTATAATAAAGTCCTTAGTCAAGTATTATTGTGAGCTCGGACAACAATAATGCGTTGAGACTAATGTGTAGTTGATTGATGACAAAGAGTTGTCATTGACATAGGGATGTCAAAATCAATACATAAGTATGTGTTAGAGAACAACATATTGGACTAACCCACTATGAGTACGTTTCTGGGATTATTATGTAATAGTCACAATATTACTCATAGTGATAACTATGTATATGATCCTCAAACTTGAGGTCATCATTATCCTAACATCATGAGTCGTATATTTTTTATACGGTCAAAATGTCTACTGTGACAGGTTGTACTATAAAGACTGATGTTAGATATACCACAATCCATGTAGTGGGATATGGTTGATCAAGATAGGATTTATCCCTCTACATAATAGGAGCAATATCTTAGGTCTCTTAATGGAGTGAGACTAGAAATGCATGGTCGTGCTCGAATAAATATGAGATATTACACTTATTTGTTTATTGTAGTCTGCTCAGTAAATCAAGAAATATGAGATTGGACTATACGAGTTTGACTATTCCATGACTTGTGTCCAATCTAGATATTAAGGATAAAATGATATAATACATGAAAAGATTATCACAGAAAGGTTATGTCGAACCACAACTTCTTCTAACTTGAGTGGCAATGATGCATTGCTAGATGTCACTCATTACTTGTAATGTTAGAAACGTTCTAGTATTACTACCAACGTTACAAGAGCCTATAGGGTCACATCCTATAGTTGAAACGAACAGAATCCAAATACATTTAGTATTGTATTTAGTCGTCACATGAATTATATTAATTGTTGAATTAATTTAATAGTTAAATATTAAACACATTACATGTACAAACTTGTTGTACACAAATAGAGAACATAGATAAAATTAATATATGAATTTGATTCAAACAAAATATTAATTGTATATATTTCACCGAATTTATTAATATAAATAGTTATATTAATTAATTTCAGTCAAAATATAAAAGCCATGAAAATTAATATTCTTTTGGAAAGAATATATTTAATATATGAATTTGATTCATACAAAATATTAATTCTATATATTACCAAATTTATTCATATAAACAGTTATATTAATTAATTTTAGTCAAAATATAAAAGACATTGAAAATTAATTTTTTTTGGAAAGAATATAATTAATATATGAATTTGATTCATAGAAAATATTAATCGTATATATTTTACCGAATTTATTAATATAAACATTTATATTAATTAATTTTGGTTAAAATATAAAAGACATGAAAATTAATATTCCTTTGGAAATAATATAATTAATATATGAATCTGATTCATACAAAATATTAATTGTATATATTTTACCAAATTTATTAATATAAACAGTTATATTAATTAATTTCGGTCAAAATATAAAAGACATGAAAATTAACATTCTTTTGGAAAGAATATAATTCATTTTTCTAACTTTCCATTTTTCTTCTCTATTAATAAGAGAATAGTCTTATATTCTTTTGATTTGCCTTCTTTATTAATAATCCTGGTTTTCCTTTTTAATATGTGATATCAAAGAGGATAAAAGGATGATAATCTCTTAGTGTGTTGAGGTTACCAACTTAATAATTTAAAAGGTTTAGCAACCGTTTTTAATTCTTTCTGAAGAGTTCAAGAGAAAGTGGTTGTTCGATTTTTTATGGGGTGGACTACGTAGAGGTTAAGACGTTTTCATTGCGGCTTGGAATCAACATTGAATCAACAACATCCTTTCAATGTTTTCAGTAAAAAAGGTACATTTTCAACCCTTTTTCAACCCAATTTGTTCCTCGTACATGAATCCTTGGCTGTGGATCACCAGAATAATTTTTTCACTACGCCATGGGACGTACTGATGGTCCCAATATATTGTGTGATTTTAATGAGCCAAATATATGAATTTAAAACATGCATGTAGTTATAGGAATAAAATAGGTAAGCTTTAGCTGTAAACAATGTACTTGACGTGATAAGTGTGTGTGAATTGTGCATTTAATTGTTGCATGTGTGTGTGAGCATAATATTAAAGGTGAGATGGTCTACTAAAAAGGTATGTGTATATATATAATATATAATCGTATATGGGTTTTGTTATATATAATATATATGTGTTTTTAGGTCAAGTTTTATATAATATATATGTATATGTGTAAATGGATCCTGTTATATATATAATATATATGCGTATATGAGTTTTGTAATGCTTGCGAACTAATATAAAAATATAATGTGAATTCTTATAACATGAAAATTTTACTAATAATGTACCGTATGTGAATTATGAGCTCTATTGTATTGCAAGCTCTGATTAGTGGAAAATTATATTGTCGTGTAATGCTAAGTGTGAGCTCAATAGTAGTGCGAGCCAGTTATATTGTGTAATAAAATGTGATTAAATAGATATGTTAGCAATGTGAACACTTGAAACCGTTGGATATCATTGGCATGTCATAGGATTGTGTACTCACCCTTTCTATTATGTGTTAGGGCATTGTGACCCAGAGATAGCATTAGAAAGATAAGGGAATGCCAATCATAGCTCCATTCACCGTATATAGCGTGGTGTGTTTGAAGAGTGTGAGCATTCATGATACACTTACATGGAGATAGCAAATGACTTTATGAGTCATGAGGAGTGTTTTGAAGATCCGCTTATCCAATGAGTATATAATATGACTATGTTTCACATTCACGAATTGTCAATATATCACTTTGTTGAGTGTAAAAATTATGTTACATATGAATCATTAAAGTATGTTTAAATACTAATATGTCTGGTGCGCTTACTTGTGTCGTATGCATGTGTACTCATTGCTTTACCTTGCAAATAAATAATTCACAGGCTAGCGAGGAGGGTGGCAATTCAGTGATCCATCGCAAGGCATTATTTTTTTTAAGTATGTGTGTTGAGCTTTTAAACTCCGAAGCAAAGGCAATGTGGGTCGTTCCAAGGGTTTAGTAGACTTAGACTTTTTAAATAAATGTTCAACAAGTAGTAAACAGACTGCTTAATTTTGGGATTTTGACCGTTATAATTGCTTGCTTAATTGCCTATATGGATGGCTTTATTACTTGTTTAATGTGATGATAATTAAATGAACTAACAAATTTTTGTAGCTAAGGGAGACCGTCGAATATTAAAGTATGCCCTATACCTTCTAATTGTGTGAATGAAATGAATAACTTAGAAAAGCATGCACTTAGGACCAATTCCTATATAAAATATACTGCAAATGTGTGGTGTGTATGGTTGGTTGGTGTGGTTCGTAAAGTTTTAAATGGAGTCACCTCGGTGGCTAATGTGACATTCGAAATTCGAGTCCGACCGTCTCGGCCGGGTTTGGGGCGTCACACAAGCTACCAATAATGCAATTAATTCACCTAATCTCCTCGATACTCCAGGTGTAGTATACTGGCTCAATATTGCAGATTTACCGCTGGTACTCCATGGAACTCCTCCATCATCCAAAAAACCCAACCCAATGTAAATGTAGTATGACATATTATCAGTGAAGCAAATCACGCTTATTAATAACAGTTCAGTACGATGGCATGCTTAACATGTTTTTTGGTAAACAGTATCAGGGTATGCCTTACATACTTTCAAGTAACAGAAATAGTGGCATGTGTACATGCTTTCAACACAATCAATACCATACATGGTATGTAACATAAATATACACGTAGCATGTAATATCCCTATACCATGTTCGACTCAAGGAACCTGATATAGGAATATTACATTTGGTGCCAAAGTAATTCTTGAGTAATCACTAATATATTAGAACATAAAAACGGACAAATAATAAATTTACATGATTTATAATTTAGTCCTTACAACTAATTGGAACATACTTGATTTTCCTAAGTACATGCCATTCTATTCAAAATTTTAAAACGTACCCTCTTGTTGCTTGAAGATGTGATGAGAAGAAAGCTCGTAATCTTAAATACAATTCTTTAAAATTTTTGTACCTAATCTGCGCACGAAAACAAACCGTACGCTAAGTATACACCCAGTGGTATTACTATAATTCAAATACTTAAAATAAAAAACAATAAATATACACAATTTACCTTACCACTATTTTAGTTTCAATAAAACATTCATGCATTTAAAACTTTAAATTTTCTTAATAATATGTATCTTAAATAACTTTTCTTCATTTTAATTTGTATATTTCTTACTATTTCCATATTCATTTCATGCATTTCATTAATAACCATTTCATAAAATCATTATCTCATGTATTTCATGTCTATATCCTAATTCAATAACTTATTTTATTTCATATCTAAAACCTTACAACATTAGTCTTTTAATAATTATTTAAACCAACATTTTTTAATAAAATAATTATAATTAATCCATAAGATTGTATTCAATTAACTCATACACTATTTTATTATTTCCAATTCATTCTATTTTCACTTCTTATTTCGATATCTTAATTTCAATTCATAATTTCACTTTCTCATATTTTTAATAGTACGATCAATCAAATTTATTTAATTTTCTCATTTTAGTTATTCACCCTATTAACAAACCCGAACTTTGATGGATACACGGATTCCAACCCAAACACACCAGTACAGCACATTGTGCCTAAAACAGTACATAGTACTTGATCAGTATACGACACATAAGTGCTTGAAACGACACACGAGGTGTCTGATACGACACACGAGGTGCCTAAAATACGACACATAAAGTGTCTGATCGGCAAAGCTGATATATCCCGTACTCTTCCAAATCCTATGGCATGCCAACTATATCCGACTCAGCCCGACTAGTTAATAGGGTATTCAAATCATTTTTTATTTATTTCAAATTCTCTTTCAATTCAACCACAATTCAATTAAAGTTCACCTTTTCACTTTCTAATCAATATACAATTCAATACCAATACATATTTAAGATAATCACATATAATCATACTTTGATACAATTCAATCCACTTTTCAATCAATACACAATTCACATATTCACCATATCCATAATTTAATTCACTTTTATTCAATTCATATTTTCGATTCAATTCAAATCACTTTTAATTTCCAATTTGTTCACATTCAATTTCAATAGCCATAAACATTTTTAAATCAATTTCATTCAAATCAATATCATTATTTCAATTACTTTCCTAAATTTATCTACCATGCATTTTAATTAAAATATAACAATTAATAATAAATGAATTTGAATTATAGTAATACAAACCGTGATTTGCTCGATTACTCCTCGATAACCTTTTCTTTTCCTTTCGATGCCGATGCCTCGGGTT
This sequence comes from Gossypium australe, assembly GCA_005393395.2. Lineage (NCBI taxonomy): Eukaryota > Viridiplantae > Streptophyta > Magnoliopsida > Malvales > Malvaceae > Gossypium > Gossypium australe. Next base: position 27,153,545 of record CM016614.1, on the reverse strand, counting down.
CTTTGCTAGCCACGTAAATTAAAATAATTTATACTATTAATACAACACTAATTTATATTGAATAATTGAATTTCTATTCAATTTCTACCTTATTTTCAATTTGATCCTAACTAAATTCACTTACTTTTCTAACTCAATTCATACTTTATTTCCATTCAAAATTCAACCAAACTTATACATATCTATTAAAATTTCATCATAAATCCTTAATTTCAAAATTTTTTCAATTTAGTCCCTACTATGCAAAACTTATGGCTTACTTTTCAATTTAATCCCTTTATCAAATCTAAATTGAAATTCATTCAATTAAACCCCTAGTTCATCATTTTGTTCAACATGAACTATCTTCAAAAACCTAAGAACTTCCAAAACCTCAATTTAATTTCAACAAAACTTTATTCTAAAGCTTCTAAAACATCAAAATTAAGTAAAAAGGGCTTAATTGACTTACCTATTAAAGCTCCAAACCTTAAAACTTTAGTTTTTCCTTTTTCTTTTATTTCCTTATTTCCTTTCTCCCTGCTTCGAATTGTTCTCTGTTTCTTTTCTTCTATTTGTTTTCTTTTTTACTTTATATCTTTTATATATATATATATATATATATATATATATTAGTTAATAATAATAATACATTATAATAATTATAATAAATATCTATTTAATAACAAATATTTAAATTACAATTGTCATCATTTAATTTGTTAATAATACAAAATCTTATAATATAATTATTTAATTAATAAATATCTTTCAAATAATAAATATCTATTATACAATTAATTATATATATACAAATGTACACATATTTTTCACTACATTTGTATATCATCAATACCATACACTTGTCATATATTTAAGTTATTTATCAAATAAAAATCTTATAATTTAATAATTTAATAAATATCTATTTAATAATTAAATATAAGTATTACAAATGTATGTATTTTTATTAATACACTTGTATTAAATCATCACCATACATTTGTCTTTATTTAATTTATTTCTTAATATAACATTTATAATATAATTAATTTAATAATATACGTTATAATTAATTTATATTTATATAATTAAATCATGTAAAAATCTAAGCTTTTTACAATCTTATGCTGCCTCAACCTCTAAATGTGGCTTAATTGCCCATTTGGTCCCTAGTATTTTCTTTTAATCTATAATTAAACTTTTACCTTTTATTCAATTTAGTCTTTTTTCCTAATTACTCTAAATTAAGCTAAATTGTAAAAACCTAAAAACCTAATTAAACACACTACTAGACTCATAAATATTCCTAATAATTATTTACTAATTCGATTTTCTAAGATTGAGGCCCGATATTGCACTTTTCCGGTGCGTGTGAATTTTGGGTCATTACATGGCACAATATCAGTCAAGGCAAATTTATATGCACATCTGATCGCTGAAATCAGAGCTTTAAAATTTATAAAACGAATGATCAAACCTGGAAACTAACTCTGACAATGATTAAAGGCAAGTGTACCTATCGAACAATAGTATAGCTTAGGCAAGACCGGATTGTCGAACCCAAAGGAACTAAAAGTACTAATATTAACTTTCTTTTTATTATTTAGCCTAAAATAAGTGAAGTTGCTTAAACTAAATTAACGACTACTAAGCTAAGGACGCAAAGACAAAAAGAACAAATTAGGAAATAACTAGACGAAAAACTCACTTGATCACAACGATACCCTCAGGAAGAATCCACCTAGACTTCACTTGTTATCTAACACTAGACAATACGATTTATTCACTTAGTTTGATCCGTAGGACTCCCTAACGTATATTAAACCCTCTCTCGAGGCGAATAACGTCTAACCCTAGGTTAATTAGTGGAACTCTCGTTCTCTTATAATAACCCCCTAGAATAGCAGTAAATCGATCAATGGACTCCCATATTAGGTTTCACCCTAATCCGGCAAAATCTCGTAACCCTATCTCTAGGCGTTCGATCAACTCCGCTTAATTATGCTAGATCTACTCTTAAGCAGGGTCTATTCCTCCTCCACCTAAGCACATCAGATTTGGATTAAGCATGCATAATTAAAAACAAACTAAGTATTTATCATATAATTCAGAAAACGATAACAAGATTCATCTAGGTTTCATCCCCTTCAGGTATCTGAGGGGTTTAGTTCATAACAAATAAAGAAAACATTTCAAGAGAAAAGATAAAACAAAACATAAGAAATCCCTAAAACTCCCTGAAGGAATTGAAGGAGAAATCCGCCGTCTTGAGTAGAATTCCGGCTTCTTGGGATGGATCAACTGGCTAACTTTGAGTGATTCCCTCAATTCTGACCTTTCCGGCTTGGCTTCTTGGCCTAGCTCGACGCCCTTTCAAAGGTGGTACTTAGGGGGTATTTATAGGCTCTTGGAATGCAATTCTTTTTCTCTAAGTACCCTTTTCTGACTAAAATTGTCTAAAGCCACGATAGGGGCACGGCCATGTCACACGCCCGTGTGACTCGTCTTCAGGCCGTGTTCGGATTTCTAAGTTGAGGCACGACCGTGTAAATCGGGGTTGAGGCCGTGTTCTAGATGTTTGTCAAGGCACGGCCGTGTGGACTTTGGGCCAAGCCGTGTCGACTTCGTGATATGGCCCATTTACTCCGTTTTGGGCCCGTTTTGCGTTCTTTTCATCCTCGGGTGCTTTCCTGGGTATAAGACATGAAAATAAAGGATTAAGAGCATCTTTTTACATAAATTGAGGGATGAATCATCAAAAAACATATTAAATATGGGTCTAAAATATGTCATAATTACGGTTTATCAAATACCCCCACACTTAAGCTTTTGCTTGTCCTCAAGCAAAATTCTCAACATACAATTAAAACGAACTTTCCATAATTCACGATTCCTATCAACAATGCCTTATCATAATTCATAGATAATTTATACATGGGTAATTCAATTCAAAGAGTCCTAAAGATTCAAACAAAGATAAGTCATTTATTTGTAATTCGAAAACGTAGGTGTTTCCCCTTATCTGAAATATTACCTTTGATTCCAAATCGAGAAGGGTTGTCATCCTCACTAAAGATTCACTCAAATCACTCAAAGTGTTTAAGGGTTAGGAAAAGAAGCACTCATACGTCGAACCTGAAAAGTTAATCCCATAGGCTTGCCTGAAAATCAAATCTCCACCACTGTAAAATGAGATGATAAACAGATAAAAAGGTCTTTGTTAGGATTGTAACGGGGCTAGGGTTAAGGTGTGGATAAAGGCTGAAATTAGGAGGTTAGAATCAAGATTGAATTGAGAAGTACCTACTTAATGAATACTGAAATAATATTTACATCTACTGTGTAACACCCATATCCCACATCCGTCACCGGATTAGGGTTACGAGATATTACAAACTAAATTCAAGTCCAATCATGCATTCTACTAAATTCAGTATACGCAAAGAAATCTTTACTAAAGTTATAATATTACAAAGTTTTGGGCTTAGTCATTAATGTAGCCCTATCTATGATCATCTCTATTCAAACACTCCATAATCATATGCACAACAACCTAACCGCTTTTAATACCTCATATACCATCGTTTAATTACCCGTTAAAAAGGTACTCCATACATTCGGCCAACAATGTAACCAACTCATCATGATAATTACGAGACATCATTACTTTACCTAGTCATGCTTAACTTATAGTGTTTTTACCATTTCCAACTCATCAAAAATTTAAGCCACAAATGATCGTATCAATATATACATATATGCGCATGGCCTATACCTATTAAAAGAACAATTACATCTTTGGTTCTTTAAACAATATTCATGCAAAAATCAGTCTTCTTAAGATCATACCAAAACATTCGTAAGACTTATGTTCATAACATACTTAACGAAAGACATCCTATATATATAGTGCATGGATATTAATAAGAAACTAACCTTAACCGAATATACAAACATGCTTTATATTAGCTTGAATCCAAACCTAATTTTCTTTACTAAAACAAGCATAAAGCAAAAGCATATTAAACTAATACTACTAATTTAACTTATCCAATATACCACCATTCATGTATTCATATCACATAAAATATACTAATACTTGTGTAACAACCAAGCTTTCATATTCATGAATTCGTTATAACAAAGCAAATCATAATTAAACATAAAACATTGGAAACTCAAGTTATTGAAAAAAAATTAGCCATAATCACATGACTTTACTATAGGTACATAACCAAAGTTCCTAACTTAAACATTGGCATTAACTGTACTATACATATGGACACACAAAGGCCATTCGATTTTCTTTCAAACATGAACAAAAATCATAAACAAAATCATGCAAGCCATTATCATAAAGAACGATAATTTACCCAAAGGAACTAAGCCTTTTTTCGCAAGGCTACATTTATACACTAAATTAAGTACCATTTCTTACATCAAAACCTAGCTTATACATGCCTTTCGAATCAAAGCTAGAGTATGAGTACCAAAAGAGATGATCGTGTGAGTGATTGTCTTGACGATTCCGTTGAGCTCGTAGACTAACCAGAATCTATAAAACAGAGGAGACATAACGCACAAGTAAGCATGCTAGCTCAGTAAGTCTTAAGCAGAACATAATCACATACAATTAATTAAGACACTCATCTCATAACATTACATAATTATAGCTTAATCCATAATATACATTAGAACTGAAAGCATATATATATATATATATATATATATATATATACAGCATTCACATTTCCAATACCAACTTGTACACATCTACGTACTTTTACAAATACTTTCGACTACTTACATTTGTATAAAACCAAATTTGCTTATAGCACAATCTAATAGAATTTTCTTTCGGCTATCACTTGCATGTCAAATTACTCTCATCATTTCATTGTTCGAAAACATCATAAACATACATATATATATTTTCATATAACACTTGAGTAAGAATATTACTTACCTTGTAACCGAAATAACAATCTCACCTTTGCATAATTTGGCACTCTTAATTCATTTCATAAATCCGTTAACACCAATTAAATCTTAGAGTAGCAATTCACTAGTTCGAACCTGCTAAATGTTACCTTGGATTTCATACACCGGCACTAAGCCTGTTGAACTCAAAGTCCGTAGTCCAAAACACCGGCATTTAGCCTGCTAGGCAATAAGCCTGAATGTGTCACCGGCACTAGGCCTGCTAGGCATAAAGCCTGATTATGTCACCGGCACGAGGCCTGCTAGGCACAAAGCCTGATACTGATCACCAGCACGAGGCCTGCTAGGCTCGAAGCCCGAATATCAATATAGTTATTCTTGCATTTCACATGTCACAGTCATATATCAAACCAAAAGCACTTATTCACATCACATTAAATACAATTACAATCAATCCAATTTATCATCATCACATTCGGCCAACTCATGGTTTTACACTATAAATATACTAATTTTATCATTCGTTAGATTTGTAAATAATCTTTTAACATAAGTTCGCTTAAGAACTTACTTCGATTAACAAAGGACGACTTAAACCGGCTATTCCGCAACTTTCATCTTTCCCCGATTCAAATCCGATTTTCTTTGTTCTTGATTTAATCATATCAAAAATAATCTCATTCAAGTACATTTCATTTCAATTTAGTCCCAAAACACATAAATGGGCAAATTACCATTTTACCCTTAATGTTTCACATTTTTACAATTTAGTCCTATTTGTATAAAACACAAAATACACATAATTTGCACATAATGCTTTAGGGCCGAATCTTCTATACATTCATACCAAGGCATACATTTCATTTATTTTGCAAATAAGCCCCTCTAAAATTTTATTTTTACAAATTAGCCCTAATTACTCAATTTCATCAAAACTTTCAATACAAACATGCTAATCTTTTCATATCTTTAATTTAAAATCATCAAACACCAAAAATCATATGAACACTACAATGGTCGAATATCAAGCATGCTTATTTTTAAAAATTATAACATGGGTTAGCTACGGTTCGAAGCAACGATCTCAAAAACGTAGAAATTAACAAAAACCGAGCTAGTTACATACCTTAATTTTGCAAAATAAATGCCGAAATATGCTTGGCTATTCTCTTTTTCTTTCTTACATGCAATTCGGTCAAAGAAGATGAACAAAACATGCTTATTTTATGTTTTAATTAGTATATATATTATGTATTTGTTTAATATCTAAATTAACCTTACTTTATAAAATAAACTAACTCATAAAACAAGGGCATTTTTGTCCTATACCGTCCACTACCACTAATAATGGCTATTTGCCCTTTTAGTACCTCACATTAAGAAGCCACTAACACATTAGCACTTTTCACTATAGTATGCCATTTTTCTACTTTACGCGATTTAATCCTTTTTATTAAATTAAGCACTCAAACGATAAAATTTTTCTACGAAACTCTCACACATATTAATACACACATAATAAACACGGAATATAATATTTAAAAATTTCACAGACTCGGATTCGTGGTCCCGAAACCACCGTTCCGATTAGGGTCAAATTCGAACTGTTACATACTGATAATAATAATCCTAACAATACAAGCTTTTCTTTTGGAATAAAAATTTTAACTGTATAAGCTCACCACTAATACTGGATATACTTTGATTTTTTTTAGAACAAACTAATAATAATAATGGATGAATTCAACTCATGCTCTGATTTAATTTGGTAACTAATCAAATCATATCTCGATTAAAGGGTAGTTAAAAAGGAATGGTGATAACAAATACAAAGGGGTTTTTGGGTTATTAATGGGTGAGTCAATAAAGAGGGTTGTTAGAATCAACGGGGTTTACTAGGGGTTAATTTATGAAGGTAGGCTTTTTAGTGGAGTGAGTGGGTTAAGTCCTAGGTGTCTTTATCATCTCTGTATATTAAATCATGAATGTGGTCTCAACATGCATAAACGAGGCAAGTTCTAGAATAACAGTTCAAAGTTGACACATTCATAATCAAAAAGTGAGCACGAAAAAGAATATATGCTCTATAAGGCTCAAAATCTCACAAAGATTATGGGTGTTTTGACATCAATCTCATAGATTTCAAATTTCAAAGCAATATTCAAATTTAGGTTAACAACCTAGCAAAAATTTTAATTATTGAAAAATAGACTTATCATGCTTGATTCTCTAGTATCTTAAAATTTAATCATCAATGCACAATTATCAATGACTTAATCTAAAACATGTCAATAAGAATTATAAATCATCAAAAATTTCATCCTATTTAGTAATATGAAAAATTTACTTAAAAACAAGACTAAATTCAGGGATTTGAGAATAATGAAAAAAATTTTAACACTTTTACCCCCCACACTTAAGATGTACATTGCCCTCAATGTACAAAGATGGATAATGACAGTCAATATGCAAAATTAAAATAGAGGGGAGAAAGTGGCACTCCCTGGATTAATGGATGATTTCCTTGGAGGATGGTAGAGGTCGTGTTGTCTGATGACTTGTGTAGTGGTGAATTGCTTCCTAGTAATGCTTTTGAAACTGCTAAGTCATCAGTTAGAAATTGTTTGAGGGCGTAGTTAGATAAATGTTAGGAATACTCGAGGGTTAGATATTGATGATACTCATAATAAAGGTTGTCAATGTATGATGAAAAATGTTCAAACTTTAAGACAAATTAAAATAACGAGAAAATAATAAAAATAAAACTTAAAAATAAGAAAAAGAAAATCTGGATAAAAGGACTCAAAGGTCCTCATCATTGGTCGGGTCTTGCGGTGGTTCTGCTGATGAGATGTGGAGGTGCTAGCATATCTGTTGAAGGGTAGCCTCTATCCCATCAAAATGTCGAGTGTTGTCAATGAAATATTGCTCGAATCGGTCTAGGCGTGCAGAGATATCCGCTAATGAAGTCACCACATGGGAGGGTCGCTGGCTCGGAATCGGTGCCTCCTGTGATGATGGTGGGACATCATCAGTAATATTCTCGAGCTCTCTTTCAGTTGAGGAGGTCACTAATTGGTATTGAGGAGGGTCGGTCCCTCGACGATGTTGAATCATCCTCATGTGTAGCATCGTTTGGATGCCTAAAGGTATCATGTGGCCTATCAGTGTAAATGACGAAATCTGCTCCTGGATGTGGAGGAGACCGAAGTATCGAGCCAGTCTTGTGATAAACGATCCCATTGATAGAATCCCCTTCCTGTGTGGTTCTGTCTGGTGCTGAATTGCACATACGATGAAGTATGCTAAGTCGAAAATGTACCCTTCTGCCATGCATGATAGGTAGTAGACATCGTGCTTGTTTACGACGCCAGTGCTCTCACGTCGTCCTATGATAGTGTGAGCAAGAATGGCGTGAATATACCTTAGGGGTGGGGTCGTAGCTGCTTGTGGTGGGACCTAGGTTGCACCAGCAGTTGAGTGGAGTGCAGTGGAGCTGGCGATTTAACCCGGAGAGTGGGTTTTCTTCTATGAATTCTAGTGTACACAGTCCGAGTGTTGAGCCGAATTATGGGACGCTCAGTCGACGTACCGTGCCCCCTAAACGGAATTGGATGGTACCCGGGTCGTCGAACTGTGCCATCACTGCCTGCAGTGTGAAAGTGGTGCAAAATTCTAGTGTGAGCTCCAAATATGTGGGCTCGATGATTGAGAAAAACTCCTCCCACGGGTCGATTGAGAGAAAGGCTCGAATATCAGTTGCGAGCCCGACTTGTTCTATTGCGTTCCAATCGATGCACCTACCGGTGCCTAGGGGTCTATCCCGGATTGCTTTGTATCGCTCTTCCTGAGCTGCTTGAGAAAATAGGAGGAATGGGTGTCGTAGCTCGGAAGAAGCACTTGCGGATGATGACTCGGGCCCCTTTCTTTTCTTGCTTGGGGCGTTGGTGGATTGTTTAGGTCGTGATGACGACATTTGTACCTGAAATTTGTAGTCAAATATAAAGCAAGTTCTTTTTTATCAATCCACAACAATAATCTAGCCAGAATATGTCATACTAAATCAAGCCAAATTTTGAAAAGTTAGAATCTTAAGCAGAAATTATTTGACTGCAGTGAGCAAAGGAATGTATCAATCTTATTAGTTCTAAAATGCAAGAATTTATTCCTAACTATTAAAATGAACATGAAATAACAACCAATAAAAATTCATGGGGATTGAATTTTTTTGAGACAAGATTCCTAACAAAAATCATACTTTTAATATTAAATCCAAACAAAAGATGAGAATAAAGAGAAGTGCCATAATGTTTGTCAAGTTTTAAGTCAAGAAAAAGGAACCAGGGATGGTGTAAAAGGATCGAGCACGGTCGGAGCACGGCGGTGGCACGAGTTGCAGCATGAACACGGCGGCTGCAGGGGCGTGTGCGTTCGGTAGCACGGCTGTGGGGCGGGCGTGTGGGCGGTTTTTGGGCGGTTTTGTTGGAGAGAAAGGCAAAGAGAAGAGTTTTGGGGTGGAGAAAGATGTGGGTGCGGGTGGTTTTGGGGAGAAGGCTGCTGAAATTTGATTTTAGGTTTAGGTTTTGGGAAAGGGACGGTGTGATTTTATTATATAGGGGGCATGGGTTGTTGCCACGCCCGTGCTTTTTTTTAAATTGCCCGCGTTTTTCACGATTCGAATTTTAGGAGCGTTCAGGGTTATTGGTACGGTTGTGGGATAATGGGCACGCCCGTGGTGTGTAAGTCAGTAGCTTCACACGGTCGTGGGGCACGGGTGTGTGCAGCCAATGCTCGATAGGTCAGTAACCTCGCACGGTTGGAAGGCACAGGCATGTTCTGCCCATGGTGTGTAAGTCAGTAGCTTCACACGGTCATGGGGCACGGGCGTGTATAGCCTGTGCTCGACAAGTCAGTAGCATTGCACGGTTGGGTGACACGGGCGTGGACTGGTATCGCAGCCCGTGTTGAGAAAAGAAATTCTTCTCTGTCTGTATACGGCTTCTGGCACGCCCATGGTTCTCCCCCTGTCTTCCATACGGCCATGGGTACGGCCGTGTTTACAGCCGTGTGGTTGGAAACCTGCTCTTTGATTAATTTGCTATGGAATTAGATGTTGAAAAATAAAATGTTAGTGAATTAGTGCTCAAGTTGCCTCCCGAGAAGTGCTTATTTATAGTCTTAAGCTAGACTTTCCCTGTTTTCAATTCTAAAAGAAGGTTCATGGAGCAGAAGCTCCTCTCTCATATCTCCAAAGTCTGCACCATTATAAATTTTGAGTCGGTGACCATTTACCTTGAATGTGCCCTTAGTGGGATGAGTTACCTCGATTGTGCCATATGGAAAAATTATTTTGATCATGAATGGGCCTGACCATCTTGATTTCAACTTTCCCGGGAATAATTTGAGCCTTGAGTTGTATAGTAGGACCAAGTCCCCAACTTTGAATTGTTTTGACTTCTTTAGATGAGAATCGTGACGTTGCTTTGTTGTCTCTTTGTATAGTTTCGAGTTCTCGTAGGCCTCAGCTCTCCATTCATCTAGCTCATTCAACTGCATCATTCTTTTCTTTCCTGCAGTTCTAAGGTCAAAATTTAAAAATTTTATGGCCCAAAAAGCTTTGTGTTCTAACTTAAATGGTAGATGACAACTTTTCCCGTATACAACTTTGTATGGGGATATCTCTAGAGGTGTTTTAAATGCTGTTGTATAGGCCCATAAAGCATCATCTACTTTTAATGCCCAATCTTTTCTATTCGATTCAACCGTCTTTTCTAGGATGCGCTTAAGTTCTCGGTTTGCTACTTCAACTTGTCCGCTGGTTTGAGGATGATATGGGGTAGCAGTACTGTGGTATACTCCATATTTCTTTAGTACCTTTTCAAATTGGGTATTACAGAAGTGAGTACCCCTATCACTAATGATGGCTCTAGGTGTTCCGAATCGAGAAAACAGTTTCTTGAGAAATTTAACTACTACCCTAGCATCATTGGTAGGTAAAGCTTCCGCTTCTACCCATTTTGACATGTAATCGACTGCCACTAGGATGTATTTGTTTCCAAATGAACTAGGGAATGGTTCCATAAATTCAATACCCCATACATCATATATTTCACATAACAGCATATATGTTTGAGGCATTTCATCACGTTTAGAAATGTTACCTATTCTTTGGCATTTATCACACGAGGTAACATACCTGTTGGCATCTTTGAATAAAGTGGGCCAATAGAAACCTGATTCGAGTATTTTGTGTGCTGTTTTAATACCACTGTAGTGTCCTCCTGACAGTCCTGAATGGTAATGTTCCAAGATTTTGCTTGCTTCTACCTTTGTAACGCATCTTCGAATTACCTGATCTGCACATATGCGAAAAAGAAAGGGATCTTCCCAAAAATAATTTTTCACCTCAGCAAAGAATCGCTTCTTTTGGTGATGTGTTAATCTTTTTGGCAAGATGTTAGCTGCTAAATAATTCACAATATTTGCAAACCATGGTAGCTCAGAATGTGTTATAGAAAAGAGTTGTTCTTCGGGAAATGAATCGTTTATCTCGCTTTCATCGAGTTCTTTGGTATGTGGATTTTCAAGTCTAGAGAGGTGATCTGCTGCAAGATTTTCAGCTCCCTTCTTATCTTGTATTTCCAAGTCAAATTCCTGTAAGAGTAAAATCTATCGTATAAGTCTAGGTTTTGCATCAGGTTTGTTTAAAAGATAACGCAGAGCTGAATGGTCAGTATAAACGACAACTTTAGACAAAATTAGGTACTGCCTAAATTTATCAAAAGCAAAAACTACAGCTAGCAGTTCTTTCTCTGTGGTGGTATAGTTTTCTTGTGCAGGTGTTAATGTTTTGCTAGCGTAGTAAACTGGCTGAAAATGCTTGTCTCTTCGTTGTCCCAAAACTGCATTTACTGTAAAATCACTTGCATCACACATTAGTTCAAAGGGTAAGTTCCAATCAGGTGCAATTATAATCGGAGCATTTATGAATTTATCCTTAAGGGCATTAAACACATCTAAACATTCCTGATTGAAATTGAAAGAAACATCTTTTTCTAGTAATTTTGTCAATGGCTTAGCTATTTTAGAAAAATCTTTAATAAATCTTCTATAGAACCCTGCATGTCCTAAAAAACTTCTAATAGCCTTAACTGAACTAGGGGGAGGTAATTTTTCTATGGTTTCAACTTTTGCTTTATCTACCTCAATCCCTTTACTAGAAATCTTATGTCCTAACACAATCCCTTCTCTAACCATAAACTGACATTTTTCCCAATTCAAAACAAGGTTTGTTTCTTCACATCTCATTAGAACTCGTTTTAAGTTTTTAAGGCAAAGATGGAAAGAATTACCGAATACCGAGAAATCATCCATAAATACCTCCATGATGTCTTCCACGAGTTAGTCAAAGATTGCTAACATGCAATGCTGAAAAGTAGCGGGAGCATTACATAATCCAAAAGGCATTCTACGATAAGCAAACGTACCGTATGGGCATGTAAATGTTGTCTTCTCTTGGTCTTCAGGAGCTATGGGGATTTGGAAGTAGCCGGAGAGTCCGTCCAAGAAGCAGTAGTACATATGCCCGGATAGTCTTTCTAACATTTGATCTATAAAGGGTAGAGGGAAGTGATCCTTTCTGGTGGCATCGTTCAGCTTTCTATAGTCTATACAGACTCTCCAAGCTGTAACCGTTCTTGTGGGAATCAACTCGTTCTTTTCGTTGGGCACTACCGTCATACCTCCCTTCTTTGGAACTACCTGCACAGGACTTACCCAAGTGCTGTCAGAAATAGGATAAATTATTCCTGCATCTAGAAGTTTATTTACCTCGGCTTTGACCACTTCTTTCATGTTGGGGTTTAGCCGTCTCTGGGGTTGCACACACGGCTTGTATTCTTCTTCCATTAGAATTTTATGGGTGCAGAACGATGGGCTTATTCCTTTGATGTCAGAGATTTTCCAAGCTATGGCCCTTTTATGTTCTCTTAGAACATGTATCAACTCCTCTTTTTCCTTGGGTTTTAACTCTGAAGAGATAATAACCGGTAGTGTAGAATTTTCCCCAAGGAATGCGTATTCCAAGTGTGCTGGTAATTGTTTCAATTCCAGATTGGGTTGCTCATCAATGGAGGTTTTCTGTTTTAATTCGTCATTGTCTTCAATGCTTTCTTCTTTTATTTGTCTAAATGAAGATGTATTCAAGTTCATTTTTTCGCCTTCATCTTCTCCCCCTCTTCTTGAGTCAGGCACAGTTCCATCGTGTCATTATGGATGATTTCCTGTAATGAATTTTGAATGATATGATCAGTAGTATCAGCAAAATAACAGGAATCATCTTGTTCTTTAGAGTATCGCATGGCATCATAAATTTGAAAAATAATTTCTTCATCGCCTATCCTTAATACCAGTTTACTGTCACCTACATCGATAACAGCTCTATTAGTAGCTAAAAAGGACGTCCTAAAATTAAAGGAACGTTAATGTCTTCATCCATGTCTAGCACAACAAAATCAACAGGGAAAATAAATTAGTCAATTTTCACCAAGACATCTTCGATAACTCCTCTAGGATATTTAATGGATCTATTGGCTAACTGAATACTTATCCTAGTGGGTTTTGGTTCCCCAAGATCTAGTTGTTTAAACATTTTGTAAGGCATTAAATTAATACTGGCACCTAGATCAGCTAATGCTTTCTTAATGTTCAGGTTACCAATTAAACAAGGGATAATAAAACTTCCTGGGTCTTTTAGTTTGGTTGGTAACTTGTTTTGGAGGATGGCTGAGCATTCTTCATTAAGATCCATCGTCGATACTTCTTCAAGCTTCCTTTTATTCGTCAGGAGTTCCTTTAAGAATTTTGCGTACGTCGGCATCTGTGAAATAGCTTCAACAAAAGGTAAGTTAATATGTATTTGTTTAAAAAGTTCGAGAAACTTACCGTATTAGGCATCTAATCTTTCTGTCTTTAACTTTGCTGGATACAGGATTGGTGGTTTACTTTCTTTGCGTATTAGATTTATGTCCTCTACCTCCTCATCTTTTGTTTTGTTATCTTCGTGTGGTCTCTTTGGTTCGACTAAATCTTTTCCACTTTTTAGCGTAACTACTTTTACTTGTTCTGGTCCCTTAGAAAAAATCTCTACCCGTATTTCGTAGATCATCTTAGTAAGTAATCCAACCGACTTAGAGAGCTCCCCGAATGACTCAGTAAGTTTTTCGACTGAAGCTTGTTGATCTTTAAGTGTTCTCTCAGTTTCTTGGAAACGTCTTTCTGTGTCTGCCGTGAATTTTGTCAACCTCTCCTCGAGGGTTGGTTTCTTCTCTTGTGGATAAGGCTGATTTTGGAAGTTTTGAGGAGGTTGTTGCCTTTGATTTCCTTGATTTCCTTGACCTCCTCACGAAAAATTTGAGTGGTTACTCCAACCTGGATTGTAAGTATTACTATAGGGATTATTATTAGATCTGAAATTATTACCTATGTAATTAATTTGTTCGCCCTCTGTTTCTGGTTGGTAGGGTGGGTACTCAGAATTTGCCATGGTTCCACTTGCGTCGCACTGCATGATTGGGTGTGCCTGCGAGGAACACAAACTATCAATCTTTTTATTTATCATCTCTACCTGTGTTGATAGTGTGGTTATCGCATCGAGGTTGTAAACTCCGGCGGGTTTTGTCAGTTTCTTCCTTGTAATCTGCCACTGATAATTTTTCAGTGACATCTCTTCAATGAACTCATAGGCTGCTTCAGGAGTTCTATTGTTCAGAGTTCCACCGGCGACTGAATCGATTAGTTGTCTCGTTGAGGGGTTCACACCGTTATAGAATGTTTGGACTTATAGCCACAAGGGCAGACCGTGGTGTGGACACCTTCTCAAGAGATCCTTGTATCTCTCCCATGGGTCGTATAATGTCTCTAAAACCATCTGCACAAAAGAAGAGATATCATTCCGTAATTTGGCCGTTTTGGCCGGTGGGAAATATTTCAATAAAAACTTTTCAGTCATTTGTTCCCATGTAGTGATTGACCCTCGTGGTAACGAGTTTAACCACTGTTTGGCTTTATTCCTTAATGAAAAAGGGAATAACCGAAGACGTATGGCATCATCAGAAACGCCATTTATTTTGAACGTATCACAAAATTCTAAAAAAATTAGCTATATGCATGTTTGGATCTTCGTCCTGCAAACCATCAAATTGAACAAATTGTTGAATCATTTGTATTGTGTTAGGCTTTAATTCAAAATTGTTAGCAGCTATAGCAGGCCTAACAATACTCGATTTTGCTCCTGTTAAATGTGGTTTAGCGTAATCAAACATAGTACGTGGAGCATTGTTTTCCCCCACATCTTGTGGTGGTGGGTTATTCTCGTCCATCCCTTCAGTAGGATTGGATATGCCTTCTTGATCTTCCTCTGTGTAATTTAGGGCTCACCTGATTTCTCTACGAGTCCTATGAACGGTAGCTTCGATTTCACTACCGTATACCAAAGGGCCTGTCGGGTTCCTTCTAGTCATAAACTAGAGGTACCTGCTTCAAGAAGAGAAAAAGAGCAAAAATTAAAATCTAACCTAAAAAAAATAAAAATAAATTGTGAAAAATAAAAATAATGGCTAAAGTAATAAAAATAGAGTGTTCTTAATATTTTAATTCCCCAGCAACGGCGCCAAAAACTTGATCGTTGAAATCAGAGCTTTAAAATTTCTAAAACGAATTATCAAACCTGGAAACTAACTCTGACAACGATTAAAGGCAAGTGTACCTATCGAACAGTAGTATAGCTTAGGCAAGACCAGATTGTCGAACCCAAAGGAACTAAAAGTACTAATACTAACTTTCTTTTTATTATTTAGCCTAAAATAAGTGAAGTTGCTTAAACTAAATTAACGACTACTAAGCTAAGGACGCAAAGACAAAAAGAACAAATTGGGAAATAACTAGACGAAAAACTCAGTTGATCACAACGATACCCTCAAGAAGAATCCACCTAGACTTCACTTGTTATCTAACACTGAACAATACGATTTATTCACTTCGTTTGATCCGTAGGACTCCCTAACGTATATTAAACCCTCTCTCGAGGCGAATAACGTCTAACCCTAGGTTAATTAGTGGAACTCTTGTTCTCTTATAATAACCCCCTAGAATAGCAGTAAATCGATCAATGGACTCCCATATTAGGTTTCACCCTAATCCGGTAAAATCTCGTAACCCTATCTCTAGGCATTCGATCAACTCCGCTTAATTATGCTAGATCTACTCTTAAGCAGGGTCTATTCCTCCTCCACCTAAGCACATCAGATTTGGATTAAGCATGCATAATTAAGAACAAACTAAGTATTTATCATATAATTCAGAAAACGATAACAAGATTTATCTAGGTTTCATCCCCTTCAGGTATCTGAGGGGTTTAGTTCATAACAAATAAAGAAAACATTTCAAGAGAAAAGATAAAACAAAACATAAGAAATCCCTAAAACTCCCTGAAGGAATTGAAGAAGAAATCCGCCGTCTTGAGTAGAATTCCGGCTTCTTGGGATGGATCAACTGGCTAACTTCGAGTGATTCCCTCAATTCTGACCTTTCCGGCTTGGCTTCTTGGCCTAGCTCGACGTCCTTTCAAAGGTGGTACTTAGGGGGTATTTATAGGCTCTTGGAATGCGATTCTTTCTCCCTAAGTACCCTTTTCTGACTGAAATTGTCTAAAGCCACGACAGGGGCACGGCCATGTCACACGCATGTGTGACTCGTCTTCAGGCCGTGTTCGGATTTCTAAGTTGAGGCACGACCGTGTAAATCGGGGTTGAGGCCGTGTTCTAGATGCTTGTCAAGGCACGGCCGTGTGGACTTTGGGCTAGGCCGTGTCGACTTCGTGATATGGCCCATTTACTCCGTTTTGGGCCCGTTTTACGTTCTTTTCATCCTCGGGTGCTTTCCTGGGTATAAGACATGAAAATAAAGGATTAAGAGCACTTTTTTACATAAATTGAGGGATGAATCATCCAAAAACATATTAAATGTGGGTCTAAAATATGTTATAGTTACGGTTTATCAACATCAAATAGTGTTACAATATTTAGCATGCTATACATGCATTCAGTGACCAATATCCATCACACATTAAACAATATGGAGTATGTCACAACATAAATACAACAAGCCAAAACAATGGCACATAATCATACAATACATATAACTTATACACAATCATTCAATCCCAAATAGGGCCTTTAACAATTCGCCTTACTACTTAAGTACGTACCTTGCTCGACACTCTATTTATTTGCTTTTAAGCCATTAGACCTTGCCAGACATTAAGCAAATTTACTAAGTTTAATCATACAATATCAATACAAGGCTAATTACGCAAAGGTAAGACCCACACTTTAATTTCGCAGGTCTGCACTTTTGGACTTTTAAATCTAGACCAAATTAGATTAGAACTGCACTCAACACAATTAAATATGATTAAAACCAGCCTTGGAACACCCCTTAAGGGTTTGGCCAAAATAGTGCCACATTAACGATTTTGTAGATCCAATTCGATAAGCGAACTTACACTGTTTTGCTACAAAATGAGAGTGTGAACGAGATTTGTCGTCACTGCTGATCTGGGATGTTGAAATTAGTTCCTAAGATTAAAATAACACACAAAACCAGCAAGAAAAAATCAATATAAGGCCTTAGGGCATTCGGCCAAATCAATAAAATTTACCGGACTAAAATTGATACAAGATTTAACTTAAGTTTGCACTTACGCTTTCAACATTTATTAGATTTGTGATAACAATTTAATTGGAATTGAATGTACACAAATTAACCAAATAAAGGTTTTTTTAAACAGTGGAAAATTGAAGAAAAGTTATGTAACACTCCGCTCGACGTAGTCTTAGATGCTGGTTTGTGTTAGCGGATAGTCAACTAAGATTAAGCTAAGGAAAGACTGATTTGTGTTCTCCTTGCTAGTGTTGAATTTTTGTAATTTTTGTTACGCCTTGAGTGGCAAATTGTTTGATTAATCTGGTAGGTTTGTAATGATTTTGATCGAAGGGTTCACCTTTTGACGAAGTGTTAGGTTTCTTGTTTTATGTTTTGGCAAAGTCATTGTAGACATCTGCCAATTAGTGTTTTCTCTTGGTAAAATGTGTGATAGATCCTTCTGTTAGTATACGCCAGTAGTGAATTGTGAGATTATGGACCCGATTACTTTCTACTTGAACACGAGTGTTTACTATTCAGTTTTAGTCAAGTCCTTGTTAAAATCTAGTTAGGAATTAACTAAAGTTAAATGATTATTTCATTTTGTGATAAACCTAGAATGATTATGTTGGACACAATAGAGTATGAGTTAACTTTGCATGCTAGCCATGCGTAAGTTTTGCGAGAGTTGTGTGAGCTATATATATCATTGAAACTTTTGTAGCAAGGGTTCTTCTTCTCTCTTCTCTTGCTCTGTTATATTTCGGTATCCTGCTTAAGAAAAGGGTTCTTCGTTGGAGAGGAATCATCAAGTGACCAATTAGTAAGAAAGGGTTGTACGTATAGCAATAGTGGTAGTATAACAATCCTCGTTGGGATTATTTGTAAGCATCCAACTTGTTTTGCTCTTCTCTAAGTTTCCTTCTATCTTGTGTATGTCACTAAGTGTCGTTGTTATAGCTTAGAGTTTAGGTGAACTAAATGGTATGGTACCTTGTGAATCTATTACATGTAACATTTTGTATGTGCATGTTTGTGGCATGAAATGGATACGTCTTCCTTAGGATATAAACTCAGTATCTAGAGATGAAGAGCCACTCGTAGGACATGTTAGTTGCAAACTAGAATGGCAGATGTGATGGACCATTGGTAGGGCATGCTAGTTGCTAACCAGATTGGCATGTATGTTGGGCCATTGGTAAGACATGTTAGTTGTTAACCAGGTTGGCGGCCACTGGTAGGGTATGTTAGTTACAAATTAGTTGGCGTGAGTGCTAGGTTTGGCAAGGCATGATAGTTGCTAACCAGCCTAGCGATATGGGTGCAGTCTACGATAGGACATGTTAGTTATTAACCATGGAAAATAGCCCTAAATTCATGGGAACACGCATGTGTTCGAAATGTTAATAGATGTGATATTTGTTCTGATATGTGATTGGGGGATCCAAGGTTTAACCCAAGGAAGAATTTGATTAGAGTAAGTTAGTATGGCTCTATATATGATATATGTTATGTTTTGAAAAGAGTAATTTAATATAATTATGTATGTATTATATGTTATGTATAATTGTAGATATAAAAGAAAAGAAAAGTTATGTTGGAAACGTAGTGTATTTGTTAAGTATGGATATTTGGCGTATAAAATCCACCCTAATGGTGGTGTGTACGATTAAGCCTGATGAGATGTTTGAAATGCAAAGGTATGTTTCAAAAAATGTTGTGTTTGGTTGGGAAGTGTCAGCTCTATTAATGTTTAAGTTCTCTTTGGTGTAAGGATGAAAGTATATGTCTGAGGTTAAGGAATAAGGTATGTGCCCAATGTTAGAGTCCGTCTAGAAATGTTATCCATCATGGTTAAGTATTCACCAATGATGTAAGAGTCTCCGCCCAAATGTCTTGGCTTGTAGAGTTGGTCTATTAGTCTATATGCATGAGTTTATAGTTTTAATATCGTTATTGCTTTTGTATTTCATCTAAAGGGTTGAGTCTTTTCTTTTCTGGAACTCACTAAGTTCTTATGAACTTACCCCTATTTTATTTTCCCCTCTTCCAAGTGGTACTCTATCGTAGGTTATAGAAGGGAGTTAGCCAAAAAAAGTGACCTCTGTAGTGAGCTTCGCCTATGTTTGTTTTGTAACATGCATATGAATTTTCGGGGTGACGTATGTTTCTGTTTTGAATATGAATTTGTAATAAAAGACATTTTATCTAACTACAGTTTTATTTAAATGTTACCCCTTGAAGGATAGGATGAATTTTATGAATTATGTTATGTAAAATTTTTTCTGCTTGTATTCGCTAAACTATTTTATATGTTATGACCACAACCAAAAATACTATATTTTCAAAGGAAATATTTTCAACTAAAATTTTAAAATTCAACTGCGTATACATTATGGTGTATACCAGTTTGGTTACTTGTGCTTTCGAAATTATTTCCTGAGTTATCACCCAGTTCAATTATTAAACTTAGGAATTAAGTTTAAGTTTGCTTTTCGTGTAACACCTTAGTCGACCTTTGGGGATTGGGGTGTTACAAGTTATGTTTAAAGGGGTGGCAAAGATAGAAAAATCAGCAACCAAAAGTGGTGCTCAAAGGGGCTGCAACACCACCACACACGGCAACAAATGAGGCTGATTTGGGAGGCACAAAGAAAGGTTTTAGGGGCAGCAAAGGGGCTGATTTAGTGATTAAAAATAATAGTAATAAGGTTGAAAAACAACAACAAAGATCGACAACCACACAAGAGGATAAGAGAAGAAAAGAACAAAATAGCACCACCACAAGTGGAGAAGAGGAGGCGACAATGGAGATTAAATGGACAGCAAATAGGGAAGTTTTAGGTGATCAAAAGCAGCAAAATTGTAACAGCCCAATTTCAGTAGTGTCGGAAACAATAGTTTTGATACCACAATCCTGACAAGTGAGTTAATATTTTATTGATTATTTAATGTTTACGGGATTATTTTAAGGTAGTATTAAATTTTTGTTAAGGAATTTTGAAGTTTAAATGGTTAATTAAGTAAAAAGGACTAAATTGTAAAGGTTACAAAAGTTGAATTCTATTAGTTAAAAAGAACTAAATGGCTATGGAAGGGTAAATTAATAGACTTAAATGGTTAATATACCATATTAATGGTTAGTGGATGATGCTGGTTGGTTTTTGGTGTAATTTTAATAATTTTTTAAAATGTTATATTGGTAAATGAATAATTATGTTAAAAGATTAAGTAAAACAAAAGGAAAACTTTGTGTCATCTTTCTTATTTCACTCTCCCAAAACCGATTACACCATTAGAGAAGGAAGCAAGTTTTGGCCAAGCTCATTTCTCTTGCATGGTAGGTATTCAAGTCCCGTTTTTAGTGAGTTTTATGTTTTTGAGCTCGTTTTAGCTTAAACTACTTAGCCCAAGGATTAATTTGCAAAAATTTTAAAGGTTGAGGGACTTGCCATGATTTTTTTATGTTAATTGATAAATTATTAAACTCTGTTGTTAAACAAAGTTGTTTTGTTAAATGGTTTTTAATGAATTTGAGATTCTGGATTAAATTGTTGAAAGTGTAAAAATCCACGAGTTTTAATGTGAATTGTTGGTAATTATGGGCTGTGCCAAGGTCCCTAGTAAAATTGGTTAACATGGGTTTAGGTTAAAAAGGTTAAATTTCAAGTTACGAGCTTAAGGACTAATTTGTGAAAAGTTAAAATATGATGGGTAAATTCATAATTTTATGATAATATGAATTATTGATTGAATTGAATATTTGAAGTTATTTGAAGTACTTAATTGAATGAAATTATCTATTTAGATCAAGATAAACAACAACCCGATTTAAATCGAAGAAAGGTGAAAGCTTCAGATTAGCTTCCAGCTCTAATTCTACGACTATAGTTTTTGAGGTGAGTTCGTATGAATTATAATCATATTAATGATAGTTAAATTGATTATATGCTATATTGTGTTAGTTATAAACAGGCTTGATATATATATATATATATATATATATATAAATGTTTTGAGTAATTGATAGATAAATAGTCTAGTTTGAACCTTAAGAATCCTTAGGATACGAATGACATGTCATTAGGGATTTCATGTTTTGGGTGTTGGTCTTAAATGTCCTATTGATGGCTGAGGTCCTGCATTTGTTGCGGATTCTCCACAGCTCGTGTGAGCAGCATCGTGTAGCTAACATTCTGACCCACAGCTCGTGTGAGCAGACCCATTTCACAGTTCGTGTGTAACAGCTCGTTTTCAGTAATGTCAGAAACTGTGGTTTCAAGACCATAATTTCGATGAGAGAATAATTATTTTAATATTTTTTAATGTCTACGGGATATTAAGGTCGTATTAAAATTTCGTTAAGAAATTTTGATGTTTAAATGGTTAATTAGGTAAAAATGACTAAATCGTATAAGGAGTAAAAGCTGAGTTCTATTAGTTCAAGGGGTCCAATGGATATGAAACCTTACACTAAAGGACTTAAATGATAAATATACCATTTAAAATGTTAGTAGATGTACGTGGGGAAGGTTTTATTGAAATTTTGATAGTTTTTAAAGGGTAAAATGGTAAAATGGTAAAATGGTAAATGAAGCTAAAATAAATAAAGGAAAAAGATATCATCTTTCTCATTTTCTTCTTGCTTTGGATGAATACACCATTGAAGGGGGGAGAGTTTTGGTTTTGAATTCTTTATTGTATGGTATGTATTCAAGCCATGATTTTAAATATTTTTATGTTTTTGAGTTCGTTTTAGCTTAATTTAGCCAGCCTGGGGATTAATTTGCAAAACTACTAAAGATTGAGGGACTTGCAATGAATGATTTTGATGTGTTTGTGATGTTAATTGATAGATCATGAATCTTGGTTGTAAAATTTGTTAAGTTATTTTGATGAAATTGCATTTAGGGATTTATTTGAGAAAACAGTAAAATTTCATGGTAAAATTATGAAATAATGATTTTAATGGGTTGGTTTGAGTCCCTATGAAATTCAGGTAGCTAGTAAGGAGGATTAAAAAAGTTAGATTTTAAATGATGAGCTTAAGGACTAAATTGTGAAAAGTTAATATGTTAGGGGCAAATTTGTAATTTTGTATAAACATAAATTATGGATTAAATTGAATTGTAGAAGTACTTAATTGAATGAAATTATTTGTTTAGATCAAGATAAACCACAATCGGACTTAAATCGAGGAAAAGCTAAAGCTTCGGATTAGTTCGACTATACTACTACACCCCTAATTATCGAGATAAGTTTGTATGAACTGCAACCGTTTTAATGTTAGCTAAATTTGAATATTTGCTATGTTGTTGTATTATAAATGAATTTGGATATAAATGTATTCATGCTATGATGAATAGACGGATAACGAGTACCGTTTGAACATTAAGAATTCTTAGGATACGAATGACATGTCATTTTTGGGTACTGGTCTTGAATGTCCTACCGATGGCTGAGGTCCTGCATTTGTTGCGGATTCTCCACAGCTCGTGTGAACAGAATCGTGTATCTTACATTCTGACCCACAACTCGTGTGAGCAGGCCCATTTCACAGCTCATGTGAGCATTGATGTAAAGGAAAGGTTATGGTTATATGTAAAGGCACACTATGTGTGAGCTTTCCCGAGTATCTGATGTAATTCTAGATGGTTCAACGGGTAAGAAAATGGAAATGAAATGGTAAGTATGCAAATGGAATGAATTATGATCTTATGGCAACATTGATGAGTTAAATGTTATGTATATATATGACAAACTACATATCTTATGGTTGATTTCATATGTATCATGAACAAGTATACTAACTTATGAATTTGATGATGTTGTATAGGCTTTTACTAAGCTTATGGAATTGGTAATGGTTTATACTTAATCTATTATGGAATTGGTAATGGTTTATACTCAATCTATGAATTGTAATATTGGAAGTGGTAAGTTATGTTTAAAGTTTATACGAACTTACTAAGCACTCGTTGCTTACGTAGTTCTTTTCCTTTGTTTTATAGATTATCGGAAGCTCGATTGGTTGGAAGCTTGCCGAAGACCTATCACACTATCCAACAAACATTTTGGTAGTTTTTGAGCATTTTGGTAGTTTTTGAGCATTTTGGCCAAGGTTATTAATGCATGTATAGGATCTTTATAATGTATGTTTTGGTATTTTTAATCTATTGAAGTTGTGTTGGTTTGGTGCACTTTAATGCCTTACCAAATTATGTCATTTTGGTCACTTTCAAATGCTTGTAAATAAGCTTATTTTAGCATGTTGATGATGGCTTAAAAATGGTTACTTGTGACATGTTTTGGCACATATTTGAACTAGGTTATTATGTTTGGAAAATGACAATATTGACATGTTTAGGTAAATTATGTTTGGATGCAATTGTGGTGCCTTTGAATGACATATTGGTTAGGTGAATTAGGTTATTTGAAATGGCATGATTATGTGTATTTGAATGACGCTTAAGTCCCTTGAAAGTGTGCACAAATGGATTGGTTAGTTATGCTTGAATTGGTTATGAAATGGCTTGATTTTTGGTAAATTTTGGGTTCACACGACCGTGTGTCATTTGAGAGTTTCTTAGTGTTTCAAGTCAGTGAGTTACACGACCTAGCACACGGCCTGACACACGAATGTGTGTGGCAACTTAGAGAGTTACACGACCTAGCACATGGCCTGACACACTGGAATGTAGGGCATCTCAATGAGTTACACGGGTGAGGACACGGGCTGAGACACTGTCGTGTGTCCCTTGTTCAAATGTTACACGGCCTGGCCACACAGCCGTGTGACCCCTGTTTTCCAATATTTGCAAATTTTTCTTAAACTTCCTGGTTTGTTTCAAATTAGTTTATTTAGGGACAAAATGCATGTCATTGCATAGATTATAATATGTTTAGTTTATTTAAATGTTAACATGTTAAATGTTTTTGATTGTACGGTAATGCTCCATAACCCTAATCCGATAATGAAGATGGGTTAAGGGTGTTACATTGTGTGAGCAGTATTGAAAAGGAAAGGTTATGGTTATATGGAAAGACACACTATGTGTGAGCATTCCTGAGTATCTAATGTAATTCTAGATGGTTCAACGGGAAAACAAGGGTTAATGACAAGGTATGTATACAATTGGATAATGGTTTATGATCTTATGAAAAGGTTAATGTGATAAATGATGTGTACATGAAAATCTACCTATGATATGGTTGAATTTATATGTATCATGTATGAACTTACTAACTTGTGAGTTTGATGTTGCTTATATAGGATTTTACTAAGCTTATGGTATTCGTAATGATGTTATGCTTATTTTATAAATTGTGCTTGAGAATGGTAGGTTTTGTTTGAGTTTATACGAGCTTACTAAGCATTAGTTGCTTACGTAGTTATTTTCCTTGGAAGCTAGACAGGTTGGAAGCTTGTCAGAGATCTGTCACACTATCCAGCAACCATTTCGGTAGTTTTGAGTTTTTTTAGCCAAGGTTATAAATGGCATGTATAGGACCTTTTGTAATGGTATTTCTTGAATGTGTTAATGGTCAATTTGGTATGTATATGCTATTGAAGTCTATGTTTTGTTTGATGGCCTTTTAGTGCCTTGACAAGTTTAAGTCATTTTGACCACCTTTAAAGTACTTGTAATATATGGTCCTTTGGTATGTTTATGATGAGATGTGAATGGTTATAATTGATGTCATGTGGTAGTTAAAGAAACTAGGTTTTGTGCTTGAGATGTGGCTATATTTCTTTGTTTTGGTTAATGATGTTTTGGTATAAATGTAGTGCCTTTGAATGACATATTGGTTAGGTGAAATAGGTTGATTAAATTCGTATGTTTATATGTGTTTGAAAGATATTTATGTCTATTGAATTTATGCACAAAAGGGATGTTTAAATGGGTATGTATTGGTCTTGAAATGGCTTGTTTTTAGGGTCAAATTATAGAGCACACAACCTGGGACACAGGCTGTCACACAGCCATGTGTCACTTGTTATTTTTATGTAATTTTCACATGGCCTAAGACACGGTTGTGTGTGTCACAAGTCAGAGAGTTACACGGTTTGGCACACGGCCTACGACACGGCCGTGTAACCTAACTCAGTGAGTTACACGGTTTAAGACACAGGCTGGGACAAGGCCATGTGACCCTTGTTCGATTATTAGACAGCCTACACTATGTCACACGGCCTGCCCACAAGGCCGTGTTGTTTTCAAAATTTTCTACTTTTCCCTAAATTTTCTGATTTGTTTCGATTTAGTCCCAGTTTGATCCCGAACTATTTTTAGGGCCTCAAAGGCCCGATTTAAGACCCAAATGCATATGTTTGATAGGTTTTTAATAAGTTTTATTTAATTAATGTTAAATGAATTTATTGATATATATTGATGCTAATCGTTGTTCTGATTGTTCGGTAATGCTCCGTAACCCTAATCTAGCGACGGAGACGGGTTAGGGGTGTTACAAAAATAGTGGTTGGAAAAATGGCAGCAAAATAATAGGAGCAATAAAGCAAAAAGGCAGCACAACAATGGGGAAAAATCACTATGTTTGGGATGGCACAAAGGAGAAGAAGGAAGAAAAATTTGAGAAAGAATGAGAGAGGGAGAGAAGAGGGACGACAAGTGTAAAGGAATAAATGAGGGAAAAAACTGGAAAAAAAAAGAACATATATACCTATGGTTTTCACTAGGTTGGACGGCACACTAAGGGAGTGAGAGAAAAAATAAAATAAAATAAAAAATAAAATTACTTAATTTACAAAGGAAGGGATTCAAACTCGGGTTTCAAGGTCAATTTCACCAACTCCACACTATCTCTTAACCATCAAGCAGCTCACTCTTGAAATAATTTTACAAATTTTTAATTAAAAATTTGGGAAGTTACAAGGGTTCTTCTCAAGTATGAGACTCTGCTGAGTCTAAGGCTTTAAGCCTCATGTATGTAGGCAAGTCCCATGGCCATGGACATAAGTAAGCTATGACAGTCCGTTGGACTTGTCCTCAAGTTTTCAAGTTAAAGCTATGCGCAGGACTTCGCAATATGAAAGTCTACGGGATAATATGTGTCTATCAATCTGCATGTATGGATCCACATTTATGGATCTATATATATGAATCCGCATGTATGAATCTTTATCTATGAATTCGCATGCATGAATTCGCATTTATGAATCTGCATGTATGAATATGTATCTATGAATTCAAACGAACGAATCTGCGTTATGAATCCGCATGTGAGAGTCCGTAGGATTGTTCTCCTAGTTAACCCGTAATGTATTTATTCAGAAGGTGGTTCATCTACCAAGTTTACTCATAACAAGTCTGTACCTAGAGACAATTAGAGTTATGATCATCTGCGAAAGGAATGCTCATGCGCAATGTATAGTGCCGTTTTGAAATTCAAGCCCAAGTATAAATTGCAGAAACTTGCTTTTACATTCTTTATTTCCTTGTACACCATTTGAATGCGCATGTCTTGTCTAAGTACGACCAGTGACAAGCTCTTAAGCTAGTCCTCGAAAGGAGAAGTAACTTATATGTGAACTCACTAAGTTTCTTACGAACTTACCATGACTCTCTTCTTTATTTTCAGGTAATCTAAACGGTTATACGACATTAAGAGGGACTAAGCCAGGGACTTTAAACCTAGTGTGAGACTGACACCTTTTATTTGAAACATGTATAGATCTCAGGGCACCCAGTGGGTTTAAACTTTTGTATTATATTTTGAGAAGAACTCATTTAAACTTTGTTATAACTGTTAATTTAAATGTATGAGATTAAATTGTCAAATTATATGAAGTGTTTGTTTTTACCCGAAGGATGTGTGAGATAATTAAATGTTTATTTAAATTTTGGATTTAAAATTTTGTATGCAACTATTCTATTGGTTATGGTAGCTTCCTATAGCTTGTGTCTAGCAACCAGACCGAGTGAGGGGTGTTACATGTGGCATGGTTAAATCTTTGTAATATGATTTCCTTCTAACTTGACAAATGTAAGGCATTGATCATGTTTCATGCTAGTATGAGTGATGATATAAGCTTATATGTTTTGGTATGTGGAAGATTACAAAATGAGGTAAATAAGGTAGCTAAATTGATGAATAGTTGGAATTGGTATAATTGAATGTTATGCTTGAAATATAATTGGTATATGTTTTTTTTGGCTCAAACTAAGGTCATATAAGTGCTTGGTGTACCAAAAATGTATAGGTAAGCATATGATGAACTTGAATGACATAATAATATGTTTAGGTGAACAAATAGATTGATTGATCGTAAATGATGATCATGTAATGAGTGTCATGTTAAATGATTGTATCCAAATTGGTGATGTCGCGACGTGACTCACTGAGTTGGTGATGTTGCGACATGGAAACCATGAAATCGCGACGTCAGCTTGATATTTTGAAAACTTTACAAGTTAGTCCTAATTCACCCTCAAGTTAATAAAAAAGCTTTTGTATGCTTGTTTGGGACCAGGAAATGATTAGGTAACATAATTATATATGTGAATGATACGTGTTTACATGTTTGAATGATCGAATGGTGTATAATTGTCGATAGTTGCTCCGACAACGAATGTAACATCCTATAGTTCAAACTCGGCGATCGGGTTGAGCAATGGGTGTTACAGGTTGTCACCCATCTCACTTGGGATGGGCCTATTTGGCTCGTCTCGTGTATTGAAATACAATTATTTGTGTTATCCGGACTTTTAACCAATCTAATAATTACTTTTTCTATTTCCCAAAATATTATTTAATTAATTTACCCAATTAAATTATTTTCTCAACCTGATTCTAATTTCATTAAAGTTATAACAACTTTACCATATTAGAATCTATGAGGAAATATATTCAATTGCCTCATTCAATAAAACTGTGATGACTAAATTTAATTTCACTTTGAATTTCAATTATTTAATTTCAATCAAGTAAATCAATTAAATATAATTTGAAAAAATTAATTTAATTCTTAGGTCGTCTTTTGTACTTAACAAGAAAATGCATTCACTACAAATACTGATGCATATGATTTATTTCTCTTAATTGTCAATTTTCGTTCATTCTATAGTATCAGTTCTACATGTAATCCATTTTGGGTTATGTTGAGCTAGCGAAGGGATTGATTAGACATATATAATTAGGATTCAAATAATTTGTTAATAAGTTTCAACTATTCATCTATTAATTAATAAGTTTCACCAGAATAGGGTTACGAAGCATTAGCGAATATATTTCTTAAGCAATCATACATTTCACAGTCATTTCACAATTCCAAGCAAAAGTCATCCAAATACAATCATAGAGTCCCTAACATGAGCCCTTGGGGCTTAAAACAATCATTAGAAGTGGTGCGGGACTAAATCGAATACTTAATAAATTTTTAAGAAAAACATAGAAAATTTTCAAAATACAGGGACACATGCCCGTGTGGACAGGCCGTGTGTCTCACGCGGCCAAGAAACATGCCCGTGTCACAGGTCGTGTGGACATTCGAAATGGGATCACATGGCCGTGTCCCAACCCTTGTTTGACTCAGTGTAACTCTCTGACTTGGGTCACACGGCCAACCACACACTCGTGTGACTAGCCTGTGTACCCTTCAAAATGGCCTCACATGCCCGTGTGCCAGGCTGTGTGCTAGGCCATGTGAAAACTGGAAGGTATACTGACTTGTGCCACATGGCCAAGCCACACGCCGGTGGGATAGGCCGTGTGAAGCTACTAACTTGATTTTTAAATAAGTAACAGGGGACACACGATTGAGATACACGCCCGTGTGGACAAAAATAGGCTATTTTCCAAGCCATTTTTCTCACCCAAATTTTGCATCACCTAAACATATCAAATGGCATATGACCATATCATCAATAGGCATTCAAACCATTCACAACCAAGTCCAAATCAATCTATACCAATACCAACAATAACAATGTTCATAACTTCACAATTGGGTAATCAAAATCATACCAATATGACTCCCAACAATCACCTAAATGATCAAACTTACTTAGTAAGTTTGTGCCTAAGTCAACATGCATACCATATCTCAAAATTCAACCATTTAGTACTCAAAATACAAATACACAATTAAGGCCTTCACATAGCAATTATAAACCACATATCAAAGGGCTATTTACACATATTTACATATCCAAACATATTCCAGGGCAATCCAAATGCACACAAGATGAGAATAACCACATATATACATACATATACCAACATATGCCAAATCAAGTCATATTACATGACTAATTACATAACCAAAACATATAGGCTTTCATTAGCCAAATGACCTATACATGCCATATAACCAAAATATACAAGTTCAAAAGTACCAAAACAACGGCTAGATAATGTGATAAGATCTCCGACAACTTCCAATCTGAGCAGGCTTCAAAATCACTATAAAACACGGAAAAGTAAACAGAGTAAGCTATTAAGCTTAGTAAGCTCGTATGGCTAATAAGTATAAGCTTAGTAAGCTCGTATGGCTAATAAGTATAACTTACCATTCATTCACATTATAAAGAAGTATAAATAAACATAATTAAGTTTCAATCAATCCAAAGGTTAACACATAATCACAACCATGTAAATCATGTATAAATACATCAACTATGAATTTCTTCACATAATTCACACAAACACCTGAACTGGTTCGTATCATCCCTTACAAACTCGTACCATCATCTTTACCCTTTGAACCATTTGGAATACTATCAGATACTCAGGAATCTCACACTCTAAGTGCCAAAACATGGTCGAAACCATCTCAATCTCATATCTCATACCAATGCTCACTCTCGAGCTATCACTGGGTCTGCTCACACAAGCTGACGATCAAGAAGTAGCTACACGGTGTTGCTCACACAAGTTGACGAGTAGCCGCAACACATGCCGAAAAACTCAGCCACCGGTAGAACGTACAGGACCAGCACCCAAAAACACAGTAACCCCTAATGATATGTCATTTGTATCCTATCTATCCCTAATGTTCAACCGGGATTTATACATTTTCGATAACTCATCGAGAATTTCCGTGGTGTTGTATCATCTCAGTTATAACAATTAAGCATTTAACATATGTAATTTAATGCTTATTAAATATACGAACTTACCTCGATCACAAAAACGACGAAATAGGATCGACTAGTCCAATACTTTATCTTTCCCTCGATC
This sequence comes from Gossypium australe, assembly GCA_005393395.2. Lineage (NCBI taxonomy): Eukaryota > Viridiplantae > Streptophyta > Magnoliopsida > Malvales > Malvaceae > Gossypium > Gossypium australe. Next base: position 27,122,720 of record CM016614.1, on the reverse strand, counting down.
TAGTTCCGTACGTTGCTTTTCTTGATCTATATAATCAAATTTAACTTATTTAAATATCATTCTATTCAATTTAATCCAAAATTCATATTATGGAAAATTTATTATTTTACCCCTAAATTTTTGACTTCTTTACAATTTAGTCCCTAACTCATAAAAATGCAAATTCATGCAATTGAGTCCACAATCATGCTAGCCGAATTCCATCTATACTCATAGCAGCCCACACATTTCATTATTTCGCACATTTCACCATATAATTTTCACATTTTACAAATAAATCCCAATTTGACATTTTCAACCAAAATCACTTAACAAATGTTGTTTATCTAACAACAACCATTCATTTTCTACCATTAAACTTCAGAACACATACACATTCAACAATGGTGAAACCCTAGATTTTTAACAGTTTTGCAAATTAGTCCCTGGGCTAGTTAGATTAAGCTACAATGATTCCAAAAACATAGAAATCATTAAAAACGAGACGAAAAGTACTCACATGGAAGCAAGGATAGATGGCCGAATGTCAAAGCTTCTTCAATGGCTTTTTCTCAAGCTAATTTCGGTTGAAGAAAAACATAGAAAGATGACAACCTTTGTTTTCTAATTATTTTACTAACATGTATTATTAATTTACTAAGATAGCCTTATAATTAAACCTTTAAAATCACTTATAAAATGTCCATAATAGTCCACTCAAATAAACAATGGTCTACACCATTCAAGTACTCATACTGTCGAAACCATTTTTTTGAAAACGGGAATCGACTTTGGTTTTGAAAATGAAAATAAAAATGAGAGTCGCCACCAATCTTTTTTAATGAGGTGTGATCGGGTCACATTTGTTTTAATAAAACATTTTGGTTTACAAAAACAGAGTTTTTGGTCTACGGAATTCGAGAAAACGGGTTCGGGAGTCGGTTACGTGCGAGGAAGGATTAGCACCCTCGTCACGCCCAAAATTGGTACCAAATTGATTAATTAATGTCTTAAGGTCGAAAGTTGAAAATCGGGAACGAATTTAAAATAGATCCTTTTTTATTAATGTCAGTTTTACAAAAAATGCTTGGATAAATCGAAGCGAAGGCTAAAGACCTTTTTGTCTCGAAGTAATAAAATGCCACATCCAGCACGTTAAGACACGACATTTTTAAACCCTCGAGAATAAGCTCGTCTCTTAATTAAAAGCACGTGTGTTTTAATCTTAAAAGAATATTCAGTTATTTAGATTAAACGAGAAAAAACGAAACCCAGTAAGTTAGGGCACGGTCTCTCGAATTTCTAAATACGGAATATTGTCATTTTTAGAAATTCCTATCTCGAGGTAACGAGACGTCACACCCAATGAGTTAGGGCACAACACTTTGTACTCTCGAGAATAAGCTTTTTATTCTAAACTCATATTTTGTTTTAAAAGGATACGAGAAAAGTCGAAACCCAGTAAGTTAGGGCACGATTTTCTCGAATTTCCAAAACACGAAATAATACCTTATTTTGAAAAAATTTCGGTTTTTGAATGATAACGAATACAACATGTGAAGGCATACATTTATTTTGTTTGGAATAGAATGAAGCGATCTCAGTTGGATAAACATGTTGGGATTTAATCACGATACGATGACATGGTAGTAATGATCAAGGAGCAACAATTCATGAGCACAAAATTATACAATGAATGACAATAATATGACAATACAAATAAATGAATCATGATACATGTAATAGCAATAATCTCACATTATACAAGCACTAGTATTAATATTAGCAAACTAATGAATTAAAAACCAAATTTAAAAGAATCACCAAAGGAATTTACACAAATAAAATATAAAGCGCATTAAAATACATAAAAAAATGAATAGTTTGAAAGAAAGAAAATTTGAAATCATGAATATACAATGAATTTTACGTAGAAAACAAAAATTGAAACAAAGTATAGAAAAGTTTATCATAAAAAGATGTTATATTTAATAGTAATATACATATGCGAATTTTGAAACTATATATATAAAAATGGTGTTATATGGTACGATTTGAAATAAAATTTAAACAACAAAGATTTAATAAATTTTACGTACATAATATAATAATGCATGCAAAATATTTAAGATCCATATAAAATTCCAAAACAAATAGTGTATATACAATAAAATGTTAATGATTTAAATGAATATAAGTAACGGAAATTATAATGTACAAAAGAATGCATAAATATATAAAAATGATTTAAAGTATATACCAAAAAATATATATGTATATATGAATAGTAAAATCTATATGATATAAAAGTAATAATATACAAAATAATTTAAAACATAATAGATGAGTTTAAGGATAATAGTATATAAAATAAAAGTACATGCAAGTATTTATAAAAATATTCGAAACAATAATAATGAATTATAAGAGTATTTAAATTGAATATTATGCAATTTTTTTTAAAACAAAGAAATGTATAAAAGACAATTTAAAATAAACAAATTATAAAATAAACAATCTAAAAATTTATACTAATGAAAGTAAAAAATAACATATTAAATAATATAAAATTAGCGTAATAGTTCAAAGTAATATATTAAAAATAATTTCTATAAACGAATTATAAATAAATTTTAAAGGAAAATAATATATATATATATATATATATGAACTGAATTTTTAAAAAGAACTCAATTGAAATAAAGACGAAATTGAAAGGATAAATAAACAAAATTACTACAATAACACTGAGGATCGAAATGCGATGTGCGCAAACAAACCGAGACCAAACACGAAATTATTCCAAGCCTCTAAGCGCAGCGTTTAAGTTCGGACCAAGTTGAAATGGCGCATAAAATTCGGGGAAAATTTAAATTAAAAAAAGATGAAATCAGGTACAATTAAATGAGGGCGCAACATAGGAGGACCAAACACCAAATTTACCCATTCAAGGTAAAAAGGCGCGGATCCCCCCGCTATACGGGTCGGGTCGCACGGGTTCCCCCAAAACGACGCCGTTTTGGCGCCTGGGGGAACCATGAAACGGTGCCGTTTCGTGTCCGCTTAAAAACCCATTTTTTTTCTTTTTTCATTTGCAGACCCTTCCCTTTTTTAGAAAACCCCAAAGAAAAAAACACATTCTCTCCTTCTCCCTTTCGTGCCCAACGATTGGGCTTCTGCCGCCTCCTGTCGCACCACCATCGCATCTGGTGGCCGGCGAAGCAGAACGGTGGGCTTTAGCCCCGTTTCTGAGTCCATACGAGGGCAAAGTCTTAGCGCTCCGAACCCCCGAGAGGAGAAGACCCCTTTTCCTACTTCCGGTTTGGATCCGACAACGGAAAAGAGGCTCCTACGACGACCTCTCCCCCGGAGTTCAGGTTCGTTTCCTCTTCCCCCTTTTATTATTATTCGTAAAAAATTTCAAAAAAGAAACAGTAAACAGATAAAAAAAGGAAATAAACGTAACAGTATATTAAAAAAATGAAAACGGACGTGTCAAAAACAACCTTCTACTGCTTTTTGCTTTCGATTTCTAATAGTTCGTAAAAAAAAAAAAATATACAAATGGGTCTGTTCTTTTTTATAATCGAGTGTAGATTCGGTTTTTTGTCCGTTTCCATTTTGTTTTCTTTATTACTGTTGTCGTTTTCTTTTTTGTTTTTTCCTTGCATGGAGTCTTTTGCGTGTATTTGCTGCTCTATTGCAGGTGCCAGTAGCGTGCGAAGGCGTGCGGAGGGGTCTGCTGACGGCGGTCGCTGGTTGGTGCGTGTGGTGGGGGTAGGCAGATGGAAGGTCGGCGGCTCATAGCTTGAGGCTAGGGTTTCTGGCTGCTATTTTCTTTTTCTGTAACGGGCTGTAATGTAACTGGGCTGATTTGTAATTGGGTTTGGGTTTTAGTTTAGTAATTGGACTCTGAATAATGGACTATTAAAATTTATTTTGGATTTTCATTTCTATTTATTTTTGGGTCTTGGGTCTGGGCTAAAATTGGCATATTACACATACATTAAGGTTTCATAGCTATTAAACACTTTTAGCTATTAGAACTTAATTTTTACACTTTTCGCGATTTAGTCTTTTTTATCAAATTAAGCGTGCAAATGGTAAAATTTCTTGATAAAATTTTTATACAACACTACAACATGCTGTAAACACTAAAATAATAAAATAAATATTTTGACCTTAGATTTGTGATCCCGAAACTACTGTTCCGATTTAAATGAAAACGGGTTGTTACAATATTGTATCTTTTAAGTTAAATTTATTCAACCAATGTGATTTTATTTTATCTTATGGAAACCATTATATATTCCTTCATAAAAAAAATTAATTACTAACAAATAGTAATTAAATCATTTTTCCTAGATAAATGACTCATGATCACGTTACTTTCTATTTATCATGTAATGTCAATGAGAGAATATTATTAACCCTTTATTAGGCTAACTAAAGTTATCTCATGCAAAAGTCGTATATCAAACATATCAACTTTTGGCTCTTTAGTTATTTGAACTTAGACTTTTAATACATCAAAGTATACGAGTCACGCATAAATAATCAATCACTTACTCACGATTAAGGTAAGTCACACTATGAACGTCACAAGTGATTTAATCTATAAACGAATTTAGGATTACTTTAATTTGGGTATTATCTGACATATTGTCAATCTAGATAATCATATCTATGTCTCTATCTTCGAGAATCAAGCGTTCCGATTCTCAAGACAATGTATCTACATAATTGGGACAACATAATAGTTCTTTAACCGATTGGCTCATTTCGATTCCGAAGACAAGTTGTATTCTTGTATTAAGACCCGACTACATTAGTTAAAACATTAGGTAATATATAAGTCAATACTCGCTTACATTTTGGTTTGCCTGCAAAAATTATCGAGGACAAATTTAAATGATATTAATGTGAACGATGAGATTTTATTAAATTAATCTATTCGAAAAATTATAAATTCAAATGACGAATAAATTTTCTATTGTTGTCCAAAGTACTACCGAAGAAGATAACCTAGATTTGCAATTCCTTTTTATGAAAATGTGACGAGGGATCAACAAAAAGAGTAAGCATAAGTTGGATCATTATCTATCGTTTGTAATCAGAAGGTGTTGAAAGACATGGCATTATGGAACAAAATCTTTCATCAAAATTTTGGGACTCATTCTGGTTACAGAAAGATCATTGTGGGCAGCTTGGATTGAAAATTATGTCCTTAAAAGGAGGTAGATTCACCAAAATTATGCAACTACAAGGTAATCAATCCACATGGAGCTAGAATGGATCCAAGTATGTTGCCGCTACAATATGAAATTTACTTAGAATTATGTGAAGTCTAGTGGCACAAAATGGTATGGTGTCCGTTACGTATTCCTAGGCATTCTTATAATTGCTTGGCTTGCAGTACTAGATAGACCGCCAACAAAGAACCGTTCACTCCTAGGGATACCATATTAACTGCTTACATTTATGGGAGGAAACCTAATACATTTTATACCAAGATACCTCAAGTAAACTTTCAAATAAAGATTTGGGTTCGTGACAACTATGGCATAGCGCAGAAGAATGCCTTTAGTCACATTGTAGTACACTGGTTGGATGTGGAGAGAGGACACAAATAACAGCCGTATTTATCAAGAATTTGGCCTTAAACATCTTGAGTTGGCCAAGTTTTTCTCATGTTACATTTGAACGAAAAACTCAAATTCACAGTTAATCGGTGCTGCCTGGTTTGGAGAATGAGATACATACATACCCAACCCATCATTGCTCAAGTATTCTTAAACCAAAGTAGATTTTAGCAAAAAAGGAATTTGAAGGATAAACTAATAAGTCAAATTTCAGAATGCAACAAATCATAAAGAACACTACTAGTAGTACTAATTATCCAATACTAGATGCTTGAGAGAAGCAGATAGGTTTCTACTACGAAACTCCTGTTATCCCCTGTTCTGTTCAAAGATAAGCCTTGTTCAGATCTGCAAAGTAGGGATGTTCCATAGCTTTTTTGGCTGAAATACGCTTTGAGGGATCATATTGCAACATTTCCTGCGCCAACAGAACATGTCAATATTAGCTGTTGTTTAGAGAAGAGGATGGTTTCAATTCATGTAGTGCTGTGAGATAAGGTAACGCAGAATTACCGATAACAGGTGTAGCCCATCACTATCCAAATTAGGAACAGCTGATGCCAGGCTTTGGGCGCTCCACTGGGGATACTCATGCCAGTTTGGTAGTGAGCTTACTCCAGGCCAGACTTGTTCATTTGGAGTACCCAACAACCTGCAAGGATGCAATTAGAAATTATTAAATGGGAAGCAGACACCAAAATGGTTGATTTAGAGACTAGAAAGGGGCATCAGAACGCACCTGAAAATATGAAGGAGCTGCTGCAGCTCAGAATCTCCAGGGAATAGAGCCTGTTTGGTGACCAGCTCGGCTAGAATAAATAAGGAAATTGCTTAGTGAATCATGTAGTATGAATATGATCATACAAAGGTGAATAATAATAATAAAATGCAGAGATGGTATGTATGCAGTACCAAAGATGCAGGCCACAGACCACATATCCACAGCAGTTGAGTAATGAGTAGCCCCCAAAAGGACTTCAGGTGCTCTATACCATAGCGTTAATATCTCATGAGTGTACTTCTTAATGGGAAGAGTAAAAGCTCGAGCTAGGCCGAGATCAGCTATTTTAAGGGTCATGGTCTTTCTATCCATGAGGAGATTGTGAGGCTTAAGGTCCCTGTGTCAATTAAAGGGAAAAGAAGGATTAAGTAGGTATCGAATATCCTAAAAGATTGGTGAAGAAAATAGAGCAAAAGGCAAGGGTTTTAAAATAACCTGTGTAAAACCCCATGACCGTGGCAGAAGGCAACACCTTTGCACAGTTGGTACATCAAGCTCTGTTAACAAAAATCGCAGGCATTAATGAATACAGAACAAAGAAATGATGACTCTGCTTACTAAGTATTCACAAGCCCACAACAAACGCGCTAAGTAATTGTACGAAAGAGTGCGAGAGAGAGAGCGAGAGACCTTGACAATGTTAACGGGAATGTTCTCCCCAGTTTGGCGAAAGGAGCGAATGTATTTCTTGAGGTCAGTATCCATGTACTCAAATACCAAGTAAAGAACCGTCTTTCCTTCTTTGTTTTGTCCTTGTTTAACATCCATCAATCTGAATATGAATGAAAATTCTATTTTGATTAAATTAAAAAAGTGAAATTCCCTTTACAAGAAAACAAGAAGAAAGAAAGAAAGAGAGACCTGACGACATGAGGATCCCGAGAGAGCATGCGCAAGATGGAGACCTCGCGGAGAGTGGTGGGAGGAACGCCTTCATCGTCCTCGTGGAGACGAGTCTTCTTTAAGGCTACGATCTTCCCCGTCGCTCTCTCTCTTGCTCTGTATACCTTTCCGTAGGTTCCCTCTCCCACCTTCTCCAATTTCTCGAATGCCTCCATTGCTGAGATTTGCCTTGGCTTCTCCATTCCTTCTTCGATTCTCTCTCAAATCAAAACCAAACCCTTCTTTGTTCTTGTATTATCACATCACTCTCATTTGTTTCTTCGTTTATATATATAACCGTTCCCTTTAAACATTTAAAAAGGAAAAGAAATGAAGTCGTTGCTCTCAACGGAAACTTTTTTAACTTTTTTGAATTTCAAATTTCCAGATCCAAGCGCTCTCAACCTCCTTTCCATGTTTGCCCCTAGCCCAACCCCAAGTGTATGACGGGTCGGAGGTATGACCCGAGTCTATTCTTCAGCCCAGCCCAGCCCAGCCCAAGTGTACGACGCAAATTTCTTCTCTCGCTCTCCTTTTTTTTCTTACTGGTAGCAAGTGAATATAAATTATATAGTGGCGTGAAAATATGAGAGAAATTTTATAATTATAATGATTATTATATAATTAGGGATGCAAATTGGATTATTTGGCATCCAAGTCCTCCTACCTTAAATATAATGCTTTTATCATAAAATCAAGAAGATTATTATATTATTTTAGCACTACATATTTTATCTTTTTTATTTGAACTTACCATTTCCATTCATAATATGTTTTATCTCAAATTATCAAAATAGTCATTTTTGTTTGTCTCGGATTACATTTTAGTCACTAAGTCGTTAACGGTGTAACGGTAAGCTAACGTGGCACGTTAAATCATCATTTCAAACGAAAATTTTAGATTAAATTCTACAATTGGTCCTTATATTTTTTTCATTTCGAGCAATTTAATTTTTTCTTTTATGTTCTTTTGACTTTCTTTTTTTTCTTTATTTTCCATTCTCTTTTGCTTCTCTACTGTTTTCCTCCCTTCTTCATTTCTTTTAACGTAGTTTTTCTATATTTTCCACTTGTTAAAACTAGTACACAAGCTCGCCTCGCATAAAAAATTATATTGTTCAAAAAAATAAAAGTATAGGGACTAGTTTTAACAAATGAAAAACATAGGAAAACTACGCTAAAAGAAATGGAAAAGGGAGAAAAACAAAGGGAGAAGTAGAAGAGAATAGAAAATAAAGAAAATAAAAAGAAAGTTAAAAGAACATAAAAGAAAAAAATTAAATTGCTCAAACAAAAAAAATATGGGGACCGATTGTATAAATTAACCTAAAATTTTTGTTTGAAATGATTATTTAACGTGCCATGTCAACTTACCGTTACACCGTTAACGGTAATTAACGGCTCAGTGACTAAAATGTTACAACACGATAACATAAGTGACTAAAATGTAATATTTCAAACATAAGTGACTAAAATGTAACATGAGACAAATAAAAGTGATTATTTTGATAGTTTACCCTCAAAAAATAAAACAGGAGCAAAGAAGAAAAGGTCAAATTCTATTGTTAGATCTTGTACTTTGTGTAATTTATGGATTTAGTACATATACTTCAATTTGATCAATTTTAGTCTTTATACTTTTCAAATTTTGAAATTTTAGTCTTGGCCAAATAGTAGCAGTTAAACATGTTTGGTTAAATTTTGCTATTAGTCATATATTATGTATAAAGTTATAGATTCAGTTCATGTTCTTCGACTGGACCACTCTTAGTTGTTATATTTTTTGAATTTCGAAATTTCAATCTTAATGCAAACAACAGATGATAAATCTATTAACTAGTTTTTTTTTTTTGTAAGTAGTATATAGAAATAATAAGTTGACATGATATTATACATGTGATAATACATTTAGAGTATCAAATTTTAAAAATAATTACTATTCAATCAAAATTAAAATTCTAAAATTCCAAGGGATTAAAAACGCATACTATATTCACAATGTAAAGGAATAGCAAGAAAATACACATTGGCTTAGACTTCAAGTGATCTCTGAAATCATGTGGTTTATGTCAGAAAAGCCGCGTACTGCTGCTGCATAATTACAGTATTGCGATTACAAATCACATTTAATTTATTATTTGGTTTGATTATAAAAAATAAATTTAAAAAATCGATGAATAGAACCAATTCTCACAGATGGAATTTGGTTTGATTTGCGTATCTTTAAAATCCAATTTTAGTTCTGGTTTTTTTTTTTATTTAAAAAAGACATTTTCATATTGCTTAATCATAGCCTGGGCAACTATCACTTGCTTGGGCTTATGGACACCTCCCCAAAGAATGTGTCCGAAGATGAAAGGCATCCACCGTCTCTATCACATTGATGCATCTTTAGAATCCAGTGATATACATCAGAAAGCTTCCCTACACACCACCATCTTCTTCTCTCCTACCTTTCGACCATTGCTACAGAGTAGGCGGATGATGGATACTTTTTTTTGGTTAAATTCTATTTTTACTCCACGTAGTTTGCGAATATTATGTTAAATCATATATTTTAATTTGATTATTTTTAATCGTATTGCTTTTTAAATTTTCAAATTCTGTTTCTCACTAAACTATGACTGTTTTTTGTTTTTATTTTTATCAATATTATAATTATTAAATTTATTAAATTTTGTTATTTCTAAAATTTATTACTGTAAACGTATTATGTGTAATGTCATGTTAGATTATTATTTCATACTCACTAAAAATCTAGTTAATAAATTAATGACCTTCATTTGTATTAACATCAAAATTTCAAAATTCCGAAAGTATAAAGACTTAAAATGATTTAATTGTAAAATATAGACCAAATTTGCAATTATATACATAGTACAATATTAATAATCGAATTCAACCAAATGAATTTAATAGCTACTGTCTCGGTTAAGATTAAAATTTTAAAATTCAACAAATACAAAAACTACAATTTATCAAATTAAAATACAAAAATTAAATTCATAGTTTTCGCAAAATACGAGTACTAATAACAAAATTTTAAAATTGTTTTGTAAAACTCAAATGAATGCAATATAGAGTTTGAAGGAAAAGGGTATGGGAATGTTAGAGAAAGCAACAATTGTTGAAAAAAAAAGATTCATTGAAAATGCATCTTCAATAGCAGGAGCTACATTTGAAAAATCCTCCCCTGGTTCCTTCAGTTTGTTGATAATCTGCAAAGCATCTCCCTCCAGCCAAATCCTTCTATTTCCTGTTTGGAGAGCAAATTCGAGAGCCTTTTTTGTTGTTAAAGTCTCTGCAGACTCCGGATCAGTGACTGCCCCAAGTTTAACAGCTGCGCATGACAACACAAATCCATCACACTCTCTAATCACAATGCCTCCTCCCCCAACTTTTCGTTTGGCATCGAAACTTCCATCGAAATTAACTATGACCAAGTCTGGAGGGGGAGGTTTCCATTTTTGCACAGTAGACGCCAGTTTGAGCGCTGACTTGTAGCTATTCACTTCGTTCCAATAGCTCTTGACGGAGTTCACAAGATTGCCAACCGTTTGCTTCTTTGAACCATACATTTCCTTATTCATTGCGTTCCATAAACCCAGGCATTCATAATAAGGAGGTCGAACTGCTTCTTATCAATGAAGTTGGTTGCTGATTCTAACCAGTCCACGCCGTCGTAACTATTTTTTTTTTGAAACAACGGGGGTCGACTGACTTTGAAAACGAAAATAAAAATGGGAGTCGCCACCAATCTTTTTTGATGAGGTGTGATCGGGTCACCTCGTAATTCGGTCATTTTAATAATAAATTTAATTTATTAAAACAACAATTTTGGTCTACAAAATTTAGAAAACGGGTTCGGGAGTCGGTTACGTGCGAGGAAGGGTTAGCACTCTCGTCACGCCCAAACTTGGTACCTAATTGATTATTAATGACCTAATGTCGAAAATGGAAAAGATTTTAAAATACGAATCCTTTAAAAGATGTTTGGGTAATTCGAATTGGATACCGAAATTCTCTTGTTCCGAAAAGATGAAATACCACATCCAGCACGTTAGGACACGATGTTTCAACCCTCGGTACTGAGATCATTTCATGATTTCTAAAATTCATACGTTGCGATTTTAAAAGAATATTCCACTATTTGGCCAAAACAAAATACCGAAACCAAGCATGATTGGGCACGATTTCTCAAATGTCCAAACACGAAATATTGCCTTATTTAAGAAAATACGGTCAAAATTTTAGAAGGATATTTAGTCATTTAGACGAACGAGAAATCGAAACCCAGCATGATTGAGCACGATTCCTTGAACTTCTAAATACAGAATATCAATCATTTTAAAACCTGATGTATGAAATAAAGGTTAATGAAACAAGTAGTAATACAATGCTACATACGTGACAGGATAAATACGTTAATAATAATGATATGAAATTCAAAAATAAAATGAGCAAGATAAGATATATATTGCATAAATTTCGAGTAAATAAATAAGGACATGTAATAATAATAATATAAAACAATAATAATATTATATTAATATGAACAATACATATATATAATATTAGTGGTAAAATAGAATAATAAAAACTATAATGATGAAAACAATAGTAATAATAACAATAGGAAATAAGAAATATAATAATATTGTATATAAAACAATATAATGTAATAATGATATTAGAAATAAAATAAAAAATAATACTGAGTATAATAATAATAAAAAAATAAGTATGATAAATAATAAAATGGTAGAAATAATGTTAAGAATAATACTTAAAACGATTTTTGAATATAATATAATAACATTAAAACAATAATGGTACAAAAATAATAATATTACAAATAAAAATAATAGGATAGTAATAGAAATAAATAATAGTAACATAAATAAATAATAATAATAGTTATAATAATGATGAAAATAGTAATAAGTATAAAATAGATATGTTAAATAATAATGATAGTTGTCATAACCATTTTTTGAAAACGGAAATCGACTTGGTTTTGAAAATAAAAATAAAACGAGAGTCGCCACCGATCTTTTATTAGGTATGATTGGATCACCTTTGTTTTAATAAAACGCTTTGGTTTACTAAAACGGTGTTTTTGGTCTACGAATGTTCGAGAAAATAGGTTCGGGAGTCGGTTACGTGCAAGGAAGGGTTAGCACCCTTGCAACGCCCAAATTTGGTACTAAATTAATTAATGTTGTCCTAATGTCGAAAACTGGAAAATATTTAGGGTCAAGAACCTTGGAAAAAAGTTAATTAAATTTGGGATTGGATCTCAAGATTAACTCGTTTGAAAAGGATAAAAGTATCATACCCAGCACGTTAGGATATAACACATTTGTACTCTGACACTGAGATTATCTTTGATTTTCAAAACATGTGAAAAAGGGTATTTGAATATTTAGTCGAACGGAAAATCAACACCCAACACATTAGGATGTAATTTTCCGCACTTCTAAACATACAAATATCACCTCATTTTTGAAACAAATTTATGTACAAATATTATGAAATCAAATTGATACACATATGACATAAAATTTGATAATTTATGATGAAAGTTTTGAAATGAAAAAAATACGAACAGGGTTGAAACTTTAAAACATATAAATTATTTAATTAGAGTCATGAGAAAGAAAAAAAAACACAAAATAATATACCATTAATAATAAACATATAAAATAGGATGATTTTAATATGAATCACATGTATATACATATATATATATATATATAATAATAATAATAATATATAATATAAATATTGTACATAGCATTATAACAAAACAATATATGAAAGAAAATTTTAAAATTCAATGTTTATGTAATAAATAAAAATATACAAATGAGCATAAAATAAATTAAGACATTGTAAAATCAATTTACCAATAAATTTATTAATTATAAATAAAACCAAAGAATGCTCAATTGAAATGAAGGTAAAATTTAAAGGATACCTTATAATAAATAAGATTATTTAAACAGAATTAAGGATCAATATAAATACGCCCCAAATAAATAGGGACTAAAACAGAAAATAACCCCAGTCGCGAAAACGCAGTGTATGGAATGGACCAGACCGAAATAATGCACAAATTAAAGAGACTAATCAAACAATAAAACCCTGCATCACAGATTCAATTTAAAACAGTACGGAAATAAAAGGGATCAGACGCGCAAATTATCCACTTATTGTCGAAACGCGCGGATCTACGGGTTGTGGATCGGATCGGGTCAGGCCAGGCCTATACGACACCGTTTTATGCTATGTAAATAAGTCCAAATTACACCCGATTTCTGGCCTTCCAGCCACTCAAAACCGAAACCCAAACCCTAAGCCTGCTCCTAATCCTTCTCTCCGCCGTTTTCTCTCAACAGATTTCAAGCTTTTCTTTTCTAAAATGTTTTGGTTTCTCCATCTTCTCAATCGAACCACGTTCATTCAACCACTAAGACGCCATCATCAGCGGCGAATAGTGGTGTGCGAAGGCCCTAATAAGGTAACCAACGCCCTCGTCTATCCCCGATTGCGACGGAGAGACTGAGGACTGAGCCTTTCGACGGTAATCCCTACCCTTCTCCTTCGTTTTTAATCTCATTTATAAAGTTTTTTTTGAAATAAAATAAAAGTAAATAACAGTAAATACCAAAAACGAAAATAAAATCAACCTTTTAGTCGTTTCTCTTTTGGTTGCTGATATTCGTGAAATGTTCGTAAAAAGAGAGAAAAACTCTTTTAATCCCTGCTTTTTGATTTCTGATGATTATCCCCGTGTTCGTGTCCGAGCCCTAAGCCCTTTTACATTGTCTTTCGAATGGCTTTATAGCCTAAAGCTTACAACTGTTTTCTTATTCTATTGTTTGTTCCATATTTCTCTGCTCTTATTGCCTCTGTTTCTCTGCTTGTCTACCCTTTTGCAGGGTATGGGCGAGGCGTGCGGGCATTGATCGAGGCGCGAGCGATGGTGGTAGCTGACAACAGCGCGCGTGGGTTGCTGAAACGATGCGAGGCGCGCGTGTGAAGGATGCGGTGGCGGCGCTAGAAAGGGGGACCCTGGGGTTTTCTTGCTGCTTAGCCTTTAGGCCATATTGGGCCAGTTAGGTTTTGAGCCGTTGTGGGCCTGTTTTAACTAGGCTTGGTGGGTTGTAAATGGGCTGTTGGCATATTTTCTATTTTTGCTTATCTGATTTAGGGTGTAGTGGGCTAGTTGGGTTGTTTTATTGATTGGGCTTTTAGCCTGTATTGGGCCCGGGCAAAAATTGGTTATAACAGCTGCCCTTCTTTGCTCATTGTCGTGAAACGAAAATAGAGCAAAGACAATAGAAGAGCCAATTTTGCCCGGTCTTGTCTAAGCCTTAACTTCTTGGTCCTCGTCTTCTTCAAATAGTTTCGTTCTAGTCCACCGCCTCTTGTTGCTTTGGTCCACTTCACTGCTCTACCGGGACTTCGAGGAAATAAATCTGAACTTTTCAAACTGCTTCCTTACTATCTTCAAGAAGACTGAAAATACCTCAGCGTGCGACCCGAGGCTCAACTCACCTCTCGCAATATGAGTTGATTTTTTTGAAGAACAGAGATTGAAAAATACCTCAGCGTGTGACCTGAGGCTCAACTCACCTCTTGCAATATGAGTTGATTTTTGAAAAATAGATATTGAAAAATACCTCAGCGTGTGACCTGAGGCTCAACTCACCTCTCGCAATATGAGTTGATTTTTTTGAAAAACAGAAATTGAAAAATACCTCAGCGTGTGACCTGAGGCTCAACTCACCTCTCGTAATATGAGTTGGTTTTTTGAAAAAAATAGATATTGAAAGATACCTCAGCGTGTGACTTGAGGCTCAACTCACCTTTCGCAATATGAGTTGATTTTTGAAAAATAGATATTGAAAAATACCTCAGCGTGTGACCTGAGGCTCAACTCACCTCTTGCAATATGAGTTGATTTTTTTGAAAAACAGAAATTGAAAAATACCTCAGCGTGTGGCACGAGGCTTAACTCACCTCTCGCAATGTGAGTTGATTTTTTTGAAACAAACAGAAATTGAAAATACCTCGGCATGTGCCCGAGGCTCAACTCACCTCTCGCATTATGAGTTATTTTTTTTTTTGAAAAACAGAATTTGAAAAATACCTCAGCGTGTGACCTAAGGCTCAACTCACCTATCGTAATATGAGTTGATTTTTTTGAAACAAACAGAAATTGAAAATACCTCGGCATGTGCCCGAGGCTCAACTTACCTCTTGCATTATGAGTTAATTTTTTTTTTGAAAAACAGAATTTGAAAAATACCTCAGCGTGTGACCTGAGGCTCAACTCACCTCTCGTAATATGAGTTGATTTTTTTGAAATCAGAATTTCAAAACATATCATCTGGTGGAACTCGGATGTCTTCTTTTTCCTTGGTTCGGTACAGCTATCGTCAAAACTTCTTGCTTTACTGGCGTACCTGTATGTGTCATGCATGATGTTATCATGATATGTACGTGCTTGTCTTAAATGCTTTTATGCCTACATGATTATGTCATGCGCCTTGGGCTTGTTTGTCATATATCTCTTTTCGTTACGACTTTCATGATGACCTGTATTCATTGCTTCGATTCTTGACTTTCCTTTCAGGTTTTGTACCCGTTCTCAAGCTTTACGAGTAATCTGTGTTTCTCGTATATCGCCCTTTTGCCCCCTGTTGAACTTTGTCCTTACTTTGAGGCTCTTGTAGTTACCAAATTTTCATCCAGGTAATGCTCAACATTTCTTTTGTTTAGAGTATGTAATTTCACTATTTATCATTTAAATGAACCATACATGAGATGCATGAAAATGACACAGTAGGTATGAAAGGGATATATTTTCTCAAAAGAAAGACAAGGAACAGTTCAATAAAGAAAACATTATAAACAAAGAGAAGCAGATTCAATTGTCACAAATGCTCTAGATATCCCACGCATGAACTTTCCACGTTTCTTCATCCTGGATCTTTTCGAGCAAAGCTTCTTGTAAAAGATTTATAGTTTCTGAGAATGCTTCAAATATTGTAATCTCGCCACATGACTTCCTGTTCGAATCGTCTTGCTCCTTATGTCCGAACCCCCTTCATTAGGACGCCCTTTCAGGTTTTCATCCTAATATTTTATCGAGCTGCCCTTTTCGGGTTTTCATCTTGATCTCTCTTTTTTTAGGCATAGTATTTCTTAACAGCATCTAAGTTCACTAGATTTGATACCTCCTTCCCATCCATCTCAGTGAGAATCAAAGCTCCACCCGAGAAAGCCTTCTTTATGACGTATGGCCCTTCCCAATTTGGTGTCCATTTTCCTCGAAAATCTTTTTGTATTGGGAGAATCTTTCTTAGTACGAGTTATACCTCGCAAAATTCCCTTGGTCGCACCTTCTTGTCATGGGCCGTGATCATTCTCTTCTGGTACATCTGTCCATGACAGATTGCCTTCAAGCGTTTTTCTTCGATGAGATTTAGTTGGTCATATCGAGCTCGAACCCATTCCGATTCTTCTAGTTTTGACTCCATTAAGACTCGTAAAAAGGGGATCTCAACTTCGATGGCAGCACAGCTTCCATTCCATAGACCAGAGAGAAATGAGTTGCTCCCGTAGATGTCCGCACACATGTGCGATATGCATACAAAGCGAATGGTAACTTCTCCTGCCAATCTTTATATGTCTCGGTCATTTTCCCAATAATCCTCTTAATATTTTTGTTAGCCGCTTCTACTGCTCCGTTCATCTTTGGGCGATAGGGTGAGGAATTATGATGCTTTATCTGAAATTGCTCACACACTTCCTTCATCATCTTGTTGTTCAGATTCAAGGCATTACCTGAAATGATTCTCTCAGGCAAACCGTATTGACATATGATCTCCTTTTTTAAGAATCTGCAAATTGCGATCTTCGTCACATTAGCAAATGAAGCAGCTTCTACCCATTTTGTGATGTAATCTATGACCACAAAAATGAATCGATGTCCATTAGAAGCTTTTGGGGAAATTGGCCCTATAACATCCATGCTCCACATAGAAAAAGGCCACGGAGAAGTCATGACATGAAGGGGCGAAGGTGCTGCATGAAATTTATCACCGTAAACTTGACATTTGTGGCACTTTTGTGCGTAACTAATGCAGTCGCTTTCCATCGTCAGCTAGTAATAACCGAGTCTCATAATCTGCCTAGCCATAGTGAAACCATTGGCATGCGTTCCACAAATTCCTTCATGGACATCTTCAAGTATTTTTCTGGCTTCAGCAGCATCTACGCATCTCAAGAGCACTTGATCTTTTCCTCTTTTGTACAGGATATCCCCATCAAGGACAAATCCTACCGCCATTCTTCTGATTGTTCTTTTGTCGTTCTCGTTTGCTTGTTCGGGATACCTTTGATTCTTGACATATTCTAAGATATCATGGAACCATGGCTGTCCATCTGCCTCTTTTTCAATGCTAAAATAATGTGCAGAGGCCTCATATATGCTCATTTAGAGAGGCATTATTTCCGTTTCTCGGTTTGCTTTGAACATTGAAGCCAAAGTGGCTAGGGCATCAGCCAATTGGTTTTCTTCTCGTGGAAAGTAATTAAAAGTTACTTCTTTGAATTCTTTGATCAGCTCTGCCACGAGATCGTGATATTTGACCAATTTCGAATCTCTCACTTCCCAATCTCCACGGATTTGGTAAATCACCAGCGCTGATTCTCTGTACACCTCTATGATTTTGATGTCTCGTTCAATAGCTGCACGAAGTCCCATGATGCAAGCCTCATATTCCGAACATTATTGGTACAGAAGAAATTTAATTTGGCAGTGAATGGATAATGATTCCCTTCTGGTGACACTAAGACTGCTCCAATCCCATGCCTCAATGCATTTGATGCACCATCAAAGCTCATCTTCCATGATTTCTCTTTTGATGACTCACATTCCTTTTCTGTAATGCACATCAAGTCTTCATTTGGGAAATCAAATCTCAATGGCTCGTATTCCTCTGCCGTTCGAGTTGCTAAGAAGTCAGCTATTGCGCTCCCTTTTATCGACTTTTGATTCACATAGATGATGTCGTACTCCGATAGTAGGATCTGCCATCGTGCCATTCTTCCTGAGAGTGCAGGTGATTCCATCATATACTTTATTGGGTCCAGCTTTGAAATTAACCATGTTGTATGATACAACATATATTGTCTGAGCCTTCAAACTACCCAGACCAAAGCACAACAGAATTTTTCAATTGATGGGTACTTTGTTTCATACTCTGTGAACTTCTTGCTAAGGTAGTAAATCACCCTTTCTTTTTTTCCTGACTCATCATGTTGCCCCAGTACGCAACCCATTAAGTTATTGAACACAGTCAGGTACAATATTAACGGTCTCCTGGGAGTTGGCAGTAGTAGCACCGGGGGTTTAGACAAATACTGTTTTATCTTGTCAAAAGCCATTTGACACTCCTCGTTCCATTCTCCAGGATTGTGTTTTCGAAGGAGTCAAAAAATTGGGTCACATTGGTTGGTAAGCTGAGCAATAAATCGAGCGATGTAGTTCAACCTCCCTAAAAATCCTCTGACTTCTTTTTGTGTCCGTAGAGGTGGTAGTTCTTGTATGGCTTTTATCTTATCTGGATCAACCTCAATACCTCTCTCATTGACAATGAAGCCTAGTAATTTTCCTGAGGTAGCCCCAACTGTGCACTTGGCTGGATTAAGCTTCAGTTAGAACTTTCTTAGTCTTTCGAACAATTTCCTGAGGTTCCCAACATGCTCTCTCTCCCCCCGAGATTTGGCAATCATATCATCGACATAAACTTCTATTTCTTTGTGCATCACGTCATGGAACAGCATCACTATTGCACTCTGTTTTTTGCCCTAGCATTCTTCAATCCGAATGGCATTACCCTATAGCAGAACGTTCCCCACATTGTTACGAAGGTAGTTTTCTCCATATCCTCGGGGGCCATCTTTATCTGATTATAACCCGAAAATCCATCCATGAAAGAAAATAATGAATGTTTTGCTGTGTTATCCACCAACGTATCGATGTGTGGCAAGGGAAAATTATCTTTAGGACTTGCTCAATTCAGATCGCGATAATTTACGTACATTCACACCTTGCCATCTTTCTTCGGTACTGGGACTATATTAGCTACCCATTTGGATATTTAGAGACTTGTAAGAAGCCAGCATCAAATTGTTTTCTTACTTCTTCTTTTATCTTTAACAGCATTTCAGGTCTCATTCGTCTTAGCTTCTGTTGAATGGGTTTGCATTCTGGTTTCAGTGGGAGTCTATGGACCACTACATCCTCGTTCAAACCTGGCATGTCTTGATACGACCATGCAAATACATCTTTGTACTCATGAAGTAAGGCGATCAAGTCATGTTTGGTGTTCTCTGAAATGGAGGTCCCAATCTTCACTTCTTGCCTCTTTTCTTCATTTCCCAAGTTCATCATCTCAACAGATTCTTAATGGGGTAGAATCTGTTTATCTTCTTGTTCTATCATCCTTAGTAAGTCAGGGGATGAGACATAATCCTCAGCATTTTCCTCAGCTTCGAATTCTCCTAAACAAATAGCTTTCTCCAAATCGATTTTAGGACTTGTAACGAGATTGTTCACGTCGTTGATATCTGAAGGTGAATGGTGAATGGAAAAGAAACCTATAGAGGAGCATCAAGGTATTGGAACCCACAAACATAATACTATGGCATGATATGAGATATGTAAGGATAGGCTATGAGAAGAGGGAATAAATATGAAGCCAATGAGAATGAAAAGACCATGACAAAATGCATCTCCATTAATGTTCATCTAAAAGATAAAAAGCAAACATAAACTCTTATAGCAGATTCCCCATATAACTTAGGGGTATACAAAAGGAGTTAGCACTTGGAGAGGACTTAGAAACTACAAGAAGATCCACAGCAGTCCAATTGTTCAAAACAAATCCAGGAGGACCAGGGCGTATCATTGAAATATCTTCAATTGTATCATCCACTTTGTCAATACCATTTATACTGAAGTTTTGAAGACCCCTTTCAATCAATAACAGCGTGTTTTGTGACTTATCTCGCCCTGGGTACATCATTCCTGCAGACGTAAATGTTTTTGACAAAGGAGGATACGCTATGGGCTCTCATTCTAATTCTCGACCTGAGGCTCTTGCAATCTTCCTTTCTTGATCTTTCTGCGACTGTTTTCTTCTTTGTTGTACATCTGGCTTGAATCCTAAACCGTATCGAGCCTTATGATGTACTGGCTTTAGTGCTCTAGCTATCTCTTGCTGATATCTTCCCAAACCTTTTTTCGCTCGGGCTCCTTTTTCCACAGTCAGCTTAATTCCCATCTTGGTATTCCCTGACAGTTTGGGTGTGGGAATCTTATTTCCTTCAGCAACAAATGTAGCATTAATAAATTCGAAGGAACGGAAGGAACATTTTACTACATCTTTGTTTACTTCGATGTAAGGTGTGACAGCAGAAATAGATGCAACAATGTCTTCTTCACCAGCGACCGTGATCAAACGGCTATCCATGATAAATTTTACTTTTTGATGGAGAGATGAAGGAAATGCCCCAGCAGAATGGATCCAAGGCCTCCCTAAAAGGCAATTATACGAAGGCGTGATGTCCATGACCTGGAATTCTATATCATATGTACATGGGCCCACTTCTAGAGGAATTTCAATCTTTTCCATGACCTCTCGTCGTGTCCCATCAAATGCCCTTACTTTGGAATGACAAGGCCTTAGATAAGACATATCAACTGGCATCCTGGAAAGTGTGGCCAAAGGCATGACATTGAGTGCAGATCCGTTGTTGATGAGTACATTCGGTACTATGTAACCCTTGCAACCGGTCGTAATATGTAATGCTTTTACGGAGCCCCTACCATTTGGCGGTATTTCATCATCACTGAAAGAGATGAAATTATCTGCATTCAAGTTGTTCACCCACCTATCAAGCTTTTCTACAGATACATTGCTTTCCACGTAAGCTTGATTTAACACTTTTAGCAAGGCATTCCGATGTGACTCTGGGTTCAACAGTAGAGATAACACCGAGATTCTTGCCGGCTGCTTGTTCAACTGTTCCACGATGTTATATTCACTGTGCTTGATGAACTTCAAGAATTCTTGTACTTCATCCTCATTCACAGGTCTTTTAATTTCTTGCTCAGACTGTATTTCAACAACAGCATCATGCATCGGTGCCTTTCCTTTTTGGTTCGAGTCACCAGTCCTCTTCCTTGGTCAACCATCTCAGGAGAATAACATCTCCCACTGCGGGTAAAGTGTCATACTTCGCTAACACTTCCAGTCGTAGTTTTGGATTTTTCACCTTCGGGTATGATAATGTTGACATCATATTTCCATGGTACCGCCTTGTTGCCCTTGTAAGGGAAAGGAGATGGCACTTTAATCACCATCGTTAGTTTGACTTCCTTCTTCTTGGCCTCATAATAAATCACCAGAGGCCGATCGGCACTATAAGGGATGGGTGATGGTTGATTATTAGAGGTGCATATTTCCCTTTCCTCGGCCTTGTCCATTTTATCAAAGATCTTGACCTCCTTGTTGTTCATCATGTCTTGGAGTAATTTTCTGAATTCTTCACAAGACTGGATGGCATGCCCTTCGATACCATAAAAATCACAAAAACATTGACTTTTTGTATTTCTTCCTTTGAAAATTCGGTTGGGATGACAAAACGACCCATTTTCAACCATTACCTCCCAAACTTTTCGCAAAGGTGTTTTTATTTCAGAAACGCAACTTTTACCTCACCACATGTCTTCCTTTGTCATTGCGCTCACGTTCCCTTCAGTATGGTTAGGGAGCGAATTTCCAGCCACATTACCAGTACCGTCAAATCGTAAAATCCCTGCATCAATAAGACCCTAAACCCTCCTTTTAAAGGCTAGACAATTTTCCGTAGAATGCCCCTGGTTTCCAGCATGATACATGCAGCTAGCATTAAGATCGTACCATTTTTGGTATGGAGGCTTCAATGGTGCCATATAATGTGGGGATATTAATTGTTTCTCCAATAGTTTAGGGCACAGTTCTCCGTACGACACGGGAATAAGGGTGAATTGAAGTTTTTCAGGATTGGGTCTTGTCGGTCTTTGTTCATTTTTGGGTTGGCTTGGAGCAGGCATGGTATTTGGTGGGAACATGGTAAATGGTCTTTGGTTATTTGTGGTGTAGACGAGGTAAGAAGGAGGTGCCTGATAATAAGGGTTTTGGGGAAGAAAATAGAAATTTAGTGGTGGGCGATATCGAGTTCGTGATTGGGTTGGGTACGAATTAGAAATGTAGTGGCTCTCGGTTCCTACCATATGTGTTTTTGCCTCTTTTTTCTTTATAGGTGCTGCCCTTTTCGAACTCTCGGGGCCTTCCATCCTTCCACTCTTGATGGCATTTTCTATAAGTTCCCCAGATATTACGATATCGGCGAAGTCTTTTGTGGCGTTTCCTACCAACTTATCATAAAATGGTGCTTTCAAAGTGTTGATAAAGAGGACCGTTATCTCAGTTTTAGTTAATGGGGGTTCTACTTGGGCTGAGATATCCCTCCATCTTTGCGCATATTGTTTAAAAGTCTCCGTCGGCTTCTTTTCCATCATCTGCAGAGTTAGTCGATCAGGCACCATGTCGGAGACATGCTTGTATTGTTCACAAAAGGCTGATGCTAGGTCCTTCCATGATCGGATCCTTTCTCTACTGAGTTGATTATACCATCGAAGAGCCGATCCGACCAAGCTATCTTGAAAATAGTGTATTAGCAATTTATCTTCATTCACATAACCAGTCATCTTCCGACAAAACATGATAAGATGTGCCTTTAGACATCTCGTTCTATCATATTTTTCAAAATCTGGCACTTTAAATTTCGGAGGTAGAACCAGATCGGGCACCAAACTAAGCTCTTTGGCACTCAATGCAGAGAAGATTTCAGTACCTTCTATCGCCTTGAGCCTTTCTTCCAAGCTCCTATACTTATCCTGAGCATTATGATCTTCCATTTTCAACCTGGCTATCTCTACTGGATCATCAAAATCTGGAACAATTGGATCAGTAGGATTAGCTCCGGGGTTCGATGCGAATATACCTTGCCCTAGATGAGCGGGTGGTGCAGGTCGTTGCTCCAGGCCCGCAGGTTCCCCTTGAGAATATCCTCTTTGCATTGCATGGACGTGGGGTGGAGTGAATCCTGGGGGATAGAACGGATCCTGATTAACTTTTGACTGGGGTTCTGCGATGTCAGGGCTCTGCATAGGTCCTTTTCCTTTGACCAGGGTTGTCATCATCTCCATCATTTTGGCCATTTGATCCTTTTGCTCGAGCGATTCCTCTCTGGATCTTACCATCAGATCTCTTGCTTCCTGCTGTGACTTGGCCAACTGCTCTTGTAACTCTCTTTGGATCCTTTCCATTCTTTCAATTCTTTCGTTGAGTTCAGCATCCATAGCTCTAGCTCTTAGACACGTCCTATAAGAATGATGTGATTCCAGATTCGTAGTGTCGCAACTGTGGATTATACAGTTTTAGCCTCAGTGAAATATTAAAGTGATATGTACATGTAATGAATGGATGAATGAATAAATGACAAATGAATGTTAGTCATGAATAAACATGCAAGAATTTGGTGTTGGTTTCAAGATAGCCCCATACTTAGGCATTTCATTAATCAAAAGAGTCTATTACAAAACGTTTTGCCATATCTGATTTTACACAAATTTCCTAGCCACATCGCCTTGTTTCCTCACTCGCTCTAGGAACTCCGACATGCTTGATCCTTGTCTCGGAGGGAATTGGCAACTGAGAGCTTCAGCTTCATCTGATAATTGCACGATTTGCATAGCCACCTTGCTAATTTCGTTGATCATATCACCGAGATACATATCTTTTTCTTGGAGAGCTCTTTCATAGGCAAGGATGTCTCTGTCACGCTGGTCATTCTTTTCTTCTAAGGCTTTTAGGAGAGTATCCAAATGTTGCTGATGAGCTTGCAGCGTATTTTCTAAATCTCGTATCTTCCTTCTTAGCTCTTGATGTTCAGACTGACTAGTCATTAATTCTGCAGACATGGTTTCGTATTTAACATTCTTCTTTCTTAACTCTGTCATATCATGTGCAGCTTTTTCCTCTTCCTTCTTCGCTTTCCCTTTCCAGAATTCCACTCTACCTTTGATGTTGTTTAGTTCTTCCTTCCATTCTGCTGTCGATTTGCCTAGCCCACTATTCCTTATAGTTTCTCTTAATTTCTTATTTTCCAAATGGAGATCCCTTAAGTCATTACTCATGATCTTAGCTTCTTTCTGGACTTTCTCGGTTCTGGATTTTTCAATTTGAACATTGATCTTCAGTTGGTAGTTTTCCTCTTAAAGAGAACTAATATCCCGTAACAGCTTGGTCTTTTCACGTTCAAATTCATGTCTTGCCATTTCCAGTTCGGACGACATTTCTTTTGAGAAAGGATTCTGGCAAGTGTAATCCGTCGGTGATGTTACCTGACTATTCACTCGTCGTTGCCTCCATATGTCATAATTTTTGCACAGTAGACGCCAGTTTGAGCGCTGACTTGTAGCTATTCACTTCGTTCCAATAGCTCTTGACGGAGTTCACAAGATTGCCAACCGTTTGCTTCTTTGAACCATACATTTACTTATTCATTGCGTTCCATAAACCCAAGCATTCATAATAAGGAGGTCGAACTGCTTCTTATCAATGAAGTTGGTTGCTGATTCTAACCAGTCCACGCCGTAGTAACTATTTTTTTTTGGAAACAACGGGGGTCGACTTGGCTTTGAAAACGAAAATAAAAATGGGAGTCGCCACCAATCTTTTTTGATGAGGTGTGATCGGGTCACCTCGTAATTCGGTCATTTTAATAATAAATTTAATTTATTAAAACAATAATTTTGGTCTACAAAATTTAGAAAACGGGTTCGGGAGTCGGTTACGTGCGAGGAAGGGTTAGCACCCTCGTCACGCCTAAACTTGGTACCTAATTGATTATTAATGACCTAATGTCGAAAATGGAAAAGATTTTAAAATACGAATCCTTTAAAAGATGTTTGGGTAATTCGAATTGGATACTGAAATTCTCTTGTTCCGAAAAGATGAAATACCACATCCAGCACGTTAGGACACGATGTTTCAACCCTCGGTACCGAGATCATTTCATGATTTTCAAAATTCATACGTTGCGATTTTAAAAGAATATTCCACTATTTGGCCAAACCAAAATACCGAAACCCAGCACGATTGGGCACGATTTCTCGAATGTCCAAACACGAAATATTACCTTATTTAAGAAAACACGGTCAAAATTTTAGAAGGATATTTAGTCATTTAGACGAATGAGAAATCGAAACCCAGCACGATTGAGCACAATTCCTTGAACTTCTAAATACAAAATATCAATCATTTTAAAACCTGATGTATGAAATAAAGGTTAATGAAACAAGTAGTAATACAATGCTACATACGTGACATGATAAATACGTTAATAATAATGATATGAAATTCAAAATAAAATGAGCAAGATAAGATATATATTGCATAAATTTCGAGTAAATAAATAAGGACATGTAATAATAATAATATAAAACAATAATAATATTATATTAATATGAACAATTCATATATATAATATTAGTGGTAAAATAGAATAATAAAAACTATAATGATGAAAATAATAGTAGTAATAACAATAGGAAATAAGAAATATAATAATATTGTATATAAAACAATATAATGTAATAATGATATTAGAAATAAAATAAATAATAATACTGAGTATAATAATAATAAAAAATAAGTATGATAAATAATAAAATGGTAGAAATAATGTTAAGAATAATACTTAAAACGATTTTTGAATATAATATAATAACATTAAAATAATAATGGTACAAAAATAATAATATTACAAATAAAAATAATAGGATAGTAATAGAAATAAATAATAGTAACATAAATAAATAATAATAATAGTTATAATAATGATGAAAATAGTAATAAGTATAAAATAGATATGTTAAATAATAATGATAGTTGTCGTAACCATTTTTTGAAAACGGAAATCGACTTGGTTTTGAAAATGAAAATAAAACGGGAGTCGCCACCGATCTTTTATTA
Organism: Gossypium australe; assembly: GCA_005393395.2. Classification (NCBI taxonomy): domain Eukaryota; kingdom Viridiplantae; phylum Streptophyta; class Magnoliopsida; order Malvales; family Malvaceae; genus Gossypium; species Gossypium australe. The sequence continues at coordinate 27,096,270 of CM016614.1, read as the reverse complement.
GGTGTGATCGGATCACTTTTATTTTAATAAAACGCTTTGGTTTACTAAAACGGTGTTTTTGGTCTACGAATGTTCGAGAAAATAGGTTCGGGAGTCGGTTACGTGCAAGGAAGGGTTAGCATCTTTGCAACGCCCAAATTTGGTACCAAATTGATTAATGTTATCCTAATGTCGAAAACTGGAAAATATTTATGGTCAAGAACCTTGGAAAAAAGTTAATTAAATTTGGGATTGGATCTCAAGATTAACTCGTTCGAAAAGGATAAAAGTATCATACCCAGCACGTTAGGATATAACACATTTGTACTCTGACACCGAGATCATCTTTGATTTTCAAAACATGTAAAAAAGGGTACTTGAATATTTAGTCGAACGGAAAATCAACACCCAACACTTTAGGATGTAATTTTCCGCACTTCTAAACATATAAATATCGCCTCGTTTTTGAAACAAATTTATGTACAAATATTATGAAATCAAATTGATACACATGTGACATAAAATTTGATAATTTATGATGAAAGTTTTGAAATGAAAAAAATTAGAACAGGGTTGAAACTTTAAAACATATAAATTATTTAATTAGAGTCATGAGAAAGAAAAAAAAAACACAAAATAATATACCATTAATAATAAACATATAAAATAGGATGATTTTAATATAAATCACATGTATATACATATATATAAAATAATATATATAATATAAATATTGTTTATAGCATTATAACAAAACAATATATGAAAGAAAATTTTAAAATCCAATGTTTATGTAATAAATAAAAATATACAAATGAGCATAAAATAAATTAAGATATTGTAAAATCAATTTACCAATAAATATATTAATTATAAATAAAACCAAAGAATGCTCAATTGAAATGAAGGTAAAATTTAAAGGATACCTTATAATAAATAAGATTATTTAAACAGAATTAAGGATCAATATAAATACGCCCCAAATAAATAGGGACTAAAACAGAAAATAACCCCAGTCGCAAAAACGCAGTGTATGGAATGGACCAGACCGAAATAATGCACAAATTAAAGAGACTAATCAAACAATAAAACCCTACATCACAGATTCAATTTAAAACAGTACAGAAATAAAAGGGATTAGACGCGCAAATTATCCACTTATTGTCGAAACGCGCGGATCTACGGGTTGTGGATCGGATCGGGTCGGGCCAGGCCTATACGACACCGTTTTATGCTATGTAAATAAGTCCAAATTACACCCGATTTCTGGCCTTCTAGCCACTCAAAACCGAAACCCAAACCCTAAGCCTGCTCCTAATCCTTCTCTCCCCCGTTTTCTCTCAACAGATTTCAAGCTTTTCTTTTCTAAAACGTTTCGGTTTCTCCGTCTTCTCAATCGAAGCACGTTCATTCAACCACTAAGACGCCATCATCAGCAGTGAATAGTGGTGCGCGAAGGCCCTAATAAGGTAACCAACGCCCTCATCTATCCCCGATTGCGACGGAGAGACCGAGGACTGAGCCTTTCGACGGTAATCCCTACCCTTCTCCTTCGTTTTTAATCTCGTTTATAAAGTTTTTTTTTTGAAATAAAATAAATGTAAATAACAGTAAATACCAAAAATGAAAATAAAATCAACCTTTTAGCCGTTTCTCTTTTAGTTGCTGATATTCGTGGAATGTTCGTAAAAAAAGAGAAAAACTCTTTTAATCCCTGCTTTTTGATATCTGATGATTAGCCCCGTGTTTGTGTCCGAGCCCCAAGCCCTTTTACATTGTCTTTCGAATGGCTTTATAGCCTAAAGCTTACAACTGTTTTCTTATTCTATTGTTTGTTCCATATTTCTCTGCTCTTGTTGCCTTTGTTTCTCTGCTTGTCGACCCTTTTGCAGGGTATGGGCGAGGCGTGCGGGCATCGATCGAGGCGCGAGCGATGGTGGTAGCTGATAACAGCGCGCGTGGGTTGCTGAAACGATGCGAGGCGCGCGTGTGAAGGACGCGGTGGCGGCGCTGAAAGGGGGACCCTAGGGTTTTCTGGCTGCTTAGCCTTTAGGCCATATTGGGCCGGTTAGGTTTTGGGCCGTTGTGGGCCTGTTTTAGCTGGGCTTGGTGGGTTGTAAATGGACTGCTGGCATATTTTCTATTTTTGCTTGTCTGATTTAGGGTGTAGTGGGCTAGTTGGGTTGTTTTATTGATTGGGCTTTTAGTCTGTATTGGGCCCGGGCAAAAATTGGTTATAACAATAGTAATAATATTAGTAGCTAATAAACATTTAATAAAAATATATATGTATAAATATAGTTTAGTAATAGTAATAATAGTAAAGGAATAAAATAATAATAACAATAATAATAATAATAATAATAATAATAATACATATAATAAAAGTAATGAATTTAATTATAATTTAATTAAAGTAATTAAAAGTGACTAAAATTGAATTAAGAACGGAATACTTGGGGTAAATTTGAAAATAAAAGAGAAGGAAGACCCTTATTATAGCGCGCTGAAAGGTGGAGGGACTGAAACGAGAAAAAACCCCCTTTTTAAAGCGCACAGCATGGGAAGGACTAAAATGAAATCCGCCTAAAAATTTGGGGTCAGAATTAAATCGCAGAAAACTTGATTACGAATTGGTAAAAGGCGGAGGGACTAATGCAGTAATAAACCCCAAAAGTAAAAACACGCGGATCCTCCTGGGCGGGTCGGGTCGACGCGCGGATCTTGGGCAAAACGACGCCGTTTTGGGCATTAAAGGCCACCCCAAAATGACGTCGTTTTGGGAGGCTATTTAAGGGCCAAATTTCTGAAAAAATATCATTTGTCTCCTGCTATTAAAAAAAAATCTAATTCTTCCTTCTCTTTTTCTCTGCAGGTTGGAACGCCAATGGGGATTCTGGGAGACGCCGCCGCGGGCTCAATCGTCGGCGCTGCCGTGCACGGTGGTCGGAGCCCCGAAATGGTAAAGTTTTTATTTTTTATTTATTTATTTTTATAATATATATATGTATGTATGTGTGTTTGAATAATAATAAAAAAAAGGAATTTGAAATAACGAAAATAAAAAAATATAAAAGAAAAAAAACCTTAACACAATTTTTTTGTCTTTCTTTCCTTCGAATGTTGTTACTGTTTTTGCTTGATTTTTTTTTTGCTCAAAATCTTGTTTCTGTATTAATGAAGAAAAAGGCCGAATCCCCCCCATTTTTACAAATGTTTTGAATCGGCTTTTATAGCCAATTTTTTACAACTTTCTTTGCTTTCTGTCCTTTCTTTTTTAATGTCTTGCAGGTGATGGCGCATGTTGCTGGACGGTGACAGTGACAGTGGCGGCGTCAGGGCAGTGGGTCAGAAGACCCTAGGTGCGGCGCACCTAGGGTTTAGTCTTTTGTTTTTTCTGATTTGGGGGTTAATTTGGGTATTGGGCTAGGTTTTTTTGGTTTGGGTTGATTGGGTCTTTAGTGGGTTAGTCTGTTTGGGTTAGGTGGGTTTGTTTCTGGTTTTAGGTGTAATGTAATGGGCCCTGGGCAATTTGGGCCTTCTACAGCTGCCCCTCTTTGCTCTTTGCCATGCAACGGGAATAAAGCAAAGACATAAAGAAGGACCAAATTTGCCCGGTCTTGCTGTGTCTTGACTCCTTTGGTGCTTTTATCCTTCAGGTAGCCTCATTTCAGTCCACTGCATCTTGTTGCTTTGACTCGCACCACTGCCAGTTCAGAGAGATGGGACCTGTAGTTTCAATCTGCTCCTGCAACATCAGGAATGCCAGACTTATGTCTTCGATCTGCTTCCTGCAACTTCAGGAATTGCCAAATCTGCTATCTTCAATCTGCTCCCTGCAAACTCAGGGATTGCCAGACTGATGTCTTCAATCTGCTTCCTGCAACTTCAGGAATTGCCAAATCTGCTATCTTCAGTCCAATCCCTGCAAACTCAGGGATTGCCAGACTGATGTCTTCGATCTGCTTCCTGCAACTTCAGGAATTGCAAAATCTGCTATCTTTAATCTGCTCCCTGCAAACTCAGGGATTGCCAGATTGATGTTTTCAATCTGCTTCCTGCAACTTCAGGAATTGCCAAATCTGCTATCTTCAATCTGCTCCCTGCAAACTCAAGGATTGCCAGATTGATATTTTCAATCTACTTCCTGCAACTTCAGGAATTGCCAAATCTGCTATCTTCAATCTGCTCCCTGCAAACTCAAGGATTGCCAGACTGATGTCTTCGATCTGCTCCTGCAACATCAGGAATGCCAGACCTGCTATCTTCAATCTGCTCCTGCAACATCAGGAATGCCAGACTTGCTATGCCAGACCTACTAACTTCGATTTGCTCCTGCAACATCAGGAATGCCAGACCTGCTATCTTTAATCTGCTCCTACAACATCAGGAATGCCAGACCTGCTAACTTCGATCTGCTCCTGCAACATCAGGAATGCCAGACCTGCTATCTTCAATTTGCTCCTGTAACATCAGGAATGCCAGACATGCTAACTTCAATCTCAGGAAGACTTTAATCCTCGATCTGCCCCACTAGAGGACAATATCTGAAATCTTCGATTTTGCTACATTGTTCTCTGGGGAACCTGTCTTGTAGAATTAGTTTTACGTGCTTATGCTTATGCAAATGATGAGGATGCTATGACCGGAATGACTCAAATGCTCCTAACTACATGTGCTATAGACGACATTTACATGAATGCAGAATATCATAAGAATGATGATTTTTTCACAATAATTAAGATGGAATGATCGTAATAAATCGAATGCTCCTAACTAAATGATATTATGGAGGACATTTGCATGAATACAAAATGTCATGAGAATGATGATTTTCACAATGGTTAAGATGCAATGATCGTAATAAATTGAATGCTCCTAACTAAATGATATTATGGAGGACATCTGCATGAATGCAGAATGTCATGATAATGATTCTTTGTTAAAAATGTATAAGGGCCAGGATGCGATAATCGAAACGCTCTTAGCGATGATGTATGAATGTGAAATGAAATGACCCCTTTTTAATGCTTAGGGTTGTCACTACTCGTCGTCCATCAGAGTCTTATTGCTGATGTATTACATTGCTATCTCGCTCTGCTGGTACCTTTTTCTAAAAACTCAAAGAAACAATCATATTTTGCTCAAATGACTTACCTCAATGTAACTTCAAGGTTCCATTCCACGGTACCTATAGGACTTTAAGGCTTATACCATCTTCAGACCCTCTCTGCAATTCAGGGGGTATAGGGTCTGCGTCATCTTCAATCCATCCTATTGTGACTCAAGGGTATAAAATTTGTATCATCTTCAATCCATCCCATTGCGACTCAAGGTGTAACATCCTAAATTTATGGGCCTATGCATTTAGTGTAGGGATAACTTTAATAGGTTAATTTAAGTGATAGGGGTCCAAATTGGGCTCAGGATTAGGCTAAGGCCTTGATTAAATTATTAGCTTGGGCATTAAGGAATTAAAAAGGTGGTAATTATGTTTAAAATGCCAAACATGGGCTTGTGGCCCAACAATAAGTGGCACTATAAGGGAATTAGAAGTGACGCCACACACAAGGGATTTAGGGGCCCAAAATTTAAGTTTAATGAGGCCCAGATCTTTTAATTTAAGTGAGTTAAATTTGGCATTAGGGTTAGTAAGAGGTGGACGGCTACAAGGCTATAAAATAGGAAAGATTATGTGGATTTTTAAGTGATAATATCATAGATAAAAAGGAGAAAAGTAAGGAGCTTATCTTCAAAGGAAGTGTTGGCCGAAAATCCACCACCTAGAGGAGTGTAAAATTCGGCTACTGCATGGCATAGAGGGTGCCGAAATTCTCCTCTCTTTTAGCTTAAATTTTAAGGGCGTTTTCGGTATTTCGCAGTAGGTGCCAAAAATCTATAAATAGGGGGGCTAGCTCCTTATTTCTGACATTGAAAACCCTAAAATCCTCTCCCTTAATGCCGAAATTCCCTAGCCTCTTCCTCTCCAAATTTCTTTCTTCAATTACTTCAAAAGCCGAAACTTCTCCCCACTTTCTTTTCCCTTGTGCTGATTTCTCTAAAAAGCCGAAGCATCCATCGCTTTTTCTTTTATTCATCCTATTTGAGGAATTGTTCTATACTTCTGGCATTTAAATCTTCCATTGGCATTGCCGAATCCTCTCCTTAGTGCTAGTCGAATCTCCTAAGCTAAGGTAAGAGTCGATTTTTGATTAGTTCTCATAATCTATTCCCGGTTTTTGAAAGGCAAAAGCCGAAAGCTAATAGTTTAATGGTTTTATGATGGGCGGCAATTCGGGATTTGAAGGAAGCTTAGTCGACTAGATCTAAAAAGCCGAAAATCATAAGTCTCCAATTTCGGGATTTTTAAGGTAAGAAGATTATCCCTAGATTTTTATTAGATTCGTTCAATATATATATGATTTTAACTCTATAAGGAGGATTAACGATTAAATATTGTTATAGTAGCTCTGATAAGGAATTGATGGAATTAAATATGGATCAGGCAAAGGAAAGAATCCCTAAGTTTAAGAAACGGGCAGTATCTGCTGTTCGAGATTGGTCAATTGGTTGTGGACCGGCTTCTGAACAACACCTTAGGCAGATAGCAGTAGTGTCGACTAAGGATAGCGTCCACATAGAAAGCATCGTTTTATTGGTAACCAGGTGTGTAGATCTCTAACACACTACTAATAAACCTGTATGTATTTCTATTTAGGTATGTTATGGGCTAAAAGCCGGAATGAGGCTGTATAGACAGTCAAATGGAACCCTAAAAGGGTTAGGCAAGGATGTCAGGTACGTAAACATAGAACTCCCTATGTGTATCGAAAAATATATAAGTCTGCATGATGTTTTCTTTATGTATGTATGCATGGGGTGGGAATGATGATATTGAAGGGGAAGTGTATGATAGGTCACTTGGTGATCGATGGTAGAAATCCCACATAATTTAAATGTAAGGTCACATAGTGATCGGTGGCTATGCCACGTTTAATGATTCCTACTTAATAGGAATAGGCAGTACGGCTGTCGTTTTGGTGTGTAGCGGATGGAGGGTTGATTGTAGAAATCCCCAATGTGTGATGGTTGGTACGGGTTGGTGTGTAGAGGATGGAAACCTAGGATGGGTTGGGTTATTCATTCTTTATTTTTTATTATGTGATTATGATTGATGCCTTCCTGTATGGGCCAGGGCCCATAATGTGTTTGTGGGCTCAGGTCGATGTGTGTTTTGAGATTTATACACTGAGTCTTTGTGACTCACGCTTTCCTTTTCTCTACTCTTCTAGATGAACAGTAGATCGTGGACATGAGAGCCGAAACGGACTCGAGGGGCCATCAAGTTTTATTTCTACAAATTTATTTTCGGAATTTCTTTAAGTTTTATTTTATTGTTATTTTGGAATTGTCAATGTAATAAGGCCCCATAGTTTTATCCAATTAATAGTTTTAATGTTTTGCAACCTATGAGATTATGTCAAAGGTATAATTATACTCAATAATAATAATACAAAGGATTTTATAATTTATTTGTTTTTTAAAAGAAAAATGCCACCTATCTATCCAAAAAAATGTCCAATTGACTTATGATTTCCATAACACACGAACAAAAGTTTTCAAAGTACAAGCCGTGACATGCCAGATCCGGTCGAAACGCATGGGCCGGGTTTGGGGTGTTACAATTTTGGTATCAGAGCCAAGCTCAAAACTCGGGCTGTGAAATGGGTCTAGAAGTGTTTTAAGAAAAAAATTTTGAATTTAAGAAAAAGATTTTGGTTTGAAGACATGGCCTCCGAGTTTACCGGCACCCAATCCACCCAGGTAAGTATTCTGAACTCCTGATTGTGATATAAATGTGGGCTTAGTGGGCTTTATGGGACGTAGACTATCTAGATTAGAACTTGATGGACTCTAGGCTTAGACAAACAACTCTTCAATTCCATAAGACTTAATTTTACTAAACAAAACCTGTAAACGAGTCGCAAGACTAAGGTGTGGCAACAGGCATATGCATGTCTAGGAGTAGATCCGGAAGAGCTTGGTATTTAAGCAGTCCAAGTGACTCACCTCCTCTTCGCTAGAATCTTACCTGGTGCATAGTGACTGTTCACTTTAGCCATGACGAGGTGTGGCAATAGGCATACGCATGCCTAGGAGTGGATTCAGGGAGAGCTTGGTATTTAAGCAGTCCTAGTGACTCACATCCTTTTCGCTGGAATCTTACCTGGTGCGTAGTGACTGTTCACTCTAGCTATAAGGACTTGTTCAAGGGCTGAACCCATAATTAAAACCCGAAAGGGACCAACCACCCTATTTTGCAAACAAAAACCCCTAAGTTTTGTGCACTTCAAAAAAATATATATATATACACTTGATTTGAAAATGTTCACAGCTATGAAGAAAATTACCAAATTACCCTTGTTTTGCAAAATGACCAAAATAACCCTGGTTTGTAGAGTTACCAAATTACCCTTGTTTGGTAAAATTACCGAAATACCCCCGAATTCCAAAATTACTAAAATACCCCCAGACTTTGAAATTACCGAAATACTCTCGAATTCCAAAATTACCGAAATACCCTCAAATTTCAAAATTACCAAAATACCCCAGAATTTCAAAATTACCGAAAAACCCTCGAATTTCAAAATTACTGAAATACCCCCGGACTTTAAAATTATCGAAATGCCCTCGAATTTCAAAATTACTGAAATACCCTCGGATTTCAAAATTACTGAAATGCCTCGAATTCCAAAATTACCAAAATACCCACAGTTTTCAAAATTACCAAAATACCCTCGAGAATGCAAAATTACCAAAATACCCTTATTTGACAAAATCACCAAGGAACCTTATTTTGAAAATTATGAAAATACCCCTGTAGGATAAAATTATGAAAATACCTCTGGGTAGTGGAAACAATAACAACAACAACAACAACAACAACAACAACAACAACAACAACAACAACACTACTTTTCTGTAATGAACGTGAGTTCATGATTGAATGTATGTGTTTCCTAGAGGATATGAACTTGAGACTGTATGGTGAATGCGAATTCGAAAGAATTACTCTTAAAGCTATTATTCATAAGACTGTTCGTGGTTAAAATAGTGGAAGAAAACTAATAGTTCATAAAATTTCTAATCAGATAATTGCGAATCGGTAGAATGAGTACAAGGGGCCGAGGACGTCCGCCACGTGGTCGTGGTAGGGTAGGATGACGGTGTCGGAACCAGTAGGATCTGGTCATGGTAATGAAAATGAGATGCCAGCCGCGGAAGAGGAATTTCAGGATCAGACTGCCAGAGATGACGCGGTATCTCAGGCAATGCTAAGGGTTTTAGAGAGGGTTGCTGGGGCTGGTATGGGCACAGGAGCCTGGAAATCTGTGCAAGAACGGCTTAGAGCCAATGGGGCAGAAGTGTTTAGGGGAATTTCTAATGTAGCCCCAAGTTCAGCTGAGTATTGGTTGGAGGCGGTAGAACGCATAATGGATGATTTGGATTTCACGGAGGAGGAAAAGTTGAAAGGAGTTGTATCCCTCTTGAGGGATGAAGCCTATCAATGGTGGCTTACGGTAAAGGATGGTGCTGTGGCTGATCGTATCACCTGGGATTTCTTTAAAACGGCGTTTCTGAATAAATACATTGGATCAAGTTATGTGGATGCGCAGCGCAGAGCATTTCTGAATCTAGTGCAAGGGAGTAGGTCAGTTGCTGCGTATGAAGCTGAGTTCTTACATCTTAGCCGATATGCTCGTGAGATGGTAGCCACGGAGCATGAACGTTGTGTTAGGTTTGAAGATGGCCTGAGGGATGACTTGCGTATTTTGATAGCCCCGCAGCGGGAGAGGGAATTTGCTGTCCTAGTGGAAAAGGCTAAGATAGCCGAGGAGGTAAAGCGGACTGAGAAATTAAATCGAGATAAAGATAGAGGTGGAAATAAGAGGAATCTTGGATCGTCAAGCGGGCGTACTCAGAAAAGGTCCAGGCCTGATGGACCAAAACGAGAAGAGAAACCTGCTGCTACTAACCAGACACCCAAGTGTGCTCGATGTGGCAAATTTCATGCCGGTGAGTGTTGGGCAGGCAGTGGAAAGTGTTTTAGGTGTGGATCTACAGACCACCAAGTTAGGAACTGTCCGCAGCAAAAAGACGGTGAAGGGACCATGGGTTGAGGGAATGCTCAGCCTGGCAGAGGAGGTCAGCAACCACAAAGAAGTCGTGGTGCAGGCCGAGGTGGTTATGGTGTTGGTCGGGGTCGTGGAGCACCAGGCCAAGGGGCAGGAAACACTAAGGCGAGACAGCCGGGGTTGGTCTATGCTGTCAGACGTCGAGAGGAGGCTGATGCATCGGATGTCATAACCGGTACGTCGTTCTTAATTTTTGGATTGCCTTACACTGCATTGATTGACATTGGGTCGACGCATTCGTACGTAGCTAGTAGCGTATCGGGAACTTTAAGGCTAGAATCTGAAATTACCCCTAAGGCAATGACTATAGTTAGCCCGTTAGGACAATCGGTAGTAGTGGATAAACTTTATCGGGAAGTACCTCTAGAAGTTCAGGGGACAGTTTTCTGAACGAATTTGATGGAATTACCGTTCAGAGAGTTTGATTTAATTTTAGGCATGGATTGGCTTGTGAAGTATCAAGCTAATCTAGATTGTGCAGCCAAGCGTATGGTATTAAAAACCCCCGAGGGTGATGAAGTGTTAGTGATAGGAGAAAGGGGGAACTGCTTGTCGAATATGGTGGCTGCCCTAAGAGCAGAAAGGATGGTGAGGAAAGGGTGAGAGGCGGTTTTATTGTTTGATCGGGCTCTAGAAGCCAAGAATCTGATTGTTGGGGACGTCAGGACAGTAAAGGAATTTCCTGATGTTTTCCCTGAAGAGCTTCCGGGATTACCCTCAGATCGTGAAGTGGAGTTTGGTATCGATCTTCTTCCGGGAACAGCACCGGTATCTATCGCTCCATATAGGATGGCACCGAAGGAGTTGGTAGAGCTGAAAATGTAGATACAGGAGTTGTTGGATAGAGGATTTATTCGACCGAGTATGTCGCTGTGGGGAGCACTGGTGTTATTTGTTAAGAATGGATCAATGCGTATGTGCATTGATTATCGCCAGTTGAATAAGCTAACAATCAAGAACAAGTACCCCTTGCCAAGGATCGATGACTTGTTTGATCAGCTGAAGGGAGCCTCAATCTTTTCTAAGATAGATCTAAGGTCAGGGTACCATCAGCTTAGGGTCAAGGAGGCAGATATACATAAGACAGCTTTTAGGACTCGCTACGGTCACTATGAGTTTATGGTGATGCTGTTTGGATTAACCAACGCGCCAGTGGCGTTCATGGACATGATGAACCGAGTATTCCAACCTTACTTAGATCGATGTGTCGTGGTGTTTATCGATGATATCTTAGTTTATTCGAAGTCAGAGGAGGAGCATGATGCTCATCTGTGAATAGTTTTATAGATCCTAAGGGAGAAGCAGTTGTATGCCAAATTCAGTAAGTGTGAATTTTGGCTGAACGAAGTAATGTTTCTAGGGCATGTTGTGTCGGCAGAAGGGATTAGGGTTGACCCTCGAAAGATTGAAGCAGTGTTCGATTGGAAGCCACCTAGGTCTGTGGCTGAGATTAGGAGTTTTCTTAGTCTAGCAGGGTATTACCAAAGGTTTGTTGAAGGATTTTCTTCGGTCGCGGCACCGTTGACCAAGTTACTACGGAAATGAGTTCCGTTTGTTTGGTCTGATAAGCAGCAGGAGAGTTTTGAAAAGTTAAAAAGGTTTCTGACGGAGGCTCCGGTGTTGATTCAGCCAGAGGCGGGGAAGGAGTCCGTAATTTACTGTGATGCGTCACACGCGAGATTAGGGTGTGTGTTGATGCAAGATGGAAAGGTGGTTGCATATGTATCTCGGCAGTTAAGACCGCATGAATTGAATTACCCCACCCATGATTTGGAATTGGCGGCAGTGGTGTTTGCCTTAAAAATTTGGAGGCATTATCTATATGGGGAGAAATCTATCATCTACACAGATCATAAGAGCTTGAAATATCTTCTGGCTCAGAAGGAGTTGAACCTAAGGCAGAGAAGGTGGATCGAGTTACTAAAGGATTACGATTGTTCGATCGAATATCATCCGGGTAAGGCTAATGTAGTAGCGGATGCTCTAAGTCGTAAAGTAGTCTCTGACCTAAGGGCAATGTTTGCTTACCTTAGTTTGTATGAGGATGGAAGCTTATTAGCCGAACTTCAAGTGAAACCTACTTGGATTATTCAAGTGAAGGAGATGCAACAGACCGATGAGTTGCTAAAGGAGAAATTGCAGCTAATCCCAAAGGATGGGCCAGCAGAATTCAGTATGAATGAGGAAGGATTGTTATGCTTCCGAGGGAAGGTTTGCATGCCAAAAGATCCGGAGCTAAGGCGAAGGATTCTGAATGAGGCGCATGGTAGTGCATACGCTATGCACCCTGGAGGAAGTAAGATGTTTCGGGATTTGAGAGATCAGTTCTGGTGGCCGGGTTTGAAGCAAGAGGTAACTGAATTGGTGGGTAAGTGTTTGACCTGTCAGCAGGTCAAGGCGGAACATCAGTTACCATCAGGATTATTACAGCCAGTGAAGATTCCACAATGGAAGTGGGAAAGAATCACCATGGATTTTGTTAGTGGGTTTCCCCTCACACCCACTAAGAAAGATGCGATTTGGGTAGTTATTGATCGCTTGACGAAGTCTGCACACTTCATACCAGTGCGTGTTGACTACTCCTTGCAGAAGTTAGCTAAGTTATACATAGCAGAGGTGGTAAGGTTGCATGGAGTACCGGTCTCGATCATATCAGATAGGGACCCTAGGTTCACCTCACGATTTTGGAAGGCGTTGCATCAAGCGTTGGGTACGAAGTTAGACTTCAGTACAGCGTTTCATCCTCAGACCGATGGACAATCTGAGCGAGTGATCCAGATCTTAGAGGACATGTTGAGAGGATGTGTCATAGATTTCAAAGGTAGTTGGAAAGAGTTTTTACCGTTAGCAGAATTTGCTTACAACAATAGCTACCAGTCAAGTATTCAGATGGTGCCCTACGAAGCTTTGTACGGGCGAAAGTGTCGTACTTCTACATTGTAACACCCCAAACCCGGACAAGACACCACGTCCGAATCGGGTATGCTACGGGGAAAACCATTTTGGAAGACTAGATTTCTCGTTTAAAAAAAACTGAGTGAAAACACAGTGTGGTTGAAAACAATTTGAGTAGACTTGTTTGAAAAACAGTTGATGTATTTGAAATCCAGGGATTTTGAAAACTTTGCCAGAATTTGTAGTTAAAACGGGTTATTACCATTTAAAACCTTATTAGTTTCTTAGTGATACATAAAACACTTTTAAACTTAGAAGAACTACAAGTTTGAATCGAGAACCATTTGTATTTGTTTATCAAGAGACTTTGTGTGATACCCGATGGTATAATTTAAAACACGTTGCGTTTTAGGTGTGAAAACTTTATCTCTCCATATTTTAGTAAAATTTATTCCAAGTTACTTTGTTAAGCATATTAAAAATCAATTTAAAGCATAAGCAACATAAAATATAACTTAAAAGGCCTTTTACAAATCCAAATAGAAACCTAAATAAAAGTAAATAACTAAAGTACCCAAAATATAGAGTCTGAGTAAAGACTTTATTCAGCATGGCATAAGCACCCCGAGTCCATCCCGGCTCCAAGTCCGCGTCTACGAGTCACCTGAAATGTCAAAGGAGAGGGTGAGTCGAGTGACTCAGTGTGTAAATCCCGCTCCCGATAAAACAACATGCTAACACACATTATACATAGCAACATGATTAATGCAACCCGATCCTAACCATCCATATCGCCTCATCTACCCCGTGTGGTACCAAACCACTGGTGGTGCCAAACCACTGGTGACATATAGTCACAATGTGCTACCAAAGCACTGGTGTCCCAAAGACACAATATCCGTCAATGTGCTACCAAAGCACTGGTGTCCCAAAGACACAGTTGTGCTACCAAAGCACTGGTGACCGAAGTCACAAATCCAATGATGATGGGGCCAACCCATCGTGTGTTACCAAAACACTAGCAGACGATCCCATATCTCAAGTGGGGCCAACCCACGGTGGTCAAACCACAGGGACAAGTCGCAATGAGGTGCCAAACCTCTGGTGTCCCAAAGACACAATGTGCTACCAAAGCACTGGTGACCGTAGTCACAAATCTGATGATGGGGCCAACCCATCGTGTGTTACCAAAACACTGGCGTCAATCCCGTATAATCATCTGTGGGGCCAACCCACTGTGGTACTGAGCCACTGGGACGAGACGCTGAGGTACCAAACCTCTGGAGGTGCCAAACCTCTGGTGACCCAAAGTCACAAAGTGTGCTACCAAAGCACTGGTGCTCGTCAGCACAATATGTCTCTGCTCCCTCCTCTCGTATCACCCAACAACATGCCAACCTCATGTAATCATGCATATCATACTATCATGCATATCATGCTAAAATGTCTAACCACATATCCCATATCACATATATCCATAGCCATGATAGCATATAAATCATCAATCACTCATAATGATATTAGTAATAACTTACCCGAATCCAAGCCCATACCCAAATGGGTATCATATCCATCCATCAACTGCCATAATTTAATAGGCATACAGGTTTAATAATAATATTACTAAATATAAGTGTGTTAGTATACACACCTGATAGCTACGAGTCTAAAATCCAACGAGAACAATCTAAGCCCCTCGATTACAAGATCCTTGCTATTGGTTTGATTCCTTATCCAACCCGAACCACACTGGCCCTTCCTCAACAATCGGCAACCTTCAAAAGAGACTATCAATCTTTATAGGCTTGGCTACACGAGATAATGAATCAACCAATAGCACTAACACTTGCCAATCGGTCACCAATGAATGATGGTTCCTTTGCTTGCTTCACACTTCCAAAGTCCCTATAACGAAGAGATTAGAATCCATACCACTTGACCATATTCGGCCCTTAACTACACCAAAACCGATTGAGAAAAGAAATGAAAATAGATGACCATTCGGCCAAAGACTTACCCCCAACACCAATCGACTGAAATTGAGAGCCCAACACGTTCACCACTCTCCTAATATTCGGCCACCAAAGAACTATTAAGGGAGATGAGAATTTCGGCCAAGGCTACAAAAGAAGGAAAGGAATTCGGCTTATAGGTGTTCAACACCCTCAGGTTCGGCTTTAGGAGAGAAAAAAATAATAAACTTTGTGGGATGAGGATGGGATTTCGGCAACACTGTTTAAGAAAGAAGAACAAGTTTTGAGAAACAAAGTGTTATGGTTTCGGTAATAGATGAGAAAGATGAAAGGAGGAATTCGGCTTCACAAACGAATAGAAAAGAAAGTAGATGAAAAGAAGGATATTCGGCTCAAGTGCTTCAAGAAGTGTGAGAGAATATGAGAGGGAAAGAATGGTGATTTCGGTTTGCACAAGGAACCAAAAAGAAAAGAAATGGGATGGAGATGGAGTGCTAGGTTCGACTTACAATGGATGCTTGAGAGATAAACCAAGTCACATTCGGCAATGAAGCTACTTGGACTTTCGGTTCCAAAAGAGAATGAGATGAGACTCTTCAAAATTTCGGCTTTTGGCAATTGACAAAAGAGAGAATTTGCTCAGTAACCTTTGACCGAAAACATCAAAATGCCAAAAGCATTTTCGGCCTCCCAAGCTACCAAACCGTCCACTAACTCCCCAAGCTTCCCAAATTTCGGCCACTTCCTCCAAAACACCCCAAACATTCGGCCAAAACCCCCCAATAACTCCCATCCACTCATTCAAAGGTGTATGACCAAGTCTTCCTCCACTATTTACTCCCCACCTTCCATTTGAACGGTTTGACCAAGTCCAAGGTAGAATTTGGTTTGGCTTCTACCTCTCCTCTATGCCGTCCCAAAAAGAGCCCAAAATGGGAGCTCTGCAGCTTGAACTCTGGATCTCCACTCCTTCTACATGTGACGCCATACCAAGCTCCCAAGTGGCGCATGCTCTGCCACTCTGCCACTCTTCTTTTTGTGCAATAAAATCCCAATTATTATACTTAAACCCCAGCTTCCTCAGCTCCCTTCACTTAATACCCAAAAACCAAAATTCCTCCATTACCTCAGGCATACACCTAGGCTATAATTAAGCCCCTAAGACATAAAAATAACAGCATAGCATACTAACAACATGCAGAACATGCAACAACGAAACAGCCCCTAACCCGGGATATTACAGTTCTACCCCCCTTAAAAATAATTTCGGCCTCGAAATTACCTGATCAAAAGAGTTGCGGGTATTGCTGTCTCATCGTATCCTCGGGTTCCCACGTCGCTTCTTCTACACCGTGATTCCGCCAAAGTACCTTAACCAAAGGCACAGACTTCCTACGCAGAACCTTTACCTCTCGATCAAGAATCTGCACAGGTTCTTCTTCCATAGTCAAGTCCGGATTTACCTCGATCTCTTCCACTGCTACCACATGCGATGGATCTGAACGATACCTTCGAAGCATTGAAACATGGAAAACGTCGTGAATCTGACTAAGCTCTGCTGGCAACTCAAGCTGATACGCTACTGGCCCAACTCGTCTCAAAACCTTATACGGCCCAATGAACCTCGGGCTTAGCTTACCTTTCTTCCCGAACCTCAGAACCTTCTTCCAAGGCGAGACCTTCAGAAACACTCGATCCCCAACAGCAAACTCTATATCTCTTCGCTTAAGGTCGGCATAAGACTTCTGCCGGTCTGAAGCTTCCTTCAATCGAGCTTGAATCACTTTAACCTTGTCCTCAGTCTCAGCTACTAACTCAGGTCCTAACAACTGACGTTCACCTAACTCCGTCCAACAAGTAGGTGAGCGACACCTCCTGCCATATAACGCTTCATACGGTGCCATCTTGATGCTCGCTTGGTAACTGTTGTTGTAGGCAAACTCAGCTAACGGTAGGAACTCCTCCCAACTACCTCTGAAATCCAAGACACAACCTCTCAGCATGTCTTCTAAGATCTGAATAACCCTTTCTGATTGACCGTCAGACTGCGGGTGAAAAGCCGTGCTAAAATCCAAACGAGTACCCAATGCTTGATGCAATGCCTTCCAGAACTTAGACGTAAACCTGGGATCCCTATCCGAGATTATCGAAACTGGCACACCGTGCAACCTTACTATCTCTGAAACATACAGCTTCGCTAGCTTCTGAAGTGAGTAATCAACCCTCACCGGAATAAAGTGAGCTGATTTAGTCAGACGATCCACCACTACCCAAACTGAATCCTTCTTGCTTGGCGTAAGCGGTAACCCACTGACAAAATCCATGGTTATCCTTTCCCACTTCCACTGCGGAATCTTCACAGGCTGAAGCAAACCCGACGGCAACTGGTGTTCAGCCTTAACCTGTTGACAAGTCAGACACTTCCCAACAAACTCTGTCACCTCTTTCTTCAACCCAGGCCACCAAAATTGCTCTCTAAGATCCTTATACATTTTGCTACCCCCAGGATGCATAGCATGAGGACTGCTATGTGCGTCCTGAAGAATCTTCTGTCTCAGCTCAACATCCTTAGGCATACAAGCCTTACCCTGAAAACACAGAACCTCGTCACTAGACAAGCTGAAACCCTCCAAACCACCATTCTGCACTTGTAACCTTCGCGCACCCAGAACCTCATCCTCTAACTGTTTTTCTCTGATCCGCTCAACCCAAGTAGGCTTAACCTGCAGCTCTGCCAAAATACTCCCGTCGTCATACAAGCTCAAATGGGCAAACAATGCTCTTAAGTCCGAAACAACCTTACGGCTCAACGCGTCTGCTACCACGTTAGCCTTGCCCGGATGATACTCAATAGAACAGTCGTAATCTTTCAGCAACTCAACCCATCTACGCTGCCTCAAATTTAAATCCTTCTGAGTCAGTAGATACCTCAGACTCTTATGATCCGTGTAGACTATCGATCTTTCCCCATATAAGTAGTGCCTCCAAATCTTTAAGGCGAAGACTACAGCCGCTAGCTCCAAATCGTGCGTCGGATAGTTGACCTCATGTGGCCTCAGCTGCCTAGAAGCGTAAGCCACAACCTTACCTTCCTGCATCAACACACAACCCAAACCCGTATGTGATGCATCGCAGTAGACTGTGTATTCCTTACCAGCCTCAGGTTGAATCAGAACCGGAGCCTCAGTCAAGACCTTCTTTAACTTGTCGAAGCTTTCCTGTTGTTTCTCAGTCCATACAAACGGAACCTCTTTCCTTAACAACTTGGTCATCGGCGCTGCTATCAACGAGAAACCCTCAACAAACCTTCGGTAGTATCCTGCCAGACCCAGAAAACTACGAATCTCAGCCACTGTCCTAGGTGGCTTCCAATCCAGAACTGCCTCAATCTTGCGAGGATCTACCCGAATACCCTCTGCTGACACTACATGACCCAAGAACGTCACTTCTCTAAGCCAGAACTCGCACTTACTGAACTTAGCATAGAGTTGCTTTTCCCTCAAAATCTGCAGCACCACCCTCAAATGCTTATCATGCTCTTCCTCTGTCCTTGAGTACACCAAGATGTCGTCTATGAAAACCACCACGAACTGATCCAGATACTGCTGAAACACCCTGTTCATCATATCCATAAACGCTGCCGGTGCGTTAGTCAACCCGAATGGCATTACCAGGAATTCGTAGTGCCCATACCGAGTCCGAAACGCCGTTTTATGGATATCAGCCTCCTTAACCTTCAACTGGTGATACCCAGACCTCAGATCAATCTTAGAGAACACCGCAGCACCCTTCAGCTGATCAAACAAGTCATCTATCCGTGGCAACGGATACTTGTTTTTAATCGTCAGCTTGTTCAACTGGCGGTAGTCTATGCACATCCGCATCGTACCATCTTTCTTCTTAACAAAGAGTACCGGCGCACCCCACGGCGAAACACTTGGCCTAATAAAACCTCGATCCAATAACTCCTGGATCTGAGCCTTAAGCTCTACCAATTCCTTTGGTGCCATCCTATACGGAGCAATAGACACTGGCGCAGTCCCGGGTAACAGATCAATCCCGAACTCTACCTCCCGATCTGGCGGCAAACCCGGAAGCTCCTCAGGGAATACATCAGCAAATTCCTTAACAGTACGGACCTTCCCAACAGCAGACTCTTTAGCCCTCAAGGCATACACATGAACCACATACGCATCACAGCCTTTCCTGACCATCTTCTCCGCTTTCAGAGCAGATACCACATTTGACAAGTGATCTCTCCTATTACCTATCATAGCCACCTCATCACCATCCCCCGTCTTAAGAACCATGCGCTTAGCCGCGCAATCCAACCTCGCCTGGTACTTAACCAGCCAATCCATCCCGAGAATCAGATCGAACTCCCCAAACGGCAGTTCCATCAGATCAGCAGCAAACACTAATCCCGGCTGCCTAGCCTCAGAACTACCTGCACCTCTGCCCGGTGCTCCACGGCCCCGACCAGATCCATAACCACCTCTGCCATTACCACGGCCCCTCTGCGGTGGCGGTCCATTACCTCTGAACTGATTACGGCCCTGACTCTCAGACTGAATCCTGGCCATCCTACGCGGACAATCCCTAATGCGATGCTCCAGAGAACCACACTCGAAGCAACCTTTACCTCCAGTCCAGCAACCACCCCAATGAGTTTTCCCACACTGATTACACTGCGGTGGTCCCTGCCTAGCAGCAACAAATCTAGCAGACTGATTCTGCCCACTCGGTCTAGCCCTCTTCTGCGGATTACCAGACGAACCAGAAGACCCAAAGCTCCTCTTAAGCCTACTCCTGTCCATACTCTGCCTCACGGACTCCTTAATACCCTCGGCCACCTTAGCTTTCTCAACCAAGACGGCAAACTCGCGCTCCTGCTGTGGAGCAATCAGCAGCCTCAACTCGTCTCGCAGACCATCCTCGAAACGAACACACCTCTCATGCTCAGTGGCTACCATGCCCCTGGCATACCTACTCAGCTTCAGGAACTCAGCCTCGTACTCAGCAACAGATTTACTCCCCTGAACAAGCCTCAGAAACGCCTTCCTCTGGGAGTCGATGTAACTAGCCCCGATGTACTTCTTTTGATATGCAGCTCTGAAGTAATCCCATGTCAAATCCTCCACTGCCACACTGTCCCGTACCGTGAGCCACCACTGATATGACTCATCCCGGAGAAGCGACACGATACCCTTCAGCTTCTCTTCAGTTGTCAGGTCCAGATCGTCCATGATCCGTTCAGTTGCCTCCAGCCAGTACTCAGCAGTGCTAGGAGCAACACCAGAAACACCTCGAAAGAAATCGGCCCCGTTAGCCCGGAGTCGCTCAGGGACTGATTTCCTAACTCCTGCACCACCACTAGCCCCAGCTACCCTTTCCAACACTCGCAGCATCGCCTGTGACACTGCGTCATCCCCAGTCTGATCTTGGAACTCACCACCTCCAGCTGGTGGCGGAATCGGTACCTCGTTTTCTGAACCCTGCCCAGATCCTACGGGCTCAGAAACCGTCATTCTACCCCTACCTCTACCGCGAGTATTACGACCACGTCCACCTCGAGTGCTCATGTCTAATCTTTCTACGTATCTGATTAGAGAATTTTATGCATCAGTGTTTATTCCACTTGTTTAAAAAGCAAGTCTTATGAATATTTAAAGAGGATTTGTTCTCGCAAGTTCACAGAATCCTAACAGTTATAATCTCTAAAGTGGCATACTACTGCTATCATCAGATCATATAACATCCAATCAAATCACAGAGAATAGTTCGGGGTACTTACCTGGGCGAACTGGTGCCGGAGACTCGGTGCCATGCCTTTCAAAACCATTTATTTAAACCCAAAACACTTAAGACATCTTTTGGAACATTTTGGGCCTCAGGCCCACAGCCGAGCCTTTGAACTTGGCTCTGATACCACAAATGTAACACCCCAAACCCGGACAAGACACCACGTCCGAATCGGGTATGCTACGGGGAAAACCATTTTGGAAGACTAGATTTCTCGTTTAAAAAAAACTGAGTGAAAACACAGTGTGGTTGAAAACAATTTGAGTAGACTTGTTTGAAAAACAGTTGATGTATTTGAAATCCAGGGATTTTGAAAACTTTGCCAGAATTTGTAGTTAAAACGGGTTATTACCATTTAAAACCTTATTAGTTTCTTAGTGATACATAAAACACTTTTAAACTTAGAAGAACTACAAGTTTGAATCGAGAACCATTTGTATTTGTTTATCAAGAGACTTTGTGTGATACCCGATGGTATAATTTAAAACACGTTGCGTTTTAGGTGTGAAAACTTTATCTCTCCATATTTTAGTAAAATTTATTCCAAGTTACTTTGTTAAGCATATTAAAAATCAATTTAAAGCATAAGCAACATAAAATATAACTTAAAAGGCCTTTTACAAATCCAAATAGAAACCTAAATAAAAGTAAATAACTAAAGTACCCAAAATATAGAGTCTGAGTAAAGACTTTATTCAGCATGGCATAAGCACCCCGAGTCCATCCCGGCTCCAAGTCCGCGTCTACGAGTCACCTGAAATGTCAAAGGAGAGGGTGAGTCGAGTGACTCAGTGTGTAAATCCCGCTCCCGATAAAACAACATGCTAACACACATTATACATAGCAACATGATTAATGCAACCCGATCCTAACCATCCATATCGCCTCATCTACCCCGTGTGGTACCAAACCACTGGTGGTGCCAAACCACTGGTGACATATAGTCACAATGTGCTACCAAAGCACTGGTGTCCCAAAGACACAATATCCGTCAATGTGCTACCAAAGCACTGGTGTCCCAAAGACACAGTTGTGCTACCAAAGCACTGGTGACCGAAGTCACAAATCCAATGATGATGGGGCCAACCCATCGTGTGTTACCAAAACACTAGCAGACGATCCCATATCTCAAGTGGGGCCAACCCACGGTGGTCAAACCACAGGGACAAGTCGCAATGAGGTGCCAAACCTCTGGTGTCCCAAAGACACAATGTGCTACCAAAGCACTGGTGACCGTAGTCACAAATCTGATGATGGGGCCAACCCATCGTGTGTTACCAAAACACTGGCGTCAATCCCGTATAATCATCTGTGGGGCCAACCCACTGTGGTACTGAGCCACTGGGACGAGACGCTGAGGTACCAAACCTCTGGAGGTGCCAAACCTCTGGTGACCCAAAGTCACAAAGTGTGCTACCAAAGCACTGGTGCTCGTCAGCACAATATGTCTCTGCTCCCTCCTCTCGTATCACCCAACAACATGCCAACCTCATGTAATCATGCATATCATACTATCATGCATATCATGCTAAAATGTCTAACCACATATCCCATATCACATATATCCATAGCCATGATAGCATATAAATCATCAATCACTCATAATGATATTAGTAATAACTTACCCGAATCCAAGCCCATACCCAAATGGGTATCATATCCATCCATCAACTGCCATAATTTAATAGGCATACAGGTTTAATAATAATATTACTAAATATAAGTGTGTTAGTATACACACCTGATAGCTACGAGTCTAAAATCCAACGAGAACAATCTAAGCCCCTCGATTACAAGATCCTTGCTATTGGTTTGATTCCTTATCCAACCCGAACCACACTGGCCCTTCCTCAACAATCGGCAACCTTCAAAAGAGACTATCAATCTTTATAGGCTTGGCTACACGAGATAATGAATCAACCAATAGCACTAACACTTGCCAATCGGTCACCAATGAATGATGGTTCCTTTGCTTGCTTCACACTTCCAAAGTCCCTATAACGAAGAGATTAGAATCCATACCACTTGACCATATTCGGCCCTTAACTACACCAAAACCGATTGAGAAAAGAAATGAAAATAGATGACCATTCGGCCAAAGACTTACCCCCAACACCAATCGACTGAAATTGAGAGCCCAACACGTTCACCACTCTCCTAATATTCGGCCACCAAAGAACTATTAAGGGAGATGAGAATTTCGGCCAAGGCTACAAAAGAAGGAAAGGAATTCGGCTTATAGGTGTTCAACACCCTCAGGTTCGGCTTTAGGAGAGAAAAAAAATAATAAACTTTGTGGGATGAGGATGGGATTTCGGCAACACTGTTTAAGAAAGAAGAACAAGTTTTGAGAAACAAAGTGTTATGGTTTCGGTAATAGATGAGAAAGATGAAAGGAGGAATTCGGCTTCACAAACGAATAGAAAAGAAAGTAGATGAAAAGAAGGATATTCGGCTCAAGTGCTTCAAGAAGTGTGAGAGAATATGAGAGGGAAAGAATGGTGATTTCGGTTTGCACAAGGAACCAAAAGAAAAGAAATGGGATGGAGATGGAGTGCTAGGTTCGACTTACAATGGATGCTTGAGAGATAAACCAAGTCACATTCGGCAATGAAGCTACTTGGACTTTCGGTTCCAAAAGAGAATGAGATGAGACTCTTCAAAATTTCGGCTTTTGGCAATTGACAAAAGAGAGAATTTGCTCAGTAACCTTTGACCGAAAACATCAAAATGCCAAAAGCATTTTCGGCCTCCCAAGCTACCAAACCGTCCACTAACTCCCCAAGCTTCCCAAATTTCGGCCACTTCCTCCAAAACACCCCAAACATTCGGCCAAAACCCCCCAATAACTCCCATCCACTCATTCAAAGGTGTATGACCAAGTCTTCCTCCACTATTTACTCCCCACCTTCCATTTGAACGGTTTGACCAAGTCCAAGGTAGAATTTGGTTTGGCTTCTACCTCTCCTCTATGCCGTCCCAAAAAGAGCCCAAAATGGGAGCTCTGCAGCTTGAACTCTGGATCTCCACTCCTTCTACATGTGACGCCATACCAAGCTCCCAAGTGGCGCATGCTCTGCCACTCTGCCACTCTTCTTTTTGTGCAATAAAATCCCAATTATTATACTTAAACCCCAGCTTCCTCAGCTCCCTTCACTTAATACCCAAAAACCAAAATTCCTCCATTACCTCAGGCATACACCTAGGCTATAATTAAGCCCCTAAGACATAAAAATAACAGCATAGCATACTAACAACATGCAGAACATGCAACAACGAAACAGCCCCTAACCCGGGATATTACATACATGCTGGACAGAACTAGAAGAACGCCGGATTTTGGGTCCGGAGTTGGTGACCGAGATCGAAGAGAAGGTTGAATTGATTCGGGTTCGACTGAAGGAGGCATCAGACAGACAGAAGTCTTATGCTGATTTAAAGCGTAAGGACATAGAGTTCGCAGTGGGTGATAAAGTATTTTTAAAGGTGTCACCGTGGAAGAAGGTACTAAGGTTTGGTCGAAAGGGTAAATTAAGTCCTAGATTTATCGGACCATATCGGGTGTTGAAGCGAGTAGGACCAGTAGCCTATCAACTAGAGTTACCTCCGAAACTAAGTCAAATTCACGATGTATTTCACGTCTCTATGTTAAGACGATACCCTTCGGATCCGTCCCATATTGTGCCTATGGAGGAAATCGAGGTAAGACCTGATCTATCCTTCGAAGAAGAACCAGTAGAAATTTTGGATCGTGATGTCAAGGTGTTGAGAAGAAAAACGGTTCCATTGGTTAAAGTGCTGTGGTGGAATCATGGTTCTGAGGAGGCTACGTGGGAACCCGAGGAAGCAATAAGGCAGCAATACCCTCATCTTTTCTGATCAGGTAATTTCGAGGACAAAATTTCTTTAAGGGGGTAGAACTGTAACTTCCTAAATTTATGGGCCTATGCATTTAGTGTAGGGATAACTTTAATAGGTTAATTTAAGTGATAGGGGTCCAAATTGGGCTCAGGATTAGGCTAAGGCCTTGATTAAATTATTAGCTTGGGCATTAAGGAATTAAAAAGGTGGTAATTATGTTCAAAATGCCAAACATGGGCTTGTGGCCCAACAATAAGTGGCACTATAAGGGAATTAGAAGTGACGCCACACACAAGGGATTTAGGGGCCCAAAATTTAAGTTTAATGAGGCCCAGATCTTTTAATTTAAGTGAGTTAAATTTGGCATTAGGGTTAGTAAGAGGTGGACGGCTACAAGGCTATAAAATAGGAAAGGTTATGTGGATTTTTAAGTAATAATATCATAGATAAAAAGGAAAAAAGTTAGGAGCTTATCTTCAAAGGAAGTGTTGGTCGAAAATCCACCACCTAGAGGAGTGTAAAATTCGGCTACTGCATGGCATAGAGGGTGCCGAAATTCTCCTCTCTTCTAGCTTAAATTTTAAGGGCGTTTTCGGTATTTAGCAGTAGGTGCCAAAAATCTATAAATAGGGGGGCTAGCTCCTTGTTTCTGACATTGAAAACCCTAAAATCCTCTCCCTTAGTGCCGAAATTCCCTAGCCTCTCCCTCTCCAAATTTCTTTCTTCAATTACTTCAAAAGCCGAAACTTCTCCCCACTTTCTTTTCCCTTGTGCCGATTTCTCTAAAAAGCCGAAGCATCCATCGCTTTTTCTTTTATTCATCCTATTTGAGGAATTGTTCTATACGTCCGGCATTTAAATCTTCCATTGGCATTGCCGAATCCTCTCCCTAGTGCTAGCCGAATCTCCTAAGCTAAGGTAAGAGTCGATTTTTGATTAGTTCTCATAATTTATTCCCGGTTTTTGAAAGGCAAAAGCCGAAAGCTAATAGTTTAATGGTTTTATGATGGGCGGAAATTCGGGATTTGAAGGAAACTTAGTCGACTAGATCTAAAAAGCCGAAAATCATAAGTCTCCAATTTCGGGATTTTTAAGGTAAGAACATTATCCCTAGATTTTTATTAGATTTGTTCAATATATATATATATGATTTTAACTCTATAAGGAGGATTAACGATTAAATATTGTTATAGTAGCTCTGATAAGGAATTGATGGAATTAAATATGGATCAGGCAAAGGAAAGAATCCCTAAGTTTAAGAAATGAGCAGTATCTGCTGTTCGAGATTGGCCAATTGGTTGTGGACCGGCTTCTGAACAACACCTTAGGCAGATAGCAGTAGTGTCGACTAAGGATAGCGTCGACATAGAAAGCATCGTTTTATTGGTAACCAGGTGTGTAGATCTCTAACACACTACTAATAAACCTGTATGTATTTCTATTTATGTATGTTATGGGCTAAAAGCCAGAATGAGGCTGTATAGACAGTCAAATGGAACCCTAAAAGGGTTAGGCAAGGATGCCAGGTACGTAAACATAGAACTCCCTATGTGTATCGAAAAATATATAAGTCTGCATGATGTTTTCTTTATGTATGTATGCATGGGGTGGGAATGATGATATTGAAGGGGAAGTGTATGATAGGTCACTTGGTGATCGGTGGTAGAAATCCCACATAATTTAAATGTAAGGTCACATAGTGATCGGTGGCTATGCCACGTTTAATGATTTTTACTTAATAGGAATAGGCAGTACGGCTGTCGTTTTGGTGTGTAGCGGATGGAGGGTTGATTGTAGAAATCCCCAAGGTGTGATGGTTGGTACGGGTTGGTGTGTAGAGGATGGAAACCTAGGATGGGTTGGATTATTCATTCTTTATTTTTTATTATGTGATTATGATTGATGCCTTCCTGTATGGGCCAGGGCCCATAATGTGTTTGTTGGCTCGGGTCGATGTGTGTTTTGAGATTTATACACTGAGTCTTTGTGACTCACGCTTTCCTTTTCTCTACTATTCTAGATGAACAGTAGATCATGGACATGGGAGTCGAAACGGACTCGAGGGGCCATCAAGTTTTATTTCTACAAATTTATTTTCGGAATTTCTTTAAGTTTTATTTTATTGTTATTTTGGAATTGTCAATGTAATAAGGCCCCATAGTTTTATCCAATTAAGTAGTTTTAATGTTTTGCAACCTATGAGATTATGTCAAAGGTATAATTATACTCAATAATAATAATACAAAGGATTTTATAATTTAATTTTTTTTAAAAAGAAAAATGCCACCTATCTATCCAAAAAAAATGTCCAATTGACTTATGATTTCCATAACACATGAACAAAAGTTTTCAAAGTACAAGCCGTGACATGCCAGATCCGGTCGAAACGCATGGGCCGGGTTTGGGGTGTTACACAAGGGTATAGAATTTGTAACTTATTCAAACGATTTGGTCTACTACCCCTACCATTTCCTGGGTCACTACATCAAAATAGACTTTTAGCGACGTTTTTAGTGGCGTTTTAAAGAAAAATGCCGCAAATATTATACATTAGCGGCTTTTGAGGGAAAACGCCACCAAAAAATGAGCAATAACGGCGATTATTTACAAAACGCCGCTAAAAAGGATATATAGCGGCATTTTTTCGTAAAACGCCGCTAAATGTGAGAGCATTAGCGGCGCTTTTGGAAAAACGCCGCTAAAAGTCTGCAGTTAAAAGTCTGAGCATTAGCGGCGCTTTTCTAAAAGTTTGAGCATTAGCGGCACTTTTGGAAAATCGCCGCTAAAAGTCTGAGCATTAGCAGCGCTTTTGGAAAAACGCCGCAAATAATTTTAAAGTTTTATTGGATATATATGACTGATTGTTTTTAAATTTATATATTAAATAATTTCTTATTAATTGTAAAAGAGATAACATTAATTTTAATACATTAAAATTATGATTCTAGTTTAAATTATTTAAGAGAAAAATATTTGTTAAAAAATATTTGCGGTTTAACGTTTAAGGGGGACGTGTTAAGGTTTCATGGGTTAAAAGTTAGGGTTAATGGGTTTAAATGTAAATGGTTAAGGGTTTGGGGTTAATAGGTTAAGGGTTAGGGGTTTGTGGTTAGGGGTTTATAGTTTATGATTTAGGGCTTATGGGATAGAGGATAGGGGGTTATAGGTTTAGATTAAATTAGTGTCTTTTAATTTATATATTAGATAATTTCTTATATAATTGTAAAAGAGATAACATTAATTTTAATACATTAAAATTATGATTCTAGTTTAAATTATTTAAGAGAAAAAAATTTGTTAAAAATGAAAAACAAGATTAAATAATTTCTTATATAATCGTAAAAGAGATAGTATTAATTTTAAAATATTGAATTAATTCTCATGATAATTTGGGGTTTATGGTTTAATTTAGGGCATATAGTTTATGGATTAATCTTTATAGTTTAGAGTTCAGAGTTTATGTTTTAGGGTTTAAGGTTTAATATTTAAGATTAAGGGTTAGGTTAGGGTTTAGGTTGGGTTTATAGTTTTGTTTTTATTATTTTAGAGTTATAGGGTTTTTAGTTTAGTGCTTAAACCATATCGAATAATAACTATTTATTTTCTTTATTGTAACTTCATATTGCTATAGTACGTATAACTAATTTGTATACCCATATGACATAGAAGCTAATAGTGTTTGTCAATGTAATTATTTTTTAAAAAAAAATAAATAATAAATTTAATCTTAACTTAAAAAATCAATAATACATAGTAGTATAAAAAAATATATTTTATTCTTTGAAAATAGTAAATTAAAATGATTATAATAATAGAGATGTAAAATGTTAAAATAAATAGAAGAAATTTGTGCTAATGAACAAATTAATTTATGTAAATTAATTATAATTAACTATAACAGAAAGAATTTTATTATGAAAATAATAACAATAAGATTAATTTTAAAAAAAGTCCTTATAATTGTAATAATTTAAAAGTTATTTTATTCAAAAAAATTTAAAACATATATTCTTTTTTCAAAATTATTGAAAAGATTTAATATTATTTTAATACCAATTCAATTTAAAAAATTACCAAAAAAATAATATTTATG
This sequence comes from Gossypium australe, assembly GCA_005393395.2. Taxonomy (NCBI): domain Eukaryota; kingdom Viridiplantae; phylum Streptophyta; class Magnoliopsida; order Malvales; family Malvaceae; genus Gossypium; species Gossypium australe. Next base: position 27,067,471 of record CM016614.1, on the reverse strand, counting down.
AGTTTTTTTAAATTACCAAAAACTCATTTTATATTATGTTTTAGTATTAGTGGCGCTAGGGTAAAAACGCCGCTATAAGTAGGCAATAGCGGCGCTAATTTAAAAAACGCCGCAAACTTTAATTTTTTTTTATCAAAACAACGTCGTTTGTTTGTGTTGGGTTTTATTCAGTTCCATCACCCGAAATTCCTTACTGTCTTCACCTTATTTTCACCCCAAATTCCCAATTATCAGAATCCTCCTCAAATCCTCCCCTGCTTTGCCGTCAATTGTCCATTCTTCCTCATCACATCGGCCTTCATCTGCCTCGTCGCCAGTCGCCAGTCGCCGTCGCCATCGACCAACTTGTAAGTCGCCATCGCCGTTTTTATATTTTCTTCAATCTTTGACAGTAGAAAAAGAGATTATTTTTATGGCTACCAAGCTCTCCTTGACATTCCGATTCCCTGTAGAGAAATCCCCAAAACCAAGAAAATCAAAATCGGGAGTTCCACGGCTAAATTGTTGTAATGGATATGGGTTCTCCAAGAACAACTCATGCTTTAGAGGACAATTACCGATGAAAGTGAATGCTGTCCAAGATTAAGCAATTCAGTATTTAAATTCTGCTTAACCATTTCGTCACCAATGGCCTACGCATTTTTGATTTAATTGTATGAAATGACATGTCTTATGTGTTATGAATGTATTACGAACATTTTTTTTTTGGGAAACCTTGGAAATGTAAGGAAATGTCCTGGAAATGTAAGGAAATGTCTTGTCTTGGAAATGTAAGGAAATGTCCTGGAAATGTAAGGAAATGTCTTGTCTTGGAAATGTAAGGAAATGTCCTGGAAATGTAAGGAAATGTCTTGTCTTGGAAATGTAGGGAAATGTCTTGGAAATGTAAGGAAATGTTTTAGAAATGTTAAGTTAAAAGAAGGGAACTAAGGCAAGGTGGCCTTAAGAAAATTTATGGAGGAAATATGACATGAAATTGGGCTTGGTTAAGTGGCTTGAAGGCACCACTTAAGCCCTCTGGAAATGACGCCACAGGCCTTGTGCAAAGCTTAGGTTCGAGTAGCAAGGAGAGCATTCTTAAGAGTGTTTTGCGTCTGAGTTGGGCTTGTGGCCCAATTCGTTATTAAAGCTTAATGAACCTAAGGGAGGCGCCACTTAGATGGATGATTTGGGCCTCACATGGCTACAAGGAGCCCAATTCCATAAGTTAAAATTCGGCACATCCATGATTAAGGGTTGGACGACATCTAGCTAAGACTTTAAGTGATTTTTATTTAATAACTTAAAGAGGAAGCAATGGACGGCAATAGGGACTCTTAAGGGATGAGTTTAATTCCTTGTAAAATTCGGATAAACTAAGGATAATTGCTGAATTATTTTTACTAAGTGATAATTAAAGAGATAAAGCTATCAAAATAGAAGAGTGATGGCCAAGTAAGGGATTCTAAGTTAGTAATTTCGGCTACTAGAGGAAAAGAGGGCCATTCATTCTTTCTTTCAACTCTTCTCTTTGGCCGAATTTCCTTCTCCTCTCCTCTCCAAAATTTTCTTCTCAAGCCGAATTCTTCATAGCCTCAAAAGCCGAAAATAACCATAGCCCTAGCCGATTTCTTCACAGTTACAAAAGCCGAAATTGTGTTACATATTAGGGCCATAGCCGAATACTGCTAAGGGTTCAAGCAAGAGTTCCATCGAATTCTTCAGTAAGGGGTAAGATTAGGTTCGATTCTCATTCTATTTCTTTTAAGTCTGTCGAAATTAAGATTCTAATACCCTTAATATCTTGTTTCCGAAACTTTGAAGAGATCTTCGGGATTTACTAAGTGTCGACTACAAGGAAGGAGAAGTTCTTTTCCCGAAGGTACACCATAGGCCGCATGTTCCCTAGTTATTTGGTGAGTTTCGGGATTTAAAATCCACAAGGTAAGTGTCTATAGCATTTGGCCAAGGCCATGTTTGGTAAATATATGTGTTCATTAATTATTCAAAAGCCGAAACTAATCTATTCAAGTAATCTAGTGATTGCCGATTTCAAGAAAGAAGGATACAAAGTTTTGGGACTTGATTCTTAAGTCAATCGGCAACAAGGTAAGTTTTAGTGTGCTAATCCTACTAGGATTTGGATTTATGGCCGAATGGCTCTTTACTAAGTATTAAATGATTGATTAAATGTAGAGATCTAAGATCTAAGGCATTAGATCAAGCTTTTCGGGATTTGGATTGGAAACCTTAAGCGAATCAGGTGTGTACCCCACACTAAACCTTAATAGTTTTATGGCTTTAAATTATTGTATGTGAATATAAGAATGTGAAAATAAGGCTAAGGTACCATGCAATGGTACAAAGAACTCAGGTATGTTTTCCTACTCCTACTAGGAATATGTTAAATATCTGTTATGACACACATACGAAATTATAAGAATGTGAAATAAGAATTTGGTATGTTAATGTATGATATGTATGTTATGGGGCATATGGGTTATATGAAAAGGGGAAGTGAATGTGGTGACCTAAGACCACGATATCTGAATGTGGTGACCTAAGACCACGATATTTGAATGTGGTGACCTAAGACCACGATATCTGAATGTGGTGTCTTTTGACACAAAATATGAATCTGGTGGCTATGCCACGAATTTTATAAGGGCGATGAGCACGTCGACTGCAGCGACTGCCTTCGATGGTGTGTAGCGGATGGAGGGCTGACTTAGTAGTCCCCACGGTGTGCAGGTTGGTACGGGTGATGTGTAGCGGATGGCATCTAGGTTTGGGTTCGGGTTGCATCATTATTTTCTATCTGTTATATGAACATGTATGATAATGTATGCCGGAATTATTAAATTTTAGTGTTGGTTACACATTGAGTTTGTTTGACTCACCCCGTTGGGGAATATTTTCTTCCAGGTGACGATCAGTGATGGACCGGGCCGGCAGAAGCTTAGGGATGGCCATGCTCAGCAAGAAATTCATTTTTATTTGGACTATTTTATTTTAAGTATTTGAATTTAAATTTTGGGAATTATTTTGATGTAATAAGGCCATAGTGAACTATTTTATTTCTGTTTTATTTACTATGTTACGAAATTTTAATTATTAAAGATTAAGTCAATTTAGTTTAAAATAGACTCTAAATATTTTATCACCTGAAATAAATGGGTTTTCAATATAAAATAAACTCGTTTTCAACTCAAGCCCAACCCAAAACAAATTTTCTTTCAAAACACACAAGTTTTTCCTAAGTAATAAAAGAATTTGAACCCGTCTTTCCTAAGGAACATACCAAATCTGGTCGAGGCTCGTGGGCCGGGTTTGGGGTGTTTCAAATTTAATGCCTCAGGTTTGTTTTTGGTATCACTGCATTGCTACCGGTGATAACATCTGTTGTTGCTGTTATTGTAAAAGAACAGCACGTGCCTGGCCCAACAAGAGGGCAAAATGTTCTTTTAGCCAACCCTAGCTTTCTTGAAAGCTCAAGAGAGAATATTATTCAGTTGTGGATTCTTTCATCTCTCTCCCTTCCTTCCAATTCCTAATTTTCTTTTTCCTTCCAATTCTTCTTCTTCTTCTTTTTTCTTTTGGGAAATTTTTGAATTCAAAAATTGATTCCATTTTTCCATGATTTCAAGGTATTTTTTTAATCTCTCATACTTTCTCTTGTTTATTTCTTTTATTCTTTTTTTTTTCAATTCGTTTTAATCAATGCGGTGATCTGTTTGATGTTAAATTGCTGAGATTTGAGATATTTTTATTACTTTTTTTTCTAATTTGACACAAATAAGTATGAGCTACAGTTCAATCTGGTTGATGTTAGAAAAGATTGTTAGTTCCTTAATGGAAGGAAATGAATTGAGATTTTAACTTGGGCAACCTTTCTTTTGTAGATTTTCAAAACTATAATTTTAACTTTGGCAACTTTTCTTTTGTAGATTTTCAAAACTATCTCCAAAACCATTCTGTGGAATATCACTACTGATTTTAATTGGCATAATTGAAGTATGAGAATGTGTCAAGCTGATAACATGAAATATGACCTTCTACATCGTGTTTTTTTAGGTCAAGCTGATAGCATGAAATATGACCTTCTACATTGTGTTTTTTTTAGGTCAAAGATGTGTTCTCAAGATGGACCACCACTGTGTCTGGGTGGAGAATTGTGTTGGAGCATGCAACTATAAGTTTTTCCTTCTTTTCCTGGTAACTTGCCATTCATCTTACTTGGTAATTTGTAGTTAAGGAATAAGATTGTAATATGTCCCATCTTTCTTTTTTTGTTTATGTTTATTCACTTTATGGTTTAATCATAACTATGTTTCACTGGAAAAAATCTGTTAGGGTTGAACTGATATTACTATGTCAATTTTTCGTTTGAAAAAGATACTTCATGAGTTGCAAGTATGACACTAATATAACTGTCGTTTTTAACTTCTAATAAGCCTAAGAAGCAATGGTTGCGTTGGTTATTTGAAGTTTTGTTTCTGCAATATCTTTGAGGTATCTAAGAAAGAATTTCGGCCAGCCTACTATTTTTGCAACTCTGTTAATCCCAATAGTTGATTTATTCTATTTGCTTCGATTACTAGTGATTTTATAAGTAATTACTAGTTTTCATGCATAAAAATATGGAATATTCCTTCATGTATTGTGCTTTCTGTTTTTTCGTGTCTTTTTTTTGGGCTGAATTAAGTACATTTACATGTAGTTAGTTCCACATTTTAGAATATGCATGTAAATGTTCATCAGCAACCTTAAAAGTTTAGTGTCCTCATTCCATTTGTTTTCTCTTTTTCCTAATAAAAAGGCCTCGTATTGCTTAAACTAAAGGTGTGTAACACCCCAAACCCGGACAAGACACCACGTCCGAATCTGGTATGCTACGGGGAATTCATTTTTGAAAAGTTAGATTTTCCGTTACAAGCTGAGTGAAAACACAGTGTATTTGAAACAAATTTGAGTAGACTTGTTTGAAAAACGGTTGGTGTATTTGAAACCCGGAGATTTTGAAAACTTAGCCAGTATGTGTAGTTAAAACGAGTTTATACCATTTAAAACCTCATTAGTTTCTTAGTGATACATAAAACACCTTTAAACTTAGGGGAACCACAAGTTTGAGTTGGGACCATTTGTATTTGTTTATCATAAAAACTTAGTGTGATACCCGATGGTATAGTTTAAAAACACATGGCGTTATAGTTTTGAAAACATTATCTTTCCAAGTTTTAGTAAAATTTATACCAACTTATTTTGTTAAGGCATATTAAAATTTAATTAAAACATAAACAACTTAAACCATAAATTAAAGGCCTTTTACAAAACTAAGTTAAAACCCAAATAAAAGTAAATAAACTAGAGTACCCAAATTATAGAGTCTGAGTAAAACTTTATTCAGCATGGCATAAGCACCTCGAGTCTATCCCGGCTCCAAGTCCGCATCTACGAGTCACCTGAAATGTCAAAGGAGAGGGTGAGTCGAGTGACTCAGTGTGTAAATCCCGCTCCCGAAGAAACAACATGCTAACACACATCAAACATAGCAACATAATCAATGCAACCCGATCCTAACCATCCATATCGCCTTTTCTACCCCGTGTGGTACCAAACCACTGGTGGTGCCAAACCACTGGTGACATATAGTCACAATGTGTTACCAAAACACTGGTGTCCCAAAGACACAATATCCGTCAATGTGGTACCAAACCACTGGTGTCCCAAAGACACAATTGTGCTACCAAAGCACTGGTGACCGAAGTCACAAATCCAATGATGATGGGGCCAACCCATCGTGTGATACCAAATCACTGGCAGACGATCCCATATCTCAAGTGGGGCCAACCCACGGTGGTCAAACCACAGGGACAAGTCGCAATGAGGTGCCAAACCTCTGGTGTCCCAAAGACACAATGTGCTACCAAAGCACTGGTGACCGTAGTCACAAATCTGGTGATGGGGCCAACCCATCGTGTGATACCAAATCACTGGCGTCAATCCCGTATAATCATCCGTGGGGCCAACCCACTGTGGTACTGAGCCACTGGGACGAGACGCTGAGGTACCAAACCTCTGGAGGTGCCAAACCTCTGGTGACCCAAAGTCACAAAGTGTGCTACCAAAGCACTGGTGCTCGTCAGCACAAAATATCACTGCTCCCTCCACTCATATCACCCACCAATATACCATACTCATGTAATCATGCATATCATGCAATCATGCATCTCATGCTAACATGTCTAATCTCATATCCCATGTCACATATATCCACAGCCATAGTATCATATAGATCATCAGTAAATTTATAACAACACTGACTTACCCGAGTCCAAGGTCATACCCAAATGGGTATCATATGAATCCATCAAACTGCCATGATTTAATAGGCAAAACAGGTTTACTAATAATAATATCACTAAGTATGGGTGTGTTAGTTACACACCTGGTAATACGAGCCTAGAAATCCTGACAAAAGCGATCCAAGACCCTTGATTGCTAACTCCTACAATCGGCCAAACATTAGGGGTTAGGCACTTACAACATTCGGCCATCAGCCATCCACCAAAGAATCAACATTAACCATTTAGACCAAGAAGGGTTTATTGAATAGCCCTTACCTTGCTATTGGTTTGATTCTTTATCGAACCCGAACCACAAAGGCTTTCCTTCCAACAATCGGCCACCTTCAAAAGAGAACTATTAATCTTTTGCTACCTTGCCTTAATCGAACCTAAAAGATTGAAATAATAACAACACCATATACTTACCCCTACTTACCAATCGATCACAAAAGAATGACGATTCCCTTGTTTGCTTCACACTCCCAAAGACCCTAAAACAAAGAGATTAACATCCTTCCTTAATAGCCAAAACCGGCCTTTGATCAAGCCATAACCAATAAAGAACAAAAGAGGGAAAATATGGCCATTCGGCCAAGAGCTTACCAATACCAAACGATCAAAACAAGACCCCAACACTCTACTGATATTCGGCCAACACCACACTAGGAGAAAAGAATTCGGCTCTAGGTGTCAAGGAGAGAAAAAGATTGTAGATGGGTAGGGTTTCGGCACAAAGAACAATCAAAGAAAACGGCTAAAGAGTTTTGAAGCAGGAAGAGAATAAAAGATGGATAGAGAGAGTACTTACGGTTTTTGAAAGAAAAAGGATTGATGAAAGTGTTTTGAAGGCTAGAGTTTCGGCTAACAAGATGTTAATAGGAGAAGAAATTATGAGACCCCTTGAGTAAAGGTTTCGGCTCAATCCACATGAAAGAAAGAAGAAAGATTGGGGAGTAGCATTCGGCTAGCAAGGAGAGTTAGAAGAAAACAAGCAAACTTTCGACACAAAGCACATGGACTTTCGGTTTCAAGAAGAAGAAGAGAAAATAAAATAATAAAAAAAATGCCAATAAGGTTTCGGTTGGCTATTGACAAGAAGAAGACTTTCGGCTTAGGCAAACAATGACCGAAAATGCCTAAGAGAAAAACCAAAAGTGCAAAAATGCATTTCGGCTAGCACTTTCCCCCACTAAGCCGTCACTCCCCCACTCCCCACTCCCTCAAATTCGGCCAAATCCCCAAATTCACTCAACTCCACACATTCAAATGTGTAGACCAAGTCTTCCTCCTAAATTCGCTCTCCACCTTCCATTTGAAAGTGAAGACTTGGTCCAAGGTAGAATTCCACTAGCCTTCTACCTTTCCTCCATGCCGTCCCAAAAAGAAGCCAAAATGGGGACTCTGCTGCTTGAACTCTGGACCTCCCTCACCTGCAGATGACGCCACACCAAGCTCCCCCATGTGGCGCATGCTTTGCCACTAAGCTAGCTCCTTATTTGTGCAATGAAACCACAAATAAAATTCTTAAACCCCAGCTTCCTCAGCTCCCCTGACTTAACACCCAAAAACCAAAATTTTCCCATTCACTCCGGCATACACCTAGGCTACAATTAAGCCCCGAAAACATAAAAATAGCAACATAGCATACTAACAACATGCAGAACATGCCATGACAAAAAATAGCCCCTAGCCCGGGATATTACAGTTCTACCCCCCTTAAAAATAATTTCGGCCTCGAAATTACCTGGTCAAAAGAGTTGCGGGTATTGCTGTCTCATCGTATCCTCGGGTTCCCACGTCGCTTCTTCTACACCATGATTCTGCCAAAGTACCTTAACCAAAGGCACAGACTTCCTACGCAGAACCTTCACATCTCGATCAAGAATCTGCACAGGTTCCTCCTCCATAGTCAAGTCTGGATTTACCTCGATCTCCTCCACTGCTACCACATGCGACGGATCTGAACGATACCTCCGAAGCATCGAAACATGAAAAACGTCGTGAATCTGACTAAGCTCTGCTGGCAACTCAAGCTGATACGCTACTGGTCCAATTCGTCTCAACACCTTATACGGCCCAATGAACCTCGGACTAAGCTTGCCCTTCTTCCCGAACCTCAGGACCTTCTTCCAAGGCGAGACCTTCAGAAAAACTCGATCCCCTACAGCAAACTCTATATCTCTCCGCTTAAGATCGGCATAAGACTTTTGCCGGTCCGAAGCTTCCTTTAATCGAGACTGGATCAACCTAACCTTATCTTCGGTCTCAGCCACCAACTCGGGTCCCAACAATTGACGTTCACCTAACTCCGTCCAACACGTAGGTGAGCGACACTTCCTACCATACAATGCCTCATACGGTGCCATCTTGATGCTTGCTTGGTAACTGTTGTTGTAGGCAAACTCAGCTAATGGTAGAAACTCCTCCCAACTACCTCTAAAATCCAAGACACAACCTCTCAGCATGTCTTCTAAGATATGAATAACCCTTTCTGATTGACCGTCAGACTGCGGGTGAAAAGCCGTGCTGAAATCCAAACGAGTACCCAGAGCCTGATGCAATGCCTTCCAGAACCTTGAAGTAAACCTGGGATCCCTATCCGAGATTATCGAAACTGGCACACCGTGCAACCTCACTATCTCTGAAACATACAGCTTCGCTAGCTTCTGAAGTGAGTAGTCAACCCTCACTGGAATAAAGTGAGCTGATTTAGTCAGACGATCCACCACTACCCAAACTGAATCCTTCTTGCTTGGCGTAAGCGGTAACCCACTGACAAAATCCATGGTTATCCTTTCCCACTTCCACTGCGGAATCTTCACAGGCTGAAGCAAACCCGACGGCAACTGATGTTCAGCCTTGACCTGCTGACAAGTCAAACATTTCCCAACAAACTCTGTCACCTCTTTCTTCAAGCCAGGCCACCAAAACTGCTCTCTGAGATCCTTATACATTTTGCTACCTCCAGGATACATAGCATAAGGACTGCTATGTGCGTCCTGAAGAATCTTCTGCCTCAGCTCAACATCTTTAGGCATACAAGCCTTACCTTGAAAACACAGAACCTCATCACTAGACAAGCTGTAACCCTCCAAACCACCATTCTGCACTTGTAACCTTCGCGCACTCAGAACCTCATCCTCTAACTGTTTTTCTCTGATCTGCTCAACCCAAGTAGGCTTAACCTGCAGCTCTGCCAAAATACTCCCATCATCATACAAGCTTAAATGAGCAAACAAAGCTCTTAAGTCCGAAACAACCTTACGGCTCAACGCGTCTGCCACCACGTTAGCCTTGCCCGGATGATACTCAATAGAACAGTCATAATCCTTCAGCAACTCAACCCATCTACGCTGCCTCAAATTCAAATCCTTCTGAGTCAGTAGATACTTCAGACTCTTATGATCTGTGTAGACTATCGATCTCTCTCCATATAAGTAGTGCCTCCAAATCTTTAAGGCGAAAACTACAGCCGCTAGCTCCAAATCGTGCGTCGGATAGTTGACCTCATGTGGCCTCAGCTGCCTAGAAGCGTAAGCCACAACCTTACCTTCCTGCATCAACACACAACCCAATCCCGTATGTGATGCATCGCAGTAGACTGTGTATTCCTTACCAGCCTCAGGTTGAATCAGAACCGGAGCCTCAGTCAAAATCTTCTTTAACTTGTCAAAGCTTTCCTGCTGTTTCTCAGTCCAAACAAACGGAACCTCTTTCCTTAATAACTTAGTCATCGGCGCTGCTATCAACGAGAAACCCTCAACAAACCTTCGGTAGTATCCGGCCAAACCCAGAAAACTCCGAATCTCAGCCACTGACCTAGGTGGCTTCCAGTCCAAAACAGCCTCAATCTTACGAGGATCTACCCGAATCCCCTCAGCCGACACTACATGACCCAAGAACGTCACTTCTTTAAGCCAGAACTCGCACTTACTGAACTTAGCATAGAGTTGCTTTTCCCTCAGAATCTGTAGCACCACCCTCAAATGCGCATCATGCTCTTTCTCTGTCCTTGAGTACACTAAGATGCCGTCTATGAAAACCACGACGAACTGATCCAGATACTGCTGAAACACCCTATTCATCATATCCATAAATGCTGCCGGTGCGTTAGTCAACCCGAATGGCATTACCAGGAATTCGTAGTGCCCATACCGAGTCCGAAACGCTGTTTTATGGATATCAGCCTCCTTAACCTTTAACTAATGGTACCCAGACCTCAGATCAATCTTCGAAAATACCGCTGCACCCTTCAGCTGATCAAACAAGTCATCTATCCGTGGCAACGGATACTTGTTTTTAATCGTCAGCTTGTTCAACTGGCGGTAGTCTATGCACATCCGCATCGTGCCATCTTTCTTCTTAACGAATAATACCGGCGCACCCCACAGCGAAACACTTGGCCTGATAAAACCTCGATCCAATAACTCCTGGATCTGAGCCTTAAGCTCCACCAATTCCTTTGGTGCCATCCTATACAGAGCAATAGACACTGGCGCAGTCCCGGGTAACAGATCAATCCCGAACTCTACCTCTCGATCTGGCGGCAAACCCGGAAGTTCCTCAGGAAACACATCAGCAAATTCCTTAACAGTACGAACCTTCTCAACAGCAGACTCTTTAGCCTCCAAGGCATACACATGAACCACATACGCTTCGCAGCCCTTCCTGACCATCTTCTCCGCTTTCAAAGCAGATACCACATTTGATAAGTAATCCCTCCTATTACCTATCATAGCCACCTTATCACCATCAACCGTCTTAAGAACCATGCGCTTGGCCGCGCAATCCAACCTCGCCTGGTACTTAACCAGCCAATCCATCCCGAGAATCAGATCGAACTCCCCAAACGGCAGTTCCATCAGATCAGCAGCAAACACTACCCCTTGGAGTTCTAGAGGTACATCTCTAAACAGTTTATCTACTACTACAGAGTGACCTAAAGGACTAATCACAGTCATCTGCCTAGAAGATATCTCAGAGTCTAAATCCATTGTCTCTACTATACTACTGGCAACATAAGAGTGCGTAGAACCCCCATCAATTAAAGCAGTATAAGGAGTACCAAAAATCAAGAACGTACCGGTTATGACGTCCGGTGTGTCGCCCTCCTCTCGGCGCCTCGCAGCATAAACCAATCCAGGCTGTCTGGCATCAGAACTACCCGCACCTCTACCCGGTGCTCCACGGCCCCGACCAGAACCATTACCACCTCTGCCATTACCACGGCCCCTCTGCAGTGGCAGTCCATTACCTCTGAACTGATTACGGCCCTGACTCTCAGACTGAATCCTGGCCATCCTACGCGGACAGTCCCTAATGCGATGCTCCAGAGAACCACACTCGAAGCAACCTTTACCTCCAGTCCAGCAGCCACCCCAATGAGATTTCCCACACTGATTACACTGCGGCGGTCCCTGCCTAGCAGCAACAAACCTAGCAGACCGATTCTGCCCACTCGGTCTAGCCCTCTTCTGCGGATTACCCGACGATCCAGAAGACCCAAAACTCCTCTTAAGCCTACTCCTGTCCATGCTCTGTCTTACCGACTCTTTAACACCCTCGGCTACCTTAGCCTTCTCAACTAAGACAGCAAACTCGCGCTCCTGCTGTGGAGCAATCAGCAGCCTCAACTCGTCTCGCAGACCATCCTCGAAACGAACACACCTTTCATGTTCAGTGGCCACAATGCCCCTGGCATACCTACTCAGCTTCAGGAACTCAGCCTCGTACTCAGCAACAGATTTACTCCCCTGAACAAGCCTCAGAAATGCCTTTCTCTGGGAGTCGATGTAACTAGCCCCGATGTACTTCTTTTGATATGCAGCTCTGAAGTAATCCCATGTCAAATCCTCTGCGGCCACACTATCCCGAACCGTGAGCCACCACTGATATGACTCATCCCGGAGAAGCGATACGATGCCCTTCAGCTTCTCTTCAGCCGTCAAGTCCAGATCATCCATGATCCGCTCAGTTGCCTCCAGCCAATATTCAGCAGTGCTAGGAGCAACACCCGATACACCTCGGAAGAATTCGGCCCCATTAGCCCGGAGTCACTCAGGAACCGATTTCCTAACTCCTGCACCACCACTTGCCCCAGCTACCCTTTCCAACACTCGCAGCATCGCCTGTGACACTGCGTCGTCCCCGGTCTGATCTTGGAACTCACCACCTCCAGCTGGTGGCGGAACCGGTATCTCATTTTCTGAACCCTGCCCAGATCCTACGGGCTCAGAAACCGTCATTCTACCCCTACCTCTACCACGAGTGTTACGACCACGTCCGCCTCGAGTGCTCATGACTAATCTTTCTACGTATCTGACTAAAGAATTTTATGCATCAGTATTTATTCCACTTATTTTTAAAAGCAAGTCTTATGAATATTTAATGAGGATTTGTTCTCGCGAGTTCACAAAATCTTATCAGTTTCAATCTCTAAAGTAGTATACTGTTGCTAATCATCAAATCATACCACATCCAATCAATTCACAAAGAATAGGCCGGGGTACTTACCTGGGCGAACTGGTGCCGGAGACTCGGTGCCATGCCTTTCAAACCATACTTTCAAAACAAACCCTTAAACAGACTTTTGAAACCATTTTGGGCCTCAGGCCCACAGCCGAGCCTTTGAACTTGGCTCTGATACCACAATTGTAACACCCCAAACCCGGACAAGACACCACGTCCGAATCTGGTATGCTACGGGGAATTCGTTTTTGAAAAGTTAGATTTTCCGTTACAAGCTGAGTGAAAACACAGTGTATTTGAAACAAATTTGAGTAGACTTGTTTGAAAAACGGTTGGTGTATTTGAAACCCGGAGATTTTGAAAACTTAGCCAGTATGTGTAGTTAAAACGAGTTTATACCATTTAAAACCTCATTAGTTTCTTAGTGATACATAAAACACCTTTAAACTTAGGGGAACCACAAGTTTGAGTTGGGACCATTTGTATTTGTTTATCATAAAAACTTAGTGTGATACCCGATGGTATAGTTTAAAAACACATGGCGTTATAGTTTTGAAAACATTATCTTTCCAAGTTTTAGTAAAATTTATACCAACTTATTTTGTTAAGGCATATTAAAATTTAATTAAAACATAAACAACTTAAACCATAAATTAAAGGCCTTTTACAAAACTAAGTTAAAACCCAAATAAAAGTAAATAAACTAGAGTACCCAAATTATAGAGTCTGAGTAAAACTTTATTCAGCATGGCATAAGCACCTCGAGTCTATCCCGGCTCCAAGTCCGCATCTACGAGTCACCTGAAATGTCAAAGGAGAGGGTGAGTCGAGTGACTCAGTGTGTAAATCCCGCTCCCGAAGAAACAACATGCTAACACACATCAAACATAGCAACATAATCAATGCAACCCAATCCTAACCATCCATATCGCCTTTTCTACCCCGTGTGGTACCAAACCACTGGTGGTGCCAAACCACTGGTGACATATAGTCACAATGTGTTACCAAAACACTGGTGTCCCAAAGACACAATATCCGTCAATGTGGTACCAAACCACTGGTGTCCCAAAGACACAATTTTGCTACCAAAGCACTGGTGACCGAAGTCACAAATCCAATGATGATGGGGCCAACCCATCGTGTGATACCAAATCATTGGCAGACGATCCCATATCTCAAGTGGGGCCAACCCACGGTGGTCAAACCACAGGGACAAGTCGCAATGAGGTGCCAAACCTCTGGTGTCCCAAAGACACAATGTGCTACCAAAGCACTGGTGACCGTAGTCACAAATCTGGTGATGGGGCCAACCCATCGTGTGATACCAAATCACTGGCGTCAATCCCGTATAATCATCCGTGGGGCCAACCCACTGTGGTACTGAGCCACTGGGACGAGACGCTGAGGTACCAAACCTCTGGAGGTGCCAAACCTCTGGTGACCCAAAGTCACAAAGTGTGCTACCAAAGCACTGGTGCTCGTCAGCACAAAATATCACTGCTCCCTCCACTCATATCACCCACCAATATACCATACTCATGTAATCATGCATATCATGCAATCATGCATCTCATGCTAACATGTCTAATCTCATATCCCATGTCACATATATCCACAGCCATAGTATCATATAGATCATCAGTAAATTTATAACAACACTGACTTACCCGAGTCCAAGGTCATACCCAAATGGGTATCATATGAATCCATCAAACTGCCATGATTTAATAGGCAAAACAGGTTTACTAATAATAATATCACTAAGTATGGGTGTGTTAGTTACACACCTGGTAATACGAGCCTAGAAATCCTGACAAAAGCGATCCAAGACCCTTGATTGCTAACTCCTACAATCGGCCAAACATTAGGGGTTAGGCACTTACAACATTCGGCCATCAGCCATCCACCAAAGAATCAACATTAACCATTTAGACCAAGAAGGGTTTATTGAATAGCCCTTACCTTGCTATTGGTTTGATTCTTTATCGAACCCGAACCACAAAGGCTTTCCTTCCAACAATCGGCCACCTTCAAAAGAGAACTATTAATCTTTTGCTACCTTGCCTTAATCGAACCTAAAAGATTGAAATAATAACAACACCATATACTTACCCCTACTTACCAATCGATCACAAAAGAATGACGATTCCCTTGTTTGCTTCACACTCCCAAAGACCCTAAAACAAAGAGATTAACATCCTTCCTTAATAGCCAAAACCGGCCTTTGATCAAGCCATAACCAATAAAGAACAAAAGAGGGAAAATATGGCCATTCGGCCAAGAGCTTACCAATACCAAACGATCAAAACAAGACCCCAACACTCTACTGATATTCGGCCAACACCACACTAGGAGAAAAGAATTCGGCTTTAGGTGTCAAGGAGAGAAAAAGATTGTAGATGGGTAGGGTTTCGGCACAAAGAACAATCAAAGAAAACGGCTAAAGAGTTTTGAAGCAGGAAGAGAATAAAAGATGGATAGAGAGAGTACTTACGGTTTTTGAAAGAAAAAGGATTGATGAAAGTGTTTTGAAGGCTAGAGTTTCGGCTAACAAGATGTTAATAGGAGAAGAAATTATGAGACCCCTTGAGTAAAGGTTTCGGCTCAATCCACATGAAAGAAAGAAGAAAGATTGGGGAGTAGCATTCGGCTAGCAAGGAGAGTTAGAAGAAAACAAGCAAACTTTCGGCACAAAGCACATGGACTTTCGGTTTCAAGAAGAAGAAGAGAAAATAAAATAATAAAAAAATGCCAATAAGGTTTCGGTTGGCTATTGACAAGAAGAAGACTTTCGGCTTAGGCAAACAATGACCGAAAATGCCTAACAGAAAAACCAAAAGTGCAAAAATGCATTTCGGCTAGCACTTTCCCCCACTAAGCCGTCACTCCCCCACTCCCCACTCCCTCAAATTCGGCCAAATCCCCAAATTCACTCAACTCCACACATTCAAATGTGTAGACCAAGTCTTCCTCCTAAATTCGCTCTCCACCTTCCATTTGAAAGTGAAGACTTGGTCCAAGGTAGAATTCCACTAGCCTTCTACCTCTCCTCCATGCCGTCCCAAAAAGAAGCCAAAATGGGGACTCTGCTGCTTGAACTCTGGACCTCCCTCACCTGCAGATGACGCCACACCAAGCTCCCCCATGTGGCGCATGCTTTGCCACTAAGCTAGCTCCTTATTTGTGCAATGAAACCACAAATAAAATTCTTAAACCCCAGCTTCCTCAGCTCCCCTGACTTAACACCCAAAAACCAAAATTTTCCCATTCACTCCGGCATACACCTAGGCTACAATTAAGCCCCGAAAACATAAAAATAGCAACATAGCATACTAACAACATGCAGAACATGCCATGACAAAAAATAGCCCCTAGCCCGGGATATTACAAGGTGGCTGAACTGAATGTTGGCTTCGTATCTTTAAACTTGCTTAGAAAGTACAATCTTTTCTACCCTTTACCCTTCTTTTGAACCAAAAAAAGGGCAGGAATGGTCGTCTCTTCATCTTTCCTTTATTTCCTAACATTTATTTCTCCCAATAAAAGCTATATACGTTTTTAGAGACAACAATGGTCACCATAGTGTTGCTGCCAAGTTTTATCAATTTCTTTGGTGAAGCCAAGAATCACTCTTCTGCTGCCAAATCAGCGATAATGTTTTTGGCATTTGGTAAGTTGTCAACTTGAGTTGATATATCATTTTCAGCTTATCATATTTGTTCTGCATTCTCATTGTTTTCATCTTCTTACAGATTCTGTACCTTGATACAGTTCTCAATTTTGCTTTTGCTCTGAGTATTCTTTGTTTCGTTGTCATGCATGCATCTCTTCTATCAAGCAATACGACATCAGTAGAGGTATACCATACAGCTAATATTTTTCAGCCATCTTGATTTTATTTATGTTGTTCTATATTGTTGCCTGGAGATTAGTAGAGCAGCAAGATGTTGATTTTGATGTGTTTCCTTCCAGTTGTTAAGAATCTATAGAAAGTTGATGCTTTTATTTTAAGCAACCACTATTGAATAATGCTATTATCATTAGGTTGTGCTATATGTTTGGATGCATTATTTAATTTTTAGTGTGTTATATATTACCTTTGTAAAACAATTTTCCGGGTTCATGAGAAGAAAGGAGTGGTTAGGTGGAAATATGACTTGGGAAGGAAAAAGAATTTTGAGCAGGTAACACTTGCTTTGCATACTCCCTAACCTTCTTGTTTTATAATGTTATTTATATGACATAAATATGAGGAAGGATGATTTACTTATCAATAACATTTTTGAGATGCATTTAGGGCTCATAATGTGGTATAATTAAAGCATAAGTGATTATCATGAATTAGAAATGCATCCAGAGCTCATAATGCTTATTTGATTATCAGTTTATTATAATTGATTGGTTGCAGGTTTTTATCTGTCGATCGGTTCTAGTTCGAATGTTGACTAATTAAAAAAAAGATTTTATGTCGAGTGGTTGTTCATTATCCCGTACTTCTCTAAATAAATTAATTTAATCAACAATATCAAGCTGGAAATATGGAAATCAGTTGTTCACTCATATGGTGCTGTTTGGATCATTAAGGAAGCAAGCTTCAGAAAGAAAAAAAAAGAGATCTTTTTTGCTAAAATATTATTCAAATTACTATTTGCATATTACTCTTTCATTTTTTTTCAAATTAAGAATTTAGAAGAATTAAGTGTCTGCCTGCTCATTTTCTGGATCTTTTTGAGTTCTAAATCATGAGATGTTTTTGTAACTTTCGAGATTGAACCAAGTATTTTTGAGTTTCTTATACTTTTCAAGTGTTATTTTTCTTGTGCTTCAATCGGGTGAAAGAATTTATTGGTTTTAGTGAAAACTTGTTGAAGTTCAAGGTGATTGTTTTTAGGTATTGTTGAGGTTGCATATTTGAATAGCACTTAGGAAAAATATTAAGCCGAACATGAGCACAATAGAAGTGAGGGGGCCTTCTCTTAGAGGGTATTAACAAAGGAAGGCACATGGATTCAATTGCATTATGTCGACTTTTATTATTTTTCTTGGGGTTTTATGTCAAGCTAAAAACAATTCTAGGAGAAGCCGTGGAAGGACTGTGGTTGACGTAGATTCAGGAAGCTAAATTTATTAGGGAAGGGTGTGTCTAATATTTTCTTTTTCATTATCTGCTGCCTGCATTGCCGTAACCATGTTGCATAAAAGAACCTTGTTCTATATATCTGCTCGAGTGAACTGATCTACTCCAATTTTATGTTTCTTGTGTCACTGGATAGGTCAATCAACTTAGAGACCGGTGGTTCTTTATTTACTTTATTTATTCTTTTGTAGTTGAAGTGTTGGACCCTAGATTACCAGGTATTTGAAGTTGTTGCAATCCATGGAAGTATAGGTTTTTTCTTTACCTCTTTTATCAACTTCAATTGTGAACTCTCTCTATTTAGATTACCTCAAACTAGAGTAAGTGAAAGAGGGGTGGTTAGGCAGGACAGAAAGGGTAGAAAATATGGTTTGTTTATAAAAAAGAGTGAGCAGAGCAAGCTTGCTTGAGCTTTCTACTTTCATATATTCTAGAAAAATTGGATATAATTTTTCATGTCATCTGTCTTCGTGTGTATATATGAGGCAGACTGCTTATTTCTCTCTACTAATTGACATTGAATGATCTAATAATGTTTTGATCATTTTGGCACCGAGAAATCAGCTTAATTAATGCACTTATTTGTGTGTTTTAAGATCATCTCCAAAACCTTTCTTCCATTGGCTTGTAAAAAGCCATATCTGCTGAATCACTTGGTGCAATTGTTTCATAACATCACTGTACAGCCCAATATTTGCCCGGGGCCCAAATAAAGCCAACAGCCCAACCAACGAGACCCAACAAGCCCATGAATTTTTCCAGCTAGCTAGGGTCTCTGAAAACCCTAGCACCGCAGCCTAGGCCACTTGCTCTGACCCCTGCCGAAGCCACCTGCTCCACCGACTCTTCCTACTTGCACCACCAAAACCTGTAAAACAAGAAAGAAGACAAGGCAGAAGCAACATAACACGCAAGCAACAGAATAGAGACAGTAGAATAGCGTTGTAAATGGGTTATAAAAACCTAACATTTTCTAAAGAGGGGGGATTTTGAAAAAACAAAAAGAAGAAAAAACAAGAAAAGAGAACAAAAAGATCATAACAAAGAAAGGATTCAGACCCATCCACAATCGAATGTACAAAAGGGGGTCGATTTTTGAAGAAATTTAGGCAATACAAAGTAAATAAAAAAACTGAACTGAAACATCAAGGTTTTCGTTTTCTCTTTATTCTCTATTTTTATTTACTTTCGATTTTATTTTATTTTTACTACTTCGAATCTTTGAAAACAAAGTCGAAAAAGAAAGAGGAAAGGACCTTACCTGAATCCGCCCGAACGCGTAGTCGGAGGTCTCACACCGTTGTCGGGGTCAGATTCGAAAAGGGGGGTCGAGAGCCTTCGGCCTTGGTGCCCACGGTGGTTCAAGGGCTCAGCTTCGAACGGGGCTAAAACCCCCTCTTCGCGCGCCGTTGGTCACCGATTACGAGGGTGGCGTGGAGATTGGTCGGGGAAATCCACTCGTCGGAGATAAGGAAGAGATGGGGGAAAGAGAGGTTTTTGGGGCTGCTGAGTTGAGGAAATTTTAGGGTTCTGAAATCTGATTTTTGAAAAAATAAAGAGGGTTTTATGAATATTAGACAAAACTGTGCCGTTTGGTGCAGGTATCATTTTAAATTTGGCCCCATTCGATTAAGCCCTATTTCGTGTCTTTTTTTTGTTCATTTAAATTTGGCCCTCAGGTATCATTTTGTTTTCGATTTGGTCCCTAAAGCTGCCAACTGGGTGTGCGCATGGGAATTTAGGGGGTATTATCCACTTTAGTCCCCACAAGTCCGCGCGCGTTGTAGTTTGGTCATTTTCCTTTCTTTTATTTTCAAATTTAACCCCAGAATTCCGTTTTAATTTCAATTCAATCCTTTGCTAGTTAATTTGCGTTTTTGTTCTTTTATTGTTATTATATACTATATTTTTACTTTATTATTATTACTGTATCATTATTATTACTATATTATTATTATCACTATATTATTACTATTATCACTATATTACTATATTATTATTATTACTATATTATTATTATCACTATATTATTACTATTATCACTATATTACTATATTATTATTATTACTATATTATTGTTACTATATTATTATTATATCATTATTATTATTATTTAGCATTTATTATTATTATTATCATCCTATTATTATTAGTTAATATCTTTATTATTACTATTATTATATTAGAGTTTTTACACATATATATTTTGTTTATTCCTTTGTATATATATTTTATTTACCTCTTAATTACTACCATGATTAATCTTATTATCATTTTATTATTTATTATTATTATTAATGTTATTTTTATCATCATTCTCTATTCCACTTTTATTTCCACCATTATTATTATCATTGTTCTACTATTTTTTTTATTTTCTATCATTTTTGTTATATTACTATTACTACTATATTATTATTATACTATATGTTTTGTTATTAGATTATTATTATTATCACATTATTATCATTATTATTTTACCACTACTTGTATATTTTTGTGTTTATTCCTTTTGTACTTTCTATTATTTTCATTATTTTTTTTATCAATATGCTATTATTTTCTACTTTTATCATCATTCATATTAGCATATCATTGTTACTATTATTGTTATTATATTTGTTTCATATAACGTATATATTTATTTTCCATTATATTTCTCATATGTCATAGCACTATTGTTATTATAATACGTTTATCATCTTTATATTAGTATCATCGTTATTATGTTATCATGTTTCATATAATGTGTATATTTTGTTATCATCACCGTATCTCTTACATATATATGTCTTGTTATTTATTCGTTAAATATTGTCCTCTTTGCTTATCATCCTTACTATCTTTTGTTTTCGCATCTTGTATTGTGGATCATTACTATTATTTTATTTTCTCTTTCTATCATATTATCATCATTTGCTTCTCACTATTATTCTTACTAGCATTTTACTGTTGTTATAGTATCATTATTATCACATCATATTATCATCATTATCATGTTATTATTGTTATCATTTCATCGTTATTTCTACTACTGTTACTATTCGTAATACTTTCAATATATTATATATCTTCCTTATTTATACGTATATATGCGTATGTGTCCTTTTATTATTCTTTTCGCGCATAACATCGTATTTTCACATTTTCACGCTAATTTTTCTCGATGCCTCAGTTTTATAACAACCAATGTTTCGTATTAGAGATTCGAGAAGATCGAGTCCTAACTTACTGGGTTCCAGTTTTTCTCGTTTAATCTAAACAACGAAATATCCCTTTTAAATCGCAATACAAGTTTTGAATAAAATACTTGTTCTCAGAAATTCGAAATGTTGCGCCCTAACTTACTGGACATGACATCTAGATACCCGAGACGAGTTTTTAAAAGTAAAGGAAATATCCCGTATTTGGAATTTCGAGAAGACGAGTCCTAACTTACTGGGTTCCGGTTTCTCATTTGACAAACAACGGAATATCGTCTTGAAATTTTTAGCCAAGTTTTAAAATCAAAGACAAGCTCAGTTTCGGGAGTCCAAAGCGTCGTACCCTAACTTACTGGATACGATACTTTATCTCTTCGAAATAAGGAGGTCTTATCGTCCCTCTCGATTTGTTCAAGTTAAAAAAGGATCGTATTTTCGAATCTTTTCAAATTTTCAACATTAGGACATTAACTAATCAATTTGGTACCAACTTTGGGCGTGACGAGGGTGCTAATCCTTCCTCGCACGTAACCGACTCCCGAGCCCGTTTTCTCAAAATTCGTAGACCAAAAAGCATTGTTTTAGTAAACCGAGACGCTTTATTAAAACAAAGGTGACCCGATCACGCCAAATAAAGATCGGCGGCGACTCCCTTCTTTTTTTCGTTTTCAAAACACGAGTCAACCTTGTCGTTTCCTGTTCTTTTCAAAAAATGGTTACGACAATCACTTTAAAAAATAATGTACACTTTACAACCAAATATCCTCAATGCTTTAATTAACAAAATATATGTCATTGCTCATAGCTTAAATCACAAGCAAGCTTGTATCATTAAAAGGTCTTTTGAGACCAATTGTTCATCGGAGTTAACTATATGAAGATTTTTCTTGTCATTAGGTGCATTTTCCTATTGCTAATAGTTGAAAATTTAAATAGATTCTTTTTATGCATATTAGGAAAATAGTGTTTGGTGCTGAAATTTTTCATTTTGTGTCTTCAAGCTTTGGTACAAACAAATATGTTTGATATTTAGGTTTTATATTTTCTGATTGATTAATTGCAATGAAATGTATACATGCAGACATCTGTGGCGTTTACAAGTATAGTCATTGCAGCTGTTCCAACTCTCTCTGTAAGTTTTCACAAATTGTATCTGAAACTTTGACTGACTTAAAGTTTATTAACCTCTCCTCTTAAAGCAAGTTTGACTCTCCTCGAACAGTTTGATATCCTTTGAAATCAATAGTCATGTTGAGTTCTGATTAAATTTAGGTCGAGTTAAGTTATAACCCTAAAGCGATTCAAACTCTCTGGAGTTTTTTACCACTAAACTCAATAAGTGTGGGTTAAAAGAATAGAAATTAAAACCTTATAATGGTAACATTAGGCTTGTTTCCTTTGGTTTGAATGTTGTTTGCTGCTGGTAGTACTAGAATATTAATTTCATTTTTATACATTAGTATAGGGATATAGATATAATCTTTTAATGACCCTCTCCGATATGAAAAAAGAAAATAGAAGGATTAGAACATTATGTTTTAAACTTTCAATTGTTTCCCAAATTTGTCATGATAGTTGAACTCGGGTATATACAGTACGAGTAAGTTAAATTTTATGAAACTTTTTCATATATGTCGAGAATCTTTGAAAGATGGTATCAATATACATAGAATACAAATATTTTATGGAACATAAATTGCTTATATTTTAGATTCCCATTGGTTAAATGTCTTCCTCGTGATTCAGCTGAAAAAAGGGATTCCTTGTTATATAGGCATTGCCTTGATGGTGATGATCAGGTTAGTATTCATGGATCGAATCAAGTTTTGGTTGAGTTTATTGTATCAAAACCATACATTTTTGTTTAAACCCCTTTTTTAAAACAACTTAGCTCATCCAAATGCTTTTTTTTGTCCTCTTTCTGGTTTTATGTGCTGATAATTAATTTCACCTTGCACAGGGTCGTAATGAGAAACCTCACCTTGCACAGGGTCGTCTTGCGAAGAAGGTATTCGAATTTCTTTAACGTATTTGACTTCACGTTCAAGAATGTTTTGTTGTGAATGTTAAACATTTATCTTTTAGTCTGAAGCTGCTTTATGTTAATACTGCCATTTAGAGCTTTATTAACAGAACCATATAATTTAAGCTCATTATATATATATATATAGATAGATAGATAGATAGATAGATAGATAGATATAGATATAGATATAGATATAGATATAGATATAGATATAGATATAGATATATTACTGTAGAATCACCTCCTACATATTTTAGAACCAACCATTTTACAAATGCATATCAGGAGATTGTTGATGCATATGGGTGAGTTCTAATATGATGCTATGTTGCTTTAACACATGGATGGCATGCTTCTGTTGATAGTTTTTACAAATTTGTATAAGCTACTCACTTTAAATTGAACGGTTGTCCAGTATTAAGAATCTTATTGGGTTCATTGGGTGGTTTATGTTTTAGATGGTAAATATGATATGCTGGGGGGGACATGAATTGCTTCCTAACCGTGAAGCTAGTTCTTAGAAGATTTATGTAATGGCACTATAATATGTCAAAATTGAAGTATCTCGTCCGTTTTTTGACTGCAGCTTCATGTGTTCTTGATCAATTAAATGAATCATACTGCCTTCAGGCTAAACTTTTTATATGTTTACTGTTGAAATTTTTACATTTTTAGCAGGATACTAACATGAGAACTTTTTGCAGTATTGCCAGATATCAGGAGGCAAATCCTGCAATTTACACTGTTGTTACTTTTCCATTTCTCTTTGTGGTGATGTTTGGTGACTGGGGTCATGGAATGTGCTTGTTATTAGGAGCATTTCTATAATTTTAGGCAAATCTCACATGCTTGTTATTAGATGGAATTATAGAAATCTGTATTCTTCTATAATTTTCATTTTAATGTCTTCAAATTAAATTATACATTTCTAAATTGGATTTTTGGTGTTTTTATAATATTATAATTTTTTTTATTTTTCATAACCTTTAGCGGCGTTTTTGGGAAACACGCCGCTAAAAGTGTAATATTTTAATTTTTTTTATTTTTTAGGACTTTTAGCGGCGTTTTTGAAACAAGCGCCACTAAAAGTATGATGTTTTAATTTTTTTTATTTTTCATGACTTTAGCGGTGTTTTTGGGAAAAGCGACGCTAAAAGTCATGACCTTTAGCGGCGTTTGTGGGGAAAGCGCCGCTGAAGATCATGACCTTCCGCGGCGTTTGTGGGAAAAGCGCCGCTAAAAGTCATGACCTTTAGTGGCGTTTGTGGGGAAAGTGCCGCTAAAGGTCATGACCTTTAGCGGCGTTTATGGGACAGCGCCGCTAAAGGTCATGACCTTTAGCAGCGTTTGTGAGAAAAGCGCCGCTAAAAGTCATGACCTTTAGCGGCGTTTTTTCTCATAAATGCCGCTAAAATTTGCTGCGTTTATTTTAGCGGCGTTTTTTGCGGCGCTTATAAACGCCGCTAAAAGCCTAAAAAAACGCCGCTAAAAGTCTGTTTTGCTGTAGTGGGTGTCATGACCAAGTGTGTATGCATGATATGTGCACGGATACAGAATATCAATTTTCCTCGCGAATGATTCCCCATCTACACATGGGTTAACATTGCCCCTTTTTCGTCAAGATGGTATTACTGACGTAATATCTTGTCATTTTGTTCAATCACCATTTTTGACAAAATCCAAAGAGATAGCCTCAGTTCAAACTTTTCTTCCACCAATATTTCTATCCCTTAAACTTGAGGAGTTTTAAACAATAGTCCTGTTTTAGGTTCTTGTACTATTTAGAAGTTCCCAGAGTAATATGCGAAACCCCTTTTGTGAAAGTGTCGTTAGTCCATTAATCATTATTTCAATGCGAAATGCTTTGAAAGAGATCATAACTATGGATAAGAACGAAGTTAGCTAGGAGCATAGCTCGAAACAAATAGGTTAAACAAAGATAGTAAATGCGATCAAGAAGGAAATTTATTGGCAATGCATTTTGAAACGAATGAAATAATTAAAGATAGCAAATTCAGAATGGGTAAGATGGAAACTAGGTACCCCAGATATCGTAGCCTGAGCTTTTCTGTTCAAACTTCTTGAGGATCATTTTAAGCTCAATATGTGTTTAGGAGATCTGGAGTACTTTGTCGATGCCCTAAGACACAACATACTTCTTCATTGTTAATTCAGCCATAGCAAGACTGTTGTATGCCCCCCTTTTGATCAAAATTTGAGCCGCCCTTCCCGGGTTTTCAACTCCAACCCCCTTTGGTCTCAAAGCGCCCTTTGCAGGTTTTCGCCTTTGGCCACTCCTTTTTCTTTCTTCTTTCTTTCCTTTCCTTTTTTGTTTTTTTTTTTTGGAAAATTTTTTTTATATCGAATCTAACTCACCGGATTGGGTAAGTCCTTGCCATCCATCTCGATTAATATCCATGCTTCCCCAGAACATGCCTCATTTGTTACATAAGGCGTTTACTTTCCTCTAGAGTCCTTTTGGATAAGAAGAATCCTTCTTAATACCAGGTCCCCCTCCTGAAATTCTCTTGAGTGAGCCTTTTTGTCGTAAGCCCGTATCATCCATTTTTGGTACATTCGACCATGAATACTTTCAATCAAGCTTACTGTAGACGTTCTGCTTCATCCAAAAAGGAATCTTAACTTCCAACAATTACTCCCCTTTTGTGAACCAATGAGAAAGATGTTGCCTCGGTGAAGGTCCTGGTCAACACTCACAAAGCATAGAAGGTAAATGGTAACTTCTTTATGCCAACTTTTACAAACATCAGTCATTTTTTCAAAAAAATTTGAATGGTTTTTTTTTTTTGCCTTTGCTGCACCGATATAGTGTCTGATCTTTCAACAGACTGTAAATTTGTGCAATTATGTTAAACATGTTTTTTTCCGGCATTCTTTATTGGCACTCCTTTTTTGGATTTGAATTTGAATTTGATGACTGTTGACTTTGTAATTTTGGCATATGAAGCGATTTTCACCCTCTTAGTGAGATAGCCAACGACCATGAATATGAATTGACGTTGGCTAAAAGCTTTTGAAGAGACTGGCTTGATAACGTCCGTGCCCCACATATAGGAAATCCACGTTTTAGTAGCTTAGGCGTGTCTTGATGTGATCATGCGATAACATCTTTGAATTCTTGGAGATAACTCAATGATGCCTTGCCTTATTCCTGCGATGAGCTTAAGCTTCTATCTTCATCTCCCTCGTTAGCTCGTAGTGTCCGCTAACACTTCGTAAGGTAGGATATACCATTTTTAACAAGTTAGGAAATGAGTTGCAATCTTTGTCATCTTCTAAGTCCTTGGATCCCTCTAGACACATATCCTACTAGAAAGGGAGTCAGTAACAGCGCCGCTCATGTCATTGATACCTGGGACCCATTGTGGGTATGAAAGTAAATTTCAGAGAATAAATGATTCCAAGAATGATTATTTATGAATGAAGAATAAAAGAATATTCAATAGAATATATGGTACGAAAGAAAAAAATATTTGTTCAAAAAGATGCATTTTACTGAAATAGTAATTCTGGACACAAAGCCTATTTCACAAAAGAAATCTTATTGCTTCTAGGCTTAATGCAACAAGTACGTTTTCTACATTACTCTAAGTAAGCTTCTAAATACTACAGGAATTTCTTCCGCAGTCTCATTGCCCAAAACGCTCCCAGGTTCATATTTCTACATTTGGTGCGTCATCTATCTTAACAATACCCATGTTGATGAATTTTTCCACCAATTTTTCGAAAGCAAGGCAATTTTCTATTGAATGCCCTGTGACCCCTGCGTGGTACTCACACTGGGCATTTAGGTTATACCATTCTGGGTATGGAGGTTGCATCGGTTTCGTGTAATAAGGAGCTACAACATGCATATCAAATAAGTTCTGGTATAACTCCCTATATGTCTTGGGAATAGGAGTGAACTGGGGTTTTTCTGAATTCGATCTTGGATTGGGTTTTTGCTTTGGGGGGACCAGATAACTAGTAACTACTTTCTTTGGCTGGTTCACTATAAACGGCTTCGAATAACCCTTGTTATACCCACTCGTGTTATTCACATCCTTGTCTTTCCTCTTCGGGGCGTTTGAAGCCCACTCTCCCTTTTTCTTTGTCTCTGCTAGGTCAAGAACAACAGGATTGACTTGATCCTCACCAAGACCCATCGGAAAGTGTAGCAGCACCGAAGTATCAGTCTGATATTGGGGTCCGATAATGGCAGGTACCGCATGCGAATGCGTGACTGGTTAAGTCGGGACACTTGTTGGGGAATAAACGATGTCTTCATCATCATCCACACTGTTGACCACTGGGCTACTCCTTTTTTCAAGTCCTCCGGCTAGTAACTGGATTAACTGGCCCATCATATTCTTTTGGAAATCTAGCATTTGTTCCCGCATTTCTTGTTGAATTTTGGTCAATTGCTCTTGCATCTGCATTTGTATTTGCTCTATTTGTAACATCCCTAAATTGGGCCTGGTAGGATTGGGCCCATTGGGCCTTGGGCGTAGGAGTGTTTAAAAATTTTGAGAACAAGAGAATGGCATTATTTCAAGTTGGACTTATTAAGAAGATGATTTTAGAAAGTTACGGGGTTCTACGAAGGTTCGAGTTCAAGTTGGGCCTTAGTAAAAGTTTGTGTTTAAGCCTATTAAGGAGAGATAGTAAGTGAAGTACCTTGAGGGAAGAGGTTCAAATCCCATCTTTTGCAAATTTTGGATTTATTTTTGTGTGCTCTTCCAAGTGTCAACCATGGCATTATTAAAGGAAAAAAATAAAAGAAAAATGAAATGATGACTAAAAAGATAAGGTAATGAGGAAAATAAGGAAAAAGAAAGGAAAGAAATAAAAGAAAAAGGATAATAAAGAAGTGGGAAAATAATAATGATGGAATTTGAAATAATGGAGTAGGTGAAAAAAATGCATGGAGGGTGTAATAGACCGATTTAGGATAGCCGGAACAGTGATCTCGGAATCACTAAACCGAGGATAGAGAAAATTATTTTCATGTTATTCTATGTGTATAACATGTTTATAAACATGCATGAAATTTTTGGTGTCTCAATTTTAGCGATTGAGGGCTTAATTTCGAAAAAAGGACTAAATCACATAAAGTGCTAAAGTTTAATTTTAATTGCTAGAGGTGCAAATTGACTAAGAAATATTAATTGGAGGTCCTTAAAGTACAATTTGGCCTTGTCTAAATGAGTAGGCCGGCCAAAAAAAATATAGGGACAAGAGCATTTATTTTGATCAAAAGTTGGTGATGTTAGGTGTTTTAAATGAATAGAATCAGAGGAATAAAGATGTTATCATCTTTTCACTATTCCTACATCTTCATCCACCGAAAATTGAAGAGAAATAAGGGTTATGGAGCTCAAAATTTTCAACAAACATTTCTCCTCACAAGTAAGTGATTTTTATGATCTTGCTTGATAAAAAATTGTACTTTTGGAATCCCCAAAGCTTAAGCTAGCTAATGAGGGGACTAATTTGTAACATGGTTGAGAGTCTAGGGACTTTCCATGAGAGATTTTATGCTGGTTCCAAGGTCTCGAAGTACTTTATCAAAGGTTCAATCAAAAACCTATCCCTCGTAATAGGTGACTCGGATTTTTGGTGTCGCGGGGAGCATAGCGTTACGGATTCCGAATAAGGTGTGTAATCTCATACCCTTCCATATACATATCTGAAATGGTGTGTAATCTCACACTTCTCTGAAAGTTTGTATGAAATATGCTGTTAATCTGTGGAAATACCGAATAAAACTAAAAATCGGCATCCGTAATCACTCGGGTGTGCGTATGATCGTAGTGGTAATCGTATTTCGTAATAAAACAGTTTCGGTTAGAAGCAGTGACGTGTTTTTGAAAAACCACTAAAAATAGGAGAAAAGGAATTAGAAAGTGAATAAGATATCAAATTAAATCTTACTGTGTCTATTTTAATATGGAAGAAACAGAGAAGAAAAATAAATTTTATATTCTGAGATATCTTGATTTTAGTGAGACTGGTTCTGATTAACTTCGGGGTTCACTTATCTGTTTTGGAAAAATCATATAAAATTGTACAAAATGAATTATGGGTTATAATTTATATGTATGGATTCCTTAGTGAGCCTATTTTCAAGAGAAACAAGTTGGAACAGTATATGAAAACCGTACAGTGATATATTTGAAATTAAGGTAAGAGAGGTCAGAATCATTGGACAGTGAAACAAGGGAAACTTTAAGGAATAAACTGTACTAAATGGCTAGGCCAAAAATTCTGGTAAAATTACAGTAAAGAGATATATGAGTCTAGTTTCAAGGAAATTTTACGGATCTAAATTTCGAGTTTCCTAACTTGATTTATAATCAATTTAGTTAGTATGACGCAGATGGACAATTTTAAATTTTTATGCCCAAATTAGTAGTTAAGTCCAGAATAGCGAAATTACCCCGTTTGGGCCTAAAATAGATTTTTGACCCAATAGTTCCGAAGAGACTCAAATAGAATTCTGTGCCACTCGAGGCGATAGTAGGCCTTCGGAAACACCGTTGAATATGAAATTACCGAAATTCCCTAGGTTGCGATATTACTAAAATACCCTTGAAGGGTAAATTACCGAAATACCCCTGGGTTGCAAAATTACCGAAATACCCTTGGTGGGTAAAATTTCTGAATTTCCCTTAGAGAGTAAATTATCGAATTACCCTTAGTGGGTACGATTACCAAATTATGAAAATGCCCTTACGGGCCGAATTACGAAAATGCCCCTAATGGGCCGAATTACGAAATGTCCCTATGGACCGAATTACGAAAATACCCTTTATGAGCCAAATGTGATATTTGATATATGGGCAGTTTGATATTTGTGATATGGGCCAGAGTGTGTAATTTCACACTTATCTCATGGGTTAGATATTATACCGTAAGCATTAGAATAAATCGTAAAATTTGTAAAATCGGAAAATATGGTATAATAACACTTTTTGTGTAGATGCATGAAACCGGTATTAAGGTTGTGGGAATTACGGATTTCCCCTTAATGGGTTATTTTGTTAAAAAGTGATATTTTGGGCCATATGAATTATTTTGATAAATTGGCCAAGTGTGAAATTTGAAAAAAAAAGGCCTCATGTGATTAATGGGCCAAAATTTGCTAGATCGATTAATGGGCCAAAATTTGCTAGATCGATTAATGGGCCAAAATTTGTTAGATCGATTAATGGGCCAAAATTTGCTAGATCGATTAATGGGCCAAAATTTGCTAGATCGATTAATGGGCCAAAATTTGTTAAATCGATTAATGGGCCAAAATTTGCTAGATCGATTAATGGGCCAAAATTTACTAGATCGCTTAATGGGCCAAATTGTTAAGATTGATTAATGGGCCAAATTGCTAGATTGCTTAATGGGCCAACTAGTATTATGGGCCTTATGATGAAATTATTCTATGAATATTGTTATGCTTTGTATATGCATACATGATTGCATGGGTTGGGATAAAATTGAAGAGAACTACTACTGGCTCTGCCACAATCTAGTTCGGTGACTCTGTCACAATCCAGTTCGGTGGCTCTGCCACAATCTAGTTTGGTGACTCTGTCACAATCCAGTTCGGTGGCTCTGCCACAATCTAGTTCGGTAACTCTGTCACAATCTAGTTCGGTGGCTCTGCCACAAACATTTTAAATGGCTTTATGCCTGCGATTGGTATGTTGGCGGGGTAGGTTGACTTGATCCCCACAGGTTGCTGGTTGGTACGGGTGGTGTGTAGCGGATGGAAATTAGGTTTGGTTTGGGATTTGCATATCATATGCATATTATATTCATGTTATTATGTTATAATTGTAAATGGGCTTAGGCCCAAAATATTGTTATGTGTGTTCCGACCCAGTGGATGATGGTAAAGGGATTATACACTGAGTTCTTGTAACTTACCCCCTTTCTCTTAACCTTTTCAGGTAATGCTCAGTGACGTGGACTTGGGCCTTGGATGACTCGATGGAGACCATACTTTAGAAATGTTTTATTTGGACTTCGAACTACTTTCTTGTTTATTTTATTACTCTACTATTTTGGGTTAAATGTTGTAATCAAGCCTCGGATTTTCTTTTAAAATGCTTCTGCAACTCTATTCCCAAACGTCCCATTTTCGTAAATTGTTTATTTCAAATATATTTTCACAACCAAAAAGGTTTTTTAAAGAAAATTACGTTTTCAAGTAAATAACAATTGCTTAAGTATTTTGGGTTTTAACAAAGAGGCTGTAATTCTCAAACAAGTTTTTAACAACCTCAAAGATGGTTTGAAAAAAAAAAAACTTCCATGTGACACACCAGATTCGGGCTTAACGTCTAGGCTGGGTTTGAGGTGTTACACTATTCTTTCCAACCTTCGGTCCATAGCTTTCTAGGTTAACCGAAATAACTTCACCTAATTAGGACCTTTCTACAAATTTTAACGCATATGATGAGATATAATGCAAATGCATGAAGTGCAATGCAAATGCATGGAATGAATGCAAAAAGAAAAAGAGGCGTTGATTATGAATTCAATTCCATTAGAAGAACATTTCTAGAAAATAAATTTCTTTACATAAAACGGATTGCATATACGGCTTTGTCCTCATAGTCCAGGTGAAAACACCAATCCGTTTCTTCGTATCCGGATGTTATGGTTGTGTCCCGTGAACTTTCTCAATAGATGCCTCTTCTAGCTCCTTGTTGCTTGGTCTAGGCCGTACCTCTTCACTCACTTATCCTCCGCGATGTTCATAAGCTTCTTTAAGAAAAATGATGACTTGTATTCTTCTGCGGACTATCAGCTCTCTCTCGTTGTTTACCTGGACTATATTTGAACGACCGTATTATAATCCACTTTATCAAGTAACCCATTTCCTTATGACAAACTCTTCTATTTATCAATCGAATATTAATCAGCACCTCCTTTCTAAGATGATGCGGTGCGATGCGATGCGATGCAATCATAAACAAAACAAAACATGTTAGCACAGCATAAATAAACAAAATAGAGTACCTATCCGAGTGGCCACTAGGGGTTTAACATAGTTCTACCTAAGGTGGGCTCCTAGGGTTCACTACATGCGGTTTGGTTCTAAAGAGAGGTACCCGAACCAGTAGATTTCTCAATCCTCACCCATTATAGGCTCATACGGACCCAGTTCGGTTCAGGGTAATACATTTCCCTATGGCTGCACGGAGATGAAAATCTCACAAAGACATAGGTACGGATGTATCCCGAAAGCGATTCACTATCCTGCACGAAGGTGAAAACTTCACGAATGAGTAGCTTCTCACTCCCACTTAAAGGGGTAAGACCGAAATGGTCCCTATGCAATATGATGCTCAAAAGTGAACTAAGTATGATGAAAATGCCATTCAATCAAAATAAAACAAAACAATTCAGTATTTCACACACAGCTTAAAACAAGCAAGAAATAAAACACCTACTCGGGTAACCACTAGGGTTTGGCTTGGTCCTACCTAAGGTGGGCTCTTAAGGCTTGCTATATGAGGTTCGGTTCTAAAGAAAGGGTACCTGAACCAGCAGATTCCTCAATCCTCACCCATTATAGGCTCATATGGATCGAGTTCGATTCAGGGGAATACATTTCCCTATGTCCATGCGGAGGTGAAAACCTCACGAAGACATAGGTACGGATGTATCCCGGAAGCAGTCCACTAGCCCACGCGGAGGTGAAAACCTCACGAAGGCATAGTTTCTCACTCCCACTTAAGGGTACGACCACAATGGTCATGCAATGCAATGTGTGCAAGAAAATAATAATCATATGTCCAGATAAAAAATTTTAATCAAAACTTTCAAATTTTTGACAAAGGACAGAAAATAATCAATTTTACGGCTTGACTCTCTTAGGTCCCCAGTGGAGTCGCCAAGCTGTCGTAACCATTTTTTTTGGAAACAACGGGGGTCGACTTTGGTTTTGAAAACGAAAATAAAAATGGGAGTCGCCACCAATCTTTTTTGATGAGGTGTGATCGGGTCACCTCGTAATTCGGTCATTTTAATAATAAATTTAATTTATTAAAACAACAGTTTTGGTCTACGAAATTTAGAAAACGGGTTCGGGAGTCGGTTACGTGCGAGGAAGGGTTAGCACCCTCGTCACTGCCAAACTTGGTACCTAATTGATTATTAATGACCTAATGTCGAAAATCGGAAAAGATTTTAAAATACGAATCCTTTAAAAGATGTTTGGGTAATTCGAATAGGATATCGAAATTCTCTTCTTCCGAAAAGATGAAATACTACATCCAGCACGTTAGGACACGATGTTTCAACCCTCGGTACCGAGATCATTTCATGATTTCCAAAATTCAAATGTTGCGATTTTAAAAGAATATTCCACTATTTGGCCAAACCAAAATACCGAAACCCAGCACGATTGGGCACGATTTCTCGAATGTCCAAACACGAAATATTGCCTTATTTAAGAAAACACGGTCAAAATTTTAGAAGGATATTTAGTCATTTAGACGAACGAGAAATCGGAACCCAGCACGATTGAGCACGATTCCTCGAACTTCTAAATACAGAATATCAATCATTTTAAAACCTAATGTATGGAATAAAGGTTAATGAAACAAGTAGTAATACAATGCTACATACGTGACAGGATAAATACGTTAATAATAATGATATGAAATTCAAAAATAAAATGAGCAAGATAAGATATATATTGCATAAATTTCGAGTAAATAAATAAGGACATGTAATAATAATAATATAAAACAATAAAAATATTATATTAATATGAACAATACATATATATAATATTAGTGGTAAAATAGAATAATAAAAACTATAATGATGAAAATAATAGTAGTAATAACAATAGGAAATAAGAAATATAATAATATTGTATATAAAACAATATAATGTAATAATGATATTAGAAATAAAACAAATAATAATATTGAGTATAATAATAATAATAAAATAAGTATGATAAATAATAAAATGGTAGAAATAATGTTAAGAATAATACTTAAAACGATTTTTGAATATAATATAATAACATTAAAACAATAATGGTACAAAAATAATAATATTACAAATAAAAATAATAGGATAGTAATAGAAATAAATAATAGTAACATAAATAAATAATAATAATAATAATAATAATAATAGTTATAATAATGATGAAAATACTAATAAGTATAAAATAGATATGTTAAGTAATAATATTAGTAGCTAATAAACATTTAATAAAAATATATATGTATAAAATATAGTGTAGTAATAGTAATAATAGTAAAGGAATAAAATAATAATAATAATAATAATAATAATAATAATAATAATAATAATAATACATATAATAAAAGTAATGAATTTAATAATAATATAATTAAAGTAATTAAAAGTGACTAAAATTGAATTAAGAACGGAATTCTTGGGGTAAATTTGAAAATAAAAGAGAAGGAAGACCCTTATTATAGCGCGCTGAAAGGTGGAGGGACTGAAACAAGAAAAACCCCCTTTTTTAAAGCGCACAACATGGAAAGGACTAAAATGAAATCTGCCTAAAAATTTGGGGTCAAAATTAAAACGCAGAAAACTTGATTCCGAATTGGTAAAAGGCGGAGGGACTAATGCAATAATAAACCCCAAAAGTAAAAACACGCGGATCCTCCTG
Organism: Gossypium australe; assembly: GCA_005393395.2. Lineage (NCBI taxonomy): Eukaryota > Viridiplantae > Streptophyta > Magnoliopsida > Malvales > Malvaceae > Gossypium > Gossypium australe. Next base: position 27,032,640 of record CM016614.1, on the reverse strand, counting down.
GACGGGTCGGGTCGACGCGCGGATCTTGGGCAAAACGGCGTCGTTTTGGGCATTAAAGGTCATCCCAAAACGACGACGTTTTGGGAGGCTATTTAAGGGCCAAATTTCTGAAAAAAAAAACATTTGTCTCCTGCTTTTAAAAAAATCTAACCCTTCCTTCTCTTTTTCTCTGCAGGTTGGAGCGTCGATGGGGATTCCGGGGAGACGCCACCGCGGGCTCCGTCGTCGGCGCTGCCGCGCACAGCAGTCGGAGCCCCGAAAAGGCAAATTTTTTATTTTTTATTTATTTTTTATATATATATATATATGTATGTATGTGTGTTTGAATAATAATAAAAAAAGGAATTCGAAATAACGAAAATAAAAGAATATAAAAGAAAAAAAAAACTTAACACAATTTTTTTGTCTTTCTTTCCTTCGAATGTTGTTGCTGTTTTTGTGTAACATCCCGAAATTGGGCCTAGGAGAATTGAGCCCAATGGGCCTTAGGCATAGTAGCGTTTAAATTTTTGGAGAACAAGAGATCGGCTTAAATGCTAGTTAGACCCATTGGATAAGTGATTTTGGAAGGTTAGAGGGCTTCTATGAAGTCCCGGGATCAAATATTGCCTTTGGGGAAATTTTGGTTTTAGGTGAAAAAAACCCTGGAAGTTGGCAGATATGCCTTAAGAATAAAATATGGAGAAAATAACACAAAAGGAGTGTGTGGTGTAGTGGCAAAGTGACGCCACTTAGGGGACAAGGGAGTGACGCCACAAGGGAAGGAAGGAGGTCCAAGGTTCAAGTCTTGGCTTTTGCATTTTGGTTTCTTTTTGCTTGGACCTTAGAATTTGACCCATAGTTTATATTTAGTTGCGCATGGTTTAAGACACAAGAGGAGCTTGTGGCCAAGTGGTTAGCGGCGTGGATTATGTTGCAAGGGAGCCTGGGTTCGAATCTCATGAGAAGCAAGGGAGTATTTATTTTGCGGATTGGACGACAAGAGTTTCAGTTGAATTTAAACTCTACTGACGAAGGGATCCCACATCGGAAAGACACAAAGAATGAAGGTGAAGAGCTAGCTATATAAGGAGCATCCTAAGAGGAGAGTAAACACATCTTGGAGGGCGTTTGGGCACAAGAGTGGTCGGAGCGCGGATTAGCCCCAGAGTCCTATCAGGTGTGTAACTCTCTCTACTCTAGCTGTAGAGCGGCAAATGCCGAAATGCCGGTTACACGGCATTAGTAGCCACACGAGCGTGCGAGCGCATGTGTGGGGCTTCGACGCGATAGTTGAGGCCATCAGTAGTATTCTCGTGGGTTGGGGCTGCTTGGGCCTCGATGGGCCGAAGTGGGCCCAATGGGCCTGTGGGCCCATATGAGTAAATTGCATGATTGGTTAGTATATGTTGAACTAGACTAGGTGGAAGTTATATACGTGGCTAGATTTGTGCTAGGTGGGCCACACGAGCGTGTGGGCCCGGATGGGCCGAAATCGGGTTTTAGGCCCAATCGTCCGGTACAACCGGAAATGGTAGCTGAGTCGCTAGTGGTGACATTAGGCCTTCGAAAAGGCCATTTTAGTTGTGAATTACGAAAATACCCTTAGTAGGTAAAATTACGATTATACCCTTAGAGGTTGATTAGCATGATTATGTTGTTTAGTTTTGGCCGATTGTAGGGGAAGGCTTGATCTCGCATATCTCGGGTTATGGCTAGTGCTCGAAAAGTGTTAAGGAAGGGGGATCTAGTGCGTTAGATCTTGATCTACGGGATTTGATAGTCGCATTAGTAACCAGGTGTGTAAACTAACATACTTCTTGCTTTGTATATGTTTGATAAACTGATTGATTGGTAAAACCGAAACAGTATGGTTGAGTGATATGATACCCTATGGGGTATGTGCACGGATTCAGGTAAGTCCGTTTCATTATGAGTACTGTTATTGATACATGATGTCATGATTTATGATGTATGTGCTATAAGATGCAACATTAAACATGTTTGCATGATTTTGAATACTATACATGAGTTGGTATGATGATGGGTGATATGAGAGGAGGGGGCAGTGATATTTTGTGCTGACGAGCACCAGTGTTTTGGTAACACAACTTTGTGACTTTGGGTCACCAGAGGTTTGGCACCTCCAGAGGTTTGGCACCTCAGCGTCTCGTCCCCGTGGTTTCGCATCACAGTGGGTTGGCCCCACAAGGTGGTATTGAGGGATTGACGCCAGTGATTTGGTATCACACGATGGGTTGGCCCCATCACTCGATTATTGTGACTACGGTCACCAGTGGTTTGGTACCACATTTGTGTCTTTGGGACACCAGAGGTTTGGCACCTCATTGCTACTCGTCCCTGTGGTTAACACCACCGTGGGTTGGCCCCACTTGAGATATGGGATCGTCTGCTAGTGATTTGGTATCACACGATGGGTTGGCCCCATCATTGGATTTGTGACTTCGGTCACCAGTGCTTTGGTAGCACAAACGTGTCTTTGGGACACCAGTGGTTTGGCACCACATTGACGGATATTGTGTCTTTGGGACACCAGTGTTTTGGTAACACATTGTGACTATATGTCACCAGTGGTTTGGCACCACCAGTGGTTTGGTACCACATGGGGTAGAAAAGGTGAATGGATGGTTAGGAGTGGGTGCATATTAATTGGATGCATGATGATTATGTTATGTTTGCATATGATGTTTTGCTAATCCGGGAAAAAGGGTTGCACACTGAGTCTTGGTGACTCACCTTTTTCCTTTAACCATTTCAGGTATTGCATAAAGCTGGACCGAGATCGGAGAGGACAAGGTGGCCCATGCCGAAGATGATGATTTAATATTTTATGCTTGGTTTTGATATAAGTACTTTATTTGAATTATTGGGTTGTAATAAAGGCCATTTTATTATTTTGGTATTACTTTAACCATGGTTTATCTGATTTGGATTTCTATGTGAAAATGGTTTTAATTCCAGTACCCTATTTATAAAAGTATGTTTAATAAAGTATTTTCAGACAATTTGTAACTTCTAAAGTTTGCATATTGCTTTAAATGAACATGGTTTTCAAAAATTGAATTCTTTCATGCTTTATGCTAAGTTAATAAAGATTTTCATCCGACTTTCCCCAGTGACATAACCAGATTCGGTCGTAGCGAATGGGCCGGGTTTGGGGATGTTATATTTTGCTTATTTTTTTTGCTCGAAATCTTGTTTCTGTATTAATGAAAAAAAAGGCCGAATCCCCCCCACTTTTACAAATGATTTGAATCGGCTTTTATAGCCAATTTTTTACAACTTTCTTTGCTTTCTGTCCTTCCTTTTTTAATGCCTTGCAGGTGACGGCGCAAGTTGCTGGGCGGTGACAGTGACAGTGGCGGCGTCAGGGCGGTGGGTCAGAAGACCCTAGGTGCGCTGCACCTAGGGTTTAGTCTTTTGTTTTTTCTGATTTGGGGGTTAATTTGGTTATTGGGCTAAGTTTTTTTGGTTTGGCCTGATTGGGTCTTTAGTGGGTTAGTCTGTTTGGGTTAGTGGGTTTGTTTCTGGTTTTAGGTGTAAGGAAATGGGCCCCAGGCAATTTGGGCCTTCTACACACGCCATTGTTGGTTTCAGATTCTACAATCTCGATAGGGAACTTGCTGGCAAGAACGTTAATTTAGAATAGTAGCAGTCCCTCAAGGCATGCATCTCAGTTTCATTGCTTGCGCCACAACGTTTACAACAAGTTTCAGGGTTGTTCAACGTCCTCCAACTTTGGCAACTGTTGGAAGGATTCCATTGCATAGCCGCCAGGCAAAGAGACGCACTCTTGGGGGTAAGAAGGACCTTCAGATTTTTCTATAAGCACTCTTGACAGAGTATTTTCCATCACAACTTGGATGCCAGATAAGTTTATCTTCCCGATTACCTTCGAAAAGCTGAATGTTAAGGATTGCTTCAGCTTCGTCCACTCTAAATTCATTTCGTATGACATCCTCTTTTCATCTCCCCATTGTAAAGTCAATTAGACTGGGTGCAAGGGAGATTGATTGAGAAAGAACTTGTAAACACCTGTGATGGGAATCCCATTGTCTCCTCTGATTTGAATATTTTTCCCATTGCCAACTCTCCATCTTGCTTCGAGCTCAATGACTCTTTTTGACTCCGTTGAAAATAAATTTATGAACACAATATGAAAATATGTTCTTACTAAAAATTTAAAGGGTTGATCCATTTAATAAAAATTGGGTAAAACCCAAAATAGTACTTTTAAATATATATATATGAAGCCCAAACATTAAACTTTGTTTATAATGAATTAAATATTTACAACCCAACCCATAAAATAAATTTGGAGTTTTCCATTGAAGATTCCTAACTTTAAATAAAATAATATGCTATTTCTTTTTTTCTTCTCTTGCCTTGTTCTTTGCAGATTTCTCCTATTTCCTTTGTTTATAATATGTTGCTCTTATATGTGAAAGAAGCCTACTGGCTTAACTCAGTCCCGAAAGTCTGGAAGGATCTTAGTAAAATTATAAGATCGAAAAATGGGCTTTATGGGAGAATGCCTCTTTTTTTTTTTTACCAAAGTTTATTTTAGTTTTTCTTCTCTTATTTAAACTCTATTTTTAATTTTCCACTTAAACTCTAATTAACCTAGAGTTGTTGTAGTCACATATTGCTAAGAATTTTAACTTATAAATAGGCCTTAGTTACTCTAGGTTTTATACAACAAAAATATTTAGATTGAGAGAATTTTTTTCTTTGTTTCGAACGGTTTTTTTTGTGGGGTTTCGAGTTTTCTTTTAATTCTCTCCATCTTTTATGCTCTCCTTTATTATAATGAAATTTCATTTTGCTCATGATTTTTTATCCTCTTGTGAGAAGTTTTTCCACGTAAAATTTGTGTGTCTGATCTTTTGAATTCTTATTTTCTTCACTATGTTTGTTATTTAATCGAATTTATCCCCTACAAAATGGTATCAGAGCTAATTCAATTTTCGCAGTCAGCCCGTTCAAATATGGCAACGTCAATGTTCGATATTGAGAAGTTTGACGGAATTGCAAAATTTCAATTTGCAGCAAGTTCAAATGACAACAATACTGGTTCAGAACGGTCTGAAAAAGGTTTACAGGGAATAAGCCCATAGATATGGATCAGTCAAAATGGGAAGAGCTCGATGAAAAGGCTCTATCCACTATTCAATTATGTCTCACGAATAATGTGTTACAGGAGATTTTGAAGGAGAAAACAACATCTATGTGATGGAAGAAACTAAAAGCCTTGTATATGATGAAATCTCGAGCCAACATGTTAGTATTAAAACAACGTCTCTACACATTCAGAATGGCCGAAGGTAAGTCCACCAGAACTCATATTAACGAGTATGTTCCCTTCTTAATGACTTAAAGAATCTTGAAGCAGAGATTAGTGACAAGGATCAAGTTATGTTATTATACTCTTTGCCCTCTTCTTATAAAACTTTCGGGGAAACTCTGATTTATAGGAGAGATCATCTCTCGTTCGAGGATGTGAAGGGGAATCTTCTGAGTAAGGATCAACTCAACAACGAGTCAGGCCCAAAAAAAAAAATCAAATGGGAAAGCCTCAGTTCTAGTTACAAAAGGTAAACAACAAACCAGAAAGACAGATCAAAACAGTTTTAAAGTAAGGTCCAAATCCAGAAATCGTGACAAATATTGTGGCTATTGTAAAAAGGTGGGCCACATTAAGGTAGAATGTTGGAAACTTCAAAATAAAATCAAAAGAGATGTTGAAATCGACGAGAAAGATAAGCAGAAAGCCGAAGTTACTAATGCTAGTGTAGCTGAGGATAGAGGTGACAATTTTTTATTAGTGTTAACGAGCGAAAGCTCTCATCTTACTCCCGAATGAATATTAAATTCAGGCTGCTCCTATCACATGTGTCCCAATAGGGATTGGTTCTCCACGTATAGTTCAGTTAAAGGTGGAGTTGTGCTGATGGAGAATAACTTTTCATGTAAAATATCCAAAATTGGAACAGAACAAATTAGGATGCACGATGGAATTATTCGGACACTGCCAGATTTCAAGTATGTTCCCGATTTAAAGAAAAATCTTATCTCATTGGGAATTTTGGATTTTAACGATTGCAAGATAGTCATTGAGTTAAATGGCTTGAAAGTTTCTCGTGGGCCTCTTGTTATGATGAGAGGACAGAAAAAGGGCAACCTATATGTTCTACAAGGGTCAACGGTTACTGGTGCTACTACGATTACCGAAGAAAAACTGAAATCGCCACCATGTTGTGACGACACGTTGTGACTCTTTCTCCATCGATTTCGATTCAACCAAAATTTGGCACATGCGACTAAGTCATATGAGTGAGAAATGTATGATAATCTTGTGCAATAGAGGTCTTCTCAAAGACATTGGAGTTGGTAAGTTAGGTTTCTGTGAGCATTGTGTTTTCAAGAAACAAACCTGAGTTAGTTTCGATTCAACAGTGCACAGAACAAAAGAGACTCCAGATTACATTCATTATGATTTATGGGGTCCATCTTCTGACATCTCCAATGAGGTTATCAATATTTTCTACCTTTTATTGATTATCACTCTAGAAAAGTTTAGGATTATTTCTTGAAACAGAAAAGCAAAGTCTTCGGAATCTTCAAAAAGTGGAAGACACTGTTAGAAAAACAAATCGGAAAATTTATGAAGCGGTTGAGAACGGATAATGGTATTGAGTTCTTGTAATGACCCAAAATTCACGGGCATTGGAAAAAGTACATTATCAGGCCTCCGTCTTAGTAAATCGAGTTCATAAATATTTATTAGGAATATTTGTGAGTCTAGTTGTGTGTTTAATTAGGCTTTAATTAAGTGAATTTAGCTTAATTAAGAGTAATTAGGAAAAAGGACTAAATTGAATAAGGGGTAAAAATTGAATTAAAGATTAAAAGAAAATATAAAGGACCAAAATAGAAATTATGCCATTTTTCCCAATTGAGGCGGCAAATGAATTGAAAAAATCTGAGATTTTTCTTAGATTTCATGCATTAATTATTATTATTATTATTATTATTATTATTATTATTATTATTATTATTTAATTGATATTATATTATATTATGAAATAAATTAAAATAAAGATAAATGTATGGTAATAAAATATACATATATAATAATTATTTGTACAATTGTATATATTTATTTAATTACTTTTTTTATTTAAGTAAATAGATTTTTATTATATTAAATTATATAAAATAAATAAAACAAGGACAATTGGATGGTGATGATGATAGGTAAGTGTAAAATATATGTGTGTACACATGTAATATAAATATTCGTTATTAAATAGATATTTATTATAGTAATTATTATTATTATTATTATTATTATTATTATTATTATTATTATTATTATTATTATTATTATTATTATTTATGAAATTAATAAAGTAAATAAACATAAAAGAATAAAGAAAGAAAAAGAATAAAAGAAAGAAATGAAGGAGAAAAGAAACAGAGAAGCATTCGAACAGGGAGAAAGAAAGAGGGGAAGAAAAGAAAAAAAGGGAAATTAAGGTTTTGAAGCTTTAAGCTTTAATTGGTAAGTCAATTAAGTCATTTTCTCTTAATTCTGATGTTTTAGAAGCTTTAGAACAAGGCTTTGTTAAATTTAAGTTGAATTTTTGAAAGTTCTTAGGTTTTTTAATATAGTTCATGTTGAACAAAATGATGAATTAAGGGTTTAATTGATAAAATTTCTAGTTAGAATTGATTAAGGGATTAAATTGTAAAAGAAGCTATAAGTTTTGTGTTAGAGGGATTAAATTGAAATAAATTTGAAATTATGGTTTTAATATGAACATTGAGTAGTTAAGTTGAATTTGGTAGGAAATTGAGTAAAAATAAGGTATGAATTAAGATAGGAAAGTAAGTGAATTTAGTTAGGACTAAATTGAAATTAAGATAGAAATTGAATAGAAATTCAATTATTTAATATAAATTGGTGTTGTATTAATAATGAAAAACTATTATTATTTTCGTGGCTAATAAAGAACCCGAGGCATCGGCACACAAAGGAAATGAGAAGGCTATTGAGGACTAAAACGAGAAATTCACGGTTTGTATTACTATAATTCAAACTACTATTTATTAAATGTTATATTTAAATTTATATGTATGGTAAGTAAAATTATAAGGTAAGTATCAATATTGAATTGAATGAAATTGAGATGAAGTATGATTATGTATGAATATTTGATAGTATATTGTTGGAAAGTGGAAAATTGTATCGAATTGAATTGTACATTGAAAGTGAAAATTGAAATTGAGAAATTATTTGAATACCCTATTAACTAGTCGGGTTGAGTCGGATATAGTTGGCATGCCATAGGATTGGAAGAGTACGGGAATTTATCGGCTTTGCCGATCAGGCACTATATGTGTCGTATCAGGCACCACGTGTGTCGTTTCAGGCATTTTATGTGTCGTATACTGCTTTTGATATATTGATCAGGTACTGAGTACTGTTTTAGGCACAATGTGCCATACTGGTGTGTTTGGTTGGAATCTATGTATCCGCCAAGGTCCGGGTTTGTTAATAGGGTGAATATTCGAAATGAGAGAATTGAATATATTTGATTGATCGTATGATTAAAAGTATGAGAAAAAAATTGTTAGTCGATTTGTGAATTGAAATTGTATGTGAGATTTGGAAACATGAACCTAAGGTTCATGAATTGATCAAGTTCAAGTTATTAAGATATGATATTGTTGATGAATTATTATATATGAAATATGAAATTGAATGTAAATTAGTTCTTATGATTTATAAATTTTACATGTTTAATGTTATATAACTAATATTTATAATTCATTAAAGTTATATAGTATGAATTATGGTAATACCACTGAGTATGAAATACTCAGCGTATGGTTATTTCCGTGCGCAGGTCAGTAGAAGTCAAAAGTCTCGGTTCAGCATCCAGATCAACCCCGACTTCAGCACAACTTTGGTGATGTATTTTCTTTTCCTTTTGGTAAACGTGGCATGTACCCAGGTCATATATATAGGTCATATGATTTTGGTTATAAAGTATGGATGGTTTGTAATGTTTTGAACTTAGTTTTAAGTGAAATGGTAAAGAGTATATTATAAAATTTGGCATTAAACTTGAATAGAAAAATAAATGAAGTTATTAGTCAATTTGAATGATATTATAAATGTTTAATTATTAGATTACTATGTTAATGAATTAGTTATGATATAAGTGTATTTGAGTATAAATTGTTTTTGGTTGAGCCATTGGTTTTGGATTGGTTGCGGTTTGAAAATTGCAAGGAAAGTTAGATGTTTATAAAGGGGTTATATTGAGTTTCAAAAAAAAATTTACGAAAAATTTCTGGAGTATTCGAACAAGTCCCGTTCCACTTCTAATACATATTTTGGGCCTCGAAGGTCCATCAAAGGATTTAATCGTTAATTTATAATATGTATGTTATTTATTTGTGAATTAATCGTAAATTGTCTGATATATCTAGTAATGCCTCGAAACCCTGTTCCGGTGACAGTTTAAGGTTAAGGGGTGTTACAGTTCTGTTCGTTAGAATTTAATGATTTATGCAAACGAGAAGGAATTGAAAGACATCGAATTATTGTTGGAACTCCACAACATAAAGGAGTTGCAGAAAGAATGAATAGAACTTTACTTGAAAAGACTCAATGCATGCTTTCTAATGCAAGTTTAGGGATGGAATTTTGGGCTAAAACTGTAAACCTGGCAAGTTATTTGGTAAATTGATCTCCTCATCGAGCATTGAACGGTATAGTTCCAGAAGAGAATAGGTCTGGTAATCTTCCCAATTATTCTAATCTTAAAATTTTTGTTGCCCTGCTTATGCTAAAGCTAGCCAGGGAAAGCTCGAACCAAAGGCCATTAATGCATCTTTTTGGGATACTCTACCAATACAAAAGGTTTTAAGTTGTGGTGTTCAAAATCCGACAAAATAACTTTTAGCAAAGATGTTACGTTTGATGAATCTGCCATGTTTCAATTAGAAAAGGGGACTTTTACTTTTAAAGACACAACAAATCAAAATTTCTCAAGGAAGGTGGAGTCAAAAGCCGAAACAGAGGGCGACTCTTGATAAGAAAATGCCCAACGTGGTAATAACGCGACGAAGAAAGGTCTTGTCCCGACGAAGAGTCAGACGATGTCACTACGACACAACAATATTCTTATTCTTGCAAGTTTGAAGCTATTCCAGATCTATTTGGGGCTCCATCCAACCCTCAGGTACCCTCACCATCTCGTAACAGGAAAATATGAGAAATCCAACCACCATAGAAATATTGTGAAGGAAACCTAGCGGCTTATGCTCTAAATGTTGTGGAGTGCATTGGTTCAACCGATCCTTTGTGTTATTATAAGGTAGTTCAAGCTTCCGATTCTAGTAAACGACTCATTGCAATGGAAGAATAGACAGAATCGCTTCAAAAGAATGAGACTTGGAGGCTAGTTAAACAACCCATCGGTAAAAGAATCATTGTTTGTAAATGGGTGTTTTAAAAGAAGGAAAGTTTGAGTCCTAACAACACTAGGTACAATGCAAAATTGGTTGCAAAGGGCTACAATCAAGTGGAGGGAGTTGATTTTCATGATGTTTTCTCTCCCATTGTAAAACATACGTCTATTCGGGCACTTTTGGCTCTTGTTGCATCAAATAGTCTTAAGTTAAAGCAGTTAGATGTAAAGATTGCTTTCCTTTACGGTGACCTTGAAGAGGACATATACACGCAACAACCAGAAGGCTTTAAATTTGAAGGTAAAGAAGATCATGTTTGCCTCTTACAAATGTCTTTGTTCGGTTTGAAGCAGTCTCCTCGGTAGTGGTATAAAAAGTTTGACTCATTCATGTTGAGTATTAGTTTTTCTCGAAGTAGGTATGATAGTTGTGTTTATCTACAATGTCTTGATGATGCTTCTTTTATATATTTTCTACTTTATCCTGATGATATGTTAATTGCAGCAAAGAATCCATTTGAAATTGATCGTCTTAAAATCATGCTTAACTCTAAGTTCGAGAAGAAGGATTTATGTGTAGCAAAGAAAATTTTGAGGATGGAAATTTTGAGAGATAGACATTCCAGGAAATTGTTTTTATCACAAAAAAGTACATCAAGAAGATCCTTGAGTAGTTTTAGATGCAAGATGCAAAACTGGTAAGTAATTCTTTAGCTGCACACTTTAAACTCTCAATTCCAGATTCTCCATAGAATGAAAAAGATGAAATATATATGTCAAAAGTATCTTATTCAAGCGCAGTTGGAAGTTTGATATATGCTGGTATGCACTCGTCCTGATATTTCACATGCTGTTAGTGTTGTTAGTCGATACATGGCCAATCCTAATAAGTTGCACTGGCATGCGATTAAGTGGATTTTCAGATATTTACAGGGTCGCTCTAACATGTGCTTAGATTTTGGAAGAACTCAAAGAGGTTTAGTTGAATATGTTGGTTCTAATTATGCAGGAGACTTAAATCGAAGAAAGTCTCTCACATGTTACCTATTTGCTTTGGGAATTGTGCCATTGGTTGGAAAGCGACACTTCGGGATACAGTGGCTTTGTCGACTACTGAAGCAAAATACATGGCAATTACAAAAAGCAATAAAAGAAACAATTAGGTTAAGGGGCCTATTCAGTGAACTGGTAAGTGAAAATGGGGCAACTGTCGTATATTATGATAGTCAAAGTGTCATAAATTTCACCAAATATCAAATGCATCACGAGAGAATGAAGCACATAGAAATTCGTTACCATTTTGTTCAAAAGGTGATTAGTCAATGAAATGTTCAGATTCTTAAAATTGACATAGAAAACAATCCGACCGACATGTTGATAAAGATCCTTCCAATTTCAAAGTTTGAGCATTGATTGGACTTAGTAAGTATCCAACGAAGAATCAGTTAAGCCCGTAACAGGGCTCAGCAAGGGAGTTGGTCCAAATACAAGTCAAGGTGGCGATTTGCGGGAGAATGTATCTTATTTTGACCAAAGTTTATTTTGGGTTTTCTTCTCCTAATTAAACTCTGTTTTTAGTTTCCCACTTAAACTCTAATTAACCTAGAGTTGTTGTAATCATTTATGCTACGAATTTCAGCCTAGAAATAGGCCTTAGTTACTCTAGGTTTTATACAACAAAAATATTTAGATTGAGAGAATTTTATTCTTTGTTTCGAAGAGTTTTTCTTGTGGGGCTTCGGGTTTTCTTTTAATTCTCTCCATCTTTTGTACTCTCCTTTATTATAATGAAATATCCTTTTGCTTGTGGTTTTTTATCATCTTTTGAGAAGTTTTTCCACGTAAAATATGCGTGATCGATCTTTTCAATTCTTATTTTCTCTACTCTGTTCATTGTTTAATCAGGTTTATCCCCTACAGGCTTTGACAAAAAATAAGACTTTTTTTTAAATGGGTCGAACATTGAGGAGAACTTTTTTGCATGGGCTCGGCCTAGCCCGAGTCAACTATTTCATTGTTATTTTGCTATCATTTCACTATTATATTGTTAATATTTTGTTTTTATTAATTGTATATCGTATAACTTTTTTTTCGTTATTAATTTGCTACTATTTTAAAGGCATTTGCTTGCTAAGTTGCAACCATCTTAGTGCTATTTAAGTATAAATATTTTTTTAATGTATTTTCAATTTGTTGGGAAACATTGATTTTTAATGTTTTTAGTTTATTTGATTTATTACATTTTTAAATTTGTTTCATATAAAAATTAAATCTAAAAAAATTAATACAGGTGGGTCGAGTCGAGCTCAATTTTAACAATTTTAATCTGGATCAGGCTTGGGTAGAATTTTAGTCCTATGTTTCGGGTTGGGCCAGGCTCGAGCTTAAATTTTTTGCATCAATCCAGCATGGCCCATGATTAGGTTTACCCTACATGGTCACTGAAAGAGGAAAAAAGTTTAAATTTTCTTTATTTTGAAATCCAAATTTGAAATAAATTCAAAATTTCAAAAATAGTGGAATATTAATTTAACCAATTTTAACTGATTTTTAATCCATTTTAATTGACTTTTTATCAATTCTTTGTAGTTCAAAAATATTTTAGTTTTATTAGGATAGTCAGATTACCGAATTTACCAATTATTTCTTGAAGCTCTGTAACACCCCAAACCCGGCCTAGACTTTATGACCAGATCTGGCATGTCACATGAGAGGAATGTCTAAAAACTGTGCGCTCGTTAAAAAGTTCGTATTCTTTATATTTGTTGTGAAAAAATCGAGTTTAAGTAATTTTGAATAAGAAACGGTTTATTAACATTTCAAGAAAATCCCGAATTAAACATTTAACAATAATAAGCAATAACCAAATTAAAAGCTAAAATCAAATAAAACCATAGGCCAAATTACATAACAGAATTTCAAAAATAAAATGAAATAAGTCCAAAGTAACCATTTAAAATGAAAGAAACGCAATCTTGAGCATGGCCACCTCGAGTCCACCCCGGCTCCATATCCGCGGTCTAGGAATTACCTGCAAAATTAACTGAAGGGGTGAGTCATCGAGACTCAGCGTATAAATCCCCATCCCGAAGATAACAAACCCTTACACAGTTCCATAAGCAAATATGTATGCCATGCAACCCAAACCTAACCATCCGAAACTCCCAATTATACCCCGTGTGGTACCAAACTACTGGTGGTGCCAAACCACTGGTGACCCAAAGTCACAAATAAATATATATGTGGTACCAAACCACTGGTGGTGCCAAACCACTGGTGACCCAAAGTCACAGATAATCATATGTGGGGCCAACCCACTGTGGTGCCAAACCACTGGTGACAATCCCTTTTAATATAATATGTGGGGCCAACCCACTGTGGTGCCAGACCACTGGGACGAGTCACGAAGATAACATATGTGGTACCAAACCACTGGTGGTGCCAAACCACTGGTGACCCAAAGTCACAAATAATCATATGTGGTACCAAACCACAGGTGGTGCCAAACCACTGGTGACCCAAAGTCACAGACAATCATATCTTCCCCCTCCTCTCATCATACCCATGCAATATGACATAATAATTCGTGTATGCAGTATGTCATGTATGCTAGACATATATCAAATATAAGTATAACATGAATTACCCTCATAATCAGATAGACATAAAACAACATAGTCACGCTAATCAACCTCTAAGGGTATAACCGTAATTTTACCTACCAAGGGTATTTCCGTAATTTACCTTCCAGGGGTATTTTGGTAATTTACCCACAAAGGGTATTTCAGTAATTTCGTACCTGGAATGGCCTTTCCGAAGGCCCAACGTCACCCCGAGCTACTCAACTACCATTTCTGGTCGAAATGGACTATTGGGCCTAAAACCCGATTTTGGCCCATTCGGGCCCACACGCTTGTGTGGCCCACCTAACACAAATCTAGCCACGTATATAAGTTCCACCTAGTCTAGTTCACTTTATACTACACTATCATACAATTTATTCAATTGGGCCCACGGGCCTATTGGCCCACTTCGGCCCATCGCGACCCAAGCAGCCTCAACCCACAAGAATAATACTGATGGCCTCAACTATCGCGTCGAAGCCCCACACGTGCGCTCGCACGCTCGTGTGGCTACTATTGTCATGACCGGCACTTCGACATTTGCCGCTCTACAACTAGAGTAGAGAGAGTTACACACCTGGTAGGAATCTGAAACTGCTAAACCGCGCTCCGAGCACTCCTTTGCCCAACGCCAACTAGGTATGTTCACTCTCCTCCTGGAATGCTCTTTATATAGCTAGCTCTTCACCCTTCTTCTTTGTATTTTTCCGATGTGGGATCCCTTCGTCAGTAGAGTTTAAATTCAACTGAAACTCTTGCCGTCCAATCTGCAAAATAAATACTCCATTGCTTCTCATAAGATTCGAACCTAGGCTCCCCTGTAGCATAATCCACGCCGCTAGCCACTAAGTCACAAGCTCTTCTTGTGTCTTAAACCATGCGCAACTAAATATAAACTATGGGCCAAATTCTAAGATCCATGTAAAAAGAAAACCAAAATGCAAGAGCCAAGACTTGAACCTTGGACCTCCTTCCTTCCTTGTTGCGTCACCCTCTTGTCTCTTATGTGGCGTCACTTTGCCACTACACCACACACTCTACTTGTGTCGTTTCCTCCACATTTTATTCTTAAGGCTTACCTGCCAACTTCCAGGGTTTTTCTCACCTAAAACCAAAATTTCCCCAAAGCCAATGTTCGATCCCGGGACTTCATAGAAGCCCTCTAACCTTCCAAAATCACTTATCTAATAGGTCCAACTTGCATTTAATCCGATCTCTTGTTCTCCAAAAATTTAAACGCTACTACGCTCAAGGCCCATTGGGCCCAATCCTACTAGGCCCAATTTCGGGGTGCTACAAGCTCAATCTCTCCCCCGGATGAACCATATAGTTAAGAAAAACCATGAACCAAAATAGAAGAGCTTGCCCCACCCATGAGTAAATATTTCGTAGTAGCCTCATTAGACCGTACATCTTTCTTGGTATTTCCAAATAATAGGTAGGAAGGAACATAAATTGAAACATTCTGGAGCTACAAAGATGGTTATTAAATTGTTAGCACAGCATAAAAACATTCCTCCTAGAGTAGCTATTAATACGAATAACAGAAACTCTGCTATAGCCATTTCTATACATTCAATGTACTCTACGGATAAAGGAATACATAGAGCTGAACATAGTAAAATAAGAAATTGAAAGATTTCCTTCTTTTGGAAATTTCCTGAAAAGCTAATCATAAGTTATTCTCTCTATCGGAACAATAGGGCCGTTATGCTCATTACTAAATTTGTTGAAAAGATTAAATATAACCAAGGTATATCTTTTTTATCAGAGGTTGAATTGATCATCAGAAGAAGAATTAGGCCAAAAATTAGGATACATTTTAGGAAAATAAAACTTTCATCGAAGAGAAGCAAATAAAAGGCTTTCATAAAAATTCTCGTAGAATCGAGAATGGAGTTTTCATTCTGTACATGCTAGATCATGAATTAGTAACTGCATCCAATCTCCAAATAAAAATCTCAATTGTTTCGAACTTTCTAGTTTTGGAATGGGAATATTTACGAAAACCCCATGAATAGGATCAAACCTTATTCCATGGTATCTGTAGAAGGCCAAATTTGCTCGGGGCCCATTACACCTAAAACCAACCCAATACCTAGCCCAAAATTAAAATCA
Organism: Gossypium australe; assembly: GCA_005393395.2. Classification (NCBI taxonomy): domain Eukaryota; kingdom Viridiplantae; phylum Streptophyta; class Magnoliopsida; order Malvales; family Malvaceae; genus Gossypium; species Gossypium australe. The sequence continues at coordinate 27,016,415 of CM016614.1, read as the reverse complement.
GAAATTTCAAACCCTAGGTGCGCCGCACCTAGGGCCTTCTGACGAACCACCTTCACATCAGCCACCTGCTCCACCTCCTGTCGTCACCACACCCGCTCCTCTGCTGCTCCCAACCACCACCTGCAAGATGAAAACAGCAAGTAAAAATAGAACGAACATGTGTAAATGGCTATAAAAGCCAATCCAAACCCATTGTAATTTTACACACACAGACAGATTATTGAATTGAAAACAAAAGCAGAAATACGAACACTGAAAAAATCAAAAACCGAAATAGAAGGTGGATTATTGTCTCTTTTTTACTTTCTGTTATTTAACACTGCCCTTTCTTTTATATTCTTTTTTTTTAATTTTTTTTTGTAAAAAAAGAAAATAACAAAAAGAAAAGAAGGAAAATATACCCAAATCGGTGCCCTTCCGTCGTCGGAACCCCCTTTCTTCGGTGTCGAAATCGGGCTAACGGAGATGGAGGGGCTTGTGGTTCCGGCGCTCATCGGGCTAAAGGCATGAACCCTCAAACAGCCTTGAACGGGGCATTATGACCCACCCTCGTGCGCCGTCAGCCACCAGGAGCTGTGGTGGTGAGACGGGCACTGGTGGAAGCCCAATCGTCGGGCACGAAGAGATGAGAGGGAGAGAGGGTTAGCTGCTGGTTCTTTATTTTTTTTAGGGGCTGAAAATGTATTTTTTTTAGAAAATTTGGGCCTTATATGCCCTCAATAAAACGGCGCCGTTTGGTTCATAGGGAAGCTGCGCATATCCCTCCAAGGGGATATTTGCGCAATGGCCCCCTCCCTTTTCTGCGCCTTTGGTTTCAGCCCAGTTTTGCCTTTTTTTCCTTTTTTAATTTTACCCCATTGTTTCCACTTCATTTTTAATTTGATCCGTGCCTCAGCCAAGCGAAACGCTGCGCATTATGAATTGGGTTATTCACCCATTTGGTCCCCGCAAGTTTAGGCGCGTGTTGTTATGGTCCCTGTTCCCCTTTTTACTTTAGTTATTTGCAATTTTAGCCCACGATTTTTTATTCTGATTTCAATCCAGTCCGCAACTTGTTTAAGGAATTTATTTATTTATTTTAAAAAAATGTATTATTATTATCATTTATTTATTTTAAGATTTCATGTACTACTTTTATTAAACTTTATATATATATATTGTTTACCTTAAGACCCCTTTCATACATTATTTATTTCAAAATCTTTCATATATCATATATTTTAATTGATGTATTATTTATTTTAAGTTTTCTTCACATTATCATTTATACTTTTACGTATTGATGTATATATATATATGTACACTATATTATTTAAAGTTTTTTATACATCATCTCTTAAAAATTATTTTGTATATTATTGATTTTAAAACCCTTTTTTACATTATCTATTTTTAAACTAATTTATTATCATTTCAAAGTGCATGTTTTACATTTTATCTATTTTAACTTGCTTTTTTTTACTTATTGCAAATTGTTGTATACGTGGCTTAATTTATTTGTCTTTTGATTATTGTTGTTGATATTTAAATAGTGCAATTTATATGATTATCATTCTTATATGCATTATAATTTGCTTATTCGTACTTCCATATCATTGTTATTACCATCGTCGTTATTATTGTTTATATTATTATTCCATTATCATTATTATTCATGCATATTAATATTTTAGATCAACGATACCGATGTTATGCATAATGTGAATTATATTATCATTACGCCATATTTGTGTCACATTACCATTATTCGTCGAGTACAGCCCCATTCACGCTTTAAATAATGATTCTTTAAAACATAATCTACCAATCTTATATTATTTTATAAAATATTTTATCCAGAAACAAAAGCTTTCAAAATAAGGCAATATTCTGTGTTTGGAAATCCGAAAAATCGTGCCATAACGTGCTGGGTTTCAGTTTTTCGCTTGGCCAAATAATCGAATATCCTTTTGATATCTTCAAATGCATGAGTCTCGGGAATCATGAGATGATCTCGGGTTCGAGGATTTAAATTATCGTGTCCTAATGTGCTGGATGTGATATATTATTCCTTCGGAATGAGAGAATCTTAATATCCAATTTGAGAAAATTCAAATATTTTTAAAAGAGATCGTATTTCTAAAATCTTTTTCAAATTTTCAACTTTTGACATTGAGACACTAATTAATCAATTTGGTACCAATTTTGGGCGTGAAGAGGGTGCTAATCCTTCCTCGCATGTAACCGACTCCCAAACCTGTTTTCTCAAATTTCGTAGACCAAAAACATTGTTTTAGCAAACTAAAATGTTTTATTAAAACAAAGGTGATCCGATCACACCTAATAAAGATCGGTGGCGACTCCCACTTTTATTTTTGTTTTCAAAACCCTAGTCGATCCTCGTTTTCAAAAAAATGGTTTCGACAGTATCTACATGAGATTCCTCTTTCTTATTCTTAAGCAAGTCCCCGAGAGGACTTAGTTGATTCATGATTTATGTTTTAGCTTTCATTTCCTTTTCATTTGTTTCAAGAAATATATCGATCAATTTCGATTCTTTCTTTTTCTATTAATTCTTTTCCGATTAAGATGTATCAATTGATCCAATCATGTTTTGACAACACTAAGAGAAAGAAAGGGAATTGAGTGTCTTTTACTTCCCTTAAATTTCATTTTTTTTTATTTACCCAAATTTGAAAGAAAACTAGGGAAATAAAAGCAAAACAAAATTTTAAAACTTAAAGTACTTTTTTTCTTATCTTTTACTTCTTTTATAAATGTTGTAATTACAAAAGATTCATTATAATTAACTTATTACTTTCTTCTCTCTTTTTCTCCCTAAACAAAATTTGTTAAAATCATTTTACTTTCATTTACTTTACTAATTTTGATTATCCAAACAAGATAATATATAATTGTTTATTTTCTTTAGTTTTTTCTTTATTTTTAGGGAGCGTTTGACTCGTCGAATGTAATATTACAATCTATAATATTACATTTCAAAATGAGATTATGTGTTTGGATTGTCAACACTCTGGCCATCCCATAATCTCACATTACGGAATAATGTCAAAATATCATAATATAGGGTATAATCTCATTATGGCACATGCCTTAGATTATCTTTGATTATGGATGTAATCTTAAATCTTGGACTAATTTTCTCTTTGTTTTTATTATTTTAATCAATTTAGATAAAAAAAATCTTAAATAAAAATTAAGACTAATTAAAAACAATAAAAATAATAGTGAACCAGTAAATGGCATACATTACAATTATAATTATTATATTTTATTCATAGTTTATTATAATTTTATAGAAATTGAGATAAAAATTAAAATAACTAGTTAAAATAAATAAATTCTCTAACAAGAACAATTGAGTAAAATATATTTTTAAAGTAATCTTACATTCCATCAACTAAACATTCGAATCTTACCTTCTAGCCAAATGAATCAAACAAATTAACCTCACATTTCATCTGTTATTCGATTACGAAACATGATCTAAGATCCAACGAACCAAACGCATCCTTAATCCAAACATAGTGTTAAATTTTCAATTTAATTTGAATATTAAATAGATAGGAATTAGGAAAGATATTTAGATGGTAATCAAGTAAGATAGATTAGGCATGTTGTATACACTCCCTTGAATTATCTTGTAACATCCCGAATTTGGGCTTAGTAGAATTGGGCCCATTAGACCTTGAGCGTAGAACCGTTTTAAAAGTTTTGAGAATATGAGAACAGTAATATTGTAAATTGGGCTTATTAGATAAGTGATTTTAGAAAGTTACGGGGCTTTATGAAGTTTCGGGTTCAAGTTGGGCCTTAGTGAAAGTTTGTGTTTAAGCCTATTAAGGAGAGATAGTAAGAGGCATCAAAGCTTATGGAAATAAGTGAGTAAATTGTTAACATAAATGAACTATTGGTAAAGAGGTTATGGCATCAAGTGGAGAGCATGGAGGGAAGGGGTTCAAATCTCATCTTTTGCAAATTTTGGATTTATTTTTATGTGCTCTTCCAAGTGTCATCCATGACATCATTAAAGGAATGAAATAAAAGAAAAATGAAATGATGACTAAAAAGATAAGGTAAGGAGGAAAACAAGGAAAAAGAAATAAAAGAATAATAATAATGATGGAATTTGAAATAATGGAGTAGGTGAGAACAAAAAAAAGGAATGATGGAGAGTGAATTAGGGAGCATGTTGGTTTTTTTTTTTAAAGTTTTGGGTTGGTAAATTTTGGCTTATTTGCAAAGGCATGGACGGTTGAGGTGAAGGAGAGGGTAGCTGAATTTGTTTTAGTCATTTGGTAGGATTTTTGGTGCTTGATAGGCCTAATTTTCTTTTGGCATCCTTTTGTGTTCTTTTCTCCAACTTCTCCTATCATTGCCACAACTTCAAGTCAATACCGAACCTCTCAATCCATAATCACTCCTTCATAAATTCTTTCTCATTTGGGTAGACACTCTTTTCTTCGATTAAATCGTGTTCTAAGTGGATGGCAGTGTATCATTCTAGCCATAAGTCAAGTGGGGGAAATCGAATCCAATATTAATAAGGTAAGGAGTTCTTATGGATTATTGATATTATTCAATATTCGATTGGTTGCTAACGGAGTAATAATTTGAAATAATCGACTATATGTTTTAGGGACAAACCACTCGATATATTCTACCTTCGGACATAGTGGTAAGTGATTCAAGTGTGAGTGATATGAAATCTTTTGGAAATCCGAGGCTAACTTTTGGTTGGTATTGTTCTAGGGGCAACAAAGAGTGGTTCTTAAGGAATCCTAATCAAGGTGTGTAATCTCATACCCTTCCAAATACATGTTTGAAATGGTGTGTAATCTCACACTTCTCTGAAATTTTACATGAATGTTCTGTGATTTGGTTGAAATACCAAAGAAAACCAGAAATCGGCATCTATGACCACTCGGGCGTACATATGTTCGTAGTGGTAACCATACTTTGTAATAAAACAGTTTTGGTTAGTAGCAGTGACGTGATTTTGAAAAATCACCAAAAACAGTAGAAATTGAACTAGAAAGTGAAGGAGATATAAATTGAAAGATAATTGAGTCTATTTTCTTATAAAAGAAACGGAGCAAGCAAAGGATAGTATATTTTGATATTTTTAGATTTTTGTGAGACTGGTTCAGAGTGATTTCGAGATCCCCTGTTCTGGCTTGGAAAAATCACTATAAATTGTAGAAAAATAATTACGGGACATGGTCTATATTATTAAAATCCTTATTGGGTCTATTTTTATTTGGATTAAACGAAACCAGTATTTGAGTTCTGTACAATAAGATATCTGAGATTTTGTGAAGAGAGGGCAGAACTATCAAACAGTGAAACAAGGAATAATTTGAAGAATAAACTGTACTAATTGGCTAAGCAAAAAATTCTAGAAAAACTACAGTAAGAATTTATATGAGTCTAGTTTCAGGAAAAATTTAGGGATCTAAATTTCGAGTTTCCCAACTCGAGTTATAGTCAGTTTAGTCAGTACGACGCAGATGGACAGTTTTGATTTTTATGCCCCAAATTAGTAATTAAGCCTAGGTTGCGAAAATTACCATCATACCCTTAGAAGGTAAATTACCGAATTACCCTTAGTGGGTACGATTACCAAATTATGAAAATGCCCTTATGGGCCAAATTACAAAAATGCCCCTAATGGGCTGAATTACGAAATGTCCTTATGGACCGAATTACGAAAATACCCTTAATGGGTCAATTTGATAAATTGCTATATGGGCCAACTTGATAATTTGCTATATGGGCCAACTTGATAAATTGCTATATGGCCAACTTGATAAATTGCTATATGGGCCCAACTTGATAATTTGCTATATGGGCCGACTTGATAAATTGTTATATGGGCCAATTTGATAATTTGCTATATGGGCAAATTTGAAAAAAAACTGCTAGATCGATATATGGGCCAAAAACTGCTAGATCGATATATGGGCCTTTTGTTAAAATTCATCATGTGAATGTATTGTTATGTTTTATATATATACATGATTGCATGGGTTGGGAAAACTGAATGAAGAGAAGAAAGGCCTGTTGCCAAAATCTAGTTCGCGTGGCTCTGCCACAATCTAGTTCGAGTGGCTCTGCCACAATCTAGTTCGGTGGTTTAACCACAATTTTTAAAATGGCTTTATGCCTGCGATTGGTGTGTTGGCGGGGTGGGTTGACTTGATCCCCACAGGTGTGATGGTTGGTACGGGTGGTGTGTAGCGGATGGAAATTAGGCTTGGTTGGGAATTGCACATCACATGCATTTTTATATTTGATTTATATAATGCACATTTATAAATGGGCTCAAGCCCAAATATATGTTTATATGGTTATGGCCCAGTAGACACGGTAAGTGGGTTACACACTGAGTTCTAAGTAACTCACCCCGTTTTCTTACCCTTCTCAGGTAATGACAATTGATGGAGGCTTGGGCCGGGGATGACTTCGTGTGGAGGCCATACTACGAATGATGAGTTATAAAAACTTTGAACTTCTTTTAAGTTTTTTTTTTATCTAAGTACTATTTCAATTGCGATGTAATAAGGCCTCTGGTATTATTTTTATGGATTTTTATTCGTGGATGGATTTTAATATGTTTTAGTTACTTAAATGGGGCTGTTTAATTCTTATAAATGTTTTTTTAAACTTACGTATAAAAATGATTTTTCTTAAATATCACTTACTCGTAAAATTCCTGTGAAAACTCTTTTATAAATTTATTTCAACCAATTATTTAAGTTTTTAACCAATTATTTCTCTAAAAATCAAATTGTAAACTCTCATGTTTTAAAGTCATGGTTTTCAAATAAATCTCGATTTTTGATAAACTCCGTCTTCAAAATCGTTTTGAAAAATTGTTTTCATTAAAAGCATTGATGACTGGACGTAAGTTCGAATTGTGTGGCATGCCAAGTCTAGTCTTAACGCATAGGCCGGGTTTGGGGTGTTACATTTTGTGGTATCAGAGCCAGTTTCAAAACTCGGCTGTGGTTTGGGTTCAACAACAAATTTTGTTTAAAAACTGTTTAAATTTCTAGATTTTATGTGTTAAAGGTAGTATGGCACCACGAGCATCCGGCACCAAGTCAAGTAAGTATTTGTATATTAAATATTTATTATTGTGATATGACCATAGGAACACTCTAGAACTTCTAGTTTTAGATGTTGAAAACGGTATAGATTGAGACTATAGGAAGTGATTGCGAAAACAACTTTACCTCTTATATCTCATAAAATATCGTTAATAAATGCTGAAATAGTATACTGATTCATAAAACTTGTAATCAGATTAAATCGAAATACCCAATATGAGCACTAGAGGACGTGGACGTGGACGTGGTAGACGTGGCCGTGGTAGAGGCCGAGGTGCTAGGGTGGCGTCTGAAGCGTCGGGTCTTATGCCGGAAATGGATGCACCCGTGTCACCTGGGAGTGAGACTGGATCTCATGATCATACGAGAGAGGATAATGCTTTGACTCAAGCAATGTTGCGATTCCTAGAAAGGGTCACTGGGGTTAGAACTGGTCCAGCAATCCGTGGATCAATCTCGGAACGACTTAAATCAAGTGGTGCCGAGGTTTTTAGAGGTGTCTCGGGTGTAGCTCCGAATGTTGCAGAATGTTGGCTCGAGGTTGTAGAGCGGATTATGGATGATATGGAGTGCACTGTCGAGTAGAAACTGAGAGGGGCTGTGTCCTTGCTAAGGGACGAGGCGTATCAATGGTGGCTTACGGTTCGAGAAGGCACCGAGGCTGCATTGATTACTTAGGATTTCTTCAAAGCTGCTTTCCAAGGGAAGTACGTCGGGACAAGTTATGTAGATACCCGGAGGAAGGAATTCTTGAATTTGGTTCAAGGAAATAAGACGGTGGCAACCTACGAGGCAGAATTTCTTCGTTTGAGCCGTTATGCTCGCACTATAGTATCGACCGATCATGAGTGCTGTGTACGCTTTGAAGATTGGCTGAATGATGAGTTGCGGGTACTAATAGCCCCACAACAAGTACGGACTTTTGCCTCGCTTGTGGAGAAAGCCAAGATAGCCGAAGAGGCTAAGAACTCAGAACGCCAGAACCGGGAAAGAGTTAGAGGCAAGAGGGATATTAAGTACACGGGCTCTGCTAAAAGGTTCCAGAAGAGGCCCCGAAATGATGAGTCAGCTCAAGCTAGAGCACCTATGACTACCAATCAGAGTCGAAACTGTGCTGACTGTGGGAAGCGACACCCCGGGGAATGCTGGAGGAAAACCGATGCCTGCTATAAATGTGGTTCCAAAGACCATCAGTATAAGAATTGCCCTCGACGGACTGATACGACTCCAGAAGCTCGTAACCCTAATACTCAGGCACTCAGCAGCCACCGAGAGGCAGTGGACCAGGTCGTGGTGGTAATGGTGTTGGACGTGGTCAAGGTGCACCAGGTCGAGGAAATGGCTTTAGAGGAAATGGGTTGGTCTATGCGGTTAGGCGTCGAGAAGATGGCGATGCACCTGATGTGATAACTGGTACGTTCTTCATCTTTGATGTACCTGTTACTGCTTTGATAGATATCGGGTCTACCCACTCGTATGTTGCTAGTGCCATATCTGGAAACCTGAATATTAGATCTGAGATTACCGATAGAGAGATGACGGTACTTAGTCCTTTAGGACAGTCGGTAATTGTGAATAAACTGTTTAGAGACTTGCCCTTAGAAATCCAAAGAGAAATATTTTTGGCGGATTTGATGGAATTGCCTTTTGGCGAGTTCGATCTTATTTTGGGAATGGATTGGTTGGTGAAGCACCAGGCGCAATTGGATTGTGCTGGAAAGCTGATGTTGATAAGGACTGTGGATGATGAGGAGGTAGTTATGATTGGTGAGCGAAGGAACTTTTTGGCAAATGTGGTATCTGCTTTGAAGGCAGAAAAGATGGTGCGGAAAGGGTATGGAGCATTCCTAGCCTTCATTAGTGCTTCGGATGCCAAGGAATTATCGGTGGAAGGTGTGAGAACGGTGAAGGAATTTCCAGATGTCTTTCCCGAATAACTTCCGGGTCTACCTCCAGATCGAGAAGTAGAGTTTGGTATTGAGCTTTTGCCTGGAACGGCTTCGGTGCCCATTGCTCCTTATAGAATGGCGCCGAAGGAGTTAGCGGAGCTTAAAGCTCAAATTCAAGAATTGTTAGATCGGGGATTTATCCGACCGAGTGTGTCTCCGTGCGGAGCACCGGTTTTGTTCGTCAAGAAGAAGGATGGGTCGATGCGTATGTGTATTGATTATAGGCAGTTGAATAAATTGACGATCAAGAATAGGTATCCATTGCCGAGAATCGATGACCTGTTTGATCAATTGAGAGGAGCTTCAGTTTTCTCCAAGATTGATTTGAGATCGGGTTATCATCAACTCAAGGTTAAAGAGGCGACTATTCATAAGACGGCATTCTGAACTCGTTATGGACATTATGAGTTTTTGGTTATGCCATTTGGTTTGACCAATGCACCAGCTGCATTTATGGACATGATGAACCGAGTCTTTCAACCCTATCTAGACCAGTTCGTAGTGGTGTTCATAGATGATATCTTGGTATATTCGAGGAATGAAGAATAGCATGACTCACATTTGCGCATTGTGTTGCAAATTTTGCGGGATAAGCAACTTTATGCCAAATTCAGTAAATGCAAATTTTGGTTGAAGGAAGTGACTTTCTTGGGGCATGTGGTGTCAGCTGAAGGAATAAGAGTTGATCCTCGGAAGGTAGAGGCTGTGTTGGAATGAAACCACCGAAGTCAGTGGCTGAAATTCGGAGTTTCCTAGGGTTGGCTGGTTATTACCGGCGTTTTGTTGAGGGGTTTTCATTGATTGCTGCACCCCTAACTAAGTTGTTGCGAAAAGGAGTATCGTATGTGTGGACCGATAAACAACAAGAAAGTTTTGAGAAACTGAAGAAGATTTTGACGGAAGCGCCAGTACTGATTCAACCTGAGGCTAGAAAAGAGTTTACTGTTTACTGTGATGCGTCACATAGGGGTTTAGGATGTGTGTTGATGCAAAGTGGGAAAGTGGTGGCGTATGCTTCTCGTCAGTTGAGGCCGCATGAAGTTAACTATCCTGCTCATGACTTAGAGTTGGCTGCGGTGGTGTTTGCTTTAAAGATTTGGAGGCACTATCTCTACGATGAGAAATCGATCATTTATACGAACCATAAGAGTCTTAAGTACCTCCTTACTCAAAAAGAGTTGAACTTGAGACAATGAAGATGGGTGGAGTTGTCAAAAGATTATGACTTCTCAATCGAGTACTATCCTGGAAAGGCTAACGTGGTGGCAGACGCGTTGAGTCGTAAGGTAGTATCGGAGTTGAGAGCAATGTTTGCTCATCTCAGTTTGTTTGAGGATGGCAGTCTGCTAGAGGAACTTCAGGTGAAGCCTCTGTGGTTGGAGCAAATCAAGGAAAAGCAATTATCAGATGAAAAGTTGGGTCATTTAATGCAACAAGTTGAAAGTGGTATAATAGGGGATTTTGGATTGAACAAGGATGGTGTGCTATGTTTTCGTGGAAGAGTTTGTATGCCCATGGATTCGGATTTGAGACAAATGATTCTACGGGAGGCGCATAGTAGTCCTTATGCTATGCACCCCAGAGGAAATAAGATGTATCGGGATCTTCGTGAGCAGTATTGGTGGCCAGGGTTGAAACGGGAGGTTACTGAATTTGTGGGGAAATGCTTGACTTGTCAACAAGTTAAGGCGGAACATCAATTACCATCGGGATTATTGCAACCGGTAAAGATTCCTCTATGGAAATGGGAACGGATAACGATGGATTTTGTTAGTGGGTTACCCTTAACACCTACTAAGAAAGATTCTGTTTGGGTGGTAGTTGATCGATTAATGAAGACTGCTTATTTTCTACCAGTTCGTACGGATTACTCGCTACAGAAATTGGCTAAGCTGTATGTATTTGAGATCGTGAGGTTGCATGGCGTACCAGTGTCTATCATATCGGACAGGGATCCCAAGTTTACATCACGGTTTTGGAAAGCTTTACATGAGGCTTTGGGAACAAAGTTAAACTTTAGTACGGCTTTTCATCCTCAGTCAGATGGTCAGTCAGAAAGAGTAATTCAGATTTTGGAACACATGTTGCGTGGTTGTGTAATCGACTTCAGAGGTAGTTGGGAGGATTTCCTACTGTTGGCAGAGTTTGCGTATAATAACAGTTACCAATCCAGTATCCAAATGGCACCCTATGAAGCGTTATACGGTCATAGGTGTTGTACTCCTACTTGTTGGACTGAATTGGGGGAACGACAGTTGTTGTGTAACATCCTAGATTAGGGGTTATGCGTTTGTGCATAATTCATGAGTTAGTAGGTTTTGACAATGTTTGGAAGTGTATTAAGGGTTTTTAAAATTCTAGGATGGAAGAGAAAGCTTAGAAAAATTATTGGTTTCTAAGTAAAAGGGGGGAGCTAGGTAAATGAGGCTTGAAAAGAAACTCCGTGTGAAGCATGACACAAGGAACCATGTGGTAAAATGGCATGTTTTATGAATTATGTATGAATGTGTTATGTGAATTCTAGAAATAAGGAAATGTATGGAAATGTAAGGAAATGTAAGGAAATGTATGGAAATGCATGGAAATGTAAGGAAATGTAAGGAAATGTAAGGAAATGCAAGGAAATGTAAGGAAATGTAAAGAAATGTCTTGTCTTGGAAATGTAGGGAAATGTCCTGAAAATGTATGGAAATGTTAAGTTTAAAACAGGAAAGTGAACATTTTTGGAAACCTGGAAATGTAAGGAAATGATTCAAAAATAGAAAGTGAACATTTTTGGAAACTTGGAAATGTAAGAAAATGGCAAGTTTACAGAGCCGATCGAAAATTTTAGGAAACTTAGAAATGACCTAGAAATGTCGAATTTTAAAGTTTAAAATAGGAAATTAGGGCAAGGAGGCCTTAAAAGAAAAAGTTGGTAAAATTTGGCACACAAGCAGGCTTGGAAAAGTAGCCTAAAGATGTCACTTAGGGCCTATGGAAATGGCGCCATGTGCAAGAGGAATGGGCCTGGGTTCGAGTCACTTGGGTAGCAAATAAATAAGGTTTTATTTTAGCTTCCAGAAGGCTGAGGTGGATGGCACATGCTTCTAGAAAAGGAGGTGTTTTATTTTCATAAATATGTGATTAATAAGGTGATAAATAGAAGCTTTTTATTTGGATTATTTCGAAGAGATAATAAAGGATTTTTATTTGGATTATTTCGAAGAGATAATAAAGGATTTTTATTTGGATTATTTCGAAGAGATAATAAAGGATTTTTATTTGGATTATTTCGAAGAGATAATAATGGATTTATTTTAGATTATTTTTAGGAGATAAATGTGGATATTAATTCTTTTATTTTGATAGATAAGGAAGAGATAAAGAGGATTATTATTAGTATTATTTTTATTAAGAGATAAGAGATAATTATTGGATTAAGTTTTATTAAAGTGATAAATCAAGGGATAAAGCTATCAAAATAGAAGAGTGGTGGCCAAGTAAAGGACTCTAGCTAGTAATTTTGGCTATAAAAGGAAGAGTAAGGCTATTCTTCATTCATTCTTTTCTTTTCAAGAAAACCTCTGCCGAAATTCTCTAAAGTTTCTCCTCTTCTCTCTGCCGAATTTTCTCTGCCATTATTCTCTTTTTCTCTTTTCTTTTCTTCTTCTATTACAAACACAATCAAAAGCCGAAGATACCAATAGCCCTAGTCGATTTCTCCCTAAGCCTCAAGAGCCGAAATTGTTATCCACATCAAAGCCATAGTCGAATACTGCTAAGGGTTCAAGCAAGAATTCCATCAAATTCTTCAGTAAGGGTAAGATTAGGTTAGATTCTCATTCTATTTCTTTTAAGGCTGTCAAAATTAAGATTCTAATACCCTTAATATCTGTTGTCGAAGAGATCTTTCGGGATTTACTAAGTGTCGACTACAAGGAAGGAGAAGTTCTTTTCCCGAAGGTACACCATAAGCCGCGTGTTCCCTAGTTATTCGGTGAATTTCGGGATTTAAGAATCTAAGGTAAGTCATATTTAACATTCGGCTAAGGGTTATTTGTTGCGAATAAATGTTAGAAATTGATCTAACATGTAGTTATAGGGATTTCGACAGAGGGATACAAGGATTTTGGGATTTGAGAATTTCAAGGAATTTGAGATCTAAGGCAGTAGATCACTCTTCGGGATTTCAAGGAACCTATTAAGCGAATCAGGTGTGTACTCACACTAATTTTCAATATATTATGGCAATGGTTATTTTAATATATGAATATGCATAAGAATGAGAATGTGGCTAAGTGCCACAAATGTGGCAAAAAAAAGTACTCAGGTACGTTTCCTACTTCTGTTAGGATTATGAATGTGATATACTTGAACATGTGAACAGTAACATGAATGAAATTTAAGTATGCTGAATATGTTATAAAAATAATTTGGGGCATTCGGGATATATGTGAAGGGAGAATTGAAGGTGATGACTGCGGTCTCACCAACGAAATATGTTAACTACGGTCACATTGCGGAATTTTGGTAACTTCGGTTACAATATTTGACTATAGTGTCTAATGACACAACGTATAAATTTGACTATAGTGTCTAATGACACAACGTATATGGGCGATGAGCACGTCGACTGCAGCGACTGCCTTCGATGGTGTGTAGCGGATGGAGGGTTGACTTAGTAGTCACCACGGTGTGACTGGCAGGTACGGGTGGTGTGTAGCGGATGGACCATTAGGCTTGGGTTGGGTTGCATCATTTATTTTGATATGAATATGAATTTGACATGAACATGTATGCCTGATTTGTTGGATGTTAGTATGATGTACACATTGAGTCTGTTGACTCACCCCGTTGTGGGAACTATTTTCAGGTGATGAACAGTGACGGACCGGGACGGTAGACCTTGAGGTGGCCATGCATCAATTTGAAGATTTTATTATTTTGGAACTTATTTCGTTTTAGAACATTTAATTTTAATATTGGGTTTTATTTGATGTAATAAGGCCATAAGGCCCAAGTTGGATTTCTTTATTTCTGCTTTATTTTTTTAATTATTTTGTTACAAATGATTGTTGGATTAAATTTTAAGTGAAAATATTTTATAAACCTAAAGAAAATTATTTTGTCACCTTAATAAAATTGGGTTTTTTTAAATTAATTAAATGGGTTTCCCAACCTAAGCCCAATCCAAAACAATATCTTCTAAAATTTACAAATTTTCTCTAAGTAGCAAAGAATTTGAAAATCGGTTTACTTAAGGAACATACCAGATCCGGTCAGGCTCGTGGGCCGGGTTTGGGGTGTTTCATGTTGGGTCCTGAGTTGATATCTGAGACGGAAGAAAAGGTAAAGGCGATTCTAGCGCGGTTAAAGGAAGCTTCGGATCGACAAAAATCGTATGCGGATCTGAAGCGTAAGGATATTGAATTTGCGGTGGGAGATAAGGTCTTTCTGAAAGTCTCGCCCTGGAAGAAGATTTTCAGATTTGGAAGGAAGGGCAAGTTGAGCCCTAGGTTCATTGGACCGTACCGTGTGTTGAAGCGTGTAGGACCAGTGGCCTATCAGCTTGAATTACCTCCAGAGTTGAGTCAGATTCATAGTGTCTTCCATGTTTCTATGCTGAGGCGTTATAGATCGGATCCGTCGCATATTGTACCGGTGGAAGAAGTGGAATTAAGGCTAGACTTGTCTTTCGAGGAGGAACCAGTGAAAATCTTAGACCGTGATGTTAAGGTGCTAAGAAAGAAGACTGTGCCGTTGGTTAAGGTTCTGTGGCGTAATCACGGAGCGGAGGAAGCTACGTGGGAGCCTGAGGACGTAATTCGGCAACAATATCCTCACCTGTTTCAACCAAGTAAATTTCGAGGACGAAATTTCTTTAAGGGGGTAGAATTGTAACATCCCGAATTTGGGCTTAGTAGAATTGGGCCCATTAGACCTTGAGCGTAGAACCGTTTTAAAAGTTTTGAGAATATGAGAACAGTAATATTGTAAATTGGGCTTATTAGATAAGTGATTTTAGAAAGTTACGGGGCTTTATGAAGTTTCGGGTTCAAGTTGGGCCTTAGTGAAAGTTTGTGTTTAAGCCTATTAAGGAGAGATAGTAAGAGGCATCAAAGCTTATGGAAATAAGTGAGTAAATTGTTAACATAAATGAACTATTGGTAAAGAGGTTATGGCATCAAGTGGAGAGCATGGAGGGAAGGGGTTCAAATCTCATCTTTTGCAAATTTTGGATTTATTTTTATGTGCTCTTCCAAGTGTCATCCATGACATCATTAAAGGAATGAAATAAAAGAAAAATGAAATGATGACTAAAAAGATAAGGTAAGGAGGAAAACAAGGAAAAAGAAATAAAAGAATAATAATAATGATGGAATTTGAAATAATGGAGTAGGTGAGAACAAAAAAAAGGAATGATGGAGAGTGAATTAGGGAGCATGTTGGTTTTTTTTTTAAAGTTTTGGGTTGGTAAATTTTGGCTTATTTGCAAAGGCATGGACGGTTGAGGTGAAGGAGAGGGTAGCTGAATTTGTTTTAGTCATTTGGTAGGATTTTTGGTGCTTGATAGGCCTAATTTTCTTTTGGCATCCTTTTGTGTTCTTTTCTCCAACTTCTCCTATCATTGCCACAACTTCAAGTCAATACCGAACCTCTCAATCCATAATCACTCCTTCATAAATTCTTTCTCATTTGGGTAGACACTCTTTTCTTCTATTAAATCGTGTTCTAAGTGGATGGCCGTGTATCATTCTAGCCATAAGGCAAGTGGGGGAAATCGAATCCAATATTAATAAGGTAAGGAGTTCTTATGGATTATTGATATTATTCAATATTCGATTGGTTGCTAACGGAGTAATAATTTGAAATAATCGACTATATGTTTTAGGGACAAATCACTCGATATATTCTACCTTCGGACATAGTGGTAAGTGATTCAAGTGTGAGTGATACGAAATCTTTTGGAAATCCGAGGCTAACTTTTGGTTGGTATTGTTCTAGGGGCAACAAAGAGTGGTTCTTAAGGAATCCTAATCAAGGTGTGTAATCTCATACCCTTCCAAATACATGTTTGAAATGGTGTGTAATCTCACACTTCTCTGAAATTTTACATGAATGTTCTGTGATTTGGTTGAAATACCAAAGAAAACCAGAAATCGGCATCTATGACCACTCGGGCGTACATATGTTCGTAGTGGTAACCATACTTTGTAATAAAACAGTTTTGGTTAGTAGCAGTGACGTGATTTTGAAAAATCACCAAAAACAGTAGAAATTGAACTAGAAAGTGAAGGAGATATAAATTGAAAGATAATTGAGTCTATTTTCTTATAAAAGAAACGGAGCAAGCAAAGGATAGTATATTTGATATTTTTAGATTTTTGTGAGACTGGTTCAGAGTGATTTCGAGATCCCCTGTTCTGGCTTGGAAAAATCACTATAAATTGTAGAAAAATAATTACGGGACATGGTCTATATTATTAAAATCCTTATTGGGTCTATTTTTATTTGGATTAAACGAAACCAGTATTTGAGTTCTGTACAATAAGATATCTGAGATTTTGTGAAGAGAGGGCAGAACTATCAAACAGTGAAACAAGGAATAATTTGAAGAATAAACTGTACTAATTGGCTAAGCAAAAAATTCTAGAAAAACTACAGTAAGAATTTATATGAGTCTAGTTTCAGGAAAAATTTAGGGATCTAAATTTCGAGTTTCCCAACTCGAGTTATAGTCAGTTTAGTCAGTACGACGCAGATGGACAGTTTTGATTTTTATGCCCCAAATTAGTAATTAAGCCTAGGTTGCGAAAATTACCATCATACCCTTAGAAGGTAAATTACCGAATTACCCTTAGTGGGTACGATTACCGAATTATGAAAATGCCCTTATGGGCCAAATTACAAAAATGCCCCTAATGGGCTGAATTACGAAATGTCCTTATGGACCGAATTACGAAAATACCCTTAATGGGTCAATTTGATAAATTGCTATATGGGCCAACTTGATAATTTGCTATATGGGCCAACTTGATAAATTGCTATATGGCCAACTTGATAAATTGCTATATGGGCCCAACTTGATAATTTGCTATATGGGCCGACTTGATAAATTGTTATATGGGCCAATTTGATAATTTGCTATATGGGCAAATTTGAAAAAAAAAACTGCTAGATCGATATATGGGCCAAAAACTGCTAGATCGATATATGGGCCTTTTGTTAAAATTCATCATGTGAATGTATTGTTATGTTTTATATATATACATGATTGCATGGGTTGGGAAAACTGAATGAAGAGAAGAAAGGCCTGTTGCCAAAATCTAGTTCGCGTGGCTCTGCCACAATCTAGTTCGAGTGGCTCTGCCACAATCTAGTTCGGTGGTTTAACCACAATTTTTAAAATGGCTTTATGCCTGCGATTGGTGTGTTGGCGGGGTGGGTTGACTTGATCCCCACAGGTGTGATGGTTGGTACGGGTGGTGTGTAGCGGATGGAAATTAGGCTTGGTTGGGAATTGCACATCACATGCATTTTTATATTTGATTTATATAATGCACATTTATAAATGGGCTCAAGCCCAAATATATGTTTATATGGTTATGGCCCAGTAGACACGGTAAGTGGGTTACACACTGAGTTCTAAGTAACTCACCCCGTTTTCTTACCCTTCTCAGGTAATGACAATTGATGGAGGCTTGGGCCGGGGATGACTTCGTGTGGAGGCCATACTACGAATGATGAGTTATAAAAACTTTGAACTTCTTTTAAGTATTTTTTTTTAATCTAAGTACTATTTCAATTGCGATGTAATAAGGCCTCTGGTATTATTTTTATGGATTTTATTCGTGGATGGATTTTAATATGTTTTAGTTACTTAAATGGGGTTGTTTAATTCTTATAAATGTTTTTTTAAACTTACGTATAAAAATGGTTTTTCTTAAATATCACTTACTCGTAAAATTCTCGTGAAAACTCTTTTATAAATTTATTTCAACCAATTATTTAAGTTTTTAACCAATTATTTCTCTGAAAATCAAATTGTAAACTCTCATGTTTTAAAGTCATGGTTTTCAAATAAATCTCGATTTTTGATAAACTCCGTCTTCAAAATCGTTTTGAAAAATTGTTTTCATTAAAAGCATTGATGACTGGACGTAAGTTCGAATTGTGTGGCATGCCAAGTCTGGTCTTAACGCATAGGTCGGATTTGGGGTGTTACATATCTAACCTTATGTTTGAAAGAATAGTAAGAAAAATTAATTAGATGATTTTATTATTCAAGTAAAAGAAAGTAAATGACTACAAATACTCTATTTTTGTTTACTCCAATTTGGGGAAAAGAAAAATAAAATATTTCTTTTACTCAAATGTTTAATATCATCTTTATTTTATTAATCTTTTATATTAGTCTTGTAACAACATTTAGATTGCGTTTAGTAATGCTTAAAAAAACATTTTTGATTTAAAAATATTTTTAAAAGAAAAGTTATGCTTGACAAACAATTTTTGACTGAAAAGTGACTTTTCAAAAACACTTTTACTCAAACGCATTTTTACTCAGAAGTTAAAATTTTTAGTTGTCCTTGAGCCAAAAACACTTCTGAAAGCATTATTACTTTTTCATCCCTTCATTTTTATTCTCTCATTTTTTATTCATTTTAAATTGAAAATGCTAATGTAAAATTTTTAATATATAAATATTACCCTTTTTGAAATTTTAATCCAAATACATGTAATATTTTAATTTGTTAGGTTTATGTTTTCTATATTATATTAATATCTAATATGGGTTATATATTCAAATTATATTTTAAAAAAATTATTAATTAAAAATAAAAAAATATATTTCTTAAAATAATACAAATGTGTTAATAACTAATTACAAATATTTAATGGTTATATTTAAATATTTAAAATATAGTTTATATATTCTAATTAAATTGGATAAATAATTAATATTAATTGCTTAAAAATATTTAAAATTTATATTTCATATATTAAAATATTAACAACAAGATTATAATAAATTATTTTTTATATTCTTGCTAACATATCATAATATTAACTAATTTTAACATTATTTAAATGCATATTTATTACTTTATAATATCATGTCTAAAATGAATATTTTATTTCTCAAAAGCACTTTCTGACAGCAATACTAAACACTTAAATCTTAAACCAAACATTTCAAAAGTAATTCTCAAAAATACATTTCCACATCAAAAGTACTTTTCAAAAAAATGTTAAACTAGCCCTTAGTCCTTTAACTTGACACCGTTTTTTTTTTTTTTCAATTTGGTGTCTTTGAACTTGGCAGTTCTTCCCAATTTGGTCTATGAACTTGAATTCCATTCAAGTATGATGATCTAGCACCTTGAGACTATTCCATGTTATCACTTGAAAATTTTTAAAAGAATTATATAAAATCTCAAAAATAACAAAAAAAAATATTAAGTAGAGTTTTTAAAAACTTCAAATGATGATGTGAGTACCTTAATGTAATGCAAGTTTAAAAATCAAAGTAGAAAAGTAATTAAATTTTAAGACTAATGCGGACAAAAAAAATAGGGACTAAATGTTATCTTATCCCTAAATAATATATATATATATATATAATTTCTTTAGTCTTTTCATTCTTTTCATTTTTATCTAGTTACCCAAATATAGTGGCAATGATTTAAATAAATATTTTTAATACTTTAATGATTTTAATAAAATATTTTAAATAATTCAATAATTATTTTATAATTTTATGATATTAAATGACGAAAATATAAACTTACTAATAATTTAAGCACAAAATATCTACATTCCTTTCCCTCCCTTTATAAGGCCACAAAAAGGAATGGTAGTACTACTACTAGTATCTCAATCTCTACTTCTGTTTAGAATTTAATAATAATATGCAGCTGATTTTCAAAATAAAAGGTTAGATACATATTAGTTTGGATTAGGCCTTCAATCTTCATTGGACGAAGGATTGGGCCAGACCCGTTACCCTTTTAAGTCTTTACCCTTTACCTCAGCTATTCTTTCGTAGACTACCACCGACTTGTGGTCGAGATTTTACAACTTTAGTTTTTTTATATTGTGTTTAGTTAAAAATTAGGGAAGAGAAAATCCATCATTGGAATGCTATGCTCATGAGTGGAGGTAATCATTTCTCTGTTAAAAATTTATTATATTTAGAATAAATTATTTTCAATTCTTATTCATTTAAGATCCGTTTGTTTATATGTAAAATATTTTCTAAAAAATATATTTATATTCTTTTATATTTATCAAACAACAGAAAATATTTTATACAGATTTATCTAAATACCAGCAAATATTAACTTTTCCATAAAAACAAGTCATTTTCCAAAAATCTTTTTTCAAAAACAATTTTTAATGAAACAAACATACCCTTAATGTAAAATATAATCACCTCTTATGATTTCAAGAATGTTTACTTATTTTATCAAGTTTGAAGAAAATTTTATAAAATCTCTCAAAATTTGCTCGGTTAAATAAAAGGTAATTATACACTTTTATTATATATATATATATATATATATGTTTTCTATTTTATTTATTATTTTTTAGTTTTAATTAAGTGTTTTAAATTTATATATTGACCTTAAAGTTGAATTTATTAAATTGTTTTATGTAAAATTAATTAATTACTATTGTTTAGAAAGTTATAATAGAAAAGATTTAGATTATAATAAAAAACAATTCATCTTAAAAGTAATACATATAATTAAAATTTTAATAGTAGGCATGTATTTGCAAAGAAAATTATTAAAAAGGAAACAATAAGTAAAAGAGAAGACAAAAATCAAATATAACTATCATTTATAATAGGGTGTAATAGCAAAAAAACACCTTTGTACTTAACAAAATTTTCAATGTGTTATTTATACTTTTGAAATCTCCAATTTGAGATCCCAAGTTTAATTTCATTTATCAATAACGCATCTATCACTAGCACCATTAAAATTTGTGCCGACGTGGCATGTTGACCAATAAAAAAGTGCCACATGGCACACCATTGACTTTTGACAAAAAACAAAAATACCTCTTACCAATTAGTCTAAATATTTTTTAAATTGCCAAAATTAAAATAAATACAAACCAATTTTTCCTTTACTTAATAAAATAGAAAAGAAGAGAAGAAATATCACGTTTAGAAATCCCTTTCTTTTAAACTCAATTTTTTTCTAAACCTAGATCTCCAATAATTCTATCATACTTAAAACCACCATTGTTGATGGAAATTGTCGCACCGACCACTATTATTGATGTTTAATCCTCGATGGATCTCGAAGTCAAATCTCTCAAGCCATCGCTCTTCAAATCTCAGACTAAAAGAAAGAAAAAATTTCCAAGATTTCAAATCTCAAATCTTCCTTGTATCAAAGATTGAAAACATTGGCTTCTCTAGCCAAAGCAGAGGCTAATCTCAAAGCCTTGAAACCTAAATACCCATTAGCCAACATAAAAATCCATCTTTCAAAAATCTTGTAAAGCTTTACCAATTGCTTCACCATGAGAGCGCCATCATTGTTGGTGTTATTACAGGTTTCTACAAAGTGAGCGACATGTCGACACGAATTTCCTTTGCCATCGAATTATTGGAATTTTGGAGGTTGATAATTTTAAGGCATCTTCAAATGATCAATCCTCTGAGGTCATGACTTTCAATATGCATATGAAGGAGGAAAAAAACTTTCAACTTGATCTTTGATGGCTTTTTTGATGAGCTATTTAAATTGATATGAAGAAACACTTTCAAGTCCTTCTTCAATAGCTTTGATTTCACCAACATTTTGAAGAGTTTGATGTTGATTTTTGTTAGAAAAAGTTTGGTTGCTTCCACTTAGATGTTCAATTTAAGTCATCATGAAAACAATTTTATCATTTATTCTTTTTATGCTTGTAGTAAGACTCTACTATCTTTGTTAAAGACATCACTTATTCTTCCAAGGTTGTAGCACCAGTTGTCATGATATTCATCACTCCGAAATTTGGATTTGGGGGACATGTTGGAATGGAGTTGTCATTTGGTTGATTATCTTTCTCCTTGAATGATTATCGACGAGCTATATTTGATCCACGAGTAGAAACCTCTTCTAAGTCATGGTTAAAGGCATTGGTGCTTGTCAATGAAGTCGAAAAGGCTACGGGATTAGGTTTAATAGGCTTTTGAGTTGGTTTGTTTATGATGATGATATTCTTTGAGGCTACTGCAACTTTGAACTTTGACTTTTTGAGAGAAAAGATATAAAAGGAAGAGATTGTCTCATGAGGCGAAATTTGTACATAGAAATTTCGAGTCAAATATTAACTTGAAAATTTGAAGTCAAATTTCATTTATCAACTTTAAAAAGAAGCTACAATCTCTAGATTTCTTTACTACGAAGAAAACTCTTTTGATTATTCTCTTTGATGGAGCTTTGATTTAAGGGTCATCTATACTTGATCTTGTAAGGATGCAGTTTGCTTCAAGGGTCGTCAAGACTTAATCTTGAAGCTAGAATCGGTGAGATGCTTACTTAAGAATTTGGTTTGGTTTGGATCTAAGGGTCGTCAAGACTTGATCTTGAATCAATGATGTCTGCTTCAAGGGCCTTTTAAGCTTGATATTGAAAAATGAGTTTAGCCTCATTTGTGTCAATTGAAACATGATCAAAAGGTTATTTTCTTTTGAAATGATTTTTGACTTCCACTCCTCAGTCGAATTGGATTAGAATGTGGCTTTTCTTTATAACTGATGCAACGCTTGTCAAAATTTCTTTAAGTTCTTTAGTTTCTTCAGAGACTTTTGGACTTTTGAACTTGTGAATGTTTGTTGAATGACTTGGAGGTGACCCACTTTTATAGTGTTAGACAATCAAGTGAAAGAGAGTTCTCATAGAATTTTACTTTCTCACTTGTGTGTTCTACAAGAATTAAACTCGTTTATTTTATTATTTATCTCTAAATTAGAGATAAAATGATCCTTAAAGAATATGGTTTCTTTATAAAAGAGTTCTAAAACGATTTAATTCATGATTAATTTAATTTAATTTGATTAGTGATAAACAATAATAATAGATGATGAATTTTGATTGGTCCAAAATTTGTCACTCTACAACCCTCAATATGAATCTCAAATGTTAAAGGTTTGTTTAAGTCAATGAACACAATCATTTGGGCAAACCTTCCTTGATTGCCACAATTAGTTTAATAATTAATCTTAATCACTTTTTCCACAATATCACCAACCGCATTCAATAAACTTTAATTATACATTGCTTTGGATAGTCCAAGTAGGTTTATCTATGCCATTACATTCCATGGATACGATTGAGAGGTAGTAAAGGAAGAACACCAAGGTTGAATTCTGAGATACTAATCGTACACAACCCACAACCCCTATTCCAAAACCTTTATATAATCTTCCTTTAACCAGAATTGTTGGGATCTAATGCCCTTAGTGTAGTATTTTCATCTATGTATAGTTGTATTTTTTGAACAAATTGGTTCAATAAAATATCCATGAACTACATTAATATTCTTTGTATATTGTCCTCAATGGTTTTTGCACGCAAAGAAAAATGAAAGCAAATATTGGCTCATTGATTATTTAGCGTTTAACTAATACTAAGTGATATTATGTGGTTGGATCATAATACGAAAAGACACCTTATATTAGTAGATAATCTAAATATGTCTTTAGTCTAATCGAAAATGAACAAATCGGTTGAAAGACTAATATGTCATATGTTAAGTCCAACTGCGGAGATATCTTATCTTGAGTATTAGAGTGGATGACTCCTAGAAGATAAAGACAGACATGACTGACTAGATTGAGAATAAATAGGACAGGACCCTATCGCGTGTGAAAACAGTATGCAAAATGTGCAAGTATACACGTCGAATCAAGTAATATAATGATAAGTAAGATCGTCTCCACAGGGATCGATTAGGATTAATTTGGTTACATTACTGCTATAAAGTGTATGAATTATGCTGTGGCAAAATAGTGACATAAATGTAATGATAATTAAAATGATGTTGATGTATGCAAAATGTAACAAACAAATATAAAAAAAATACTATTGCAAAGTTATTAGGACAAGAATGAGAAGATTAAATCTATTGAATAGGAAGATTGGGATTACTAAGAATCTACCCTTATAAACCAAAAATGCCTCAGCAAACTCTTAACCATTTTACCGTTCAAAATGGATCTAAGGTAGTCTACTTCTTTGTAATATCCTAAAATAGGGGCCGCGTGTTTGAAGCATGTCTTAGGTGTTAATAGGCCTTAAGAGTTGTTTTCATGTGTTTTAGGGGTTATTAAAGCTCGTGGATAAAAAGGGACTATTTTGGAAATTTTGAAAATTAGGGGTTAAAAATGGGAATTTGGTTAAGGGAGGCCTTAAGTAAAACTTTTGTAAGATTGAGGCATATAAAATGCCTTGGCCGAGTGGCTTCTATGCGCCACTTAAGGGTCAGCGCCAAAACAGGTCACTGGTTCGAGTCTTAGGCGCAGCAAAAAGCATTTTATTTTTGTAAAGGCGCTGCATAAGGAGGCCTTAAAAGAATTTTCAGCGTGTTTGTTGGCAGAAAATGAGCACTAGCCGAGTGGTTAAGACACTAGCAACGGGAGAGCTCTCGAGGTCAGGGGTTCGAGTCCCCATGGAGGCGCGCGGATGCTTTTATTTTTGGCTTAGCGCTAAAGTTTAAGGGAGCCAAGAAAGAAGGGTTTAAAAGAAATACCTGACGCGTTATTGGCATGAAACGCACATTGGCCCAGTGGCAGAACGTGAGGGGAAGCTCCCTCAGGTCTAGGGTTCGAGACCTGGGGACAGCGCCTAGAGGTTATTTCTTTTTGGCATTTTCAGGCGTGAAATCAATACCTTGCATGGCACATGCAAGCATGCAGCTGCTGTTGCCTTATTTTATTTTGTAAGCATGGGCTTCAAACTTTTTATTATTATTTGTGTTATTTTATTAAAGAATGGGTAATATATATATTGTTTATTTTATTTTTATTAATTTAGGGAAGCATGGTTTTATTTTATTATTATTATTATTATTATTATTATTATTATTATTATTATTATTATTATTATTTTAACTCCTATTATTGTTATATGCGTGGGATATATATATATGGGGACTTGCTTGGTTTTTATTTATTTTTGATGGTGGAATTAGCATGTGGTGATGGCCGGCCTTGGTCTTGTAATGCTCAAAGCATGGCCAAATTCCATGCTTGGAAATCCTTTCCATTCTTTGTTAGTTGGCCGAATGAAAAAAAAAAGAAAGTGAAGGAAGGATTATTATTAGTTTAATATATATATAGAAAATGATGAGGCATGGGTTTTATTTGTTAAGTTATTTCATGTGGTAAAGGAATAAAGAATAAACAATGTGTATTATTCTTTGCCTTTTCAATGAGGATGGGTCTTGGCCTTGGAAATGGAAGCATGTGTAGCATGGGGAGGAGTAAAGTATGGCCGTTTGAAGCATGCCTTGGGAGAGCATGGCCGGCCTTGTTTTTGAAACTTTGACCCTCTTTCCCCTCCCACTTGAACATGGCCGAATATTGCCTTGCTAGGAGCCTTCATGATCTGTTTCGAATTAGATAGGGGGATGACCTTTGCATGGTTTTGCTTTTCTTTCTTCATTTTTTTTTTACGTTGGCTAAATGTTTCCTCGTTTTGTTTCCTTTCGAATGGTTCTTGACCAAAGAGGAGAGTACGAACAAGGTCAAGTTTCGGTATTGAGGGAGCTAGAGAGTTTTTGGCTAACTATGTGTTTGCATGGCTTTCCTTCTTAAGCTAAATCTCAAGAGAGAGAGAGAGAGTTTTATTCTTCTTCTCCTATTATGAGTTTGAGAGGCTAGGGAGTATTTCGATTAACTAAAGTTTTCTTCATTGTTGAGTAGCCGTATGTTTCATTATTATTTGAAACATCGCCTCATTATCACTCTTTTTCTCTCAATCAAATACATTGCCGAAGCTCCTTAGCCGAATCTTGATGTAAGATGCTATCGACTACGTGTTTCTTTTGCATGTGTCAGCCTTAAGATGTATTAAGGGCACTCCCGAGATTTTGAACATTTAGGTAAGCACGAAGGAAGTTTCGGCCAAGGGCCATGTTTTTAATATTTTTGTTTTAGCCGATCCTAACATTACCTTAATAGGGATTTTGATAACTTTGGGAGCTAATCGACAAGAATAATGGTGTTTCGGAACCGAAATAAGCAAGGTAAGGAAGTATGTCCTTAGGCCATAGACTAAATTTGAGTTTTGTGATAACCGAATTTTTGACCTTGACTTAAAGGATGGCCGAATATGTATAAGGCCATACTGATGTACCCTTTTGTGTGTGGATAGTGTTGAGGAGCATTAAAGGAGTATTTTGGGAGTTGAACTTCTCACGGGACTTTGTCGAGCTATGTAAATGGTAAGCATCATATTAGGCCAAGGGCCATGATCTTGGTATTTTTGTGTGTTGGCCGTTCTAACAAGTTATTAAACAGGGTTTTGGTATCTACAAGAGCAAGCAAAAATTTTGGGACATAGAAAAGAAGCTAGGTAAATGACTTGTGGTGTTCGGCCTAAGGCCCTGTTTTTGGTACAAAGTGTGACCGATTTTGGTTATGTGTTCTAGGAGCAAATCGATAGAAATAACAGAAGCTTTCGGGACTTTAGTGGATATTAGAGTTGATAGATCAGGATCTCGCTAAAGTCAGGTGCGTAGTTATCGCACTGTTCTCTTGCTGGTTTATGTATGTTATCGTAAATATACATGTTGTGCATGTTAGCCGAAATAAGGGCTAAGATGTTGGATACCCAAGGTGGGTGATCGTTCGATCAGGTGTGTAAGTTCTTACACACTTTATTAGTATAAATTGTTGTTATAATGATACTTTATCACCTATCATGTAGTATCTTTGCCTTGTGGGCATAAGCTTGGTTTTCGGGTAAGTCCCCTAATACTCGATCTATGATATATGTTGTGTATGCCATTATATGCTGTTAAAGGCTATGTTATATACAAATGCATATGGGATCATGATACTTGTTATGTGAGCATGATGATGTGGGATAAATGAGTGGAGGGGGCAGTGATAATCGTGTCGACGGACACCAGTGTTTTGGTAACACATTGTGACTACGGTCACCAGAGGTTTGGTACCTCCAGAGGTTTGGCACCTCATAGCGTCTCGTCCCTGTGGCTTAGTACCACCGTGGGTTGGCCCCACATTTGAGATACGGGATCGACGCCAGTGATTTGGTATCACACGATGGGTTGGCCCCATCATTTGATTGTGACTTCGGGTCACCAGTGGTTTGGCACCACCAGTGGTTTGGCACCACACGTATTGACGGATATTGTGACTTTAAGTCACCAGTGGTTTGGCACCACACGTATTGACGGATATCGTGACTTTAAGTCACCAGTGGTTTGGCACCACACGTATTGACGGATATCGTGACTTTAAAAGTCACCAGTGGTTTGGCACCACACGTATTGACGGATATCGTGACTATAAGTCACCAGTGGTTTGGCACCACCAGTGGTTTGGTACCACACGGGGTAGAAAAAAGAGTATGGATGGTTAGGTTGGGCTTCATAATTGCATATTCATGTATATGTTTGTTCTGTGGATATGGGCTAAGCCTGTATGTGGGGACATGTGTATTAATTACGTACTGAGTCTTGGTGACTCACCCCTTTCCTTATCTTTTCAGGTGAGTCGATCGCGGAGACAGAGCCGGAGAGGACTCGAGGTGGCCATGCTTGTTCCTCGGTTTAGAAGTCTTATTTCGTACCATTAAAGTTTACTATTTGTTAAATTCGATTGGGTTGTAACATGGCCGCTTATTATTTTATTATTATTCATATGATTAAGTAGTTTTTACCTTATTTCTAACGAACTTATGAACTGTTAAGCGAATCGGTAAAAGTAACGTTTTCAAAATTAATACTCGTACGCGTTTTCAAAGACGTTACCATCGGGTAGCAAAATTTTACCAAGTTATCAATAACCCCGATACTTCTAAAAATCTAAATGATCAAATGGTCTCAAAGGAAAAGAAAAAGTTTTCAACTCAATCATGTTTATCAAACCAACTTATCTTAGTTTTAGCAAACACTGTTTTACAAATTCAGCAAAAAAATTTTTGATTTCCACTGAGAATCCGAATATTTCAAAAATGTTTTTACTCCGTGACATACCAGATCCGGTCAAGGCTTGTGGGCCGGGTTTGGGGTGTTACAAGTTGGTATCAGAGCCAGGTTCAAAACTTGACTGTGGGGGCCCAAGGCCCAAAAATGTTTTCTCGATAGTCTTTTGTGGGATATTATGAAAATGGTCTGTTATAAACAGCATGGCACCGAGTCTCCGGCACCGATCCGCTCGGGTAAGTACCTCTGACTATTGAGGTGATATGAATATGTCTCTGTTTAGGAGCATGAATGCGACTCTCTGTATTAGAATAGCGAACTTGAATTGAACCTTTGTGTGATCGAAAGAACCACTTCTAAATACTTTATTTCATAAAATTGTTCGCGATTAATCAGTGGAACACATTTTCTATTGCATAAAACTTTTAAGTCAGATTGCGCGATAAGAGATGAGTTCTAGATGACGTGGTCAAGGCAAAATGGCCGTACCGGAACTCGTTAGATCGGGTCAAGAGTTGATAAAAGGTATCACCTCCACCACCAGTCTTTGGAAATGAGCAGCAAGATCAGTCGGGGGATGATGCTATATCTCAGGCGGTGCTGCGAGTTTTAGAGATGGTGGCTGGAGCGGGAGGAAATATGAGAGCTCGAAAATCTGTTCCCGAGCGACTTCGAGCCAACGGAAAGGAGGTGTTCCGTGGTGTATTCGGCGTGGCACCTAGTACGGTTGAATATTGGTTGAAAGCAACCGAGCAAATTATGGATGAGCTCGATCTGAGCCGGAGGAAAAAGTGAAAGGTATGGTGGCGCTACTTCGCGACGAGGTGTATCAATGGTGGCTCATGGTTCGAGAGAGTGTCACAACTAAGGACCTCACTTGGGAGTATGTCAAGACGGCATACCAGAAGAAGTATGCCGGTACTCACTACATTGATGCTCAGAGGAAGGCATTTTTGGGGCTGGTTCAAGGGAACAAGTCCGTGGCGGAATACGAAGCGGAATTCCTAAGGTTGAGCCGATATGCTCGAGGGGTAGTTGCTATGGAGCATGAACGATGTGTCCGGTTCGAGGACGGATTAAGGGACGACCTAAGATTATTGATAGCTCCTCATCAGGAACGGGAGTTCGCGGTGTTAGTCGAAAAAGCTAAGGTAGCCGAAGGGATTAAGGACTCGATGAGACAAAACAGAGATAAGGATAGGAACCGGGATAGGAGGAATTTTGGACCGTCTGAATCATCTGAGGGTCTTCAGAAAAGACCGATGAGTGAAAGTTTTGCTCATGTGATTAAGCCAGCTACGGGAAATCGGAGCTGTCCGTGTGCTCAGTGTGGAAGGTATCATGACGGCGAGTGTTGGAACCGGAATCAAAGATGTTTTAGGTGAAAATTTAAGTCTCACTTGATTAAAGACTGTCCTCAAGTGATGGAAAGGGCGCGAAGTCAAGGACGTGGAACTTCAAGCTGAGAGCTAAAGGCTTGGATGCGAGGCCGAGGATGTGATAGTAGGTGAGTTTCTTGTTATGGAATATCTTTTATTATATGGGTTTTATAAGATCGGTTCATACTTGTACTATTGGTGAAGTGCTTGAACATTGGATGTGAACTTAGAAACTGTGCTTAGAAGGTAA
The DNA here is from genome assembly GCA_005393395.2 of Gossypium australe. Taxonomy (NCBI): domain Eukaryota; kingdom Viridiplantae; phylum Streptophyta; class Magnoliopsida; order Malvales; family Malvaceae; genus Gossypium; species Gossypium australe. The sequence continues at coordinate 26,986,561 of CM016614.1, read as the reverse complement.
GATAGTTCGTGTTTGTATGCTAGTGGAGTATGGAACTTTGAATTTGAATCTCGAGATAGTATATAAGGAATGTGTTAGTTTTGTAGAATCAGAGTGCGCAGCATAAGCGTAGTGCGGTGAATTGGAATGTGCAGATGTTCGTTTGTGAGCAATTTCGAGGACGAAATTGTTTTAAGGGGGGTAGATTTGAAATATCCTAAAATAGGGGCTGCGTGTTTGAAGCATGTCTTAGGTGTTAATAGGCCTTAAGAGTTGTTTTCATGTGTTTTAGGGGTTATTAAAGCTCGTGGATAAAAAGGGACTATTTTGGAAATTTTGAAAATTAGGGGTTAAAAATGGGAATTTGGTTAAGGGAGGCCTTAAGTAAAACTTTTGTAAGATTGAGGCATATAAAATGCCTTGGCCGAGTGGCTTCTATGCGCCACTTAAGGGTCAGCGCCAAAACAGGTCACTGGTTCGAGTCTTAGGCGCAGCAAAAAGCATTTTATTTTTGTAAAGGCGCTGCATAAGGAGGCCTTAAAAGAATTTTCAGCGTGTTTGTTGGCAGAAAATGAGCACTAGCCGAGTGGTTAAGACACTAGCAACGGGAGAGCTCTCGAGGTCAGGGGTTCGAGTCCCCATGGAGGCGCGCGGATGCTTTTATTTTTGGCTTAGCGCTAAAGTTTAAGGGAGCCAAGAAAGAAGGGTTTAAAAGAAATACCTGACGCGTTATTGGCATGAAACGCACATTGGCCCAGTGGCAGAACGTGAGGGGAAGCTCCCTCAGGTCTCGGGCTCGAGACCTGGGGACAGCGCTTAGAGGTTATTTCTTTTTGGCATTTTCAGGCGTGAAATCAATACCTTGCATGGCACATGCAAGCATGCAGCTGCTGTTGCCTTATTTTATTTTGTAAGCATGGGCTTCAAACTTTTTATTATTATTTGTGTTATTTTATTAAAGAATGGGTAATATATATATTGTTTATTTTATTTTTATTAATTTAGGGAAGCATGGTTTTATTTTATTTTTATTATTATTATTATTATTATTATTATTATTATTATTATTATTATTATTATTTTAACTCCTATTATTGTTATATGCGTGGGATATATATATATATGGGGACTTGCTTGGTTTTTATTTATTTTTGATGGTGGAATTAGCATGTGGTGATGGCCGGCCTTGGTCTTGTAATGCTCAAAGCATGGCCAAATTCCATGCTTGGAAATCCTTTCCATTCTTTGTTAGTTGGCCGAATGAAAAAAAAAAAGAAAGTGAAGGAAGGATTATTATTAGTTTAATATATATATAGAAAATGATGAGGCATGGGTTTTATTTGTTAAGTTATTTCATGTGGTAAAGGAATAAAGAATAAACAATGTGTATTATTCTTTGCCTTTTCAATGAGGATGGGTCTTGGCCTTGGAAATGGAAGCATGTGTAGCATGGGGAGGAGTAAAGTATGGCCGTTTGAAGCATGCCTTGGGAGAGCATGGCCGGCCTTGTTTTTGAAACTTTGACCCTCTTTCCCCTCCCACTTGAACATGGCCGAATATTGCCTTGCTAGGAGCCTTCATGATCTGTTTCGAATTAGATAGGGGGATGACCTTTGCATGGTTTTGCTTTTCTTTCTTCATTTTTTTTTACGTTGGCTAAATGTTTCCTCGTTTTGTTTCCTTTCGAATGGTTCTTGACCAAAGAGGAGAGTAAGAACAAGGTCAAGTTTCGGTATTGAGGGAGCTAGAGAGTTTTTGGCTAACTATGTGTTTGCATGGCTTTCCTTCTTAAGCCAAATCTCAAGAGAGAGAGAGAGAGTTTTATTCTTCTTCTCCTATTATGAGTTTGAGAGGCTAGGGAGTATTTCGATTAACTAAAGTTTTCTTCATTGTTGAGTAGCCGTATGTTTCATTATTATTTGAAACATCGCCTCATTATCACTCTTTTTCTCTCCATCAAATACATTGCCGAAGCTCCTTAGCCGAATCTTGATGTAAGATGCTATCGACTACGTGTTTCTTTTGCATGTGTCAGCCTTAAGATGTATTAAGGGCACTCCCGAGATTTTGAACATTTAGGTAAGCACGAAGGAAGTTTCGGCCAAGGGCCATGTTTTTAATTTTTTGTTTTAGCCGATCCTAACATTACCTTAATAGGGATTTTGATAACTTTGGGAGCTAATCGACAAGAATAATGGTGTTTCGAAACCGAAATAAGCAAGGTAAGGAAGTATGTCCTTCGGCCATAGACTAAATTTGAGTTTTGTGATAACCGAATTTTTGACCTTGACTTAAAGGATGGCCGAATATGTATAAGGCCATACTGATGTACCCTTTTGTGTGTGGATAGTGTTGAGGAGCATTAAAGGAGTATTTTGGGAGTTGAACTTCTCACGGGACTTTGTCGAGCTATGTAAATGGTAAGCATCATATTAGGCCAAGGGCCATGATCTTGGTATTTTTGTGTGTTGGCCGTTCTAACAAGTTATTAAACAGGGTTTTGGTATCTACAAGAGCAAGCAAAAATTTTGGGACATGGAAAAGAAGCTAGGTAAATGACTTGTGGTATTCGGCCTAAGGCCCTGTTTTTGGTACAAAGTGTGACCGATTTCGGTTATGTGTTCTAGGAGCAAATCGATAGAAATAACAGAAGCTTTCGGGACTTTAGTGGATATTAGAGTTGATAGATCAGGATCTCGCTAAAGTCAGGTGCGTAGTTATCGCACTGTTCTCTTACTGGTTTATGTATGTTATCGTAAATATACATGTTGTGCATGTTAGCCGAAATAAGGGCTAAGATGTTGGATACCCAAGGTGGGTGATCGTTCGATCAGGTGTGTAAGTTCTTACACACTTTATTAGTATAAATTGTTGTTATAATGATACTTTATCACCTATCATGTAGTATCTTTGCCTTGTGGGCATAAGCTTGGTTTTCGGGTAAGTCCCCTAATACTCGATCTATGATATATGTTGTGTATGCCGTTATATGCTGTTAAAGGCTATGTTATATACAAATGCATATGGGATCATGATACTTGTTATGTGAGCATGATGATGTGGGATAAATGAGTGGAGGGGGCAGTGATAATCGTGTCGACGGACACCAGTGTTTTGGTAACACATTGTGACTACGGTCACCAGAGGTTTGGTACCTCCAGAGGTTTGGCACCTCATAGCGTCTCGTCCCTGTGGCTTAGTACCACCGTGGGTTGGCCCCACATTTGAGATACGGGATCGACGCCAGTGATTTGGTATCACACGATGGGTTGGCCCCATCATTTGATTGTGACTTCGGGTCACCAGTGGTTTGGCACCACCAGTGGTTTGGCACCACACGTATTGACGGATATTGTGACTTTAAGTCACCAGTGGTTTGGCACCACACGTATTGACGGATATCGTGACTTTAAGTCACCAGTGGTTTGGCACCACACGTATTGACGGATATCGTGACTTTAAGTCACCAGTGGTTTGGCACCACACGTATTGACGGATATCGTGACTATAAGTCACCAGTGGTTTGGCACCACCAGTGGTTTGGTACCACACGGGGTAGAAAAAGGAGTATGGATGGCTAGGTTGGGCTTCATAATTGCATATTCATGTATATGTTTGTTCTGTGGATATGGGCTAAGCCCGTATGTGGGGACATGTGTATTAATTACGTACTGAGTCTTGGTGACTCACCCCTTTCCTTATCTTTTCAGGTGAGTCGATCGCGGAGACGGAGCCGGAGAGGACTCGAGGTGGCCATGCTTGTTCCTCGGTTTAGAAGTCTTATTTCGTACCATTAAAGTTTACTATTTGTTAAATTCGATTGGGTTGTAACATGGCCGCTTATTATTTTATTACTATTCATATGATTAAGTAGTTTTTACCTTATTTCTAACGAACTTATGAACTGTTAAGCGAATCGGTAAAAGTAACGTTTTCAAAATTAATATTCGTACGCGTTTTCAAAGACGTTACCATCGGGTAGCAAAATTTTACCAAGTTATCAATAACCCCGATACTTCTAAAAATCTAAATGATCAAATGGTTTCAAAGGAAAAGAAAAAGTTTTCAACTCAATCATGTTTATCAAACCAACTTATCTTAGTTTTAGCAAACACCGTTTTACAAATTCAGCAAAAAATTTTTTGATTTCCACTGAGAATCCGAATCTTTCAAAAATGTTTTTACTCCGTGACATACCAGATCCGGTCAAGGCTTGTGGGCCGGGTTTGGGGTGTTACATTCTTTCTAGAGCAGGACCTCAGGTTACTCCACCTAAAGCGATATATGTCTATAGGCCTCAGATGTGATTCCCAACACTAATTTCACTTCGTTTTGTACAAACACTACTCTATATCTAGAAACTCTTATGGGTATTCTGTCGAACAACTTGTATCATTCAATTTCAGTCCAACTAACCTAACCTTTTTAGAATTAGATTGTGTTTATAAGCATACTAAACATTCATCTATGTCTAGAGTCTGCTTACATGTAATTTAAAAAGAACAAATTAAATGAAATAGTAAAATAGATCAGATCGAAGCTTTAACATTAATGGAAAATTAAAGTATCATCTAGTAAACCCAACCCAATGAGATTTAGCTCATAAGCTGATTAATCAAATCCAAATTTGAAATACCATTCAACATCTTAAACATTTAATCGCACAAAGAAGCAATGTAAAAGAAAATAAGGAAGAACTTCAGGAGGCATGCTTTCACTGATCCAGCCCTCAATTGCGGGCATTGTAATGTTTCACAAAGACCTAGTTGACTGCCTTCATCCTCTTCCTTGTGTTCTGTTCTGCTTTTCAACTACTACTACTACCCTCTATTTCCGCCTCAAGATCCTTCCTCTTAGAAAGACTTGTTTTTTCTCTCTCCTTCTCTTCTAGATCTTCTTTACTTTTTATAGGGTAGATCCCCTTCTTAGCACATAATTTTTCCTCCCTCTATTTTAGGTAGATCTTTTTGGTACAAGTACAACTAGCTGAGAGTAGCACGAATTGAGTGCTGACTCGGTGTCTTCCTAGAATTTCCATGAAATTATTGTTGGCAATCCGTCCAACCTTTTGCCATGACAAAACTTCACTCCTTCGTATATTTTTCTCATCTACACCTGCCATTCAAACACAAACAAATCCTTTCCACCCACAAGTAAAAGTAACATAATAACATTTAAGCACAATCCAAGCTTCATGATTCAATGTTCTAAAAATACTAATATAAATGCAAATACATCTACTTAAGTACAAACAATTAACCAAGTCTGGAGGCCTAAAATATAACCCTTTTCAAGAGTTATCAAACCCAAGTAGAATAGATCCTAGATCCGTTTATGAATTTGTTCACTTGTGATGTTCATAGTGTGTCACGCCTTAATCCCAAGTGGATGATGGACTATGTACACGTGAGTCATATACTTTGATGTAAATGAAAGTGTAACAGCTCGTTTTCAATGAAATCGGAATAGTGGTTTCGGGACCACAAATCCGAGTTTGGAAGAAAAATTATTTTAATATTATTTCACGGTTTGCATTATGATTGAAATATCGTATGAAAAATTTGTAAAGAAATTTTATTGATTACATGTCTAATTAGATGGAAATGACCAAATTGCATAAAATACAAAAGTTGAATTCTAGTAGCTATAGGTATCAAATAGCTATGGAATTCAAAATTGGAGGTTCTTATGGCAAATAGACCATTAAGATGAGTTAGTAGATAAGTATGATGATTCATTAATGGAAAATTAAATAAAGAAAATGACTGAATTGGAAAGTAAAAATAATTAAAGATGATAAGTAATAAAATAATGAAAATATCATCATATTATCATCTTTCCCAAATTATTTTACATGGAAACCCTAGTTAAAAAAGTTTGAAGGTAGCAAGCTTATTTGGCTCAATTAGATTCGGATAGACCAAATACGGAGTTAGATTAAGGAAAAGAAAAAGTATCAGATTAGTAGATTACAATTCGCGAACACTTGTCAAGATAAGTTCGTGTAACTAAACTATGTATATTTATATGTTTGAATTGAATGTTGTATATGTGAATTGTGAAATTGTTATTTAAATGAAATTGATTACATATCTGATAAAGCCCGATAAATATTAAGTTTCGTTTGAATAGATGAAATTTTGATGGATACAGGGTTCCCAAATTGGTTGTGGTCCTGCATATGTTGCGAACACACCACAGCTCGAAAGAGCGTCCCGTTACTAGCCTCTCAAGCTTCCCGTTTTATGGTTCTTGCGAGCTTCCCGTTAATAGCTCTTCGGAGCATCCCTATTGGTTGTGATCCTGCATGTGTTGTGGACACACCATAGCTCTTATGAGCATCCCGATATATGGCTCTTCGGAGCTTCCCGATTAAAGGCTCTTTGAGAGCTTCCTGATTAATGGCTCTCCGGAGCTTCCCGATATGGCTCACTTGAACTTCCCGATATATGGCTATCCAGAGCTTCCTGATTAATGGTTTTTCGGAGCTACCCGTTATTGGCTCTCATGAGCTTCCTGATTATGGCTCTTATGAGCTTCCTGTTATACAGCCCGGATAAGCTTCCCGTTACATGGCTCACATGAGCTTACCATTTATGTGCTCACATGAGCATTCCCGAATATGAATTGACGGATTATAGATTTGTACACTTTGAGTGTACTACCCAGGTATCCATCGATATTTTAAATGATTCAACGGGCAAAATCCTGATATGAAAAAAAATAAATGAATTCAAAGTGAATCATTACCCGTATATACATGAAGTATATGGAATTGATATATGAATACAAGAAGTGGAAAGTTATGAACATGGGAACTTGATATTGTTAAGCTCATACATGGTCCTTGACATTTATATAAAATATGTGTCTAACATGGTTGATAAGGATATGTGCTAGGGCATTTAGCCATCTTGTTTGAGTATGCTTTGTATGCTTATCTTATGTGTGAAATAATGGTAAGTTAAATTCCATGTTATATGAACTTACTAAGCATTAAATGCTTACTCTGTTTTATTTCCTCTGTTTTATAGTAATTCAGAAGCTCATTTTGGTTGGAAGTTGGTCGGAGCAACATCACACTATCCCTCGGCTTATTTCTATATAATTAGTAAATTACTTTTTGTTATAATGGCATGTATAGGTTAAGTTAGGCCATTAATGACATGTATGTGATTTTGGTTGTAACTAGCCATTGGAATAGCTTGTGAAATATATGATTTGTAGAGTATATAAGAGTCAGGCCATTAATGGCATGTATGTCATTATTTTAATGTTGTTTGTGAAATTTAAATTTTCTATTAACATATATGATATAAATTTTCAAAAAATTAAGGATATGGCTAGTTAAGTGATTTATGAATACCATGTTAATCATGAGGCTATGAATAAGGATTAAATTAATGTTTTTTTATACAACTCATACACCACCACACGCACGCATCACAAGCAGGCAATCCTTATGATTTGAGCTCATGACGTGGGTTGTAGGATGAATGCCCCTAGCTAATGGGTTAATAGCAAGGGTTCAGAATAAACTAGTGCTTATCTTCTATGCTACTCGAGTTTGGTTTGCAATTTTTTTTAATCTAAGTTTGAATTCCAACAAATTGAGCTATTAAAGGAAACTTTGTGTTACTTAATTGAAATAACTCGTAAACATAATCAATTTCTCTTTAAAGCGGTAAAGGCTTGTTACAAGTGTTATTTGCTCTTGTCTGGTATGGCTTAATTTTATGTCAAACATGCATATGGTGTCTTTGATTATAGTCTGATTTGAGCTTTTCGATGTGTTTGGGATCAATCGTATCGCTTTCCTGGTAGTGAAGTTACAATCTGCCTGAGAAAAGCCAATTTCTCTTTTTAGTTTTTTAGATATTTTTATTAAAATTTCTTCAATACATATAAAAATAGTGGGCAATACTACCAAGTTTGATGCAAGTGTACGAATAGTGAATTATTTTTTTTGTGGGTGGAGTACGAATAGTGAAAAATTGAAAAGAAAGTGGTGTGGAAAAGTCACCCACCGGTTGAGAGAGAGCAGCAAATGAAGCAAAAGCAAAGCGACCAGATGCATCGTACCGTACGAACTAATTTAAACAACACAGCTGGTTCCCACGCGTCTCTGTCCTGCATTTGCATGTGGTGTATCCAGGACCAAGGACGATTCCATAACAGTTACCCTTCCCCTGCTTCTCTATTTACCTTTTTAACCCCATATGTCCATTTCCTTTTCGCCACGCTGTTGTTTCTGGGAGTTTAAATTTAAGCCTGTATAATAATAAACACATTATCCGTAAGCTATATGATAATATACTTAAGCAGTCCACGTAGCCAAATTGTGTTAATGTTGGTGTGAAAATATGAAGTTGGTGGTGGGAGGATAATTGCGTGAAGCCGACGACACCGCTTACGCGCTTCACGTCGGAAAATTTGGCTACCATATTTCCACTTTGTTGACGAGTCCAGCCCATCAACAATGCTAGACTAAACATATACATACATTCATACACATATGCTATGCTTGCTGGACCATTTCTTTCTTTCTTTCCTTTAATCTTTGCATTTTGGTCTTTGTCTTATTCAGTTATAGTGAATTCCGTATATGCTCTTTTTTTGATAATAATTTTATTGGTGCCACTCGTCCCAATTCACATTTATAACAGGGAATAATGTGTACATAACTAGTAAACTTAGTCATGAGATTTGGTGCGCTAATTGTTTACTTCATCCTTTAATTATGAGATTTGAGGTTCAATCCTTACTCACGAAACTGGAGTACATTTCATGACTAATAATTTATCTCTTTGAAAAACACTTTCAACGGAAGAATTAGTCACCACTATCAATAATGAACACCTTAATTTCAACTAAATTAAATTCAAACCCACTCAAACTCATCCAACTTAAATGATTATTTTGATAAAAACATATATTCTTAATTAAATTAATTTTGTAGCTCAATTCAATCATCACCACTTTATAAATTTAAAATTTTATTGTAACTCAATGTTTAAAAATTGATTGACATCATGACATCGAAATGCCAAATGATATTAAGATAAATCTTAAAACTATACAGGAACTTTAATTTAATGTCCAAGTTGATACATGAACTTTAATTTGATGTAATTATACACATGAAACTTTGGTTGTGGTTCAAATGTATATATAAAACTTTAATTTTGATTTAATCATGCACATTAAAGAAATAAATACATCAATTTATTTTTATATTGGATAAATATAACTATATGTGTATGCAAATATAAACATAAAAATGATGTTATATCAATAATTATATTAATAATTTATGAGAATTGAATAAAACCAAATTTTTATGTATAAAATTATATGTTAAACTAAAATTTATATATAATTTTAAGATTTACCCAAAAAAATTTTATATTGCATATGAATATAGTTAAATGACAAGAAATGGTTAAAATAATAAGTTTTCAAAACATTAATGTGACCAAATCATGATTTTTTTTAATAGCCCTTTTAAGGTTTATTAATTCTTTTTTGAAAAATACTAAGATTAGTTGTTTGATATATACAAAGAGAGACCATGAATTTAGAAACCATGATAACATTAATAGAGATATATAATTTAGAAATAATAGTACTTATTTGGTAGTTGATTGATAGATGATAATTGATTATTGATTGCAGCGGTTGGTTTGGTTAATTGATTTTATTAATTAATTTGATCAACTGATTTTATTAACTGTTTATTTTAAAGTGTTTGGTAAAATTTAATTGATAGCTGAAAACTGATACGTGTAAAATAACAAATAAGGGCATGACACATTTTATTGTTAAGTATTTATGTGCTTATAATATTTTAGTCTTTGTTGAGTAAAATTATTGAAATAAAACACTATTATCAAGGAATTAAAACATCCATTACGGAAATTAATTAGTGAATATTTTTGAAATTTAAAAAAAATAGATTTCTTAAGTTCCTTATTTGCACAAGTAATTTTTATTTAAATAAACATCCAATATGGAAATTAATTAGTGAGTTGGAGGTTTTAGCTGTGAAAAAAGTTATTCACTCTAGCGGTTTTTTTCTGTTTTGAAGGTTTTAGCTTAACAAACTCTTACAAATATCCATTCACCAAACACTAAAATTAAAAGATTTGGCTATCTAATTCTTTAATTACACCCAAATCAATTAAAAAAGACCAAAAAAATTTATTTACCAAACACCCCATAATAAAATTGATGTGTGCATTCAAGCTAGCATCCATCCCAATTCACTTTTAAGGACACAATCAAATTAAACGACGTGTGAAGGTATTATCATAAATGCAGTGAATCACGGAGCAATTGAGTGATATATACATATATGTGTAGAACTAATATTTGTGTCTTCATAATTAAGTAGTTTGCAATTTAATTTCAAAGTTTTCAACTCACTTTCTTCAAATTGGAATTAATGGACACATAGCCTAACTTTATTGACCAAACTAAATTTGCACCAACGAAGTAACAATATATATGGATATTAAATCTCGTGATAAGAAATTTGTTGTTTTTTAAAGTAAAGTTTAGGGTTTCAATTTTATGGATGAAAAAAAACGAAGCTAAGGATGAAACAAGAGGATGAAAAAGTGGAAAATTTTAAATTTTAAATGTGTTTGGTAGAGAGGAAATAAAATAGAAGAGATTATTTCTATCATAATACATAAAAGTAAATCATCCCAAGTTAGAATGATAAAAGGAGAGAAAATGATAAAGTGATGTATGTTAGTTCAAAATATGCATTTCTTTTTAAATTATTTTCTTTATTTTCATTTTTCAACTCTAATATACAATATAGAAAGAAAAACTATATTTTCTATCATATTATTTTTCTATTCTTTCAATTTTTTTTATCTTTTCACTCTACCAAGCAAGGGCTAAGAGAACTAGCTTTGTTTAGTTAAAATCTAACCTAATTCGACTCTATATTTAGTTAAAATCTAATATGATTACTAAATATCGAAGGTCTTAGATCGTATCAATAAAAATATAAAAGAATAACAAGTAAGAGGTACATAACTACATATGAAATGTTGTGAAAATGTTAAAACATGAATGAAATATTAGAAGAATGAATAATTAGTTATTCTCTTTCTTTAAAAACCAAAATTCTCCAACTTCTCTTTAGAAATTGTAACACCCCTTGCCGACCCAATCATCGGGTCTGAACTATAAGACAACACATTCTTTGCTGGAGCAACTACGATTAAATCAAATACGATTTTCACCATCAAGCATATAAACATAAGAACTATGAGCAAACAATACCATAATCACTTCCAGGTCTTATACGAGCTTACGAAAGCTTAAAAGTTAGTCTAAGATCAAATTAGGACTGAATTGTAAAGAAATCAAATTACCAGACCGACGTCGTGAAGTGAGGAAGTTTCTCGTCATGATGACAAACTATCAAATTATGTCGGGATGATCGGCTTCCTTATCACGCTGTGGTCTGGAATCTAACCCTCGTCGCAATGACCAATGATTAACGTCGCAACTTCATATTCTGTATCTACAAAATCTGTGTGCATAAAACCTACAATTCTTCCATACAAGCATATTACAATAAAAGGACTAAATTACACTAACCAAATTATTGAATTAAACCTTGAAGGTACAACAATGGAGGTTTTCTCCTTCTTTTCTTTCCTTGGCCGGTTGGAAGAGATGCAATTCTCCCTCCTTCCACTAACAATTTGCCTTTTATACTTAAGTTAAATCATAACTAAATAATAAACCATGTTTTATTTTAATGAATTTCCAATTTACTTAAATTAATATTCATTTTATATTATCGCCCACTTCCTAATGTTTATTTATGGTCTATTTTCTATTTTGGACCTTTGGTTAATTATTATTTAAGTCCTCAATCCATTTTTTAATTAAAAATCCATAGCGATTGGACTTTACAAGGATCTCGAAACTGCATTTTCTGATACCATTGACTTTTGGGTTGTTACAAAAACACCTTTAGATCTAGTCGTCTGAGCGGCTGGATACTTTGCCATTGTCGCCCTCCCTCTTTCTGTCATCAATGATGAAATAAACTCCTCCAAGGGCTTGGTGGTTGGAAATCTCTACAAGCAACTTCAGTGGTGGGAGCTTTAGGATCTTTGGCGGTTCATGATGTCGGTTCCTTAGATAGATCTTAACTGAGTCGTTTGGTCTCATTCTTTTCAACCCGATGCAATGGAAGATTTTTGAGGGACAGGTCCAGTGGCGGCGTAGTGGTTGTCCCCCAAATGATGGGTTTTTTAGGTGGTTTTTGTAACACCCTTTACCCATATTTGAAGCCGGAACAGGGTACGAGGTATTACCAAGCATAAACACAAGCAATCATACAAAACCGAGACGTGAATCTCCATCCAAATTTAAAACTTTTCATTTACATTCCTATCGTCCCTAAAACGAGCTTACGATGCCCAAAACATGCTTTGGAAGCAGTTCGAGACTAAACCGAGATATTTAGAAAGTTTTACGACAATTAAAAAATTATTGCTAAAACAGGGGTCACACGCCCATGTGGGTTCGAGACACGCCCATGTAGGTTTGGGACACGTCCGTGCGATCTTGAGACACGCCCGTGCTACAGGCTGTCTTCAAAATAGGGTGCTCTCTAACTTTGCCACATGGTCGTGCCACATGCCCGTGTGCTAGGCCGTGTGGTCGATTTAATTTTCATAAAATAAGTGCAGACTTCACACAGCCGGGGTACACACTTGTGCCCAATGCTGTGTAGCACACACGGCTGAAACACACGCCCGTGTCTCTGTCCGTGTGCTATATTATGGACATTCTATTTTGCATCAATTAATGTGCAAGGGACACACGGCCAGAACACATGCCCGTGGGGCAGACCGTGTGTCACACACGGCCTAGACACACACCCGTGTATCTACCCGTGTGGACAAAAACAAGGCTATTTACCAAGCCATTTTGTCACTCTTCCATGCACATACCTACACAACAAAACATAGCACTAATCCAAACACATACACTCAACCAAATCAGCCACGTCATTCACATGCTATTTTCTATCACATACAACATCACATACTTGTCAACTCAAACCATGCAAATTTTCACATCCATGAAAGACATCATCATATGCATATATAACTAAACCAATATTAGCCAATTCCAATGGCCACTTACAAAATGAATTATCCACCATACTTAACACTTAAGAATTTGGACATACGTTAACATCATACATGCGCCAATTGAACATCCTTAGCCATTCCAATGGCTAAGTCACAAAATATTACTTACAAGCCTTCATCTAAGCCAAGTAGCTTATACATGTCATTATATCAAAATGAATCATTTAGCTATACCAAAAAAGAGATTTATGGATAGTGTGATCTTGCTCTGACTGAATCCTCCAACCTTCGCGAGCCTTATAAGCACTATAAAACAAGGAAAAGTAAAACGGGATAAGCATTTTCATGCTTAGTAAGTTCGCGTAATAGAAAGAAACTTACCGGTTATAATTTTTCAAATAAGCATATATATATATATATATATATATGCATTCATTCCATCAATATTTTGACAAGTTACCTAAATACATTCACTCATTAAACAAGTTAGTCATACACATCATGAAGTTATCAAACCAACATAGATGAGCTCACCATAGTATAAACTTTCATATCATTTCACTATTCCATGATAATATCGATTAGGTTATTAACATTAAACTTATATACTCATTGTTATTATCGATTGGCCTTTGACCAAGTATATATAATTAATAATAAATATTATGTAGTTTAGATAAATTTAATATAAATAATTTATAGTAAATATTGTGTAATTTACTTAATCATTTGGTAGGTCAATACGTATAGGAAATTATAACTCATCAACAAAATTTTCAGGTTATTTAAACGAGATTAATAAAATAACATATCTTTATATTTTTAAAAAATAAAATACATATCCTAAAATTAAATATTATCATTGTATAAAAATAATTTTTAAACTAAAATCATGTTTGAAAAGCCCTAAGATAATTGGATTTGAATATAATTATTTGTAATTATTCACATAATTATTCTAATTACGTTTAATTCATGTAGTGTTTGGAAAGTCACCAAGTAATTAAATTTAAGTGTAAATGCTTGTAACTATACAAAAGTGGTTATTTGGGTAACCATTATAGTTGGTGGCTCCCACTAAATTGAGTATAATTAGAGCATTCCCATTACATTTTTCAATTCTTAGGGGAGGAGTGAGAATTATAGTAATTACACCTAACTCCAATTTTAAAAAAATATTTTTATACAAGTTATAAATTATAAGATAAGCATGACATGAATGAGTGCCTGAGATGATTATGACCAATTTTTTTTATTATAAATCCTAAAAAAAACTATATTATAAAAATAAGTTGTATTTTATAAAATTATAATAAAAAATATATTATGTAAATCTTAAAAAGTTTCTGAAGTTATGGCAAAAAAGTTTGTTATAAAAAATAATTTAGAAGTTATAAAAGTTCTATAATATATTTATTTATAAAATTTTATGACAAAGTATGGATATAATTTATCTATTTGTCCATGCTATATATCATAAAAATAATATACTTATTTATAAAAACAATGTTATAGTTTTTTATCATAACTTTGTTATAAAAAAATAAATTTAAAGTTAATGACACAGTTTTTGGACAATTTATGAAACTTTTTTATAAAGTTAAATATTATAACATTTATATTGTTTTGACTTGATTTACGTATTATAAAAAGGGATATAACCTAGTTTAAATTTGTCCTCAAATTAAGTTTATATAAGTTTTTATAATTAAAGCTATAGGCTATTTGAATTATGGACCTAAATATTATAAGGTCGATGTTAATTATGCAAATAAAAAAAAGTTTTTTTACACCATATCGTGGGGTATGATATCATTTGACAAAATGGTGTCAGTCACAAGCACCATAAACAACCTGTGAACCTTTTAATTTGACACATTCAAGGCTCTGAAATGTGGTTTAGTAGACATTTTTTGTTCTAAAAAATTACTTCTCATAGTAACATCACTTTTGTATAACATAAAAAGGTGGACCGTACTAGCATGTTTCATATTTTATAACTTAAATCATAGGTGGAATTGAGATGGTTCATATACTCTGAAGAGTATATGGAAGAAGGAGAACTTGTTAATATTAATAATGCAAATTTAAATTCAGATGATGATGAAGTCGATTAAGAACTAACAAATGACGATAAGAAGCATATGTTAAATATTAAAGATGAAATAACCAAACAAATATACACTAGAACAATTAGATAAAATTTCACATGGTGTTTATTTTTCTTATTGTTATTATTAGTAATCGTATTATCAACTACTTTTTTAGATTAACATAATATATATAATGGTTTACTTGTTTATAAATTATTTTTATCATACTAATATTTTTTAAAAATAAAAATTATGTAAAGTAATTACAAATTATACTACTAAACATGACATAAGTAAATGCGATTTAACTATAGTCTATCAGCCAAACATGTCTAAAAAATTATAATTCTTTATAATTACAACAGAATGTAATTACTAACCTAATAATTAAACTTTCATTCAATTATATTATACTGTCTAAATAAACCCTTAATAAAACTAACACTCATCTAATATTTACACTCAAATCTAATTATTCTATCTATATTTAAATGCACCCTTATTGTAAAATATGTTTTGGTTATTCATTGCAATCTGGCTTTGTGACCTCTTTGAATGAAAGACTTCTCCGATAATATTAGAAGAAACATGACAATGACGTGCAATGCGGCGTTACTTTTGCTTTGGCTTCTTGTTATCCAAAACGTTAGGCGTCGGCTGAATTTCTTGGTCTCGGTAGTAACCAAAATATTAACTATAGGCACTCTAAAGAATAAACGTGACCACATGATTAAGGGATAAATTAAATAATCACAAAAATAAATATTAAAGGGTAATATTTTTGTTGGTTGCTTCACAAATTTGCAAGGTTACTTAATTTCAATATTAACTACATGTTTTAGTGTAAATGTGTACGATAGGAAGTTGAATGGATAAGTTGTGTATTGATTTCACAAATCAATTTAAATGGATATCCGTATATTTTAATTTTAATGTTAAAATTATGGGTTGACAAATCAATTAAGAAAAAATTAAGAAAATGGTGCTTTCAAGTTTTAGATGTTGACCTTTTGGATCAAATCATTTATTGTTCTCCAATATTTTAAGAATGTATAATTTTTTATACTAATTTTCACCAACATATTTTTTTTATAGTAACATCATAGTTCAGAAAATTACTTTTGAGGAATTTTTTTTTTCATATTAACTAACTTTTTTTCAACAATTTCAAAAATCTTTATCTAACAATACTATTAAATTAACCCTTAACTCAATTAAATTATATATTCTGTTAAGATTAAATGTTGAACAATAATGTAGTCAGAATCACGAAAGTTAAGTGAAATGGTAATAATTTTTTCCATTTTAACCAATAGTTGAGAGTTCAATTCTCGTCATGAATATGAAACAACTTTAAAGCTCGTAACCATCATTTACTCTTTAATGGACTCTTACCAGGAGTGTACACAAGAAATTTGTGATCACATTCATAAAATACGTTATTCTTGGAATATTTTTTAAATTTTATAATTTCTTGTTTGTTGCTATCAATAATACTTCAAATAATAAATCTTTTTTGCTGGTTGGTTACTTTTTTTTTTTTTTAATTTGTATTTCTTCTACAGGTAATGATTTTTTTTCCTTTCAAACTGAGATTATTGATAAGCTACATGTACATCTAGTTTTTGAATCTAACTTTACTTTTGGATTTGGTTGATGTTTACAGATTTTTAAATTTTCTTTTATTATATTATTTTTATATACATATGTACCGATGGAGCTCAAACTTAAAAAATAATACTCGATTTAATTTGAAAGTGAGAATCAAAATTAGGATTAATTAAATTCAGACTCTACCGCTTCGTTTTCACCCCTCCAGCAATTTCCTTTATAACTGGCATTAATTCAATTAAAAGAGTAGAAATGCATTAAATTAAAGTGTAATGTGAATCACCATAGTATGAATGATAGCTTTGATGCCTTGATTTCATTTTAACTTTTTAAAATAATTATTAGTTTTCATAAATAAAAAAAATTTCCCCAAGAATTAAATTACTGATTAGATTCAGTAATTTTGATTAAGGTATTTCACGATTCAATTGGGATGAACCGATCCTACTAACTATTTTAATAAACTAGGCATGTTGTTATTTAAAATCAATTATGAAATATTAAATATTGTTATATCTCTAAGCATATCCTTCATTGTTGAACTATGTGACGTGTACACTTAAAGGTAAAACTCACAAAGCTCGGACTCATGGCTTTGTTAGAAGCATAGTCTTAGCTTCCCCTCACCAAAACATCATATCACATAAAGTGGATTTGCGTAATCTCCGGAAGATATATAAAAAAGAGCTCTTGTTAGAACTTGTTAGAACTTGCTAATTCAATTCCATCTCAAACCTGACGACGCACTGTCTAGTCATCTAACATCGACTTCAAGAATGCCTTTAGATTGAAATCTGCTAGTCTAACCCCTGCACATATAAAGTGGAGTGCTTGACGACTAGGGCCCTAATAGTCACTCTCCCTCTATAAATATCCTCTCTCTGCATCAAAGTAAGAGAAAAACCCATAGAGAAAAGAACTCATCTACTCACAATACAAACACTCTACAACCACTCTTAATTAGCTTAACCCTCCATCCTTAGTAGCTTTCCGCACCACTTATGGTGTGAACCATCATTATTGTACACCCCAAGTACTGTATAACTTAATTGTTATAATAATTGGCGTTGTTTGTTGGAAACAAATAAAAAATTATGTCTCTACCCTTAGGGAGCTATTGCCATTAAGAACAAGAGAGCCAAAAAGCCATCCAATAAAAGCCAAAAAGCCATCCAATATCAACTCCATGTTGGTACTAGATACAAAGATCAAAACGACGTTGTGGAAGCCTATAACCCATTCTTTCCACAATTTCAATGATGGAGCCATAATCATACCCATCCATTCTTTCCACAATTAATTAGGAGACAATAAGTAACCAAGAAATGAAGAAAAAAAAATATTTTTAGAGTTAAAGACAGACTCTAAGATGTCAACACAACCCTGACTTAAGGGCGTAACCAAATCATCTCTCTGCCCAGTAACGGGAAGATGAGGCTATAATAAGGTGTCAAAGCTATCGACATTTAAAACATTTAAAGGGGTGTCATTTACACCGTATCTTCATTACACTCTTTTAAATTCCTCGTAAAAGGATATTCTTAGCAAGGCTAGAGGAATGTTGAGAACTCTACCACCCATACAGTCCAACCCATAGAAGAGGAAGTTTATAGTTGAGCGCCTTATCACAATGATAAAGCGCCACACAACAAATGACTACCTTAACCTAAAGGATACCACCGAAGTAGTTGTAAGAAAAGAACAATTGGAAAGATTTGTAGAACGAATACTCCGTTCCTCAGAAGATGGAAGAAGGGGGCACCACAATAAAAGGAATTTTAGGAGTCTCCAAATATTGGTGCAAAAGTAGGGGATCTTAGGATGTTAGCACATGATGGCCACATCCCTTCACAAATAAAGCCAATAGGCCAAAATGGTGAATATGATCCCCTAAGGTTGACTAAGTAGGGGATCTTAGGATGTTAGCACACGATGGCCACATCCCTTCACAAATAAAGCCAATAGGGCAAAATGGTGAATATGATCCCCTAAGGTTGACTGCTTGGCAAGACAAATAATCCAACCTTTCCATATGAGCCAAAATAATTGTTCAACAACCATTGGACAAAGAAGGTAGCCTAGAATGAAGGTTGAATGCCTTTCAAGATAGAAGGTGCACAAGCTTTATAGGAAGAAAATGACCCTAAATAGATCGATGTACCTTCATTTAATGACAAATGGAGACTATTTTGTTACTCCAAGTGAGGTAACAACACAATGGTCACATGAAAAAGTCAAGGCACTTGTATGAAGCTAACATGAGGATAAAATTGATTTCATATTCATGGTCCCCTCCTCAAATCTTCTTATTAGAACAAGAATGCCTAATAACACTTTAGGAGGTAGTTTGGTGAGAAAAGAAAAGGATAAAAAACAATGTCGACTTCTCAAATGCACAAAGGAGAAAGCCTTCCCTCTAAAGAGGTAATGAAGGGATACCTTGATAATTTCCTTCATCTAAGCATGATCGCTCCCCAAACCTTATTGTTAGATATATGCATAGCATTTGTTACATCTTATCATCGCCAATTAGAAGGACACGAGGAAAGGGGGTTAAAGAAAAAGAGAAACTTGTCTTCTTAACTCTTCCCTTCCTTATGAAGCTTTGCAACGTAGTAACATCTTATTTTTACAAGAGCTGCAAAGACAAGTAAATAAGTTTTAAAATTTTGGTGTGAGATTTAGGAAGTTTCAAACTATTAGCACACGTCTGTTACCTTCCTCCTCAAGCTTTAGACCAATGAAGAGGAAAACAAAGAGATTCCCTAAAGGGAAACCCATATGAAGTGTGAGTGTAGCACCTGGTTTTTGAAATATCAGTTTTAGGTCGGATTTATTAAACCTAGCTATTTTGGGAAGTCAAATCAAGAAGTTTTTGGGAGTGGGCATGATAGTGAATTAGAGGCTCATTAGTTAGTGACAAAGTATTAATTAGAACTATTAGTTGGTTGATAATGAGAATTTAAAGATTAAGGCCTATGAACTAAATTGTAGGGCTAGAAAAATTAGAGGGGTCAATGTGAGAAAAACTGAAATATATAATTTAAGATAAGAGAGATCTTTAATTTATAACAAATCCAAACCCCATATAGCAAAATTCTCATTTTAAAAATTTAAGTATCATCTTATATAAAATATCTAAAAAATATTATATATCCAAATACAATCCAACTCGCAATCAATACTAATTAAACTAGCACTGAAGGGCTTATTAAACACAAAATTCAAGAACTAAGTTAACCATTATCATACATACAAGTACAACTCAAAAACAACAAAGAACGTGCTACTTACACTTATGTGTAATGACTAAACTAGACAAGTTAAGAACAAGGAAAGGAAGAGTCTTGGATTCTTCGTTGCTCCGTGGGCGGCCCTAAATTATGAATATAACCTCAATCCAGCTTCAATTTACGATTTACGGCAACACCCAACCCCTAATATTAAACAAACATGATAAAATAAATAAAATAATTCAAGCTAAGGCAAAGGCAAAGGCAAAGGCAAAGGCAAAGGCAAAGGCAGTCACAGCGAAAAAGTAAAAAAAATTAGAAATGGAATACCAGCCTACTGACTAGTCTGCTACCAAGTTTTACTTTTTGCTTCTTCTTCTTCTTCTTCTTATTTCTTTTGAGAGAGACAACAAAAAAGTAAACCAAAGTTGTGGAGCCAAACCCAAAGTTCCCAGTTGTTTCATCTTCATCTTCTCGGATCTGACTGCGTTTCCTTGCTGTTCTACCTTTGATTCCTATATTTTTTTTTCCGTTTTCCTTTTTTTTTAATTACAAAGAGAGAGACGCAAGTCCAAGTCTGATGGTTGGTATCTGGGAGAAAGGAGAATTCAGATCTGTGATTACCATGAAGTAAAAGGTTGAAAAGGTTGAAGGCGGTGGTTGCTTTCACTTCTTTTTAATTTTTTTATTTGCTTTTACGAGATGATGAAGCGTTAAGTTGGGATTTGGTTAAGGTATCTTATTTATTTACGCGCCTATATTTGCTATTTGCTTGTGTTGTATCATTCATCTGGCTCTTTTTAATTTAATTTTTTTTACGTGTCTCCAGTAGTTCCCAATCTTTGTCTGATCTGATAATCAGCCGTGAAATCCTCAAGCTGAGGTTTTTGTGAAAGGTATGTTTCAAATCTTCTTTATTTACTTATGCGCATATATTTGCTATTTATTTGGATAACTGTTATCATTCATCTTGCTCTTTTTTAGATTTTAATTTGATTTCTACATGTGTCAGTCGTTGAATATGATTTTATCCAAGTCCCAATCTTTGTCTGATCTGATAATCTGCCCTGAAAATTATGATCCGGAGTGTTTATTCTCAAGCCTTATCGTCCCCTATAAGATTTGACTATTCATCTTTCTTATTTTGACTTTTTGGATGAGATGAACTACTTTCTCTTATGTTACTAGTTATAGATTCTCAAAAAGAACTTGTTAAAATAGCCATTTCTTTTGTCCAGAGATCATTTGGTGTCTGGAAAACCAAGTTATTTTCAGACCCATGGAGGATGCAGGCGCGCAAGTAGCTCCTCCCCTTTATATTCACCAGGCCCTTGCCAGCCGCTTCTGTGATCCGCCTTCTTTACCCAGGAAACGTGACCTTTCTTATCAGGCCTCAGACTTTCTCTACCAAAACCCTTCACAGCAGCGTGTTGCCAACCCCAGGGACAGCTGGAACCCAAAGCAATGGGAGTGGGATGCTGTGAGATTCATTGCCAAACCCTTAAACACCGAGATTCTTCAGGCAGGGACTGCTACAGCAGAACAGAGAAAGAAAGGTCATGTTAATGGGAATGAAAACTCTATAACATCCAAAAAGGCCACTGCAGCAAATGATGATGATGAGAGACTGCAACTGAATCTAGGTGGGGGATTGAATTCTGTGGAAGAGCCTGTTTCTAGGCCTAACAAAAAGGTCCGTGGTGGATCGCCTGGGAGTACCAGCTACCCCATGTGTCAGGTTGATAATTGTAAGGAAGATCTTTCTAATGCAAAGGACTATCACCGTCGGCATAAAGTGTGTGAGATTCATAGTAAAGCGACTAAAGCTCTTGTTGAGAAGCAGATGCAGAGGTTCTGCCAGCAGTGTAGCAGGTTGCTACTTTTATGTTCTCGTTCTTAAAATTTTCACCCTTGGCATCTAGTTTTTTAGCTATTGGTTGAACCCACATCACCTTTATAATGCTTATGTGCAGGTTTCACCCTCTTTCTGAGTTTGATGAGGGGAAGAGAAGTTGTAGGCGTAGGCTTGCTGGGCATAATCGCCGTAGAAGGAAGACACAACCTGAAGATGTGACCTCACGGCTTTTACTCCCTGTAAACAGGGATAATGCCGGGAATGGAAGTTTAGATATTGTCAACTTGCTGACTCTTTTGGCTAGGACACAAGGCAAGAAAATTTTTCTAAATGAGTAAAATTTTCAAATTATACATTTTAAGTTGAAGCTGATGTTTGTGCGCTTAACCTACAGGTAAAACTGAGGACAAAAGCATTAATCCCTCACCGGTGCCAAATAGAGATCAACTCCTTCAGATTCTTAGTAAGATTAATTCATTACCTTTGCCAATGGATCTGGCTGCAAAGCTGCCCAATGTTGGAGTTTTGAACAGGAAGAGCCAGGAGCAACCTTCGCTGGGCAATCAAAACCAACTGAATGGGAAAAACACATCTTCTCCATCTACAGTAGATTTGCTTGCTGCCCTTTCAGCTACATTGACGTCCTCTTCTTCTGATGCCCTTGCAATCTTATCTCAAAGAAGCAGCCAGAGCAGTGATAGCCAGAAGACCAAGTCGATCTGTCCTGATAATGTAGCTGCTTCCAGCTCGTTAAACAGAGCTCCTCTGGAGTTTACTTCAGTCGGAGGAGAAAGAAGCAGTACCAGTTATCAATCTCCTGTTGATTCAGAATGCCAGATTCAAGAAACTCGAGCTAATTTACCATTGCAGCTATTTAGCTCCTCACCTGAGGATGATAGCCCACCAAAGCTAGCATCATCTAGGAAATATTTCTCTTCTGACAGTAGCAATCCAATGGAGGAAAGATCTCCATCTTCATCTCCAGTTGTACAAAAATTCTTCCCAATGCATAGCACACCTGAAGCTGTCAAATATGAGAAAGTGCCCATTGGCAGACATGCTAATACAAATGCTGAGAGAAGCAGGGCTCATGGTTCTATTATACCTCTTGAGCTTTTTAGTGGGTCAAAGAGAGGAACAGGACATGGTTCATTTCAACATTTCCCTTCTCAAGCGGGGTATACGTCTTCTTCTGGGTCAGATCATTCCCCCGCTAGCTTGAACTCTGATGCTCAGGTATCATATATAAGTAGTACCTATTCTAATTTTTATTTAGGTTATACTTCATTTTACTTTCTTTTACCATGCATCATGCTTGTGCTTGGTATGTGTGTTACATTAACATTTCTAATGGTTGAATGGTTTCTAAGCAGGATCGTACCGGGCGAATAATTTTTAAGCTATTTGACAAGGACCCCAGCCACTTCCCCGGTACACTACGGACCCAGGTGAGGAGTTGTTTGCCAAATTTGGCTTTCTTGTTACATATAATTGGAAGTGGAGATTCCATAATGTTCTTGTAGGTATTAATGATGATTCTGATAACTTGTTTTGCAGATTTATAATTGGCTTTCAAATAGTCCGTCTGAAATGGAGAGCTATATAAGGCCTGGATGTGTGGTTCTGTCGGTTTATGTGTCAATGCCGGCTGCTGCCTGGGAGCAAGTGAGTGTGCTACTACATTCTGCATTTGTAACTTCCCCTTTGTGCAACATTGAACTGACCATTTTCAGGGCGTGTTTAATTTTTTCAGCTTGAAGGAAACCTGCTTCGGTATGTCAATTGTTTGTTGCAAGACTCTGATTCAGATTTTTGGAGAAAGGCAAGGTTTTTAGTTCATACAGGGAACCGTCAGTTAGCGTTACATAAAGATGGTAAGCACTGATGGAAATTTGTGTTTTTTTATTTTTTGCTCAGCTTCAAACTGTTCTACTTGATACAAAACATCATAACTTATTTAGATACTTCTTGGGAGTGTCTTTATTATTGCTAACTATGTTAAGATGACTTCAAAGATATATACTTTTTTGTTGATTGATTGGAGTCTGCAATTGTATTACCTGCTTTGATTATAAACGGTTCTTTTTCCCCCTCAGGAAAGATCCATCTGTGCAAATCATGGCTATCGTGGAGTTCACCTGAGTTGATCTCAGTGTCTCCTTTGGCTGTTGTGAGCGGGCAAGAAACCTCTCTTTTAGTGAGGGGTAGGAATCTGACTAATCCTGGCACCGAGTAAGCAAAACGATCAACTTTGAATTTCTTGATACTTTGTATTTCAGAAATGTTGATTTGAAAATTGTGCAGGATTCATTGTGCATACATGGGTGGATACTCATCAATGCAAATTAATGGGTCAACATATAAGGGAGCCTCATATGATGAGGTAAACATGGGCAGTTTTAAGATTCAGGTTCCATCACCAAAAGCACTAGGTCGTTGCTTCATTGAGGTAAGACTTCATGTCAAACAATTGCTATGTTTTGACTATTTGGGTCATCCTCAGTATTCTGGACGGTTCTGAAGCAGTTGCGTTTTATATTTTTCCCCAAATTTTGAGCAGGTGGAGAATGGATTCAAGGGAAACAGTTTTCCTATAATAATAGCTGATGCTGCCATTTGTGAAGAATTGAGACTTCTGGAATCTGAACTTGAGACAGAAGCTAAAGCTTCTGATATTATTTCTGAAGAGCATGCTTATGATTCTCACCCTCCAAGGTCAAGGGAGGAAGTGCTGCACTTTCTGAATGAACTTGGATGGTTATTCCAGAGGAGCACTGCTCCCTTGCCCAAGAGTTCTGATCATTCCCTTCTCCGTTTCAAATTTTTGCTCATGTTCTCTGTTGAGAGTGACTATTGTGCTTTGGTCAAGGTACTTCTTGACATGCTTGTGGAAAGTAACTTGGATATGGATGACCTATCCAAGGATTCGCTGGCCATGCTTTCTGAGATTCAGCTCTTAACCCGAGCAGTGAAAAGAAGGTGTAGGAAGATGGCTGACTTGCTTATACATTATTCTATCAGTAGTAATGATGGAAACTCGAAAAAGTATATCTTTCCACCGAATCTTGAGGGTACTGGTGGAATCACACCTTTACATTTGGCTGCATGTACATCTGGTTCAGATGATATGGTAGATGTGCTGACGAATGATCCTCAGGAGGTATGAGTGAGTGTCATATTATTATTTATGAGCTGGTTTTTTGGGTTTAATGTAAGGAATTGAAATTTCTCCGTGAAAATCCTTATAAGATTCTTTTAGTTAAATATGCAGTCCATTTCTTGCAACCTAGATTATAAGTTCTTTACTGAGACACTGCTGATCTTATCCTGGCCCTAAATCAGAAAACCATGTTTAGACCTTTCTCTCAATTTGTGAAAGGAGATGGGAAGGTGGTGGTTACTTTATTTCTATATATCTTGGTCGAATGTCTCAAATTTATTTGCAAGCAAGTTTTGAAGTTTTCAATTTTTTTTGTAGATTGGGTTGACCTGCTGGAGTTCCCTTCTGGATGCAAATGGGCAGTCTCCATATGCCTATGCTATGATGAGAAACAACCATTCTTACAACAAATTGGTGGCTGGTAAATATGCTGACAGAAGGAATGGTCAAGTTTCTTTGACAATTGGTGTTGAGGATCAGCACTCAGGAGTGTCTGCAGTACAGTTAAACAAGATAAGTTTGCGGTTCAAACAAGATCGTAGGTCTTGTGCCAAGTGTGCAGTTGTGGCAACAAGATCTAACAATAGGTTTCCGGGTTCACAAGGTTTGCTTCAACGTCCATATGTTCATTCAATGCTTGCCATTGCTGCCGTCTGTGTTTGTGTCTGCTTATTCCTGCGAGGCTCGCCAAACATTGGCCGCGTTTCTCCCTTCAAGTGGGAAAATTTGGATTTTGGCACAATTTAGTTGGTATGGGTAAAAATCATTTTGAAGCTAGTAACAAACTAGGGGCAGGTTGTGCATGTTTCATTGTACTGGAAAATTGACTTGAGCCTAAGGGAATTTGATGGATAAAACTGGGTGGTATAGGGGCAGACTCCATATGCTGCCTTATTGCTTGTGAGCAAACCTGAGCTTTGGGATATCCTTTAGGCTATGCCCCTCGTTTTGGCCTATGTATAATGGATTGTGGTAAATTACCAGATCCTAAGACCATACAAAGGCTGATTTTATTTGTTGGATGAGATGAGAGGTGAGGTGGAGATGATGTACGTACAGCCACAAGGCTTGAATGAATGTTGCTACTGCTAAAATTTTGGGATGGAAGTCAGGAAGTGGAAAGAGAGTGTTGGCAGAGAAGATGTAAGCAATCTGAGAATGAATAGAAATTAAGTTCATTAGTAATGTGCTTTGTATTGTATGTTTCACTTTAATTTGATTCCTTGAGTATTTTAGAGAAGTTATTATGGTTTGTATTAGTTTCATTATCTATCATTGTAAAGTTGATGAAACAGCCTGTAGCATTGATTATAGTATACCATGTTGTACCATTACCTGATTCACGTGTTGCCAAGTTTTTGCATTTCTTACCCTTTCATGGTTGTAATCCATTTACTAATAAAATGTTAATTTGTTTCATTTTAAAAATTTTATAATTTTTCTTCTGAACTATAACTATTGATTTTTTTTTGAAAACTTCAAAGCATAAAATTTTAAAAATTGCCCGAGTTCCCGAAAGAGTTTAAAAAATGGAGTTTTTTTTTTAAAAAATTTATAAAAAAATTAAGGAAATTATTAAAAAGTTATAAATTTTTTAAAATTCCCAAAATATCGTTAAATTACAGTTCCAAAATAATTTTAAAAATTTTGAATTTTCATGAAATTTTTAAAAATTTTCTTAAAATTTATAGCATGAACCCAAGACCATTGGATTTTTTTTTTGTAAAAGCCCAAATGTTAATTAATATTATAATTATGCCAAAAAATTCTAAACCTTCATGGAATTAAAATTTTTTTACAAATTCCTAAAAGATATAAAATTTCCAAAAAGTTGTTTAAAACATATTTAACATTCTGAAAATTCCAAAACAAATCTAAAAAGTTGAAAACTTTGATAAAATCCTATAAAGAAAAATCTTGAAAGAACCCTAAGACAGTCTAAAACCCAAATATACACGTCTTTAGTTTGAAGGAAAACACATAAGCAACGAATCGTGCACTATAAATATACTTTCAACACATAAGCTCACTTCAATATGTTCAAACCACGAGTTCCTCCAAAATACAAATCAAATCATAAATGCATGTCAAATTCATCCCATCTTGAGGAGCTTCCCCATTTTCATTCTACTTCATGATTTGATTTGGATTTTAGGTTCTTCCCCAAATTTTAAATAACATTTTTATTTTATGAAAATTTTATTTCTTTTACAACTTTCTGAAATTTTTTATATAATTTAATATTTTTTTTGTATTTCTATAATTTAAAAAAAATCTAAATAATTTATATTCTTTTGGAAGTTTATAATTTTTAATAATTTTATGTTTTTTAAATAGAAACTTCCACATAACTATAATTTAAAAATATTTTTATAATTTCAAAAAACAAATTAAAAAAGTTTATTTTTTATATTTTAGAAATATTTGGAAGTGTTTTTTTTTAAAAATTATCATTAAAGAAATTCTAAAAACACCACAACGATGCTTTAGCTACAGTTCAATGAGTTAAAAACATTGTTTTTGAAATCGAACTGATTAAATCACCAAATTCCAATCCAGTTAGTTTAACTGCAAAAAAAGAAAAAAAGAAAAAAATATAATTACAAATAAATAAAAATAATGGCATAAAAATCAATTAAACATTCTAAATTTAATTAAAATATTAACATTATCATTCCTAAATGTATTGAAAATTGAATTTAAACCACCAAAACCAACATTAACAATATAAATTCAAGTTCCCTAAAAAGGTATAAATTTTAGTAAACAACATAATTAATGTCAATTAAAATCATTTCAAGTCATAAACGCATTAACAAAATCCAATACCATTGTCACATTTATAGACATATAATCCATTAATTAAAAATACATATACAATTTAATATTAACTGATAGCAACCAAAAGTATTTCATCTAAAGACACATACATACATATTAAAAGTGTGTAAATCTTTAAATCACCTAAAATTTGAGGCTTATAAATATGTTATTGGATTAATAAATACAACAAATTAATTCAATTAATTTTGATTTCAAATTCAATAGCGATTTAGCGTCTTCATTTGGACCAATACACCTATTATTTTTCAGTTCAACCAGCTAGAAAAGCAGGTTCAGTTCACTTCCAACAACATTGGTTAAAACGAGCATACCATCATTTGTTATCGAGTTAATGAATAAGTGACATTGATAATATTAGTAAATAATGCTCAAAATGGAAAATTACTAAATTGTTGAATGACCAACTATGCAACTTAATTATATATAAGGACGAGACATCCCTTTAAAATCTATAAAATTATAAACTAGTATATGATAAAAATAACATTTTAACTTAAAAATATAAAATTCTAATTTAATACTTGTAAATTATAATAAAATTACATTTTAATTTTCATTAAATTTCCACCCTTCTGCGTGGATTATTCATATTACATTGGTATTTTCTAGGAACTATCAAAATTTCTTCGGGCGTACGCCACTATCGCGTAATAGTTGCTGTGGTCGGACGGTGGTGGTCCGTGTTGTTTGATTTGCTTAATCAACCATAAGGTGTTTGAGAATATGTATGAATGAAAAAAGATTGATTGGTTGACAAAGTGGGATGGATGACACGCACGTACGTTTGGTCTGTGGACGCGTCTCATCGTGGGATAAATCCAGGACTTAGAATATATATATATATGTTTGTTCATATTATTATATATTAATTATTTGGACAGATGGTTCATATTATTATATTGGGATATATATATATGTTTGTTCATATTATTATATATTAATTATTTGGACAAATGGTTCATATTATTATATTGGGACTTAGTTAAAGGAAGAATGAGGGATTGAATATTGATGATAAGGCCGCCCTGACCTCCGGAAAGCGATAGTTTAGAATGAGAAGGCTTGGTCCCAGTCCAAGATGCCGCCGGTAGTGCATGTCCATATCCATGTCCATGTGCATGTGGTTCTAAGCTCTTTAAACATTTGCATCATTCTAATTCACACATGTCTTGTCTTCTCTTCTTTTTCTCCACCCTACCATTTTTATATTATACATTTTTAGTTCCTTTTGAAATATTTAGAGTTGATATGGGGTGATTTACATATTTTTAAAGAATTTAATTAAACTACCACGATATTTTTCCATTTTCTTTTGAATTTAATAACTCTTGGAATCTTTAGAGTTAAGAGGAATGGTTTATCTATTTTAATAGATTTAATTAACTCATTATTGTGAATTTTAATTTTATTATTTATATTTATTTAATTATGCTTTAATCTATATAATCATATATATATATTTAACTCTTTAGAGTTTTTTTTTTTTGCTAGAAATTCGGTGTTTATGGGTCAAGTTAAGTATGATATTAAAACACTTTATGCTTGTCCAAGTTTGTCTCGAGTTGAAATATTAGCCTAAAATTTTGTCCGAGCCCGCTCATATTTGGAAATGGCTAACACAAGTCCATTTTAGGCTCATCCATAATATTTTTCATTTATCAAAATTTTATATATAGGCATCTTAACAATTTTTTAATGTTTTCCTCAAAAAAATATTTTTTAATGTTAACATTATATAGTAGTATATATTCTTATAGACTTAGTTTTTATGTGTTATAAATTACATAATATTTAAAAAATAACACAAGATGCTTAAACTTAGAAAAATGGGTTAGTCCAGGTTTAAGCATTGAACCCATATTTTAAACAGGTTGTAACAATTTGATTTTCATTGGTACTGAAAAATGCGGTTTCAGAACCCCATTTTCGTAAACCGAGTCTGTAAATATAAAACAAAAATATTTACGAAGTTAATATAGAAATATATTGAAGAATGGTCAATTAATTTAGCTGATAGAATAGTTAATTAAGACTCAGTGACTAAATTGTAAAATTCAATTGCCATTGACTTTTAATTAAGGAAAGACTTGAGGACTTAAATGAAAATTAACCAAAGGGTCAAAATGGTTATTTATCCATTTTTCATTGATATTGACGATGTTTTCCACTTAGATTGGTTAATAATAAAAATTAACATAGGTAAACCTAATTAAGCTAATTAAGTTAGATTAATTAAGCCTTAATCAATATATACACACACTAAGTTAGTGGATGGAAAGTGTCATCTTCTCCGTTTATTTCTCTTCCAACCGTCCATGCTTAGAAAAACCTAAGGAAGGAAACCATTTTTATGTTTCTACATTCAGCCATCAACAAGGTAATAAAATCAAGGCTTTTTTTTTTTATTTTTTTTATAGATTTGTGATTATGGGAACTTTATTTAGTTAGCCCATGTATTAATTTGTTCAATTATTAAATTTTTAGCAAGTTTCCATTGTTGATTAATTAATGAATTAGGTTTGGAATTGATAGATATTAAGTTTAGATTATAAAACAAAGACTAAATTGTAAAGTTAATTAAGCTTATTTATCAGCTTGGTAACACTAGGGACCAAATTGAATAAATGTAAAACCTATCATCAATTTATACTAGAAATAGAAAGTAAAAGGTCCTTAATGAAAGAATGTGAAATTAGATTTTAATCCGAAGTTAGGAATTGAAAGTAATGCTTATCCCAAGTTTAAGGGCTAAATTAAATAAAATGAAAAAATATATGTATAATAAAAAAGAAATTAATTTGAATCATGCAATTCATGGCATTGTTGTTGTGAGCCATTAAATGGCTATTGTGTGTTAATATATGATATTGATTGTTATACATAAAATTGTATAGAACCAAAATTTGATAAAAGTGGAGCTAGTAGAGGAAATTATAGAACAGGCCCTGAGAAATCTGCCTGTTTTGTGTTTTGAAAAGATAAGTTCTTATGGAACTTACTACCCTTACTTGTTTAATAGGTATGCTTGTGTTTGTTTGTCATTATATCTATGTTTGAACATAAGTTAAGATTTTGGTGGAAAATGGCATACATGGCTACAAAATGTGATTGAATTGAAATAAAATGAGATAAGTGATGGATATTATATCTATTGTTATAACTAGAAGAATGAAAAATATCATTAAATGTATGTATAATTTGTAACGACCCAAAATTTACGATTATCAGAAAGTGTATTTTCGGGTTTCTGTTTTCGTGAAACGGATTCGTAAATACTTAATAAAAATATTTACGAAGTTAGTTGTGTGGTTAATTAGGTTTTGATTAGGTGAATTTGTCTAAATTAAGAGTAATTAGGTGAAAGGACTAGATTGCATATAAGGTAAAAGTTAAATTATAGAATAGAGAAAAGTTAAGGGGCTAATTAAGCAATTAAACCTAAAATTTACATTTTACAAGTGTGTGGTAAGAATAAATTCCATGTGTGTAAATAATAAACATATATTTAATAATAAATTATATTTACTTATTAAGTAAATCTTATTATATTATTATATTATATAAAACATAAAGAATAAATAAAAGAAAAAGAAAGAAACAAAAGGGGACGAAACAGAGAAAGAATAGAAAGAAAAAGAAAGGAGAAAAGAAATAAGGAGAAATTATGGTTTTAAGGTTCAAATTCAAATTGGTAAGTCAATTTAATCCCTTTTCTTGTAATTTTGATGTTTTTAGAGTCCTAAAACAAAATATTGCTTGATTTATGTTGAAATTTTAGAAGTTAGTGGATTTTTAGAAGTTGTTCATGTTGAATAAATTGAAGTATTAGTGGTTAAATTGATAGAATTTCAAGTTAGAATACAGAAAATGGTTGAATTGTAAAATAAATTATAAGTTTTGAGTAATAGGGACTAAACTGAGAGAATTTCGAAATTAGAGTTTTATGTTGAAATTAGATAGTTGAAATTAGTCTAAAGTGGAAATTAAATAAGATATGAAATTAGTTTTGGGAAAATAAAATTAGTCTCGGTTTAGGGACTAAATTGGAATTTAGGCAAAAGTTGAATATAAATTGAAATATTCAATGTGAAATTTTGTGTATTGATGATTTTAAATTGTTTTATTTTTCGTAGCTAACATTGTGCTGAGGACCTCGACTAAGAAAGGAAAAGAGAAACTCGACTAGGAGTGATTCGGAAATTACGGTTTGTATTTCTATAATCTAAATTTAATTATTAAAATTATCGTACTTTGATTTCTTATATATGGTAAGTATGGAAGGTGAGAATTATTGTGTTTTACATTTGAGATGGATTGATTTGGTATGTGATGAAATTGATATGAATATGTGATTATTGTGGAAATTGAACATTGGATATTTGTTATACTTGAAAAGTGAATTGAAACCTTATTAACTGTATCGGGTTGAGTCGGATATAGTTGGCATGTCATAGGATTGGAAGTGTTCAGGAATTACTTCGACTTCGAGTCGATGAGACACTGGGTGTCAAACTATTATTTCGGATAAATTCGATGAGGTACTGGGTACCAATTTACTTCGGTAAGGCCGATGAGACATTGGGTGTCAATCTATTACTTTGAATTATCCGATGAGGCACTAGGTGCCATACTGGTGTGTTTTGGTTGGATCTGTGTATCCGTCAAAGTCCGAGTCGTGTTAATAGGGGTATATAATGAATTAACAAATTGATCGATATTGAATGATATTGTTTGTGAATTGGAATTGGAATTGAATGGTGAAATGATTTATGCAAATGATATACATGAATCATGAGTTCATGAATAGAAATTTTTATAATTGAATTATGTGTGACCACAAGGAGAAAAGTCATTTGAGATAGATATTGATGAGAAATAAGTTATTGTATGAATTGATTTATTGTATGATTCATACTTATGTTAAGTTAATTATGTTTGTTATCTTATAATATTTTCTTTAAAGTGTTCGGAGTATAGAAATACCACTGAGTTTATACTTAGCGTACGGTTTGTTTTTCGTGAGCAGGTTAGGTTAAAGTCAGATCGTTGAATCAGCATCCAAAGCAAATCCCGAACTCAAAACATGGTGAAGTATATTTCTTTTTTGTAATGGCATGTACCTAGGATGTTGAAGTTGTCATTTTGGGAAAATGATTGTAAATATGTTATAAAATAATATTAGTTATTTATAAACATGAATACATGTGTGTTATGTTGAGGTTATAAAATGGTATGTTTAAGTAAATGCATAAGTGAGTATGAAATAGGTAGTTTTGGGGTGAAATTGACATAATTCTAGAAATGCTTGAATGATAATTTGTTGAATTGTTTTGATAATATGAGTAAGATATTTAAGTGAATTTATTGATTAGGCACTTCGAATTTCTATTCTGACAAATTTTAAAGGTGTTTAAATGTGTTTTGGATTGGTTGAATAATTGGATTTTGAATTGTTTGTTGTTTAAGATTTGCAGGCTTGGCACACGGGCGTATGACCAGACTGTGTGAGACACACGGCTTACATATGGGCGTGTGGATAGGCCGCGTGTCCCCTGCATCTTAAAAATTTAAAACAGAATGCTCAGGAAATTGCACACGGGCAGAGACACGGGCATGTGTCTCAGTCGTGTGAGGCATATGGTCTAGCATACGGGTGTGTGACTGGCCGTGTGACCTAAGTTAGAGAGTATGGGGTCGGACACGGCCTGAAGCACGGGCGTGTTTAGGGTCACACGGGCGTGTCCTTGGGCCATACGGGCCTGTGAGCCCTGTACTTAGGAAAAAAGTTTTGAAATTTCACTAAAAATTTTCTGAACTTTCGATTAAGTCCCAATTTGCTTCTAAACACGTGATTTGGGCTTTGAGGGCTCAATAAAGGGACATTATGATTAAATTACGATGTGTATGTTATACTATTATATGATTGTTCGTATTTGTTCTGAAATGTTTGATAATACTCCGTAACCCTGTTCCAGCGACGGATAAGAGTTAATGGGTGTTACATAATTGATGTTTAGGTTCAATCAACAGAATTCAGAAATTGATTTGTGACAATACATAGTGTGAATATGAAAATATGAATTATTGATTCCCATGTGAACTTAGTAAAAGGCTAGGATACAATTGACATGCCAATAGGGTCATATACGCACTTATGTATGGGATAGTTGATGATATGAAGATTATGACAAGTTATTTCGGGATCTAGCATTTGTTGTGGATATCGAGTACTTTTTGTCTCTACGAAAACATTAGTGTGGTGGAAGGATGTATTGAATATGTTTAAACACTTGATGCCTACGGGCTTTACACTTTAATGCCTTAGTGTGGTATAGTTTATGCTCATTTCTGTTATCTTGGAGTGGTTTAGTTCACCCGCGTTTCCAAGCCCGTTTTACTAGGGTTCCATTGGGCTAAACATTGAAATTGAATCTTGAAAATTGAAAATGAAACGAATCAAATTTGATAAACAATTATGATACGTGATTCATTTGAAATGGTATGAACTCGTGGATTGATGGTAGAACATGAAATTGAGATAAGTATATGTGAATTGGTACAAATTTGTGTGCTTTGAGTCATGTTTATAATGTTTGATGCACATGAAGACCTATGTTTATTATGCTCATCTTGTTGTGACATTAAGTGCCATTTTCTAGCTAAATGTATGCCAAAACCTTTAGTAATTAACATGTTCACCTATGAGGAAGGAAAGTGTTGTAATTTCCATTTGAACTTACTAAGCATTGAATGCTTACCTATGGTTGTTTTCTTTACATGTAGTGTGACACCCCAAACCCGGCCCATGCGTTTCGACCAGATCCGGCATATTATCGAACACATAACACTTTATCGCATTTTGAAAACACAAGTTAAATTAATTAAATTTGAATAAAAGAGAGACTTTTTGAAAATAAACCTCTTTGTATTTTTATTAATAAATGTAAATAAACCTTGTGGTATATTCATAAGTTGCATAACATAGAAAACTCCTAAGTTGAATAAAAACTAGGGGCCTTATTACATAACTGTTCCTCAAATAACAATAAAACAAACTTAAAGAAGTCCTAAAGAAAATATAATTTGTAGAAATAGAACTTGATGGCCCCTCGAGTCCGTCTCGGCTCCAATGTCCACGATCTACTGCTCATCTGGAGAGTAGAAAAAAGGAAAGCGTGAGTCACCAAGACTTAGTGTATAAATCTCAAAGCACACAACGACCTGAGCCCGCAAACACATTATGGGCCCTGGCCCATAAGGCATCAATCATAATCATACATCAAAATAATAAATGATTAATAACCCATCCCATCCTAGGGTTCCATCCTCTACACACCAACCCGTACCAACCATCACACCGTGGGGATTTCTACAATCAACCCTCCATCCGCTACACACCATAACGACAGCCGAACTGCCTATTCTTGTTTTCAGGAATCATTAAATGTGGCATAGCCACCGATCACAATGTGACCTAGTATTTGTATTTGTGGGATTTCTACCACCGATCACTGCGTGACCTATCATGCACTTCCCCTTCATCATATCAATATCCCAACCCATGCATACACACACAAAGAAAACATCATGCAGACATATATATTTTTCGATACACATAGGGAGTTCTATGTTTACGTACCTGGCATCTTTGCCTAACCCTTTTAGGGTTCCATTCGACTGTCTATACAACCTCATTCCGGCTTTTTAGCCCATAACATATATAAATAAACATACATATAGGTTTATTAGTAGTGTGTTAGAGATCTACACACCTGATTACCGATAAAACGATGCTTTCTATGTCGACGCTATCCTTAGTCGACACAACTGCTATCTCGTACGGCAGATATTGCTCGTTTCTTAAACTTAGGGATTCTTTCCTTTGCTTGATCCATATTTAATTCCATCATAAATCCTTATCAGAGCTACTATCACAATATTTAATCGTTAATCCTCATCTTAAAGTTTAGATCTTGCATATAATGAATGAATCTAGTAAAAATCTAGGGAAAATCTTTTTACCTTAAAATCCCGAAATTGAAGACTAGCTATTTTCGGCTTTTAGATCTAGTTGACCAAGCTTCCTTCAAATCCCGAATTGCCACCCAACATAGAATCATTAAACTATTAACTTTTCGGCTTTTTGTCTTTCAAAAATCGAGAATAGATCCTGAGAACTAATCAAAAATCGACACTTACCTTAGCATAGGAGATTCGGCTAGCACTAGAGAGAGGATTCGGCAATGCCAAAGGAAGTTTTAAATGCCGGAATAAATAGAACTAATTCTCAAATAGGATGAATAAAGAAAAACTATAGAGTTTTCGGCTTTTTAAAGAGAAATCGGCTCAAGGGAAAAAGAATGGAGAAAAGGTTTCGGCTTTTAAAGAAATTGAAGAGAAGAAATTGGAGAGGGAGAGGCTAAAGAATTCGGCATAAAGAATAAAGAGAATTAGGGTTTTTAAATGTCAGAATCAATGAGATATCCTCCCCTATTTATAGAAATTTCGGCACCTATTGTTCAAACCCGAAAACGCCCTTCCTGATAACTAAAGTCAAGCTAAAAGAAAAGGGAAAATTCGGTACCCATATATACTAAAATAAATAAATAAATAGATAAATAGAATAAACCTACACTCCCTAATCAACTCAAACTTATCACTAATTAAATTCCTTTATTATCTTCAAAATTTATCCTCATCAAAAAGTCCTTTTATTTAGCCCAAAAATTCAATTTGAATTTCATTCAAATAGCTTCCTGATCAGCAGCAAAATTTCAAGCTATTACGCACAAGGCAACTCGAACCCGAGACCTCCAAGCACAACCACACGCTACCAGCCACTGCACCAGAACCATTCTTGTGATATATTCCGTTGTCAACTTCTTTTAAAGTATACTTACCTTCCCACGCCAGTAGCAAAATTTCAAGCTATTACGCACAAGGCAACTCGAACCTGAGACCTCCAAGCACAACCACACGCTACCAGCCATTGCACCAAAACCATTCTTGTGATATATTCCGTTGTCAACTTCTTTTAAAGTATACTTTCCAGAGACCGAATCATCCAAAGAAATCCAAAAATATTAACCAACACCCGGATTCGAACCTCCGCCCTTTTCATTATGAGGCACGTCCCTTGCCACTGCGCCACACGTTTCATTTGAGTCATAATTCCTTCCAAATTAATTATCAACCTTTGTTCCATGCTCCAGGTTTACTTAAAAAAAAACCCAACATTTCGCGCACAACACGACTAGAACCTTGTTCCCCCCTCCTGCTCCTAACGCATTTGCCACTGGGCCAGGTGTTTCCTTGTCTCATGAAA
Source organism: Gossypium australe (assembly GCA_005393395.2). Taxonomy (NCBI): domain Eukaryota; kingdom Viridiplantae; phylum Streptophyta; class Magnoliopsida; order Malvales; family Malvaceae; genus Gossypium; species Gossypium australe. Next base: position 26,949,328 of record CM016614.1, on the reverse strand, counting down.
CAACCCCAACTAATTATAAGGCCTAAACTCTGGCCTTCATACTAACATATGCGAAATAAAATTTTTTTGCGATACCCAAGACTTGAACCTTTGACCACCAGCTTATACAGAACGCCCAAGGCCACCAGACCACCTACTTCCTTGTGATATCTTTTAACCCAACAATATTTTAAAAGCCTTATGACTAACCACCAACCTCCCTAAAAAAAACAACATTTTTGCTAAAGCCCTAGATCGAGCCTAGGACTTTTCCAATACTACCAACCCTTCCTAAACCTCCTAAGAATTAAACTAAACATGAAATAATAATTTTTTTAAAAGAAAATGTCCATTCAAACTTTTCATGATAAAATAATTTATTTCTGTTTGAATAATATTTTCAAGAAAAATTAACTATTTAAATGTATTAGTGACATTATAAAATTAGAGGGACAAACTATGTAAAAAAAAATAAAGCATATAAATCAAATCCCCAAATTTTAGCATAATCTAGGGGTCAATTAAAAATTGACCATTATCTTATTTTAGTATAAACCACATATTAATAATTTTTTTTACGACAAAATCCATTCTCTCGACACACGAAACCCATTTATTCTAGGCCCAAATTCAGGATGTTACAATTCTACCATCCTTAAAGAAATTTCGTCCTCGAAATTCCAACTAACTAGTAATCATACTACCTAAGTCTCACTACCATGCTTTCGCTGCGCACTCCAATTCTAATCCCAAAATAAACACTATGGTAGAGTACGCACCGGTATTCACATCTAGAGCGTCCTTGTCCCCTTGTACTCATGCTATCGGTTCGCGTTTATCTGATTAATAATTTTATGAATTATTGGTTTTCTTCCACTGATTATCCACGAATAGTCTTATGATTAGTAGTTTTAAGAGTAGTTCTTTCGAATTCGCAATTCAGTCTCAAGTTCACCTTTCCTAGTTCTAAGAATTACATACATTCAACCATCAACATACAGACAACATCCATGCACCCACATTCAACACATAGGGGTATTTTCGTTATTCCACTACCCAGGGGTATTTTCGTAATTTTTCCTATAGGGGTATTTTCAAAATTTTTTTCAAATAGGGTTTCTTGGTGATTTTGTGAAATAAGGGTATTTTGGTAATTTTGCAGTCCAGGGGTATTTCGGTAATTTTGCAATCCGGGGGTATTTTAGTAATTTTGAAATCTGGGGTAATTTGGTAATTTTACAAACCAGGGGTATTTGGGTTATTTTGCAAAACAAGGGTAGTTTGGTAATTTTACAAACCAGGGATATTTTGATGTTGTTGCTGTCGTTGTTGTTGTTGTTTTTTTTAAACAGGGGTACTTTTAGAAAATCTAGTTTCATAATCCGGGTTACTCTCATAAATATAGGGTTTTCGGGTAAATTTGCAAAACATAAGTATTTTATAAAATCACGGTTGTTTTGGAAATTTTCACAAACCAAGGTTATTTTAGAAATTTTGCCAACTAGAGTGTTTTGGTGATTTCACAAATTTTGGTAGTTTTACAATTCCGGGGTATTCTGGGAAATTTTCACAAATCAAGTGTATTTTGGAAATTTTACAAAACTTAGGGGTATTTTGATTGTGAAATAGGGTGGCTGGTCCATTTCGGGTTTTAATTATAGATTTTGGCCTATCAATAAATCCTCATGGCTAAGGTGAACAGTCACTACGCACCAGGTAGGATTCCAGCGAAGAGGAGGTGAGTCACTAGGACTGCTTAAGTACCAAGCTCTCCCTGAATCCAATCCTAGACATGCGTATGCCTGTTGCCACACCCTAACCCAGCGACTTGTTCACGGGTTTGTTTAGATTGATTAAGTCTTATGAATTTAAGGAGTTGTTTAAACTAACCCTAAAGTCCATCAATGCCTAACATACTATTCTACGTCCATCAAGCCCATCAAACCCAACATATATATCACATCAAGAGTTAGAATACTTACCTGCGTGGATCGGGTGCCGGTAGACTCGAAGGCCATATCTTCTTCCAAATTTTTTTTTCAGATTCACATAAACTTTACAAAACATTACTAGGCCCATTTCACAGCCCGAGTTTTGAACTGGGCTCTGATACCAAAATGTGACACCCCAAACCCGGCCCATGCGTTTCGACCAGATCCGGCATGTTATCGAACACATAACACTTTATCGCATTTTGAAAACACAAGTTAAATTAATTAAATTTGAATAAAGGAGAGACTTTTTGAAAATAAACCTCTTTGTATTTTTATTAATAAATGTAAATAAACCTTGTGGTATATTCATAAGTTGCATAACATAGAAAACTCCTAAGTTGAATAAAAACTAGGGGCCTTATTACATAACTGTTCCTCAAATAACAATAAAACAAACTTAAAGAAGTCCTAAAGAAAATATAATTTGTAGAAATAGAACTTGATGGCCCCTCGAGTCCGTCTCGGCTCCCATGTCCACGATCTACTGCTCATCTGGAGAGTAGAGAAAAGGAAAGCGTAAGCCACCAAGACTCAGTGTATAAATCTCAAAGCACACAACGACCTGAGCCCACAAACACATTATGGGCCCTGGCCCATAAGGCATCAATCATAATCATACATCAAAATAATAAATGATTACTAACCCATCCCATCCTAGGGTTCCATCCTCTACACACCAACCCGTACCAACCATCACACCGTGGGATTTCTACAATCAACCCTCCATCCGCTACACACCATAACGACAGCCGAACTGCCTATTCCTGTTTTCAGGAATCATTAAACGTGGCATAGCCACCGATCACAATGTGACCTAGTATTTATTATTTTGGGATTTCTTTAAAGTTTTCTTTTATTTTATTTTTACTTTGGAATTATCAATGTAATAAGGCCCCATAGGTTTATCCAATTAAGTAGTTTTAATGTTCTGCAACTTATGAGATTATGTCAAAGGTTTAAATATACTTAATACAAGGTTTTATTTTTAAAATGTTGCTTATTTTCTTAAATAATGTCTATTTAATTTACGACTTCCAAAACCAACAAGGCAAAAGTTTTCAAAGTACAAACCGTGACATGCCAGATCCGGTCGAAACGCATGGGCCGGGTTTGGGGTGTTACATGTAGATCCCTAGATTGTGGAACTCTTGAAGTCATGTCATTGCTGATATCACACTATCAACAAGACGATAAAATTATGTTCATTTTGAGTTTTAATATCGTGGCATGTATATATTGTCTTTATTATGTAAATGGTCATCTCTACTTGTGAATGCCAAAGTTGTAATTGTGGCTAAGGTTTAGTTTGTATGTTAAGCTTGATATATGGCCTAGTTGGTGCTTAGTTTTGATCATGTTTGATGTCATTTGGATACATGATTTCAAGTTTGCATAAGCCTTATATGTTAAAGCTTGCGAAAAAGAAGTAACTTGGTAAGTTAAAGTTGGTAAATGGCTTGGACATGTTTATATTTTGAACATGAGTTTTATGCCACTTGAATACTTGGTTTCAAAGGTGTTACAAGCTTGATTTGGCATAGTTTGGCATGAGATAATGCATTGGTGAAATTAACATATGCATATGTGTGTTAAAATGTGTTTGGTTGGAAACATGAAATATGTACCAAAGTGATTTTTTTCCAAAATAGGGGTAACATCGCTATGACAAGTCCCCAATGTAGCGACTAAGATCAACAGTAAGTGACATCAACGTCGAGTTTCCTGTGGTCATGAAGACACTTACTGATTGATGAAGTCATCAATCGCGATGTAACAACTTGAAAGTTAGTGGTGCTAAAAAATGGTGGTTTCGAAACCCTATCCTCCGATGATTGAGTCCGTAAATATTATTAATTAATATTTACGAGTTTATTGTAGCATTATATTGAGTTATGGTTTAGTAAGTTTTTTAATTGATGTTGATTAAGGTACAAGTGTAACGACCCTAAAGCCAGTGGTGTCAAAAAATGCAATATCGGGACCTCGTTTATATAAATCGAGCCCGTAAATATTTATATTAAATATTTACAATTATTATATAGGTGAATTGAAATTTGGATAAGTAAAATTTTGTCGAATTTGTGACTAATTATGGTACATGAACTAAACCATAAAAGTGATAAAATTTAATCACTATTGATTTTTATTTGTTAAAAGGCTAATTTAGCAATTAAACCAAAATAATTCAAAGTGGAAATTAGCCCTTTTGAAAGCCGATGACATGATGGTATTTTTAAAAATAATGTTATGTTATAATTAAATTATTATGTTTTATATGTTAAAGTAATTAAAAAGAAACAAAGCCAATATTTTTGTTACTATTCATCAGCTCTTTAAGGAAACTAAGTGAAGAAAAAAAAAGGTTTGGAAGCTTCAACTTTAATCCTTTGCATGGTAAGCCTTTTGAAGCCTGTTTTCATAAATTTTATATTTTTGAGATCGTTGTAACTTGATTTAGCTAATCTGGGTGTTATTTTTCAAAATTGTTAAAGTTTCAAAATGTTTCTATTGAAGAATGCTTGAAGTTTTGGTGTTAAAATGTTAGCTTTTAAGCTTAGAAATGAAAAAAGAACTAGTTTGTAAAGTTTAAATACTAATTTTTGAATATAAGGACTAAAGTGTGAAAAATTTGAAGTTGATGTTAAATTTCTATAATTATAGATGATAGAGGGCTAAGGAAGGATGTAATTGAAATCATATTGTAAATTGAAGCTTTAATTTAAAAGCTATAACTATTCTAGTTTTAGGGACTAAATTGAAAAAATTCAAAATTTTAGGGAACATTCAAAAAATAGCACTAAATTAATACATGTTCATGATAGGCTATTATAAGATGTTTTAAATTTATGAATTGAAATGAATTATTATATAGATAGAGATTTGAGCTAATCAGCAAATAATCGAGAAAAAGACAATTTTTACGGATTAGTCCTCGACGTTTTGTTTGTTGCTGTTTTTGCCAAGTAAGGTCATATGAGACTTGCTTTATTAATTGATGATATGATGTGTTATATTGTTTTGCTTTTTAGTTGAATTGTTATATATATATATATATATATATAATGTTTTCGACATCAAAAAGGCTAAATCGAAAGATATGAAATTCGAATAGATATATAGTATCGAATAGATCTGGAATTGTTATATGGATGGATGATATGTACATGGTGATGTTATACTATTTAAAAGGTATAAGGATTGCTATTAAAATATGAAATGTGTATACAGTTACAGAGATTTAAATGGTATGAATACATAATAAGTCCTATAAGAATTTAATAGTCGATTAAAATACGAAATGGCAAGCCAATAAAGTTAAAAAATAAGTCGGTTGTTTGAATGTGAATTATTCTTTATTGATGGATGAATCCGACATATGCTGTGGATTCTCGATAGCTTGAGTGAGCAATATTGAATTATTATTTATCGATGGCTGAGATCCAGCGTATATTACAGATTATCGACAATTTGAGTGAGCAACATCAAATAAAGCTTGTATAAGTAAACCGTATCTACAACTTGTGAGAGCAGACCCAAATGATACAGATCGGGCATTGGTTAGAGATTTAGTTATCGATGGCTAAGATACAACATATGTTGCAGATTCTCTGTAACTTGAGTGAGCAACATCGAATAACACTTATATGAACAATCCTGACCTACAACTTGTGTGAGCAATCCAAACTTTGCAACTTGTGTGAGCAAATTAGTCCCACATATCCGAGTTCAATATACTTTAGTTCTCTTATGAAAAATAGAAAGTGTAAAAGAAAAAGAAATGGATGAAATGGTGGTACATGAATGAAAATAAATAAATATATATATATGTGTGTGTGTTTGCAAATGAGTTATGAAATGACTATTACATGTTATGAAATGAGTTGCTAAACATGTACTGGATTATGTTATAAATTCATGTCATGTAAATGAACTAACCTCTGAATGTACTTGTTGACGTACATGTGAAAGTAATAGGATGCCAAAGGATTTTCATGTTAGTCTCAGTTTGTCTTAATTGTTTAAATTGTTGATTGATCAAGGTAAGTTAAGTAAAATTTTTTATGAACTTACTAAGCATTCGAAATGCTTACTGACATTTTCCTTCTTTTGTAGATAGTTGAATTGTGGAGCGTGTCGATCAGATCGCTTCAGTCAAGTTTTCAATTAACTAATCATTTTCTCATGCATACAATCATCAATCATGTTTAAATTACAAAAAAAAAAATCATTTTCGGGTCTTATTCAAGCTTATGGAAGCTCTTTTATCAAATTGAGCAAAGTTTTGAAAGCTGAGGGTCGACGTTGTGACGTCATCTCCTCCACATCATGATGTTGCCAAAACAGTATGTCAAGTCACGATGTTAGACCACTCGACATCGTGACGTCACATACTATCGACCGACGTTATGACGAGGTAGATAAGTCGTCGGAACGTGGACCCTAGTTTTGGTAAAATTATTGGGTATAATAATGTAAAAACAATTATTTACAGGGATTGATAATGCTTATATGTAAATTGATGCCAATGTGAACTTAGAAAAATGTTAGGATTCGATTGGCTTGTCAATACGGTCATATGCGTACTTGTACGGGATATATGTCACTACGGAGAACCTAGTATAGGTTTAGCCTGGACTGGTAACCTAGCCTGGTGAAATTTCAGCTTGGACGAGCAACCTTGTATACTTTTAGTTTACCTGTGTATCCAAATCTGTTTTACTAAGGTTCCATTGGGTGTAACTTACTAATTGAAATTAGAAACTTGGAAATATAATGGAAATGGATTCGATAAAACAATCTGATATGGCATTGAAATGAATAATGTGAAAGTGGTATAACCTTATAGATTGATAATGGATTATGTAATGCCTTGATCTTCTTATTTTTGTTTTCGTAAGTATTTGACACAAATGTGTATCTGCTTCAGTAGTTAAGTGCTCTGGGTGTGTGTGAGAGGTCTTGAGTTCAATTATTACCTTTAGCAAGTTTTGTTATTTTTGGATTTTAGTCTTATCTCTGTTCCATGGGATTATATTTAAATGCCTGTAATTTCATATCAGAATGAGTCTGCTAGTTCGAGTGGTAAGAGAGTGGGTATGTTGGAGGTTCTATGTTCAAATCCTTGCGTTAGCGTAGGTATTTAATTTTGCTCAGTTTTCAGACAAAGTTTTGGTTGAATTAAACTGCTGTAGTGGTTGAGATCGAGGTGATAGTGGGAAGTTGAGGAATATCTAATTTATCTGATTTTATTTTATTTTATTTTTCCCAAAATTCTCTCTGTGTTTTCTGACGTTCCTTCTTTCTCTTTTCTCTTCATTGGTTTTTCCTTCTCTTCTTCAATTCTTCGTGGTCCTCTGTTTCCTATCGGATTTTCTCGGTTAATCGTTGCTATTGCGTTCGTGATCCCTGCTTCAACTGGTAAGTGATCTTGTTCAGTCTTTTACTATTGGTTGGGGTCTGGTAATGTTAGTCTTTGAGGACTAAGTGATGGATTCCATGTTTAGGAGAAGGTGTTGGAGCGGGTAATCGCTCTTTAACAACTTGGATCGAGGTTGTGGACGTTTTGTAAGCGGTAAGTCGGTTTTGTGTTTTTGGGCTAAACGCAATTGACGTGTGATTTGGTTGCTAAAAAGTGTGCGATACTCTGTTTTTAGGTTTCTAAAGGCTCGGGAGTGGTTTCGCATCGAATCGATACCAGGTGTGTACCCGAAACGCAAAAAAATAAACGTTGAAAAAAGTCATAAAATTAACATCGACAAAAGTAGAAAAACCTTAATGTCAATGCCATACGGGCCTGTGGTCACCCATAATTCTGAAATATTCCCCAGGGTCGTGTGAGTCGCTCCATTCGACTGTGGATCTGCCGTAGGGTTAGTAAGGGCTAATTAAACCCCTATCTGTATGCTATGAAATTTTGCTAGACTGATCTTATTAGGATACTAATGTATGCCTGATTATACTATTATTTGTATAAAGCATGTTTAGCATGTTTAGTCTGATAATTTTGTAGCTGATATTTGCATCTGTTTTGGGGTGGGTTTTATGTATATGTGGAGGAAGTGTTCTGTATGACGTTTATCGCCTATATTCTGGCAGCTTGGCTGCACTATATCTAATACGTGTCGTAACGACACAACGTGGTGTGTAGGGATGAGTGGGTGTTTTTAACCCCACATGGTGTGATGGGATGGTTGGAGTTGGTGTGTAGAGAATGGGGGTAGGACTTTGCATATCTGAATCTATTATCTGATCTGCACATCTATTTCTATAAATGTATCTGGGATGGGCATAAGCCCGATTCTGTACTTGACTGTCTGATATGTTTTCGTAAGTTTGCTTGTCTAATTCTGCTGGGTTACACACTGAGTTTACGTAAACTCACATCTACTTGCCTGTTCTGTTAGGTGATCCATAGACTTAGGCAAATAGGTGCGACGGAGACACAGCGGTGACCACTATATAGTAAAACAGTTAAACTTAGTTCATTTGGTTTATATTAAATTTTGGACTTATTTGATAGTTATAATTTTTGGGGACTCTCTGGACTGTTTGGTTTTTAACTGTTTATTTTTGGATTATTTGTCTATTTGTTTCCTTTGGTAAAATTGTTTTATTAAAACGACGGGTTTTATGTAAACAATGGTATTCCTAAAAGCACGACTACGTTTCAAACTATAATGACTAAGGCTTCCGCTGTAATAAGTTTTGGTAAAGAAACTGACTAATTTGTGGTTTTTAGTAAATTTCAAAGATTGATGTTTTACCAGGTTAACACGGTTACCAAAACCCATTTCTTGTGACATCATATGATTCGGCCATAACGTGTAGGTCGGGTTTGGGGTGTTATATTTAATGGTATCAGAGAGAGGTTCAAAAATTGACTGTAAATTTTGGGTTCCAAAATTGTGTTTAATAGAAGAAGTGGTTTACAAATATATTTGAAGTATATGGTACATTGAGTCTCCGATGCCGATCCTGTAAGTATCTCGAAATTTTTGATAGCAAACTCTGAAAACACTGTAGTTAGTACTCATTGAAACTGAACTGAATAGTTAAGAGACTAAAACTTTTGGAAACAAAATTGAACTTCTGATAGACTATGTATAAAACTTTGTAATATAGAGAAAACTTTAATTTACGATGAGGGCTCGTGGAACTCGCGAACGTGGTACTTATGGCCGTGGTAGAGGCTGTAGGGGGGCTTGAGCTGAGTCTTCCTCTCTGGGTAGTATACGAATTTGGATACGAGTGAGACACCAGTTTCACCTGCTACTGAAACTAGGTCTCAGAGTCGCTAGGTTGGGGACGACGCACTGTTCCAGGCCATGCTGAGGATCTTGGAGAGGGTCGCTAGACCCCATTTTGGAGCAGGGGCCAAGGGTCGGTAACCAAACGACTCTGGTCCAATGGTGCTGAGTTGTTTAGGGGTGTTACTGGAGTCACCACTAGTGTGGATGAGTACTGGTTGGAGGCCACAGAGAGGATTATGAACGACTTAGATTGCACTCCTGAGCAAAAATTTAAGTGTGCAGTCTCCTTGCTTTGCGATGAGGCATATCAATGGTGGTTAACGGTTGAAGAGGGTACTTAGCCTGATCGTTTGACTTGGGATTTCTTTAAGACCACATTTCAGAGTAAGTATGTGGGAGCAAGCTATGTGGATGCTCGTAGGCATGAGTTCATGAATCTCACGTAAGGGGATAGACCAGTGGCCGAGTTTGAGGCCGAGTTTCTGAGATTGAACCGCTACGCTCAAGGCATGGTGGCGTCTGAGTATGAGAGGTGCGTCCGGTTTGAAGATGGATTAAGGGATAATTTGAGGGTTCTGATTGCTCCACAGAGGGAGCGAGAGTTCGTGGTCTTGGTTGAGAAGGCGAAGATTACCGAGGATATTAAGCGCGTGGATCGCCCGAATAGGGACAAAGAGAGAGGCAAGAATAAGAGGGATTCAGTCCTCTAGTTCTGTTTAGAGGCCTAAAAAAAAGGCCAGATCCGATGGACTTATTAGAGTGGGGGCTCCTGTTGCTTCTACTAGGGTTCAGCCATGCAGTGACTGTGGTAGGCGCCATCCGGACGAGTGTTGGAAGGAGATTGAGGCTTGCTTGAGGTGTGGGTCACTAGAGCAACTTATTTGAGATTGTCCACAACGGGCAGATCAGATGCAAGCTTTGGGTTCTGTGCAGCCTCAGATGGCATTTCAGCAGCCACCTAGGGGCCGTGGAGCGGTTAGGGGTGGTAATGGTTTGGGCCGTGGGCAGAGAGCACCGGGCAGAGGTGCTAATTATACAGAGGCGAGGCAGCCTGCACTTTTATGCTACTCGACACCGGGAGGACAGAGATGCTTCAGACGTTATCACCGGTACGTTTTTAATTTTTGATGTGCCTTATACTGCTCTTATAGACATAGGTTCTACACACTCCTATGTAGCTAGTACTGTGTCTGAAATCTTGGGGGTTACCCTTGAGAGCACTTCTAGTGAGATCACTGTACTGAGTCCGTTGGGGCAGTCTATTCGGTTTAGTAAACTCTATAGAGATGTTCCGTTAGAGATGTAAGGGATTTTTTTTCTGGTAGATCTGATGGAGTTTTTGTTTGGGGAGTTCGACTTAATTCTGGGCATGGATTGGTTGGTTAAGCACCGAGTTAGTTTGGACTACACGATTAAGAGGGTCGTTTTGAACACTGAGAGATAGGGAAATGGTCGTAATTGGCTTGCATCGAGATTACCCGTCTAATGTAATCTTCGCTCTTGTGGCTGAGAAACTGGTTCGGAAAGGGTGTGAGGCGTACTTGGCTTACGTCAGTGTTTTTGGTTTTATGGACTCTTCTGTTGGGAATATCAGAACTGTAAGGGATTTTTCGAATGTTTTTCCTGAGGAGTTATCGGGTTTACTTCCGAATCGAGAGGTTGAGTTTGAGATTGAGCTTCTTGCGGGTACAACTCCAATGTCCATTGTTTCCTACCGTATGGCACCAAAATAGCTTACAGAGCTTAAGGCTCAACTATAAGAGCTTTTGGACCGTGGTTTCATCTGTCCTAGTGTGTCTCCGTGGGGAGCACCAGTTCTGTTTGTTAAGAAGAAGGATGGGACCATGAGGATGTGCATCAATTATCGGTAGCTGAATAAGTTAACCGTAAAGAATAAGTATCCACTTCCGAGGATCGACGACTTGTTTGATCAGTTCTGAGGGGCTTTAGTGTTCTCCAAGATTGATCTTCGATCTGGGTATCATCAGTTGAGGGTTAAGGAAGCTGATGTTCATAAGACTGCATTTAGGACTTGTTACGGACATTACGAGTTCCTAATTATGCCTTTTGGCTTGACGAATACTCTGGTCGTATTCATGGATCTAACTAGATCAGTTTATCATAGTCTTTATCGATGATATCCTTGTTTACTCTAAGACTGAGGATGAGCATGATGAGCACCTTAAGGTAGTGCTTCAGATTCTACGTGAGAATGAGCTCTACGCTAAGTTGAGCAAGTGCGAGTTCTGGTTATGAGAAGTAACTTTTCTGGGCATGTGGTATCTGCTGAGGGGATTTGAGTTGATCCTCAAAAGATCAAGGCTGTACTTGGTTGGAAACAACCTAAGAACGTATTTGAGATCCGTAGCTTTCTGGGTTTGGCGGGATATTACAGGCGGTTTGTTGAAGGGTTCTCTCTGATTGCAGCTCCATTGACTAAGCTTTTGCAAAAGGGTGTTCTGTCTGTCTGGACTGATGCGCAATAATCGAGCTTCGAAGCTTAAGTCTGTTCTGATTCAGGCTCCTATTCTGATACAGCTTGAATCCGATAAGGAGTTTGTGGTATACATTGATGCGTCGCATGTCAGTTTGGGATGTGGGCTGATGTAAGATGGTGAGGTGGTGGCTTATGCGTCTCGGTAGCTTAAGACACACGAGGGAAATTATCCGACGCATGATTTAGAGTTGGCTGCGGTAGTCTTTGGTTGGAAAATCTGGAGGCATTATCTGTATGGTGAGAGGTGTAATATCTATACCGATCATAAGAGCCTCAAGTATCTCCTTACTCAAAAAGAGTTGAATCTTAGGCAGTGGCGATGGATTGAACTGCTCAAAGATTATGATTGCACTATAGAGTACTATCCCGGTAAGGCCAATGTGGTGGCCGATGCTCTCAGCCGAAGAGCGATGTCTGATTTGATGGCGATGTTTGCTTGCCTTAGTCTGTTTAATAGTGGGAGTTTGTTAGCTGAATTGCAAGTTGAGCCGAGTTGGATTGATCAGATTCAAGATAAATAGTTAGTGGATGAGACTTTGGGTGTGCAGTTCCGTCAAGTTGAGAGTGGTACTACTTCTGATTTTGGGTTAAGTAATGGTGGTGTGCTATGTTTTCGATGGCGAATCTGTGTGCTAAATGATTCTAATTTGAGATAGTCGATTTTGAGGGAGGCGCATAGCAGCCTTTATGTTATGCATCCCGGTGGTAATAAGATGTATCGGGATCTCTGTGAATTGTACTGGTGGCTGGGTTTGAAGCGTGATGTTACTAGTTTTATTGCTCGATGTCTGATGTGTCAGCAAGTTAAGGTTGAGCATCAGTTGCCTTCGGGTTTGTTGCAGCCAGTTAGGATTCCCTTATGGAAATGGGAACGTGTGGCCATGGACTTTGTTAGAGGGTTGCCCTTGACACCCACTAAGAAGGACTCTGTTTGGGTCATCATGGATTGGTTGACCAAGTCTGCTCACTTCATTCTGGTTTGGACGGGCTATTCTCTACAGAAGCTAGTGAAGCTCTACATTTTGGAGATTGTGAGACTGCATGGGTTACCTATTTCAATCATTTCTGCTAGGGATCCTCGCTTCATTTCTCGATTCTGGAAAAAAGTTGCATGAGGCTTTGGGTTCGAGATTGGTCTTCAGTACTGCGTTCCATTCTCAGTCCGATGGTTAATCTGAGAGGTGATTTAGATATTGGAGGATATGCTTCGGAGTTGTGTGATTGATTTTCGAGGTAGCTGGGAGGATTATATGCTGTTAGCTGAGTTTGCCTACAATAACAGTTTCCAGTCTAGCATCCAGATGGCACCTTGCGAGGCTCTGTATGGTCGTAGATGTCGTACTCTGCTATGCTAGACTGAGTTAGGTGAGCGTCAAATTTTGGGTCCTGAGTTAGTTTCTAAGACCAAAGTTAAGGTTAGACTTATTCCAAAGACAAAAATCGTATGCAAATCTGAAGAGGCGTGATATTGAGTATTCTGTGGGGGACTTCGTTTTTAAGGTTTTTCCATGGAAGAAGGTTTTGAGATTTGGTTGTAAGGGCAAGCTGAGCCCTAGGTTCATTGGGCCGTATCAGATTCTAAAACGTGTGAGACCGGTCACTTATCAGTTAGAGCTACCTCCAAAGTTAGACCGCATACATGATATGTTTCACGTTTCGATGTTGAGGCGGTATCGATCTGATCCATCTTACGTTGTCTTTGTTGAAGAGATCGAGGTTAGACTAGATTTAACTTTCGAAGAGGAGCCGGTTCAGATTCTGGATAGTGATGTTAAGGTTCTGAGGAGGAAGTCCATACTGTTAGTGAAGGTTTTGTGGTGGAATCATGGCACTGAGGAAGCCACGTAGGAACCCGAGGATTCGATGCGTCAACAGTATCCTCATTTGTTCTAATTAGGTAAATGTCGAGGTCGAAATTTCTATTAAGGGTAGAGTTGTAACGCCCTGATCTTCTTATTTTTTTTATTGTAAGTATTTGACACAAATGTGTATCTGCTTCAGTGGTTAAGTGCTCTGGGTGTGTGTGAGAGATCTTGAGTTCAAGCCTTACCTTTAGAAAGTTTTGTTATTTTTGGATTTTAGCCTTATCTCTGTTTCGTGGGCTTATATTTAAATGCCTGTAATTCCATATCAGAATGAGTCTGCTGGTTCGAGTGGTAACGGAGTGGGTGTGTTGGATGTCTTGTATTCGAATCCTTGATTTAGCGTAGGTATTTAATTTTGCTCGGTTTTCAGATAGAGTTTTGGTTGAATTAAACTCCTGTAGTGGTTGAGATCGAAGTGATAGTGGGAAGTTAAGGACTATCTAAATTATCTAATTTCATTTTATTTTATATTTCCCAAAATTCTTTCTGCATTTTCTAACGTTCTTTCTTTCTCTTTTCTCTTCCTTGGTTTTCCTTCTTTTCTTCGATTCTTCGTGGTCCTCTATTTCCTGTTGGATTTTCTTGGTTAATCGTCGCTATTGCATTCGTGATCCCTGCTTCGACTGGTAAGTGATCTTGTTCAGTCTTTCACTTTTGGTTGGGGTCTAGTAATGTTAGTCTTTGACGGCTAAGTGATGGATTCCATGTTTAAGAGAAGGTGCTGGAGCGGGTAATTGCTCTTCAACAGCTTGAATTGAGGTTGTGGATGCTTTGTAAGCGATAAGTCGGTTTCGTGTTTTGGGCTAAACTCAATTGACATGTGATTTGGTTGCTAAAAAGTGTGCGATACTCTGTTTTTAGGTTTCTGAAGGCTCGGGAGTGGTTTCGCATCGAATCGATACCAGGTGTGTACCTGAAACGCGAAAAAACGAACGTCGGTAAAAGATGAAAAATATTAATATCGACGCCACACGTGCGTGTGGTAGGCCGCGTGCGAGAACATGGCTGTGTGGTCGACGAAGGCATGGCCGTGTGCAGTGCACGACCGTGTGGTGGCTTAAGTGTGGTCGTGTAGGCCACACGGGCTAGGCCAATTTGGGCGTGTGGGCCCACAGGGGCATGAAACGGACGTGTGAGCCCACAAGGGCAAGTCAAACGGGCATGTGGGCCCATAATTCTGAAATATTCCCTAGGGTCGCGCGATTCGCTCCGTTCGACTGTGGATCTACCATAGGGTCTGTAAGGGCTAATTAAACCCCTATCTGTATGCTAGGAAATTCTTCCAGACTGATCTGATTAGGATACTAATGTATGCCTGATTATACTGTTATTTGTATAAAGCATGTTGAGCGTGTTTAGTCTGATAATTCTGTATCTGATATGTGCATCTATTTTTGGGTGGGTTTTATGTATATGTGGAGGAAGTGTTCTGTATGGAGATCATTGCCTATATTCTGGCGGCTTGGCTGCACTATATTTGATACGTGTCGTAACGACACAACGTGGTGTGTAGGGATGGGTGGGTGTTTTTAACCCTTACATGGTGTGATGGGATGGTCGGAGTTGGTGTGTAGAGGATGGGGGTAGGACTTTGCATATCTGAATCTGTTATCTGATCTGCACATCTGTTTCTGTAACTGTATCTGGGCTGGGCATAAGCCAGATTCTGTACTTGACTGTTTGAAATGTTTCTGTAGGTTTGCTTGTTTAATTCTGCTGGGTTACACATCGAGTTTACGTAAACTCACATCTGCTTGTCTATTCTGTCAGGTGATCCACAGACTTAGGCAGATTGGTGCGGTGGGGACACAGCGGTAACCACTATATTGTAAAACAGTTAAACTTAGTTCATTTGGTTTATATTAAATTTTGGACTTATTTGAGAGTTGTAATTTTTGGGGACTCTCTGGACTGTTTGGTTTTTAACTGTTTATTGTTGGATTGTTTGTCTATTTGTTTTCTTTGGTAAAATTGTTTTATTAAAACGACGGTTTTTATGTAAACAACGGTATTCTTAAAAACATGACTGCGTTTCAAACTATAATGACTAAGGCTTCCACTGTAATAAGTTTTGGTAAAGAAACTGACTAATTTGTGGTTTTAAGTAAATTTCAAAGATTGATGTTTTACCAAGTTAACACGGTTACCAAAACCCATTTCTTGTGACATCACCAGATTTGACCATAATGTCTAGGTCGGGTTTGGGGTATTACAAATTATGACATTGAATTGAACTATGTGAAATTGGTATGTTCTTATGGATTAATGATAGAATATGATAATGAGATTGAGCATTCAATTGAATGAATGACTATGTATATTTATATACTTATAGATGATGGTATGAATTGAATCTGTAGGATATGAAACGAATAGAAAAATGGTATTGACTGAACATGAAAATTGAATGCCTTAATGTTAAAAGTATACATGTTTGATACACAAATGATTTCTAACGTTTAAGGGTATAGAGATTAGCACCTAGCAAAAGGTATGATATGGTAAATTTTATTATAATGTTGAATGGTTTGATAGATTAAGTTAAATGTTAAAAAAATCAATTGAATTAATGTACACAAAATGGTTATATGCATATTTCATATGCTATTGAAAGTTTTTTGAATGTATGTGTTTGTGATATGGATAAAGTTTGAATTTGTATTGGTTATATGTATTAGATTAATACTTGGGTTATATTGACTTGAATCATGAAAGTACCATTGAGTGTTATCGCTCAATGTATGGTTCGCTTATTCCATGCGCATGTATAGGTGGAACTTGAAGTTTCGAGAGGTGATTTCAGCATCCAGCCCATGATCCTCTACTCATTAATGTTTGTATAGTCCCATTTCGTTAAATAAATGACATGTACCTAGGTTGAGTCAGTTTTTGGCTCAATATGTGGTCATGTTTATAAATGAAGCTAGAATTGGTATTTTGGAAATGGTCAAATGTTTGGATTGAGTATTTGAGTTATCATAAGGTTAAAAATGCATGAATTGCTACCATGTTAATGGCTTATTTGAGTAAGTATACATGTCAAATGTTTTAAATGATTAGCATAATTAAAATAGCTTATAAATTGAATATAATTGATGAAATGGATATATATTGCAAATGTACATATATAGAAAATGTATAATTATTTAGAACTGAACCTATTGGAGATGTGCATTTGGCTGAAAAGTGTATTGGAAATGTGATTTTGGTTGTTTAGGCAAATGCAAGTTGGTACCATTTTGGACTATTTGCAAACAGACAGTCATGTCCCGACGTCGAGCCTTTGTCATTGTGATGAGACCTAGTCAGTGAGTTACATCGCGACGAGGAAGCCTCGAAATCGTGACGTCAAGTCAAATTTTAAAAAATTTACAATTTAGTCCTAAATCGACCTCGAGTTAGAAAAAGAGCTTTCGTAAGCTCGTATAAGACCTGAAAATGAAGGATGTAATAGCCCAATTTTACCCGGCTTTTAATAAAAATAAACAGTCCAAAACTATACTAACCCAACTACACTAGCCTAAATTACAACGCAAGTACATAGGCCCAAAAGACTAGACCGACTCAGAAACCCTAGGGTTTCTGAACCTCTCTAGTGCTGCTGCTCCCCCCGCTCCTTCCACGTTAGCACCTCCGTACACTGCCACTCTTGCGGCCCTCACCCCGTACCTGCATGCAAAACAAACACGCAACAATGATCGTTGTTTTTGTCGAGTTTTAATATTTATAAAAAGAATGATCGAACCTGGAAACTAACTCTGACAACGATTTAAGGCAAGTGCACCTATAGAACAGTAGTATAGCTTAGGCAAGACCAGATTGTCGAACCCAAAGGAACTAAAAGTACTAATACTAACTTTCTTTTTATTATGTAGCCTAAAATAAGTGAAGTTGTTGTTTAATCTAAAATTAACTAATTACTAAGCTAAAGACGCAAAGACAAAAAGAATGAATTAGGGAAATATTGTTGGGAAAACTCAGTTGATTAAGACGATACCCTTAGGAAGAATCCACCTAGACTTCTCTTGTTATCTAACACTGAACCAGACGATTTATTCACTTGACTTGATCCGTAAGATTTCCTAAGTTATATTAAACCCTCTCTCGAAGCGAATAACGTCTAACCCTAGGTTGATTAATTGAAATCTCTTTCTAATTAAAACACCTAGAATCGCATTAACTCGATCTATGGACTCCCATATTAGGTTTCACCCTAATCCGGCAAAATCTCGTCACCCTATCTCTAGGCGCGCGATCAACTCCGCTTAATTATGCTAGATCTACTCTTAAGCAGGGACTTTTGCTCCTCCACCTAAGCATATCATACTTGAATTAATATCCTGAAAATATTAACACAAGAATTAAGCACACATAATTAAGAACAAATCAAGTATTTATCATATAGTTCAGAAAACAATAACAAGATCCGTCTTAGGTTTCATCCTCTTCAGGTATCTGAAGGGTTTAGTTCATGACAATAAAAGAAAACATCTCAGAAGAAAAGATAAAACAAAACATAAGAGATCCCTAAAACTCCCTGAAAGAATTGAAGGAGAGATCCGTCGTTTTGAGTAGAATTCCGGCTTCTTAAGATGGATCAACTGGCTATCCTCGAGTGATTCCCACAAATTTGACCTTTTCGACTCGGCTCCTTGGCCTAGCTAACCACCCCCTTTTCAGGTTACACTTAGGGGGTTTATATAGGCTTTTGAAATAGTTTTCTTTGCCTCTAAGCATCCTTTTCCGAATAGAATTACTCTTTTCCACGACAGGGACACGGGCATGGCACACGCCCGTGTGCGTGGTCTTTAAGCCATGTTCGGATTTCTTTAATGAGGCACGGCAGTGTGAATCGGGGTCAGGCCGTGTTCTAGTTACGCAATGAGACACGACCGTGTGGGCTTAAGTCCAGGCCGTGTCGATTTCCACTTTGGCCCAATTTGGTTTGTTTTAGGCCCGTTTCTCGTTCTTTCCATCCTTGGGTGCTTTCTTGAGTATAAGACATGAAAAGAAAGGATTAAGAGCACCTTTTTACATAAATCAAGGGATAAATCATCCAAAAATATGCTAAATATGGGATTAAAATATGTTACTTTAACGGTTTATCAAACAACACAGACAACAATAATAGCAAACAAAAAACAAACAAATTGTAAAAAAAAATCGGTTATAAAGCCGATTGAACCCATTTGGGACACCTACGAACACACAATCAATACAAAAAAAAAATAGATTTCGAAAACAAAAAAATATCCAAAAGAAACCGATTGTAAATTTGAAGGTGATTTTCGTTTTATTTTTTACTCTTAAGTTCTTATATTTTATTTTATTTTTTTATCTTATTTTTTACATACGAAAATATGGAAAGGAAAGGAAAGAAAACTCACCTAAATCGGTCGATCTACTTGCCGTCGAAGGCCATGCCGAAAAAGGAGAAGAAACGAAACGTTTCTTTGTTGCTCCGCTGGGTTTGGCTGGGTTTTCGGGGGTTTTGGCCTCGACTCCTTGCTCCACGTGTGACGGGCTTCGAAAGGGGGTTTTTTTGTGCTCTCCAGCCACTATGGACGGCAGCACTGTCGCCAGCGACAGGCTGCTGCCACGGTGGTTCGGTGACCGGAGCTTGGTCGGATTCTGGGGAAAGGGAGAGAGTTTGAAAGCTTTTTAAGTTTTCTTTAGAAAAAACAATTGGCTAAATGAATTTTTGGTAAAAAATCAGTTTTATATAGCTTATCAGAAATGACGTCATTTTAACGCAGAACGAGCCGACCCGACCCGCGCCGATGGGAATTGCGTGTTTTTTTAGTAAAATGGGTTATTTTTTTTTAATCCTCCCGCTTTTCTAGAGTTTTTAATACGGTCCTTATTCCATTATTTCTTCCTTTTAAAATCTATCCATAAACTTTCATTCTATTTCTTTTTTGGTCCCTTGACCATTCGGTCCTGGAAACAGTGTGTTCGGAGGGCGAAAGGAATAATTTCTTAATAAGTCCTTTTGAATTTCGCGCCTCATACTTTAGTCTTTATGTGGTTATTCTATTATAAAAAAAATTTACTGTTAATTTCATTTTTATTATAACTTAGTCCTTCGCCCATTTAATTTAATTTTTTATGAGAGATTTTATTTAATCATATACTTATTTGTTTACTATGCCCTTATTCGTTTCTTTTATATTTCAAATTTAACATTTTACTTGTTTTATTTATCTATTCACTTATCATTTTATGTTATTTATTTATTTATTGTTTATATTATTTATTTATTACTTCTACTTTGAAATATTCAAGCTTAATACCATGTATATTTAACTTACTTACTCATTCATTGATTATTCTATATGCTTTATACATATATATGTTAGTTTGTAAGGTTAATGTTTTCTTTATAAATATTTGTTGGTTCGTGTATTTTCTTACTACTAAAATTCACTTATTTATCCATTTGTTTATAATCTGTTCCCTTTTATGTACAGTTTTGTTATTTCACTCATGTTTAAACATTTTTATATTATATTGGTTCGTTTTTATATCATGCATTACAACTTCATTGCTTTTTTTATTTATCGTGTCTTGTTTACTAATGTTGAATTCATCCTTGTAATTACATCATTATTATTATAATATTTTATCATCTATCGTATGTTATTGTTGAATATTACATTAATTTTTATCCAAATATGTAAAATGTTTAACAATAAGCAATATTTCGTATTTTGGAGATTCGAAAAGTCGTTTTCTAACTTACGGGGTTTCAAGTTTCTTGATAAATCCAAATAGCTGAATGTTTTTTTAGCATGATATTTTAATTAAAAATATTCTCGGGAATCAAGAAAAAATCGTGTCCTAACTTACGAAATATGATTTCTTTTTAAAATCGAGATAATCAAATATCTTTCAAAATAAATAACTTTTCTGGTGTTTATTCTTGTTTCGAGAATTTAAGACATTGTGTCCTAATTTACGAGACATAATTCTTTTTCCCGATTAACGTGAAATACTTCGTTCTCTAAAAAATTTTCAATTTTCAATATTTTAAGAAAGGATCGTTTTTTTTAAATCTCTTCAAGATTTTCAATTTTCGACACTAAGACACTAATTAATCAATTAGGTGCCAATTTTGGGCGTATCGAGGGTGCTAATTCTTCCTCATACGTAATCGACTCCCGAGCCCATTTTCTCGAATTTCGTAGACCAAAATCGTTGTTTTAGTAAATCAAAACATCTTATTAAAATAATCAAATTACGAGGTGATTCGATCGCAGCTCATAAAAAAGGATTGGTGGCGACTCCATTTTCGTTTTTAAATAAAAGTCGACCTTTTAAAAAAAAATTGTTTGGACAACTTGGCGACTCCTTTGGGGACAAAATAAGAGAGTTGAGCCATAAATTGATTAATTTTTGTCTTTTTGTCGAAAAATAAAAAATTTACGATTGCTCCATTGCGTTTTATCCGTCATTTTCGTGGTTTTCATAATAATATGTTTGCTTTGTTGGTTTAAATCTGTTGATGTGTCTCAGCATTTTTGCATTGCATAAGTCGGTCGATTTTACCCCTTTAAGTGGGAGCGAGAAACTATTCCTTCGTAAGGTTTTCACCTCCGTATAGGATAGTGGATCGCTTTCGGGATACATCCGTACCTATATCTTCGTGAGTTCTTCATCTCCGCATGGCCATAGGGAAATGTATTCCCCTGAACTGAACTCGGTCCGCATGAGCCTATAATGGGTGAAGATCGAGGAATCTGCCGGTTTAGGTACCTTTACTCTAGAACCAAACCCCATATAGTGAGCCTTAAGATCCCACCTTAGGTAGAGCCTTGCCAAACCCTAGTGGTTACCCGAGAAGGTGCTTTACTTATTATTCTTTGCTTACTTTAAACTTTATATGAAGTATTGACTTGCTTTTTTTTTTTTTTTGCTTTGATTGTAATTGCATGACATTTTCATCACAAAAAAGGTGTTGATTCATATTCAGTTCCTAAATAGATAACTTATCATGGAAAAAGGAGTTTCTTGATAACGTGGAGGATAATGCGGCCGTCCAAATTTTGGCCGGGACAACGCAGCAAGAGAAAGGTGATAGTCTTACAAAAGGGTATGTGTCGGAGTTATGGGATTTTACTCGTATCAGCGTAACCCAAAATAATCTTCAAGAAATGAAGGAAATATGGGATCAGTGGGATGACGAGATCAGGCAGCTATTCTACAACAATTATGGTGATTTGCCATATCTACTTGACATCCAAGTGGACAAGCACCTATTCTGAGCTCTCAGCCAGTATTGGAACCCTGCTTATAGCTGTTTTACCTTTGGGAAGGTGGATTTGGTACCTACTGTGGAAGAGTATACAGCCTTGCTCCGTTGCCTGAAGATTCAGATTGACAAGGCTTACTCCAGAGCTGCCAATGTCCCAACGTTCTTAAAAAAGTTGATGAGCATCACAGGGATGAGTGAGTAGTGGGTTGCAGTCCGGATCAAGCAAAAAGGAGATAGTAAGTGTATCCCTTGGAAAATCTTGAGGGATCTGATTCTAGCACATCCGGATATAAAGAAAAGTGTTGATGTTTTCGCTTTGAGTATCTACGGTTTGGTCATCTTCCCCAAGGCATTAGTGCACGTAGATGAGGCAGTCTCGGATCTCTTTGATCGACTTGACAAAAAGGTCACACCAGTTCCTACAATTTTGGCTAAAACTTTTAGATCCCTAAATGCGTGCGGGAGAGCGAGCGATGGGAGATTTATAGGGTGTGCGCAACTTTTGTTGGCATGGTTCCACAGCCATTTTTGGAAAGTGGAAAAGGTCTCATATTGAATCTTCTCCGAAAGCTATTCTCCACTGAAAGAGATAGTGGCTACGCCAAGATGAGATAGTGGCTACACCGAGATGGGATGATATTACGGAAGAAAAGTGGATGATGATTCTCCAAAGTCTGCAAGAAGAAGACATCGAATGGAGAGCCCCTTGGATGGTCTCCGACAAGATCTTATATCGATGTGAAGATTTTGATTGGGCTCCCCTGCTTGGGATATGGGGAGCTGTCAGGTATGCTCCCCTACTCATGTTAAGGCAATATAGGTCAAGACAGTTCACGCTAGCAACACAAGGGTTAGCTCAGTGCGAGTTCATATACAAGGGAGATAATTACAAAAAGAAAGTTTGTGGGATATCAAACGCCTGGAACCGAACTCTTAGAATGAAAAGGTTTGCTACTAATGTAATGAATCCCCCTAAGTATGACCGGTGGTGGGGGTCAGAGAATCAGTGACAACATCCCTACATCAAATCAAGAAAACATCCGATCAATAGAAGAACACTTGCAGATAGTCCCATCTGAACTAGAGATCATCAAACAGGATTTTGAGAAGAAAAGTTTAGAACTAGAAAAAAGGATCGAGCAATTGGAGGAGGAGAAAATACAGCTAGGGCTAGATGTCGATGTCTAGAAACTAGAAGCCGAGAAATTGAGGAAGGGAAAGAACAATGCTAAAGAAGATTTGGATAGTTTGAAAATGAGTTACAAGAAGCTGCGTATGTTAATAAGAATCGCTGGTTTGGGCAAAACGTCTGAGCAATGGCGGCAAGAAATCCAAGAAGAAAAGGCTAGAGCTGATCAGTGGGAGAAGAAGTTCCACGATACTCGAGTATGGAAGAACGATTTAAAAAAGAGCTTGTTGGAGAGCCAAAATGGAAAGGAGAAGTTAAGAGCTCGGGTGGCAGAGTTAGAAAAGTCACTACGTCAGCATCATTGTCACAACTCCGTAATCCAAATATGGGCCAGCCTAAGCAAGATTGAGAAACTAAAAGGGAGGATAAAAGAACTTGAAACCGCGTTGCAAAACTGTGAACTCTGGTTTGAACTACTAGAAGTAAATAATGAGCGGTGGAAAGAGCAACTTCATCGATCTCAAGACCAGGTCAGGGATATGGATTACGTCATGGGTGAAGCTTTGGCTCAAGTGCGAGAGGTGGCTAATCACTTACGAACCTTGGCGGTCTAGACTGATGTACTGAGTTTGAAATATGAGTCAGAGTCAGATCGAGGCCGAGAGTTAACATGGCTTCTTAAGCAAGTCAAGACTTTAAGCATTAGAGCAAAGCCATATATGTAATTCATTTTATGTAAAGAAATTTGTTTTCTAGAAAAGTTACTCTAATGAAATTGAACCAGAATCAATGCCTTTTTCTTTTCTACATTCATTGCATTCACGCATTAGTATTACATTACATCAGGTGCACTAAAACTCACAAAGAGACTCGAAAATCGTGGCAGTTACCCTAGAATATCATTACGGTACACGAAGAAAGACTAAAGCCATGGGCCAAAGCTTGGAAAGATTGGAATAAATGCAAAGAGATATGCAGGATCAACTGCAAATACAGATGCAAGAACAGTTCGCCAAAATCCAACAGGATATGAGGGATCAGATGCTAGAATCCCAGAGAAGCATGATGAGCCAGTTAACGCATATGCTGGCTGAGGGGCTAGAAAAAGGAAAGAGCTCTATGATCAAAATCGGAGACGACAACGAGGACCCTGCTTATCCTCCAGGCTTCACCCCAACGAACACCCAAGCACAACCACAAAGGGTGTCCGTCAACATCAGACCTCAATATCAGACCCGTACTTCGGCACCGATAAACTTCCCGATGGGTTCAGGCTCCAACCCCGGAGATAATCCAGCAAATCTCATTATCCCTGACCTTGATGATATAGCGAAAATGGGAAAGGCGAGAGTGGAGCTCCCAAAGCAACTGGAAGTCCGATACAAATTGCTAGAAGAGAAATTTAAGGCGTTGGAAAGCGCTGATTACCATTGGGGAATTGATGCTAAGGAATTGAGCCTAGTCCCAGATCCAGTGCTCCCTCTAAAGTTCAAAATGTCGAAGTTTGAAAAATATAACGGGACTAGCTGCCCTGAGGCTCACATTACAATGTTCTGTAAGAGGATGACCGGATATGTCAATAATGATTAGTTATTGATTTATTGTTTCTAAGACAGCTTGACTGGGGCTGCGGCCAAATGGTATAATCAGCTAAATCGTGCCTAAATTAATTCGTGGAAGGACTTGGCACAAGCCTTCATGAAACAATATAGCCATGTGACAGATATGGCGCCTGAAATAATCACATTATAGAATATGGAGAAAAAGCCAAACGAATGTTTCAGACAATATGCTCAAAGGTGGAGGGAAGTCGCCACGCAAGTCCAACTGCCACTGCTAGAAAAGGAAACAACCATGCTCTTCATTAATACCCTGAAGGCACCTTTTGTCAATCACTTATTGGGAAGCACGACTAAGAGTTTCTCGGACATAGTAATATCTAGTGAAATGATACAGAATACAATAAGGTGTGGAAAAATAGAGGTCGGGGAAAACACAAAAAGGTCGACCCCGAGAAAAAGAGAAATGAGGTAAACAATGTAAGCACGTATAACAAGGGTTATTCGAAACCAATCACTGTGAACCAAATGAGAACGGTAACCGCTGGCTATCAAGCCCTTCCAAGACAAGAGCCCAACTCGAAGCAAAATACGGAGAAACTCCAGTTTACACCCATTCCAATGACGTATAGGGAGTTGTACCAAAGTTTATTTGATGCACATGTTGTATCCCCTTTCTACCTAAAGCCAATGCAACCTCCATACCCTAAATGGTACGACGCAAATGCCCAATGTGAATACCATGCGGGAATCATAGGATACTTGATAGAAAACTGCACCACTTTTAAAAAGTTAGTCGAAAGGCTTATTAAAATGTACATTGTAAAATTCGATCATCCATTTAGTGTGGAAAATTCGTTACCCAACCATGTTGATAATGGGGTAAATGTGATAGTCGAGAATGCGGGGAAGAAAATCAAGATGAATATTGCAGAAGTGAAAACCTTGTTGAGATAAGTTTGGAAGAAAATAGTAGAAAGAGGGTTAATCACATAAGAGTTGAAGGACAGATCCCAAGAAGCAAGGAACTATTGTGAGTTCCATGATGAAGAATATCATGAGATTCAAAAATGCAGTGAATTTAGGGCCCAAGTACAAGGTCTAATGGACAACAAAAAGCTAGAGTTCTTTGAGTATTCCGAATGAGAAGATGTGTGCGCCTTAGAATGAGGGTCAACAGAGAAGGTCTATGAGGCCAACCACCCAGTGGTAATCATCACACGACCAAGAATCAACGAAACCAGAGCAAAAATTGCGCCAAGAGTTGTAATCCAGAAACCCGTTGCTTTTCCTTATAAAGATAGCAAAAGGGTACCTTGGAACTATGACTGCAATGTGACAATCCCGGGAGAGGAGGGCCCGATCAGCATGCCAGAGGAAGGTCAAGATGTGGGTTTCTATACACATAGCGGAAGATGTTATGATGCCCTAAATACAAAAGTCGAACCTGTAAAAGGGAAATCCTTGGTGATCGAACAAAAGAAAGAGAAGCCAGAACTACCTGTTAATGAGCCGGTAATTGAGAAAGAAGTTAAAGAATTCTTGAAATTACTAAAACAAAGTGAGTATAGTGTTGTGGAACAACTACACAAGCATCCAGCTCACATATCGGTACTGGCTTTACTCTTAAGCTCGAAGACACACCGTAACACGCTAATGAAGGTCTTAATCAAAACCTATGTCATTGATGATATTTCAGCAAACAAGCTAGATCGTCTTGTCAACAACATAAGCACCAATAATTTCATCTTTTTTAATAACGATGAAATATCGTCGGGGGGTATGGGATCCACCAAGTCTCTGCACATCACTACCCGTTGCAAAGGGTATATTTACTGGGGGTACTGATTGACAATGGATCGACACTGAATGTATTGCCCCTGTTCACATTGAACAAGTTGTCTGTGGACAGCTCTCACATGAAGACATGCCAAAACATAGTGAGAGCATTCGACGGCACCGAAAGGAAAGTAATGGGAAGGATTGAGATACCTCTCTTGATTGGTCCAAACATATACGAGGTAGACTTCTTTGTGATGGGCATCAAGCCTTCTTACAATTACCTATTGGGGAGGCCTTGGATTCACTCAGCAGGGGCGATACCATCATCACTGCACCAAAAGCTAAAGTTGGTAATGGAGGCCCGACTGATAGCGATAAACATGGAAGAAGACATTATTGCATCCGTTACCAGTGATGCGCCATACATAGAGAGTGATAGTGAAGCGATAGAATGTTCCTTTCGATCGTTGGAATTTGTGAATGCAACCTTCATCATCGAAGGAAGCAAGATTCCAATGCCCAAAATATCCAAAGCTACAAGGATGAGCTTACAACTGACAGTGGGAAAAGGAACATTACCTGGAAGGGGACTCGGGAAATACCTCCGTGGACGGGTCAAAGTACCAATCTTGACTGAAAAAGTGGATCTCTTTGGCTTGGGGTATAAGCCAGACACGAAGCAAAGGAAGAAGGAGTTAGAGAAGAAGCAGAAGAGAAGAAGAGCGCGATTAAGCGGGGTAGAGGTCAAATGGGAACCAATGACCTTTCATCATATATCCAGAACATTTGTGTCAGGAGGAATTATTCACCTTGAACGGAAGATGACAAGAAAATAAATTCCTGAAGATATGATGGGAAATCTAAACATCAACGCCATATCTGAAGAGGGAATGGTGGAAGAAAACTTATCGGGCATCCGCCCTTGTGAGCCTGGAAGTGTTCTGAATAACTGGATTGCGGAAGAGATTCCTGTAGTTTTTAGAGCTGATTTTAGAGTCTCCAGATATCAACGACATGAGCGACGTTGCTACTGGCCCAGGATCTCCTTTTGAGCAAGACATGTGTCTAGAGGGATCTCAGGATTTTGAAGATAACAGATACTGTAACTTATCTCCTGATTTGTTAAGGGTGGTAGAACAAAAAGAGAAACATATTCTACCTCACAAAGAGATAGTAGAGATTTTGATCTTGGAAGAAGGAAAAGAAGTGAAAATTGGAACTTGCATAGCCGAAGAAACAAAACGAGACTTCATTGAGTTACTTCAAGAATTCAAAGATGTCTTCGCATGGTCGTACCAAGATATACCCGGGTTAAGTACTGACATTATGGTACACTGCCTCCTCATAAAAGAAGAGTGCAAGCCAGTTCAGCAGAAGTTTCGAGGGATGAGATCCAATGTTGCGATAAAAATAAAAGAAGAGGTCAAGAAGTAATTCGGTGCTGGGTTCTCACAAGTGGTTAAATACTCAGAATGGGTAGCCAATATTGTCCTCGTCCCTAAAAAAGATGGAAATGTACAGATGTGTGTAGATTACAAAGACTTAAACAAGGCCAGCCTAAAAGACAATTTCCCATTGCCTCACATTGACGCTTTAGTGGATAATACGGCAGGCTACTCATTGTTCTCCTTCATGGATGGCTTCTCTGGATACAATCAGATAAAGATGCATCCTAAAGACATGCAAAAGACCACATTCATAACCCTGTGGGGAACATTTTGCTCTAAGGTGATGCCATTTGGATTAAAAAAATGCGGGAGCAACATATGAAAGAGCCTGAACAGAAAATGAGCACGTGCAAGTTTTGAGGAAATTGTTCTTGAGGTTGAGAAAATTTCAGCTAACGCTCAATCCAACAAAATGTACTTTCGGGGCTAGGTCAGGAAAACTGCTAGGTTTCGTAGTTAGTAAAAAGAGAATTGAGATCGGCCCAGACAAAGTCAAGGCTATACAAGAATTGCCTCCGCCGCCCACTCAAAAGGAAGTTCGAGGTTTTCTAGGAAGACTAAATTACATTGCCCGGTTTATTTCACAACTAACTGAGAAATGTGACCCCATATTCCGTCATCTTAAGAAACACAATCCAGGTGAATGAGATGATGAATGCTAGAAAGCTTTTGATAAGGTAAAACAGTACCTGTCCAATGCCCCAGTGCTGTCACCACTTAGTCCAAATAGGCCACTGATATTGTATTTGACAGTATTTGACAATTCTATGGGATGTGTGCTTGGCCAACACGATGAGACAGGAAAGAAAGAAAGGGTGATATACTACCTCAATAAGAAATTCACTGAGTGTGAAATGAGATATTCGCCAATTGAGAAATTATGTTGCGCCTTGATCTGGACAACTTAGAGATTGAGCCAGTACATGTACCATACAAGTTGGCTAATCTCGAAACTAGACCATCTAAAATATATGATGGAGTTGACTACTTTGAATGGAAGGATAGCAAGATGGAAAATTCTACTTTCTGAATTTGACATAGTCTATGTGAACCAGAAGGCTATGAAAGGGAGTGCAATAGTAGATTTTCTAGCCAGTAGAGCTCTAGAAGATTACGAGCCTTTGAACTTTGATTTCCCTGATGAAGATCTAATGTATGTGGCAACTACTGAAGAAGACGCTCCAGAAGATTATCCTTGGAAATTAAACTTCGAAGGAGCATCAAACGCTGTTGGTAACGGAATTGGGGCAGTCTTGATATCCCCAAATGGAAATCATTATCCATTTACTTGCAAATTGGATTTTGATTGCACAAATAATATAGCAGAGTATGAAGCATGTATCATGGGAATCCGTGCAGACATAGAATGCAAAATCAAAGTGCTAGAGGTGTATGGGGATTCTGCACTAGTGATCTATCAGCTCAAAGGTGAATGGGAAACAAGAGACCCCAAATTGATCAATTATCGAAAGCTAGTTCTGGAATTAATTGAGGAGTTTGATGATATCACCTTCTGTTACCTCCCACGAGATAAAAACCAGATGGCTGATGCCTTGGCTACATTAGCTTCTATGATCAGAGTAAATAAGCAAGAGGATGTGAAACCTATCCAAATGAGGATTTACGAGGCTCCAGCTCATTACTACAACATCAATGAAGAGGAAGAAAAAGACGATCATCCTTGGTATCATGATATACTTCGATATGTGAAGAATCGTGAATACCCTGATCAAGCAACCAAGAATGATAAAAGAACGTTGAGAAGACTGGTCAGTGACTAAGTCTTAAATGGGGATATCTTATATAAAAGAAGAAAGGATCAGGTGTTATTAAGATGTGTGGATGCTATTGAGGCTAAGAAAACCTTGGAAGAAGTCCATGAGGGTGTCTGCGGAACACATGCTAATGGTTTTACAATGGCCAGCCAAATCATGAGATTCGGGTATTATTGGTCCAGCATGGAAGGGGATTGCATCAGTTATGCCAAGAAGTGTCTAAGTGCCAAATTTATGGGGATAAGATTCATGTGCCTCCTTCACCTCTTCATGTTATGACTCATCCATGGCCTTTCTCTATGTGGGCGTGGATGCCATTGGGCCAATCTCGCCAAAAGCCTCTAACGGGCATCGATTCATCTTTGTGGTCATCAATTACTTCACTAAGTGGGTAGAAGCTGCTTCATATGCCAATGTCACTAAGTTGGCAATCAGCAAGTTCTTAAAAAAAGAGATCATATGTCGATATGGAATGTCAGAAAGGGTCATATCTGAAAATGCGCTGAATTTGAACAACAGCACGACAACAGAGGTCTGTAGTCAATTCAAGATAAAACACCACAACTTGTCACCATATCGCCCAAAAATGAATGGTGCGGTTGAAGTGGCCAATAAAAACATCAAGAAGATCGTGGGGAAAATTTCTGAGACCTACAAAGATTAGCATGAAAAGTTACCATTTACCCTCTATGCCTATCGAACGTCTGTCAGAACCTCTACCAGGGCAACACCTTTCTCATTGGTCTATGGAATAGCAGTTTTACCTATTAAAGTCAAAATTCCTTCTTTTCGAGTATTGGCTGAGCTAAAGTTGGATGAAGCAGAAAGGATCCAATCTCAATATGACCAATTGAACTTGATTGAAGAGAAAAGGTTGAAAGCTATCCATCATGGTCAAATGTACCAAAAACGAATGATGTGAGCTTACAACAAAAAGGTTCGTCCTAGAGAATTCCACGAGGGGGACCTGGTGTTGAAGAGGATCCTTCATATACAAAAGGACTTCAGAGGAATATGGACGCCAAATTGGGAAGGACTTTATGTGGTAAAAAAGGCCTTTTTTGGAGAAGCGCTGATATTAACTGAAATGGATGGAAAGAGCCTGCCTCACCCAGTAAATGCAGACTTAGTCAAGAAGTACTTCACTTAAAAAAAGGGGGGAGAGGCCAAAGCGAAAACCCGCAAAGGGCCCATTGAGATCAAATGGGTTTTGAATTGAAAACCCGTGAAAGGGAAATTCAAATTTTGATCAAATGTGGGGCATGCGGTGGTCTTGCTATACCTAAATTAACAAGGGAGAGGTATGTTACATCTTGGGGCATTGAAAAAGTACTCTAGATATCCTAAACACATGTTGAGCTCAAAATGGTCCTCAAGAAGTTCGTACAGAGAAGCTTAGGCTGCGATATCTAGGGCACTTATTTATCCCCTCACCTATTTTGTATTCCAGCAATGTTTGCTTTCTTTAATTAATCCATTCTTTTCAGATTTTGTTTTTGATAAATTTCAGTTTTGCCCATCATTATGATCCTT
The DNA here is from genome assembly GCA_005393395.2 of Gossypium australe. Classification (NCBI taxonomy): domain Eukaryota; kingdom Viridiplantae; phylum Streptophyta; class Magnoliopsida; order Malvales; family Malvaceae; genus Gossypium; species Gossypium australe. The sequence goes on along the minus strand of CM016614.1, from coordinate 26,918,263 downwards.
TTCAAGCATTTTGTATTGAAATAACGATTAATGGACTAATAATACTTTTACAAAAGGAGTTCTGCATATTACTCTAGAAGCTTCTAAATAGTACAAGAACCTGAAACGGGACTATTATTTAGAACTCAACAAGTCTAAGGGTTGAAAATATTTGAGAAAGAAGAGTCTAAATTGTGACTATGTCTTTGGATTTTCCGTCAAAGATATCAGCTGAACAAGAAGACAGGATATTACGTCAGTGATACAACCTTGATAAACAACGAGCAATGAGAACCTAAGTACTAGAAAGGGATCATTCTAGCAAAATGCCATTCTGCATTTATGCACATCCAATTAGGAGCATTTGATTCATTATGATCATGGCATCCTAATCATTGGGCATAAGCATAGGCCCATGAAATCGATTCTACAGGTTATATCCCCTAGAGGACGGTGTAACAAGATCGATGAATCCACAAATCTCATCTCCCTGAAGTAGCAGTGGAGTAGATTGAAGTCGTAGATCTTATCTCCTTAAAGTTGCAATGGATCAGATCGAAGATAGCGAATCTTATTTCCCTAACGTTGCAGTGGAACAGATTAAAGCTACAAATTATGGCAAATCTTATTTCCTTGAAGTTGCAGTAGAGCATGTTGAAATTACCAATTCTCATCTCCTCGAAGTTCCAGCGGAGTAGATCGAAGCTATAAGTCTCTTCTCCCTGAAATTACATTGGAGCGGATTGAAATTACCAGTCCTTATCTCTCTGAAGTTGCAGTGGAACAGGATAAAAATACACAAGTCTTATCTCCCTGAAGTTACAGTGGAGCAGACTGAAGACAACGAATCTTATTTCCTTGAAGTTGAAGTGGAACAAATTGAAGCTACAAGTTGTGAGTCTTATCTCTCTGAAGTTGCAGTTGGAGCAGACTGAAGGTAGCGGATCTTATTTCCCTGAAATTGCAGCGGAACAGATTGAAGCTACAAGTTACGGTCTCATCTCCCTGAAGTTGCAGTAGGAGCAGACTGAAGATCGCGGATCCTATTTCCCTGAAGTTGTAGCAGAACAAATTGAAGCTACGAGTTACGAGCCGTATCTCCCTAAAGTGGCAATGGAGCAGACTAAAACCACAAATCTTATATCACTGAAGTTGCAGTGGGTTAGAACGAGGCTACTTGAAGAAGATGAGTACCAAGAAGTCAAGATTCGGCGAGACCAGGCAAAATTGGCCTTTTTAAAGTCTTTACTCCATTCTCGTTACACGACAACGAGCAAAGAGGGGCAGCTGTAATAGCCCAATTTTACCCAGGCTTTTAATAAAATTAAACAGTCTAAAACTACACTGACCCAACTACAGTAGCCCAAATTACAACCCAAGTACATAGGCCCAAAAGACTAAACTGACTCAGAAACCCTAGGGTTTCTGAACCTCTCTAGCACTGTTGCTCCCTCTGCTCCTCCCATTAGCACCTCCGTACACTGCCACTCTTGCGACCCTCACCCCGTACCTGCATACAAAACAAACACGCAACAACACAGACAACAATAGTAGCAAACAAGAAACAAACAAATTGTAAAAAAAAATCGGCTACAAAGCCAATTGAACCCATTTGGGACACCTACGAACACACAATCAATACAAAAAAATAGTAAATTTCGAATACAAAAAAAATCCAAAAGAAACTGATTGTAAATTTGAAGGTGATTTTCGTTTTATTTTTTTACTCTTAAGTTCTTATATTTTATTTTTTTCTTTTATTTTTTACATATGAAAATACGGAAAGGAAAGGAAACTCACCTAAATCGGTCGATCTACTCGCTGTCAAAGTCCACGCTGAAAAAGGAGAAGAAACGAAACGTTTCTTTGTTGCTCCGTCGAGTTTGGCCGGGTTTTCGGGTTTTGGCCTCGGATCCTTGCTCCATGTGTGACGGGCTTCGGAAGGGGGTCTTTCGGTGCTTTCCAGCCACAGTGGACGGTGGCACCGTGGCCGGCGACCGGCGGCTGCCACGGTGGTCCGGTGACCGGAGCTTGGTTGGATTCCAGGGAGAGGGAGAGAGTTTGAAAGCTTTTTAAGTTTTCTTTAAAAAAACAATGGGCTAAATGATTTTTTGGTAAAAAAAATCAGTTTTATATAGCTTATCAGAAATGATGCCGTTTTGAATTAGTAACCTAGACGTTAAACGGCGTCGTTTTGACGCGGAATGGGTCGACCCGACCAGCACCGATGGGATCCGCGCGTTTTTTAGTAAAAGGGGTTATTTTCTTTTTTAATCTTCCCGCTTTTCTAGAGTTTTTAATACGGTCCTTATTCCGTTATTTCTTCCTTTTAAAATCTATCCATAAACTTTCATTCTATTTTTATTTTGGTCCCTTGACCATTTGGTCCTGGAAACGGTGCATTCAAAGGGCGAAAGGAATAATTTCTTAATAAGTCCCTATGGAATTTCGCGCCTCATACTTTAGTCCTTATGTGGTTATTCTATTATAAAAAATTTTACTGTTAATTTCATTTTTATTATAACTTAGTCCTTCGCCCATTTAATTTAAATTTTATGAGAGATTTTATTTAATCATATACTTATTTGTTTATTATGCCCTTATTCGTTTCTTTTATATTTCAAATTTAACATTTACTTTTTTTATTTATCTATTCACTTATCATTTTATGTTATGTTATGTTATTTATTGTTTATATTATTTATTTATTACTTCTACTTTGAAATATTCAAGCTTAATACTATGTATATTTAGCTTACTTACTCATTCATTGATTATTCTATATGCTTTATACATATATATGTTAGTTTGTAAGGTTAATGTTTTCTTTATAATTATTTGTTGGTTCATGTATTTTCTTACTACTAAAATTCACTTATTTATCCATTTGTTGATAATTTGTTCCTTTTTATGTATGGTTTCGTTATTTCACTCATGTTTAAACATTTTTATATTATGTTAGTTTGTTTTTATATCATGCATTTCCGCTTCATTGCTTTATTTATTTATCGTGACTTGTTTACTAATGTTGAATTCGTCCTTGTAATTACGTCATTATTATTATAATATTTTATCATCTATCGTATGTTATTATTGAATATTACATTATCTTTTATTCAAATATGTAAAAATGTTTAACAACAAGCAATATTTCGTATTTTGGAGATTCGAAAAGTTATTTCCTAACTTACGGGGTTTCGAGTTTCTCGATAAATCCAAATAGTCGAATGTTTTTTTAGCATGATATTTCAGTTAAAAATATTCTCGGGAATTAAGAAAAATCGTGTTCTAACTTACGGAATATGATTTCTTTTTAAAACCAAGATAATCGAATATCTTTCAAAATAAATAACTTTTCCGGTGTTTATTCTCGTTTCGAGAATTTAAGACATTGTGCTCTAACTTACGGGACATAATTTTTTTTACCGATTAACGTGAAATACGCCATTCTCTAAAAAAATTTCAATTTTCAATATTTTAACAAAGGATCGTTTTTTTTAAATCTCTTCAAGATTTTCAATTTTCGACACGAAGACACTAATTAAACTAGGTACCAATTTTGGGCGTATCGAGGGTGCTAATCCTTCCTCGTACGTAACCTACTCCCGAACCCATTTTCTCGAATTTCGTAGACCAAAATGGTTGTTTTAGTAAATCAAAACATCTTATTAAAACAATAATTACGAGGTGATCCGATCACAGATCATAAAAAAGGATTGGTGGCGACTCCATTTTCGTTTTTAAATAAAAGTCGACCTTTTCAAAAAAATAGTTTCGACAAAAGAAAAACATATTGAGATTGAATATATTGTTAATAGCATATTTATAAAAGTGTAAATTGAATCGCAGTTGCTCTAGCAACAAATGTGACATCTTGTAGGTTGGACTCGGCGATCAGATCGAGTATAGGGTGCTACACCACTAGTCAATGGTCACTCTCCCTTATCATTGTTCACAACAGGCAAAATAATCTAATTGGAGGATTCGCTTTCGCGCAAAACTCTAATGGTTTTTAGTTCATATCTATGTATAGCTTCAGATTTGACAACAAGCTCCTTTCGCGTATCCTCATTCTATATATAAAACAATACCGGTATAAGTAGATCCATTATATATATAGAACCATAATGGTCGTTAAACCAGTTAGGCCATCAATTCGTCGGTTCGATTAAATAAATCATTAAAAAATTCATAATTAAAAACAGGTTCAACTAGTTTAACCGTTGATTCAACCAACTTTTTAGTCCAATTCAACCAATCCGTATTGGTTTGCAGGTTAACCGATCTAATACCTCTCTCTGAACCGATACACCTTCCGGTTTAGTCCGGTCCAATTCAAATAACCATATATAGAGCGGAGGGATCCACTTACATAAGTGTAAAACTTAAATGGTTTTACACCCTTTCATAATTTTTTATACGATTAATTTTTTAACAATTTAATTGTCATATTTCATGCTTCATTTATGTAGTTCATGCATGTTAAGTTTGACATAAATTAAAATCTTCTAACTATTCATTTTATGTAAAAAGCTTTCAACCGTTAAATATATATTGGTATAGACAATATTTTACATCATCCGTGTCCCTTCCCAATCAATTAATGACATGTTAGCTAATTTTTACATGTCATTTACACCTCATTTGATTAGATTTTTTAATCATTTAATGAAATATCTCATTTACACCTCATTTAATTAGATTTTTTGATCACAAATCCCTAAAATCCCAATATCAAATAACTCAACCCTAATAAAAATTCTATCTTCCCTAATAAAAATTCTATCTTCACGTCTCTGCCCTGCTGGTATTATTTTTTTCGGCAACTGCTTTGCTGCTTCATGTCTCTACCCCGCTGTTATTTTTTTTCCAGCAACTGCTTTGCTGTTGATTTGCTTTGGTTTTTTGGAGTGGCTACTGCAATTTATTTTACAGGTGAGGTTTTTTTTTTTCCAATTATGCTAAAATAGATAGGAGAGAAAGAAAGTCAATGCTAGTTCCTAATAATTAAGTGAATAGTTTAAACTATTCTTGAGCAGAAAACAAAGATCTAATCTTTAGGCAGCTTTTCATGCAAAACAATATAATTAAATAGTTTTAGATAAAATTAGTGAATTCTAGCATTATGCTCAATTGGATCAACATGTTAGATTATTCAAGGCTGGTTGGATGATTTAGTTTAGGATGTTAAGTATCCCCACTTGATTTTCATTTGTTTGAAATATAGTTCTATTTAGATTCTTTGAAATAATTGTGATTTTTAATAATAATGACTTAGCGTATTGAAAAAAATTTATATGATTTTTTGAGCCGTGTTTTTATTAGATTTTAAATGTTATTTTAAAATTTTTTAACGATTTCTTGTATTGTCATGATTTTTTATTATATATTAAAATTTATTCTCAGGTTTTTTTTAAATTATAATTTTCATTTATGAAGACAAATCAAGATGAAATAGTTCATCTTGTCGGGAAACAAGATAATTCTGTTGAAGAAATAAAAGTGGGACTGGAAGTGCATTCCGAAGAAGACGCTTATAATCTTTATAATTAGTTTGCTTTGAGTAAGGGGTTTAGTATTCGAAGAGGAAATAAGAGAAGAAGTATGACTGAACCTATAAGACAATGTTAATTTTTATGCTCGAAATTTGGGTATCATGAGCACGAAGATATTGTCAAAGTGAAAAAATTTAATCGTCTAGAGACAAGGACAGGTTGTCAAGCTAAAATTCATTTTACAATAGAAAAAGGTGTTTGGGTTGTTTCTTACTTTAATGATTATCATTAGAAGAAAGAATTAATTTAATATTAGGAAGAAAAATTTTGGAAGGACATGGAGATGTTATTCGTTCAATGGTTGCTGCAGGAATTAAACAAACAAGTTCATATTCGTTTCTCAAGAAGGAGATTGGGTTTGAAAATATTACATTTACCAAATGAGATTATCATAATTTCTTGCGAATTGAAAGAGAGAAACTGATTGAAGCAGGGAATGCATAGAGCATCATCAATTTTTTTAAAATATAAGCAATCTGAAGACCCTATGTTTTTCTATTCAATGCAAGTGGACCAAAATAATCGGCTAGCTAATTTTTTTTGGAGAGATGGAAGATCAAAATTGGATTACGATTGTTTTGGAGATGTTCTTTTGTTTGATACCACGTATAGAACCAATAGGTATAATTTGGTTTGTACTCCATTTTTCGGAATCAACAATCATTTTTAGAAGCCATGGGCCATTGACAACCGAATAGTATTTTTACTGATCAAGATCAAGCGATGATGAAAGCAGTAGAGATTGTCCTCCCAAAATCTTCTCATAGATTATGCATGTGGCATAATTCAAATAATGCTAAACAACATCTTGCTAGTCGTTTTGTCAATGCCGAGTTCAAAGCACAATTTAATAAATGCTTTTATGGATGTGAAAGTGAAACAGAGTTTGAATCAAGTTGGGCTACCATGATTGAAAATTTTGAACTTCAAGATCATGCTTGGCTTAAGAGACTATATGAGCTTCGCGTAAAATGGTGCCCTGCCTTTAGCATAGATATTTTTTCGGCTCGAATTAGATCCACTCAAAGAAGCGAGAGTATGAATAGCATATTATATCAGATTATGAATTGCTCTTTATCTTTTATTCAGGTTATACAACATTATGAGGAAAAGGCAAAATAATTTCGCCAGATAGAGTTAAATCAAGATTTTTGATGTAAAAATGGAGCACCAAACAAAGTTAATGGACGTGGGATTTTGAAGCATGCATCCAATGTTTACACTCTTGCTATGTTTAAAAGGTTTGAAGAGGAGTTGGTGGATTGCATAGGCTTGAATTTTGTTGAATTTAGTAAATCAAAATTATTTCTTTATATCATGTGACTGAAGATGGACGTGAAAGAATTTACTGTGTGGAGTTTGATGTTCCAAATAGCATTGTCTCATGTAGTTGTAATATGTTTGAAATTCTTGGATTATTTTGTTGTCACGCTTTATGGGTTTTACTTATGAATAACATTAAAGAGATACCCGAAAAATATATACTTAGGAGATGGACAAAAAAAGCAAAGTCATTGCTGGCAAGTGATTTTAGAGCCTCGTCAGCACATGAAGAAAAATCTAGTTGTTTATTGCGCCTCAATGAGTTGAATCATATCGGTTACAACCTTTTTGACAAAGGTTCATTGACTCCTAAGTGTACTCAAATTATCAAAGAAAAACTATTTGAGGCATTGCACTTAGTTGAAAAGGAGATGGCAACTATGCAAGAAGCTAATGATTCGAAAATTTCAAAGCATACATCTTTTCAAGATGCTATCAATGATGGCAATGGGAGATTAAGTGAAAAATTAATGTTTGATCATGTATGTGTCAAAACAAAGGGTTCAAGAAATTCTCGAATAAAAAGCCAATTCGAGAAAAATCAAAAGAAAAAAAATAAAGAAGGCAATGTTCTCTCAAGTTTCAAAAGATAAGGAGAAAATATCAAGTGAGTATGCTTTCCTTTATTATTATATTTGCATCTATTTGTTATGTTATTTAATTAATTTATGTCTTGAATTTAACAAATAATTTTTATTTTGACTAAGGGAAACAAAACAAATCACATATGCACGAAGGTTCTCCACTAGTGCCTCTCCCAATGGAGTCTCAAACTCATGGTTATTCTTCCTATCATCAAATCCCAATGTTAATGACTCCAAACTACCATAATCACTTTTTTCATCCTCTACAGGTATTGATTGAATGCATTATTCTCTTTAAATGTCACAAGTCGTAAATATTTAAGTACATGTATTGTAAAAATATTTTTATGTAGGATTTTTCTTCAAATTGGAGGTTTAATTCTTCATCTAACATGAGTTATACTAAATTGCTGGAAGAGAATGATCCATCGCAATTCAAGACTCAAGTAATATGATTTTACTTATATTGTCACAAATTATTATATATATAATTCAAGGGTTTATTTAACAGTATAAAACTTTTAATGCAGGAACATTTCTCAAATGGTTTAGAATCTCAAAAAGACTGATGATAATTCATGAGAAAGACTTCAATTTTATTATTATTTGTAATTCTTTTATAATGTTTTGAGAATAATACTATTATATGGTTTTTATACTATTATATGTTTTGAGAATAAAAAATGCATCGAATTACCAAAACAATATACTTACAAAAATAATAGTAGCATGGGTTGCATAGAAACCAAAGCAAATCAGCAGCAAAGCAGTTGCTGGAAAAAAAATACCAGCAGGGCAGAGACGTGAAGCAGCAAAGCAGTTGCTGAAAAAAATAATAGCAGCAGGGCAGCAGGGCAAAGACGTGAAGATAGAATTTTTATTAGGGTTGGTAATTTTTAATTGGGATTTTAGGGATTTGTGATTAAAAAATCTAATTAAATGATATGTAAAAGAGATATGTCATTAAATGATTAAAAAATCTAATCAAATGAGGTGTAAATGACATGTAAAAATTAATTGACATGTCATTAATTGACTGGGAAGGGAAACGGACGACATGCCGTAACTGTTTTATACCATCCTTTCCCAGGAGGGAGATGAATCCACTTGCACCATTATACTTTTTGAACCATTAGATTAAAATAAATTAAAGGTTAAGATTAAATTAAAACTTTCTTTTTTCTTTTAATTAAAACATTCCCTTTACTATTTTAGTTACCTAAAGCAAACGTTTCCCTTTCCATTCCCACTATTTTCACAATAAAACTTTCATGCTCTCTTGCTTTAAATATGATTTTCTTCTCTTACATTGAATTTTATAACACGTTTTAACTTAATCTGCTCAATTTCACATATACTTGAAGAAAACAAATATCAAAAAGCAAACTCCCATTTGATTGGGTCTTGTTGGAAAAGAAAAAAATTATATCCAGGACAATCTCTCTCTTAAAACTAGTTTATTGCACATCCCAAATGTCTCTTATTTCTTATTTGATGTGAAACTAAAGCATCTTAGTTATCCTTTTAGAGTGTTAGCATTGCAAGTTTTGCTACTTGTATTTAGCTCAAAAGGAATGGTGATTGGATAGGATTCCGGGAAGTTGGATACAGCAGTCGAAATGATGGAACCGACTTTGTTGCAACAGATTCACTATTTCTACGTGCTTGTCTCTTCCTAATCACTATGAAGGAGTTGGGTTACATTATTTGCCATTAACACTCTCTACTGATCATTAGAGACAGGTAATGTCCAATACTGTTTTCATGGTTCCCATCCATTTACATAAATACATGTTTCCACTCTCCACTCCTGATCCAAATCAAAATAGATTATAGGATTGATCAACCGTTTCTTCTATGATGAAACAAAAAGAGAAGAATATTATAAACTTTGATTGATCAGGCAAAACGGGGAAAAAGACCATCAACTTTTTATTATTGAGAAGCTTCTCAAAGCGTTGACTGATCAAATAAAAAAAGGGAACGTGGTGCAGAATTGAAGAGGGAAAGAGACGCAAAACAGATGGGACCAGCTGCTGAATACTTGCATGTTTGACTCTTCCATCTTCATTTTGTTTTCCTTTTTTCTTTAGAGTATGTTGGCTCATGATTGGAATTCTGTTCATAGAATTTATAATTTTATAATATTAGGTATTATACGCAAGTAGAAGAATTTGATCAAAGGTTCCAAGTCAAATCTCGTTCACAATACTATTTAATAATTTTAAATTGGATATAATTTTAGGTTGTCCATTGTTGACTCTAACAAATAAAGATTACAAGCTATTTGTGTAATGACTATCTAGATAGATGGATGTATATATATTTTCTAGGGTAATTATTTCCTTCATTATCAATGGGTTTTAAATGCTATTACATTATGGAATGAAAAAAAATTATATAATAAATATATTTATTAAAAATTGATATAAATATCAAATGAAATATTGAAAATTATAGAGGTTTGGGTTCCATGCTTATTATGTAAAAGATATAAAATTATAACAAAATACCCTCCAAATAATGCAATTTATCTTATAAAATAAGGGTATTTTCACCGCTACCTGATTAAGTTGGTATTTAGTTGGCCGATGACATCAAGCTCAATAAGACTCTACTTAGTAGAATGGAAAGAAAATTGAAATGATGCAAAATTGAAGGGGTAGAAAACTCAGAGGATGGAAAGCATAATTTTTCTTCTCATAGGTGTGTTTAGTAGGAAAGGTGGAAAATGAAAAAAGAAAAAAGAAAAAAAAAAGGCAATTTCTTTCCATCCATTACTTGGTAAAGTTGATAAATGAAATGGAAGAAAATAAAATAATTTAAAAATATGTAATATTGCACTACCATACATCTCTCCTCTCATCATTCTTATTTGGATGGATTGATTTTTATGCATTAAGATGGAAAATGATTATCCTTCTTGTTTTCTTTCTAGCCAAGCACACTCAAAATTTATTTTCTTTCCACTTTTCTTTTCCCTTCTCCCATCCCTCCACTTTTCCACCTGACCAAACACACCCTAAAAGATTTAGTAGTAGTAGAATAAATAATTTAATACTAGTAGAGATATGAGCAAAATTAAGAGGATGACTGTTACCAAAAAAATTAAGAGGATGACATGTAATTGCAACATATAGTAAAAATAAGGTTAAAATATGCAATTAGTTTCTGTACTTCGTTAAAAATTCAATCATTCTACTTTTTCAAATTAAAAATCTTAGCCCAACAATCATCATCATTAGTAGTTTTCATCAAAATTTATCAACTTGACATACTTATTTTTTGTCAATCATATGAAGACAACTTAATCAATGTGCTAAGTCGATAAAATTTGACCTAAAATATTAACAATATTAATGATTGGTTTGATATTTTTAAATTAAAAAAAAAGAGGTTTAATTTTTTAAACTTTTTAAATACAAGTACTTAAATTCTCAAACTTTATCATATTACATTGACTAAGAGCATATTTTAACCATAAAATAAAGAAAAATTAAATATATAATTTTTGCTACCTAATTAAATAAATATTATTTCGGTTTAACTAAATTATGAAAATAGATTAATATTTTAGAAATCAACTTTTCCTTTTCTATTTTGTTTGACGAATTTATGTGGTAAATAGAATGGTTATGTTGAATGGTTTATAGACCTCATTGATTGTTATAAAATGGGTTGTCGGTCTGTTGTTTTTACAGGTTAGATGTCGACGAAATGTTTGGTCTACAGCATGCATACTTGAGACATGAGGCTTAAAATAGGGTTTTATAGACTGCTATATGATATAGCACATGAATAAAGACAAGTCATGTAATGACTACCAACAATCTTCCCTCTCTAGCAATACACAATTTTTTTAAAAAAAAATATGTAATTTTGTGGCTATTTTATAGACGTGATCATGGGACGGGCCACCTGATTTGGCTGAAGGTCCACCCGAAATGTGAGAGGGTTTGGGTAAATATATGCCTGAAAAATGGGCCTGGGCAAAAAACTAAGGCCGGTTTAAAAAACGGGTTGAGCCTCGGGTAAGGTATTTTTGGCCCAGGCCCGGCTTGGCTCGGCCCGAATTTACTAAAAGACAAAAAAACCTACTCTTTTTTTTGTTTTTGAATGTTATTTTCTTGTTGTTTTCTCCCTATGTTGCTACTATTTTACTATTATGTTGCTACTATTCTATTGTTATTGTTTGGATATTGTATAAAACTTATTTTATTATTAATTTTGTTATTATTTAAAGGCATTTGTTAATTTTGTTATTATTTTATAGGCATTTGCTTGTTAAGTTGTATTTATCTTAGTGTTATTTAAGTCTACATATTTTTTAAAATTTATTTTCAAATTGTTGGGAAATATTTATTTTTGATGCTTTTAGTATTTTTTTATGTATTATATATATTTAAAAAATTATATAAAAATAATATAAAAAAGTAGTACGGGCGGGTCGGGTTGGGCCTAGGTTTTAGCATTTTTATCAAGGTCGGGCTTGGGTAAAATTTTAGGCCCATTTTTCGGGCCAAGCCTAGGCTTAGTAAATGGCCTAAATTTTAAGTTAACCCGACCCGATCCATGAGCACCTCTAGCCGACACCCATGTATTTTTTTTTCAAAATTTTTTTGGGGTGTTGGCACACTGATAGTCGGCACCCCTTTACCTAATTACAAAAAATCATTTTTTTGGGGTGTGTGGTGCCGACCAACAAATGGCAAAAATCACCCAACAAAAAAGATTGGGAATATTGCAACATAACCCCTCCTTGTTTTTCCATCTTTTTTATTTCCTAAGTCTAATTACATATTTTATATTTTAAAATAATATTGAACTACTTATCATGTTTTTCAATTATTATTACATCACTCACATTATTATTAAGTTTAAAAATTAATTTAAAATAACGTGTTAATGTTAATATTATCATATTTGAATTTTCATAATTTTTTTTTAAAATTTTTGTTTTTATTCGTTAAATGTAGCTGGATTGTTGTGATTACTTCAAGTTTTGGAGTAGAATTGATCAAATTTAATTCTTAATATTATTATTTAGTTATAATTATTCATTAAATTAATTCTAAATCTTAATTTAAACACTAAAAATTCAACAATTTACCTTCAAACGTTAAAATGTATAATTTTTACCAAGTATCACATTGAAAAAAAGACAAACACTACATTAAAAAAATGTTAAACTCAAGTATAAATAATAAATTAAGCTTAAAAATTATATTTATTTTTAAATTTAATGATACTTTTTTAGAGTTAGTTTTGATAAAAAGTTGTTAAAGTTATCTTATTTTAATATATTATTTAAGAACTTCAAACGAAAGTATTTTAAAAATATTTATTAATTTTAATATTTAATTTTATAATTGTGAAAATATAGTAAAATGCTAAATACAGTATTCAAAATGACAGTAATTAATACTAAACTAGTTAATTTTCAAATCAAAAGTAGTGTAACACTACAAACCCGGCCTAGACGTTATGGCCGAATCTGGCGACGTCACATGATAGTACTTTGGAAAAGATAATTGCGCTAAAAACCATTTGTAGGTAACTTGAGCTTTCGTCAAAACATGTTGTTTAATTATTCATTATCCATTTCAAAACTCTATGTGTTGCGGAAGATTTTAAAATAGTTTTCAAGTTCGTGTGTATTTGATAAAACCTTGGTTTATCTTGAAAATTCGTGTCTTGTCCTACTGCTAGCAGTTCATAAAATAATTATCCCAAATTTTAAGCAAAAATTTGTAATGGCCTTACTACAATAAGTATACCCAAAAATAACCAAATCGTAATTAAAAATAAACCGTAAATAAGTTTTCGGAACCGTGGTCACCCCCGAGTCCTCCGCTGCACCGATCTGTCTACTGCTGGGGATTACCTGAACAGATTAAACAGAAAAGGGGTGAGTTTTCGCAAACTCAATGTGCAATCCCCACAGAAAACGTACACACAGAGAAATACTAGATAACAAACATCAATTCACAATTCGGGTCTGAGCCCATTACAGAAACGGTGTGGACCTTAGCCCACACAGATACAGATTCGAACATATTTCAGGGCCTTGGCCCATTTCAGACAGAATATGCAGAAAACAGAGTCCTACCCACCAGCCTCTACACACCAACTCCGTCCAACCCTACACACCATGTGGGGATAAAATCAACTCACCCAGCCCTACACACCATGTTGTACCGAATGCGGCACATAATCAGAAATTTGCAGCTGAGCTGCCAGATAACAGGCTTAAAAGCCTTTTAGATACTTCCTCCGAATATCATCAATCCCACCCCGATGCAATGCAACATACATAAAATTCATGCTAATATGCAGATAGTAGTTCATACATTCAGATCAGCATACATGCTTAGTACAGAAATCAAACAGTCAGATCATTATTTAGGCGTTTGAGCATTGCTTACCGACCCTACGGTAGGTCCACAGTCGACTTGGGTGACCCGTGTAACCTTACAGAGTTTTCCAGAAAAATGGGCTCACACGCCCATGGGCCTGCCCGTGTGGGCCCATACGACCCAAATTGGCCTTGGCCATGTGGATTACATGGCCAAGCACACAGCCAGGCTCGTCGATCACACTGCCTGGCCTAGAATCCCACATGCCGGTGTGGTTCACCCGTGTGGGCCCACACGACCCAATTGGTCGAGCCCATGTGTTGCACACGGCCTTGCCCAGTCGTCACACGGCCATGTCGTTCGCGCACAGCCTGGCTCGTCGATCACACGGCCTACCACACGGCTACCACACGCCCGTGTGGCGTCGACAGAAAGGTTTTCGGCTTTCGCCGAAACATCATTTTCTGTATTTTCGGGTACACACCTGGTACCGAATCGATGCTCACGCAATCTCGAGCAACCCCGAACCTATAATTGATATTCCAACGCCCAAAAATCAGTATTTAAAACAGAACTAAACCGAGATGCTAAGCCCGTATCTTTCAAAAACCTCACCTTCGAACAGGGAATAGTGCTTAAGAAACACAAGAACCCGATTACAACATTTGAGCAATACCTAGGTGAGTAAAACGATTCCTCCGTTAGTCGCTTAATCAAAATAACGCTAGAACTTAAAGTAAACCACTTACCGAATAAGGGCAACGGCAACTGTAGAATAGAACCCGAGTGAACACGAAACGACAAATAAAAACAAAAAGAAAGGTGGGTTTTCGGCAGCCAATGGGAAGGGGAAAAAACAGCAAGAAGGGAAAAGAGAGAGAGAGGAAGAGAGTCGAAAATTTCCTAATTGAAACACTCATCAGATTCTGATAACTCCCCCTCCTAACTCCTTAATTCTCTCCTTCAAACACTCCATCACCAGTGTTTAACTAAAATTGAAACTCTCTGAATCATGACAAACAAAAATAATGCTCATGCTACAACTTGAACACAAGACCTTTTCCCTCACAACACTCCTCTTAACCACCAGACCAACAAGCCCATTCTAACATGTTCTTACCATTAAGTACTTATATGCCTATTAGCCAGAGTTTGAGCTTTATCCATAAAAATACTAAAGTTCACCCAAGTTAAAACTTGAACTTGGGACCTCCCAGACACGCCCAAACACCCGCAAATCACTCAACCACTAAAGCATATAGGCATTTGTGTCTTGAAATTATAAAAGCTGAAATTAATGAAAAACCGGAGCGTTACAAGTAGTTAATTTAAAATTAATTTAAATTTATTAAGCACACTTAAATTAGATTTTTTTTGGATAAAATTAGAATATGTTTTAATGATTTCAATCTTTTATGATAATTTAAATAAACATTTCTAAATTATTATTTTTTTATTTTAAAAAATAACGAGTAATATATTTATAAAATATGTAGTTCAATATATTTTAAATTAATTTTAAAATTTAATAATAAAGTGAGTGATGGAATAATAATTAAAAAACATGATAAGTAGTTCAATATTATTTTAAAATATAAAATATGTAATTAGACTTGGGAAATAAAAAAATATGGGAAAATAATGAGTTATGTTGCAATATTCCCAATCTCTTTTGTTGAGTGACTTCAGCCATTTGTTGGCCGACACCACACACAAAAAAAATATAAATTTTTTTTGAAAAAAAATTTATAGGTGCCAGCTATATAGTGTCCAAAACCTCAAAAATTATTTTTTAATAGAAAAATAGTGGTGCCGAACATCTAGTTCCCATGACCCAAATTTACTGTTTATTTCAATTCATTTGGGTGAATATTTTTGAATCATGATCATTTTTATAAGTATTAATCTTTTTAGGGTCAAATTGGTAAAATAGCCTAATTTTGTTGATAAGGAATGCTTTTGCTTTTATGTTTTTTTTTTTTTTTTAACTTGAAAAAAAGGAAATCTTCTCTGGCACTATATAGTTTTGATTAAGAGTATCTCTTTCTGGACAAAATATTTATCATATGCATATATGTACATCAATTGAAAGACACAATAAATGAATATATTATGTAAAAATAATAATTCTTAAATTTAAAATCATCAATAAATAATTAAATTCTTATTATTTTTACGAAAGCATAAACTAAATTATACTTAAAATGTCAAATTTAAAAAAAAAAAACGTTTTGAATACATGTTTAAAACACAATTTTTTTTAATTATAAGTGTTGTCTATATTACATTTTGACTCTTTAGACTTGAGTGATATTTTATCTCCGGTGAAGTTAAAAATAGTGATGAAGGTGAGATTAATTACTATAGTGATGAGAATGGATACTGTAGCAGTGAGATTAGAACAGTGATAGGGTGTGTGTTTGGATTCAAATGCATGGGGTAAGAATAAAAATGACTATTAAAGACATTAGATTAGAAATGATATATAATAGAATTTTTAAAAAAATTATTTTACTTTTATGAAATTATTAAAAATATGTGAATTTATAATTTCATTTAATAAAATATTAAAAGTATTTACAATGTTTATTTTTAATTAATATTAATTTATATACAATATATATAAAAAAATCAGCAACACAATCATTAATTACATAAAAGGTTGAAATTGTAAAAAGAAAAACAGTTTGACTTGGGTTGCTTTTTTATCATTAGAGCTGTAGTGAGGTGAGACTTTCCAAACGTGTCTCACCATTGATATTCTAAACACTCGAAAATTTTATTCTTCAAGATTCTATTACACTGGTATTAATTAGTGATTTAAAGAAACCTTAGTTAAAGCAAAACTTCAAATACTTATATTAATCGTAACAAATTTTTTTGAACATCTAATTATAATAACCTTACCATCATATAAATACAAGAGTAAACTATATAAATTAATTAACATTTGAAAATTATTAACCATGGTTAAAAAAATTAAAAAATATCATAAATTTATTAAAAAAATCTTAAAATTCATATCAAAATTATAAAATATGTTTTGAAATTATAATTAAAGGAAAAATTTGCTCCGTTAATCATTATCTTAAATAATAATAATGATATTAAAATAAATGGTGGTACTATATTAAGTGCACTTAATCATAATATTGTGAAGAGACAAATAACTTTGTCTATGTAATGATTAGGTAGTGAGTGAAAATATAAAATATTGTGTGTCACCCAAAGTTTCCAAAGATGAATAGGCATGTGTTAAACTCCACTTTGACTTTACTTCATTTCTCCGAATAATTGGCGCATTCCGTCCTTTTAGCTAATTAGCTTTGGAATTATGGTTGTATTACTTTTTTCTCAATTAAAACATCAAATTGTGATGTCGTAGGGAATAACGTAGTTGCTGCCATTCATTTATCATTATTTTCTAAAATTATCAATTTTAATAAGTTATAGATTTATTTTAAAAAATGCATAACTATCACTTGTTCACATTAATTTTTCTAGATTCATAATGCATGTGAAAAAAAAAACTTTTTATATTATTATTTTTTTAAATTATAAAATTATTTAAAAATCACATTCGGAATAAAAATTAATTGAAAGTTAATGTTCAAATGAATTTGGAGATTAATTTATTTAGGCATGTGAAATAAAAAAAAAAGTTTTTTATAACTATTCTTTTAAATTTTAAAAATTATATTAAAAGGTATTCTTTTAAAATTTTGAAGACATGTGACACTATTTTATTGGTTTCCAGTACAAAAATTAACAACATCAACCAAGTACCTAAAAAAGTATTAAGTTAATTAATAATTTCTAGGTTAAGATACCATTTAGATCCAAAAAGAAATTTATGTACTAATGTACCAGTTGTCAAGTTCATGGCCTAAAATATTAACGTATAGCTCATCTATATGAAAATATTTTTTGTTTGATTGTAAATTTTAAAAAATATTTTTTTTTATAATTTTAAAAACTTAATTATGAATTTCATATAAGTTCAAAAAATAATTTTTTTATAATTTTAAATTTTAATAACAATTCCTCTTAGATTTGGTTTTATTAACTTTGGGTTGGCCAGCCCAATTTACTATTCAAAAATTTTAAAATGGTATAAAATATAAATATATATTTATATTTATATTTTTAATTAAATTTCAATAATTTTTTTAATTTTAAATTGTGAAATTGGTCATTTTGGCGAATCAAATTAGGCTAGGCCTGAGCTCAAATTTGGGAATTTTTTTTGGAATATGGGTCATGAAAACTTCTAGTTCAAGGGTCTAATTAGTTATTAATCCTTTGAGTTAATTAATGTGTCACATCATCATTTCATTAAGGGAGTAACAAAAGTTAAGAAACAAGTGACAAAAGTTTAATAATTCGATAATATTAGTGACTATTACGTAACTTTTAAACTTGGATGATTAAAATGTAATTTTACCATTAGTTTTGTGACCATTTATGTAATTTGCTCCAAATACAACTATTAAATATAAACTCGCAACTAACAACTTACCATTATATAAACATACAAAAATTATATATTGTTGATACATGATATCAACGAGGGTGGAGAAAGAAAGAGGAGAGGGGGTGGTGCTGAGGAAGGCTGCAAGCCAAAAAAGTAGGAAATGAAAAGGAAAAGGTCGAGGGCATAACATTCTAGGATTTATTGGGAGGGAAGGAGAGAACCCCTTTTATATTGTGCTTTAGGAGTATTTATAGGCAAGTGAAGGTTCCCGAATGATCCCATCTTGAAGAGAATGCACTTGTAAATAGAGGATGGCTTAGCAGAGGATTTGATTAGGTGGTTAAGGAAAAACAGTCATTCTCGTGGGCGGTATCATTGAGTGACCATCTAGACGATACAAGGTTGTGAATCTCTTCGATTGGTTCTCGTGTTGACAACCGTTCCAGACTATTGTTATAACCCTATCCTGATTAGAACACATGGCATATCTAAAATATCTTTAAAATTTTCATTTTTATCAAATATCGTAAAGCTAATTTTTGTTTAAAAAAAAGGCTTCGACATTATATAAATGAAATAAAAACTCAATCATAGTAAAATTTGAACACATGACATAATAAACTTTAAACATCAAACTTTATCATTTCAATCAAAGATTCATTTAAATATTAAAATTTTAATAAATATATAGTTATTACATATTTTTTACTCTTATTGTGATGTACTATAATATAATATAAATGTGTACAAATATTACAAACAACAAAAAAATCTCCAACGTGGGTATATAATCCTAATTAAACTACATTCCAACGTCACTTGATCTTACATTTAATTAACAACAAATAGCGACTATCGTGCTTTAAGTGCTTAAACTGTTTGTAATTTTATTGCACCTGTAACATCCTAGATTAGGGGTTATGCGGTTAGTGCATAATCCATGTAAGAGAAGGCTTAGTATGTAGTTGGCAGTGTTTTAAGGGTTTTGAGAATCCAACGATGTAGGAGGAAGTTTTGGAAAAATATTAGAATTTTAAGTCTAAAGGAGAAGCTAGGTGAAGGAGGCCTTAAGGAAAATTTTAGGCGCTTTTGGACATGAAAGAGGCCTTGGAAAAGTGGCGGTGATGCGCCATTTAAGGGCCTGGAAATGACGCCTGGGCAAGGGCCTTGGTTCGAGTCTTGATGGCAGCAAAGTGTGCTTTTATTTTCATTTTGGCGTCAAGTGAGGGGGTTATTTAATTTATTTTGAATAAGTGAGGATTTATTTTATTTATTTTAAGTGGGTAGATAATTGGGAATTTTGTTTTATTTGTTTTAAATATTGAGATAGTAGATGAATGGGGGTTATTTAATTTATTTTGAATAGGTGGGGATTTATTTTATTTATTTTAAGTGGGTAGATAATTGGGGATTTTGTTTTATTTGTTTTAAATATTGAGATAGTGGATGAATGGGGGTTATTTAATTTATTTTGAATAAGTGGGGAATTATTTTATTTAGTATAGATAGAAGATAATGGTGACTTTAGTTTATTTAATTTTAAATGGGAAGATAATGGATAATGTGATAGATTATTTTTTTTAAAAGTTGGGATTATTTAATTTATTTTGAATGAGAGGTATGGAGAGAATATAGGAAATAAATAAGGGGATATGAATGGAGGGTGAACTAGTGGCCGAATTTGAGTAGTATATATAAGGGGGATCATCCTTTGGAAATTTTTTTCTTCACTTATTTCTCCTTTTGCCGAATTCTCCTAGGCCTCTTCCATTCCTTTATTCCTCTTTTCTTCAACACCATCTTAATCTTGGTTTCCAAAGTCGATTCTCTAAGGAAAGGGGCTGCCGACTACACTCTTTACTCCTCTTGATAGCCGAATATGCAGTTACCCTTTTTAAAAGCTTAGTCGAACCTTGTGGAGAGCATTAAAGACGAAACTTTGATCACTTTGAACCTATTTGCTTCTTGGCCGAATCTACTTCTTTGTCTCAAGCTTCTTCCTTTTTATTGTTAGCTGAATCTTCAAGTGGTATTATTCTCCTACACCTGTCGCTAGTTTGAGAAGCCGAAAGTGTCTTGGGTGGTAAGTATTTCTCCTTTAGAAGTCGGTTTTGGATTCTTTTCTTAAAAGGTGCCGAATCAAGGGATGGCCTTGGTTTCTAAGGGATGGCCGAATGTTCTTATTTCCATAATAAGTATTTCTTTTATGTAGCAACGTGAAGGAGCCTTAAGGGAGTCTCTTGGATTCGATTCAGCAAGGTAAGCCTATATGTACTATTCGGCCATAAGCTTTATTGGTTATTAAGTTAGCCGATTCTAACATTTGCTAGATGGGGATTTCGACAACTTCAGGAACAAGCCGACATTTCGGGATCTAGTTAGCAAGGTAAGTGATCTAGGACTTTCGGTCAAAGGCTATATCTTGGGTTTAAATGTGACCGATTTTTATTATGGTTATTTAGGGGGCAAGTCGACAGAAGTAGGGCAAGTATTCGGGATTGAGTAGACTGTGCCAAAAAGGTGCGTAGTTATCGCACTGTCTCTTGAATGTTTAAATGTGTTATTATATGTATGTATATGATGTGCATGGTAGCCGAATTAATGGCTAAAAGGGTGGATACCCATGGTGGGTAAGCGATTAAACAGGTCAGTACTTTATGACAATAAGTTTCCTATGGTATACGTATGAAATTGTGATAGCATGTGATGTATGCTTATTTTAATGATATTGTGGCATGACATATCTATGCATGGGATTTGGGATGAACAAAGAAGGAAAAGGTGTACATTATGTACGTGGTCTAATGATAGTCTTGTGCTACATTAGCGCTTGATGGTAGCTATGTGCTTCATCAAGGGAGGTGTTGGCTAGGTGCCCATCTCGGCGTTTGATAGCTGTGTGCATCACTGTAGACTGATTGATATGTGGGATCACTTATGTGATCGGTGGCTTTGCCACGGCCTTGAGCAGTAGGTTTGCCAAGGTAAGATATGTGGGATCACTTGGTTGATCGGTGGATTAGCCACGGCCTTGGGCAGCGGGTCTGCCAAGGTAGGTGTGATGGATGGACATTAGGTTGGGATGGGCTTCATAATTGCATAATTTTATATGTATGGACTGTGTGGATATGGGCCAAGCCCATATGTGGAGCCATGTGAAATAGCTATGCACTGAGTCTGTTTGACTCACCCAATATTTACCAACATTGCAGTTGATGCATAAGCTTGGACCGGGTTGGAGTGGATACGAGGTGGCCCATGCAGAAGACATTTCATCTATTTTATTCAGTTTATTATTAAGTACTTTTGTTTAAATCATTTATTGTAATAAGGCCCATTTAAAGTATTTTGGAATTTTATTTATGTTAAGGTGGATTGACATTTACATTATTATTTGGGAATGTTTTTATATTTTAATTTTAACACCTCATACCATAAGAATTTTATATTAAAGTTTTTAATTCGGAATATTTTATAACAACTTAATTTTAATGGGCTTTTAAATACGCAATGTTTTTCTAAAGACAATAAATTTATATGTTTTTCCTTCAAGTCAAAAATATTTTTCAAACTTTTTCCGCTGTGGCATTTCAAATTCGGTCGTAGTGAATGGGCCGGGTTTGGGGTGTTACAGTTTGTATCAGAGCCCAGTTTAAAACTCGGCTTTGAGGTTTTGGGCCCGAAAATAGTTTTCAAAAAATGGGCTTTTCAAAATATGGACTTTTATTTCAGGTTATTCTGGCATGGCACCTGTATCTCCGACCCGAAGTCCACCAGGTAAGTACCTTTGACTGCTGAAGTGATTTGTATGTGAATTATATCGGCATTATGGGAACGTAGATTAGTTAACTAGGATCTATTGAACCCTAGGACTAGTTTACTCAAACACAAGTGCATAAGACTTAAGGACCATTAAACAAACCTGTGATTAAGCCGCCGAGTTAAGGTGTGGCAACTGTTGTGCGCATGTCTGGGAGTGGATTCAGTAAGAGCTTGGTATTTAAGCAGTCTTAGCGACTCACCTCCTCTTTACTCGAATCCTACCTGGTGCATAGTAACGGTTCACCCTAACCAAGAGGACTTATTCACGGGCTAAACCCAATAAATAAAACCCGAAAGGGACTAGCCATGTTTTCAAAAAAAAAAAAAACCTAGTTTTAAAATCCTTAAATTAACCTTTTAATTGTAGCAAAGGATTATTGTGAAAATTTTTCCAAAATATCTCCGATTTGAAAAATTACAAAAATGCCCCTGGTTGAAAAAATTACGAAAATGCCCTTGGTTCATAAAATTACCATATTACCCTCGAGTTTTATGAAAATATTCTTACTTTACAAAATACCAAAACCCTGTTTTGCGAAATGTTAAGATACCCTGATTTTGGAGATTTACTAAAATGCCCTTGGCTTGGAAATTTTTTTTTACCATACTACCCTCGATTTCAATAAAATTTTCTTACTTTGCAAAAGTGTCCAAAAACTCTATTTTGCGAAAATTTAAAATACCCTAATCGGGAAAATTTACCAAATTACCCCTGGTTTACGAAATTACCAAAGTAACCCCGATTTCTGAAATTTCTGCAATACCTTGATTTGGAAAATCTTTCTTTCAAAATACCCATGAGTTTGAAAAATTTCGAAATGACTTTTGTGATTTTCAAATTGACCCCAATTTATTACTAAAATACCCCTGTAGGACAAATGACGAATTTACCCTTGGGTGGGGAAATGGATGGAATGCTTAAGAAAGTGTCGCGGATGAATGAATGTGTCTTTATTGATGAATGTGAATGTGATTCTCTGAATTAGAATAGTGAACTTGAACTGAAACTTTGATTGATCGAAAGAATTACCTCTAAACACTTCTTATCATAAAACTGTTCGCGGGGTAATAAGTGGAACAAAAGTACTAATGCATAAAACTTCTTAATCAGATTAAATCGCGACGTTAGAAAATGAGTTCTAGGGGGCGTGGTCGTCGTGGACGCGGTAGAGGCAGAATGGCTGTATCAGAACCCGCTAGATCGGGTCAAGGGTCTGAGAATGAGGTACCACCACCAGCTTTTGGTGTTGAGCAGCAAGATCAGACTGGGGATGATGCTGTATCGCAGGCAGTGCTGCGAGTTTTAGAGATGGTGGCTGGAGCAGGTGGAAATATGAGAGCTAAGAAGTTCGTACCCGAGCGACTCCAAGCTAATGGAGCTGAAGTGTTCCGTGGAGTATCTGGTGTGGCACCCAGTACGGCTGAGTATTGGTTGGAAGCGACGGAACGGATCATGGATGAGTTGGATCTGACCCCTGAGGAGAAAGTGAAAGGAATGGTGGCGCTGCTACGTGATGAAGCGTATCAATGGTGGCTCACAGTTCGGGATGGTGCCACAGCTGAGGATTTGACTTGGGAATATGTCAAGGCGGCTTATCAAAAGAAGTATATTGGTACCCATTATATTGATGCGCAAAGGAAGGCATTTTTGGGGCTGGTTCAAGGGAACAAGTCCGTGGCGGAATACGAGGCCGAATTCCTAAGGTTAAGTTGATATGTTCGAGGAGTGGTGGCTACGGAGCATGAGCGATGTGTCAGGTTTGAGGACGGACTAAGGGATGACCTGAGATTGTTGATAGCTCCACATCAGGAGCGAGAGTTTGTTGTGTTGATAGAAAAGGCTAAGGTAGCTGAAGGGATTAAGGACTCTGTGAGACAGAACAGAGATAGGGATAGGAACCGGGATAAGAGAAATTTTGGATCGTCAGAATCATCTGAGAGTCTTCAGAAAAGACCGAGGGTTGAGAATTTTGCTCGTGTTTCTAAGCCAGCTACTGGAAATCCGGACCGTCCGTGTGCTCAGTGTGGAAGGTATCATGTTGGCGAGTGCTGAAACCGGAATCGGGAATGTTTTAGATGTAAGTCTAAGTCTCACTTGATTAAAGACTGTCCTCAGGATCCGAATAGGGCTCGGACAGCAGGCCAAGGTTATGTGCAGCCAGGCAGAGGTGGTCAGCAGGCGACAAGGGGTCGTGGTCTGAACCATGGAGAAAATGGTTCCGGGCGAGGTCGTGGAGCACCAAGTGGGGGTGCTGAAGGTTCTGATGCAAGGCAGCCAAGGTTGGTTTATGCAGTTGGCCGTCGCAAGAAGGATGTGCCAGATGTGACAACGGGTACGATCCTTGGTTCTCGAATACCCTTATTTGCTTTGATTGTTATAGAGCTAGTTCGTTCTTATGTTGCTAGTGAAGTGTATGGAACCTTGAATGCGAATCTTGAGATGGTATCTAGGGAAAGGTGTTAGTTTTATTAAAATCAGAGTGCACAGCATAAGCGTAGTGTGGCGAGAAGAAGTTTATTTAGCCAAGTAATTTCGAGGGCGAAATTATTTTTTAGGGGGTAGAACTGTAACATCCTAGATTAGAGGTTATGCGGTTAGTGCATAATCCATGTAAGAGAAGGCTTAGTATGTAGTTGGCAGTTTTTTAAGGGTTTTGAGAATCCAACGATGTAGGAGGAAGTTTTGGAAAAATATTAGAATTTTAAGTCTAAAGGAGAAGCTAGGTGAAGGAGGCCTTAAGGAAAATTTTAGGCGCTTTCGGACATGAAAGAGGCCTTGGCAAAGTGGCGGTTATGCGCCATTTAAGGGCCTGGAAATGACGCCTGGGCAAGGGCCTTGGTTCGAGTCTTGATGGCAGCAAAGTGTGCTTTTATTTTCATTTTGGCGTCAAGTGAGGGGGTTATTTAATTTATTTTGAATAAGTGGGGATTTATTTTATTTATTTTAAGTGGGTAGATAATTGGGGATTTTGTTTTATTTGTTTTAAATATTGAGATAGTGGATGAATGGGGGTTATTTAATTTATTTTGAATAAGTGGGGATTTATTTTATTTATTTTAAGTGGGTAGATAATTGGGGATTTTGTTTTATTTGTTTTAAATATTGAGATAGTGGATGAATGGGGGTTATTTAATTTATTTTGAATAAGTGGGGAATTATTTTATTTAGTATAGATAGAAGATAATGGTGACTTTAGTTTATTTAATTTTAAATGGGAAGATAATGGATAATGTGATAGATTATTTTTTTAAAAGTTGGGTTTATTTAATTTATTTTGAATGAGAGGTATGGAGAGAATATAGGAAATAAATAAGGGGATATGAATGGAGGGTGAACTAGTGGTCGAATTTGAGTAGTATATATAAGGGGGATCATCCTTTGGAAATTTTTTTCTTCACTTATTTCTCCTTTTGCTGAATTCTCCTAGGCCTCTTCCATTCCTTTATTCTTCTTTTCTTCAACACCATCTTAATCTTGGTTTCCAAAGTCGATTCTCTAAGGAAAGGGGCTGCCGACTACACTCTTTACTCCTCTTGATAGCCGAATATGCAGTTACCCTTTTTAAAAGCTTAGCCGAACCTTGTGGAGAGCATTAAAGACGAAACTTTGATCACTTTGAACCTATTTGCTTCTTGGCCAAATCTACTTCTTTGTCTCAAGCTTCTTCCTTTTTATTGTTAGCCGAATCTTCAAGTGGTATTATTCTCCTACACCTGTCGCTAGTTTGAGAAGCCGAAAGTGTCTTGGGTGGTAAGTATTTCTCCTTTAGAAGTCGGTTTTGGATTCTTTTCTTAAAAGGTGCCGAATCAAGGGATGGCCTTGGTTTCTAAGGGATGGCCGAATGTTCTTATTGCCATAATAAGTATTTCTTTTATGTAGCAACGTGAAGGAGCCTTAAGGTAGTCTCTTGGATTCGATTCAGCAAGGTAAGCCTATATGTACTATTCGGCCATATGCTTTATTGGTTATTAAGTTAGCCGATTCTAACATTTGCTAGATGGGGATTTCGACAACTTCAGGAACAAGCCGACATTTCGGGATCTAGTTAGCAAGGTAAGTGATCTAGGACTTTCGGTCAAAGGCTATATCTTGGGTTTAAATGTGACTGATTTTTATTATGGTTATTTAGGGGGCAAGTCGACAGAAGTAGGGCAAGTATTCGGGATTGAGTAGACTGTGCCAAAAAGGTGCGTAGTTATCGCACTGTCTCTTGAATGTTTAAATGTGTTATTATATGTATGTATATGATGTGCATGGTAGCCGAATTAATGGCTAAAAGGGTGGATACCCATGGTGGGTAAGCGATTAAACAGGTCAGTACTTTATGACAATAAGTTTCCTATGGTATACGTATGAAATTGTGATAGCATGTGATGTATGCTTATTTTAATGATATTGTGGCATGACATATCTATGCATGGGATTTGGGATGAACAAAGAAAGAAAGGGTGTACATTATGTACGTGGTCTAATGATAGCCTTGTGCTACATTAGCGCTTGATGGTAGCTATGTGCTTCATCAAGGGAGGTGTTGGCTAGGTGCCCATCTTGGCGGTTGATAGCTGTGTGCATCACCGTAGACTGATTGATATGTGGGATCACTTATGTGATCGGTGGCTTTGCCACGGCCTTGAGCAGCAGGTTTGCCAAGGTAAGATATGTGGGATCACTTGGTTGATCGGTGGATTAGCCACGGCCTTGGGCAGCGGGTCTGCCAAGGTAGGTGTGATGGATGGACATTAGGTTGGGATGGGCTTCATAATTGCATAATTTTATATGTATGGACTGTGTGGATATGGGCCAAGCCCATATGTGGAGACATGTGAAATAGCTATGCACTGAGTCTGTTTGACTCACCCAATATTTACCAACATTGCAGGTGATGCATAAGCTTGGACCGGGTTGGAGTGGATACGAGGTGGCCCATGCAGAAGACATTTCATCTATTTTATTCAGTTTATTATTAAGTACTTTTTTAAATCATTTATTGTAATAAGGCCCATTTAAAGTATTTGGGAATTTTATTTATGTTAAGGTGGATTGACATTTACATTATTATTTGGGAATGTTTTTATGTTTTAATTTTAACACCTCATACCATAAGAATTTTATATTAAAGTTTTTAATTCGGAATATTTTATAACAACTTAATTTTAATGGGCTTTTAAATACACAATGTTTTTCTAAAGACAATAAATTTATATGTTTTTCCTTCAAGTCAAAAATATTTTTCAAACGTTTTCTGCAGTGGCATTTCAAATTCGGTCGTAGTGAATGGGCCGGGTTTGGGGTGTTACAGCACCCTAAGTAATTCACTACAAATAATTGATCTCGCGTAAATCCTTTTGTTGATACAGAGTATTAACAAGAGTGGAGAAGGGATGCTGTCAAGGAATGTTGGTTCACCCACGTTAGAGCCGAGGGCCAGAAAAGTAAAAGAATGGAAAGGACTTAGCCTCTTAGGATTTGTTGGGAGGGAAGGAGAGTCCCCTTTTATATTGTGTTTTTTGGGTATTTATAGGTAGGTCATGGTTCTTGGGTGGTCTCAACTTGAGGAAAACTCACCCGTTAACAGTGGGTGGCTTAATGGAGGGTCCAATCGGGTGGTCAAGGATGGATGGTCTCTCCTATGGATGGTACGAAGCACACGGGTGGTTGGTCATTAAGCAACTATCCAAATGGTATAAGGTATGAGTGGTTATTCATGGGTCTCTCTAGTTGGTTCTCATGTTGCCATGTGTCCCAATCAGGGTAGGGGTATAACAATAGTCCCTTTTCCCAATCGAGAGATTGGTTCTAAAGTGATCGTGCCTTGAGACCATATGTAGTTTGCCCCCGCAGATGGTAGTTGCTGTAAATGAAGCAATGGGATGGATGGTGTAATTATTAGCCTGATAATCCAAGAATGTATAATGCTTTGCGAGGCCATTGAAATTTATTACTATCCTTTTTAACAATGTGCTGGCGAAGGGTACTTCTATTCGAGGTTGGGTTTTATAAAATTTGTTTTGTTATTTAATAGGTGGTAGGCTCATTGACTCAAAAAATATGAGAATGTATAATGTATACTCGACTAGTATATTTTTTGACTAAATGGTCTGGAGTTATGCAATGGAGACGTGTCGTATATATCATAGATGTGACTATTGGAAATGTAAAATAAAGGAGGTTTAAGCCATCTATTAGCAATATAAAACGTAAGAGGTGTGCAAATTGTTTACTAGCGATATAAAATGTAAAATGTGCGAACAATTTGTTGGCGATATAAAATGTAAAAGGTGCAAACTATTATTTGGAATATGAGTGGGAGGACTATTTGTCGTTATAAATAATTGTAGCGAATATAACTTTTGGCCTGAGCTTTTAACGAGTAAAAATTGAATAATTGTTGAATGCGTGTGCTCATAGTTTTAAAATTTTCATTAACCAAGTTTGGAGGTTGCTCTCTACTCCTGCACATGAGGGAGGCTTATAGGGGTCTTGCTACCGCACATGGGGGAGGCTTACGAAAGGTATCATTTGTCGGTCGCACTACTGTTGGCTTTCGTAGATTGAAATTTGTTGAGAATCTTTGATATTGAGAATATTTGATATTATTAAATAGTACCTTTAGAGATTACAACTAATTTTTATTGAGATTCTAAATAAGAGATATTATTTCCTTAGTTGTTAACTCCTACATGTATATATAGTTGTACATATTTATAAGAAATATATACTTTGAGAGAATTTTTTCCTCAATACATTAGAGTATTCATTTCTAATTTCATCATGGTATCAAATTTTTTATCTGATTTTGGGATTTTTTTCTAATTAATTTTTTTTCCAAAAACCCTAGAAACCCAAATTTGGTACTTTCCACCCTAGCCTTATTTTTTTTCTCTCACCACCCCTACCATTGGAGTCAGCATCCACTCACCGGTGAAACCCCAAACTCTGGTGACCAAAAGACCCACGCCATACATCGTAGTAAGTTTTCTACGGCTTTGTTTCACGCGCCGCACGTGGATTCCACTTGCTGCCACCGTGATTTATCTAACGTTATTGATGTGCTCTCTGCTCTCTTCCGATCATTCTCCATTAAGTGGTGGTGTGTTTTGGCTAAGTTTTTTTTCTGTAAGATCTATTTGGTGTTTTTCTTTTGTGTGGTTTTTTATTCTAATTGTGCAAGCAAATTTTTTTAGGG
Source organism: Gossypium australe (assembly GCA_005393395.2). Lineage (NCBI taxonomy): Eukaryota > Viridiplantae > Streptophyta > Magnoliopsida > Malvales > Malvaceae > Gossypium > Gossypium australe. Next base: position 26,888,983 of record CM016614.1, on the reverse strand, counting down.
GGTTTAGTTGTTTTTTCCAGCATTATGTCTGTAGACGAGAAGCTCATGATTCCAACCGGTAATCCCTCGTTGCAAATTAGACCTTACTTCGTTAAGGTCTGGCTTGTTGTTTATCAAGGCTCATGGCTTGCAGGGATATATCACCAGTAAATCATTGAAACCTAAAATCATTGATTCAACCTTTAGTTAGTGGGATTCAATGAACTCTCTTATTATGGCATGGCTTATCAACTCAATGCAACCCCATATTTCCAAAACCTATTTGATGCTTGATACTGTGGAAAAGATTTGGAATGTTGCTGCTCTCACCTACTTTTGTGTTAAGAATGGTGCATAAATTTTTGAGATACATAATAAGGTCCATGGTACAAAACAGGGGGAGCTAACGGTTTCTCAATATTTTGCTAAATTAAGTGGGTTGTAGCAGGAACTTGATTTTTATCTTACAAGTGAATTGTGCCAAGGTTGCCGAAAAATTTCAGAAGATGGTGGAAAATGAGCGTGTTTTTTTATTTCTTGGCTGAGTTGAATACTGAATATGATCAGATTCAGGTTCAAGTTCTTGGTAAGACTCTATTCCCTTCTCTCCATGTGGCATACTCTTATGTACAACATGAGGAGAGTCATCATGTTGTTATGCTCTATAATCCACCTTTAGAGAAAGTTGACCTTATTGCTAACTAGGATGGTCCATCGACTGGTAAAGTCTTCCAAGGATCACTTGATGTGTGACTATTGTAGAAAGCTCGACACACTAAAGATTCGTGCTGAAAGTTGCACGGTCGCCCCACTCGAGGTTGTGGTGGAAAATGAGGGGGTAATTATCTGCCTCAGGAACATTTTTCAGACTCTGTGATAATAGAAGATAAGTTTACTTCTGCTGGAAGTTTTACCTCAGACGAGATTCAACATCTTAGACGCATCTTGTCTCAATTGGATTCTACCTCGATTGTCAAGTCTAATCATGCAAACTCGGGTACTATTTTAAATGCTCCATCTACTTTTTGATTATTGATTCCGGTGCAAATAGACATATGATAGGGTCAAACAAAAGCTTATTTAAATATACTACTTGTCCATCTAAAGATAGTGTGCGACTAGCCGATGGTTCCCTTACCTCCATCTCTAGAACAGGTTCTGTTGTTTGTACTACCAATATCACTTTATCCTCCATGTCCCTAAATTCCTAGTTAACCTTTTATTTGTTAGTACTATCACTAAAGCCTTAAATTGTAAACTGGAATTCTTTCTCAATCATTGTGTTTTTCAGGACCTCTAGAAAGGGAAGATGATTGGCAATGGTAGATTGTGTGATGGCTTAAATCTTCCGGATTGATCATCCAATATGTCTCTAGCATTATTTGGAGACAATAAAGATGTCAACCGAGAGATTATTCAGTGGCATAGGCGGTTAGGACATCCATCATTTACTATTCTTGCTAAGATGTTTCCAAATTTGTTTTCAAGAACTCAGTTAGACTCTTTAGGTTGTGATGCCTGTAAGTTTGCTAAGCATATAAGACACAATTATCCTTTGTGTAATAATAGAAGTGATGTTCCTTTTGAGATTATTCATTTGGATGTTTGGGGACCTACTTGCCTTACTTCTTTATCTGGTAATCGTTGGTTTGTTACTTTTATTGACTATTGCATTCGGATGACATGGGTATTTTTATTAAAGTCCAAAAGTGATCTTTTCTCGTGTTTTCGTTCTTTTCATAAATTGATTACTACTCAATTTGATGCTAAGGTTAAGATTTTGTGAACTGATAATGGAACCAAGTATAACTTTAATGATTATTTGGAATCATATTGTAACACCCCAGAACCTGGCCTAGAAGTTCGGACCGAATTTTGAAGGTTACAATGGTCGTTGAAATGGCCAAAACACAACATTGTTTAAAAATCCCGAAATTCTTTTTCGAAAACCATTATTTTTTCTAAATTTAGCAAATTCAAAAAAACTTATCTTACATTTTGCAAATAGTGGTTTGAAATGTCATTTAAGTTACAAGAAAACCAAATTGAAACCTCACATTTAGTTTAGAAACACTTTAGTTAACATGTATTTCAAACTCAGTGTAATAGCGGAAAAACCCATTATTTTAATATAATTTGGAATTTGTAATAGTAATACTTTAATATTTGAATGTATAAAATCATCATAGTCTTGGGAATTCATGTTCCCATTTTAACAAGAAAACAAGAATGGAAACCCAAATTTTTTGTTTGGTATAAAAACTGTAGATTCTAAAGTCCAGATTCAAATTGTACTTTACAAGAGTCCAAAAACAAAATTGTACCACAATTCATATAAATTATTTACAGTCCGAAATAGTTCAATTTATTAAGAAAAAAATTTATGAAAAGCTTTATTAGTAACCAAACCGATTGGAAACATTCTGAGGCCTCCGATATGCCGAATCCAATACCTAGCTATTAGGGTTAATTGAAAAGAGGAAAAACTAAATGGGGTGAGCTACACGAGCTCAGTGTGAGTCTTAAAACTAAAGTAGTTAGGTAATGTCAGAATGAAAATAACAAATGCCAATAGTATAACAAAGTTTCTCAAAAAAAAATTAGAAATACAACAAACTTAATCATCTTATTATCGGAACACATAGCAAATTTACGTTTCACATTAAAATAACACACAAAAAATATGCAGGTCGTAAGCATGCAAAATTTCCAAAACACATGAAAGCCGAATAGGTTCATAACATACATATTACTTAATTACATTAGTTTAAACAACTTGTTTTGCTAATATTCCAACATTCATATACAAATGTTCATGCAAACAAGACATGCTCGGACGTGTAACAATAAAAACCCACCCAACCAACCAAAACACCACTCCGACCATCCTGCACACCACAAAGGGCTATGGTAAGCTCATCCACCCTACACACCACGATAGTGGATCTAAGCCACTCAAATGAAAATATACAACTGAGCTGACATATATATATTGTGGTATTACCGCTATAACAAAATTTTGCAATTAAACTGCCGAATCAAACTTCCGTCTCTCCATAACCAAATCCCATTTTTTTATGTAAATGCAAAAAAGCACACGACATGTAAACGAGCATACAAAAACAGGAGTACACATTCAGTTGAACATTTCTAGAATCAGTAATGCTTGTATTCATTTATTAAGTGACGATAACAACAAGAAACTCAAATCCATTCATCATATCACATTAACACTTAAATGATCACATAAATTTAATCATATAAGTACACATACATACGAATCCAAGCTATACCGGAGTCCCAAACACATTTACAGAGGCTTAAACAAGCATTGGATTACACAGGAACTAAAACGAGTTAGTTTACGGACAAAGAATAAAAACTACAAAAATAGGGTCACGGTCGTTTGTCCAGGCCATGCGGAAAGGTCTAGGTCGTGTAACAAGGGCAAACGGCCGTGTGACAGAGAAACACGATCGTGTGGCTAAGTTACACGGCCGTGTGACAGAGAAACACGATCGTTTGGCTAAGTTACACGGCCGTGTGGCTCAAGCACATGCCCGTTTGTACACAGTTGTATGGCCAGACCGTGTAACTCACTGTGCCATGTGACAAAATTAACTCATTTAGGAAGCAGACAAGACACGGCCGTGTGGCTAAAACATACACTCATGTAATGGAGACACGTGATCGTGTGACAAAAACACACGCTTGTGTGCAAACGAAAAATTTCCCTACAGGGGTTACACAACTGTTTGACCAGCCCGTGTGACCCACTCCAGGTCGTGTGACTAACAAATTACCCTAATTCAATAGTGGCACATGGTCGTGTGGACCGCCCGTGTGCGACACACGCCTATGTGGCCTCAAAACCACTCTAAAATTGACTGAAATTCGTGAATTTCAACATCAAATTGTTCTCGAACTATAATAGTTTCAAAAGAACACCTAATAGACATTCCAAGGCACCAAGAATCGACCACTTCGTCTTTACTTTAATGACCTAAAACTCAATTTCACAAACTACTAAACCTATAAACAATTTCGATCTAAATCCTATATCAAATTATCAAGAAAAACCAACATAAACTCAAATACAAAACGACCCCTACACTCACCCGATTCGATTTTCGAACAAGTGAAGAATAAGAGCACCACAACGACTTAAAGGTAACAGTTAACAATGATATTGAAACCCAAATGGAAAGGAACGAAAAATAAAAATAAAAGGGAGAAGAAAACCAAAAATCAAAATCTAAACAATTGAAGGAAAGAGAAACTGAAACTAATGTGTGAAAATAGAATGGTAAGACATTTTAGGGATTTTCTATTTTCATAAAAAATAAATAAAATAAATTTAAATAAATAAATATAATAAAAAATTAATATTTAACAATAGACCAATTATAGTTTTTTTAAAGGTTGGAACCAAAAACTAAAACAAAATTTTCTTTTTGCTCACATCGGGATTCGAACACAAAACCAAGAGTAAGCTGAACATCTAACCCACTCAAGCACATACTCGTTCTTGTTCTAAAAATGCTCAGAAAAATGTATAAGCCTAACCGAAAGCTTTGCCTCCCATGCAAGGCTTGATTGTTCTAACCCTCAATTTTGGGATGTTACACATATTATATTTTGAATCAGACCAGTTGTCCAGGTACAAGTGCTTAGAATGATGTTGCCGAAAAAAAAAATCAGCATCTTTCAGAGGTGGCTAGATCACATATGTTCACTATGAATCTCCCAAAGCCTTATTGGGGGATGCGATTTTAGTTGCGACTTATCTTATTAATCGGATACCTCTTAGGGTCCTTGATTTTAAAAGTCCCATAAAAACCTTAAAGGGCAAGACAGATTACCCAGTTTCCCCAAAGGACTTTGGTTGTGTTTGCTTCGTTCATATTCCACATGGGAGCAAACTAGATCCTTGAGCAGTCAAATGTATTTTCGTTGGATACTCTCCCACATAAGAGGGTTAGAAATGTTATCATCCGCCATCTAGAAAGTATTATGTAAGTATGGATGTAACATTTCGTGAGGATGAACACTACTTTTCTTCATCACACCAATCTCTTCAAGACATACAATCTACTTTATGCCTTGACTCTTCACTGTCAGGTGAGTCATCTTTACCTCTGATTGCTACTGATTTGGAATTATCAATAGCCCAATGAAAGGTGTTAGAACTTACACTTTACATCTTATTTTTTACTTTGTCTCTTATGATTCCTTATCCCCATACTATAGAGTTTTTGCTTTGTCTTTGTTCTTTATGTCTGTTCCACAGGATTGGAGAGAAGATATCATTGATCCAAGATGGAAGAAGGCTATGATTGAAGAGAAGAGGGCTTTAGCAAAAAAATAAGACGTGGGAACTAGTTAATCCTCTTGAGGGGCAGAAAATGGTTGGTTGCAAATGGGTGTTTACTATCAAGTATAAGGCTGATGGTTGAATTGAAAGACTCAAAGCCAGATTAGTAGCGCAAGGATTCATTCAGACATATAGAGTGGATTAGCAAGAAACATTTGCTCTAGTTGCTAAATTGAACACGATTAGGATCCTTTTATCCTGTGCAGCAAATCTCGACTGGGACTTACAACAGTTTGATGTAAACAGTGCCTTCTTACATGGGTACCTGGAAAAAGAAGTGTATATGAACGTTCCTCCATGGTTTGAGGATAAAAATACTCAAGGGACGATATCCCAGAGCCTGTTTTAACAGATTTAGTAAGTCCATGGTGTCGTTTGGTTATCGAAAAAGTAATGTTGATCATACCCTCTTTATTAAACATCACAAGGGTAAGATTACTCTTCTTATAGTTTATGTTGATGACATAATTATGATAGGAGATGACAAGGAAGAAATTACCCGACTTGAGAAATAATTGGCTCAGGAATTCGAAATCAAAGGCTTGGGAAAGTTACAATATTTCCTTGGAATGGAAATGGCCAGATCGAAAGAGGGAATTTTTAGTTCCCAAAGAAAGTATGTTTTAGATCTTCTGACAGAGATTGGCATGTTAGTTTGCAAATCGGCCGAATCACCTATTGAGAGTAGTCATAAGTTACAAGTAGGGATCAGTGAAATGGTGGATAAAGAGAGATATCAAAGGTTCGTCAAACATTTGATTTATCTCACTCATACTCGACTTGTCATAATTTTCTTTGCAAGTTAGTCATACGAGACATCTATGCACCAACTTGATGGGGAGTGTTGAGAATCTTTGATATTGAAAATTTTGATATTATTAAATAGTACCTTTAGAGATTACAACTGATATTTTTTAAAGATTCTAATTACGAGATATTATTTCCTTAGTTGTTAAATCCTACATGTATATATTGTTGTATATATTTCTAAGAAATATATACTTTGAGAGAGTTTTTTCCTCAATACATTAGAGTATTCATCTCTAATTGCATCAAAATTACATAAAAAGTAACAAATGTCTTGCTTCCGCATATGTGGAGAGAAATGATAAGTATTTAAAAGGTGAATTAAGCATTTGGAGAGAAAGTATGAATAATAAAATTTAGCAAGGACTAAATTGTTAAGTATAAGCTTAATATATATATATATATTCATCAATTGCAGAACATACATTTTCCAAAATTCAAACAAATGCATGCACCTATCAAGGGCTAAGTGCATACTATGCCCCATTCAACATATATACATGTCATTCCATCATCAATCCAATATCCATTTCCACCTAACAAAACACATGCACACAGACATATATATATGAACATATCTTTAAACATATTAAAAATAAATGATTAATTTCATATGGACCAAAACCATTTACATTCAAGAGAAGTTCTTGTTTGACTTTCAACCTATATGCATTTATAACTCTTTATACATGCCAAAATATCATATATCTCCATTTCAAAACAACTAACTCAACATCTTAACAATTTGGTATTTTCCAATCAGCTAACCAATATATCTCAATAGGCACCAGAACATACCAAAATCACTTATTCAAACTTAGTTTATACTTTCATACTTTCAAACCATTCAACATCAACATATACCATTATTCAAATATTATCCAAGTTTAAACCAAACTATGCAACCAAGGTAAACATATATAAATATACCTATACTCATGCCACAAAACCGAGCTTTAAACGATAGAAAAACTATCAAATCAATATCAAGATAGTGTGAGCTTCTTGATGATCCTCTTGACATGTTCCACAAGTTAGCGATCTATAGGAGAAGAGAAACAATAAGGTAAACATATCAAATGCTTATTAAGTCCATATGAAAATAACTAAACATACCTTGTTATTTCAACTAGTTAAAGTAATTTGAAACATAATTGTACAAAACATGACACTCTTTTGGCATCCTTATGCATACATATACAACTTCAAAAATTCACCACAAGGTTAGTCTATTTATAAAATAAGAACATATTTTCCAATTCATATACAAGTACAATCATGCCATTCAACTTTGCTCATTTATAAACACATCAATCTCATAACTTGGTACAATTTAGCCTAACATAGCATTTTACAATAAGATGAGTTGAATGTATAACAGAGTAATATAGCATTATAAAATGTAATATATTATTCAATATTTTGCCATTAGTATCATTTCTTCATCATATAACCAATTAAGTGTGTGACTCGTATCATTTCACCCTCATTTCTCTTTTTCATTATTCCAATAGCCTAATGAACTATAATAAGTTGATTTAGATACTCGGGTAACTACACCATACCAGAATGCTTGTAAGAGCTCAAAATACAACACACCAGGGCACTGAAATGCAAAGCCCGTAAACATCATATAATCATTATCAATACATCCCTTCACCACACCAGTATAACTCAATTATCCGCAACAAATGCTGGATTTCGTTATAATCAGTAATATCTCTGAACCAACACATATATCTCGTATAGTGCACAAATAAACCTATTGACATGTCAATCATATCCTATCTTTTAATACGTTCACCCGGGCTTTTTTACAATATACAGTTCATTACAATCCCAGCAGCCATATACACACTTTTCACTTTTTAAATAGCAATCCGTTTACAATTTTAACCTTGTAACATCATCATAAATATACTATTTGGTCATATAACAGTGTCACATTCATTCGATATAATGTATTTATCCATATTTTCCATTTAATTTATATTTTACGATTTAGTCCATTTGATGCCAAAAGATAATAATTACATAACAATTCAAAATATAAGTAAAACAATATAATACAAAAATATTATGAATTAATAAAGTAAGTCTCATATGAACTTACCTAACCAAAACAACCACAAACACAACTTTGAGGACTAATCCGTAATTTTTCTTTTTTCGCGTTTATCTATCGATTGGTTCAAATCCCGATCTATAATATAATTTAATTCAATTTATCAATTTCAAACATCTCAAAGTAGCCTATTGTAATTGTATAATAATCAAATTTCATTTTTTAAATGTGCCCTAAAATTTTACATTTTATTCAATTTAGTCCTTAAAATTGAACTTATCATATCTTTCAAATTTGAACCCTAAAATTTTAAATCCACTTCTATTATGTTCATATACAGCCTCCTATTATCATAATTTACAGTAATTCCATACCAATTTCAATAAATTTACAATTTAGTCCATAACTCAAAACTAACAACATTTATTTAATAAATTAATCCTATTTAATTTCTAAGCTTCAAAATGTACCATAAAAATTAAAAAAACTTCAAATAACATCAATGAAAACTTTTAAATCTTTGACAGTTTTGAAAACGAAGATACAAGTTAGTTGGACCTAGTTGTAACGATCTCAAAAACACAAATTTTTTTTAAAAAAAGGATTAAAACTCACTCACCATTCAAAGATGAGAGCTTGGAAGAATTCATGGCTTACTTAATAATGGAGATTCAGTGGTGCGAGTAAAAGAGATGAAGTGAGAATGTCTATGTTTTTCTATTTTTTTATGTTTTAACTTATTTTAATCTAATGTTAATATTAAATTAACATATAATATGATAATAAATCATGCATTCTACTGTCCACTATAATTAATATGGGCTAATTTCCTCATAAAACCCTCCAATTATGATTTTACAATCATTTAGCATATATAAACTAATAGCGATTAACTTTTGCAACTTTTATGATTTAGTCCTTTTTCCTTAATTAGCTAAGTAAACGTCAAAATTTCCAGACCAAACTTCAATCCACTTATATAATAGCTTTATAAATATTCAATAATAATATTTATGAGCTCTATTTACGGAAAAGAGGTTTTGATACCTCATTTTCCCAAACCATTAACTTTCGGTACACACTACTTGTACATTGGCCAACTGTTCAATTATCAAACTTACCAGATCAAAATTAAATAAAACACTATAATAAACTCTTAAATATTATTAAATAATATTTACTAACTCGATTATCAGAATACGAAGTTCCAAAATCGTCATTTCAGGTATTACTGAAAAACGAGTTGTAACAATTTTCATATATTCTTATTAAAGACCTTGTACTTTCTTTTTCTAACATAATTTTATTTCAAGTTTTACATTTATTTATTTTGGTCCTTAAATGTAACAAAGTTAACAATAAGCTAAATTAACTTTAAAATCTATCAATTTCTAGCCTAATTCTTCAAGAACTCACCAATGATAACTTTCTAAAACTTTTAACAATTTTACAAATTTGATACATGGGCTAGCTAAAACAAGCTCCCATGACCCGAAATTCATAAAAAATACAAGAAAAAGATTTGAATATACCTTAAAATAAATGGTTGAATCTCTTTAGAATTTTCCTTAGTTTTTAACTTCAATGGACTACAAGAATAAGAAATGAGGAAGATATTTTTTTTTCCACTAAATTAAGTTTTTATACCTTGATTAAACATTAGTTAACCTTAATTAACCTAATCTTTATTTAGTGGAAAACATCATCATCCACTAACTTATACTATAAAATAGTTTGTTTACCATTTTAGATATTTTCTTATTTACTATTTAGGTCTTTAAATCTTTGGCCAATTAAAAACTGTAACACCCCTTACCCGTATCCGATGTCGGGACAGGGTACGAAGCGTTACCTAACTTAAACACATGCAAACATACATTTCCGAGTCATAAAATTTCGTTCAATTTAAAACTTTTCAAACTTTGCCTTAAAGTCCCTAATATGGACCTACGAGGCCCAGAACACACTTTGAAAATGGTTCGGGACTAAACCGAGCACTTTAGAAAAACTTTAGAAAATATCATTGAAATCAAGGGCACACGCCCATGTGGAAGAGTGACAAGTCTGTGTGACCTCTTAACATGGCCATGCTAAAGGACCGTTTAGCTCACACGGCCTGAGCATATTGGGACACGCCCGTGTCCCTAGCCCATGTGGATTTATTTCTATTTTCGAACCTACAGGGATTATCACACGGCCTGGCACACGCCCGTGTCTAAGGCCCGTGTCCCTCACACGGTCGTGACACACTCGTGTTTCAGCCCGTGTGCAAAAACCTTGATATTCTGTTTTTGACGTCATCAACACTTTAAGGTCACACGGCCAAGGTACACACCCGTGTGCTAGGCCGTATGGCCGGACTACATGCCCATGGGGCAGGCCGTGTATCACACACAACCTAGACACACGCCCATGTGTCTACCCGTGTGGACAGAAACAAGGCTATTTACCAAGCCTTTTGCCACCCTTTCTTGCAAGAACATACACAACATCAAGTAACACCCATCCCCACATAAATACATGACCAATTCACCACAACTAAGACATTTACACAACATGGCCACTTCACTTCATTCACATGCAACACTTATCACATTTTTTATCAATCCAATCATACAACTTGCTCAATCATGCATTAACACACCATATGCTCAACCATGCAAATTTTCACATTCATGAAAAACATCATCATATGCACATGACAATAACAAATATTAGCCATCTTCCATGGCCTTATACAAAATGATCTATCAAATAACATAGGCCCATATTTAGCAAATTCAGCTATGACACTTAACAACATAATTAAATCCCCTATACATGTCAGAACTCAACTACTTTAACTCAACAATACCCGAAGTGATAGCTTGATAGTGTGATAGTATTTCCGGCGTTCTCCAACTCGAGCTAGCCTGAGGACATTATAAATGTGGAAAATAGATAGAGTAAGCTATATAGCTTAGTAAGTTGGTATGTAAATAATAAGCAGTTCATTAACATACTTTTAACAATCCTCATAATAAGTTCTCAAGATAGTAAAATCATAATTGCACAAAGTTCCACTGTTCACTTTTGATCATATCAAGCTATCTACGCGATCATAGTCACAAAATTATTTATGTCTTCAGCTACGGAACTCCAAATTTAGTTCCCCTAATTTTTCCTAAAACTAGACTCACATATATCCTTACCATAAATTTTCGATAATTTTTGGTTTAGCCAATAAGTACAGTTTATTCTTTAAAGTCGTCCCTATTCTACTGTCTGATAGTTTCGACCCTTCTTCACTATGAATTAATTATCTCTTTGTACAGGACTCGGATGATGTTCTCGTTTGATTCTCTTCAAAATATTTTCATTAAGAATTTCAAAAATATAAATTATAACTCGTAATTTTTTTATACTATTTTTAATGATTTTCCAAAGTCAAAATAGTGGATTCCGAAATCATCCTGACCCTATCCCACAAAAATTCAAGCATCTCATAATATAAAATTCTTTTTCTTACATTGATTCTTTTATGTGAAACTAGGCTCAATAAGCTTTAATTTCATATCTTATTCAACCTCTAATTCGATTTCCACAATTTTTTGATGATTTTTTAAAGTTATACAACTGTGGCTGTCCAAAACTGTTTTATTGCTAATTTTACTCTTTCATGATTGCTTTGTATTAACATCCATTTAATCATACATAACACCAAAGCATATCCTTAACTAGCCATTCCAATAGCTAGTCATTATCAAATATTTTCATGTCATTCATTTGCCCCTTTAACCTATACATCAACAACAAAACTTAAACTTATCATGTCTCAATTTAATTTGGCCTAAAAGCCTCGCACATGATCATCAATCAAATTTACCACCTATTTATACATCATAAGTATAGACCTATCGTCACAAGGTCATCACAAGATCATTTTCATAGGTATGACTTATTTACATTCTTACCAAATGTCCCATATACATCGAATTCAGTAATCATGAATTTTGCGTACATACATGTACCCTTTCAACATGATCATACCTTGTCATTTCTATCTGTTGAACCTCTTGGAATACTAAGGATACTCAGGAAAGCTCGTACATGATGTATCATACCAATGCCATGTCCCAGATATGGTCTTACGCTGGCTCTCATATCGTGGTCGATGCCATGTCCCAAACATGGTCTTACACTAGCACACATATCAATGCCGATGCCATGTCCCAGACATGGTCTTACACTGGCTCTCATATCGTGGCCGATGCCATGTCCCAGGCATGGTCTTACACTAGCACACATATCAATGTCGATGCCATGTCCCAAACATGGTCTTACACTGGCTCTCATATCATGGCCGATGCCATGTCCTAGACATGGTCTTACACTAGCACACATATTAATGCTGATGCCATGTCCCAGACATTGTCTTACACTCGCTCTCATATCGTGGCCGATGCCATGTCCAGACATGGTCTTACACTAGCACGCATATTGCCATGGTCCAACCATGGTCTTTACCGTCAATTCATCACATGTCGAAATTCGATCATACTCCGCCCTGCATTTCTCTTAATTTGATATTTCAATACAATCTTGTAATTTTTATATTATACATGATCCCATAATAACATACGAAATAACACATGATATCGGTTAAGCATTTAAACATATCAAATTTAATGCTTATTAACATACGAACTTACCTCGGTATGAAACGACGAAATAAGTTACTTACTCGATTATCTTGCTTTTCCCCCGATCTAATTTCGAATCTCATCTTCCTTGATCTATAACAGCACATTTAATTTATTTATTCATCATGCTACTCAAATTAGCCCAATTTCAAATTTTTGGTAAAATTACATTTTTGCCCTTAAACTTTGTCATATTTACACTTTTGCCCCTGGCCTCATAAAATGAAATTCATTCAATTTCTTTGCTACCCATGCCTGGCCAAATATTTATCATACTTACAGCAGCCCATATTTTTCACATATTCACACCTTTACCACACAATTTATCACATTTCTCAATTTAGTCCCTAATCGACATTTCTATCAAAAATCACTTTACAAATGTTGTTTATCTAACAACAAGGATGTATTTTCTATCATCAGTTATCAAAATACACACTTTATTAACAACGAAAAAATTCACAAACTTTAATAGTTTTGAAAACGAAGGTACGGGATAGCTAAATCGAGTTACCATGACTCCGAAAACATAGAAATCCTTTAAAACGGGGCAAAAACCACTCACCTATCAAGCTCGAAAGCTTGGCCGAATGAAACCCATTCCATGGCTGCCAAATTTTTTCTCTATTATGGTTGAAGAAGAAGAAAAATAAAGATGATAGCTTTTGCTATTTTGTCTTATTATACCTATTAACTTATTTACCAATTTAACCTTTTAATAACTTCACCAAATCCACCTACTACATGTCCATCTTTGTCTCCTCACTTTTCTATTGGTATAATTACCATGCAAGTGCTCATACTTTTCAATTCTATAGCTATTAGTGCCTTTATCAATTAGACCTCAAGTTTTGCATCTTACGCGATTTAGTCCTTTTTATCAAATTGAGCACCCAAACGAGGAAATTTCTTTATGAAAATTTCACACAGCTTTAGTATCATTATGTAGACATCAAAATAATAATAAAATAAATTTTTAGATGTTAGATTTTTGGTCTTGCAACCACTGTTCCGACTAGGCCCAAAATCAGGATGTTACAAAAACCTATAGTAATTGAACCTTTACAATTTAGTGCATGGCCTTAATTAACTATTAATTCGACAGAAGATATTGGACTAATCTTTAAAATATATTTATTTTATCCTTGTAAAAATTTATATTTAATATTTATGTACTCAATTTACGAAAATGGGGTTTTGAAATCGTATTTTTCGGTACCACCAGAAAGTTGGGTCGTTACACAGACAGGGCAATACCCTCCCGTGGGAACCATACAATGGTCCATGTTCACCGCAACATTGTTGATATTTTGTATCAACAAGAGTGGAGAATGGGTGGTGTTAAGGAAGGCTAATTCACCACGCTGAGATCAAGAGCCAGAAAAGTCAGAGAATGTAGAGGAGAATTGGGAGGACTTAGCCTCTTAGGATTGTTGGGAGAGAAGAGGAGTACTGCTCTATGTTGTGTTTTGGGGCTATTTATATGTGGTCATGGTTTTTGGGTGGTCTCCCGTTGAGGAGAACACATCCATTAATAGTAAGTGTCCTAACAAAAGGACCAATTGGGTGGTCAATGATGAATGGTACGAAGCACATGGGTGGTTGGTCACTAAGTAACTATCAAAATAGTATAAGGCGGTGAGGTCAGGGGAGAAGCCAAATTGTTTTTTCTAGGGGAAAAATTAAAATGTATAATTTTATGATATTAAAAATACAATTTCACCATTTTAATAACCTATATCTTAATAATTTTTAAAGGATTAAATCAAATTTTTATGATTTTTCCACTAAGAGAGGTTATTCGTGAGTCTCTCTGATTGATTCTCGTGTTGCCACGTGTCCCAATCGAGGTAGGGGTATAGCACCCTTTAACTCGCCTTCTTCAAAAGTTATTTAAACAAAAGGGGCTTGCTCATGTAGGAGTTCTAACTCAAATATTATGTTACCACTCTCAAATTTAAAAAAAAAAATCTATTTAATATAGGCTCAAGCCAAATCTCATCACTTTAAATCATCTTAATCTCAACTCCTCAAAATCTAATACAATTATGCCCAATCGCATCACATCTAGTCACACTCTAATAAGGTTTTCTTTAAATGGCCATTTTACATTATTGAAATTAGTACCTTTTTGTCTTCAACTGCATCACAAGATTTTTGACAAAACTCATTGCCCTTTTAGTGAGTGATTAGAGCCATAATGTTCTAGTGAGCTCCATAGGTCAAAGTGGGTTAATAATATCCTTTACATTTAAAACTATTTTCTTTTTAGCTTTTAGGATTTATTCATTAGATAAAATATATGTTATAATTTTGTTTTTAAAGGTATTATATTTGTTAAAGCAAGATGAGCTGATTGATGTTGAGTGGCACTCAGCAGTGCCAACTGAAAACTACCACTTAGGTAGTTTAAATAATTACTTATTTGGTTTGAAAATTTAATGAAAATCTTTGGACCTATTAATGTGTTGCATTATTGATGATACTTTGGTTCATCTATGGAAGCCAATCCTTAACTTTTAAAGATTGGATTGGATTGGATTCGAGTGAATCAAATCAATCGTTAGAATGTGGAGGATTGATCACACTACAGCAAAACAGACTTTTAGCGGCGTTTTTTTAGGCTTTTAGCGGCGTTTATAAGCGCCACTAATAGTATTTGTGGCGCTTTTAAAAGCGCCGCAAAAAACGCCGCTAAATACAATGCCACAAACTTTAGCGGCATTTGTCATGACTTTTAGCGGTACTTTTCTCACAAACGCCGCTGAAGAACACGACTTTTAGCGGCGCTTTTCCCAAGAACGCCGCTAAAAGTTATGAAAATAAGAAAAATTAAAATATTATACTTTTAGCAGCGCTTTTACCAAAACGCCGCTAAAGGTCATGAAAAATAAAAAAATTAAAATATTATACTTTTAGCGGCGCTTTTCTCAAAAACGCCGCTAAATGTCATGAAAAATAAAAAAAATTTAAAATATTATAGAAATGCCACAAATCCAATTTAAAAATGTATAATTTAATTTGAAGACGTATTAAAATGAAAATTCATGAACAATACGTATTGAAATGGAAATTCATGAACAAGACATATAAGGAATCGCGATCGAGGTACGTTGATACCAATAGCATGATCAAAGAACTTAATCACATAAGGAAAACACATGGTTAGACAGATCTTTTTACATTTTAATACATCATAACCATAATTGGTACAATTTTATTCCCTAATTGCTGCACCAGCTGCAGTTTCCAGTTGAAGAGCCTTGATTCCATTGACCTCCTGTAGCCAATTTTATAGTTTAGAAATCAGAAATCTACCAGAGATGACATAGTAAGAAAGAGATACAAACCTTCGGGTTTAGAATGATCTCCATCTTAAGTGCATTAGCTTCCACAAGCCTCTTGATAGCATTCAGGTTAACCCACCTGTAACATTGACTGTTAGTACTAAGTCAAATAGACAGTTCTAACATGTTAAGGCAATATGACTTACAAATTGTTTGTATTGAAAATTTTAAACTTTTCTATAGACTTGAACTCTCATTGACCTGTTGCAATTTAATATTAGTTTTAGCAAACTTTTCTACCATAAAGATAGACCAATTGCAATTTAATATTAGTTTTAGCAAAACAAATCAGTGATTGAAATATTTTTGTTGCTTAAAAGAAATAATGGGAGAATTAAGAAAATGTTCAGCATAAACCAAAATTATATTTAAGCTGTTTTATAAGACCAATCAGGAGACAAAAATAAAAGCTAAACATCCAAGCATATGTACCTAATATTGCATACACCTTTTGTTCTACAGTAACCTCATACCTCTTCCATTTGCTGTAAAAGCACAAAGTTAGGACCATATCAACATGATATGCTCTCGGTGTTGTCAAAGGAACAAAACGCATTCAAGGCGCTAAAACCTTGATACTACCTAAGTGAATAAGTAATATATCTATATCTATATCTATATCTATATCTATATCTATATCTATATCTATATCTATATCTATATCTATATCTATCTATATATATATAATGAGCTTAAATTATACGGTTCTGTTAATAAAGCTCTAAATGGCAGTATTAACATAAAGCAGCTTCAGACTAAAAGATAAATGTTTAACATTCACAACAAAACATTCTTGAACGTGAAGTCAAATACGTTAAAGAACTTCGAATACCTTATTCGCAAGAGGACCCTGTGCAAGGTGAGGTTTCTCATTACAAAAATGATGGAACCCATATGCAACTTTTGCATCCATTCCTGTACGTAAAATAATAATAACATTAAAACCCCATAAGCCTGAATGGGAAAAGTTAAATTTATTAAAATAAAGCTAATGGCATGCCATACCTATGCTAAAATAATTATAGAATACTCATTCATAGAAGTTCATTTTGTCGGGAAGGTCTCCCTCAATCTCTAGAGTCTGCAATCACAGATAAGATTTTTCCCATTTGTATTTAAAATTCCACATCAGATGAGCTATATCTTGGGAAATCAGTGTAGCGTTGATCTATGATCTAAGAAGTTCTCTTTATAATTATATTATCAAGTAAAGATAGAGATATGCACATTTTTAAAATTGCATTCCTCTATGTTATCCTCAAAGTATATTTGGCAAATTCCAATAATACCAAATTAATAAGATAAAGCAAATAAAACTTTATTAACCTTCACAAGACTCAGAATAGGCATCAATGTTCACACATGCAAAGGTTTATTAAATAGAACAGAGGATTTAAAGCAGAGAGATTCACTATCTTATCAAGAGAACACTCTTCTGCAGTCGTTTATCAACAAATAGAACCATTCTGAAGAAAAGGAAAACCTAAACATAACACATTTAAAACAGAGTAAGAGGCAGCAATTAGGATGGCAGTTTTACCATTTGCACTACTAATGAGTTTTTACTTAAAATATACAATTTATAAAGTCCCACATATAACCTCAAGAGCCGCACTCTTTTGGATAGAAGCTATACTGCTTCCTATTAGTGACCCTGAGCTTCGTTCTACCTTTTCCAATGCGAAAACCAAGACTAATGTAGACAAACGAAAGTCAGAAAGCATAATTAGTTTATGACGAAATAAGAAAAATTCACTTCATCATTCAACAAACCAGATGAATGCACATAGAGCACATAACAAAGAAAAGGGAACAAAAATTATCATATCAACCATCCATCAATCTATTTATGTTAAAGAGCGCCTAGAATAATTGCAAATGAAGTTTTAAAATGCAAATTGAGGTGAAAAGGTGTACGAAATAAGTGCAGACAAGAGGACAATACAGTCAATTGAGAAGCCCAGACAATAAACTCACTTGGCAAATCTACTAAAGATGGAAATAGGGGAAGAAATGATCCAGGTGATACCAATCTTGGAAAAACCTTGAGAAATGCCTTTTCTAATCTGCAAACCACACATGATGATCCTCAATAGCACTTTAAAACAAACCATTTATGAGTATTGTATGTTTAACTCCAATAGGATTACTCAAAAATGGTAGTTTGACAGAACAAGCATATTTAGATGTTTTAACTTCACCGTTAAATGATTTGTTAATGATCAAACGAAAATGTATTAACTCATTCTTAGAAGGAACAAAGTATATAGAGGGTTTTCAGTTTTCATTTAGTCCAGTAGATGTCAAATTTGTTTTTGGGACAAAATTACATATATGCATAGTACATAGTACATAAATTTAGATTTTGGGAGAGCTACAATGTTTAAAGAAAAAAAAAGATTGAAGAAGATTAAAAAAAAAAGGCTGATTAGAGAGCTACAATGTTTAAGAAAAAGGAAATGAAAGATGGGGTCATATTTTGGGAGAATGCAAAAGACTACATCTAATAAGGGAAAATGCAATAAAAAGGTACCTCTTCCAAAGCGATTGATGCTGTTAATCCTGAAGTAAGCAAAGCAACAAATTCCGGGTCAGGTCTTGGAATTGGAAGTATTTGCTTTGAAGGAACCAATATTTAGTTTCAAAATTGAATTATTTAACAATTTAAATATTGGAATAAAAAGGTAGAATAGATGATACACAAGATTTTATAAAATATTGAATAAACAAATAAATAAACTTGATCTTATACCTTCATGAATTCAGCATAACATCCAATAGTCATGACTGCAGTAGGAGTTCCAACTTCCAAATTTCTTACAGAATCTCCAATGGCAGCAATTATTCCCACTGCCTGTAACAGCAAAATTGAACCATAGCGATAAGATATCAGCTTAATTGAACTATATTATATTACCACATTTTCACTAGGGATGACAATAGGTAGATAATGTAAATTCGGGTAATTGCTAATACAAATCCCATTTTTTCGAATTCTGATACTATGATGTAGATATCCATGATGTCTTTTACTTCAGATTCGGTATTACAAAAAGTGGAAAATATCCCAGTTGATGTCATCCTTAATTTTGGTTAGTTAATATTTTATTTTTGTACCTCAAATCCAGGGTCTTTCTTGGTTCCTTGAAAATAACGGCCTGTGCTAAAGTTCACCTGTGTCTAACATGTTATTCAAGAATACACACATAAGTACAATGTACGTAATTTATATATCAAAGAGACGTAAAACTTTGTATGATCATACAAGATTCTTACTCTCCGAATAAAAGATATCAAAAGTTGAGTGCAGAGAAGAATTAATTAAAGAAAAGTGTAACATCCCCAAACCCGGCCCATTCATTACGATCGAATCTGGTTATGTCACTGCGGAAAAGACGGTGGAAAAATTCTTTTTAGACTTAACATAAAACAGTAAATTTATTAACCTTTGAAAATCCATGTTGATTTGATATTGCATGAAAAACTTTGATATTGTACAAAAAAAATGTCCATATTAAAAACACTTTATTAACTTATGAATACTTTGCATAAGTAGATTAGAATAAAATCATGTTAAAAGCTAGTAATTTAATCTTACCAAGTTATAATTAAATTAAAAATAAAAATAGTACCAAGAATACTAATAAAATAATTCTAAGGCCCAAATTAAATAAAAATCACAAGGCCCTTATTACATCAATATTTAAACCCAAATACTTAATATAAATAAGCTTAAAAATATTTAAACTCTTCTTTCTGCATGGGCCACCATGTGTCTTCTCCGATCCCGGTCCAATCTACGCATCACCTGAAATGGTTAGAAAAATAGAGTGAGTCCACTGACTCAGTGCATAACCACAACACAGATTTCCATCCGTATGGGCTTGGCCCATACCCACACAGCCATCGAAACAAATCATGCAAGAATGCATTTCAGCCCAACCTACTATCCAACCCTGACACCAACCTTAGCAGACTCCCTGCCTAAGGCCGTGGCTAACCCACCACTGATCACATCGTGACCCATAAATCTTACCTTGGCTAACTCGCTGCTCAAGGCCGTGGCTGAGCCACCGATCAGCCAAAGGGATCTCAACACCATAATCTGTCTACGGTGACGCACATATCCATCAACCGCCGAGATGGGCACCGAGCCAACACCTCCCATGAGGTAGCACACAGCTAACCCTCAAGCGCTAATGTAGCCTGAGCTAACATTAGACCACGTACATCAACATGTACACTCCTTCCTTCATCAATCCAAACCACCTCCCATGTATGTATGTGAAAATGTGACATGTCAGATCATAACAAAAGAGTAGGCATCATATGTTAATTATCATATCATGTATATATATCATAAATAACTTACCATTCAAGCCATTATAATCGGTAAACACATTAGTAAACCAAAACCACAGAAATAGTGCGATGATTACGCACCTAATTAGCACAAACGATCAAACCCCGAAACGCTACTTGACTAAAACTCTGCAAATGCTGACTATACGAATCCCGAAAAAGGTCTCCTGCGTTAGGCTCTGCCTCCCCCTACAATCGGCCTTAGCACATAACAAGAAATACTTAGGGCCATTCGGCCAAGATAAGAAAACTCTAGGACAAGGACAAGCTAATTCACCCTTACCTTGATAACCACTACCTTTTGCTCTAACACGAATCGGCCACCCCAAGGAAGTAAGGTTTGGCTCAGGGACTTGTAACCAAAGTGAAGAGAACGTGAGAATGGATGATTCGGCAAGGCTCTTAGGTGGTGTTGGGATATTCGGCAATGGCAGTCTTTTAAGGATGACTTCGGTTTAATCAAGGATTAAAAGAAAAGGTGTGAAGGGAGAGGGATATAGGTTCATAAAAGGTTATGCCCTCTTCCAATTTCGGCTACAAAGAAAAAATGATGGGAAAGGGGTTTGCCTAGACTCACTTTCGGCCAAAAGTTTGAGAAGAGGAAAGGAAAATATAGGGTGTACTTTCGTTTTAGGAGGAGTGGGAGAACAATGGAGAACCTTTCGGCAAGCAAGCAAATGGGGAAAAACTCCAAAGGTGAGCACCTCCCCCCCTATTTATAGCATTCGGCCAAGCTCCCCCCTAAAAGAACCAAAATTCGGCCAAACACTCAACTCCCCTTCAAATCCCATTATTTTCTCCTACATTTCCTCCCTGACACTCATTCAAAAAGTTTGAATGAGTCAAACCTCTACCTAGCCGAATTTAAAAACAAGGACCAAGTCTTTCTCCATCTTTTAAGCATCCGAAAGCTGCCCAACTCCTTACCTCACTGACGCCAAAAACAAAGGCCAAAGTGCTGCCTTCGCAGCTCGAACACTGGCCCCCTTCCCTTGTACCTGAGGCGTCACTTTTCCAAGCTCTTAGTGGCGCCTCCCTTGCCACTCCACCAGCCCAATTCTTGTGTCTAATTCTCCCAAATAATTCTTTTAAGACCTCCAAAGCCAAGCTCCCCTTTATTACTTAAAAATCCAAAATTTCCCAAAGTCTTCCCCTTTAATTCGAGCAATCCCGACACCTCCCAAACACATCCAAGCATACCCAAAACCTACTAGAACATGATTTATACCCAACATGCATAGCCCCTAAACCAGGGTGTTACAATTCTACCCTCCTTAAAATAATTTCGTCCCCGAAATTACTTGGCTAGACTAACGGTCCACATCCTAATTCCCCACATTACGCTATGGCTGCGCACTCTGATCTTAAAGAGCTAACATACTTCTAGGCACAGATTCTAACATACTCAAAGTTCCACATACTGACATCCTGCCTCTACCACGTCCACGAGCATTGCGACCACGCCCCCTAGAACTCATATCTAGCGCCTCGATTTAGTCTGTTTAGAAAGTTTTATGCATTAGAAATTCTTGTTTCACTGTTTTATCCACGAGCAATTTTATGAAAAGGAGTTTCCGAGAGTAGTTCTTTCGAGCAATCAAGTTTCGTTCCCTACCTAGGGGTAGTTTCGTCATTTTCCTATAGGGGTATTTCGGTAATAACTCAGGGTCAATTTTGAAAATAGTTTTCCAACTTAAAGCTATTTCAAAATTTACAAAATCTCAGGGGTCATCTTGAAAATTTTGTTTTTCAAACCAGATGTGTTGCAAAAATTTCAGAAAGCAGGGTTATTTTTTTGAAATTTTGGAATTCATGGGCATTTTCGTAAATTCTCCCAAATTGGAATATCGCAATATTTCACAAAATAAGATTTTATGATACTTGATAAAATAGGAATATTTCCATAAGAGTCGAAAGAAATTTGAAAATTTAGAAACCAAGGGCGTTTTGGTAATTTTATCAACCAGGGTATTTTCGTGAATTTTCACAAACCAGGGTATCTGAATATTTCGAAACTGCAAAATTTTGGTATTTTGTAAAGGAAAAATCATTTTATCAAAAGTTGAGGGTAATACGGTAATTTTATAACACAAGGGCATTTTTGTAATTTTGCCACTAGGGCATTTTGGTAATTTTGTAAATCGAGAAAACATCTTTCAAAATCTGATTTAGAGTTTTACAAACCAAAGGGGTAAAGTTGAAAATTTTAAAACAATCAGGCCAAATCCCTTTCGGGTTCTAATAATCGGTTTAGCCCATGAACAAGTCCTCTTGGTTGAGGTGAACCGTAGCTACGCACCAGGTAGGATTCGAGTAAAGAGGAGGTGAGTCACTAGGACTGCTTAAATACCAAGCTCTTACTGAATGCCACTCCTAGACATGCGTACCGTGGTTGCCACACCTTAACTCGGCGACTAACTTCACAGGTTTGTTTAAAAATCCTTAAGTTTTATGCATATGTTTGAGTAAACTAATCCTAGGGTCCAATAGCCTTAATATTCTAATCTACGAGCCCAATCTAAGCCCATAATAAATCACACAAACAAAACACTTTAAAAGCTAGAAGTACTTACCTGTTGGACTTCGGGTCGGAGGTACAGGTGCCATGCCAGAATAACCTGAAAACTTTTTATAAAAGCCCACATTTCGAAAAGCCCATTTTTGAAAACTGATTCGGGCCCAAAACCCTCAAAGCCGTGTTTTGAACCGGGCTCTGATACCAATCTGTAACATCCCCAAACCCGGCCCATTCATTAGACCGAATCTGGTTATGTCACTGCGAAAAAGACGGTGGAAAAACTCTTTTCAGACTTAACATAAAACAGTAAATTTATTAACCTTTGAAAATCCATGTTGATTTGATATTGCATGAAAAACTTTGATATTGTACAAAAAAAAATGTCCATATTAAAAACACTTTATTAACTTATGAATACTTTGCATAAGTAGATTAGAATAAAATCATGTTAAAAGCTAGTAATTTAATCTTACCAAGTTATAATTAAATTAAAAATAAAAATAGTACCAAGAATACTAATAAAATAATTCTAAGGCCCAAATTAAATAAAAATCACAAGGCCCTTATTACATCAATATTTAAACCCAAATACTTAATATAAATAAGCTTAAAAATATTTAAACTCTTCTTTCTGCATGGGCCACCATGTGTCTTCTCCGATCCCGGTCCAATCTACGCATCACCTGAAATGGTTAGAAAAATAGAGTGAGTCCACTGACTCAGTGCATAACCACAACACAGATTTCCATCCGTATGGGCTTGGCCCATACCCACACAGCCATCGAAACAAATCATGCAAGAATGCATTTCAGCCCAACCTACTATCCAACCCTGACACCAACCTTAGCAGACTCCCTGCCTAAGGCCGTGGCTAACCCACCATTGATCACATCGTGACCCATAAATTTTACCTTGGCTAACTCGCTGCTCAAGGCCGTGGCTGAGCCACCGATCAGCCAAAGGGATCTCAACACCATAATCTGTCTACGGTGACGCACATATCCATCAACCGCCGAGATGGGCACCGAGCCAACACCTCCCATGAGGTAGCACACAGCTAACCCTCAAGCGCTAATGTAGCCTGAGCTAACATTAGACCACGTACATCAACATGTACACTCCTTCCTTCATCAATCCAAACCACCTCCCATGTATGTATGTGAAAATGTGACATGTCAGATCATAACAAAAGAGTAGGCATCATATGTTAATTATCATATCATGTATATATATCATAAATAACTTACCATTCAAGCCATTATAATCGGTAAACACATTAGTAAACCAAAACCACAGAAATAGTGCGATGATTACGCACCTAATTAGCACAAACTATCAAACCCCGAAACGCTACTTGACTAAAACTCTGCAAATGCTGACTATACGAATCCCGAAAAAGGTCTCCTGCGTTAGGCTCTGCCTCCCCCTACAATCGGCCTTAGCACATAACAAGAAATACTTAGGGCCATTCGGCCAAGATAAGAAAACTCTAGGACAAGGACAAGCTAATTCACCCTTACCTTGATAACCACTACCTTTTGCTCTAACACGAATCGGCCACCCCAAGGAAGTAAGGTTCGGCTCAGGGACTTGTAACCAAAGTGAAGAGAACGTGAGAATGGATGATTCGGCAAGGCTCTTAGGTGGTGTTGGGATATTCGGCAATGGCAGTCTTTTAAGGATGACTTCGGTTTAATCAAGGATTAAAAGAAAAGGTGTGAAGGGAGAGGGATATAGGTTCATAAAAGGTTATGCCCTCTTCCAATTTCGGCTACAAAGAAAAAATGATGGGAAAGGGGTTTGCCTAGACTCACTTTCGGCCAAAAGTTTGAGAAGTGGAAAGGAAAATATGGGGTGTACTTTCGATTTAGGAGGAGTGGGAGAACAATGGAGAACCTTTCGGCAAGCAAGCAAATGGGGAAAAACTCCAAAGGTGAGCACCTCCCCCCCTATTTATAGCATTCGACCAAGCTCCCCCCTAAAAGAACCAAAATTCGGCCAAACACTCAACTCCCCTTCAAATCCCATTATTTTCTCCTACATTTCCTCCCTGACACTCATTCAAAAAGTTTGAATGAGTCAAACCTCTACCTAGCCGAATTTAAAAACAAGGACCAAGTCTTTCTCCATCTTTTAAGCATCCGAAAGCTGCCCAACTCCTTACCTCACTGACGCCAAAAACAAAGGCCAAAGTGCTGCCTTCGCAGCTCGAACACTGGCCCCCTTCCCTTGTACCTGAGGCGTCACTTTTCCAAGCTCTTAGTGGCGCCTCCCTTGCCACTCCACCAGCCCAATTCTTGTGTCTAATTCTCCCAAATAATTCTTTTAAGACCTCCAAAGCCAAGCTCCCCTTTATTACTTAAAAATCCAAAATTTCCCGAAGTCTTCCCCTTTAATCCGAGCAATCCCGACACCTCCCAAACACATCCAAGCATACCCAAAACCTACTAGAACATGATTTATACCCAACATGCATAGCCCCTAAACCAGGGTGTTACAAAAAGAGAAAACAAATGAATCGTAAATGAAGAGCATAATAAAAAACTTACATCACCTGCGTTTACACCTGCATAAATGACTTTCAGAAGAACTTGGTCTAACTCAAGAGGTAGTCTCAATGGTGCACTTATTATATGGGTTGCATCACGAAAATTTTGGCTCCAGGTATGCACAACACTGAAGACGAAGAGCAATAAGGCACTGATCAGTATCTTATTAAACCTATTAACACACATCTTCTCTTTTTAAGTTGGTCTATGTTACTCAGATTTAGGGTGAGTGTCGACATAAGTATGTGTCCAACACATGGCTAATGAATAAAGACCTAGATTCTTATATGTTATCCTAAAATTGTAGCTTTCTGCAACAATAATAAATCGTTCCGGTGAATATCCAAGTGCATCAAGGTGTCCAGTCATGGCCTTGTTCATGGGTGGAGGGCCACACCTCAAAACCTACATGATATATGTAGCAATATACATAAATCGTTCGGAGATTTCAGGCATTCAGCGAAAAAAATGGTAAAGAAACAAGTAATATACCCGGATGTTCGGTGCTGGTGCAAGACAATGGGTTTGAATCATTTCCTTCGATACAAAGCCGACACCACCATCCCACACTTCAGGAGGCTAAGGAAACAACACCATAATGTAGTTTGTTAGCCAAAAAAAAAAAAAAGCCGACTGTAGCCTCCAGCAATCATCCCGAATACTCTAACTTCACTGGCTTGATACCTGAACCGCCCCTGAAAGAAATAATTCACAGAACAACAACATAAGGAAATGAAAGGCGAAAATCGGTGCTAACATATGGACGAAGATCGGTGGGGGAAATCGATTTGGGGGATTTTGGTATGGGGATTTTGAGAAACCGATATAGGGAATTTTTGGGGACTTAGGAAATTTAGGGTTTGAGAAATAAAAATCGGGCTTAGTTTTTTAGCAGAGAAAAAAAGACGTCGTTTCTGGTATGAAAGTTTTCGGCATTTTTAAAACGCCACTATAGCTTATTTTTTGCGGCGTTTTTACAAAAAAACCACTATAGCTCTATTTTTATGGCATTTTTTTACAAAACTGCCACTATTACACAATTTTAATTTTTTTTCCATTTTTGAGTATTGAACTTTTAATTTTAATTTTTTAATTTTAATTTTAATTTTAATTTTAACCTATATTTTTCTATGTTTTTTCTTTCAAAATTTTTGTGCTGATATTATCATTTTTTGAATTTTTATTTTTATTATATTTTGAGTATTGAACTTTTAACTAAAATATTAAATATTAAGTTTTTAATTTTTTAATTTTTTATCATTAAATTTTAAAATTTAATTACCATTATCAACTCTTTTAGGAATTTCTTTTTTCTTTCTTTTTACATCAACATTATTCTTTTAAGTATGGTATGCATTAGTTGTTTAGATTTTTATATAAATGGCATTTAATTATATGTATACACCTAAATTTTGATATAGATACATCTCAGAATTATATATGAATTTTGATTTAATGTGTAATTCTAGATGTGAAATTCTAATTGTGGTTTAAATCTATAGTTGAAACTTTAATTTTGATTTAATCATACACATTATTTTAAAATATAATTATACATCAATATATTTTTATATTGAATAAATATAAATTTTTATGTATGCAATATATAAATAAAAAATGATGTTAATTATATCAATAATTGTGTTAATATTTTACAAGATCTAGATCAAATTAAAGTTCATGTATACAATTGCACACTAAACCATTGTTCATGTATGCTTTTGGGATTTAACCCATTTTGATATATATATATATATATATATATATTTAAAATAATAATTTACATTTATCTTATTTTGATTTATATTCTAAAAAATCCAAGATTAATCCCTAAATCATAAACCTTAGACCCTAAATATTATACCATATCCCACAAACACCAAACCCTAAACCCCAAACTCAAAACCCCAAACCATAAATCCTAGACCATAAAACTCAAACTCTAAACTCTAAACCGCAAACCTTAAACCATAATCCGAGACCAAATTTTTGGGAATTCATGTGGCCAATGTTAGTGTAGTACAAAACATATATTTTATATTCTTATATTAAATAATATGGGTGTAGTACAAAATAGCATGAACCTCAGTAAATTCCAAATGTTTTTCGGTTTTCAAACAGTATCAATTAAACCTTAAACCCCAAATCCAAACTATAAAACCCTAAACTATAAAACATAAACCCTTAACCCAAAATAATAAACATTATATCATAAACTCTAAAACTCTAAACTATAGACATTAAACCTTAAATTCTAAACCCTAGAATAAATTTTTTTTGCGGCGTTTTTACGGAAGCGCCGCTAATGCTCAGACCTTTTGCGGCGTTTTTACGGAAGCGCCGCTAATGCTCAGATCTTTAGCGGCGTTTTTATGGAAGCGCTGTTAATGCTCAGATCTTTAGCGGCGTTTTCCCAAAAGCGCCGCTAATGCTCAGATCTTTAGCGGCGTTTGGGCCAAAAACACCGCTATTGCTCAACTTTTTGCGGCGTTTTCTTTCAAACGCCGCTAATGTATAATATTTGCGTCGTTTTTTATTAAAACGCCACTAAAAACGCCGCTAAAAGTCTGTTTTGGTGTAGTGTCAAGATTGTGTTGTTGTTTTGGAAATTAGATCTTCGATTGATTATGGTTTGAATGTTGTATTTATAATAGCTATTTTCAAGGAGTTACTTTGTATTCACTTTGTTTCTATGCAAGCAAGCCAAAATTGATATATGCTTTGAGGCTTGTCTAGGTTATGTATGAGAGCTTATTGAGTGCACTCTATTCTATTCATTGAGGAACTATTTTGTGAGAGAGTGCAAACTGTTATTATAAACATTGTTGAGTGTTTACTGCCCAAGTTCTCAAGGGAGGATTTGGAGGTGAGTGCTTTAGTCTTTAGATACAAAGGTGAGATCTCTATACTTGGGGAGTGATAGAGTGTGAATCATTTGTATTTGTAAACAAAGATAATGAAAATACTTACTGAGTTAAGCTCCATAGATGTAGGGAAATAGAACTATGTAAACAAATCCTTGGTGTTATTTTTTATTTTGTTTGCATAGTTTTCGCTGTGCAAGTTGCAGTGGCCATTGCAGTCTAGCACTTCCATTGCAGATTTCATTTTAAGCAAACAAACAACTTAACGTATCAACAATTTTTTTTTTATATTATGTTATTTTTGTTTTCCACATGTTTATGTCTATTTTATTTTTAAACATTAACATCTCTATAATCATATGACATAATCTATGTAACACCCCAAATCCCGACCCAGAAGTTTCGACCGGATTTCGAAGGTCACATTGGCCACCAAAATGGCCCAACATAAAACAATGACCAAAATTTTAACTTTCTATTTGGAAAATAGTTTTCTTCTCATGTTGAACAAAAATTCGTAGTTATCCTTTCTTACATACCAAATATTAGTTTTCTCGTAGCTTAAAGAAGTTAAAAACCAATTTACGAAAGCCCTAATCGATTTGCAAATGTTTCATAATTAAGAATTTGATAGCCAGAGTTCCAAAACTAGTGACATGCACAAAATCTCAATTTAAGCTCAAAACCAGAATAAAACCATACCATAGTTCTTATAAAAATTAAATTATAGTCCGAAAGATATTAGTTTATTAAAACTTATGAAAGACTTTATTTAATCAAAGCAAAACGTGTCATTCCAAGATTTTCGTCTTGCCGAGTCCAACATCTAAACTTAAGGGTTACCTGAAAAGGAGAAAACTAAGGGGTTGAGCTATAAAGCTCAGTGTGTCTTAAAATAAACATAAAAGTAGATTCGAACAGAAACAAATTAATGCGGCATCACAATAGTTCAGACTTATAGAAACAAAATTCGAATCACACTCAGATATCATACAGATTACTGTATCATAGTACTTTACACTAACGAGAAAGCGACTATCATAATCAAATGTAGAATGGCGAACAACCTGCCTAACCAAATGCTACACACCATCTCTACAAATCCCACACACACACCAATAAGGGTATACTAAACCCTTTCCAACCTTTACACACCAATATTGTGTAACACCCCTAACCCGTATCCGTCGCCAGATTAGGGTTAAGAGGCGTTACCGGATAAACAAAATCTTTTACAGACATTTCACACTATAATCCATCTAATTCAATCAAAATGTCCCTTTTAAAGGTCAACAAGACCTTAAGCATGCTTTAGAATGGGGCCGGGACTAAACCAAACACATACGAAAATTTTCGGAAATCTAAATTTTTTTTCTAAGTTACAAAGGTCACACACCCGTGTGGGTAGGCCATGTGCCTCCCACGGCCTCAGACACGCCCGTGTGTCTAAGCCGTGTCAAAACAGAGCATACATACTGACTTGTCCACACAGCCGTGGACACGCCCGTGTGCCTCACCCGTGGTCGATCCTGACTTGCACCACACGGCCAGTCACACGCCGGTGTGTCTAGCCAGTGGTCGATCTTGACTTGTTTTGAATTACAACCACGAGGGACACAGTCGAGCCACACGCCTATGTGCTCAACCGTGTGGGCAAATATAGGCCAATTTCAAGGTCAAAATGCCACACACACTTGAGTTATCTCTACAAGCTCAAACAAGCATTATTCCATACACAATTGGCATCCAAAATCATGTCATAAGATCAACATATCATCTCATTTAATCTTATCTATATTCATGCCAACTTGTATACCAAATTGCACAACTAAATCACATGTATAGCCAAGCATGATACATCCACATCTTACCTTTCATATAACCATTTCATTGATCAAACATACATACTCATATTTCAACCATATGCATACCACAATTTTGACAATTTCATAAACATATAATCATACCAAAACCAACTTCATATGGTATAGCATCACATACCAAAACACAATCACTTATCTAGCTATATCACATGGCTATATACACCTATCTCAACGCATTTCTAAAACAACTAGCCTATACATGCCATATTTAATAAATACATTTTCAAAAGGTACCAAAATGAGCTTAGGTAGTGTGATGACGATCCTCGACAGTCCCGAGCCTTCAGTAGCTTTGACGATCTATAAAACAAAACAAACACACACAAAGTAAGCTTTCAAAAGCTTAGTAAGCCATATACAAATAAACTTAGCATATAAGCATTCAAAACATATAGTCAATATGGATTCACTAATAGCTCAATTGCATAAACATAATTCTTCTTGGCACATTTACTTAGCTATTCATCTTTTAATCTTGCATATCACCATATACTTTATTGGATCATAGCTTGTCCATTCATGTAACACATTTTACTTCCTCGTATCCAAATACATAACTCATCTAGGTAAGTTCATGAATATACTTACCTTTTTATACACACAATGTGTATATAACAAACGTACCTGAAACGGATATACAAATCACATAGTCATTCGCTTCTCTGACTTGCCCGTTGAACCGTTTGGAACTAAATAGGATACTCAGAGTGCTCGGAATAGTCGTACAATGCCAACGTCTCAGACATGGTCTTACATGTAACCAGGTATCGATGCCATTGTCCCAGACAAGGTCTTACACGAATCATTACGGTGCCTATGTCCTAGACATGGTCTTACACGTAAATATCATATCGATGCCAACGTCCCAGACGTGGTCTTACACGAACTCTCAAATCAATGCCAACGTCCTAGACGTGGTCTTACATGATATCACATATCGGATACCTATGTCATGACATACGTTATCCTATATATTCCTAGGTTCGTACGGGACTTCTCGGACATCAGTAACTTGTCGACATAATCCTTGGATTTCACATACATCTCATCTCGAGCATAATCATAGCAACCAAATTTCATAGATACATAAATAACTCAATTCAAATACATTTATTTGTATATCGACTTACCTCAGATTCGGATAATCGATCGGATTCGGTTATTCGACTACTTTTGATTTCCAGCGATCTAAGTCTGTTTTCTCCGGTTCTTGATCTATACATATTCAAATTTAACCCTTTTATTCACCAACACATTCAATTCAATCCAAAAACACATATTTAGGAAAATTTGCAAATTAGCCCTCACGTTTTCATATTTGGACATTTTAGTCCCTATTTCACAAAATCACAAAATACACAAAATTACCATATACCCATGCTTAGTCGAATACTCATATATTTCATACAAATCCCTAAATTTCATTTATTTCACAATTTAGTCCCTCAAAATACTATTTTCTCAATTAAGTCCAAAATACTCAAATTCATCAAAAACTCAAAGACAAACTATGTTAGTCAAACACATATATTTCATATTTCATCCTCAAACATCATAAAACTCATGAATTCATCAATGGTTTATTTCAAAAACATCATCAATTCACAAAATCGAGACATGGGTTTCAAAGTATTCGAAGCAACGATTACAAAAACATAGAAATTATCAAAAACGGATCAAAACTAACCTTGAATCAAACCAAAACCATGGTCGAAACCCTTGCTTGCTCTTTTCTTTATTTTATTTGATGTTTTCGGTCAAGAGGATGAGTAAATGGCCATTTCTAATGTTTTGTTTTATTTTATTATCATTATTAATCAATTTACAACATTAACCTTATGAATAAACATATAAAACATATAATTATAAGGCCATTAATGTCCTTTAACCATGCACTATCCTTTAAAATCGTTTAATTGCCTCATAAGGCCACTCCATTTAAAAGCCAACCCAAATAAGCACATTAACATATAGTATGTCACTTTTACCTTTTATGCAATTTAATCCCTTTTTTCAAATTAAGCACACAAACGAACAAATTAATTCACGGAACTTTAACACATGCTTAATCACATATAGCAAACACAGAAAATAATATTAAAATGTTTTTCTGACTCAGATTTGTGGTCCCGAAACCACTATTCCGACTAGGATGTAAACTAGACTATTACATATTGAGTTATGATGGACCCATCCAACCGAAACACACCATGAAGTGGACGTATGTCACTTGTATTAATACAGATTTATGACTAAAAAAATATAAGTATGCATTTTAACTGCCAAATCAAACTTCCTTCCCTTCATAAGCATATCCCCACTACAAATGCAATGCAAACAGATATACAAAATCAGATACACTCATTTTCAGCTTCCACATTTGATAACCATGTTTGCAAATCAGTTCAGTTTAGTAGAATCAAAATCAGTCATACTCATATTCAGTTACAAGATAGTGGAAACAAAAGTACATAGTTTCTAATTATCATATCCAACCATTTTCATATACCGAGTTTAATGTACCACATCATAAAAACAATTTATGCGACATCAAAACTAAATCATATGAACGTATATATAAAAAGTATTCTAAGAGTAATATGTCCTTCGGAGACCTTCTACAAACAATATTAGTGTCCTGAATACTTCTTTAAAGGCTTAAACATACAAGGGACTACTCAAGAACTAAAATGAATCACTTAGGAAAAACAGTGGAAAAACTACAAAAATAGGACCACACGACCCTGTGGCCAGGCTTTGTGGAAGGCTCCAGACTGTGTGATAGGGATACATGACCGTGAGACTTAAGGAGACGCTTGTGTGACTGAGATACACAATCCTGTGACTGTGATACACGATCGTGTGACTGGGTTACACAGCCGTGTGGGCAGATTGTGTAACTCTCTGCCTCGTGTGGCAATTTCACAAGTACGAAACAGGGGAGACACGGTCGTGTCTTAGGCCGTATGACACCTCTCCAGGTCGTGTGCGATCTATAAAATTCTTAACTGAGGTTAGACGGCCGTGTGGTCACCCATGTAACCAACCCTAGGCTGTGTGACTCGAAAACTTGCCTAATTTCTTAGGCGACACACGGTCGTGTGGACCGCCCGTGTGCCTCAAAAACCACCATAATCCTTGCTGTAAAACACAAAAATTAACCACAAACATCATCCCTAATTACTTCAAGAAACACACCAGAAAGACGATTCTCACGTACAAATGATTAACAGTTACACCTCAATTAAACTGATCTGAGAACTCAATTTTACAAACACACTAAACCTATAAGAAAATCGGTTTGAACCATATACAAAAATCAAAGAAACCAATGTAAATCTCAAGAAATCAGCACCACACTTACCCGATTCGAAACTTGAGTGAACAAAAAGCAATTTTGAGGAGCGATAATTAACAATAATGATGTTGAAATCAAAAGGAAAAATTGAAGAACAAATGGAAAGAAAAAGAACATTGAAAACAGAGAGAAAATGTAAAAGCCAAAAGAGTGAAAATCTAAAATTAGGGAAAAAAAAAACTAATGTGAAAAGAAGTGGAAGCGTGAGAGAAATTCTAAGAATTTTCATTTTTCAAAAATATAAAATAGACAAAATAATATTTAACAAAATCCTATCAAATTTTTCAGAATTAGAACAAAAAGGAATTTCCCCTAAGCATACACAAAGAGTCAACCCAAAACCTTAAGGTAAACTACCTCTTAACCACTGAACTAACAAACTCATTATACTCTCCAAATGGCAAAACTAACTTAAAGGTCTATTTGAATCACTAACCCAACCAATAAACCTTAATTCTTATAACCCCAATTTCAGGGTGTGACAATCTATATTGTTATTTTAAAAATATATATTTATTATTAAAATATTAAGTTTTTTTAGTTTATTTTAACACAATTGTATTCTTATTTTAATATAAAACAATGTCTATTCATATTTTGATAGAATATAATTTTTAAATATATATATAAATATGTAAAAATAATTTATCACTATATAAAATTTTCATATTAATGTCTTTAAATAATTATTTTCTATTGTTATCTCATTACTACAACTGCATTAGAATCTAAATACATATGTTACTATTGATTTTAATGTCACTATTACAATATTCAATCTTACTAACTAATCCTACCATTATTTTTATTTTAAATATTATTGAAGTTAATCAATGAAAACCTAATTTTTTTAAGAACATACCTCTAAATCTTATCCAATAAGGTACCCATTAAGCAGGGCCATGTTCGACTCCAAACCTTTTTGTATAACCCTTCTATCATATTTACAGAAAAAATAGACTTTCCTAACCATCTACGACTTTGAGCACTACAAATATTAATTACCTTTGACTTTTATCACCGATATTCATATAACAAAGTTATACCATTAAATAAAAGGAGAGTAATTCACTCACATCAATATAAAACTAAAATAATTTTACATTTTTCATAACTTTTTATGGGAATAATTCAACAGTTAAATTTATTAAAATATTTGTACTTGTCAAATATGTAAATATTTTAATCGATCTGATAACTTTATTATATGATATAAAATATTAATGATTGATTTTTTTAATATAAAATGAATAATTTAAAATTTAAAATTAGTGTGAAAACATAAAAGATCATATCTCTCCATTACAACAAATAAACTGGCACGTGGAACATATATCAATTAAACAAAAATGGAAAATGAAATTAAAAAAGAAGCATCACTCGGCCTGACTTTCAATTAGCAGCAAATAACGGCTGCGCTATGTAAAGTTGCGGAGGTGTGAGAGTGTAGCTCAAGTAAATAGCTTCCTTCCTACGCAACGCGTCACTGCTGAGTTAAAAAGGGGAGGGGTTTTATTAAGGGTTGGCAAAGTCAAACGTCAAAATCAAACAGTTGGATGAAAGAGTAGGTATGAATCAGCTGTCCCCATCTCTATCTCTTTGAAAAGTACAACGACAGCATGCCTTTTGACTTGCAACGCCAACGGTATTTCATGTTCCCCGCGTGACGCCGTGGCTCGCGTCACTCTTTATTAAACCCCCTTTCCACATTCTTCAATCATCTCCTCTTATTTATTTGTTAACTAACCATAATAATAACAAACCATTTCTCCTCCTCAAATACAACTGCAATTCCAAACCTCCCAATTATTTTACTTCTCTATATATTTTTCTCTAACAATCCATCCATCCATCCATGCCATGGGTGCCTGTTTCTCTTACGAAAACCCTGAATTTTCAGAATCTGGGTCTCGCCCAACAGCTCATGTTGTTTCCCTCAACGGTGATCTTCATAAATATAATCCCCCGGTCTGCGTCTCTCAGGTTCTTCACGCCGAAGCCTCCTCCTCCTCCTCCTCTTCTTCTTCCTCCTCCATCTTCCTTTGCAACTCGGATAGCTTATCTTACGACGATTACGTTCCGGCCTTGAATGCGGACCATCAACTGCAACCCAATCAGATATACTTCGTGCTTCCCGTTTCCAAGCTTCAGCAGCGATTGGCTTCCAAGGATATGGCCGCTTTGGCCGTCAAAGCCAGCGTTGCTATCCAGAATGACTCTAGAAACGATTCTAATCGGCGCAAGAAGGCCCGAATTAACCCTGTGATGGTGGTAGCTCAATCTGTTGTTGATCCTGTTGGCGCTTCTACCGCATCAGCCCCAAACCCCAGCAGCACCAAGTCCTTTACCAAGCCCCAGACTCAACCTCAGCCAGCTGGGATGTCAAGATCTGCTTCTTTTAGAAAATTGCAGCGATACACATCCAGACGAGCCAAATTGGCCGTTCGTTCTTTTAAGCTAAGGCTGTCCACTATTTACGAAGGCTCCGTTCTGTAATCTACCTACCCGGATCCACCTTTCAAGTTGTTAATTTTCCATGAGCCCCCAATGTAACATATTATACATACATACATATATCTATTATATTCAAAACTTCCCTGTCCTGTATAAAAACTGAGATCGAGAGTGTCATTTTTTTATTGAGTTAACCGGAGATTCCATTAATCATCATTCTCGCATGATTTTTTTTTGGGTTTTTTTCATCTTGATATTTCATTTATTCTCAACTTGTATGTAATATTGAGAGAGAAGGCCGGAAGCATATATTTGGAGGTATAAAATCATCAAAAAGAAAATGGAACATTACGTCTACAATCCAAAGGCTCAAGGGGCGGTCTCAATTGTTTATCTGTTTTGAACAAGTGAAAACGGAATTGCTTTAAATTATAATTATGTTTTTGTTTAAATGCGGATATCCTACCGGTTCTACCCGAATCCAATGGTTATTTGTAAATGGATTTGACCTTAGCTTGTCATAGAGAGGCCCTCCAAAGTTTTCATGAAACGGCTGAAATAAACCCACTGCTAATTTGGGCCATTCAGCTCCCATATTCCACTCATCTACCCACCCATCATTCTCAATACTGATAGTATGGACTTTTCTGTTTTGTTAATGGAGGTTTTTTCTTTTGTCCATTGCTTCATCCATTTGTCCTTAGATGAAAATATTGATACTCCAATCGTTAATATTGGATTGATTAATAATAGTTTTCTCTTTTCAAGCCTTTGATTTAGAAAATCATATTAATTGATCGGTGGACGATGACAAATATCTATCCAACTCTGTGTGTGTGTAGAATTAAACTATCTAGCTAGTGAAGTAAGCCAATATGAGCTTGTTACTCTACTTCATTTCTTATATTCATCAAGTCTTTTTGTATGGGAAGAAGTTGAAAAAAAAAACCAACTTAAAGGATTTAATTAGTAGAATGGAAAGAAAATTAGAAAGATAGAAAATTGAAAGAGTAGAAAAATAAAAGAATAGAAAATATTTTTTTCCATAAATATAATATGATTGTGTTTAACCAAAACAACCAAGATCATACAAGCACACAGCTGTGTCACTTACCTGTGTGTGCTAAAATATGTCTTTTAAATTAAGCCACATAATCAATTCTTACTTCTGCCATAAACAAGCATTTTAACATTCATTAGACTTGTTTATAATGCATCAAAATAGACCCAAAATACAACTTATAAAACAACCTTAAGTGCACTGGCCAAAAAAAAAAAAAAAAAAACCAAAGTGTCTAACTAATATGTCAGAATTGGCACCTCAATTCAACAATTCACAAGCAAACCATTCATCATCAAACATACCAAATATTCGTACCTAACTACAACCACATTATCATCATTCCAAATGCCAATATTTCATCAAACAACGTTCACTAAAATACCAATTCATGCCACAACAAGCCACTACACATTAATGTTTAACATTACACATAATTCACATGAAAATGGCACAAAACATAATTTTCAATTTCACATTATATAACCGTTTACACCTATTTACATGCCACTTATAACTGGGCCAAATTGAGCAAAAGTCTACCAAAAGAGTTGGTGGATGGTATGAGCTCCGGAGACGATCCAATCAACAACACGTTTTTCAACAATCTACAAGGAAGAAAATTTAAATGAAGGTAAGTTTATTTAAGCTTAGTAAGTTCATATGAAATTAAACACAACGTACCTGACAATTCATATTTTAACTAATGAAAATAACATATAGACATATTATTCCATTGTCACCTTACACATTTCATGAAATAGCCAAATTGGTCAATACATCATTCCATACATATAAATAACATAATATGCATAGCAACCATATTCAATTCATAGCTAACATTTTCATTCAAATACATCTTTTATCTCAATTCAATTTCATACCTAGTTTTGCTCGGGGAACTATAGTAAATTAACCTTGGATACTTGGGATAGCTTTGCTCACACGAGCCATAATTAAGGACATTAACCATTACTCGATGTTGCTCACACGAGCTGTGGAGAATCTGCAACAAATGCTAGATCTCAGCCATCGGTAAGGTATCCATCACCAATACATAATACCTTATAAGATATAAACACCGACACATAGTGCCTGATACAACATGAATACTGGTACAAAGTACCTGATATTATAGTCACGATACATAGTATCTGATATAATGAAATCATCTGTACAAAGTACATGATACATTAAACCCTAATGACATGTCATTTGTATCCTAATCATTCACTAAGTTCGCAGGGGCCTTTAACCAATTTCCATATACTTCCCATATATATATAACATCGTCTCATATAACAACATGATCCAATTAACATTCCATTTCATCTCTCTATTCATTCCAAACACATAAATATCATATTTTGCAATTAAATCATTCAATCTAAATTTCAGTATTTATTTCAAACCAATCATACAAATACGTATATACATAATAAAAACATGAATAAGTATTAATCAAAATGAACCTAATACGAACTTACCTAACCAAAACAGCAACGAATATAACACCGAGGACTATTCAACATTTTTTTCCTTTTTCACGGTTATCGATTGGTTAATTCGTTTCTTGATCTATATAATAATTTAATTCAATTATAAACTCCAAATACCTTATAATGTCTAAACATATGCATATAACCTTTTAATAACATTTTACAACATTTACCTAAATTTTTACCTTTTATACAATTTAGTCTCAATTACTAAAACTATTATATCTTCCCCAATTAGACATCATTTTATGATCCAATTTTCACATTCTTCCTTCTAAGACTCTCTAATATTCATATTTATAAAAAAAATCATGATAGTTTTCATCAACTTTTCATTTTAGTCCCTAAATGCAAAACTAACAAAAATCACTTTACAAAATAATCATATTTCATTATAAAACTTCAAACCCAACCATTAACATCCAAAAGGCTTTAAAAAAATGGTAAATTTTCAAGTATTACAAAATAGTCCTTGGGCTAGTTAGATTAAGCTACAACGATCTAAAAAATATAAAATTTACTAAAAATGGCTTGAAAAACATACCATCCATGAAGAAAGAAGATTGGTTTATTCTCTCCTACCCTAACAATGGTGTTTTCGGTTCAAGGAAGAAAAATCAAGAAGATAATGGTTTGGTTTCTTTTCTTTAAGATTATTATTTACTTAATTACTAAATTACCCTTGTAATTACTTAAAAATTCCCACCCAAAATCATGCATAAACTGTCCATAATTAATTATAAGTGTCTAATTTTGTAACACCCCTAACCCGTATCCGTCGTCGGAATAGGGTTACAGAGTATTATCGTAGTTCACTGAACATTCTCATGCAATTTGTATTAAACATACTATTCATACTCCAAATTTTTCTTATTGTCCCTTGAATGGGTCCTCAAGGCCCAAAACGAGTATTAGAATCGAATCAAGACTTAACGGAAACCTCTATGAATTTTTTTCAAAATTACAAAATTTTTCTAACGTACAGGGCTCACACGCCCGTGTGGTCCAAGGGACACGCTCGTGTGACCCTGGGACAGGCCCGTGCTACAGGCCGTGTCCGATTTAGGGTGCTCTCAGACTTGCACCACACGGCCATTCCACACGCTTGTGTGCTAGGCCGTGTGGATAATTAATTTAATTCGAATTAGGTGCAGGTTTCACACGGCCAAGACACACCCCCGTGTTCTAGGTCGTGTCTCCCACACGGCTGAGACACACGCCCGTGTCTCTGCCCATGTGTTCAATTCTGAGCATTCTATTTTCTCAAATTTAAGGTGCAGGGGACACACGGCCTAACTACACGTCATGTACTTGCCCGTGTGTCACACACGGCCTAGACACACGCCCGTGTGTCTACCAGTGTAGACAAAATGAAACCATTTCTTAGCTTCATTTTCTTACCTAATTTTGCCCACAACCTACACCAATACTTGCATGTATATACCAGCCAATTCAAGCATTAAAATCAAGCCTAAACTAACATCTATCTTGGCATAATATCACATGCAATTCATGTTTATAATCATACTTTTAGTGCATATTCAAGATAAACATACTCTATTCATCCACATTTAACACATAAGCATTACTAGTCATTCCAATGGCTAGATTACAAAACATCACTTATAAGTCATAATTTGGCCAAATAAGTTTATACATGTCATTATACCAAAATGAGATTTCTAAGTATACCAAAAAGGAGATAGTGGATAGTGTGATTATGCTCCGACCGATCCTCCAACCTTCGCCAGCTTACGAGCATTATAAAACAAGGGAAAATTAAACGGGGTAAGCATTTTCATGCTTAGTAAGTTCGTATAACGAAAAATAAACTTACCAGTTATATCTATTCAAACTAGCATACATAAACATACATTTCATCCATTATAGGTAGTTCACCTAAACATATACACTTAATCAAACAAGTTAGTCACATAACATCATATAAATATCAAGTAAACATAAATGAGCTCATTATATACAAACTTCCATTAATTCCACCTTTCCATATTTCGAGAGTCTTTCCCGTTGAACTAATGAAATTTTGATGGACATTCAGGTGATGTACATAAGGTATACATATGAATTATCCGTCAATTCGTATTCAGTATTACCTATTGGACATAAGTTCGAAGAGCACACTCTCGAGCCACATATTTTACAACAGGATTACCAGTCCAAGCTAAATCCCGATTTTCAACCAACGTTCACAAGAGTCATTTAGGATTGCCAGTTTAGGCTAAATCCTATTAATAACTTGTACTCTAAGAGCTTAATTAGGGTTACCCGTCCAGGCTAAACCCAATCTATAACATATGCTCAAGAGGCTTAAATTCAGGATTACTCATCCGGGCTAAATCCTATTTGTAACCTTTTCCATATTATACCCGTTTCAAGAAATCACCATAATCCATTGGATTTCAATATTCAACCGGGACATGATATTTTATCAATATTTCCAACTTGTAATTATTTATTTCATTATGTATATCACTACATACATATTATCACAATCACACATTTCAATTCAAACATTTTACCTTACCAAATTAAGTTACACGAACTTACCTTGACAATTGTTCGGGTTTGAATTCCAACTAATATGAAACTTTTTGTTTCCCTCGATCTAATTTTGTAGTTGGTCTTTTCGGGTCTATATAAGCAAATTTAATTATTAACTCATCATATTTTACATACATTTGCATTCTACTACATCCTAGGCAAAATTACTATTTTGCCCCTACTCTTTTTAAAAATTCCAATTTCGTCCCTAGGCTCAGAAAATGAAATTCATGCAATCTACTTCTATTTCCAAGCCTAACCAAAATTTAATAACAATTTTTATAGCACACGCATTTCACAAATTCCAAAATTTTCCATGGGTTTTACCACTTTTTTCATTTTAGTCCCTAAATCAAGTTTCCATGAAAAATTGCTTTGTAAAAGTTGTTTATCTATCAACTATATTTCATTTTTTGCCAAAAATTTCAAATTTCCATCATTTACATCCATGGCAAAAATTCTACACTTTGTTATCTTTTCAAATAAATCCCATAAATAGAAAGATTAGGCTATCCCGATTTTAAAAATATAAAAATCATTAAAAACGGGACATTATTTCAAACCTTTCTAAGCTTGAAAAGTTCTCTTCCTCTCTCCTAGGGTTTTGATAGAAAAATTGGGGAAGAAGATGAATATAAAAGATGATAATTTCTTTTTTTTCAATCATCTTTTAATTTTGTTGATTTTCGATTTAGTCCCTAGTCATTTCTAATTTTTTCCATGGATGAGTCACCAAGAAAAATCTACATACTTTTTTTAATGGTCTAATTACCATATAAGGACATATAGTTTTGAATTCCATAGCTATTTAATCCTTATAGCTACTAGAATTCAACTTTCGCATTTTATGCAATTTAATTCTTTGCCTAATTAACCACACAATCGATAAAATTTTCGTATCAAAATTTTCACATGACCTTCCTATCATAATACCAACCAAAAAGTAAAATAAAATATTATTTTTTGGGCTAGGATTTGTGGTCCCGAAACCATTGTTCCAATCTCACCGAAAATGGGCTGTTACAAATTTCCTTTTAGATCCCTAAACATTCAATAATCAAGCACTTTAATTAATAATAAGCAATACTAATTAACTTTTGTTATTTTTACGATTTAATCATTATACCATAATTAACTATTCAGACATCAAAAC
This sequence comes from Gossypium australe, assembly GCA_005393395.2. NCBI lineage: Eukaryota > Viridiplantae > Streptophyta > Magnoliopsida > Malvales > Malvaceae > Gossypium > Gossypium australe. The sequence goes on along the minus strand of CM016614.1, from coordinate 26,846,467 downwards.
TTCCGAACCAAACTTTAATATGACACTCTAATGACCTCGTAAATATTAAATAAATAATATTTACAGACTCATTTATCAAAATTGTGGTCCCAAAATCTCTGTTTTCGACATCACTTAAAATAGGTTGTTATAAAAGTTAATATAACACCCCTAGCCCGTCTCCGTCGCCCGATTAGGGTTACAAAGTATTACTAAACAATCAAAAACATTTGAATCTTAAATCATTCAATATTATAAACGCATAATAAACCATTCATATACATGCATGCTATCCCTAAATTATGCTCTCGAGGCCCTAAAAATAACATAGAAACAATTTGGGACCAATAAGAAATAGTTTGGAAAGTTTAGGAAACATATGCAAAATTTGCAAAACAAGGGTCACACGGCTGTGTGGTCAGGCATGTGCCTCACAAGGTTGAGACACACGCCCTGTCTCAGCCTGTGTCCTCACCCGTGTAACTCTCTGAGTAGGGTCACACGGCCGTGTCACATGCCCGTGTGCCAGGCCGTGTAACTCTCTAAATTGCCCAACACGCCCGTGTGCCAGGCTGTGTAACTCATTGACTTGCACCCTAAAAATATCATCAAATGACACATGACCATGTCACTATGCTGTGTGTATCACACGACTGAGTCACACGCCTGTGTCTCAGGCTGTGTGAACCCAAATGAACCTTAAATGTCAAGTTTACCATTTCAAGCTTACTTGGACCTTAAGTAATCCAATTACCAGGCAAAAACCCTATTTAAAATTACATTAAACAAGCTCAAAACATGCTAAATAAACCATCCTAAGTGCCTAACCAATGTACCCTCATTGGTACCACAAGTATTCACAATTTCACAACAAAATGAACTATCACCAACGCATGTAAATTCGCACAATCTAACCTTCAACCAATATGCCTGATAAACCATAAAAGTAACACATTTTAATCCCATGCTTAGCTTGTTTTTGGATGTTTATTTATACAATTATGTGAATTCGATGCTCCTAATCCTTTAAATTTGTATTTCTATACTTAAGTGAGCATAGGGAAGCAAAATGAGTGGAAAACGGGCCAAAACCAGACAAAACGGGCTATCTTAAGGATCCACACAGCCAAGCCAGAACCACACGGGTTGGATACAAGCCCATGTGCAAGCCGGTGTCAATCGCGAGCCATGCGAATTTTCACATGGCCTGGACACCCTCACACGAGCTGAGCACACGTCCGTGTCCCTGTCGCACCCTGCTTTGTTTTCACGTGGAAAAAGCTAATTTTTAGGGTTTCTAAGCCTTCTAAAATCTATAAATACACGCCAGAAGAAGACCGAAGGGGAGCATGTAGAGTAAAACGAGGAAATTACTCGAAGGAAGCCTTCGGAATCATCTCGGAAGCAGATCCACTCCAAGATTGAAGATCTCTATCAAGTTCTTTAGAAGTTTTTGGGTTCTTTATGTCTTGTTGTTTTCTTATTCCTAAAATGTTTTCCTTCTACGTTATGAACTAAACTCCCTAAATACCTAGGGAGGATGAAACTTATGATGAATCTTATTATTTAATCATCTGAATTACACGATAAATACTTGTTCTTGTTCTTGATTATGTGTTCTTAACCCTTGCTTTAATATTTTCAGGATATTAATTCAAGATTGATGTGCTTATTTAGTGGACCAAAAGTTCCTGTTTAAGATTAGATCTCGTGTAATTAAGCGGAGTTGATTGCAACCCTAAAAATAGGATGACATAAATCTGTCGGATTAGAGTCAAATCTAATAAGGGAATCCATAGATCGAGTTAATGCGACGATAGGGGTTTTAATTAGAAAGAGATTTCAATTAATCAACCTAGAGTCAATTTTTCTTAGTCTCGAAAGAGATATTAACATAATTTAGGGATTTCTACGGATCGAGACAAGTGAATAAATCGGTTAATTCAGAGTCAGAATAATAAGTGAAGTCTAGGTGGATTCTTCCTTGGGTATTGTATTTATTCATTGGTTTATTCGATTACTCTCTTCACTCTCTGTCGCGTTCATAGTTAATTAGTTAGTTAAATTTTAGATTAAAATAAATCCTCTTAATTATTATGCTAAATAATAAAAAGATAGTTATTACTAGTAATTTTAGTCCTTGAGGATACGATATTCTGGACTCATCAAAGCTATACTACTATTCGATAGGTGCACTTGCCTTTGTCGAAATATTAGTTAGTTCCAAGCCCATCAATGCCTATCATAGGCACCTCAATCACAACATTCCAATAACACATACCATAAATTTGCACTAGAACACCTTCTTTAGTTCACATACACCATATTAGGTTAACTACTTGCATTTAAGATCATACATTAAAGTTTTACATATCAAAATAATGAAATTGACAAAACAAGCCTATTACATGCCATATAATCCAAAATGAACGTTCCAAAAACTACCGAAAGCAGAAGGATAGTGTGACTTGAGTGTCGATCCGACTGTCCAACCTTCAAAGAATCTACAAGAACAGAAAATAACACAAATAAGCTCATTTAAAGCTTAGTAAGTTGACATACAAAAACGATAAATCTTACCAAAGTAATTCAATAAATCATTCAATAATAACTCAACTACATGTGTTCCCTGTCAATCAAATTCTCAACCCGGTGAATCCCATAGTTCAATTTAAGCTCAAATACATGTTATAACTATCAAAATCACTAAACAAGTTATGGTTCAGAGATGCACGATTTGATGAATGACTTATGGATATGAGTACATAGATATTTCACTCGAAACACGCCAATCGCTCCAAAGAGTTAAACCACTCGATAACACGTCAGATGCTCATAAGAGCTAGTCCAACCGAAAACACAATAAAACAGGGAGTATAACACGAGAGTTCGCAACAAATGCCGAACCTCGACCTAATCGGGAATATATATATATCACTCGACAACAATCTCCACTCCAATCCCCCTATAACAAGCCTTAATTCGATTGTACTCTATCACGCGTCCATCCGATTCAAGTATTGAAATTCATCAATATTTCTCAAACAACTATACATCAACAATAAAACAATTATAATTATTTTATCATATAATATCATCACACATTTCATATAAATATTAAATTGTAAACCGTACAACTTAGTTGGACTGAATTGTAGGAGTTGTAGACGTTCAGGGACTAATCCGCGATTTTTCTTTTTCCACGTATATCAACAGAGTCTTGATCTAAAATGTAAAATTTCTCAATTATCAGCTTACACTTCACCTTCCAATTTGCTTTACATTTTATACCCTTTTATTTTTTAAATTTACACAATTACCCCTAACTTTTACAACTTTTACAATTTAGTCCCTTAACCCATAAACCATCAAATTAATCATTTTCCTCAAGTCAACATTACATCAAAATATTATAGGCCCTTAAAGAGTCCCTATTAAACATCAAATTCACTATCAAGACTTGTAATTTTGACATTTTTACAATTAAATCCTTAAATCAAAATCTAACAAAAATCACTTCACAAAACCACCAAATACCACAATCAAATCTTCAAATACATAGTTAACATCAAAAATATTCAAGGATCATCAATGGAAACTTCTAAAAATTTTAACAGATTCAAAAATAAAGGTATAGACTAGTTGGACCTAGTTGCAACGATATCAAAAACATAAAAATTACAAGAAACAAGTACAAAAATCACTTACATGTGAAGCTTTATGTTTGGCCAAATTTGAAGCTCCAAAAATGGTGAATTTTATTTTTCAGTGGAAGAACTTGAAAAAGATGATAGCCAATTTTTTTTTATGATTACTAAATTACAAATTTACCCTTAGTTATAACAATTTAAAAGACTATAATCATCCATCAATAACCTTATGGACTAATTATTTCCTAAGTCCATTTTTATTTAATAATTAGACTATCAAGTCAATAAAATTCAATAATTACTAAGTTTAGCACCTTTTTCAATTTAGTCCTTTCTCATTAATTAGCTATCTAAACGTTAATATTTCTTAACCAAATTTTAATACGACTCTAATGACTCTGTAAATATTCTATAAATAATATTTATGAGTCAACACGATAGAAATTTATGGTCCCGAAACTACTATTCCGTCACTATTAAAAATTGAGCTGTTACAATTAAGTTGAATTTTGTATGAACATACTAAGTATTCATTATGCTTACCATTGTCTTTTTTACTCTATAGTTTGTTGATTGTGGAGCATGTCGATCATATCACCTTGAAGTTCACACTATCCGTCTCTTAATTTGGGTAGTCTTTTAATCATTTAAGCTCGGTTATATGTGGCATGTACTAGGAATTGTTATGCTACTTTTTAATGTTAAGTTTGATTTGAGTTCTTAGTTCATAATGAACTTGTGATGTATATGTCAAGTTATGTACATATATATATGTGTATATTTTGATAATATGTTTTGTTATGTATGTTTGGCACTTAGAGATATATAATTGAGCATGAACTGCGTTTATGTTATAAATGGTGGATTGGCTTGTAATGATATAAGTAGGTTGAGATGAATTGGTGCCAAATGTGTCATATTGGTTTAGATGTTTAGGAGCATGTTTATGTGATATGATTTGTTTTGAATTTGGTATGTTTTGAACATGTATAAATGGTGTTAAGTGAATTCTTTTGACCTATTTGCAAGGTGGATTTGAAACAAGTACCAAATAAGCTATTTTTGCACCAAGCAGATTCCTCGTCCTGACATCGTTTTCCTCTTATCACAACGTCAGCCAACAGTTTGTGACGTCCCGTTGTCAAGTGGCCCAATGTCATGACGTGATATACTATTTTGGCGACGTCATGACATGGGGGAAGTCTCGTCGTGACGTCATTCTAAAGTTTCGAAATCTTTGCAGTTTGGTCTTTGTTCAATCACGGGTCAACTTTGAGTTTACGAAAGCTTGTATAAAGCTTGAGAAAAGTTTAAATTTGTACTGAATGACTTATATGATAGTAGTTAATGATTTTTTATTCGAATTATCTGTTAAATGTCTATAATTGTTTCATTTTGCACTGTAGCATTCTGTAGCTCAATTTCGGCAATAGGGACGGGTGATGGGTGTTACAAGGCAGTCCACTTAATCGTGCAATTTTGTTTTAAGTCCAACTTCTTAATTTATGGAAAGCATGTTGGTGTTAACTGTTTCATTTCTCATTTTTGCATCAATTAAGTACCTAAAACAAGCACTATTTAGAAATTAAGTCCCTAATGGCATATAATTTCCATTTTATTCATGAAAAACATGAAAATAAAAAAACTAAAACTAAGCATGAAATATATTAAATACAGAAAAGTAATAAAAGACACTAGAAAGTACTTGAAAATAAGGCCTTTAAGTACTTTAAAGAGCTTAATTTGACGCATCAAAATACAGTAGATCAAACTCTCTCACACTTAAGTCATTGCTTATCCTCAAGCAAACACATAAAATATACATAAGACGACCATTGGAATATGTTGAACAATAAGAAGCGTGGCAATCCAATATTGAATTTATACAAGACCTATCCACATGCAACTTAAAATTGATGTTTAGCTAACTTAAGTACTCCTATAATAAATCTACCTAGTTCACTATGTTAAAAAACTAACAAACTTAGAGGCAATTTAAATGAATAAATACTCAATTATGTTATCCATCAACATAAACTATATAAATACATAGTACACATAAAATGTGAATCAAAAGCATTCAATATGCTAATTATATACATGTCAAGAAGAATATGTACAGGAAATGTTTATGTCACATAGATCTTCTAGGCTTGTAACATTCTGAGGCTTAGGACAGTTTGAATTCAAAAGAAATAATAACTTAAAATGGTTCAAGCACTAGAAATAGTAAAGCACATGACATTTTTTTTTTCCTTTTCTTCCCAAATTTTGACCATTACGCTCACCCCCCGTATCTCTCCTTCTCTCTCCTCCCTTTTATCTCCAAATTATGGAGGATATGGTTCAATATTAGAAGGTACAAAACTAGCAAGTCTAAGTGCATTATGAAAATAAAATGACTTTTTAAGCTCGAAGATATTTCATCGTTTAAGCACATTCCACTCACATTGGTTTTAACACGTTCTATGCTTTTATTCACTCACTAAGTTTTTGTACTCTTACATTGCTTTTGTTCACTCACAAATTTAAGCACATTTTAGCAAGAGTTTATACCTACCATATTGAACCATTTCTTCACTTTTTTCACTCAAATACACATTTTTGAAACCACCATCATGTATATACCTAACCCTCAATATTCATGGCCCAACGTCCATTTCTTAGTGAAAATCAAATATAGGACATTTCATAATGAAGCCTAGAAATTCAAGAGCCCTTTTTGCATGTTCCTTTTCTTGGTTGAAAGTTTGGGCTTTTTAAGTTTTGAGTTCTCTCACTTTCTTTTCTTCTTCTTCTTCTTCTTCTTTTTCTTCTTCTTCTTCTTCTTCTTCATTTCTCTCTTCTATTTCGAATTGCAGAGAGAGTTTCAAAAAAATTTTGTTTCGATGTTTTCTCTATATTTCTTGTTTTTCTGCACATTTCTTGATTCAAATGGTTTCTTAAACTTAACATGTTTTGGCTTTTGTGTTGTAATAGGGGAAGAAGGAAGTATTTCTTTAATTCAATTTAATTTGATTTGATTTGATTTGTAGTTCTCTTTTCTTAAATATGATCTATTTTAGTACTTGAAGTTAATTTTTTTTGGGATTTGCAAAGGAAAGAAGGTGTGAGTATATATTTTAATTAATTTGTGCCCTTATTTAATTGTAATAAGTTTGATGATTTGGTTGTATTTTAAGAAAAAATGAGATTTTTTTTAATTTTGAAACTTTCAATTTAGAATTCTTTATATGTTAAAAATCTCAAGTTGTTATTCTATTTTCTTGTCATGGCATTCAATACTATCAAGATTTACTAAGGAAAATACATTGTCTTCCGTTGAAGAACTAATCATCTAATTTGCAAAGTTTTGATTTGTTTTACTATGAAAAGAAAGGTTTGCAGGTTAAAGTTTCAATTTGTGTTAATTTGAGTTCATAAGCCAGAACAGCTAATGGAATTAAAAGAATATTAATATCACTTTCTAAAAATTATTAAAAAAATCATTAAGAGTTATTTAATCTAAGTCCTTTGTATATTTTCAACAAAGAAAACAAAATACTTTCCATTATTTGAAATTTAATCTTTTTCTTAAACAATTTTATCATATATTCTGGTTATCTTTGCCCCTTTTTGACACAATATCTAAAACTACCTATAGTACTTTCTTAACCCATAAATAAGAGGATAATGCGCTTCAGCGCACTCAAACTTACGTTCTACTGCATTGGCAACAATGTCCATGCCAATCGAGTTAATACTCAATCGACCAAATTCAATTATATATAAAAATTTTAATCTCTTGCATTAGCAATAATATCCATGCTAATCGAGCTAATACTCAATCGATCGTATATACAAATTTTAATCTACCACAAGTAAAATCACAATTTTATTTTTTTATAGATTAATCTTGAAAATAAAAAAATATTATATTTACTAAATTAGGGAAGCCCACTTATATAATTTATCCTAAAAAAATATTGAGGAAACTTACCCCATAATCCTTAAGATAGCTCCACCCTGAACAAGGCGACATTTGTAAGGGTACGATATCAGAGTTGTGCCCTTCATGGTGTTCAACTGCTCAATGGATCATTGAACTTGTAGGCATGTAACTATCCTTGATAAGGGTGTCTCATAATGGCTTTTATGTATTGACATGAATATTCGTAATGGTCCAGGTTGCTGCTTTATTATTACTCCCAATGGATCTGCAATTATAAATGATAATAACTGACCTAAATGATATCATCATCATCATCATTAATCAATTAATTACATCTGATTTCTATCTTAAGAGAAGCTTGCTTCTTTTTCTTTTTTTTTTTTTTTGAGCAAGAGTTGGTACGTGCGGGTAGTAAAAGCTTGAGACAGAAACGACTGATTGGGTCTAATCAGTGCCTCGTGCATGCTCATACATGCTGTCCTACTCTTTTTTCTACTGTAGCCCACTTTAACTTTATTGATGTGAGCCCTAGCCATAAATATCATCCTTTTTGTAGAGACTACGTTTTTCTTGTATATATATATATATATGTTGTCTGACCAGTTAATTTGTCAAAGCCAGTAGGTGCATGCGTAATGATTTAGGGGGACCAGGGGCTTCAATACGATAGATATACGGGTTTCTCTATCCGCTAATTAATGGAAACAAGTCGTCTCTGGACCAGGATTAAACCATAATTGGAGCGATAATGTTTAATTCTTTATTTGATATTTATTAAAGAGAGAGGGAGAGAGAGAAGAATTACGTGACCCTAAATTCATCATGAAAATGTATGTTATACGATACATTAGTATAGAGAGATGGAAGAGAAATTATATTCCGAAAAAGAAGAAATAATGTTTGTTGAATTATTAGTAGGGAGTAGGGACACGTGCGGTGCAAGGCATAAATCAATCAAATAAAAATGGTGATTGGATTGGCTACAAAAATTGTTGCTTAATAGTTTATATGTTTTATTACATTATTAAATTTAGACAGACAAAGCAGCATGGGTCATGGTGCATAATTTCTGGTATACTTTCACAATCCAACAGGCGATGGAGAGCATGAGGTTGGGTTGGAGGGATCAAATTTTCTGCATTTCACAATCACGCGCGCCATCATCCAAAGGCCGGGCCCCCCTTCCCCCTCGTGGGCACAATTATTGCCCACGATTGCAGCCCCCCACTCACCTTTTGCTTCATTATTTATTGCCTTCAAATTCCCCTCCTACTATCCCACATCGCCTTCACCTTCACCTTCACCTTCACCTTACACTATATTGATTGTAGCATGAGGATGATGATAGACTTGGGGAGCCAGAGAGGGCCTCTCCATATAACTACAATAGATATGGCAACCTCTGTGGAGTGTGGGCGGGAAGTTAGGTTCCGGCGATCCTTATGGTCCCTGGTGGAATGTATGGTCCCTTGTTGCGGCTTACCGCCTTCAACGTCAGGCACAGTTTCTAGCGACACGGAATCAAGCCATGGCTCAATCACTACTTCAACGTCAATTTCAACTTCAACATCAACCATCACGGGGACTTTCTTCGGGTACAGGAAGGGGCGCGTGAGCTTCTGCCTGCAGGATGACAGCCGAAGCTCTCCGCTTTTACTGTTGGAGTTGGGTGTCCCTACTGCATACCTTGCCAGAGAGATGCAGTACGGTCTGCTGAGGATAGCGCTGGAGTGCGACGACAAGAGCAAAGAGAGATGCGGGCTTTATAACGTCCCCGTTTGGTCCATGTACTGCAATGGAAGAAAGGTGGGGTTTGCCATTAAGAGGAAGATGAGCATCAATGATGCGGCGATGCTTAAGCTCATGCAGTCCGTGTCGGTGGGAGCCGGAGTTTTGCCGGTTTCTCCAAAGTGTGAAGAGGACGGGGAGCTGATGTATATGCGAGCTAGTTTCCAGAGGGTCATTGGCTCACCTCATTCCCACTCATTTCACATGCTTAATCCACTGGGTAGCACTGCTCAGGAACTCAGTATCTTCCTATTCAGATCCTGACATCTCTTTATGTATATATATCTTATTTTCGCACTCCTCCGATACTCTAATCAATTTCAAAAACTTAATTTTAAACCCAATTCCACCTTTGAGCCTCGGATTATGTTTTTGCTTATAGAAAAACACTAAAGAGGTTGAGTTGAGTTAAAGTGATAAAATAACCCAATATTTCTTAAGTAGAGTTTGGAAAAAAAGAATTCAACTCCAAATTTAATTGACACTTAATAATGTTATTTCTAAATATTGAAAATTGTAGAACATATATTGAATGGATAATAAATATTATTATTCCATATAGGATTATTGCAAAATTACTTTCTTGTCTTTTAAACAACTAATACAATAAAGAGTTAATCTATTTTAAACAACTAATACAATAAAGAGTTAATCTATGTTGACAATGCTGAAAGCACTTATCACTATTAAGAATCTCAATTAATTGTAATGGAGTTGTCAGAATTTGTATCCCTTCCAAATCAGCCGTAACCATATTAGAAATTCAATTACCAACATGATTAGCTTCTCTAAGAATATGCCGTAGCACTTAATGATCTTTGTCTTAAGTAATCTCTGAATACGCCTAATCAAAGTTGAATTCGGGTTAATTGAAGTTGTCCCTTGAATTGCTTGGATTTCTAGACTATCAATTTTGATGAAAATTCTATTCACCCCTATTTTTATAGAATGAATAAACCATCAAGAATAACTCATAATTCGACTTCAAAGGCTGAGCACACGCCAAAAAAATTATTAAAGCCCAAAATCCATTCCCCTAAGTGATCTGCAAAACCTGTAATCAAATTAATTGTCCCATTAGTATGTAGATGAGTCCTTTCATCTAGTAAAGGCTCCCCCAAGTGGAGATACATCTTCGATTAAATCCCTCCTTGTATGTGGATAAAAATTGTTTCACCCAAATAACGGACACTGCAATAATCTCATTAGCTTTTCATGGATTATCTTAGAAAATAAATAAATTTCTATTCTTCCAAATACGTCACACAATGAGACTAAATAGAATTCCCATGTATATGAATTTCGTGTTTGTCCAATTTTGCATCATCGACATAAAGTTGTTGTTTTTATTACTTTTAAATTTGGAGTAATTTAATTATCATTGCAGTTTTTTTTAACCAAATTTTCCACTTCTCTAATAATTATCATGTGATTAATTTTTAAATACAAAGAATTATGGTATAATGTTTTATTTGGTCTTTTAATTTTACATAAAAAGTTATTTTAACACTCTATTTGATTATTTGTCTTTTTAGCTTTAAATATGCTTTTTTGTCAAATCACTCTAAAATTAATGAAAAAGTTAACATTTTTTAATTTTGCTGAATTGCATGCATGTGGATTACCATGTTGATGACATGTCAACATTTAATTAACTTTAAAAATTCAAAAAAATTCAAAAAAATTTATAAAAACTATTTCTCAAAATTAAAGATCATTAAAATTATTAAAAATTATGAAAAATATTTTAAAATTTTAAAAAAATAGTTAAACATTTGTGTGTCATTTATGTGGCAGTTCATGTGTATGTCACATTAGCAAAGTTAATAAACGTTAATTTTTTTCAACCATTTTGGTGTGATTTGACAAAAAAGTCAAGTTCAAGGGCTAAAAGACGCGAAAAATTAAATGAATGACTAAAATGATTTTTTTTATAAAGTTGGAGAGCGAAATAAGTCATTATGCCAAAAATCATTATACACTCATTCCTATTTAATATATTTTCCAATTTAATTAACCTAATTAAAAGTCTATTTGATAAACTGAAATTTTAAATACTAAAAAAATGATGTAAAAATAAATATTATAAATTAAGTGTTGAATTTAATTTATAAATTATGTTTGGTATATAATTTAAAATTAAATATTGATTATATTTAGATTGTTTAAGAAAGGATAATATAGTTTTAAAAGAAATGAAATAAATTAAATCAAATTAAATCTATTCTCTATTGAGTGCTAAATAGGTCATGTACTAATCATTTTCTACACTTTTTTTCAGAAAAACTCTATCTAGTCATTTTTATCGTGGGTTATCAAATATATTTTAAAAAAATTAATGCAATACCCTTTACTCAACCCAGAAGTCAATAAGATGTAGGACATCACATTGGTTGCCAAAGCAATTAGTTTTCAAAGACCATAAATGAACTCAAATAGGCCCACATACATTAAACTAGCGTCAAATATGGTCAAACACAAAGTCAAGTTATGAATCTTAAGGCAAACTAGCAAAATGTAGAGTTATGTCTCGAGATAATGAAGTCATGTCTCAAGACATACCTCCCTTATTTTGAAATTTTAACTTCGAAGTTTGAAGTTTTGAGATAATAGGACCATGTCTCGAGACATTGACCCTTATGTCTGGCACAGTCTGGCACACGGCCTACAACACGGCCGTGTGACCTAATATAGAATTGAACACAGTCTACCACACAACCTGCAATACAGCCGTGTAAGGGTATTTCGAATGCTACACGGCTTGGGCTATGTCACTTGGCCGTGTGACCCCTATTTTGAAAATTTTCAGTTTTTTCTCTAAACTTTCTAATTTGCATCGAATGGGTCTCTGATTGTTCTTAAACTATTTTTAGGGCCTTGAAGGCTTGATTTAAGACCCATAAAAGTATGTTTTACTTCGATCTTAATTATTTATGAAACTTAGTTAATTAATTTGGTAATCTTGACGCTATTTGTTAGTGATTGTTTTGAATTGTACAGTAATACTCTGTAACCCTAATCCGACAATGAAAGTAGTTATGGGTGTTAAAAATTATCCTTTTACTAATCGTTAGTTATCAACATATCTTAAAACAATTGTCATTTTCTCTCTTTTTTTTACTGATCTCTTGCTTCATCCACAATATGCAAAACTTTCTATTATCAATTTCTTCACAAATTGCTTATGAATTCTATTGGCATAAACTTGCAATATTTATTTTTGGATTGATGAAGAAGAATATGTAGCATTTTGTGGACTACTTTTCACAACATCTTCTACTTTCTTATCATAAGATGTTAGTAGGTTTATTAATTCAAGAAAATTATCACGGTTTTTTTATTCTAAGCTTTCATCATGTCTTTTGAAGGCACAACCTTGAAGCGTCAACCATCAAACAACATTTATATCGATTTTCAGGCATAGACAATTAGTTGCAATTTGTTGTGTAGTTTACCTATCAAATGATGCTTCATTATGTTGAGCTTGATTAGTAAAATTTGCATGGGTTTTTGGTGCATTATTATGAGGAGATTTGGATCTTTTCCCATATGTGTCAAGAAAGCAAAACTTTGTTGTAACACCCCTAACCCGTGTCCGTCGCCGAAAAAGGATTATGGAGTATTACCGGAACATTCAGAATATTTTCAGATAAATCATGTCAATCATTATTAATTAACCGAGATCATTCTTAACGTCCCTTAGATGAACCCTCAAGGCCCAATACGAGCATTAGAATCGAGTCGGGACTTAATCGAGACCTCTATGAATTTTTCACAAAATTACAAAATTTTTCTAAGGTGCAGGGCTCACACGCTCGTGTCGTTCAAGGGACACGCCCGTGTGACCCTGGGACACACCTGTGCTATAGGCCGTGTTTGAAATTAGGTAGCTTACTGACTTATGCCACACGGCCATGCCACACTGTAACACCCTTAACCCGTATCCGTCGCCGAATTAGGGTTACGGGGTATTACCTATCATAATATGACCCAATACAAGCATTCATAACTAAATAAAAGATATACTTTGAAATGTTATAAAAATACGTATCATATTTCTTTGATACTTTGCAAATCAACCTAAAGTATTTATTCAACCCAAACATATTCACCTTTTATACTTATGGCAACATATATATTCATACATATGCATTCTCATGGTATTTACCCATTCGGCAATCATACTTAACTCAACCTATTCCATTCGAAATTCTCAAGAATATATATATATATATATATATATAGGTATAAATGTATATGTACTTACATGCAAACATATCCATAAAATTTTCATGTATATAAAATAGTGTGCATTCGACTCCTTATCTTAATAATACATAAACATGCATCTATAATTCCACATTAACCTAACTACCATGTATAATACCAATTTCACACAAAGGTAATTTTGATCAAATAGCAAAAGTACTATTCATTTGGTCATTTAGTTAAAATAGCTAGACATGCATATGCTTATAATCTTCTTACCTAAACAAGTATCAAATACTAAAACCACATATACAAGTATGGCATAAATCTTGCTTGACCGAACCTAAGGTACACCAAATTCAATACCAAATACCGAAAGTATCTATCTAATCCATTAACTACTTCTCTTTTAATTAATATGGTCAACAACAATTTACAAAGGACCTAAAACATATAAGTACCCGACTCAAACATTTACCTAGTCATTTTGATACCTCTCATACCTGTGTACATATACACATTTATAACAAATTTCTAAAGACACTACAAGACCGAATATGCACAAGATTTTACATACCAATAGTCTAATTTAACTTCTCACCACATACATAATATACCATTGACATATTACTAAGATGGGCCAACCACTTGATCGATTATGCATCATATATACATATAACAACAACTTCACGCCATGACACCAACCAAGCATTTACATATACATATATACATATCATGTACTATATTTCCCTAATAACTAATGTCGTACTAACCTCACAATTATCTATAATGTCAAGATAGTTAACCTTAAGGTCATTTTTACCACCTTTTCATATATCAAACTCATCAAAAGCATAAAAATGTACTTTCATATCAAACAAACATCAAGGCCGAACTCAAACAAAACCAAGTGACCATAATTTAGCCATTTTCGCATGGCATAAATACACATATACATCATTTGAAATCAATCCAAAAGTACCTTAGCTTATACATGCCATAATAATCATAGTTTACTACATCAAAAAGAGTACCAAAAGAGATGATAGTATGGTGAGCTTCAGAGGTGATTCCCGAGCACAAGTCGAGCTTCCAAAAGTAACCTATGCACACAAGAATTAACTAAAATAAAGTAAGCTTTCATAGCTTAGTAAGACTTAAGCAATGCATACATTCGCATAAGCATATACAAATTCCTAAAGAAATAATCTTACTCATTTACGACCATCATACATTATATCCGCACCCTCATTATTTAAGTTCATAACCATCCTATAATTGAATCACATACATAACATATGCATAGCAATTATTCAACCACAATTCGAACCATTTCTCAACTTAAATCTAAATGGAAATGATACTTACCTTGAGTATATTCACCTTTTCGAGCTACTCCTTACTGCGTAACACGTAATAATATCCGTCACCTTTTCCGTACATGTATTACGTTAAATAAAACAGTAGTATTCTTACGAGCCTCGATTTATATTTTCGTATATTTTGATTTGGTAACGTATCGCACACTTAGTGTCGTTACCTATCAATTCCGCACACTTAGTGTCGATTTTCTCATAACGTATCACACACTTAGTGCCGTTACTTGTCCATTTCCGCACACTTAGTGCCGTCCGACCGATTTCGCACACACAGTGCTCGATATAAGCTCGCACACATAGTGCCATTAAATTTTATTTCTTTCCAATACGATATACATATATATCCTAATACTCATTTACAAATATGTCCATGTAATTAAAAGTTTACAACAACCATGCATTTTTAACCCTCACTAGTACATTCGGCACTTTAATATATATATATATATATATAAACATAATTCCCACATTTTTAAACATCCATTCCTCATATCATTCGTATACATAACCATCTCATATTTCATTCACATATATTCATTTTTGCTCTACTAATTAAAGTATACTTAAACATTCACCAACTCTTATATTCGACTATTCAAGCTAAGTTTCTCAATTCCCATTCGGCATTATAAAGATTTACATGCCAAAATTATTTAAAATAAATACGTAACATAGAGAATAATTCAATTAAGTTCATTGCTTAAGATCTTACCTCGAATATCAACGAATTCAACTTCCCGGTTAGTCGATCAATTTAGTTTTTCCCCGATCCAATCCTACCTCCTTTTGTTCTTGATCTAAATACATTAAATTTAAGCTCAATCAAGCACTTTTATATTCAATTTAATCCTAAAACACATAAATAGGCAAATTACCATTTTGCCCCCATTATTTCACACTTTTACAATTTAGTCCAATTTGTACAAAACACAAAATACACCAATTTTGGTTACACACATCAATGGCCGAATGTTCATAGACTTCATACAAGACCTTGCATTTCATTTACTTCATGTTTTAGTCCTTCAAGAATTTATTGTTTTCCAAATTAACCCCTAACACTCAATTTTACTAAAACTGCTAATTATGAACATGATGATTTAATACATACTATTACTAATCTATCATCAAACATCACTACCATGAAAATACATCAATGGCCGAATCTTAATGTATCACAAACTCAAAAATTTCAACATGGGTTATAAAGCATTCAAAGCAACGATTCTAAAAATGTAAAAATAAATAAAAACTAAGCAAGGTATGTTCTCTTTTTTTCCACTTTGTTTCATTTTTTTATGTGTTAAATTAATAATAACATTTATTTATTTATTAACAACATTTTGTTATAATAACAATATTTTAATCTAATTTCTATCATATTGCCGTCCACTTTACTAACATTGGTTAATTTGTCCTTTAAGGACTTCACTTTATAAAGCCATCACAATTTAACACAATATCCATTAAGAAATCACTTCTAACCATTATACAATTTAGTCCTTTAGTCAAATTAAACACACAATTTAGCAAATTAATTCACTAAAATTTAGCACATGCTCAATCATAGATTATAGACTCGATATAAAATATTAAAATATTCTACTGACTCGGATTCATGGTCCCGAGACCATCGTTCCGATTAAGGTCGAATTCGGACTGTTACAACTCTCCCCCCTTAGGAATTTTCGTCCCCAAAAATCTTACCGGTAAAAAGGTTCGGATAGCACTCTTTCATAGTATCCTCCGATTCCCAAGTTGCTTCTTTAAACCCGTGCTTTTGCCACAGCACTTTAACTAAGGGAATTTTCTTATTTTTCAATTCTTTTATCTCCCGAGTCAGAATACGAATCGGTTCTTCTTCGTAAGTCATATCAGATTGAATCTCAACTTTTGTCGGGCTAATCACATGCAATGGATCTGATCGATATTTACGAAGCATCAAAACATGAAAGACATTATGTATCTTTTCTAATTCAGGTGGTAACTGTAATCTAAAAGCAACCGGCTCGATACGCTCTGTGATTTCATACGGTCCAATGAATCTTGGACTCAACTTGCCTTTACGACCGAATCTGAGTACTTTCTTCCACGGTGAAACTTTCAAAAATACCCGATCTCCAACCTAAAATTCAATGTCTTTACGTTTCAAATCGGTATATGATTTTTGACAGTCTGATGCAGCTTTTAAACTATCCCGGATCACTGCTACCTTCTGTTCAGTCTCTTTAATCAAATCTACCCTGTGTATCTTGTTTTTACTGAGCTCAGTCCAATACAATGGTGTACGACACTTACGATCGTACAAGGCTTCATAAGGTGCCATTTTGATACTAGATTGAAAGCTATTATTATAAGCAAATTCAACCAAAGGTAAGTATCGCTCCCACGTACCTTCAAACTCAAGGACGCAACATCTCAACATATCCTCAAGTATCTGAATGATTCGCTCAGATTGACCATCCGTCAGCGGATGAAAAGCTGTGCTAAAGTGTAGTTTAGTATCTAAAGCATCCTGTAATTTCTTCCAAAACCGCAACGTGAACCTTGGATCTCTATCTGAAACGATAGAAACAGGTACTCCGTGCAACCGCACAATCTACGATGGTACAACTCAGCTAGTTTATCAAGTGAAAAGTCGGTACGTACCGGGATGAAATGAGCTGATTTCGTCAGTCTGTCAACAATAACCCAGATTGAATCTTTCTTACTCGGCGTCAACGGCAAACTCGATACAAAATCTATCGTGATTCGATCCCACTTCCACTCAGGTATCAAAATCGGTTGAAGTAGTCCCGACAGTACCTGATGCTTGGCTTTCACTTGTTGGCATACTAAACACTTTGTCACAAAATCTGAGATGTCGCGTTTCATTCCATGCCACCAGTAATGCCGTTTCAAGTCGTTATACATTTTTGTGCTGCCCGGATGAATCGATAGTTTACTATTATGAGCTTCTTCACAAATCATTCGAATCAACTCAGAGTTCTTAGGCACACATATCCGATTTTTAAACCGTAGACATCCTTCGTCATCTATTAAAAATTCTGATTTCACACTTGAATCACACTAACTTCTTTTTGCTCTAAAATCATCATCAATCTCCTGAGCTTCTCAAATTTGTTGAACAAACAATGGTTTCGCTTTTAATTCAATAGTGAGCACACCACCATCGGTCATATCTAGATTTGCATTCATTGCACGCCGAGCAAATAATGATTTTCAACTAAGCGCATCAGCAACTACATTAGCCTTTCCCGAGTGATAATAAATTACAAGCTCATAGTCTTTCAGCAGCTCTAACCATCGTCGTTGTCTTAAATTTAGATCTTTCTGAGTCATTAAATACTTTAGACTCTTATGATCTGAAAAGACGTGGCATTTCTCACCGAAAAGGTAGTGTCGCCATATCTTCAAATCATATACTATAGCGGCCAATTCAAGGTCATGAGTTGGATAATTCTTCTCGTGCGGTTTCAACTGTCTTGATGCGTAAGCTACAACTTTACCCTCTTGCATCAATACACAACCTAGGCCATTTAGAGATGCACTACTATAAACAACGAATTCTTTACCTGATTCTGGCTGAATAAGTACCGGAGCTTCCGTTAACAAAGTTTTTAGCTGATCGAAACTTTGCTGACACCTTTCTGACCACTCAAATTTTACATCTTTTTGCAACAATTTGGTCATCGGAGCTGCTATCATAGAAAATCCTTTCACAAAGCGTCTATAGTATCCGGCAAGTCCCAGAAAGCTACGAATCTCAAAAATATTCCGCGGAGGCTTCCAATCAAGTATGGCCGAAACTTTATTCGAGTCAACCCGAATACCTGATGCCGAAATAACATGTCCCAGAAAGCTGACTTCACTTAGCCAAAACTCACATTTACTGAATTTCGCGTATAATTGTTTTTCACGCAAAATCTGCAACACTAACTTCAAATGCTCAGGATGCTCGGTTTCGTCTCGCGAATAGATCAGTATGCCATCAATAAACACAACTACAAGCTAATCTAAATACGGTCTGAATACCCGGTTCATCAAGTCCATGAAAATCGCAGGGGCATTAGTAAGTTCGAATAGCATCACCAAAAACTCATAATGACCATATCTCGTTCGAAAAGAAGTCTTCGGAATATCTGACTTTCTAACTTGCAGCTGATAATATCCCGACCTCAGATCAATTTTCGAGAACACAGAGGCTCCCTTAAGCTGGTCGAATAAATCGTCAATACGCGGCAACGGATATTTGTTCTTTACAGTCACCTTATTGAGCTGCCGATAGTCAATGCACATTCTCAAGGTTCCGTCTTTCTTTTTCACAAATAGAACAGGAGCACCCCAGGGAGAGAAACTCGGTCTCGCGAAACCTCTATCTGTCAATTCTTGCAACTGAGTCTTTAATTCTTTTAATTTAATCGGTGCCATTCGGTACGGAGCCGTAGAAATCGGGGTAGTCCCCGGCACTAACTCAATCCCAAATTCTACCTCACGAACTGGCGGCAGTCTTGGTAATTCCTCCGGGAACACATCTGGGTATTCACTAACAACCGGTACTGACTCAATCTTCCTTTCGGTCACCTTGCTATCAATTACATATGCTAGATAGGCTTCACAGCCCTTTTTCAAATACTACCGAGCCAACATTGAAGATATCACAGCAGGTAATCCACTCAAATCCGCTGACTCGATTCGGATTATCTCATTATTCTGACCTCTTAAATCAATAGTCTTTCGTCTGCAATTAACTATTGCATCATGAAATGTCAACCAGTCCATGCCGAGAATAATATCAAACTCATTAAAAGGTAGCAACATCAGATCAGCCGGAAAACACATGTCTCGAATCATTAAAGGGCAGTTCTTGCACACTTTATCCACCAATACGCATCGACCCAGGGGGTTTGAAACCCGAATCACAAATTCAGTAGACTCAACAGGTAGAGTCTTACTGGACACTAGTGTTTCACACACGTACGAATGAGTTGAACTAGGGTCAATCAAAGCAGTTACACTAGTATCAAAGAGTGTGAAAATACCAGTAATAACATTTGGAGATGAGGCCTCCTCTCTAGCACGGATGGCGTAAGCTCTGGCCGGTACACGGGTCTCCGATCTAATAGCCGCATCTGTAGCCCCTCTCTACATACCACTCCTACCTCCTCCAGCTTGGGATGGTCTACCTCTAGCTGTAGTGCCACTCGGTCTCGCGCTCTGAATAATACCCTTATCAGCAGTTCCCGGGCAGTCTCGAATGAAATGATCCTGGGAACCACACTTATAGCAAGTGCGATTAATAGATTTACCCCAGCATTCCTCAAAATGTCGTCTGCCACACTGCTGACACTCAGGTTTGCTCGATCGGGCATTGCCAACACTAGCCACTGATGTAGCCCGAGAACTCACTGGTGGCTGCTCTCGTATAGAAATCCCGGTATTAAGTCTGGATCAGCTACCATCATTCTTGAACTTCTTCATTGCCAACTGTGAAAATTTACTCGCAGATCGTTTCCAAACATCTTTTAAATCAAGCTTTGCTTTCTGTTTTTCTTTTCCCAGCTCTTCTGCTTTGCAAGCTCGTTCAACTAACACAACGAACTCATTAATCTCAAGAATACCAACCAGAAACTTTATATCTTCGTTCAGGCCATCTTCGAATCTTCGGCACATAGCAGCCTCTGATGAGACACACTCGTGAGCGTAGCGACCTAGTCGCACAAACTTGCGCTCATATTCAGATACGGTCATACGACCCTGTTTGAGCTCAAGGAATTCTTTACGTTTGGAGTCGATGAAGCGCTGACTTATATACTTCTTACGAAATTCAGTCTGAAAGAAGTCTCAAGTAACCCTCTCTTTTGGGACAACTGATACGAGAGTATTCCACCAATAATAGGCGGAATCCCGCAATAAGGATACGGCACACTTCAGACACTCATCGGGTGTGCAAGACAGTTCGTCGAAAACACGAACGGTATTATCGAGCCAAAATTCAGCTCGCTCAGCATCGTCATCGTCTTCGGCTCCAAATTCTTGAGCTCCATATTTTCTAATTCGATCAATCGGAGGCTTGTTTACTCTCTCAGGATTCAAAATTGGGGGTACCACCGGTACTACAGGGGGATTACTCAAACTTAGGGGTGGTTGAACAGCCGGATTGGTTCGTACGTATTGACCAAACCAATCATTCATCATGTTATAAAAGGCTTGTTTAGCCCCCTCGTCAGGATTACTCGTGGTCGGTCGAGATTTTCTTGGCACGGTCCCTTGCGCGGGAGCGGCCGCCACACTCTCGACGTCCTCGGCCACAGCTCGCTCGGGATCGTAATCTATTACTAAATAAAAGAGTAAAACATTACACTGTCAGAAGTCATCATACTATCATTATATATATTATGGCATGTATAGCTAAACTCACACATGCTACGTTAGTCCAAGAACCGACTAAACCGTAGCTCTGATACCAATAAAATGTAACACCCTTAACCCGTATCTGTCGCCGAATTAGGGTTACGAGGTATTACCTATCATCATATGACCCAATACAAGCATTCATAACTAAATAAAAGATATACTTTGAAATGTTATAAAAATACGTATCATATTTCTTTGATACTTTGCAAATCAACCTAAAGTATTTATTCAACCCAAACATATTCACCTTTTATACTTATGGCAACATATATATATTCATACATATGCATTCTCATGGTATTTACCCATTCGGCAATCATACTTAACTCAACCTATTCCATTCGAAATTCTCAAGAATATATATATATATATAGGTATAAATGTATATGTACTTACATGCAAACATATCCATAAAATTTTCATGTATATAAAATAGTGTGCATTCGACTCCTTATCTTAATAATACATAAACATGCATCTATAATTCCACATTAACCTAACTACCATGTATAATACCAATTTCACACAAAGGTAATTTTGATCAAATAGCAAAAGTACTATTCATTTGGTCATTTAGTTAAAATAGCTAGACATGCATATGCTTATAATCTTCTTACCTAAACAAGTATCAAATACTAAAACCACATATACAAGTATGGCATAAATCTTGCTTGACCGAACCTAAGGTACACCAAATTCAATACCAAATACCGAAAGTATCTATCTAATCCATTAACTACTTCTCTTTTAATTAATATGGTCAACAACAATTTACAAAGGACCTAAAACATATAAGTACCCAACTCAAACATTTACCTAGTCATTTTGATACCTCTCATACCTGTGTACATATACACATTTATAACAAATTTCTAAAGACACTACAAGACCGAATATGCACAAGATTTTACATACCAATAGTCTAATTTAACTTCTCACCACATACATAATATACCATTGACATATTACTAAGATGGGCCAACCACTTGATCGATTATGCATCATATATACATATAACAACAACTTCACGCCATGACACCAACCAAGCATTTACATATACATATATACATATCATGTACTATATTTCCCTAATAACTAATGTCGTACTAACCTCACAATTATCTATAATGTCAAGATAGTTAACCTTAAGGTCATTTTTACCACCTTTTCATATATCAAACTCATCAAAAGCATAAAAATGTACTTTCATATCAAACAAACATCAAGGCCGAACTCAAAAAAAACCAAGTGGCCATAATTTAGCCATTTTCGCATGGCATAAATACACATATACATCATTTGAAATCAATCCAAAAGTACCTTGTAACATCCTGGAAAGGGCCTATGCATTTTCGGTTTAATTGTACGAAATGACAAGTTTTAAGTATTATGAATAAATTTTTGATATTTTTGGAAACTCAGAAATGTATGAAAATAAATTGGAAATGAACATTTTTGGAAACCTGGAAATGTAAGGAAATGGTTCAAAAATGGAAAGTGAACATTTCTGGAAACTTGGAAATGTAAGAAAATGGCAAGTATACAGAGCCGATCGAAAATTTTAGGAAACTTAGAAATGACCTAGAAATGTCGAATTTTAAATTTTAAAATAGGAAATTAGGGCAAGGAGGCCTTAAAAGAAAAAGTTGGTAAGATTTGACACACAAACAGGCTTGGAAAAGTGGCCTGAATGTGTCATTTAGGGCCTATGGAAATGGCGCCATGTGCAAGAGGAATGGGCCTGGGTTCGAGTCACTTGGGAAGCAAATAAATAAGGTTTTATTTTGGCTTCCAGAAGGCTGAGGTGGACGGTACATGCTTCTAGAAAAGGAGGTGTTTTATTTTCATAAATATGTGATTAATAAGGTGATAATAAAGGATTTTTATTGGATTATTTTTTGAAGAGATAATAGATGGATAAATATGGATTTATCCCTTTTATTTTGATAGATAAGGAAGAGATAAAAGAGGATTATTATTAGTATTATTTTTATTAAGAGATAAGATATAATAAAAGATATTTCTTTAATTATTTTAAATTAAAGAGATAAAGCTATCAAATAAAGAAGAGTGGTGGCCAAGTAAGGGACTCTAGCCTAGTAAATTTGGCTATAAAAGGAAAAGAGAGGCCATTCATTCATTCACTTTTCCTTTGCCGAATTTCTTAAGCAAATTCTCTTCTCTCTGTCGAATTCTCTCTGTCATTGTTCTTCTTTCTCTTTTCAATTCTTCACAAAGCCGAAAACAGAATCCCCCTAGTCTTGCCGAATTTTCCTAAGATATAATTTTATATTTTCCTCTTCTTTCTTTGAAAAACCAAAAATCCTCTACTATTCATCAAGAAGCCGAAATTTTAATCCACATCAAGGCCATAGCCGAATATTGTTAAAGGCTCAAGCAAGGATTTTCGATTCCTAAAGTAAGGAAATCTTTCGGGATTTACTAAGTGTCGACTACAAGGAAGGAGAAGTTCTTTTCCCGAAGGTACACCATAAGCCGCGTGTTCCCTAGTTATTCGGTGAATTTCAGGATTTAAGAATCTAAGGTAAGTCATATTTAACATACGGCTAAGGGTTATTTGTTGTGAATAAATGTTAGAAATTGATCTAACATGAAGTTATAGGGATTTCGACAGAGGGATACAAGGATTTCGGGATTTGAGAATTTCAAGGTAAGTTTTAAGAATACTAATCCTACTAGGATTTGGATTTATGGCCGAATGGCTTTTTATTAAAGTAGTAAGTGATTAATCAAATGTAGGAATTTGAGATCTAAGGCAGTAGATCAGATTTCGGGATTTCAAGGAATTCGTTAAGTAAATCAGGTGTGTACCCTACCCTAAGTTTTGATAGGTTCATGGCTATGTTTAAATTAAATGTATTGTTAAGAATGTGTGTACTCCACACTACTTTGTAATATGAATTATGGTTGCATGTATTAAAATATATGTTAATGAAAATATGAGCATGGCTAAGGTACCATGTTAAGGTACTAAGTACTCAGGTACGTTTCCTACTTCTACTAGGAATATGAAATATGTTATTCATAACATGAGAATATGATAAGAATGTGAACTATGGTATATTATGCATATTAATGTTTATGGGGCATATGGTTGTATATTGAAAGGGGAAGTGAAAAGTGGTGATTTAAGACCACAGTAATCTGAAAAGTGGTGACTTACGACCACAGTAATCTAAAAAGTGGTGATTTACAACCACAGTAATCTGAA
The DNA here is from genome assembly GCA_005393395.2 of Gossypium australe. Lineage (NCBI taxonomy): Eukaryota > Viridiplantae > Streptophyta > Magnoliopsida > Malvales > Malvaceae > Gossypium > Gossypium australe. The sequence goes on along the minus strand of CM016614.1, from coordinate 26,821,882 downwards.
AAGTGGTGATCTAAGACCACAGTAATCTGAAAAGTGGTTTCCCAAAACCACAGATGCGGAGCCTTAAGCCCGCAAATTGGTGTGTAGCGGAAGGAGGGTCGACTTAGTAGTCCCCACGGTGTGTTTGGCAGGTACGGGGGTGTGTAGCGGATGGACAATTAGGTTTGGGTTTGGGAATGCATCATTAATTGTATTCTATGATTTGAATGTGTATCATTTGTATGCCTGATTCTATTATGACTTAGTGTTGTGTACACATTGAGTCTGTTGACTCACCCCGTTGGGGAATATTTTTCAGGTGATGAGCAGTAATGGACCGGGTCGGCAGGAGCTTAAAGGTGGCCATGCATAGCAAGAAATTTATGATTTGGACTTTCAATTTATTTTAAGTATTTTAAGTTTTACTTTGGGATCATTGATATAATAAGGCCATTGTGGTTTACTTTATTTTTCTTTTATTTATTATATTTATGGATTTTTATCAATTAAAGTTTAAGTAAATTCCTTTTAAAATTAACTCTAAATGTTTTATCACCTTAAATAAATGGGTTTTAACATAAGATAAATTTGTTTTCAACTCAAGCCCAACCCAAATAATATTTTTTTTTTCACACAAGTTTTTCTCTAAGTAACAAAAGAATTTTGAAACCGGTTTACTTGAGGAACATACCAAATCTGGTCAAAGCTCGTGGGCCGGGTTTGGGGTGTTTCAGTTTGGTATCAGAGCCCAGTTTTAAACTCTCGGCCTGGGGTTTAAGGCCCAAAATGTTTTCAAATCGAGCCCAAATGAGTGTTTGAAGATAAGCAGGTTTTTCTGGCATGGCACCTAAGTCTCCGACCCGCAGTCCACCAGGTAAGTACCCCTAACTATTTGGGTGATTATGTGAATTATGTTGTGAATATTAGAAGGGTTGAAAAGGCATGGAACGTAGGATAGTATGATAGGTACTTGAACTCTAAGACTAGCTTACCCCAACAGTTACATAAGATTTTAAATGTTTAATTGAACAAACCTGTGGCTAAGTCGCCGAGTTAGGGTGTGGCAACCATTGTGCGCATGTCTAGGATTAGTATTCGGTGGGAGCTTGGTATTTAAGCAGTCCGCGTGACTCACCTCCTCTCCACTCGAATCCTACCTGGTGCGTAGCTTCGATTCACCCTAACCAAGAGGACTTATTCATAGGCTAAACCCCTAACTAAAACCCGAAAGGGAACTAGCCATGTTTTTCCTAAAAAAAAAAAAAAGAAGAACAAAACAACAAACCCCAGTTTTAAAATTCTCAAAACTTTCTTTTGAATTTGAGAAAACCATCTTTATAAAATTTTCTGAAAAATTTCTGATTTGTGAAAATTACAAAAATGCCCCTAGTGGCAAAATTACCAAAATGCCCTTGATTTACAAAATATGAACCTACCTAACAGTTTTGCCAAAATTTCCTTATTTTATAAGTGTTCACAAACCCTAATTTGCAAACTATCAAAAATACCTTGATTTTGAAAAAATTTCAAAATTGCCCCTAACTTACAAAATGACCAAAATGACCCCGGTTTCCGAAATTTTTGCAAACATCACCATTTGAAAAGGGAAACTCTAAAAAAAAGAACCCTCAAAGTTTTACAACTTTTGAAATATCCCTAACTTATTAAATTTTACAAATTTACCCTGGTTTTTGGAAAATTACCGAAATACCCCCGAGGTCAAAAATTTCCGAAATACCCCCAGATTTTAAAATTTCCAAAATACCCTCGGATTTTAAAATTACTGAAATACCCCCGAATTCCAAAATTACCGAAATAACCCCAAATTTCAAAATTACGAAAATACCCCTGTAGGGAAAATTATGAAAATACCCCTGGGTAGTGGAAAAACAACAACAATGAAAACTACAACATTTCTCTGAATGAACGGAAGTTCATAATTGTTTGATGGATGAATGTATGAATGAATGAAAAGACTGTTTGCATGTATGAATACGAAAGAACCACTCCTAAAACTCTTTTCATAAAACTTCTTCGCGGGTAATCAAGTGAAACAAAGACTAATGTATAAAACTCTTAAATCAGATTAAATCGCGACGTTAGAAAATGAGTTCTAGGGGACGTGAACCTAGAGATTGTGCCTAGGAAGTATGATGGTTCTATTAAGATCAGAGTGTGCAGCGTAAGCATAGTGCGATGAGAAGGATTGTACGACTGTTAGTAAGTAATTTCGAGGACGAAATTATTTTTAAGGAGGGTAGAACTGTAACATCCTGGAAAGGGCCTATGCATTTTCGGTTTAATTGTACGAAATGACAAGTTTTAAGTATTATGAATAAATTTTTGATATTTTTGGAAACTCAGAAATGTATGAAAATAAATTGGAAATGAAAATTTTTGGAAACCTGGAAATGCATTGGACATGAACATTTTTGGAAACCTGGAAATGTAAGGAAATGGTTCAAAAATGGAAAGTGAACATTTCTGGAAACTTGGAAATGTAAGAAAATGGCAAGTATACAGAGCCGATCGAAAATTTTAGGAAACTTAGAAATGACCTAGAAATGTCGAATTTTAAAGTTTAAAATAGGAAATTAGGGCAAGGAGGCCTTAAAAGAAAAAGTTGGTAAGATTTGACACACAAACAGGCTTGGAAAAGTGGCCTGAAGGTGTCACTTAGGGCCTATGGAAATGGCGCCATGTGCAAGAGGAATGGGCCTGGGTTTGAGTCACTTGGGAAGCAAATAAATAAGGTTTTATTTTGGCTTCCAGAAGGCTGAGGTGGACAGTACATGCTTCTAGAAAAGGAGGTGTTTTATTTTCATAAATATGTGATTAATAAGGTGATAATAAAGGATTTTTATTGGATTATTTTTTGAAGAGATAATAGATGGATAAATATGGATTTATCCCTTTTATTTTGATAGATAAGGAAGAGATAAAAGAGGATTATTATTAGTATTATTTTTATTAAGAGATAAGAGATAAAAAAGGATATTTCTTTAATTATTTTAAATTAAAGAGATAAAGCTATCAAATAAAGAAGAGTGGTGGCCAAGTAAGGTACTCTAGCCTAGTAAATTTGGCTATAAAAGGAAAAGAGAGGCCATTCATTCATTCACTTTTCCTTTGCCGAATTTCTTAAGCAAATTCTCTTCTCTCTGTCGAATTCTCTCTGTCATTGTTCTTCTTTCTCTTTTCAATTCTTCACAAAGCCGAAAGCAGAATCCCCCTAGTCTTGCCGAATTTTCCTAAGATATAATTTTATATCTTCCTCTTCTTTCTTTGAAAAACCAAAAATCCTCTACTGTTCATCAAGAAGCCGAAATTTTAATCCACATCAAGGCCATAGCCAAATATTGTTAAAGGCTCAAGCAAGGATTTTCGATTCCTAAAGTAAGGAAATCTTTCGGGATTTACTAAGTGTCGACTACAAGGAAGGAGAAGTTCTTTTCCCGAAGGTACACCATAAGCCGCGTGTTCCCTAGTTATTCGGTGAATTTCGGGATTTAAGAATCTAAGGTAAGTCATATTTAACATACGGCTAAGGGTTATTTGTTGTGAATAAATGTTAGAAATTGATCTAACATGAAGTTATAGGGATTTCGACAGAGGGATACAAGGATTTCGGGATTTGAGAATTTCAAGGTAAGTTTTAAGAATACTAATCCTACTAGGATTTGGATTTATGGCCGAATGGCTTTTTATTAAAGTAGTAAGTGATTAATCAAATGTAGGAATTTGAGATCTAAGGCAGTAGATCAGATTTCGGGATTTCAAGGAATTCGTTAAGCAAATCAGGTGTGTACCCTACCCTAAGTTTTGATAGGTACATGGCTATGTTTAAATTAAATGTATTGTTAAGAATGTGTGTACTCCACACTACTTTGTAATATGAATTATGGTTGCATGTATTAAAATATATGTTAATGAAAATATGAGCATGGCTAAGGTACCATGTTAAGGTACTAAGTACTCAGGTACGTTTCCTACTTCTACTAGGAATATGAAATATGTTATTCATAACATGAGAATATGATAAGAATGTGAACTATGGTATATTATGCATATTAATGTTTATGGGGCATATGGTTGTATATTGAAAGGGGAAGTGAAAAGTGGTGATTTAAGACCATAGTAATCTGAAAAGTGGTGACTTACGACCACAGTAATCTGAAAAGTGGTGACTTACAACCACAGTAATCTGAAAAGTGGTGATCTAAGACCACAGTAATCTGAAAAGTGGTTTCCCAAAACCACAGATGCGGAGCCTTAAGCCCGCAAATTGGTGTGTAGCGGAAGGAGGGTCGACTTAGTAGTCCCCACGGTGTGTTTGGCAGGTACAGGGGTGTGTAGCGGATGGACAATTAGGTTTGGGTTTGGGAATGCATCATTAATTGTATTCTATGATTTGAATGTGTATCATTTGTATGCCTGATTCTATTATGACTTAGTGTTGTGTACACATTGAGTCTGTTGACTCACCCCGTTGGGGAATATTTTTCAGGTGATGAGCAGTAATGGACCGAGTCGGCAGGAGCTTAAAGGTGGCCATGCATAGCAAGAAATTTATGATTTGGACTTTCAATTTATTTTAAGTATTTTAAGTTTTACTTTGGGATCATTGATATAATAAGGCCATTGTGGTTTACTTTATTTTTCTTTTATTTATTATGTTTATGGATTTTTATCAATTAAAGTTTAAGTAAATTCCTTTTAAAATTAACTCTAAATGTTTTATCACCTTAAATAAATGGGTTTTAACATAAGATAAATTTGTTTTCAACTCAAGCCCAACCCAAACAATATTTTTGTTTTCACACAAGTTTTTCTCTAAGTAACAAAAGAATTTTGAAACCGGTTTACTTGAGGAACATACCAAATCTGGTCAAAGCTCGTGGGCCGGGTTTGGGGTGTTTCATACCTTATCTTATACATGCCATAATAATCATAGTTTACTACATCAAAAAGAGTACCAAAAGAGATGATAGTATGGTGAGCTTCCGAGGTGATTCCCGAGCACAAGTCGAGCTTCCAAAAGTAACCTATGCACACAAGAATTAACCAAAATAAAGTAAGCTTTCATAGCTTAGTAAGACTTAAGAAATGCATACATTCGCATAAGCATATACAAATTCCTAAAGAAATAATCTTACTCATTTACGACCATCGTACATTATATCCGCACCCTCATTATTTAAGTTCATAACCATCCTATAATTGAATCACATACATAACATATGCATAGCAATTATTCAACCACAATTCGAACCATTTCTCAACTTAAATCTAAATGGAAATGATACTTACCTTGAGTATATTCACCTTTTCGAGCTATTCCTTACTGCGTAACACGTAATAATATCCGTCACCTTTTCCGTACATGTATTACGTTAAATAAAACAGTAGTATTCTTACGAGCCTCGATTTATATTTTCGTATATTTTGATTTGGTAACGTATCGCACACTTAGTGCCGTTACCTATCAATTCCGCACACTTAGTGCCGATTTTCTCGTAACATATCGCACACTTAGTGCCGTTACTTGTCCATTTCTGCACACTTAGTGCCGTCTGACTGATTTCGCACACACAGTGCTCGGTATAAGCTCGCACACATAGTGCCATTAAATTTCATTTCCTTCCAATACGATATACATATATATCCTAATACTCATTTACAAATATGTCAATGTAATTAAAAGTTTACAACAACCATGCATTTTTAACCCTCACTAGTACATTCAGCACTTTAATATATATATAAACATAATTCCCACATTTTTAAACATCCATTCCTCATATCATTCGTATACATAACCATCTCATATTTCATTCACATATATTCATTTTTGCTCCACTAATTAAAGCATACTTAAACATTCACCAACTCTTATATTCGACTATTCAAGCTAAGTTTCTCAATTCCCATTCGGCATTATAAAGATTTACATGCCAAAATTATTTAAAATAAATACGTAACATAGAGAATAATTCAATTAAGTTCAATTGCTTAAGATCTTACCTCGAATATCAACGAATTCAACTTCCCGGTTAGTCGATCAATTTAGTTTTTCCCCGATCCAATCCTACCTCCTTTTGTTCTTGATCTAAATACATTAAATTTAAGCTCAATCAAGCACTTTTATATTCAATTTAATCCTAAAACACATAAATAGGCAAATTACCATTTTGCCCCCATTATTTCACACTTTTACAATTTAGTCTAATTTGTACAAAACACAAAATACACCAATTTTGGTTACACACATCAATGGCCGAATGTTCATAAACTTTATACAAGACCCTGCATTTCATTTACTTCATGTTTTAGTCCTTCAAGAATTTATTATTTTTCAAATTAACCCCTAACACTCAATTTCACTAAAACTTCTAATTATAAACATGATGATTTAATACATACTATTACTAATCTATCATCAAACATCACATACCATGAAAACACATCAATGGCCAAATCTGAATGTATCACAAACTCAAAATTTTCAACATGGGTTATAAAGCATTCAAAGCAACGATTCTAAAAATGTAAAAATAAATAAAAACTAAGCAAGATTCTTACCCCAATTTGAGCTCTCAATTGCCGAAATTCAAGCTCCAAAAATGGAGTTTTCTTCCTCCCACATTCAGCCAAGAAGATGAACAAGGTATGTTCTCTTTCTTTCCACTTTGTTTCATGTTTTTATGTGTTAAATTAATAATAACATTTATTTATTTATTTATTAACAACAAAACATATTATTATAATAACAATATTTTAATCTAATTTCTATCATATTGCCGTCCACTTTACTAACATTGGTTAATTTGTCCTTTAAGGACTTCACTTTATAAAGCTATCACAATTTGACACAATATCCATTAAGAAATCACTTCTAACCATTATACAATTTAGTCCTTTAGTCAAATTAAACACACAATTTAGCAAATTAATTCACTAAAATTTAGCACATGCTCAATCATAGATTATAGACTCGATATAAAATATTAAAATATTCTACTGACTCGGATTCATGGTCCCGAGACCATCGTTCCGATTAGGGTCGAATTTGAACTGTTACACAGCTAGGTCGTGTGGTTAATTAATTCAATTTGAATAAGGTGCAGGTTTCACACGGTCAAGACACACGCCCGTGTTCAAGGCCGTGTCTCCCACACGGTTAAGACACACGCCCGTGTCTCTGCCAGTGTGCTCAATTCTGAGCATTCTGTTTCTCAAAATTTAATGTGAAGAAGACACACGGCCAGGCGACACGCCCGTGTGTCTGCCAGTGTGGACAAAATAAAACCATTCCTAACTTCATTTCTAACCCCAAGTCACACCCATGACCTGCACTTGCATCACACATCCAAATACTAACCATTTCAAGCATTCATATCAAGCAAATTCTATCATTTAACATGATATGTCATCACAAACATTCATGTTTACAATCTTACTCTTTTATAAGCATACTTGTTTACCCTCTCTTAATCAAACAATATATAGCACTTATGTTATCACCATGACATAAACTTAAATACATATATACATGTACCAAAACATGATCATCTCTAGTCATTCCAATGGCTAGATTACAATAATCATTTACATTTTCATGTCATTATGGCCAACATAACCTATACATGCCATTACAACCATAATTGATTTACCATATTGTACCGACATAAGCCGATGGATAGTGTGAGAGATCTTCGCCGAGCTTTCGATTTACTCTAAAACAGGAGAAAATAAAATAGGGTAAGCATTGTATGCTTAGTAAGTCCGTATAACATGGTACTTAACTTACCATTCATTCTATTTTGAGGTAACTATATAAGGCATATTCAATCAATTTGACGTCAAGCCCTACACATCTCCTCATTGCCCTTGTTAGTCATATATTCCATAGTAACATCAAGACAAGTATAAGCTCAACAACAATTAAGTTTCCATGCACTTATGCTTTCCATAGCATGTATTCATTTAATATGTATAAATCATCTCTTATTATTACAAGTATAGTTTCATAGTAGTTTGTTTCGGGTTCAGCTTATTTCATGTCAGGACTTTACTCATATTTTGTGAATATTAAGGTCACACAAGTAGTAGTACACTCAAGGTGGACAAGTCTATAATCAAGGATGAACTTATATTCATCAACCAAATTCCGAGTACAAATAACGTCGTCTCATATTTCCATGTATCAATTATCACATATCATCATTTTCATGTATTTCAGGTAGATACATGTAATAACTAATTTCCTGTTCATAATCTTCTCATGTCAAGAGTTTTACCCATTGAATTTATTTGGAATATCGATGGATACACCGGTAGTACACTCGAGGTGTACAAATTAGGATCCGTTAATTCATACCCAGTAGTACCTTGTAGGTACACTCTCGAGCCACGTATCATACAGCAGAATTACCAATCCAGGCTAAATTCTAGCTGTAACATATGCTCTAAGGGCTTTTTCGGATTACCAGTCCTGGCTAAATCCTTTATATGACAAAGATTTCCCTATAGAGTCCGATCTGAATTACCAATCCAGACTAAATTCAGTCAATTAGGATTACCAGTCCAGGCTAAATCCTAATTGAAACATATACTCTCGAGGCTCATTTCGGATTACCCGTCTGGGCTAAATCCATTCTGCAACACATGCAGTTTTATCAGGGAAATCACATTTATCCATCTACTTCCATTTATCCAAACGGGATTTAACATTTATCAGGCAATTGCCCGGTATATGTTCAATCTCATAAATTTATGCATTCATACAACTCAAGTGTTCACATTCAAATCAATTATAAAATTTACATTTTTATCATTTATCATTTATCGAGCATTGTTGCTGACCGGGCACATTTCATTTATCGGGCTTTGACGAATATGTGATCATTTCACATAATTAAGGCATTTATACAATTCACAAGCACAACATTTAATTCTAGCATAAAAAATATATACAATTTAGTTACACGAACTTACCTCAACAATGTTCGTGTACGTAAAATCTACAAATCCGACATTTTCCTCTTTCCTCGTTCTAGCTCCGAATTTGGTCTATCCGGATCTATACGAGTAAATTTAACATTAATTTACCATGTTTCACATTCAAGTGGACTCAATTTTCATCCTAGGAAAAATTACCATTTTGCCCCTAACTTTTCCATAAATTCCATTTTTGTCCCTAGGCTCGGAAAATGAAACTTGTGCAAATTACTCCCTATTCCAATCCTAACCAAAGCCCCATTACAAAATTTACAGCACATGTATTCATAAAATTTTAGAATTTTCCTTCAATTTCACAAGTTTACATTTTAGTCCCTAAATTATGTTTTCATCAAAAATCACTTTGTAAAAGTTGTTTATCTATCAATAATCTTTCATTTTCTACCATAAATTTCTAATTTCCAGAATATACATCCATGACCCATTTTTCATATCTTGATAACTTTTCAATTTAATCCCCCAAATAGATAGTTTAGACTATCACGATTCCAAAAATATCAAAATTACTAAAAACGGGATAAGGAAACTTACCCAATTTGGTCATGAAAGTTTCTTCTCTCTCTCTTAGGGTTTCCATGTTTTATTTTGGGGAAGAAGATGAGAAAATAAGATGATATCTATTTTATCATCTTTTCATTAATTAAAATTTTCACTTTCCAATTTAGTCCTTACCTTTTTCTATATTTCCATGAATGAGTCACCAAGAAAAATCTACATACTTTTCTTAATGGTCTAATTACCATATAAGGACCTTAAGTTTTGAATTCCATAGTTATTTAATCCTTATAGCTACTAGAATTCATCTTTTGCATTTTATGCGATTTAGTCCTTCTCGTAATTAAGCACTCAATCAATAAAATTTTTGTACCAAAATTTTCACACGTCATATCTATCATAATACGGACCATATAATAAAATAAAAATAAATTTTATTTTTGGCTCAAATTTGTGGTCTCGAAACCACTGTTCCGGTTTCACCGAAATTTGGGCTGTTACATTTGTAACGACCCATTTTCAGTGGCACTGTAAAGGTAGTTTTGAGAACCCAATTCTAACAAACAAGTTGGTATTTTATTATTTAATTAAACTTTATAGAGTTTAGTGAGGGTCGTATTAAAATTTGGTTAGGAAATTCTGACGTTTAGATAGGTAATTAATTAAGAAGGACTAATTTATAAAAGTTGTTAAAGTTAGAATTTACGTCAAAATGTTTATGGAAGGAGAAGTAGGTGAACTTAAATTGTAAATATACCATATGAATTGTTAGTGGACAACATGGACATGGTTTAATTATTATTAAGCTAATAAAAAGAAGAAAAAATAGGATAAAAGAGTAGCTAGATAAATAAAAGAAAATTAAAGTGAAACAAAAGCAAAATATGTTATCTCCTTCCTCATACTTTATTGACCGAAACACCATTGAATTAAAGCTTAGAAGTACTCGGTTCTTGTCTCCTTTGCATGTAAGTGTTTTAAGCTTTCATTTTTAATGGTTTTTGCATTTTTGAAACCGTTGAAGCTAGACCAAGTTAAATTAGGGACTGTTTTGATAAATTAAAAAGAGTATAGGGACTGGTTTTTGAGATTGATAAATGTTCTCAAAATGGTGATGAAATTAGAAGTCTCATGGGTTAACTTAGCTAAGTTGTGAGATGATTTTTGTTAGTAGTAATATTTAAGGATTTGATTGTTATAAAATTTGAATAGCATGGTGCGAAATGTAGATTTTAGTGGTTTAAGGACTGTTTAAGAATTTTACAAAATTCGGTTAATGAAAATTTAATTTAAAGAATATTAATTGATTAAGTTTGGGAGTGAGGATTAAATTAGATAAAAAAGTTTAATTATTATGGGTGATTTCGTAGAATATGTTTTAAAGATAGATTGTGTGAAATCAAGTATTTATGGAATTGGGATAAATTAATTAAGTTAATATTAATTATATCAAGAAGTGAGCCGATTGGTTGCTAACCATGAGAAGGAAAAGATCACTGAATAATCGTCTTCAACCTTCCGTATCTATCGAAACTTTGTAAGTAAGTTCGTATTCCTTGAACTCAACTCTATTTATTTTAACTAATTTAGTTGTTACATTGTTATTTAATTATCTTCTTATATGTAATTTGGTTGTTCCAATTGAATGGAGAATTATGGAATGGTATATATATATATATATATATATATATATATGATCATGGAATAGTTCAAAGATTTACTTATAATTATTTGTCGCAAATGATTAAATTATGAAACAAGGAATTGTGGATTTTGTATTTATGTATGTGACTATCGGTTTATCCGACTAGTGCTAGGTGCAAATTTTTGTAGATTTATTCGACTAGTGCAGGGCACATCTACTGTCGGTTTATTCGACTAGCGCTGGGTGCAAAACTTTGTTACGGTTTATCTGTTAGGCACCAAGTGCCATCCACAGATTGATCCATATTGATAATGTGTAATCGATCTATCGAAAAGGGTTGGTATATGAAAGTTTTCATGGAAGGTGTATGAAAGGCTCATGTTGAACTTTATAGTAAACTTAATGGAAATAAACATTACATGTCATGGATTATAAAAGTAAGAACATTAAGTCTAATTGTTGTTCTTTAAGTTAAGGAACTTACTCAATATTTGATCATTCCTTTATGTACAGGTTAGATACCTACTTTTGTTGATGACTTAGCATCCTACAACAACAATAATCCAAACTCAATATTGATGATGTTTTCTTTTGTGTCTTGACATGTACCTAGGATGATAATGTTTTGAGTTATAATCTTTTGGTTTATAGATGAATCTAGTGAAGATTACTTATATGGGAAGTGTCACATAAACTTTGAATGATGTTTATCTTAAGGCAAATGCTTGTATATAAGTGCTTTGTGGTGCATATGTAATGGTTATCTATAATAGTGATCCTAATGAAAGGGTTGATTTTGTATGTATGTATTTGAAGTTTTTGAGTTGAAATCTTAATGCTAGGTTTAGATTATGATGTGTGTAACGGTAACTTGATACGAGTCAATATGTGTTTCTTTGAGCTTAAATGTAAAACATTGGGTGCATGCTTGTGACATGAGGATATAGCTTTGGTTTTGGATTGATTTGGTGTTTGAATTGAGGTGCCATTTGAGGCATATTGGTTAGATAATTGGATGTTTGTGTCGAAACAATTTTTTTTTTGGAAAAACAGGCCGACTTTTAAAAGAAAAACGGAGTCGCCACCAATCTTTTTGAAGTGTGAATGGGCCACTTTTGAAAATGTTCCGGTCTACAAATTTTTAGAAAACGAGTTCGGGAGTCGGTTACGCACGAGGAAGGATTAGCACCCTCGCAACGCCCAAAATTGATACCTTATTGATTGATTAATGTCCTAATACTGAAAATTGGAGGAGATTTTGAAATACGGATCTTCTGGAAAATGTTTGGGCAATCCGAATTGGATACCGAAATTCTCTTGTCCCGACAGGATGAGATATCACATCCAGCACGTTAGGATACGATGTTCCAAACCTTTGACACCAAGATCACTTCATGATCACCAAAATTCAGGCATTGTCATTTTAAAAAGGGTATTCCATTATTTGGCCAAACGAAAGAACCGAAACCCAGCACGTTAGGGCACGATTCCTCAAATTTCCGAATATGGAATATTGCCTTATTTTTGAAGTTGAGAAAACATGATCAGAACTTTAAAAGGATATTTAATCCTTTGGATGAGCGAAAAATTGCAATCCAGCACGTTAGGGCACAACTTCTCAAAACTTCCAAGCACAAAATATTACCTTGCTTTTAATTTTAGAGAAAACAGACACAGTTTTAAGGATATTTAATGATTTGGATAAACAGAAACCGAAACCCAACACGTTAGGGCACGATTCATTGAATTTCCAAAACATGCAACATTGTCTTGTAAAAAAAAACCTTTTTATGAGTTTTGAAGGACGTGGTAAAAGAAAAAAAATAAATTAAAGAAAATGACAAATAATAATAATACTAATAGCAATAATGAAGAATATATAAAAAAAATAATGGCAACGACAACGGCAATAACAATGCTAATAAAAAAATAAAGTAAAAATAAGAAACATAATTATAAGAATAATAATATGTATAATATAGTAGTGATAGTGAAAAAGAATAGTGGCAAAAAGAAAGATTAGTAATAGGATAGTGTAATAATAATATATACAATTTTAATTTCAAATAAAATGGGTAATAAAAAAATTAATAGAAATATTAAAAGAATAATTGCAAAAATAATAATGATAATACTAAACTAGTAATAATTACGTTAACAGTAATGAAAATAATATATCAATAATAATAAGAACAATAGTTATTACAAAAAATAAAAAGGTAGTGGTAGAAATAATAGTAGTAAAAAAATATTGATAATAACAAAAATAATAGATAATAATAATCATATATAGTAATGAAAAAAAAATTTAAGTAAACAATAATATTAATAATAATAATATAAAGAATAGGGCTATAAGAATATTATACATATAAACAAATGGTAATAAAATATTTAGAAATAATCAATTTAGTAGTAAAATAGCAAAATAATCGAAAAGGGACCAAATCGGGTTAAAAACAGAATATTTGGGGCCAATTTAAAACAAAAGAAGAATAAAGGGCTAAATCGTATGGCACGCGTAACATTGAGGGGCCAGTAATGCAATTACTCTCAACTCCTGAACACTTGCACCTGACCCAGGACTAAATCGAAGCGGCGCGCAAAACTCAGGGGTAAATTTTAAAAATATACAAAAACTGAAGGGGGACGCAATTGAACCAACAGCATAAAAAGGAGGGCTAATCGCGCAATTTACCCATTTAGGGTGAAATTGTGCATATCCACCTGCAGAAGCAAGTAATTGCGCGGGGCCCACCCCTTTTTAATGTTTAAAACCCAAGAAAAACCATTTTCTTTCATCTTTACAATCTGTTTCAAAAGAAACAAACCCAGGACCCCTTTCTTTATTTTAGGGTTTGCATTCTTTTCTTTGCAGCAAACGTAGCAAGCCCCCCCAATGCGTACGTCGAAGGCGGCGGACGAGGGAAACCCGGTGAGATTTTTATTCTTTGATTATTTTGGTAAATATATGCACTGTTTTAAAACGAAAATCTCAAGAAAGAAAAGGGAAAAAATCATAGAAAATAGAGAGGTATAAATATATATTTGAAGAGGGAAACAAAGTAAAATAATGAAAGAACAAAGTCTTACGAATCTGGATTTTGGAATTTTGCAAAAATCTATGTATTCCTTTTGTGTCTCTTCTCTTGATTCTTTTGTATTGATTTGAAAAAACTGCTTTTGTATCTTTCTTGTGTAAATTGTGCATATCCAAAAAAAGAAAAAAACCTCTGTATTCTTTTTGTATTGCTATCAAAAAAATCCCTCTGTTACATATTTTCATTTGGCTTTTATAGCCGAAAATCTCAACAGAATAAAATCCCATTTTTTGTCCCATACTGTGTTTGTTACTTCCTGTTTTGTAGGTACGAGAGACGTGGAGGCAGATGATGCGGAGCTGCTGGAGACGTGCGACATGGGGGCTGCTGGCGGCACTGGCAAGAAACAAAAGCTAGGGTTTCTGCCTTTTTGCCTTTTTGGGCTCATCGGGCCTGCTTGTTTTAGGACTGTTTGTTTATGTTGGATTTGGTTTAATTCTGGTATGGGCCCGGGCTAAAATTGGGCCCTACAGCTGCCCCTTTTTGGTCGTTGTCGTGTAACGAGAATGGAGCAAAGACATGACCAATTTTGTGCGGTCTTGTTGAGTCTTGACTTCTTTCAGCGCCTCTTTTCTTCAAGTAGCCTCACTTTGACCCACTGCATCTTCAGGGGCATAGGAGTTTTGTTTCGATCTGCTCCACTACTGCTAAGATCTGTAATTTTCAGCCTGTTACCCTACTGCTTAGAGGATTAAGGCTCATCGTTCTCGATCTGCCCCACTACTGCTTAGGGAGATAAGATTTGTAATTTTCAGCCTGTTACCCTACTGCTTAGGGAATTAAGGCTCATCATCTTCGATCTGTTCTACTCCTGCTCAGTGGGATAAGATCTGTAATCTTCAACCTGTTATCCTACTGCTTGGGGAATTAAGACTCATCTTCTTCGATCTGTTCCACTCCTGCTCCGTAGAGATAAGATCTGCTCTTCTTCAGCCTATTACCCTACTGCTTAGGGAATTAAGGCTCATCGTCTTCGATCTGTTCCACTCTTGCTTAGTGGGATAAGATTTGTAATTTTTGGCCTGCTACCCTACTGCTTAGGGAATTAAGGCTCATCGTTTTCGATTTGTTCCACTCCTGCTCAGTGGGATAAGATCTGTAATTTTCGGCCTGCTACCCTACTGCTTAGGGAATTAAGGCTCATTGTTTTCGATCTGTTCCACTCCTACTCAATGGGATAAGATCTGTAATTTTCGGCCTGCTACCCTACTGCTTAAGGAATTAAGGCTCATTGTTTTCGATCTGATCCACTCCTGCTCAGTGGGATAAGATCTGTAATTTTCGGCCTACTACCCTACTGCTTAGAGAATTAAGGCTCATCGTCTTCGATCTGTTCCACTCCTGCTCAGTGGGATAAGATCTGTAATTTTCGGCCTGCTACCCTACTGTTTAGGGAATTAAGGCACATCGTCTTCGATCTGTCACCCTACTGCTTAGGGAATTAAGATCTGTAATCTTATGTAACTCCCATCAATTTTGCTACATTGTCCTCTGGGGAACCTACCTGTAGAATTGATTTCATGGGGTATATGCTTATGCCAAATGATTAGGATGTCATAAAAAATACTCCTAACCATATGTATTATGAATGTTATGAATGAATGCAAAATGTCATTAGAATGACCCATTTTTCGGCTTTTGGGTTATCAGTGCTTGTTGTTTATTAAGGCGATATCCCTGACGTATGTCTTTTTTGTTCAGCTGATACTTCTAATAGAGAATCTGAAGATGTCATCACTGCTTAGTCCCTTATCTCAAGTACTCCGAGCCCTTTAAGCCTGGTTAGTTCTAAACAATTGTCCTGTTTCGGATTCCTGTATTATTTAGAGACTTTCAAAGTAGCATGCAAAACTTCTTTTGTAAAAGTATTATTAGTTCATCAATCATTATTTCAATGAAAAACCTTGAAAAATATCATAATCATAGAGAATAAAGAAATTAATTAGGAGCGTAGCTGAAAACAAACAAGATAGCAAATGCAATTAAGAAGGAAATTTATTGGTAGTGTATTTTGAAACAAACAAAACCAGAATGAGTAAGATGGAAACTAGGTGCCCCAGATATCGCAGCCTGAGCTTCTCTGTTCAAACTTCTTGAAGACCATTTAAGCTCAATATGTGTTTAGGGGATCCGGAGTATTTTTTCGATGCCCCCAAGACGTAACATACTTCCTCGTTGTTAATTCAAGCGTAGCAAGACCACTGTAAGCCCCACTTCCGATCAAAATTTAAGCCGCCCTTTTCGGGTTTTTGACTCAAAGCCCTTTGGTCTCAAGACGTCCTTTGCAGGTTTTCACCTTGTCCTATACGTTTTTTTTTTTTTGCGAAAAGCCCCAAAGCACCATTTGCGGGTTTTTGCCTTGGCCTATTTCCTTTTCAAGTGAAGTGTTTCTTGACTGAGTCCTCCTTAACCAGGTTCGGCTGACTCTTGCCGTCCATCTCGGCTAGTATCAATGCTCTTCCAGAAAAGACCTTCTTTTCCACATAAGGTCTTTATGCTTCCACTTTCCCCTGAAGTCCTTTAGCGTAGGGAGGATCTGTCTCAATACCAAGTCTCCCTCATGGAATACTCTGGGGTAAACTTTTTGTTGTAAGCCCGCATCATTTGTTTCTGGTACATTTGACCATGACGGCTGGCTCTTAACCTTTTCCTTGATCAGATTCAGTTGATCATACTGAGATTGAACCCATTCCGCTTCATCCAACTTCAGATCTGACAAAATTCGAAGATAAGGAATTTCAACTTCGATTGGCAAGACTGCATCCATCTCATAAACCAATGAGAAAGGGGTTGCCCCGGTGGAGGTCCTGGCCCACATTCGAGAAGCATAGAGAGTAAATGGTGACTAGTCTATGCCAATCTTTACAAGTTTCAATCATCTCTCAAAATCCTTTTGGATGGTTTTTTTTTTTTTGAATTCTATCTTGAATTCGAAGTTGAAATTGAACTTGACGATGATTAACTTTGTAACTTTCCCATAGGAACCGACCTTCACCCCCTTAGTGAGATAATTGACAATGAAGAAGATGAATAAACATCAACTAGATGCTTTTAACGATATTGTCCCCGTAGCATCTATGCCCCACATATAGGAAAAAAAAAGGAAGCATATAAGTCATGTCTTCCCAATTTGGCATTTACGGCATAACTGACACAATATCTTTTTCATGGTAGACCAGCAGTACCCAAACCTTATAATCGACCTGACTATCGAAAAACTCTTAGCATGTGCCCTTTCGAATACTCCATAGCCTCCTCGTGCCTAGGCATATCTTGATGTGATCGTGCAAAGACATCTTTGAATCTTTGGAATAACTCAATGACGTCTCGCTTTGTTTCTGTGGTGAGCAAGGCTTCGATCTTCATTCCTCTCCTAGACTCGCAATGTACAATGACCCTTTGTACAGTAGAGTCTGTTTTCATTTGTTCTGCCATCCTTAACAAATTAAAAGATAAGTCACAATCTCTGACATCTTCAAAATCCTCAGATCTTTTTAGACCCATATTTCACTCAAAAGGGAGTCCGTAACAGCGTTGCTCATGTCTTGATATCTGGGGACCTATTGTAGGCATGAAAGGATATCCAAATGATGAATCTAAGAGTGGCTTATTTGTATGGCACGATTATGAATGAAATGAGAGAATGGAAAAAATATTTGCCCCATATGAAACACAAAAATGCATTTTTTTATTGAAAGTAAAGATGTTTGAACATGAGCCTATTTCACAGAAGATTCTTATTGTTTCTAGGCTTAAAACAACAAGTGTGTTTTGAACATTACTTTATGCTAGCTCTAAAAACTACAGGAATTTCCTTCACAGTCTAGTTGTTCAGAATACTTCCAGGCTCATAGGGGCATATGCTCGTTAAGTTTCCTTCTTTTGATCCCTCTTCAAGTACGGCGTTGATACTCACAGTTTTTAACATGTCTTCAGCCATTTCTTCATTCATATTCTCCGATCCCGGATGGAAAATTTCTTCTGATACGAATGCATTGGATATACAGGGAAAAGTCCTTGATCCCCATTTGGCCTCAACATCTTTCTCTACTGACTCTCCTCCTAGGGTGCACACGTTTTCTCCTTCCGCAGAGTAAAAGAACTCCAACTCTTTATTATCCATTAACCTTGTACTAGGGCTCTAAATTCGCTGCACTGCCGGATCTCATATTCTTCCTTGTTATGGAACTCACAGTAGTTCCTCGTATCCTGGGATTTGCCCCTTACATCCTGTATGATTAAACCTCTTTCCACTATTCTTCTCCAGACCTCTCTCAACGGGGTTCTTATTTCTGCAACGTTCAACTTGATTCTTTTTCTTGCGCTCCCGATTATCGCGTTCACCTCATTATCAATGTGATTGGGCAACAAATTTCCTACGACAGACGCATCATTGAACTTCACAATACCCATTTTGATGAGCCTTTCGACTAGCTTTTTGAAAGGGAAGCAATTCTCTATCGAGTTCCCCACTATCCCCGCATGGTATTCACATTGAGTGTTTGCGTCGTACCATTTAGGATATGAGGGTTGCAGCGGTTCTAAGTAGACAGGGGCTACCGCGTGTGCGTCGAACAAAGTTTTATACAACTCCCTATATGTCACAGGTATGTGAGTAAACTGGAATTTCTCGATCTTCTGCCTCGTGTTGGGCTCTTGTCTTGGTGGGGCCTGCTGACCCGCAGCGACCGCTCTCGATTGACTGACAGTAATGGGTTTGGGATAACCCGAGCTTACATTACCTACTTCATTCTCCATTTTCTTTGGAGCTGATCTTCTCATGCTTTCTCGAGTTTCTATTTTCCCACACCTTATCGCATTCTCTATCATTTCGCCAGACATCACTATGTCTGCGAAACTCTTAGTCGCGCTCCCCAACATATGATTAATGAAAGGTGATTTCAGGGTATTAATGAAGAGTATGGTCATTCTTTTTCTAGTAGCAGTGGCTGGACCTGTGTAGCGACCTCCCTCCACCTTTGGGCGTACTTTCTGAAACTCTCGCCTGACTTTTTCTCCATGTTTTGCAACGTGATCCTATCATGCACTATATCAGTCACATGGCTGTAATGCTTCATGAAGGCCTGTGCTAAATCTTTCCACGATTTGATTTGAGTACAACTGAGCTGATTGTACCACTTTGCTGCTCCAGTCAGACTATCCTGGAAACAGTGGATCAACAACTGGTCATTGTTGACATATCCCGTCATTCTCCGACAGAACATGGTAATATGAGCCTCAGGGCAGCTGGTCCCGTCGTACTTTTCAAACTCCGGCATCTTGAACTTCGGAGGAAGTACCAGACTTGGGACCAAACTCAATTTCTTAGCATCCACCTCGCATTGGTAATCAGCACTTTCCAATGCTTTAAACTTCTCCTTCAGCCATTTGCATCGATCCTCAAACTCTTTTGGGAGATCTGCCCTCGTTTTTTCCTCTTCTACTGCATCATCAAGATCAGGAACCATTGACTTTGCCAAATTGTCTCCAGGGTTAGAGCTCGAGCCTGTCGGGAAATTTGCTGGCGCTGAGGTACCGGTTTGATATTGAGGTCTGATATTGACAGACACTCTCGGTGGTTATACTTGAGAATTTACCGGGACTAAGCCTGGAGGATAAGCAGAATTTTCATTTTC
Source organism: Gossypium australe (assembly GCA_005393395.2). Lineage (NCBI taxonomy): Eukaryota > Viridiplantae > Streptophyta > Magnoliopsida > Malvales > Malvaceae > Gossypium > Gossypium australe. The sequence continues at coordinate 26,802,005 of CM016614.1, read as the reverse complement.
ATCTCCAACATCAACCATAGGGCCATTTTCCTTATTATGCCCTCTAGTCAGCAAATGTGTCAACTGGCTCATCATGCTCCTCTGGGACTCCAGCATTTGATCCCTTATGTCCTGTTGGATCTTAGCCAACTGTTCCTGCAGTTAGTCTTGCATTTCCTTCTGCATCTGTTCTAACTTTTCCATCCTTTGATCCATTGCTTTTGTTTTCCTTCGAGTGTAGTAGCGATGTTCCAAGATAACTATAATACGACCTCTAGTTAATAGGGCTCTTTTATGATATTAAATGCATATGATGCGATGTGATGCAAATGGATGAAATGCAATGCAAATGCATGGAATGAATGCAAGAAGAAAGAGTGTCATTGATTCTGAATTCAATTCCATTAGAAGAACTTTTCTAGAAAATAAATTTCTTTACATAAAACGAATTACATATACGGCTTCGTCCTTATAGTCCAGGTGAAGACAAAAAATCCTTTTCTTCGTATCTGGATGTTACGGTCGTGTCCCATGAACCTTCTCAATCAGATGCCTCTTCTAGCTCCTTATTGCTTGATCCAGGTCGTGACTCTTCATTCACTTGTCCTCCACAATGCTCATAAGCTTCTTTAAGAAAATAGAGATACGACGGCTCTTGAATAGTCTTTGTCGGCTTGAATCCCCAGGCAAAGTCTTGTATTCTTCTGCGGACTATCAGCCTTCTCTCATTGTTTACCTGGACTATATTCAAACGACCGTACTATAACTCACTTTATCAAGTAATCCATTTCCTTATGACAAACTCTTCTATTTAGCAATCGAATATAAATCAACACCCCTTTCTATGATGATGAAATGCAATGTAGTCACAAACAAAAGAAAGCACGTTAGTATCATATGCAGGTGGTAAAAATCAAACACCTATCCAGGTAAATGCTAGGGTTCAGCATAGTTCTACCTAAAGTAAGTTCCTAGGGCTCTCTATATGTGGTTTGGCTCTAAAGCAAGGGTACCTGAACCAGCAGGTTCCTCGATCCTTACCCATTATAGGCTCATACGGACCGAGTTCAGTTCAGGGGAATACATTCACGAAGACATAGGTACGGATGTATCCCGAAAGCGGTCCACTATCCTGCACAGAGGTGAAAACCTCACGAAGGAGTAGCTTCTCACTCTCACTTAAAGGTGTGACCACTACGGTCATGCAATATGATGCAAATGTATCCTAGACACTTAAATCATAACAAACATATGACACGACCCGAACAAATGCGATGGAAGAATCAAAATCAAATTTTAATTTTTAATAAAAGGACATTAATCAATCAATTCTACGGCTTGACTCTCTTATTTGTCCCCAGCGGAGTCGCCAAACTGTCGAAACCATTTTTTTGTTTGGAAAAACAGGCCGACTTTTAAAAGAAAAACGGAGTCGCCACCAATTTTTTTAAAGTGTGATTGGGCCACTTTTGAAAATGTTCCGGTCTACAAATTTTTAGAAAACGAGTTCGGGAGTCGGTTACACACGAGGAAGGATTAGCACCCTCGCAACGCCCAAAATTGATACCTTATTGATTGATTAATGTCCTAATACTGAAAATTGGAGGAGATTTTGAAATACGGATCTTTTGGAAAATGTTGGGCAATCCGAATTGGATACCGAAATTCTCTTGTCCTGAAAGGATGAGATATCACATCCAGCATGTTAGGATACGATGCTCCAAACCTTTGACACCAAGATCACTTCATGATCACCAAAATTCAGGCATTGTCATTTTAAAAAGGGTATTCCATAATTTGGCCAAACGAAAGAACCGAAACCCAGTACATTAGGGCACGATTCCTCAAATTTTCGAATATGGAATATTGCCTTATTTTTGAAGTTGAGAAAACACGATCAGAACTTTAAAAGGATATTTAGTCCTTTGGACGAGCGAAAAATTGCAATCCAGCAGGTTAGGGCACAACTTCTCAAAACTTTCAAGCACAAAATATTACCTTGCTTTTAATTTTAGAGAAAACATACACAGTTTTAAGGATATTTAATGATTTGGATAAACAGAAATCGAAACCTAACACGTTAGGGCACGATTCCTTAAATTTCCAAAACATGCAACATTGCCTTGTAAATAAAAAAAAACCTTGTTATGAGTTTTGAAGGACGTGGTAAAAGAAAAAAATAAATTAAAGAAAATGACAAATAATAATAATACTAATAGCAATAATGAAGAATATATAAAAAAATAACGGCAACGACAACGGCAATAACAATGCTGATAAAAAAATAAAGTAAAAATAAGAAACATAATTATAAGAATAATAATATGTATAATATAGTAGTGATAGTGAAAAAAGAATAGTGGCAAAAAGAAATATTAGTAACAGGATAGTGTAATAATAATATATACAAGGTTAATTTCAAATAAAATGGGTAATAAAAAAATTAATAGAAATATTAAAAGAATATTTGCAAAAAATAATAATGATAATACTAAACTAGTAATAATAACGTTAACAGTAATGAAAATAATATATCAATAATAATAAGAACAATAGTTATTACAAAAAATAAAAAGGTAGTGGTAGAAATAATAGTTAGTATTAATAAAAAATAGTAGTAAAAAATTATTGATAATAACAATAATAATAATCATATATAGTAATGAAAAAAATTAAGTAAACAATAATATTAATAATAATAATAATATAAAGAATAGGGCTATAAGAATAATATACATATAAACAAATGGTAATAAAATATTTAGAAATAATCAATTTAGTAGTAAAATAGCAAAATAATCGAAAAGGGACCAAATCGGGTTAAAAATAGAATATTTGGGGCCAATTTAAAACAAAAGAAGAATAAATGGCTAAATTGTATGGCGCGTGTAACATTGAGGGGCCAGTAATGCAATTACTCCCAGCTCCCGAACACTTGCACCTGACCCAGGACTAAATCGAAGCGGCTCGCAAAACTCAGGGGTAAATTTTAAAAAAAATAGAAAAACTGAAGGGGGACGCAATTGAACCAACAGCATAAAAAGGAGGGCTAATCGCGAATTTACCCATTTAGGATGAAATTGTGCATATCCACCTGCAGAAGCAAGTAATTGCGTGGGGCCCACCCCTTTTTAATGTTTAAAACCCAAGAAAAACTATTTTCTTTCATCTTTACAATCTGTTTCAAAAGGAACAAACCCATGACCCCTTTCTTTATTTTAGGGTTTGCATTCTTTTCTTTGCAGCAAACGTAGCAAGCCCCCCCTCAATGCGCATGTCGAAGGTGGCGGACGAGGGAAACCCGGTGAGATTTTTATTCTTTGATTATTTTGGTAAATATATGCACTGTTTTAAAACGAAAATCTGAAGAAAGAAAAGGGAAAAAAATCATAGAAAATAGAGAGGTATAAATATATATTTGAAGAGGGAAACAAAGTAAAATAATGAAAGAACAAAGTCTTACGAATTTGGATTTTGGAATTTTGCAAAAATCTATGTATTCCTTTTGTGTCTCTTCTCTTGATTCTTTTGTATTGATTTGAAAAAACTGCTTTTGCATCTTTTTTGTGTAAATTGTGTATATCCAAAAAAAAAAAAAACCTTTGTATTCTTTTTGTATTGCTATCAAAAAAAATCCCTCTGTTACATATTTTCATTTGGCTTTTATAGCCGAAAATCTCAACAGAATAAAATCCCATTTGTTTAGTCCCATACTGTGTTTGTTACTTCCTGTTTTGTAGGTACGAGCGACGTGGAGGCGCATGATGCGGAGCTGCTGGAGACGTGCGACTTGGGGGCTGCTGGCGGCGCTGGCAAGAAACAAAAGCTAGGGTTTCTGCCTTTTTGGGTTCACCGGGCCTGCTTGTTTTAGGACTGTTTGTTTATGTTGGATTTGGTTTAATTATGGTATGGACCCGGGCTAAAATTGGGCCCTACAATTTGCATAGGTGAAATTATAGTTTTTTGCTTCATGGATGAACTTGGCATGAAATGAATTTGTTAAGGATGAGGTTTTACCACTTTTGAAGTAAGGTATCGATATTTTGGCATATGGTATTGATACTTGACCATATAAATAGTTTTTAAAACAAACAGAATTCCAAAATGGTATCGATTTTATTTGAGTACCGATATTTTTATACCATGAAATAAATATCGATACCTTATTTTCCCAAGAAAATAGAATTGAATTTTGGTATCGATTTTCAATAAGGTATCGATACCAACTGAAGATTTGCGAAAATAAATCTTTAAACTTGAAAAAATTTTCACTTCAATCCTTTTTCATGAATTGAATAAATCTCCTAAATAGGTGCTTGTAGATTTCAAATTTTCATTATGTTTGATTTGATGTGATTTGATGATTAATAAAGGATATCTTATTTTGTAAAGTGTATATGTTTATATAATAATTATTGAGTTTTGTTGTAATACCTTATTATTCGAGTCCGGCGATCGGGCTATGTAAGGGGTGTTACAAACTTCTGTCTATTACGTATATTCTTCTAGGTACGAAAGCCATTATGAGTAATTGTGGTTAATCCAAAACAATCACTTTGTTTGTTATTAAAAAGAAAACATGGCAAACAAAATGTTGTATTTTTAGAAGGCGAATACTCTAACCAAGAAAATTATTTGAACCAAATGAGAAAACTTTTTTGAACCAAAAACCGAATATTTAGAAGGATGGGTTGATATAGTGCATCATTATATTCATCGAATACTCATATATTTTCTTACGCAATTCAGGATCACACTCTAAATTAGATAAACTAATTTTCGGAATTTTTGAAGGATGAGTCTTACAACTTAAAGAAGTAAAAGATAAAAGGCAATACCTCGATTTGTGAGGCTTCCAAAAAAGATTGCATTGTCTCTTTATTTTAAATATATTTTTTAAATAGAATCAATTGTTTAGATTCCTTATTCCTGAACAAATAAATGATAAGATTATAAAATTTAAATTATAAAAATATTAAGTTAAAAAGAAATTTAAAAAAAAATATTAAATTTCAAATCTACTATATTAATATAAAAATAGATACAACAATTAGAAAAAAAAATTATTTCTATTAAGTAAAACCTATTGCAATCAACGAAAGAAAAATTGAAAATGAAAATAAAAATTCCATGGCTATATAAATTCAACTATTAAGAATATGAAAAGGAAAAAGTTAAAATTAAAAGGAAACAAAAAATAACTAGTGAATCCACACTGGTGAGCAAGATTCAAAGCGCAGAACGGTTTTCCAGTTCAAAATTCTTCAAAAATTTGAAAATTAGATTTTTACCCAAAGAGAAAAAATAAACTAAAGATGATGTGATTAGATATTTTGGGTTGTATATGTGTGGAAATCATAAATATAGAAAATAAATGTGTATTTAAAAATAATATACAATAAATAATAATACGTATGGTTTAAAACTAATTAATAACAACACATAAAATATTTATGATATTAAAACTACAAATAGTAGAGTAAATTGTTTATTATTGTGTTGTCATCAATCTTGAATCGATGTTGAGTTAACTTATGACACCAACTTAATCAAATAAATTATTAATATACACAAATGATGGAAGTAATAAAATATGCATAATAAAATTAAAATGTATAAAAATAAAAAAGATAAATCTTTAACTGAGTGGTAAACTAAAGTTTTATTAATTTAATTGGTTTGAATTCAAATCCTATCATATACATATATTTATTAGATTTTTAAATTTTAAAAATTAAAATATTCTCGAATAATATACTTTTTTTTCTTCAAGGTATCTACCGAAATGAGCCTAATAACTAATCATCTGCATTCTGTAGACCCATGAAGGGGTAGATACTGGCCACGAGTTTTAAAACTGCTCCATACCCAATGTGAGGATCAAACCCTCGACCACTGGTCAAAATAGGAAAGCCTATTGTTATCTCACTTAACTCTCTCGTGGTTTAATATAATTTATTTTAATTATTAAAAAATTAAATTGAAAATGATATATATAATAGAAAGAATTAAAACCAATAATTTCGGGCTGCCCCGTACATTCACCTTTGTTTATAGATAAAACTATATTTATTTAATTATAAAGGGAGTTGGGTTTTTATTATTTTAATTCTATTTAATATATTGAATGATTTTATAAATTTGAAATTTTTATTATTAATAATGTGTTATGTTTGAAATAGAATTTTTAAAAGATATGACTAAATTAATTAATTATTGTATAAAAAATGAAAAGATAATTTTATCATTTAAAGTAATTTTTTTAAATTTATGCTTTTATATAGATTAAAGAGGTGAGATTCAAACTCAAAACCTCAAACTTTGTAGCATTGAGCGAAGATCTCATTCACCAATGCAATATAATCTAGTAATTAATAATAATTAAGTAGAAAAAAGTGTGCATGCAAACAGCTAATGTGGCAAGGAAGGGATGAGTTGCGAAGAGACAGAGATGGGGGACCATTCGGCATTGTTGAAGACACCCATCTAGAAAAATCACAGGAATCAGGAGAGCATTAATTAATTAATTAATGATGGATGACGAAACTCTACCTCCTACAGTAGGACTTCTCAAGCATGGTATGGTAAGAAGAGTTATGTATGTGATAAAGAAATGAGTTACTCCTCACCTCTCTCTCAGGTCAGGAGCAACAAGAAGATCGCTTCTTCCATTCTGTAAGTGATGAATCTTTATCTACGGGAAGAATTTGGTAACTACGCCGCCTTCCTTGAACCACATATATATGGAGGATTTGCAACTACCCATCAGACCAAACATCTCCATCATCCATTCACAAAAGGACAACAATCGTATACTTACAGTTGCTTACCAATATTTACTGGAAACCATCTGGGTCCCTTGTAATCAGCTGGCAACTAATTGCTTTAGGGAAGGACTATTTCCTTGTTAACTTCATCATATGATTATTCTGGTAAGTTACCTCCCTGGTTCATCAATGGTATCTTTGCCACCATGGTATCCTTCTAAGGCTTCTTTCAACTCGGTGGTAGTATGGGTACGCCTACCTGAGCTCCTGATTGAATAGTATGATGTTGATATACTTGCAATAGTAGGCAGAAGCATGGTAGTTGAGGTACAACTTAAACATATATTCTCTCCACATCATTAAATGTTAGTTCAATGTATCATAAATTGACTTGAATTCAATGTTCATTAAAGTTAATAAATGATTAGATAATAGATTCTACACAACTTGACACACATGATACCCCTAACAAACTTTGTGTGAAATAACTTTTAAACATGCCTAATTTAATATTTAATTATTTTTTACTAAATTCAAATAAAAAGACAAATGTAGGAGGTCTCTTTGCAACTTTAGTTTTACTTGGTCTAGCTCTTTTTAGTTTTATTTAAATTAAAGTGGGTAACAAAACTTTGTGATTTGCCCCACCATTTGAAGAGAATAATACCAATTTATATGTAGTGATAAATCAAATCACTTTGTAACAACTTTTATTAATAGACTCCTTTTGGAAGGACGATAAAATTATTTCCAGTGACGATAAGATTAAATATTGTAATAGTAAGATTAAAATTAGCGATGAGATCCAAACACAACATTAATGGTGAAGTGAGAATAAAAATAACCATTAAAGAATATGAATAAATAATATATTATTAAAAAATAATTTAAATTAAAATATATATATTGTAAAAAAAAGTATATGAATATTAAATTTTATTTACTTTATGTTATATTAAATAATAATATATTAAAATTATTTTGTACTAATTAACAATTAAGATACCGCATTGCTTAGAAATTATACGTGGTTTTTTCCCCAACTTCCTTGACTTTTCAGATGTTATATTTGATAATATACAAGTTTCTTGAAATGCTCCTGCTTAAAAAATAAATAAATAACAATAATAAAAAAAGATAAAATGGGAATTATGGTCTTTCTTCGAGTAAACTGGAGCTTTAGTTGATACAAACATATATAATCGGTGACATAAAAAATACATGGGCGGCGAGAGGGAAGGCACCTGCGCATTTTAAAATTTAAGTTTTAACTTTTGATGTTTTAAAACTTATATAATTCTAAATTAATATATGATAAAATTACACTTTACTTTCTAAAATGATAATTTTTTTATTTAATCCTTTAAAATTTGTAAAGATATAAATTATTAAAATAATAATATTACATTTTAACTCTTTAATACAACTAAATCTGGTTCTTTTTAGCTCTCATTCTCCCAGGTAATTTACATGCAAGCATGTAATCAATTTCACATTTGCAGGTTCAGTGGCAGATTGGAACCTCCTACTTCTGTTCGTGAGGCACATACTAATGGGTTTCCTAGACAAAGATTTGTTGTGATGTAATTCTGCTCTTTTCCATTACAAACAAAAAAAATCACATATGCAGGTCTCTACTCTTAAATGCCAATAACCGCTATTCTGAAGGCACCTGAACTTCCATTTATACGATTTTTGCATTCATCTTTTATTATTTCTACTTTTGCTACTGAACTTGATCTTTACTTTCTAAGAGTTATGCTTTTCAACTAAACCTTCAATTCCTGTTTGATGATCTTAGCTATTCATTTGATTTTTCAAAAGGTATTGTTTTTTCTTGAAAGCAACACAGCTATAATCTAATTATCAGCAACTATACTGAAAAGTTACTTTTTTTTTTAACAAATATACTGACAAGTAGTTATCCCTAGTTTTATGAGCTACTGTATAATACCATTTAGGGATATAGATAGATAGATAGATATACCTTCCTTTACCTTTAGCTTTAACATAGCACTAACTCGTGTGTCAGATACTACATTTTGTTATTAGTTCCCGAGGATCTCCATACTGAACTCCATATCAAACTCAATCAGTCTTGCATTTTCTGAGGCACACCCGGCAGGCTAATGTCACTGCACAAATTAGTCCTACCAAAGCAAGAAGCAACACTGCAATAGTGGACAAGGAAATCCATAATAAGGAAAAGATATATACATAAAAGTATAGAAATGAATACTAAGTGAATTAATACAATCAAAAGCATTAATTAATAAACAGAGAGAATTACTCCCCCCCCCCCTTTTAACAGAAGATAGCTCCTATGGAAATATATTTTAAATTTACACTAATGTAATTAGTGAGCATATGGTAAACTACCTGATCAAACACCTAAGTGCAGCGCTAAGTACTCTATTTAGAACAAGCCAAGTATGTTTCAGTCTTTGGTTCATCTATTCTGTACCCTAAAATGGTAGGTTCATTTTGCATTACAGCACATATTCTCCGGTTCTGTTATCCTGTTTCCTCCAAGACAATTTGGTGTCTTATGAACTTTTTAATGCTACTAAAATAGATGAAAACAGAAGGTTGCGCAGATTCAATTAGGATACCAAAAGCATCAAGAACTGCTTACAAGCTAAAACAGAGTAAACCAGAATAGCCAAGCGATATCTAACAATCCATGGCAGTTCCACTTCCAGAGTGCAGTGTCTCTGATCTTGTCCTGCTTTAATTGTACGATTCCATGCTTGCAATTCAGATAATGAAATATCTACACCAGTCACAGGAAGTCCATTTATATCGCGGACTTGAATTTTCAAGTTCACTGGAGATGCATCCCAATCGATCTGAATTGCCCCAAAATTTGGTTCACCTACAGAATCCAAAAACATTGAAACTTCATCAGCATTTACATGTAAAAATTGAAAAAGGAAGAAAAAGAGGGAGATGACAAACATACCATATGTGCATGACCTATATCTGCAATTTTGGTTCTTAACTCTCATGGTACTAGGAGTAAACCATGCCAAAAATCTAACTATGAAACGCAAGGGTGATGGGAGCACCTTCTCAACAGCTTGGGTTAACCCACTTGAGGTAATGTCGTACAAGGGATATCCAGCAGCACAGTCATATCGTGTAATTTCTCCAAAATGAACATCTCCACTTATGAAGAAGACTCCATCCCTCTTCTCAGGAAAAAAAGAAACATAAAACAGCAATGTACTCTCAGACCAAATCAGGGAAAAAAAATGGGATGGGGAGAACGTCCAACGTATCACTGTTTATATGAAGTATTTGGTTGAAACAGAGGTGAATGACAAAAATGTGTCATCATTACCTTACTATCATTTATCAACTTAAAAAGGCGATCCCTCTCCTTTGGAAAATGTCCCCAAGACTCCATATAAAACAAGGGTCCAGTTGTACCAGAGAGATTTGATATAACCTGGAATTAAAGGCATAAAATCTCTAAGCCATGCAGAGTATCAGAAACTAAAAAACAAATGAAACGTGAAAATGCAAATTATAATCTGTTCCAGAGAAACTAAAGTGAAAAATCTTAGAGCAAACACTAGAAAGGATCATATCTCTGATTAAGGTTAAGGTTACAATAAATACAGGAAAACTGAATGCTACTAATGACACAGAGAGACCAAAGAGCTACAAACTGTTAAGATTTGAATGCTTTCCAATAAGGAGCTCATTTACAAGGAAATATCCAACAAAAAAATTCGAACATGGAACTTCACAATTGAAGTAATCAAGTTAACATTTGAAATACCTGAATAGAAGAGCCAATAATGGTAATGGCCGACGGTGGACCCCTCAACTCTTTCCCTAACCATGACCACTGTGAATCCCCCAAGACGCTCCCGTCACTGGATAGAGGATCTCTGTGATACCTAGTATCTAATAGGATAATCTGAGGAAGCAAGTTTACCAACAATGAGTAGAAGTCTCTCTATAGGTGCTTATATTGACAGAAAGAGAGAAAAATGTCATAGAATGTGAAGAATGTAAACCTTCAGAGTTTTAACTTCAATCCATTGGTAGAAAAACCACAGCAATTGGAAAGCATGTTATAGCCATACCTTGACTTGTTTACCTGGAGGGCCAAATGTATAAGATGTGTAAACACCAGCCTGCTTGCGCCTACAGTATGACCAATAATCCAATCCCAATTATGAAGTTATAAAAAGAGAAAATAGATGAATGCAGTTGCAATGTCGTAGTGAAGAAGGGGCGACCTGGGACTGTCTTGGGGTTCATCTAAGAAATCGAGAAGAAGTCTCTGATTAGTAGTTTTGGCAGAAAGTTCTTTGCCAGCATCATTGAGTCCATAATCATGATCATCCCAGGTACCAACGACCTAGAGCAATAGACATATAGATTTTGCATGGGTGGACATAAGAATAGAATATATGCAGCAAGTGTTAGGCCTCGGCTTAGCTTAGCCTACCTTGGCTTTGGCGCGGAGACGTAAATAACCGGGAACGTTCTTAGCCGAGTTGTATCTGGAAAGCATTTCGGAGGAAGATGAAGGAATGAATCTGGGAGCATTCTTCCAGGGGCCAATCGTCCTTTCCTTTCCCAGAAAGTTGAAAGGACGTCTAATGTCTCCATATATGTTGTCACCCAACCATATGAATACTTGGGGATCAAACTTGTTGATGGCGTCCCAAATGGGCTGAAAATAACATCAACAACAACAGATCATTATACAATTGCTTTGCGATATATCATTATTAAGGACGAATAGTATAAAATCCAAAGTAATGGAGTACTTGCTTCATGCTTAGGAGTGAGGACCGACTTAGAGGATTTAGGGTTTAAAAAAAAAAAACAAGAGAAAAAAAACCTGAGGAGCACTTTGGTTGGCACAAGACCCGAAAGCAATACGAGAGAGCAGATAATGATCGTCGGTGGTTGCTAGCAATACCTGCAGAACACCTGCTGCCAGCACCGCTGCTACTAACCTCTCCATTTTCTTTATTTCTTTCTTCCCCTCAAAAAAAGTTATTCTATCATTGGAATCCTGTGCCTCAAATCAGAGGAGGAACCGAATCCCACACTCACCGATTATAATAGATTCTACATTCACAAATGTACTCTGAAATTTAATATCCAAGGACGGGTACTGTGTTTGACTTTAGCGATTAAAATTCGTTAAAAATATGTTTATTTGGAATCATGCAATAGGAAAGAAAAGGAAAGTTATTGCCTTAAACATTTCTTTTTCTATTTTTCCTGTCGGTTTTATCCAACAAATTCCTCCTGTTTATCATTTTCAATATTGACTCTAACCACCTAAATGGAGAGTTGATTAGTTTTATATAACAGTAAAGGATACATTTTAAAATTATCCATAAATTTGATTCAATGTGTTAATTTGATATATAAACTTTAATTTGATATAATTATTCTATTGTATATATGAAATTTTAATTTCGATTCAATAATACACGTTTAAATAAATTAATACATCAATTTATTTTTATATTTGATAAATATAATTATGTAAACATACAATTATTTAATATCAATAATTGTGTTAATAATTTGTGAGAATTGAATCAAATCAAATCAAAATTTGATATATAAATTCGCACAAAATTAAAGTTCATGTATACAATTGCACATTGAACCAACGTTTATATATAACTTTGGGGTTTATATTGAGTTTTATAATAATAGATGTCCATAATGTCAATAGAACAATTGCAAAGCAATAAGAAAGGAAAAAATACACATATTTTACGTGGAAAATATTTTAGGAAAAAATCACGAGTAGAGAATGAGAAATTCACTAATGTTGAAAACTAAATGATAAGAGGAGTTTCAACTACATCTATTTAAAGATTGAAAAACCCTATTCTAATCAATGTCAAATAGAAGAAATGTAGTTCTATACGGATTTTACAGATCTCCTTATTTTGCCACTATATTTTATTTCTTTAACAAGGATTTGAGTCACACAAACTCTAACAATCTCTACTTTGACATGAACTCTCAACGAACAAGTTCTCCACCTCTTCAACAAAACCTATAAAGGTGCATTCTTCAACAATGAACACTAACCAAGTCCAAGCAATGCTCAAATTTAGTTATAGGAAGTGGCTTAGTCATCATATCTGCAGCATTATCATGAGTACTAACTTTGCTCTCAACAATATCACCACAAGTAATAATATCACGCACAAAATGATATCAAACATCAATGTGCTTTGTTCTCTCATGAAACATTTGATCCTCCATAAGGAAGATGACACTCTAACTATCACAAAACAATGTACCGATCTGAAGGTCTTTATTGAGTTCACCAAATAGTCACTTTAACCAAATAGCTTCTTTACAAACCTCAGTAATCGTCATGTATTCAACTTCAGTAGTAGACAAAGCAACTATAGTCTGCAAAGTGGCTTTCCAACTAATCGTGCAACTCCCAATAGTAAAGACATACCCTATGAGTGACCTTCTTTTATCAATGTCTCCGAAAAAATCAGTATCAACATACCCAATGACTCCATCTCTAGTTCTTCCAAAATGTAAGTAAACATTAGTAGTACCTCGTAAGTATCTGAAAATCCACTAAACTGCTTTCTAGTGTTCTTTGCCGAGATTCACCATGTATCTACTAACTGTACTAATTGTATATGATAAATCTAGACGTGAGTAAACCATAGCATTCATGAGAGATTTCATTACACTAGAATATGGAACACGTGACATGTAGTCAATCTCATCATCTGATTGCAGAGACAAAATCGATGATAGTCTGAAGTGGGCTACTAATGGAGTACTAATAGGCTTGGCACTTTGCATATTGAACCTGTAAATAAATTTCTCAATGCACCATTTCTGACTTAAGTACAATTTACATGTTTTTCTATCTCTGAGAATCACCATCTCGAGTATCTTCTTTGCTACTCTCATATCTTTCATCTCAAATTCTTTACTAAGATGGGCTTTGACCTTTCTTAACTCTCATTTATCTTTGGTTGCTATCAATATGTCATCAACATAGAGGGCTAGATATACATATGAACCATCATAATTTTTCTTAACATAAACATAACTATCAAAACTGCTTCTTTTGAAATCATAAGTAGCCATAAATGAATCAAATCTCTTGTACCACTGCCTAGGTGACTGTTTCAGGCCATAAAGGGACTTTTTCAGCAAGCAAACATAATCCTTCTTTTCTGAGACTATAAAGCCCTTTGGTTGATGCATGTATATATCTTCCTCAAGTTCACCATGCAAGAATGTTGTTTTCACATCTAACTGTTCAAGTTCCAAATCGTACATAGCCACAATACCAAGCAATGCTCAAATCGAACTATGCTTAACAACTGGAGAAAACACATTTATGAAGTCTACACATGGAACCTGATTGTAACATTTTGCAACCAGCCTTGCTTTATACCTGGGTTCTTTAACTCCTAGAGTCCCTTCTTTCTTCTTGAACACCTATTTACAATGAACAGTCTTTTTACCCTTAGGAAGTGATAGTACTCTAAAATGACATACTTTTATGTGTTAATTGCATATATATTTTGAGTATGATCCTACTAATTTGGGCTTTTTATGGTTTTTTGTCTTGTAGGGACCAAATTAAAGGTAAAAAGAAATTTAAGGGCAAAAAGCGTAAATTTAAAAATAAAATGGGCCAGCATGCAAAATAGGAAAGAAGTGGTGCCAAAAATACAAAATGTGAAAGACTTGGGGGCAAAAATTTAAAGAAGAGATTTATAAACATAAGACTCTATATAGATTTGAATTTTAGGATTATTGTTAGGATTATCATTTAGATTTAATTTCAGCTTTTATCTTTATTTATCTTTTAAAGTTTAAATAGGAACAAACTAGGTTTTCTATGTACTATAAATAAGGGATGGAGTGACATAAATATGGACTCAACTTTTCTATAAAAACTCCATCTCTCTAAAGCTCTTAGTTTTTGTTCCTTTTATTATTCAATAAATTCCATTTGATTAAATTTATTTCTTTTTTCCCAAAAAGCATGAGCCACTAAACTCATCTAGCCAAAGGTTGAAGAGATTCCCTAAAAAAAGGTTCATGAGGCTTAGAATCCGCACTTAGCCTTCTCAATGAGTATTCATCGTTTCTCCGCATTACGGGACTGACGCTTCAATCCATGTCCTTCCAAAAGTGATCTTTTTATCTTGTACAGAGGCTGTCGCTTTGTATGTTTTGGGAAAGTTGCACAGTCGATTCATTAGCTTACTGTGCCAGTGGGTGTCGGGCCCAAGAGACAAAATGGTGTGGCATTCGCCATTGAGAAATGATGATCTAGTTTAAGACGGTCCTACAAAAGTGACGGTTGGCTAGAGTCAGGTTCCTCTAAATCGTAAGGCTAAAATCTAAGTGGAGCTGGTGGTCGTAGGTGTTCTCTTCCACTATAACTGGCTTATTCTGTCATGAGAAGGATCACCTAAAAGCCTAAGATTGAACCCAAGGAGGATCGAGACAACTGGAAACTGGAATCTCTCAATCAAAGAACCTCTTTTCTCAATTCTGTTTCTCTTTACAATTTCGATTTCAATTTATACAATTTCAGCCCCTTTATATTTTTAATTATATTTTTTTTTTGTTTTTTCCAGATACGCCGCTTTTTCTTGGGCACGACTATGCTCGAGATCTCGAGGAACGAGAATTTGTGCAAATTCAATCCCTGAGGATTTGACCCTACTTTCCTTATACTATTCTTTTTCGTTATTTTTTAGGGATAGATTATTTTTGTGCTTCCAACAGCACACCAAATTTTGGCACCGTTGTCGGGGATTAGTAACGTACTAATCTTGGTTTTTTTTTTGTTTTTTATGACCAGATCTGCTCCAAGTATTCTTACGTTTGATTCAGAAATAGAGAAGACTGCAAGAGCTAATCGCAAGGAAACAAAGCTACGTAAAAAGCAGTCAGAGGTGGTAGGGACTCAGAGTAACCCACCGCCGGAAATAGAACCAGGCGACGAATTTGAGTCTAGGGTTAACAAAAACCCTACACACACACTAGAAAACGAAAGAATATGAGTCAATCCATTAGAAGAAGTGCTTAAACGCTAGGGTTAACGAAAACCCGAATCTAGCAGATCAACTTATAGCTCAAACGATTCGAAAATTGGTCGAAGCTCCTACAGAACAATCGTCGTTATGCATTGCGTATCATACTATGGATACTAATTTTGAACTAAAGCCAGGATTAATCCAATTACTATCGACATTCCGCGGATTACAAAATGAAAATCCACACAAACATCTAAAAGAGTTTCATATGGTTTGTCTTAGTATGAAACCTTAGGGCGTAACTGAGGATCAAATCAAATTGCGTGCTTTCCCTTTTTCCTTAGCAGATTCTGCTAGGGAATGGTTGTTTTATCTACCTCCTGGATCTATTACAACTTGGACTGATCTTTCCGGTTTGTTTCTCAATAGGTTTTTTCCAGTATCGCGTGCCGCTGAATTAAGAAGGGAGATCATTGAAATAAGGCAAAAAGATGTGGAGTCTCTTTACGACTACTGGGAGTGATTCAAGAAATTGTGTGCAAGTTGCCCACAACATTGGATAACAAAACAATCTCTACACCAATACTTCTATGAGGGCTTAAAACCCATAGAGATGAATATGGTAGATGCCGTTAGTGGAGAAGCATTGGTCAACATGACTCTCCAACAGGCAAGGGACTTGATATCCACAATGGCTGCAAATACTCAGCAATTCTGAGCCAATCCTGAACCCACCAGAAGGGTTCACCAATTAAGTATTTCAGCTTTAAAAGATAAAGTTGATCGACTTACTAATATCATGAATTCTCTTTTTGCAGTAAAAACATGACCAACCCGACCATGCGAAATTTGTGCAACACCCAAACATACAATAGACGTGTGTCCTAGTTTGTGTGATGATACTATGGCCCATTTGAATGCTGTGGGGAATTTTCCTGGATCACTTTAAAGGCAATATGACCCTTATGCTAATACCTATAACCCAAGGTGGAAAGATCATCCCAACTTGAGTTATGGAGCTAACCTATGGTACAACTAGCCATACCAAAACCTGATTCCACAACAGCCGTGAGATTCAGATACCTCTCTAGAAACCATGGTCAATAAATTAGAAGATAATATGCTTAATTTTCAACAGAAAACTGAGGCGCCTATAAGAAAATTGACCACATCAATTGATAAAATGAACTCATAAGGGAAGTTGCCATCACAAACGGAACCTAACCCAAGACAACACGCAAATGCAGTGACGTTGAGAAATAGAAAAGTACTGGAACCAAATCCTAGCAAGAATCTTGATCAAGATTCCGCCCAGAAAAAGCAGGAGAACGATGAATAGGTCTGAACGAAACCTCCATTGCCCATAATTCAACCTCCATTTCTAGGACGATTAAACCAACATCGGAGAGGTAAAAAGGAAAAAGAGATCCTCGAAACATTCAGAAATATCGAGATCAACATACCATTGCTAGATGTCATCAAACAAATTCTACGATATGCCAAGTTCCTTAAGGAGCTTTGCACCAACAAACGAAAATTGACTAGAAATGAAAGAGTAAGTGTTGGTAAAAATGTATCTGTGGTGTTGCAGCAGAGGATGCCAGTAAAATGTAAAGATAGGTGCATGTTTACAATACCATGCAAAATAGGCCACTTAGGAATTAAAAAGGCTATGTGTGATTTAGGGGCCTCCATAAATGTAATGTCTTTTTCTATTTATGAATCACCTAACGCAGGTTTTTTTTAATGAAAACAAGTGTTATCATTCAATTAGCAGACAGGTCTGTTGTGCATCCTGAAGGAGTCCTTAAGGACATATTAGTGAAAGTCAACAGACTTATCTTTCCTACAGACTTTTATGTAATAAAAATGGAAGAGGATAACGCTCCTAAGTCCTCAGACATCTTGTTGGGGTGACATTTCCTTAGTACTGCAAATACTAAGATTGGCGTGCGTAGTGGAACCCTCACGATGGAGTTTGACGGAGAAATCATGAAGTTTAACGTTTATGACGCTATTAGTCACACGAGTGAAATCTTGAACGTAAATCGTGTCGACATAATTGACTCATTAGTGGAGGAAACTTTTGAGTCACCTTATGAAGATAAACTTGAAACATTGTTTAATGATAATTTCAATTCAAGATCTATTTGCGAATCTGTTAATGAATTACTGACTCCTATGGACACTAAACTTCTACCTTCTTTTGTGCAGGCACCACATCTGAAATTAAAACCACTTCCCGAGCATCTCAAATACTCATTTTTGGAGAATAATGAGACCATTGCCGACTTAGAAGGGATTAACCCTTTGACATGCACATATACAATTTTCTTGGAGGAAAATACGAAATCAAAGCAATAGGCGCAAGGACGATTGAACCCAAATATGGTGAATGTGGTAAAAAAGAAGAATTTCCAATCCCATATGATCAAAAGAATTCAACTGGAACAGCCCCAATACTAGTTGGGGCGTCAAGCTAACGACGTTAAATAAGCGCTTATTGAGAGGCCACCCAATTTTATTTTTATTTTCTATTTTTTTATTTTCTTGCATGTTAATAAATTTTATTCTCTTTTCTTATATCCAGGAAAATTAACAAGAAGAAAAATTAAAATTGGAACGACATCTTGAAAGAATGGGTATGTTTTAGCAAAACTCCATATTCTACCCTAATCCAGGTAGGGATAGTGCATCCCTGCTTTAAACTCACCCAAACCTAAGCCCAAACACCCACCCTACAGCCAAACACCCTTCTTCTTACACTTTCAAACCCTAATTTTTCACCCATATTCACTTAAAACTCCCTCAAGCCGTTGTTAATCCTCCCTTACCCCCATCAACGATTTTCAAACCATCATGGCTAGGTATAGGAGTCGCGCCGTAGCCATCCCCTCCTTCCTCTCCTCCTTACAGCTCCAAACCTTCCCCTCCTTATAGCTATGCTTGAACGACAGTGACTACATGGGGAGTTTTTCTAAACCTTTTTTTTTCCACCTATTTGTTTTTTTCTTCTTCTTCTTTTTCCTTTTTCTTTCACATCGAGGACAATGTGATTTAAGTAGGGGGAGGCATTCCTCATTATTTTTTTCATTTTACCTGCTGCTTTTACTATTATGTTACTGTTGCTACTGTCTTGTGCTTGTTTCTGCCTACATTTATTTTTTTTTAGAATATTTTGCCTCTTTTCATGTCCAAGATTTTAACCAGGAATTGCCCACTGTTTGACCTACGAGCATGATTCTTGTCTATTGAGTTAGTTATGATTTTGCTAGTTTGATTTCATCTCTACTGTTTTATTTCAATCAGGCTAAAATGATTGTGATTAATAAAGTTAACCCTATCTTGCTTATAGTAAAATCGATTAAGTTTAATGCAAAGAGGACACTTAATACAATTGTATGCTAAATTTATTTTCATGACTGTTAGGTAGCTGCCGAAACTTATTTTTGGCACTTGATTGTTTTTTTCCTAGTCCTCCAAAATTAAAATGTTATTTCATGATAATAATAAATTTTGATGCCTCCGTAGTTATGAGCACAGCTTAAAACGTGACTGACTGAGTAACCAGGGTAGATTGCTTGGATTGTCATCTCTCTTCGCGTCAAAAGGTTCAATATATTCTTAAGAAAAGAAAATAAATAAATAAATATAATAAATTAGGAGTATTTTGGGCTGAGTAACCGGGGTGGGGTGCTTGGTTGTCATCTCTCTTCGCGTCAAAAGGTTTTAAGAAAAGAAAAATGAAAAAAAAAGAAGAAGAAGAAGGAAAAACAAGTAAAAAATAATAATAACGAATCACATTTGGGGACTAAGGGTTGAAACAAATAGGGTGTCTTCGTAAGTTTAGTAAATTACCTAATTTTTATGAAATAATCCAAGACAATTTAATTTTTGTGTGTTTAAGTTGGGATACTTTTTCAAGTTTTGCTTAAAGCAAGCTAAAGGTACTATTTATTTTTCATATGCATTGTGCCTAATTTTTGTAAAACTTTGGAGTGATACTTCTTTCATGGTAAAATCTAAATTACACAGTGGGCTTGGAACCATACTTGAGGGCAAGCATGGGCTAAGTAAGGGGAATATGATAATATTCTAAAATGATATACTTTTATGTGTTAATTGCATATATATTTTGAATATGATCCTACTAATTTGGGCTTTTTATGGTTTTTTTTTATCTTGTAGGGACCAAATTGAAGGCAAAAGGAAATTTGGGGGCAAAAAACATGAATTTAAAGATAAAATAGGTCAACATGCGAAATAGGAAAGAAGTGGTGCCAAAAATACAAAATGTGAAAAACTTGGGGGCAAAAATTCAAAGAAGAGATTTATAAACATAAGACTCTATTTAAATTTGAATTTTAGAATTGTTAGGATTATTATTTAGATTTAATTTCAGCTTTTATCTTTATTTATTTTTTAGAGTTTAAATAGGAACAAACTAGGTTAACAAACTAGGTTACCTATGTACTATAAATAGGGGATGGAGTGACATAAATATGGACTCATCTTTTCTATAAAAACTCCATCTCCTTAAAGCTCTTAGTTTTTGTTCCTTTTATTATTCAATAAAATTTTATTTGATTAAATTTATTTCTTTTTTCCCAAAAAGCATGAGCCACTAAACTCATCTAGCCAAAAGTTGACGAGATTCCCCAAAAAAAGTTTCATGAGGCTTAGAATCCGTACTTAGCCTTCTCAATGAGTATTCATCGTTTCTCCGCATTACGGGATTGACGCTTTCATCTATGTCCTTCCAAAAGTGATATTTTCATCTTGTGCAAAGGCGGCCGCTTTGTATGTTTTGGGAAGGTTGCACAGTCGGTTTGTTAGCTTACTGCGTCAGTAGTTGTCGAGCCCAAGAGACAAAACGGCGTGGCATTTGCCATTGAGAAATGATGATCTAGTGTAAGATGGTCTCACAAAAGTGACGGTTGGCTAGAGTCAGGTTCCTCTAAATCGTAAGGCTAAAATCTAAATGGAGCTAGTAGTCGTAGGCGTCTTCTCCCACTATAACTAGCTTATTCTGTCATAAGAAGGATCACCTAAAAGCCTAGGATTAAACCCAAGGAGGATCGAGACAACCGGAGGCTGGAATTTCTCAATTAAAGAACCTCTTTTCTCAATTATGTTTCTCTTTGCAATTTCGATTTCAATTTATACAATTTCAGCCCTTCCATATTTTTAATTTTTTTTTTTTTGTTTTTTTCCAGGTATGTCTTTTTTTCTTGGGCACGACTGTGCTTAGGATCTCGAGGAACAAGAAGTTGTGTAAATCCAGTCCATGAGGATTTGACCTTACTTCCCTTATACTATTCCTTTTCGTTATTTTATAGGGATAGGTTATTTTTTGTGCTTCCAACGACACACCAAGTAGTTTCACTAGGTCTCATGTTCTATTCTTATGGAGTGATTCTATCTCTTCTTGCATGACAATCATCCATTTTTTTAAATCTTCATAGCTAATTGCTCTTGATCATAGTCTTCCAATTTTTAAACGTTGACAACACATCACTTTTTTGCTTTAAGAAGAATGCCCAAACTATTCTGGAAAAATCGCCAACGATCGTCAGCATATAATTAGTGCCACCCCTCAAATGCGCTCTAGATGGTCCCTGGAGATCATAATGAATATAATCTAATGTTCCCTTCGTGTTATAGATTCCTCTGGTAAATTGAACTCTCTTTTTCTTCCCACAAATGTAATGCTCACAGAACTTCAGTTTACTAATGCCTTGCCATCAAGAAGTCCTCTTTTGCTTAATTCTATCATGTTGTTCTCACTCATATGCCCTAGACACATATGCCAAAGTCTAGTAACATCATCATCTGACAAGGAAGAGGAATCAGAAACTGCATCACTAGTAACTGTTGAACCCTACAAAATATATAACTTGGCAGTCTTTCTTTGCCCTTTCATCACAACGAGGAAACCCTTGCTAATCTTTAGAACCCCACTTTCAATTGTGTTATTGTACCCTTTTAAATCAAGAGTACTCAACGAAATCAAATTCCTCTTCAATTCTGGTACATGTCGTACGTTATTAAGTGTTCTAAGGACTCCATCGAACATCTTAATTTTGACTATGTCAATACCTACTATTTTACATGAAGCATTATTTCCCATTAAAACAACACTTTCAGATATTGTTTTATATGTTGTAAACCAATCCTGATCGGTACTCATACGGAAGGTGCAACTAGAATCGAGGATCCTTTCCTCGCTCACTTTAATGTTGTCGGCAAAAGCAACTAGAAGTTCACCATCACTGTAGTGTTCTACAACATCAGCTTCACCAGATTGTTCTGGTTATTTTCCCTTTTGATTCATCACCCCTCTTTTGATCTTATTCTACAACTTATAGCACTCAGACTTAATGTGCCCTTTCTTCTTGCAGAAGTTACATGTTTTACTTCTGTATGAATATCTCGATCTACCCTTAGATTTACTGCAAGAATTTCGTTCCAATGTCCTCCCACAATTATTATCAGTATTTTGTTCTTGTCTATCACGAACAATGAGACCCTCTCCCTAAAATTTGGATCAAACCACAATATGCCTCATCTTATCATACGAGGCTAAGGAAGTATAGACTTCAATAACTGTGAGAGTTTTTGTAACACCCCTAACCCGTATCTATCGCCAGAACAGGGTTACGGAACATTACCAGACGAACGGAATATTAAACTATTCAAATCATACATTAAAACAAACATAATCAAATTTCATTCAAATACATCCATAATGTCCCTTAATCAAGCCCTAGAGGTGCTAAAAATATTATAAAAACAATCTGGGACTAAATCGAAAATATTTGGAAATTTTAGGAATAAGTTGAAAATTTTGAACTGCAGAGGTCACACAGTCGTGTGACTCACATGGCTAAGACACACGTCTGTGTTTCAGGCCGTGTGGACATTTGAAATAGGGGCGCACGGCCGTGTCCCAGCCCATATCCGTGCCTGTGTAACTCACTAACTTAAGTCACACAGCAAAGCCACACGCCCGTGTGCTAGGCTGTGTAACAGCCTGACTTGTATGCATTGAACCTACAGGGGACACATGGCTGTGTCGCATGGTTGTGTGCTACACATGGCGGAGACACATGCCCGTGTCTCAAGTCGTGTGGCCTCAAAATGAACTTTAAAACACAAGTTTACCATTTCAAATTGATTGGACCTTAAGAAACTCAAATACTAACCAAAATATCAAATCAAAATGACATTAATCGGGTTAAAAACACATCAAAACCAACCCAATATGTGCCTAAACAATATACCCTCATGGGTACCACAATTATATACAACTTTACCTAAAAATACACATTATTTCAATTCATCAACTCATTCAAACAATACCAAAGCAATATACCTAAAAAAGTTACCACAATCGCAACAATTCAAATATATGTAAGCCATACAACCTAGCATAACAATTATACCTCATTCTCATACCTTTTGCAAATTGGTTATTTGCACAAAATATCATTCATAACATTTACATAAGCCAAACATTAACCAAAATAGCACAAGAGCCTATGCATGTCATATAATCCGAATTTAACATTTCAAAAACTACAAAGTTAAACTGGATAGTGTGACTTGAGTGCCAATCCGATCATCCAACCTTCCGAAAATATACAATGACATTAAACAACATAAGTAAGCTTAAAGAAGCTTAGTAAGTTTAACTAGTTAAACGAAAATATTATCGAATTAACTATAATAAATCAAACAATAAAAATCATCCAAGAGAACTCCTTGTCATTCACAACTTCAATCGATAAATACATCCGTATTCAAATCAATACAAAAATGAATAACATGTCTTTCAAATTCATTAAATAAATCACTTTACCGAGATTTCTATTCGAAGAACGACTTATGGGTAAGAGTACATCGTCAATAGAAGCTCATAAGAGCTGGTCTTCTCAAATACGCCAACAGAAGCTCGTAAGAGCTTAATAGAAGCTCGTTAGAGCTGAATAGAAGCTCGTAAGAGCTGATCCACCCAATCACGCCAAATAGAAGTAAAACGTAAGAGTTTGCAACAAATGGTGAACCGCGATTTACTTGGGTAAAATGTCGATATCTCTCTCCAGTACCATCTCCACTCCAAACCCCCGTCATACACCAAATCACGAATGTACTCAAATCTCGCTTTCAATCCAAACTGAGTATTAAATTCGATAATATAATTTCAAAAATAATTCAATTCCAAGAATAGAAAACATATATATAATACCAATCATCATTTTATACAAATGTTAAATTTTAACCGTAAGAACTTACCTGGACTGAATTGTAGTAATTGCAGAAGTTCAAGGGCTATTCCGTTATTTTTCCTTTTCCACTAGTATCTACGGGATCTTGATCTA
Source organism: Gossypium australe (assembly GCA_005393395.2). Taxonomy (NCBI): domain Eukaryota; kingdom Viridiplantae; phylum Streptophyta; class Magnoliopsida; order Malvales; family Malvaceae; genus Gossypium; species Gossypium australe. The sequence continues at coordinate 26,777,846 of CM016614.1, read as the reverse complement.
AAATATAAAATTATTAATTTATTAGCATATATTTCATTACCAAACTATTTTACAATTAATTCCATTTTATTTTTTGAATTTGCACAATTACCCCAAATTTTTACAATTTTTGTAATTTAATCCCTTAATTAGTTAATTCATCAAATTAACTAATTTTCTCAAATAAATAATCTATCAAAATGTTCTAGGCCCTCAAATAGCCCCTAATAAACCTAAAATTCACTATCAAACCCTAATATTTGACATTTTCACAATTTAACCCTAAAATCAAGATTTAACAAAAATCTCTTTACAAATTCATCAAATAGCATAATAAAGACTCCAAATACATAATATTCATAAAAAAAATTCAATATTCATCAATGGAAACTTCCAAAATTTTTAACAGAATCAAAAAAGAAGGTACGGACTAGCTGGACCTAGTTGCAATGATCTCAAAAACATAAAAATTATAAGAAACGGGTAAGAATTGAACTCACATGCAAGCTTCTATGCTCAACCGATTCTCCAAGCTATTTCTATGGTGTTTCGGCAATGGCATAAGAAGAAATGAAGAAGAAAACTTATTTCTTCTAATTTGTTTTATTTAATTTATATTTATTTACAACTATGCCATTAAAATCTCATTAATCTATTATTTTAATTTCTCTTACCGTCCAACACTATTTATAAGGGACTAATTATTATATTTGTCCTTCCTCATGTAATTACTAAGTTATTTAATCTTTTAATTGAACTAATTATTAACTTTTGCACCTTTTTCAATTTAGTCATTTTTCTTTAATTAACAATCTAAACGTTAATATTTCTAAACCAAATTTTAATACGAGTTTAATAACTCTATAAATATTCTAAAAATAATAATTACGAGTCGACACAACAGAAATTTGTGGTCCCAAAACCACTATTTCGTCACCATTGAAAATCGGGCTATTACAGATTCGCGACTATACAAAATCATATCTCTAAAGGTTAAATAAGACAGGGGCAACGAACAAAGTAGAATTAACCCTAAATATTCTTTATCATACTGTGTCGCCATGGCCCTTAAGTTCGAGACAAATTCTTTAAACACAGTTAAGTGTTCGAGCACAGACGTACCTTCTTCCAAACGATGAGAATATAGACGTTGCTTTAGATACAACTTGCTAGTGAGGGTTTTTGACATGCATTAAAGCCTTTCGATCTTTATGCTTCTTCTCTTCAGGTGTCAATGTCGAAGGAATCTTATCTAACCCTAGCAGGGCATCCTCCAAATCCATCTGCACAAGAATTGCCTACAACTTTACCTACCATAACGCGAATCTGGTGTTGCGATCCAACAGTAAAATATTGTACTTTATTGTCTCCATTACCGTTATCGAGATAAGGAACTCGAAAAGCTCTGGTACTAATTTGTTATAATAGACATCGATAATGGCAATCGAACAATTGCAAAGCAATAAGAAAGAAAAAAAAAAACATAGATTTTACGTGGAAACCCTTTCGAGAAGAAAAAAAAATAAAAAAAACATAGATTTTACGTGGAAACCCTTTCGAGAAAAAACCACGAGTAGAGGAGGAGAAATTTACTAAAGTTGAAAACTAAATGATACAAGTGGAGTTTCGACCAAATTTATTTAAAGGTTGAAAAACCCTGTTCTAATCGATGTCAAATAAAAAAAGTATAGTTCTATACGAATTCTACATATCCCCATATTTTGCCACTGTATTTTATTTCTTTAACAAGGATTCAAGTCACACAAACTCTAACAAGTTTAGTATTTATAATCATGGATTTTTATTGAAACAATTCATATATTTAGTTACCTACAACTTGAAGAAAAAATAAAGATGTTATTAGAGACCCTAGAGTCTTGTTACTCTAAAAAGAATATCGATCAAAGACTATGTCATTGGATATGTCTTTGGGCATCAGATGTAACACTGTCTAATTAGGGTCGTTGTTGACTCAGGCTAAGGAGAGTTGTTAGAAAAACGTGATGGGTTGCATGATGGAATTTTAAAAATTTTCATGCATCCAATATCAACTCAATTAGTTAAGAACAATAGAACATCAATAATCTAGCACCTGAATGTGTTTTGATCCTCTTTGATAAGTTGAAAAAGTTAATTTGTAATTGAACTCGAATGTAAGCAATAAACTATGCTCATTTATGAAATCGGTCATATCTCAGGCTACAAACCTCAAAATCAGGGTATTCAAATACCTTTTCGAAGAGGACTCAAAGATATAATATTTGGCAACAGGAATCTCCCAAAAAGGTGGTCGAAGGTCTTGAAAAGTCAGGTCGATGTTACCCCTATGAAATCTAATGATTAATTTTGAACTTCTCATAAGGAATTGTATTGCTTTACAAAAACGGTCATATCTCTAGCTACAAACCTCAAAATCAAGTGAGTCAAAAATAGTTTCGAAGTGAACTTGAATATCTATGTTTCAGGCACAAAAAAGGTGGTTGAAAAGTCTAAAAAAGTCAAGTTGAAGTTATCCCTATAAAACCCAGTGATTAATCTCAAACTTCCTACAATGAACTACACTGCTTTACAAAAACAACAGTATCTCGAGATGTAGACCCCGAAATCAAGTAATTCAAAAAAAATTTAGGCACAAGAATCATCCTGAAATTTGGTCGGAGCATCTCGAAAAGTCCACTCAAAGTTGACTTTATAGAATCTTGCAAGATTGGTTTTAATTTCTCGTGTAACTTCAATATTTACTTTTAACCAATCAGATCTTCTCCATTATCCTCTAACCCATGGATCACATGATGTATGAGCATTGTTCTAAATATAAACACAAGCATTGAATCAAAATTCTATAAAGAAAAACAATTCCTGAACAAACTCTCTCTTTTAGTCGAAAATAAGAATTGATAATTAATGAATTTTAGTTAAGAAACCAAAATTAATTATCTAATTTACACAATCACTAATTTAATACGATGAATTTAATCATGTTAAAGTCATGGCGACTTCACCATATTAAAATGCTTGCATAACTTTAATTAATTAATTTTAGTTCATTCCAAATAATTAGACAACATGATCACTTAAGTTAGCTCCACTTTAGATTCATTATTTAATCCAATTAAATAGATATCCAAAGTGACTAATTTAATCCTAGGTCAATCTAACCAATAAAGCAAGAAAACACCTATTACTCCAATGAGTAAAATCTTGTGAACAATTTATCCTTATTCAATCGTTTACGATTCCATTCAAGTGTTCATGTTAAACACAATCTATTAAAGGGTTGTGTTGAGCTAGTGAATGGATCGATTAGACATATATAATTAGAGATTAAATAATTTGTAATTAAGTTTCAACTCTTTGTCTATTAATCAGAAATCATTTAATTATATAGTCATTCCACTAAAGTACCATGAGTGGACTCCCTGTACATACCATTAATAAAGCTATTGTTTTCAAGCTTTTGTCCAATGACCTTATCATATGTGTGTTACCGTCATAGGATATGAATGGTCTTTTTAGCTTAAATTCGTTCACCTTATTCGATTTATTTTATCTCATGACCACTTTTGTATCTTCCATAATGAAAATGATCATTTCTCAAATTAGTAATGATGAAATCATTTGTCCCAAACAAATGCTCTTGAATAGGTTCCATTTTCATAATGCATACAATGCCAATGAGAGGATATCATTTACTCTTATTTGAGCTATGAATTCTACTATTGTAAGTGATGACATGTCATGTGCAAGTCATGTAAACAACTTACCAACTTTCAGCCTACTACCATGAGAGCTCAGGTTTTTAATAAATCAAAGTACATGAGTTATACACACATAACTTGTCACTTACTCAATATTTATGTAAGTCACACCATGAATGTCACAAGTGAATAAATCTATAAACGGATCTAAGATAAATTCAATTTGAATCTCATCCAATGTTTTATCATTCCAAACAATCGTATCTATGCCTCTGTCTCTAGGAGTCAATCCAGTTTCGATAGCCACAACAAGTTATCTTCCCAATTGGACTTATAAATGACATAATAATCTTCTATTATTTGAATCATTTGCTCAATCTAATTTTGTGAAATATGGATAATTTAGATTATCTATTAATATAGGTTGTTTTCTCGCATTATAATATGTCCATATAATGCAACTTAATATTAGTTAAACATTAGGTAATCAATGAGCCAATATTTACTTATGCAGTTTGCTTTACTTGCAAAAACCATTAAAGACAGTCCAACATAGAGATAAAGAATAACATTTATTCATTTTCATGAATAGTCAATTTGATCATTTTAGTAATTTAATAAATATAATGAAATTACTACACTATGGGTGTAAAAATCCTAACAGATGTTACATCAAAATTCTCTTTAGTGTAACATCCCTCACCCGACTTGATCGTCAAGTCCGAGCTACGAGATGCCACAACTGTTACCAAAATAAATAATACCAAAATCATCGAAAATCAATCATTTAAATAATCCAACATCTTTTAAATTCAATAATTTTTACATTAATTAAACATTTCTAGGACTCAATCAAGCTTACGAAAGCTCAATTGCTAAACCGAACATGAAATAGGACCAAATTGTAAAATTTTCAAAGTTTCATATCAAGTATTGATACTGCTGCTAGGTTTCGATACCATTTTAAAGTTTGATGTTTCGTAAAAACCAAATTAAATCAAGAGGTATCGATATTATACTTGAAGTATCAATACTTCCCTCATGCCTGTTTTCTGGGCTCGACCCGACCCAAAAAATGGGCCTAAATTTTTTCCTAAGTTCGGTCCAGATAAAAATGTTAAAACCTGAGCCCCACCCGTATTAACTTTTTTATATAATTATTTAAAAAATATAATACATCAAAAATACTAAAAACGTTAAAATAAATGTTTCCCAACAAATTGAAAATAAATTTAAAAAATATGTATACTTAAATAATACTAAGATAAATGCAACTTAACAAGCAAATGTAAAATGCCTCTAAAATAGTAACATAATTAATAATAAAACAAGAGTTATACAATATCAAAATACTAACAACAAAATAGTAGCAACATAATTGTGAAATGGTAGCAAAATAGTGAAAAAAGAGAGAGGAAAATAACAATAAAATAATAAAAAAAGTAAAAAATCAATTTTTTTGCATATTCGGGCTCAGGCAGGGTCGAGCTAGGGCCAAAAAATCCTTACCCAAGGCTTGACCCATTTTCTAAACGGGACTTCTTTTTTTGCCCAAGTCCATTTTTCGGGCCTATATTTTTACCCAAACCCTCCCACTTTTCGGGCGGGCCCTCGGCCCGACCCATGGCTAGGTCTAGTATCGATACCTTATATTGGTATCAATATTATTTTAGTATTTTATTTTTCAAAAACTTATTTAGGAAATGCTAAGTACCGATACCTTTATCTGTGGTATCGATACCTTGATGCCAAAAGTGTTAAATTTTTCCATTTTGGTACCTATTCCATGTTCAAACTCAAACATATTCAAATGGTGCCTAAATGTACCCATAAAACCTGCATAAACCAAATTCAATTCATATGCTACACTTCAATTCAATAACCAATATGCCATTTTCATATTCAATTCATACCATTGCACATTCATTAAGTCATTTCATACCATCATTTTAGCCAACTAACCAATATGCCTCAATTGGCACCAATTCACTTCAAAATGGCCTTTCAAGATGCCACAACGTTTACCAAGCAAACACATATACATATAGGCAATAACTTTATCAAAGACCAACCATTAATCATGATTCAAACCAAACTATCATTAATAAACTCATATTTATAACACCTATGTACATGCCGCATAACTGACTTAAAATGATCAAAAGTCTACCGATTCAGAGTAGGATATAGTGTGGTCTTCAAGTTGATCCGATAGACACATTTCGCAAACTGACAATCTACAAGGAAAAAGAAGACAATGGGTCAGCATTTTGAATACTTAGTAAGTTCATATGAAATTTACTTACCTTAACATTACAACAATTTAGCAATTGAAATACATTGGTTCATTCATGTACATTCATCAAATAAATCAAACAAGTTAGTTCGATTACAAGTCATAAGCTTATAACACATTCATATAGTGATGGAACATTCCATCATATAACATATACCAACTAAATTATATTCAACCTATAACATATATATAATTTTATTCATATATAAATATTCATTTCACCCATTTCATTTTCGTTTAATACCATTTCCATTTCTTTCTTTTTGCCCGAAGAACTATAGCAAAATGAACTCGGATACACGAGACTAATTTGCTCTCATGAGTTAACATATTCGGGCCGTTAACATTAGTGTTGGACCAGGGTTCGATGCTGCTAACACTAGCTTAAGAGAATCTACAATATATGTTGGATCTCAAGTCATCGTATAATCCATGATCATGACACCCATTTTTATTCTTTTCGGTTGAACCATTTCCTTTTTCCTTTTGGACCCTAATGGCATGCCATTCATTTCCTAATCGTTTACTAAGTTCACACGGGCTCAATTACAATATTCAATTCATTTCAATCCCTATAATGTCATCATATATATATTATCCATCCATATATGCATTTAAATTATATTCAATACATCATATCTATTTGTGATAACCATATCATTCATTCTTTACGTTTTAGTCCTTTAGATGCCAAAATCACTAAAATTACATAACAATTCAAACTAACAAGTAAAATGATATAATATAAACATACCATGAGTTAAATAAGTCCCATATGAACTTACCTGACGAAAAAACAACAAACAAGGTGTTGAGGACTAATATGCAATTTTCCCTTTTCCTCGATTATTCTCTAATTGATTCAATTCCCGATCTATAATAATTTATTTCAATTTATCAAATATAAACACCTTATAGCAGTCTATTATAAATATGTATCAATTTAATTTAATTTTTTGAATGTTCCCTAAAGTTTTTCATTTTATTTAATTTAGTCCCTAAAATCGAAATTGCAATATCTTTCACATTTGAGCCTCGATTTCAAAAACCGGTCTTCACAGCCCTCTATTATCTATAATTATAGAAATTTCATACCAATTACACTTTACTCCCTATGCTTAAAAACTAACAACTAAACTTTACAAACTAGTCTTTTTTTTTTTTCATTTCTAAGCTTAAAATCTAACAAATTAACACCAAAAGCTTCAAGTATTCATCAATGGTAACTTTTAGAAACTTTAACAAATTTATGATTTGATACATAAATTAGCTACGTCAAGCTCTCGGAATTTTAAAAATATAAAATTCACAACAAACGGACTCAGATTAGCGTTACCGACACCACTAACTTTCGGGCTGTTACATTTAGCGTTAGTAATTAAAGATAATTGGCTCATAACCTCAATAACAACTTTGATTTTGCCCTTGAAAATAACTGATACAACCTCCATTATCGTCTTCCTTGAATGAGTTAAAGCTGAAGAAGCCATCTATGTCATGGAGGAAAATGATGAAGTAGTTGAAAAAGTAGGAGATGGAGCAATTCGGGGTGTTGGGATGTGCTGGTTGTTGCTCCCGATGCTTGTGTTAGCCTGCTATTCCACCTTAAAAAATCTAAAATGAAAAAATAATATAAAAATGAAGTCAAAGTAGTAAACTAAAATTAATATAATAAATGTAAAATAATTACGTGGCATTTTAACGTGCCATACCATATGGACGGTACTCATTAACAACAGTTAACGATTGCGTGATCATTTTGTAAGAAACTGATAATGTTAATGACTTTTTTGTAAGATTTTAAAGTTGATTTACCAAAATGTAATTCTAAACATATTTAGAGATTGTTGATGTAGTTTACCCAAAAATAATAAACATATTATATATATACACACGATTGAAACATTTTTTTTTCAATATCTACATCAAATTGAAGTATATTTTTCTTCTTACACTTACTCTTGTAAACGTTTGAACTTTTATGAAGTAATCAGGAACAAATTGTTAAATATTGTGTTATTATAATTTTATTAGTTTGTTCACTATGGATGAAAAGTTTATTTGTTATCATTGATTTCTAAAATATTATTATTTCTATATACGTTTTAGATATTCCTTTTCCTTAATAAAAAGTAAAAAGGAAAAAAAATAAAAATAACCTAAAATATTTATTTATTTATTTTTAATATTTTATAATATCTTAAGGCACTTGTCAACCCCTAATCCTATTTATAGAGTCTAAAATATCTACCAACATTGTAACAAATATTTTTCCTTTTTATTTATTCAAAATTTACAAGTGAATCTTGTAAAGAATATTGGTTATTTTAACCGAATTATGGAGGACAATATTTTTATTAAGAAATGGTTACTTTTATTTTTTTGACATATTAATTCGAAATAATTTAAATAATTATTTTTTATTTTACTTTCATATAAAATTTTTAATATGAACTTACTTAATACATAATATTTAATTTAAATTCAAATATATAATTAAATCAATATCGATTATCATTGTCATTATATTTTGATAATCCTAAATTTAGGCTTAATATTATTTCTTTGAATATTCATTCTTTTATAATTGGGGAAGGAAATAGATTACTTGGGATTAGACCTTATTATAGGTCGGGTTGGGCTGTAACAGAATTTTAGATCTGTTTTCTAGGTCCAGGTTCGGCTTGGTTCGAAAAATAGGTTTAAAATTTTGTCCAAACTCGACCTAGGCTAAAAATGTTAAACTCGAATTCGACCTGACCCACCCGTATTAATTTTTTTAAAATTATTTTTATATAAAAACAAATATAAAAAATATAATATATCAAATACACTAAACACAATTAAAATACGTTTAAAAAAAGTCTTTATACTTAAATAACACTAGGATAGTTACAACATAGCAAGCAAATGGCTTTAAAATAGGAACAAAATTAATAATAAAACAAGAGTTATACAATATTCAAGCAATAATAACAAAATAGTAGTAATATAATGACGAAATGACAGTAAAACACCAACATAACAATAACAAAACAAGAGGGTAAAAAGTTTAGGCTCATTCGAGTTGGGACGGGCCCAAAAAGTCCTACTTGTGGCCTTCTCATTTAGAAAATGGGCATTATTTTTTAGATTTATATTTTTGCTTAAACCTTCCACTTTTCGAATTAGTTTTCAAGGCCCAACTTATAATCAGATCTATTTAGGATTGAAAACATAAAATTCTTTTAAATTGTTGGTTTTACAAATAAGTTGCTATTCAATTATATTAAATTACAATTAATTTAGTTTAGTTACTAATTTTAAGGATTCAATCATTAGAATATCGAATTTGGAAGTTTGCGTAATGTGATTGATTTTATTTGTTTTTTACTTGCTTCCATCTTTATAACTTTACCGTTATCAAAACTTTCTCAATTTGTTCTACCTTCCAAAATCTCCTTTCTGTCGTTTAATCTATAATTTAGTATGAATACATTTTTCTTCATTAAATATACACATTTTAAGAGAACAAATCTTTTTATAGAATATTGACATCATATTGCTTAAATTTGTTCATTTATACAAGTCAAGAGAATAATATTTTAAAAAATATAATACATTTATGTAATAATAAAAGATTAAATTAAATTATATATATATATATATATATGGAGAAATGCTTAAGACGGGTTTAAAATAAATTTGATCATGGGTCTGATCAGATTGATGCAAAATTTTACACCCTTTTTTTAGGTTTAGATCTAATTTAAAAAATAGGTCTAAAATATTACTCAAGCCTAACTCAAATAAAAATGTTAAACTCGAGCCTAGTTCGACCAGCATTAATTTTTTATATAAAAATAAATTTAAAAAATACAATTTATCAAATATTATTAAAAATATTAAAATAAATATTTTTGAACAAATTAAAAATACATTACCAAATAATTCAAAAGCTAATAAAATTAACAACAACGAAAAGAAGTTGTCTAAAACCCGATGTGTTCTTATTTATCCACAATCTCTTAACTAGTTTTACCTGAAAACCGATAGGAAAGTGGTTACCACAATTGCCCCGATTGTGACGTGGGTCTTGGTTTTTCCATTCATGTTTGCATAGTTTTACTTTTCTTGGCGAAAATACGTATGGCATTGGCCGCTCAGCCGGAATAGATTTTTATATTGATATTATTGTGAAGGTGAGAAGGAGGCCTCTCACAAACCCAAATCATCACTCAACTCAATTATCATAGTGAAAACAAACAAGGGCAATTATTTATAAACTCAGTCCTTACCAGGAGAAGTAAAAAGAAAAAGGGGCAATAACCAATATCTCTCCAATTTGGTTAGTTATCTTCCTCAACTACCAGACAATTCAAATAAGTTCGTAGCGTTTCCGTTTAGCAGCCGCAGTGATGGCAACATCGTCAAGTTCATCGGTGATGTCCGCAATCCTTGTCCCTCATAACCGATGGGACTCTTCCAGTTCCAGAGGCCGGAGAAGCTTAGTTAGGGTTAACATTCCTGTTCCCGCCGCTTCTATTCCTTTGACCCGTTTCCATCCAACCGCCGCTGCTGCCCGGTAATCTCTTCTTTTCCTTCTTCTTCATCTTTTTCATGTTGAAGCATCGGACTTGCTTCAATTTATCTTTTTACAAGTAATAATGCTATCTCTCAATTCTCAACATAGCAAACCCTTGCCTAAAATGGGATATTTTGGTGCATGAAGGTGGCTAGGTGACCTTAGAGATGGAAATTCTATTGAACTGGCATACCATAATAGAAATAATAATAGTATGAGGCAGATGAAGATGAAGAAGAAGAAGAAGAGCGATGCTTCCAAAGCATGGAAATTGAGTACCTCTGTCTCACACTCACAGCAGTTAAAGAAGTGGATCCCATGCTGTTCCTCCCTTAGCCGCAACTGCTACGGCGAGACAACCCCCTTTCCTCTCCCAAAATCTGCGCAACCATTCTTTCTCCATAAATCTCGTTTTCCTCTCGCTACCCACACATTCAGCAGTTCTGTAAGTATTCGTATCTTGAGCTACTTTCAACTTCTTCAGTGAGAAAAAAAAATGAAAAAGATCCCTGAGTGTCATTTTTATTCAATTCGTTAATCTTGTTAAGCAATTCTTTCAGGGCAAGCGTTTCTGTCCTCCATGTGCTACTGTTGGTCCCGATGAACCACATGCTGCAAGTACTACCTGTCCGGATGGTCTTCTGGAAAATCAGGATTTTGATTCATTATATCCTCAATTACGAACAGCTGAGCTAGAGGAGTTTTTATCCACTGAACTTCCTTCTAACCCAAAGTTACATCGAGGACAATTGAAAAATGGCCTTCGCTACCTTATTTTGCCAAATAAAGTTCCACCAAACAGGTATAATTCCCTCTCAACTTTAGCGGCCTCATGTTTTTAAGGATGTAAAAGAATTCTTAGATAAAATCTTATCCATCTTGATTAGCATTTAGAAGTGCATGTTTGAATGTTTATTTTCCCATTCTTCTTGGGTGTTAAAATTATTAAATCACATGAGCGTAATTTACAAGTTCTCTTCAATTCTTAGATGTAGATTGTAATAAGAATTGATAGTTATCTTGAGTTTCAAAATCAGCTTCTTTTACATCTTAATGGTTTTCAGGATGTTGAATTCACGGTACTTGTGATGTGTTTAAATATCCAAAAACTTCAAATTTGGCTCTTAAATAATAACATACTGAAATAGGAGGCATTTTTCAACAGACCTACTTCATGCGGATGAGACATTGTTCTCTGTTTCTTGCATTTACATAGTAATATTTTAAAATAACTACAGGTTTGAAGCACACATGGAGGTTCATGTGGGATCGATTGATGAGGAAGATGATGAGCAAGGAATAGCTCATATGATTGAACATGTTGCATTCCTTGGAAGCAAGAAACGTGAAAAACTTCTTGGTACTGGGGCTCGCTCTAATGCTTACACTGATTTTCACCATACAGTTTTTCACATCCATTCACCTACTTGTACCAAGGTTTGTCCTTGACCTTGTCCTTTTCTATACAATTACTCTTCAACATTGGCTCTCAGACTCAGTTGTATTACCTTTGCTTTTTTGCTTGCCTTAGGGATTTAAGTTCTTGTGTTTTGCCACTTTTTGTATATATATGTATTTTAATCTTTGCCATGTGCTTTATATTTGTATATTTATTTCTAATATCTGTTTTTCTTCTCTCCTTGAACAAGTATAATTTGTTTCAGCATAGCTATTTTACCTTTCTGCATTTGCCCGACAATCTATGAAAAGATTAATGGAAGAATTCTCTGTTGATATTTTCAAACTGACTATTGGTTGAAGGGGTTGGTTTATTCCTACAATATGTTTCTTGTATGTTTGACGGTGAATGACTTGTTTACTAGGATGCTGATGAAGATTTACTTCCACTTGTTCTGGATGCTTTGAATGAGGTATGAAACTCAACTACATCAAAGTCTTTTTTTTGAAAGATAATTTGGCCCAATTTAAAGATAAAGACTTAGTGCTGATGCAATTGCAGCTGGACTTCTTCTTTCCCATTTCCCACCCCTCCCACCTGTCCCTAAAAAGAAGTCTATTAAGCACAGTAAAGAAATTTCAGCTTATCATTCCTGTTTCATTCATACAGATAGCTTTCCATCCGAAATTCCTTTCTTCGCGGGTTGAAAAAGAGAGGCGTGCTATACTTTCAGAATTACAAATGATGAATACAATAGAGTACCGTGTTGACTGTCAGGTGCTAATAAGGGCAATACTATGGTTTGGTTGCTTATTCCTCTAAGTTTGCTTGAGTTCTAATTTATCATTATTTCTTTCTTTTAATGCAGTTATTACAACATCTGCATTCTGAAAACAAGCTAAGCAAAAGATTTCCAATTGGATTAGAAGAGCAGATCAAGAAGTGGGATGCAGATAAAATAAGAAAATTTCATGAACGGTGGTATTTTCCAGCTAATGCAACTTTGTACATTGTGGGGGACATTGATAATATCTCAAAGACAATAAATCAGATTGAAGTATGGCACAAGCTGTTTATTATTATTTCTTGTGTCTGTTGTCCTAAGAAGCAGCATTGAGGTTCTTGACTGCAACATTTGATTTTATGCAGGCTGTTTTTGAACAAACTGGCCTTGAAAATGAGACAGCCTCACCGCCTGCTTCAAGTGCATTTGGTGCCATGGCAAATTTTCTAGTTCCGAAGCTCTCAGCTGGGTTTGCTGGAAGTTCATCTCATGAAAGATCATCTAATTCTTCAGATCAATCTAAAATTCTTAAAAAGGAAAGGCATGCTGTTCGTCCTCCTATAAAGCACAATTGGTCTCTTCCTGGACATAATACCGACATGAAGCCTCCACAAATATTTCAGCATGAGCTGCTTCAAAATTTTTCAATTAACATGTTCTGCAAGGTTTGGAAAATTAAGCTTATTTAGTGAATTTTTTATTAGATTTTCTAAAGTTAAAATCTTCATATTCTCTTTATTTTCATAGGAATACATGTTGATGTTCTGCTGTTGTGCTAAGACTTTGGGCTAAAAATGCCTGCTGTTTTGCTCTAATTTTAGATTAATTAGGGTCCCTTCTCTGCAGCTTTAGTTTTATTGTAATTAGGAATGTGCTTTATCAAAGGTGCTCTTACTGGTTCATAATATATGGTTTGGCATGTAAGTAAGAGCATCTTAGGTAAGCAGGAAAAAGGCAGTTTATGCTTTGTTGATCAAATGATTCTTCTAATAAAAAATTTTGATGCCTTTATTTTCTGTTCATGTAGAGTTGAATTGTACTGACATTCATTCTCTCATTAATTATCTCATACTATTCCCAGAAAAAAAATTACTGTCCTAGTAGTTGTACAGTGTTCTCCTGGTGCATTGTTCGTTCCTTCATTTATGTATGATAGTCTTCTTCTCCCTTGTTAAATTGTATTGTTATTCACCCACATGTAACTTTAACAACCAGACCTAGGTGTGGATTAGACTCGGTTATTGTGTTGTAAATCACTAAATCTTTGTGCAGATTCCTGTGAGCAAGGTTCGAACTTTCAGAGACTTGAGAAATGTTCTGATGAAAAGGATATTTCTGTCTGCCTTGCATTTTCGTATTAATACAAGATACAAGGTGTGGTGATTCTCCAACTCCTTTTCACCCCTCCAGCTTTATTACCTAGAAAACTTGCCTTTTTATGTAAATGCCTTGGTGTATGATTAATTCTGAAATTACCCTTTATCATGCTTCCTTCATGTTGCACAAATAAAGCTTTATTTAGTCCCAATTTGCATGCAATTGCTGTTTCCTACCTTATTTTGCGACTGAGAACAAATTAACCATAGTGGCAATTTTCATCTCAATTTTATTTAGTTTAGCACTGTGTTTATGTTGCAATCCATTTAACTCGAATAATAATGTCAAATGGGTTATTATTAACTCGTGGGGGTTATAGTATTAGGTATATGGGGTAGATTACTAATTTTAAGGAATGGTTTACCCGGAATTTTAACAGTGGCAAATTACAATGATTTTTTTTTCCAGAAATGGGGTCAAGTTAACTAGAAAATTCATACTATATCTTCTGTTCTTTTTCTAGAATTTCAACCTTTGTTTCTGTGATCTGCTTTTGCAAGTCATTTTGAGTGGCAAATCATTACATCTGAATTGAAGTTGATCTCCTAAAGCAGTATAACATAAAAGTTGAATTGCACATTTTGTTTATTGCCACCCACCATACATCCCACTTCCAAGTCACAATAATAACATAAACATTTCTTTTGAAACTTTGGGCTAATCTATGGCATTTCCAGAGTTCAAATCCACCGTTTACTTCAGTTGAGTTGGACCATAGTGATTCAGGAAGGGAAGGATGCACTGTCACAACTCTTACGATCACAGCAGAGCCCAAGAATTGGCAGAATGCAATTAAGGTTGCTGTTCAAGAGGTTTGTGTTTCCTATTGTATACAATTTCTTCTATTTTCTTCTGTTGATTCATTCTTCATTGGTGAATGGTGTGGTCGAGTAATTATCCTGATGCTCTTGTTGGAATAACAATGGGTTAAATAGCACAATGTTCTCCTGCTGTTACCTCCCAACTTTTCCTTCCTTATGTGTTTATTATGGGGTGATGATAGAATATTGTTTTGATTGATTCAACATCAAATGGCTTTAAATCCTAATATATTCTGTTGATCACAGGTTCGAAGGCTCAAGGAATTTGGTGTTACTAAGGGTGAATTGACTCGCTATATGGATGCACTGCTAAAAGATAGTGAACAGCTGTCAGCAATGATTGACAATGTGTCATCAGTTGACAATTTGGATTTTATTATGGAAAGTGATGCACTGGGCCATATAGTTATGGATCAGAGACAAGGACATGAGAGTTTGATGGCTGTTGCTGGAACAGTTACTCTTGATGAAGTAAGTTCATTGATAATGATCTTAGCCTCTGTCAGTGTTCTTCATGCTTTCTATTCTCCCCATGAGCTTTTTTTTTTTCTTTTTCTTTTCTGTTTTAATAAGGCATATTTGCTCCATATAGTTGAGCTTGTGAGCTAGGCAGTGGAACTAATGTTGGTTTAAGTCTGTTAATAGGATGTTTTGGACCAGTTCTGCACACAATTTTTCTGTCTTTGTGAAAATTGTGCATCTTGGATGTATACTGTCAATTTCACCATGGCTTTTAGTTAACATTGCCTGTAATGCTCTGTTTTTGTGTCCCTTGCATACCATAACAGAGCAAGTTGCTATGATTTAAAGGACTATAATTCTTAAATTCCTTTGTTCTAGTCAGTTGCGCAAATCATGATTTAGCGCAAAGATTTTATTCATTCCTTGGAAAGAAATATCGTTGGTTAATAGATGTGGGTTTTCCATGTAGTGCTAGTGCATGAGACAGGTGTAACTTTAAACATGTGATTTTTCTCGTTTCTTGGCACATAACATCACAATTTTAAATTAAAACAAATTCCTTACATACTTTTTTTTGACTGGTCTGTCATGTAGGTCAACTCTATTGGTGCTCAGGTATTAGAATTTATCTCTGATTTTGGAAAATCTACTGCACCCCTACCAGCAGCAGTTGTTGCGTGTGTTCCGAAGAAAGTCCACATTGATGGCATTGGTGAAACTGAATTCAAGATAACTGCAAGTGAGATCATATCTTCTATAGAATCAGGATTGAAAGAACCTATTGAAGCTGAGCCTGAGGTCTTCTTCTGTACCTATATTATAATATTAAAGTCCACTCTGAACTGTGTTTGCTTATATTAACTTTGCAGAAGTATATTCAAGGAAGGTCACTACTAAATTTCTTTTCTTTTCTTTTCTGCAGCTTGAGGTGCCGAAAGAATTAATATCTCCACAGCAGTTGCAGGAGTTAAGAATGCAGCAGAAGCCTTCTTTTATTCCTCTTAGTCCTGAAATAAATGTCACAAAATTGCACGACAAGGAAACAGGGATTACTCAATGCCGTCTTTCTAATGGAATTCCTGTAAATTATAAAGTATGCCTTGCATTTGTTGCTTTTAGTTACTTTTTTGACCAATCAATGGTTATTTGGGTCTATAGTACTATCTGATATGTGTGGATTTGAGTCTTTTGTTTTTCCATGTAGTTTTCGGAAGATTAAGTCCTGATCTACCAAATAAATCTTACGTTTCTGCTTAATGTTTCTATGTTGTGTGTGTTTGAATTTGTTGGTTGAGATGTCTTATCCTGAGTTATTCCTCAACTTTTCTTTTTTCCTTGACAGTAATTTCTTGTTGAGGCAAGTAGATTCTTGGATTACTAAATTTAGATGATATTTCTTTGCAAATCTCAGATTCAAAATATGTATCTTTGCATGAAGACCTCAACTAGGTGCTATTTGATTGGCTGATGAGATTTGATTTCTATTACACTCATCATGGATGTATTAAATGAGTTTAGAAACAACAGTATGTCTGGTCGGTTCCACATGTCTTTCTCTCACATGGAATTGTTTGAAAATTCATTCATATGAAACCTTTTTCTTTGTTTAGATCTCAAAGAATGAAACCAGGGGAGGTGTAATGCGTCTCATAGTTGGTGGGGGAAGAGCTGCTGAAACTGCTGGTTCTAAAGGAGCGGTAGTAGTTGGTGTCCGAACTCTCAGTGAAGGTGGTCGAGTTGGCAACTTCTCAAGGGAACAGGTCATTTTTTTTTTCATGTTCTTATTACTTCTTAAATAGATAATTTGAAAAAAGCTGTGAAAATGATTATTTTCTTGGCTTATGGGATAAACTTTTTAAATAGTATTTGACTGGGAAAAAAAGTATGGAAATGCATGTTGAGTGATGATAAAATATTTGGTCTTTTTGCTAAAATGAAAAATTGAGGATCACTTCCTATTGATCTCTTTTGCAAAGATCATACATTCATTTCTCTCAGCTCTATCAATATTCAATAGTGATTTGTTATAACTTGGTCCATTCCCATTGCTACTATTTCCACGCTGTTATAATCTCACTAAAAATTCTCAGCCTTTTTGCCCACCTATTATTTTTCTTATGTGTGTTTTGATGTGATTACCAGGTAGAACTTTTTTGTGTGAATCACCTGATAAATTGCTCCTTGGAGTCCACTGAGGAATTCATTTCGATGGAGTTCCGTTTTACATTGAGAGACAATGGGATGCATGCTGCTTTCCAGTTACTTCATATGGTGCTTGAGGTATCACCATGTTGATAATTATATCTATACATGTTGATATTTTCTTTTTGTTTACTAGTTATCTAGTGTAAGAAACATATTAATTGGAAACTTGATTTTCATCATAAAATTATGATATAATGATATTGTGTTGTAATAAATGAGGGCTTCTGATTTGCAGCATAGTGTCTGGCTTGAGGATGCATTTGATAGAGCTAGACAACTGTATTTGTCCTACTATCGGTCTATTCCAAAGAGTTTGGAACGCTCAACTGCTCACAAACTCATGTTGGCAATGATGGATGGTGATGAGCGCTTTGTTGAACCTACTCCAAAATCATTACAAAATTTAACACTCAAATCTGTAAAAGATGCTGTGATGAATCAGTTTGTAGCTGATAATATGGAGGTAAATATTCACTCTCAAATCTTCACACTGTAGCTGACATTCAAAATGAGCTTTCTTTTAATCTAAATCTGTTTGTCTTCTTTGTTCAGGTAAGTATTGTAGGGGACTTCTCACAGGAGGAGATTGAGTCTTGCATTCTGGATTATCTGGGAACAGTTAGAGCATCAAGAGACTCTAAAAGAGAGCCTGGATTTAGTCCAATCTTGTTTCGAACTTCTCCATCTGACTTGCAGTTTCAACAAGTGAGACCATTTCTCGAGTTAAAGCAATTTTTTATTTTCTGAAGATATTTCTCAAGTTATAGTTACATCATGTATTTGGGAAAATTTTCTGGAATTGTTCTGTGCATTTACCCATGCATTCTTTTGGTTTCTTCGTAGAAATTCTTTACATATGCTTTTCTTCAACCAGATGTTTTTATTTTCTTTCAAATAGGTATTTTTGAAGGACACCGATGAAAGGGCTTGTGCATATATCGCAGGCCCTGCACCTAACCGTTGGGGTTTTACAATTGATGGGAAAGACCTATTGGAGTCAGTGGCTGATATTCCAATTATTGATGGTGAGTTCCCTAATGATGTGTAGAAATTTGATATTCTTTTTCCATCCAAGTCTTTAGCTCCTTGGATTGCTAGGGAGTGCAAGCTTTCATAGTGTCCTATATTAATTACTAATATAAGAACAATTAGAAGGTTTGAAGAGCTTTAACTTAAAGCCCTGCCATCAAGCTTGCTGTTGAGTGGATTAAATTGTAAGATGTATGAATTGTGGTAACCAACTGAACATTGGTATGAATGTGATTTATGAGACCCTTGTAAAGGTTCTAGTCAATCACTGAGAACAGCTTGAGCTTAGTCATTGGAGGATAACATGGTTTAGGCTTTATAACTTGCTAGGTCTGTGGTGGTTGAATTTGGGGCCTTAAGTCGGTGTTAGAGTGCATGCCTGCCAGTCTGGGCTCCCACATCATGCTGGTAAGATCTTGTTTACGTGGCGTGGAACTGATTATGACTGAAATGTGAAGTTTTGGTGAGGATATCAAGGATTTAAGTTGATGGGTCTGCAATTCTCCATCGCATATTGAACGTGAATGTGAATGTGAAAATTAAGACTCACATATGTGTTATAGTCAATTACTTGTAACAACTTGAGTTCTAGGTTTTGAGAGCTACATAAGCACAAAACAGAAGTTGCTTAGATCTGGATCACTACAGTTGATGTCAGTACATCTGACAATGTGAGCTCTAAGCCTCTAACATTGCACTGGTATGAACTTGGTTCTTGGTTCCTGTAGTGTGGGTCTTGATCATGATGGCTGGTCATGATGATACTCATGTAGAGTCCATCACACATTGGATATGAATGTGAATGATCAGACCCATGTAACGGTTCTAGTTAACCAGAAACAACACTTGAGCTTAAGCTTAAGCTTTTGAGAATCATGTGGCCACTGTTGTTCTGACCTGAGTCTTTAACAATCTTGCATTTTTTGCAAACAGAGCAATTCCATTTCTTAGCAGCTTGTGCATGGCCATTTAGTCTATCTGTCAATTTGCCTTTGCTTTGTATTTCCCCTCCTATTATAACATAGTTGAGGATTTGACCTGGTTCCATAGAGGGAAGAATGGTAGGAGTCCCGGAGGGAATTGAGAGTGCGCTTTACCAAGCTTCTCTTAGATAAAGCAGGATTTTATTGTGCTGTGAGATGCCAAAGCTGACTATCGATACTTCTATGTTCCATGTTTTTGGTTTCTTTGCTAGCCAAAAGGGTGCTCATTTATTGTCTGAGCCAATGGATTTGTTAGTAATGCAGAATACAAGTTAAGTAACTTTGAATGGTTTTTAAATGAAATATATATATATATATATATATTCTTAAATACTTGTGTCAAAATGAGATGTATTTTCCTTGAAATTTTTTTTAAAAAAAGGTACTTTTCATCTCTCATGGCTGGTCATTTACTTTGCAGAAGCACAACTCCATTCCGAGGAGGGAAACAATGTTCAGAAGGATCTGCAAAGAAAGCTTCGTGATCATCCACTTTTCTTTGGCATAACAATGGGGCTGCTAGCTGAGGTTATAAATTCTAGGTAATTCTTCTTAGCCAACTGCATATATTGAGCAAGTGAATCTGCATTGATCACAAATGCACATTTTTTAGTGGTTGCAAAATGATCAATTATTGATTGCTGTGGCAGCTTGTACCTTGTTTCGCTGTTAGATGTCACAAGTCCTGAGCGTTGAAATTGCAATGAAGACTGTTAGGATTATTCACTTGCAATTGTTAGTTAAAATAATAAAAGTTCTGTTCATGTTTTAAGTGTTTCAAGTTTTTACTCTTCTGGGGCATCCTTAACAAATGCATACATTGGGAATTATCTAATACAAATTCTGCCCTACTTGACACAGGCTTTTTACAACCGTCCGGGACTCCCTTGGGTTAACATATGATGTATCATTTGAGTTGAACTTGTTTGATCGACTTAAGCTTGGATGGTATGTCATATCTGTAACATCAACTCCAGGCAAGGTGGGCAATCAATCGACGGATAGATCTGCATTCTTTTGTTATTTTTGTGGTTATTGTTGTCTTTTTTACCTCATCACCTATTTTTGGGATTAACTTCCAGGTATATAAAGCTGTTGATGCTTGCAAGAATGTTCTTAGAGGTTTGCACTCCAACAAGGTTGCTCCACGGGAACTGGAGAGGGTTAGTTCTTATACAACTATTATGACTTAATGAGTTATTTTATGTTACCAAGTAACTGGAAATTGTTATGAAAGAATGTGGTTCAGGTGAAAAAAAAGCAGAATTTACAGTTTTACTTAGACAAGCTAGCTGTCATTTGTTGAAGTTTATAAAAGCAATCCTTGAATCTACAGGCAAAGAGGACTCTTTTAATGAGACACGAAGCAGAAATAAAGTCAAATGCATATTGGCTAGGATTGTTGGCTCACCTACAAGCTTCTTCGGTTCCTAGAAAGGTGAAATGAAATTAGATAGTTCAGTGTTATGTTATATTATGTTACTATTATATTCTTATTTTCCAAATCCCAATACTTGAGATAATTTTTATGTTTGAAACTTATTTTGATGTGTAAAAGATGGACCAAAATTTGTTGATTCTTACCAGTCTCATGGTGATGGTAATAAATTCCCAAATTTTTTATTTTTTGGAATTCAGGACATATCATGCGTCAAAGAGCTTACTTCTCTATACGAGGCTGCTTCTATTGAGGACATCTACCTTGCTTACGACCAGCTGAAAGTGGACGAAGATTCTTTATACTCATGTATTGGAATTGCAGGGGTTAATGCTGGTGAAGGTGCTATGGGTGAGGATATGCTTCAATTTTAATGCCTTGAACCTGATAAAAATCTTAAAACCAATGAGCTCTTGTGGAAATTGGATTATAGGCAAAGTTGGACATGGGTATGACATGCCATGGACAATATGTGGATAATTAGGACATGGAAACAAGGAATAAATAATATAATAATATAATAATTAGATTAATTTTTAGTAACAGTGTAGACAATATGCCTCGCATTTTCTCGATAGTTAAAAGCAGTTATTATCACAATTTCTTAGAAGTTAAAAACTTTGTGGGTTATTTTCCCTTGATTTGGTTGGATGAACTTGTGTGCAGCTTCCTTAGAAGAGGAAGAATCAAACGAAGGGTTTCAAGGAGTTATTCCTGTAGGGCGTGGTTTATCTACCATGACAAGGCCGACAACATGAACCTCTTTGATGCCATTTGCTGTTGTGTCGGCAAAAAGGTGGGTTTAAAGCATCGATGGGAAATCTCTCCCAAGTGGAAGCGTTGAGGAGGATTATTCGAGGATCAACGCAACAAATTCATATGGAATCAAGCCAACCATGAAGATGCTGCTATATGTATGTCAATTTCACACACTGAAATGTAATTACATGATTTTTATACCAACAGGCTTTGTATTCTTTGGGAATTTTGGCTGAATAAAGCTCCTAATCAAATAGATATTAGGAAAAATAATGATTTCAGACCTCATTTTGCAGGAAGTATAGCATGTATATGGTGTGGGTTTTCGTTTCTCACGTCACTCATGTATGCTGACTGCAGTTTTGAGTCAAGTTGGTTGGTTAGTTCATAACATCTTCCCCTTATCCAGAAATATAAAAGGGCTTAATACCTATTGACCCATGTACAATGGGTCAATTCTCGGTTTGGTTAGCTCGGTGTATCAAATGTTAATTTTGTTTAAATTTTTTTTTCCAAGAAATGTTAGAAATTTTAAAAAGATCATTAAAAAAAAATCAAAAGAATCTCAAAAATTAAGAATTTATTTCTAAATATATATATATATATCATTTTAATTATGCTTAATTTAAATTCCTAAAATTCTCTGATAAATATTTCTCCTCTATTTTTTTATGGTAATACCAAAAATCACAATGTTTGTGAAATTCACATTATTTTAACTTCAAGTAATTTTCGTAAAAATGGAACCGATTAAATCATTTAATGAAAGATGAAAAATAATTAAATGAATTTGGTTTTGTGGATCTTGAATGGCTCTCAAGTCTCAAATTCCATTGAAGATTCATTCTGAAAATTAAAGAGAATTTTGGGATTCTTTTAAAAGGAGTTTTTTTTTTCTTTTTACAATTGTACGAATTCTTTTATTTTATTTATGAAATAAGGGTGTGTTTGGACAAGGGATTTGTAGGAAAATTTTAGGGCAAATCACCAAATAATGCCCTTTTTTTTTCAAAATTTACGGAAAAAAATATTTTTCTCAATTATTTATCGGAATGGATCATTTTTCCCGAAAGCGCGTCCATGTCAGTGCAATGTCAGGGTACGTGGCAGGAAAACGCGTCCTTGGGGGACCGTTTTTGCCACATCAGCAGAAATCGCGTCCTTGAGGGCGTATTTTGCTGATGTGGCAAAAATGCTCCCCCAAGGAAGCGTTTTGCCCGTTCATTCTATTAGGGTTTTCAGCTGTTTTTAGGGTTAGAGTTTTTAGGGTTTTAAGGTTAGGGTTTAGGGTTTTTATAGGTTTTTAGGGTCTAGGGTTTAGGATTTTAGGGTTTTTTGGAGAAAATTAATGAACTAGAGTTTAGGGTTAACTATTAAAATAATTTTATGTTGAGGGTTTTGGAAAAAATATATCAACAATATAAAATTTTTTTTACAGTAGTATCTGGTAAAATAATTTTGAGAAGACGTTTCTGAACAAATAGTGACCAAAACGCTTCAAGCAGGATGCACTGTCAGCAAGAGTACTGAAAAAAGCTCCCACGTGGATGCTCTTTTGCTACAGTAGTTCTTGAAAAGATAATTTTGAGAAGACGTTTCTGAACAAATAATGACCAAAACGCTTCAAGCAGGATGCATTGTCAGCAATAGTACTGAAAAAAGCTCCTACGTGGACGCTCTTTTGCTACAGTAGTTCCTATTTGGCCTTAGACTATAAATGAGCCAAATTTCATTCTCAAGTTACATAATAGGAATTGAGGCAAAAGTATAATAGAAACTGAAGATGAGTGAACGTATTAGTGTTGTTATTTACTATGATGGTGAGGTTCGTGACACCGAAAACGGTGTTGTTTTTTTATCGGAGAACACAGCGCGACTGGTTTTTAACTAGAACATAGATTTGATAGAACTTCGTAAAAGAATTAGGCGTAAAATCTTTGGAACAACGCCAATGAAAGTTCTGTCTATTAAGTATAGGTTTTGTGCTTCGGTTGATCCCGTGAGATATCACTCATTTGATATCAAAGGTCCTCGGAGCTTGGAGGCAATGGTGGAGACTCATCTTGCCAGTGGATCACCCTATCTTGAGGTATATGTACAATTTTCATCGCCAAGTGATATTCCTTCGACTTCGACATCTACTGTTGTTCGAGGGAAATACACAACCCTAAGCCGACACTCTGTTAGTGGGAGGTAGAATACAGAAGCGCCCGTGTTTGGTGGTAGTTTAGAAAACACAACCCCTACACGACACTCGGTTGGTAGATGGGACATGCATATCGGTAGGTCGATGTTCGATGCTAGAAATACGTATTGGGGAACGTCATCAACTTCTAGTGGTTGGCAATCGACATATGATTGGGGACGTTATGAAAATTGTTTAAGAACGGATAATGTACTCCCCATGACATCCACCAGCGAGGGGACCTCGCTCGTTGTAGATGATGGTGGGTCGGATAATGAGTCCGATGTGGATCCACCTCGAGAGTTCGGCCCCAATGGTGTAGAAGTTGCATTATTTTCTGAATCGGAGCCTGTTCCAACCATACCTGAAGATGTTGAAGGGGGTTCAAATAAAGAAGAAGAATATCCGCGATTCAGAGCATACTCGCCTTTAGCCCACATGCATAATGTCGATCTATCTCAAGAAGATGCGTTGGAGTTTCTTGAACTACCACACAGAAGGCGTGACCGTGCAAGTTCGTCGTTGGATTCGGGTGAATTAGAAGTTAGTAAAGAGTTTTCCAATAAGGATAGTTTTCTTGGTGCATTGAAACAATATAGCATCAAGAACGGGGTTAACTACAACGTGGTTGAATCCAAACTCGATAAGTATGAGGCCAAGTGTGCAGTGCAAGATGGTACATGTTCATGGAAAATTATGGCCTCGTTGAGGAAAAGGACAGGGTTGTGAGAGATTAAAAAGTACAAAGGTCCACATACATGTGTTGCCGATACAGTATCACTATGTGTTTAGGGTTTTTGAATAATACTGATATTACGTAATGTTGCATTATTTAACGTACTTCGTTGACAGGTGTTTCACAAGATCATCCCAAGATGGATTCAGATATGTTGGCTAGCTTAATAATACCGACGATGAAGGCAGATCCTAAGACTTCAGTGCCGGTCTTAATTGCCAATATTCGTAGTCAATTGGGGTACACGCCATCTTACCGCAAGACTTGGATAGCTAAGCAGAAGGCGTTGGAAAAGCTGCATGGTCGGTGGGACGCTTCATATAATAAAGTGTGGTAGTGGTGTCAGGTGTTGGAGAGATATGTCCCAGGCAGCATAATAGACCTTGAAACGGTACCTGCATACTACAACGATCGATTGCTCCGTGGATGCCAAGCGTTAAAGCATCTGTTCTGGATATTTAAGCAATGCCGAGACATATTTCTATACTGCAAGCCATTGGTACAAATTGACGGTACCTTTATGTATGGTAGATATGCGCATCAGCTATTGATAGCTGTGGCAGAGGATGGTAGTGGGAGAATCCTTCCACTTACGTTTGCAATAACACCGGGGGAGTCAACTGATGATTGGGAATTCTTTCTATCTAGGTTAATGAGGCATGTCTGCCCCCAACCTGATATATGCGTTATATCGGATCGGGGCCCTGGAATACTAGCAGCAATAGAGCGACAGGGAAGCCTATGACATCGCACACACCATCGATATTGCCTAAGGCATGTTGCGTCCAACTACCACGGGCAACATCGATCTACAAGTGAACGACGGCAAGTGACCAACATGGGTATGTAATATCTATTAAAAAAAAATCGTTTGTGATATTCAATTTATTCTTAATTGAAGAGTGGTATGTAATATTCGCTATCAACTTATATTGGCAGGGTACGAGATCAATAAGGACCGTTTTCACAAGATGTTGGCGATTTTACGCTCAGTTAACGAAGAAGCGCAAACTACCTATGCAACACACCTTTCGAACAGTGGACGCAAGCATACGACGGCGGCCTACGATATGGTCATATGACCTCAAACCTGGCTGAATGCATAAATTTTGTTCTAAAAGGAACGAGTCATTTGCCGATAACATCGGTTGTGCGGGAGACATATTTTCGTTTAGCGGCACTATTTTCAAAGTGAGCAGCGAGTTATAAAGGCCAAATGCAGGGAGGACATGTATGGTGCGCGAAGGTATTGCGAGAAATTAACAAGGCAAAGGCACGGGCCAACACCATGCACACAGTGTGTCACGATCGTGACAACCTATGGTTTCGTGTGACGGAGTTTAACAGACCGAACCAAGGTATTATTGGCGGGCAATATCATGTACACTTGTGAAATAGGACTTGCGACTGTGGGATATTTGACGCATTTCGTTATCCATGAGCTCATATAATTGCAACTTGTCAGAATCTCCGTCTGGATCTCATAAGCTATGTCGACTAAGTATACAAAATAGAATACATGTACAACGTGTGGAGACACGTATTCCCACCAGTCCCAGATGAACGTAAGTGGCCGTCTGTATCGCTTGCTCCGTTTAAGTTGTTGCCAGATAGAGAACTGCGTGGCAAACCAAAGTATCGACCTTGCTCGACTAGAATACGCAACAATATGGATATCCGAGAAACAGCCAACCAACGGAAGTTATGCGGATGGTGTAGGAACCCAGGCCATACATCTCGCTCATGTCCAAATCGGAATAGTTGATAGTCTCCTTATCATTTTTGTCTCTTGGTGGCTATGAAAATTCTTTTAATTTCTTGATGAAAATTGTGAACTTTTGTAGAAGGACTAAGTTGCAAAACAAAAAAAAAAGTTATTCAATTAATCTAAAATATCACCATCATCATTATTCTTCAAAATTATCTTTCTTGCTAAACGATTATTTTGCCCCTTACGATCCTTCAAAATTCCTACATTGGATCAACACCCATATTGATAAAATTACAATTTAACCCCTCATATTTTTTCACTTATTCAATTTAGTCCTAATTCATCCATTTTTTCTTAGTTTCTAGATCCTTTCCACCCTTAAAATATTTACACCATTGGCCCTTCAAGTTTTTCATATATACATTTTAACCCCTCAAATTTTGAATATTTACTCTTGAGCCACAAAACTTTTCTCACATTTGCGATTTAGTCCTTACTTGAACCAATACAATTAGGATATTAAAACAACTTTTATTTTATTAAAAATAAAAAAGTAAATTACAATTAAAAAATTAAAATCAACTTTTATTTTATTAAATGTAACAATATAAAAAGTTCGTAAAAATATATTAAAAATATAAAATTATTAAAATATTGCCTTATTAAAAAATTGATTTTATTAAAATATACAAATTAAATTAAAATTAGGATATTAAAAACAACTTTTATTTTATTAAAAATATAAAAATTAAATTACAATTAAAAAAATAAAAAAACAACTTTTATTTTATTAAAAATATAAAAAATAAATTACAATAAAAAAATTAAAAACAAATTTTATTTTATTAAAAATATAAAAAATAAATTACAATAAAAAAATTTAAAAAAACTTTTATTTTATTAAAAATATAAAAATTAAATTACAATTAAAATATTAAAAACAACTTTATTTTATTAAAATATAAAATTAAATTACAATTGAAATATTAAAAAAATTTATTTTATTAAATGTAAAATATAAAAAATTTTGTAAAAATATATTAAAATATAAAAATATTAGCAATATTTTTGCCTTATTCAAAATAAATTGATTTTATTAAAAATATACAAAATAAATTACAATTAATATATAAAAATAACTTTTATTTTATTAAAATATAAAAAGTAAATTACAATTAAAATATTAAAAATAACTTTTTATTTTATTAAATGAAACAATATAAAAAATTTTATACAAATATATTAAAAAAATCAATGTTGGTGCCGGTCGGAATCAGTGCCACATGGGGGTGGTCGATGGTTACGCGCTGGATTCCTTCTTGTTCCAGCTTTCGACAGGGGTTGTGGTTGCTCTGGCGGGGATTCTAGTTCCTCCGGCAGGAAGTCTGGTGGTGGGTGTTGGGAGGATGACCCACCTTGATAAAATAATGACTGCGGAGGTGTTTGCATCACCAATGGCGGAGGTGTTTGAATCCCATAAGGCAAAGGAGATTGGTAAAAAGAAGAGATCCCCGATGGCGCCTCATGCGATCCCTCATGCGACGGCGGCCTATAGATCGGCGGTCTACTCAGAGTAGTCGGGAACAGACTCGAACCGGGCCATGCATTCCAACCTGCCATAGGACTGGGAAAAGAAAACATATAAAGGTTAGGATACATATAAGGGCTAGGATACGCACCTGGCATAATTTGAAAAGGCTATGACATGGGTGTCGTCGGCTGAAGTGTTGGGCTCGGTGACTGTGTGGGCGCTGTTGATGGGCCCGTCCCATCATCCCTTCTCCTTGGATTTAAAGGGCCCCGTCGTTCCCTTTGTACACGAAGTTGCCGTCGCCTCTCCTCTTTTGATAATAAATATGGCTTGCCATGGATCCTAAACCATGGCATGTATTCCGGCATGCACGCTAACTCAGATACGATGATCGGTTCTCAAGTAGGTATATAATCATATTGGTTTTCTCACAATTCGATATATGCTGACCAAAATCTTGGTCAATCCGTATGCAACTGCCGTAAGTCGACTTTTTGCTCATCATCGAGCACCTCAGGTGCCACGGGAATCGGTTGTCGGAATCCAAATTGTCGCAGAACCCGATCTGACTGGTGCATCTCCACGGTGGCATAGTTGACCAATGGGACATTCACATGCCAAATGTTCGAATTTTGAAAGAATTCATTCGGAATTACTGCCCTAATTGCCGGATCCTCGTATGGTGTCTATTGAAACTATATTAACATGATAAAAATATTAGTTATATACATAATACTAAATACTAATTACTAATTACGAAATGATTATTTTATTAGGAAAATATATTTTACTTAATACTTGTGCTTCCGACCGTTGGTCTAATAGAAGTCATATATCTTCAAGCGAGGTAGGTATTCTAACATAACTCGCCGAATGGTTCCACCTAATTAAATAAATTTTTAGCATACAATTATATTTTAAATCTACATAATAATTGTAAAATCTAATATTAAATTTACCTCGTTATGAGTGGGAATGTATATGGGTGGTCCACTCGAGGACGTAAAAATAGAAAGCGAAATTGTGCCCATGATTGCAGTAGTGATAGGCAACCTCCGATTTTGGCTTTATTCTGTCGCGTCGCCCTGCACATCTCCCAATACAATTTTGCTAGCATGGCAGACCCCCAACTCAATTCACCGGGTGCTCTAAAATCAACGAGTTTCAATAGCCATCTCAAATGTACGAGGTTTTGTGACAAGTCCGGCATCAGATAGCCTCCAATCATCTCAAGAATGTATGCCCTAGCATACCGTATTCTTTCTAATTCAGTCGAATCATTATCCGGCTCCAGGAATGTGTCTCGTAACCAGCCCATCTAGATCCGACCTCCATTAATGTTATCCGAAATAGCAACTGCACGTCTTCCAGAGTGATAGTACACTCTCCGTATGGAAGATGGAAAGTCTGCGTCTCAGGTCTCCACCTTTCTATCAACGCACTAATTAGTTTCGGGTCCAACTTGCACTCCCGGCCTATCGTGGCCACGTGCCAAAAATCAGCTTCCCGCAGGTAATTCTCGATCAACGGCGATGGCGGACCAGACATATTACGAATATAGCATTGCAACACCCGATCTACAGACTGTTATAAAAAATTATAAAATAAAAATTAATTAAAATTGCATAAATGAAAAAAATTTATTAAATAGTATTGAAAAATTAAAATTATAACTTACCATTGTCATTTGATCGACGAAGATGTGTTTATTATCGAGACGAATTAATTCTCCGGCTATTGCTAACACAATTTAATATTTTTAAATTTAAAAAAAAAACTAATTCAAAAAACTTTTAAACATAGTTTTTTTCTTTTGTAAAAATTAAAGGGCTTTTGTGAAATTTGAGAGGAATTTGAGAGAAATTTTAGACAAATTAAGTTGAGAGAAAATTGAGAGAAATAGTGTAAGGACTTTTATGTGAAAAAAATAAAAGGGGGGGTTTTATAGTTTTTTTTTTTTTTACCGTTGGGCCTCCAACGGTCAAAAAAAATATGGCCCTTAGAACGAGCAAAACGCGTCCCTGGCGGAGTGTTTTTGCCACATCAGCAAAGCGCGCCCTCAATGACGCGATTTCTGCTGATGTGGCAAAAACGCTCCCCAGGGACACGTTTTCCTACCACGTACCCTGACATCGCGCTGACGTGGATGCGCTTTCGGGGAAAATGGCCCATTCCAGTAAATAATTGAGAAAAATATCATTTTCCGTAAATTTTGAAAAAAAATGGCATTTTTTGATAATTTGTCCAAAATTTTATTCTTTTCAAAATTGTAAAAATAAATATACCTATTTGGATAAAAATATGAAAAAATTTCAAAATTTGTGAGTAATTTCAAAGGGGGATTTCGATAGTTCAATATCATATTTTAAATTCCACCTAAAGAAGTGGTTTTTCAAAATTTTATGTTATTTAATACACATAGTCTCACTATATTATAAAAAACTTAAAATTCCATATTGAATATTTTTTATATTATTTAACTTTAGCGTAATTAATTTTTAATTTGCGAAATTCTATTAACTTATTTTTTCTTAAACAAATTATTTATCCAAATAAAGAAATTACAAATGGTAACATTTTGAATTGATAAATTCTAAAAATACTAGCATTTCAGAAATATAAAAAAAAATTAAATAAATTTTATACCATTTCACATCATCTAAAGCTTTTAAAAGTAAATCTACTCACTCTCATTTTATACCATTTCTCATAATAATTAAATAAATTCATTGATAGTTCATCAATTACAAACTGTTAGTATATCAAATATAAATATTTTTTAGTTAAAATATAGTCTATAGATTTGAAATTTAATCTCTCTACTTTATTTTTAGGAATTTAGTCTTTCTACTATTCACATTTAAAAATGTAAATCTAGATTTAACAAAAATATCAATTTTTATAAATAACTTCTATATTAATTCTTATAGAACATTCTTTCGAAATTAGAAGATAGAGGAAAATATAAAGAAACTTTGCAAGTTTTGATTGTCTTGGTGTCTTTTGGCATGATATGTCATAAAAATGAAATTTGTCTTCTAATCAAATGAATACATAATTGTCTAATAGATACCTATTTGGATAGCGCGATCTACTAACAAAGAAATCAACTATTCATTAGATAATCATAACTTTTTGTTAATGATGAAGTAGCACAACTTTTAATAACAAAGAGACATAACTATCACTTTTGAATAATAACAAAGTGTAATAGTTATTTGCAACCTTTCTGTTAAGTATGACTCCTATTTCAGTCAAATTTGAAAAATAATCTTCTACTTAAACTCTGTTTATTTGTTTCAATCAAATACTGATTAGTTTAGATTATTTTATTATTATTTGACCTATGAATTTAGCCTATAAATAGGCTTTTTTACAACCTTAGAAAATACACCCATTAGAGATTAGAACTCATAACACATTTAGAGAATTTTGTGTTTACGTTTTGAGGGTTCTTTATTTTCGGGTTTTCAGGGTTTAGTTTTTATCTCCATCTTTTGTATTGTTCTTTCTTTTGCCATTATAGTAAAATTATCTTTGCCCTTGGTTTTCTATCCTCTTTCGAAGGGTTTTCCACTTTAAATTTTGTGTTTACGTTTTGAGGGTTCTTTGTTTTCGGGTTTTTGGAGTTTAGTTTTTATCTCCATCTTTTGTATTCTTCGTTCTTTTGCCATTATAGTAAAATTATATTTGCCCTTGGTTTTCTATCCTCTTTGGAGGGGTTTTTTCACGTTAAATTTATGTGTTCAATTTCTCAATTTATTTCGCTATTTTTTTATACTTATTACCTAACCGGGTCGATCCTAACACTTTCAATTGCAACTATTGGAACATTTTACAAATGAATATATCTTCATATTGAACATTCACTCACTAAGGTTAACTGTTTGATTGTTCTCGCAATTAATTTACAACTACGGAAGGGCTAGTGGTTTGAGGTTGTTCCTCGATCATAGTTACCGATTGGAATAGAAAATTTATTTTTTGAGATCAATTCGAAGTTGGAATCAAAATCATGCCTAAAGTTAGAGTTTATGTTTTTTTACTTTGGTACCTAAATTTTTTTTTTTGTCCCATCTTGATGCCTAAAGTCGGAGGCTATTCTGCAGTAATTATTTATAGAACAATTTTTGAGTGTTAAAACATGAGAGAGAATAGAAAGAAATAAAAAATTTTGTTTTTGAGTTTTGAGTATGTTTGGGTGGCTTTTGATATATCTTGCAAATGAAATTTATCTCTTATTAATAAAATATAACTATCCAATAAATGCCTATTGGGATAGGCACGTCTATTAACAATGAACATAACTAATCATGAGGTATTTACTTGAATAATCACAACTTTTTGCTAGTAATCAATTAACATGACCTTTAGTAATGAGACACTACTGATCACATTTGAATTGGGGCAATTCTTGATTAGCAACAAGTGTTGTAACTTTTGATTATTTAAATATTTTCATTTATAATTATTGGAACATTATATATCAAGTACTAATGACGGTAAACATCCTAACTAAGTTTAGTATAACTTAATTTTGTAGTATTAGTTAAAAAATAAAGTAAAAATCAAATTATAAAATAAATAACATATTATAAGATGATACATTAATAATTTTTTTTAAAAATAAAACTATTTCAATTTATTAAACTGCTTTTCTGTTATCATTCATATAAAATATTTTTTTAGAATCATTCTTCTAAAATATTGTACACGTTTATTTTACTTTTATCATTATTCCTTACATTTTTTTCTCTTTCAATTACCATGGTTGTTTAAGCTGGACTGTTTGGTTGGATGAGTTGAATCAAAAATTAATTGGGGTACTAATTTTAAAGGAGAGATTAAACCGATTGAATTACGAACTGTTTTGAACTATAAACCGATAAAAAAAAAAACTCCTAGAACCTGCTTTTTATGTTTTTAGGCCAAAATTCTTGACCCAAACGGAAAAAGCCCAACCTTATATTTACTAACCGACCAGCCCAAGCCAAGCCCAAATCCAAAAAACTAATAGAAGAAGTAATGAAAAATCCTAAACCCACTAACCACAGTCCAAATCTCCCAAAAGAATTAAATAAAAGTATTTTTGTTATTTAAATAAATGTGTTTATAAATTTGTTAAATATTGTTTTCTGATTTTATTTTTGGAATTTTCCTTTTTAATCAGTGAAACAATTGAATAATCTAACCGTTTTCATCACTAATTCCTATTACTTTGTATATATATATATATATATATATATATGTTTCACTTATAGAGTAAGCGAGCATAAAATTAGTATAAAATAAATTTAAAAATTCCGTGTATCATTTTAATGTTATAACCATTTTATTGGTTCCAAATAATAACTTCCACCAACTTTCTTAAAATGCAAATTTGTAACTATATTATTTGAAATTTATCATTATATTTTATTTTGATCAGTTTGGATTAAAATGTAAATTTTCCATCATGAATATTGAAATTTGTTATTTTAATTAATATTTGCCATTAGACTTTCAAAATATGATTAAACTTACTACACAAACTTTTATGTGATTAAATCTTATAACTAAACTTTAAATTTTACCGAATTTGGTTAATAATAAGTTAATTTATAAAATTAATAAATTAACATATAATTTTTATTTAATAAAAGAAAGACTTGACCATTCAGAAAAAAAAAGGAAAAGAAAAAGACTTGAAAAATGAAAACTAAAAAGGTTATGTTCATTTCTTTTTTATAAATAACTGTTTTTATTAATTATTGATTTAATATTTTAAAGTAATAAATCATAATGTTAATTTTGATCTAATTTGTCTTCAAAATATCTTTAAATGGCTACTAGGGTTTCTCAGGCCAATTGATTTGAGCTTTTTTGTTCATATAGAATGGTGGGTAGAAGTTGTA
The DNA here is from genome assembly GCA_005393395.2 of Gossypium australe. Taxonomy (NCBI): domain Eukaryota; kingdom Viridiplantae; phylum Streptophyta; class Magnoliopsida; order Malvales; family Malvaceae; genus Gossypium; species Gossypium australe. Next base: position 26,743,995 of record CM016614.1, on the reverse strand, counting down.
AAACACTTTTTACTTTCTGCTCAAAACCAACAACCTAGAGAGTGGGATTTAGAGAGGTATGTATTTATTTCAATTTTTATACATAATTAGAAAAGACACAAATGTCTACCTATATTCTTTAAATAACATTTACTCTCTCACCTCAGTTATCACATTGACATTATATTATACAGAAGCGAAGCATGATTAATATCCAGATATGGTCCCACCCCACACACAAATACATGCATTACAACATGTAAATTGAGCTGTAAATTGCATTTTACAAGAGTATAATATAGATATAATTACATGCATCACAAAACATGTAAATCATAGTGAAGCAGGAAGCTAGGGTCAATATAACAGAATACACTCGTAATCGGAGAGATCAGGTCACACACCCGACCCAGAGATGGACAACAAAAGAAAGAAAGAACCATTAACACAAGTTATAACAAAAGAAAACTGCAGTTCACTACATCGGGAAGCAGCTCATAACTTGTTTCTCAATGGCATTCAAAATCTCCTTTACCTCCTCTTAAGCTTCTTCCTCTCCTATAGTCAATCTCTGCATCAGAGCTAGACAAGCCTAGTTGATATTTCCTGCTCCTTGATGAACTCTTCTTCAAGTATATATCCTCTTCATCAGTCAAGGTATGGTTGATAGGTGTACTTGATCCTGAGACATCACCCACCTGCCTCCTTGATTTCTGATCTGCACCATATTAGGAGAGAACGTTACTGAATTTCATGCAACAGGGCACAATAACTATCTTCATGAAGCATAAACTAGTTCAAATACCAAGTTGACGTAATATATATATATATATATGCCCTATTCATTATTTAGAAATTACGCAATAGATGAAATCCAGAATGCTTAGAAGGTTAAATATGAAAATGCCACATTCTCAGTAAAATTTTAGTCCCATGATTTCTTCACAACTGACAACAGCCAGAGTAATAAATGAACTTTAAATCAACTAGAGGACACTTTACCTTCGTATCCATTGCATGCAACTTGCACATCATGGTGTACAGCCCAATTGACAAGATCAGATTTTGATTTTCCTTTCTTCTCATCCAGAAAGTTTTCCTGTATCCTATCTGTCTTCAATCCTTTGGCAATCGATGCAGGTTCTGTACTTTCTTCAAAAGCAGGTTTATCTATAGGAAAAGGTCTCATTGTAAATGAATCATCTGTAACATCAGTAATCTCCACATATTGGGTAGTGGTGATTATTTCATCTGCACTAAATCCAAAGGAGGCTCTGTAAGCTTCAAGTTCTTCTACATCTTGCTTAGGACTTTTACTCTGCTTATTTTGATGCCCACTGCAACTGGTAGGGTAAACATCTGAATCCTTCGAAACACTTAATCTCCCACCAGCATGCGGAAGTGGGTTCTGATCCAGATAGAATTCAGCAAATGTAGCAGGGCAAAAGAAATTAGTATCTTGAGACCCTATGGAGGAACCAGTTACATCATGCCCAAATAGCCTGCCAGAACCACTCCTAGAATGTTTGCCATTCTGGGGAGAAATTGAAGGATCCCATTGCGGAGGGAACTCCCGTTCAGGAAAGGATGATGAAAAACAGTCAGCAGAGGTCCTAGAGATTGGTGATCTGAGGCTACTGGCAGGACTGTCAGGGTACGGTGAATATGTAGCTTGAAGATCATTTGCAGCAATATAATTAGTCTTATTAGCACTTTCAAGATCTGCAGAAGATGGCAAGAACCGTGCAAAAGGGACATCAGGTGAAGAGGGCGTAGTCAGGTGGGCCAACTCAGGAGGGGGAGTGAGAGGAGCGGTGGAAGGCTCAGTAGTAAAGGTTGAGAAAACAGGAGGAGAAACTAGTTGTGTCTCATGGGCATATGGTCCAGTGGCAAACATTGTGGATGACGGTCCTCCAGGTGAGTTAGCCGATAATGACAAGAAGCAACTTGGTGATTGAGCAGTTGAAGGGAGTGCAGAATTTGTAAATGACGCTGGAGAAGAAGGTGGTGCTAGAAGAGATGGAGCTAACGTAGTAGCTTGGTTGGTCAACCCAGCAACAGCCTGAGTACCATTATTAGGCTGGGTGGCTGATGCATTGCCCTCAGGCATACGAGATGCAGGTACAATACGCTTTCCACCTTTCTGTGTACCACCAAAACAGGAAAACGCCCCCCAGCATCCTCCCCATCTCTTCTGCTAACAAGATTAAACATTGAAAGGTTATATCAGATCCTCAATAGTCAATAGGAAAGAAAATTTGAAATTAAATAAGTTAAAACTAGCAACCCTCATAGTTTCTACAAAAGCCAGACAAATTCAGAAAAACATAATCAAGGGCTACAAATATATCTAAACCTACTGGCTACTGCAACATTAAAAGATGGCGCATATAACAAATACCCAGAATTTTCAGAATCCATGTACAAGAAATCAAGAATCTATAATACACTAGGGAAATAATATATATTTAAAAAAAAGAGAGCACCATTGAAGCATAGATATATACAATATATGTTATATAGCGACAGATCACAAAAAAAATCTTTTTGGAGATGTGTCAAAAGATTTTGCATATAGAGACACATCTCACATGCACACATGTTACGAAAGAGAGGGAGCAAATCCTTACAGAGATGAGAGACTGAAAGGTGTGTGCAGGTAAAACCCAACTATAAATGATAATCCAAAGCCAGGTATGGTATTTCTACCTAATAACCCAAAACAGAAAACTCATGTTCCCTGAACGAGAACAAGAATTTTATGTAAAGAAAATGAGCGCCAGTCTAGAAGAATGCAACCCTAAACCCTAAACTTAGGCATGGTTAAGGGATCTATGTAGCTTAAATAGTTAACTGTAATTAACAAAAATTATTTTGCAAACAAGATTTGAACAAGCCAAGCAGTAAGGAAGTGGTGAAGTAGTTGGATCTATAGATTGAACAAGAGTGCAAGAAACCAAGTACATGTATGTATGGTTTCAAAAAATAAAATTAAAAAATTAAAAAAATCTGATGACTGGTGACAATTCAACAAAACAAAACAAAACAAAAAGCCAATTAACCACACCAAGAATCCAGCATTTCATCAAGAGTGTAGGTCTCAATCAAATGGGCCCAGCTTAGATAAAAATTATCTTCTTCTTCAGATCAGTTTAAAATTTCTTTTTTTACTATTTTTTTCTAAGAAACAAGAAACACAACACCAGCATATTACAAGTAGCAAGCAAATCTAAGCAGAGTAGACGCCAGTAGTGGTAAGAAGTAATAGGAAAAAAGAAATCAGATCTGAGACAAAATTGGAGGCAAAAGGAACAGATCTAAACAACAAGGTACCAAAAAAACCGTACCCGTTCTTGCTGAGGGAACCTGTTCTGCTCGGAACCCATGAGGGGCGGCGGTTTCTTTCTTTCCTTTTACTCGGAATTAAGAAGTTAGTTTTGATATAGGAGCAGCAGTAGTATGAAAAGAAAACATATGAAATGGTAGGAGAAAGCTAAATTAAGAGGAGGAGGTTTGAAGAAGCCATCATTCATTACATTTCTTTCACTAACATTTGGAAGATTAAGAAGAGCAACAACACTCCTTTACTCTTTACTCTTTACTCTTTACTCTTTACACTGCTCTAGGCCTGGCCTGCTACTTGCTTCTTTTTTTCCTTCGTCTTTTAATTTTATTAATATTAAATTGTGATTTGATAAAAAGAGGAGATATATAGTGATTAGAGGCAGAGTGTGAAATTAGGAAGAAAGTGGGAATTAATTAAAGTGGAGTGGAGGCATGACATTCCAGTGGGCCTCAATTTCATTTTACACCAAATATTGTCTCATGCACTATACTCATCTACTTACATTACTTATCACATCGATATTAAGAAGAATACTATACAAGAAATCGAAGCGAAGCTATCAACTTTTGCCATTAAATTTTTAATTATGACTTGTAATCTACTTTATATTTATATTAATCTAACCTTACTATACTTACTTAATTCTTAAGTTAGTTTATTTTAACATCATTTCACCTACAAATTTAGCCTATAAATATGGCCTTTTTTTACCTTACAAAAATAACTTATTACACATTTTAAGTATTAGCTCTCAGAGATTTTTGTATTTACATTTTGAGAATTCTTATTTCAAGTTTTCGAGTTTAGTTTTATCTCCATCTTTTGTACTTTTCTTGTGGTTTTTTTATCCTCTTTGGAAGGATTTTTTCATGTAAAATATTTGTATTCGATCTTTTCAATTTCTTCGTTGCTTAACAGGATTTATCGCCAACAACAATTTTAGAATCAAATTTGTATTATTATAATTAAAAGAAAATAATAAAAACATCACGTGGCATAGAAATAACACAAATATAAATGAACAAATGTATCAAAATTTTGTGAGAACCATAAAATTAAATTTAATATAAAACTTCATAAATTAATATCTGTCATGTCAAATCATAAAAAATAAAAAATTAGGATACACTTGTTTCATGGAAAATGACTTGTAATATTTTCTGTTTTTTTTTATGTTTGTTTCATGGAAAATAAGTTGATTAACTGAAAACGACTTAAAATCAACTAAAAATAAGCTCATTTTATTGTAAATTTACTTACCATTTTGAAAAGCATAAGTCATTTAAAAAAAAAACACATCTATGAGCAAACCTAATATTATTATATTATTAATAAATTTATTTTAATTTTTAAAAAACTTAAAATATTAAAATTAATATTCTAATGTTCAAACTACATATTTAATTGTTTGTATTTAATAAAACAATAATTTATTAATATAATTTATTATTTTAATAATTTTTTAATACTGCAATTTTATTTTAATAATAAACTTTAACAATAATAAATTCAAATTTCAAATAATATATTTATTAAAAATATTTTTATATTTTTAATAAATATATATTAAAATTTATAAATACTTAATAATCAGTATAAAATATGGATATTTTAATTCTATAAATATGAATATTTGTTTAAATCAAGTTTTGTTTCATTTATCCCTTCTAGTTTAATGTGCCACTATCCATTCTCATATATGTATATTTAATTTATATTAATTTTTAATTAGGTATTTTTATTATTAAGTTTATATATTATATTAATTATTATAAAAATATTATTTTTTATAAAATAAATTTCAATTGTTAAAAGAAAATGATACTATAATATTTTGTAACAAATATACTTATATTGTGTTTGTTTCACTTAGAACAAATTTTAGAAAATTATTTCAAGAAAATTTACCAAATAATGAAAAATATTTTACACATAATCATCCAAACATTGGAAAATATCATCTTTTCCATAAAATAAATCCATTTTCTAGAAATTGTTTTTCAAAAGTTGTTTCAATGAAACAAACACAACCTTAGATGTGAAAGCGTACCTCTATGCAAGGCCCCATAGGAGTAGAATTGGATCTGAACTGGGTAACTAGTTAGTTGTGTTCTTTGTTTTACTTTTCCAATTTTAAGTTGTTTCTAGTAGTTGCAATTCACGTAACAAATTTAATAAAAACTAAACACTTACACTTGCACTATTGGTAATTCTATATAAGGTAATATTCTTCATCTAAACATGAGAATATACTTCTAAAATGTAAAATTACCCTTGATAATCTTAAAGTAAATGACCAAACATCCCTATAAAGTTATCAAGGACTAAACTAAATTAAAAGTTCAATATTTTAGACCATTAAGGTAATTATGTGAGCAATGGCTCAAGTAGTGCCACAAGCAATGGATACTATGCTCGGCATTGCGATAGGCAACATAGCTTGCCATTTTTGGAGTTGGCAATATTTTTGAACAAAATCTTTGGGCTAAGAATTTTGTTAATTGTGGAAATATGATAGCCCATCTATGAAGACTAATCCATATACAGCAATATATCTTGAAGATTGGATCAGATTGGATCAAACAATTGAATCCCTTGATATAAGGAGATTAGATTAAGACTGCATGGAAGATTGATTTTTCAAATGTGTTCTGAGTATCTTAAACTTTATTAATATATTATATATGCTATTTTAGCTACTGTTTTGTAGGTGAGTTTGATTGTACTTGATCTAGTATGTTATCAAGTCAAAACAAGTATATATATACTTGAGACTTGTATATATTTTGCATCGAGAGTTTTCTACGCTTATCTGTTCAATAAGGAACTTGTTATTGTGAGTGATTCAAGTGTGTAAATAAGTGTGTTACTTGGTTTACAACCTAAGTTTTCAAAAGGAAAACTTACAGGTGAGTGATTGGACCTTTAAGTGCAAAAGTGAGGTTGTTAAACTGATGTGGGTTAGGACTTAAACCACTTGTTGTATAATGTTGAAAGATAGTGGATTATGTAACAACCCAATTTTAGTGAAGTTGGAATAGTGGTTTCGTAACCACAAATCCGATCCGAAAAGATAAAATATTTTAATATTAAGAAATGATTAGTAATGTGGTAGAAAGATTTTATGAGAATTTTGATAAGAAAATTTTATAAATTAGGTGCTTAATTGTAGAAAGGACTAAATTGCATAAAATGTCAAAATTGAATTTAGTAGCTATAAGGATTAAATAGCTATGGAATTCAAAACTTGAGGTCCCTAATTGGTAATTAGACCATTGATGAAAAATATATAGTATTTTTGGTGAATCATCCATGAAAAAATTAGAAAAGGTTAAGGACTAAATTGGAAATGGAAAAATTATAAAGATGGTAATTAAATTAAAATGAAATATCATCATTTTATATCATCTTCTTCAACCTAAAATCCATGGAAACCCTAGGAGAGAGAAAACAAGCTTTCCAAGCATAAATTGGTAAGTTCCTATGTCCCGTTTTTAGTAATTCTTATATTTTTGAGATCGGGAAAGCTTAATTTCTCTATTTGGGGGGTTAATTTGAATAGATATCAAAGTATAGAAAATTTTACATGGATGAACATGCTGAAATTTAAAATTTTATGGTAAAAAATGAAAAGTTGTCGATAGATAAACAACTTTTACAAAGGGAAATTTGATGGAAACTTGATTTAGGGACTAAATTGAAAAAAATGTTAAAACCCATGGAAAATTCTGAAATTTTGAGAATACATGTGTTGTAACAGTTATATTAGAATTTTGATTAGGCTTGGAATAAGGATTAAATTGCATGAATTTCAATTTTTGAGCCTAGGGACAAAATTGGAATTAATCAAAAGTATAAGGGCAAAATGGTACTTTTGCCTAGATTGTAAATTGAGTTCAATAGAATATGAAATGGATTGAATTGATGATTAAATTCATTTACATAGATCCAGAAGTACCAAACAAAGAGCTAGATCGAGGAAAGAAAAAGATTTCGGATTAGTAGATTTTAATTACGAACAAATATCAAGGTAAGTTCGTATAACTTAAATGAGCATAAAAATGTGTTGTTTTAAATGCTATATTACATTGTATATGTTGTATGAAATTGTATGTATGAAATGTATGGAAATTTTAATGGATGGAATAGTGTATGATGGAAATTTATTGATAAAGGGTAAAATTCCGTATGAATATTGAATTCCGATGGATAAATGTGATTTCCCTGATAAAACTGCATATGTTGCAGAATGGAATTAGCCCGGATGGGTAATCCAAAATGAGCCTCTCGAGTATATGTTTCAATTAGGATTTAGCCAGGACTGGTAATCCTAATTGACTGGATTTAGCCTGGACTGGTAATCCAATAAAGCCCTTAGAGTATATGTTACAGCTAGAATTTAACTTGGACTGGTAATTCTACTGTGTAATATGTGGCTCGAGAGTGTACCTATAAGGTACTACTAGAAATGAATTGACGAATAATGGAATTGTACACCTCGAGTGTATTACTTGAAATATCCATCGAAAATTCAATGATTCAACGGATAAAATATGCATATGGCATGATGAGCTCTTCTATGCATATTGGTATATTATGACTAACATGTTGTTTGAGTATGTGTGAATAGGTAAATTACCAAATAGTTGGAAAAGCATGTTTTGCATGGTTAATATATTGAATGTAATGGGTAAGATTAATTTATGTTATACGACCTTACTAAGCATAATATGCTTACTAGGTTTTATTTTCCCTGTTTTATAGTGCTCAAAGCTCGTGAAGGTTGGAGATTTGTCAGAACAAATCATCACACTATTTGGTATAAATGAAAATCTTATTTTGTTAATGGCATGTATAGGCTAAATAAACCAAATGATGGTATGTAAATGATGAATGAAATTTAGCCATTGGAATGGCTAATATACTTATGTTTTGATATATGTCATGGTTGAGTCAATACATTAACTAAAATGATAAGTATGAACATCTAATTTTGCAAATCATATAAGTTACACAAAGGTAAGTCATTAAACACGAATATATGATGAAATGTATCAATTTGAATGATAAAAATTGGCTTGAGTTATACTTGTAATTGGTTGGATTATACTTGTAAGTGTTGGTGCAGGAAAAATGGAAAATTTGGGTGAGAAGTAAGGCTAGGAAATGGCCTTATTTTGTCCACACGGGTAGACACACGGGCGTGTGTCTAGGCCATGTGTGACACACAACCTGGTACATGGGCATGTTGTCCGGTCGTGTGCCCCCTGTATTTTAATTTTGAAAAACAGAATGCTCAGAATTGAGCACACGGGCAGAGACAAGGGTGTGTGTCTCAGCCGTGTGGGTGACACGACCTTGAACACAGGCGTGTGTCATGGCCGTGTGAAACCTGCACATAATTCGAATTAAATTAATTAACCACACGGCCTAGCACACGGGCGTGTGGCATGGCCGTGTGGCGCAAATCAGAGAACAACCTAAATTGGACACGGCTTGAAGCACGGACGTGTCCCTTGGACCACATGGGCGTGTGAGCCTTGCACCTTGGAAATTTTTTGAAATGTAACGAAAAATTCTTAGAGTTTCCGATTAAGTCCCGACTTGATTCTAACATTCGTATTGGGCTTCGAGGGTCCATTTAAGGGACACTATGAATATTTCGGTTAATGAATAGTGATTTACATGATTTATCTGAAAATATTTTGAAAAGTTCTGATAACGCTCTGTAACCCTGTTCCGGTTATGGATACGGGTTAGGGGTGTTACAGATTATCTCACTAGCTAGGCTTTGTAGATGTGAGGAAACCAAAGCATAAACATCTTGGTTGTGTTTTTCTATGTTTTTGTTGTTGTGGCACCTCTAGTTGGCATCGTTAGTTACATTTCTTTTAGCACTGCCTATTTTACATTATCGACTAAGTCTTCAACAATTGGTATCAAAGCCTCCCACTTAATGTAGCTAGTGGAGTTTTTTGGTGTCGATAATTAAAAATGGATGGATCTTTAGTATCTCATCCCTTTATGTTGGATTGTTCCAACTACTCTTACTAGAAGGTTAGAATGAAGGCCTTCATCAAGTCCATGGATGAAAAAGATTGGTGCACTGTCCTCACTAGTTGTGAACCCCTATTTTTGAAACATTAACGAGGAGAACCCTAAAATCTGAATTGGCCTAGATTATTGATAAAAAACAACTTGCTAATTCCAATTCCAAAGATCTTAAATTTTTTTATGGTGTGGATGCCTAGGAGTTCAAAAGAATCTCAAAGTGCATAACTGCCAAGAAGGCTTAGGATATCCTTGAGACTACTTATGGAGGTACTAACATAGTGAAGCAATCCAAAATGAAAATGTTGACAACAAATTTCAAAACTTTGAAGATGCAAGATAATGAAACAATTGGTGAATTCTATGTAGAGTTGTGTGTCTTGTCAAACCAGGCATTTGCACTTGAAGATGAATATTTTATCTCAAAACTCTTTAAAATAGTACTAAGATCTCTGCTTAAGAGATTTTTCATCAAAGTAATTGACATATAGGAAGCAAAAGACATAGACAATATGAGGATTGATGAACTAATTAGGTTCTTACAGACTTTCGAGATGATCATTGATAAATCTAGAATGAGCATATCAAAATGTGAAAAGAGTATTGCTTTGCAATTGACTGACTCAATGGCCAATGCAGGTTTCACTATGATTGAAGTTCTTTAGGAACAAATAGTTTCACTTACTCAAAATTTTAATTAAGCTTTTAATAAGTAATCTAAGAGATTTAAGAAGTTTGAAGCAACCAAAAACCTTCCCAAAAAATAGATCTAAAGGCGTGGTAATTACAGAAAAGGTTGTCAAAGAACAAAAGAAAGGAATCTAATGCCATGGATGTCAAGGTTTTGGGCACATCTAGGCTTAATGCGCAAACACATTGAAGAAAAAGAAGAAATCCATATGTGTCACTTAGAGCAGTGAAGATTCTACTACTAGTTCAGACTCAAATGAAAAACACCTATGCAACTATGTGGCATTTACATTTAAATTCAATGTCCTTATTACCTATAATGATGATGATACTGATTCTGAAATTGAATATAGAGAGGATTTCTTATAAACATATAAAACCATGCTCGAGAAGTGAGAGAAAGTATGTGATGTTAGTGCCAAGTTAATGAGAGAACACCTATTTGAATGAGGAAAATGTGAAACTAATAAAAAAAATGAGGAAAAAGATCATCAGCTTGCTAAGAAGATAGATAGCCTGGTGAGCATTCAAAAAGGTCTTGATTCAACAAAGTTGATGCTTGAAGATTTTAACATTAAAAATGACAAGCTTGATGAGATTCTCATTACTAGTAAGAGGGATCTAGGAAAAAGTGGGCTTGATATGTTGAGAAAAAGGGAAAAATAGTGGTGAAAAACCTAACTGTATTTGTCAAATCCACCAATTGTGTTTATCTTGGTGAATGCTTAAAAAAACCAGTATTGATCCAACTAAGAAGATTGTAAACTCTAATAATAGAGTCATTTTTCATTATTGTGGTGTACTTGGACATATTAGACCACGATCTTTCAAAATGCTATATAATTTGATATGGAAGCATGCAATGTTTGCACCAGTGTCCACTGCACCTAGCACTACTAGTGGAAAAAAGTAGAAGTTTATTGGGAAGAAGAAGGATCAGAGATGTTTATTGGTAGTACATCAATCCATGAAGTCTAGAACGAATAATTCATAGCACTTTGATAATGGTTTCTCTTGTCATGTGACAGGTAACCGATCTTGCTTGTCTAATTTTGAACAAAACCATGAATGTCAAGTTACATTTGGAGATGGAAAGAAAGGAAAAATCCTTGGGAAAAGGTACACTCAATTTCCCTGGAATGCCAATATTGAAAAAAAAATATTATTAGTTGATGATCTGAAAGCCAATTTAGTAAGTATTAGTCATCTATGTGACCAAGGCATGCTTGTCAATTTCACCAAAGACAAGTGCTTGGTGTCGTCCAAGATGAATGAATTCATCATGGAAGGAGCAAGGTGCTAGAAAAAATATGGTTTGAAAATGGTTTTCTTGTACAGCGGAAAATTAAAATTTTGAAATCGACCCAGTTTGTGATATTTTTAACAATAAACCTTGAACCGAAATCATACCTATGTTTTTGGATAATCGGATCCTTGACGTTTTCTGGCTTTCAACCAAACTATCTTATTTGCTATTCTCGTACCACGAACTACTTCGAGTGTGGGCTTGAACCAATTGAATCAAAACATAGAACTAGAAAAAGTTTTCTTTTATATTTAGAGTGAAAACAAAAATTCTCTCTTCTTTAATAGAAATCGACAGAATTTTTATTCTAGAAAAATATATTTGATAGTTGAGAATAAATTCTCACTATTTTTCGGTAGAGTAACAATTTCTCCAAGTTATGTAAATAGCTCTACCAATGTCATCTATTTATAGGGAGAGAAGGTAGAACCCTTTTTGAATTGTAAAAGTTTATTTCAAATAGAAAAAAAACTTCCTAGTCTAACTAGGAGAGGGAGAGAGGCTAATAGGATGTGTAACACCCCTAACCCGTATCCGTCGCCGGATTAGGGTCACGGGCATTACTAAACTTCACACCATATATGCACTTTTAAGAACAATTATCAAGACATACGTATACCATTTTTTTTTTTATATAAATTGCAAAATATCATTTATTAAGCCCTTTACAAACAATTACCGAACATATATATATAGTACATCATCACTTATTGCATTTCTTTTATTCCATACGATCAAACATATGATAATTCATATCATATAAATTACTAAAGAATAGGTATAACTCTCATGTCATTACTCTATGCAATATTACCATGAACAAAATTTCAAAGAACAACTTGTTTATCACCTAGATTCTTGTCACATTCGGTATTGTTCCTCATGCATACTTATATAAGTATTTCAATTTAAAACATGCCAAAACCGAATACCCACAAGCAATACACATCTTATAGCTATTTAATGTATCACCTTTAGTACGCATACACATCCGGTACAACTTACTCCCTCTATATCTAAACACATGCCCAAATACCGTAATTGGAAAGCAGACTATAAATCTTTAATTTAACTACTCATTCGTTTATACAAGAAACCTTTTCCTATCACACTTACTTAAGTAAGACATGCCTTATAACACATATGTTTCAACCCAAACATTCTCATGCATAATATAAACCAGAAACATTATATCAAATCCAACCATTTTACATAGTATTATGCTACTCATTATCACTCGAACATACTTATTCAAAATTAAGCAACAATCAACCAAAATTTCATGAACTTATATATATATATATATATATATATTCATATACCAACTCAAACATGTTCAGTCAATTCATAGATAAAAGTAGAGCCATTTTCGCATGGCATTATAAACATTTAATTCAAAAGATAAGCTCAAAACAATAGATTAGCCTATACATGCCATGACTCAAAGTTTGTTCCTAAAAAGGTACCAAAATAATTGATAGTGTGCTTGACTTTGACAAGGATCCTCGAGCGCGAGCTTCAACTTCAAGAGAAATCTATAAAACAATAAAATTAACATCCCAAGTAAGCTAATATAGCTTAATAAGTTTCAAGCACTCAACTCACATATAAACTTTATCAAGTCAAATAATTTATTTAATTTACATTCCCATTTCCGAATAGTCAATCATTCAAAAATTAAATTGCCTCACTACATTATATGCATGTGCAAATATATATATTCTTATACCACATTTTTTATCAATAAAATGAACAGCATACACTTTCTTTACTTGCTATAATCTTTATTCTACAATTTAACCCGTCTTTAATCGTAACATGTCATAAATAGTACATACTTTAGTTTACTTATCCATTCAACTTACCGATCATGCTTACCATGTAATAATACACCCGTACAATTACAATACGTAATATCTTTAATAATAGAAATATTTTATCAAACCTCGTACTTACACACTTGTTAATAAGGCTTAGTAACATATCGCTCACATAGAGCCGTTACTTTAATACTTCTCGTAACGTATCGCTCACATAGAGCCGTTACTTTAATACTTCTTGTAACGTATCGCTCACATAGAGCCGTTACTTTACTACACCTCGTAACGTATCGCTCACATAGAGTCGTTACTTTAATACTCCTCGTAACGTATCGCTCACATAGAGCCGTTACTTCAACACCTCGCACCCGTAGTGGTTATTAATCGAATTCACGCATACATAGTACCATGTTCCATTTCAATTTACCACCTCATTCTCATAAACATAAATCATCAGATCTAAACTAAGATACAAAATACATCCTAACTATACATGATTAATATCACCTATCTCACCCATGAGGTCATACCATATTCGGCTTTAGGAAATACTCTCATCAATCTCAATACCATAATCATACATTATAAACATATACTCAATCCCCACTTAATCAAACATCATTTATTCGAAGCCAATAGAAACCCAAAGCTCATATTCGGCAACCACAAGAATATAAATATATTCATGTTACCAATTCACATTCAGTCACATACAAATAAATATAATTATCATTATGTAATTCATATAATAAATTACAATTTAACCAAATTGCTTAAAACTTACCTTGATAGTTGTCAAATTAGGCTTCCCGACTACTCGTTTAATTTTGTTTTCCCCCGATCCAAAGTCTTTTCCTTTTGTATTTGATCTTATTATCTCATGCAAGAACCGAAAATATTGAGAGCTCAACCCCCCTATCTTTTCTTCAAGTTTCGGTCATAAGAGAAAGGAAGATGATACTTTCTTTCTTTTCTTATTTCTTTATTTTATTATAATATATCACCTTATTAAATTATTATTACATATTATTATTATTATAACCTATATAATAATCATTTCCTATCATGATTACTATCCACTATCATATCTTTAGGGAAATTTGACATGCAAATCCATCCATTCAAGAAACAATTCAATTAAACCCTTCATCTAAATAAAGACTACTTTTACTACTTTAACAATTTAATCCTTTCATGTAAATTAGTCACCCAAACACACAAATTAATAATTAATATTTTAACACATGCTTAACTACATAAAAAATAATAATAAATAAAATAAATAATAATTAAAAAAATATTTTTCTAATTCGGATTCGTGGTCCTGAAACCACCGTTCCGATTAGGGTCGTAATTGGGCTGTCACAACTCTCCCCCCTAAAGAAATTTTCGTCCTCGAAAATCTTACTGACAAACAAATGTGGATAGCGTTCTTTCATTGATTCCTCGGTCTCCCAGGTTGCTTCCTCTACTCCATGCTTATGCCACATAATTTTAACTAACGATATCTTTTTTATTTCACAACTCTTTCACTTCATGAGCTAAGATGCGAATCGGTTCTTCCTCGTAAGTTAAAGCGGGCTGAAATTCAATCTCGGTTGGATTGATTACATGAGAAGGGTCGGTTCTGTATCGTCGAAGCATCGACACATGAAAAACATTATGAATTTTTTCTAACTCGGGCGGCAACCTCAATCTATACGCAACCGGCCCGATACGTTCAATAACCTCATACGGCCCAATAAACCTCGGACTAAGTTTTCCCTTTCGACCAAATCTGAGTATTTTTTTTTCCACGGCGATACTTTCAAGAACACCCGATCACCCACCTAAAACTCTATATCTTTTCGTTTCAGATCCGCGTACGACTTCTGACGATCTGATGCGGCTTTCAAACTTTCTCGGATTACCTTAACTTTCTGCTCCGTCTGCCTGATTAAATCAACCCCGTGAATCTTGCTTTCACTTAACTCGGTCCAATATAAAGGTGTAGACATTTACGACCGTACAAAGCTTCATAGGGTGCCATTTTGATACTTGATTGAAAGTTGTTGTTGTATGCGAATTCAATCAAAGGTAAGTATTGTTCCCACGTACCCTCAAACTCAAGAATACAACATCTCAACATATCCTCGAGTATCTGAATAACACGTTCAGATTGACCATCCGACTGAGGATGAAAAGCCGTACTGAAGTGCAACTTAGTTCCCAAGGCATCTTGTAACTTCTTCCAAAATCGCGATGTGAATCTCGGATCTCTATCCGACACAATAGAAATAGGTACTCCGTGTAACCGTACTATCTGCGATATGTACAGTTCAGCTAGCTTATCAAGTGAAAAATCGGTACATACCGGAATAAAATGAGCCGATTTTGTCAATCTATCCACAATAACCCAGATTGAATCTTTCTTACTCGGTGTCAATGGCAAACCCGATACAAAATCCATTGTGATTCGATCCCACTTCCACTCAGGTATCAAAATCGGTTGAAGTAGTCCCGACAGCATCTGATGCTCAGCTTTCACTTGTTGACATACTAAACACCTTGTCACATAGTCTGAGATGTCTCGTTTCATACCATGCCACCAGTAATGCTGTTTCAATTCGTTATACATTTTTGTGCTGCCCGGATGGATCGACAATTTACTATTATGAGCTTCCTCACAAATCATTCGAATCAATTCAGAGTTCTTGGGCACAAATATCCGATTCTTAAACCGTAGACACCCTTCGTCATCTATTTGAAATTCGGAATCCGCACCTACATCACAGAGGCTCCTTTTTGCTCTTAAGTCATCATCAATCTCCTGAGCTTCTCGAATTTGTTGAACAAACAATCGTTTCGCCTTTAATTCAGTAATGAGTACACCATCATCGGTCATGGCTAGATTCGCATTCATTACACGTAGAGTATATAACGATTTTCGACTAAGAGCATCAGCAACTACATTAGCCTTTCCCGGGTGATAATCAATCACTAGCTCATAGTCTTTCAACAGCTCTAACCATCGTCGTTGTCTCAAATTCAGATCCTTCTGAGTCATTAAATACTTTAGACTTTTATGATCCGAAAAGACGTGGCATTTCTCACCAAAAAGATAGTGTCGCCATATCTTCAAAGCATATACTATAGCAGCCAATTCAAGGTCATGTGTTGGATAATTCTTCTCGTGCGGTTTCAACTGTCTTGATGCGTAGGCTATAACCTTACCCTCCTGCATCAATACACAGCCCAAGCCATTTAGAGATGCATCACTATAAACAACGAACTCTTTACCCGTTTCTGGCTGAACAAGTACCGGAGCTTCCGTTAACAAAGTTTTCAGCTGATCGAAACTCTTCTGACACCTTTCTGACCACTCAAATTTTACATCTTTCTGCAACAATTTGGTCATTGGAGCTGCTATCATAGAAAACCCTTTTACAAAGCGTCTATAGTATCCGGCGAGTCCCAGAAAACTACGAACCTCAGATACATTCCGCGGAGGCTTCCAACCAATTATGGCCAAAACTTTACTCGGGTCAACCCGAATGCCTGATGCCGAAATAACATGTCCCAAAAAGCTAACTTCACTTAGCCAAAACTCACATTTGCTGAATTTCGCGTATAATTGTTTCTCACGCAAAATTTGTAACACCAGCCTCAGATGCTCAGCATGCTCGGTTTTATCTCGAGAATAAATCAGTATATCATCTATGAATACCACCACAAACTGATCTAGATAGGATCTGAACACACGATTCATCAAATCCATGAAAACTGCAGGGGCATTAGTGAGCCCAAACGGCATCACCAAGAACTCATAATGACCGTATCCCGTCCGAAAAGCAGCCTTCGGTACATCTAAATCTCTAACTCGCAACTGATAATATCCTGACCTCAGATCAATTTTCGAGAACACCGAGGCTCCCTTAAGCTGATCAAATAAGTCGTCGATACGTGGCAACGGGTATTTGTTCTTAATTGTCACCTTATTGAGCTGTCGATAATCAATACACATTCTCAAAGTTCCGTCCTTCTTTTTCACAAACAGAACGGGCGCACCCCAGGGAGGGAAACTCGGTCGGGCAAAACCTTTATCTGACAACTCTTGCAATTGGGCCTTCAATTCCTTTAGTTCAGCTGGTGCCATTCTATACGGGGCTATCGAAATCAGGGTGGTCCCTGGAACTAGCTCAATCTCAAACTCTACCTCACGGGCAGGAGGTAATCCTGGTAATTCCTCCGGAAATATATCTGAATATTCTCTAACAACCAGTATTGATTCGATCTTCTTTTCTGTTATCTTGTCGTTAATCAAGTATGCAAGGTAGGCTTCGCAACCTTTCCTCAAATATCGCCGAGCCGACATTGAAGATATCACCATAGGTAATCCACTCAAATTCGAAGACTCAATTCTGATTATCTCATTATTCTGGCATCTCAAATCAATAGTCTTTCGTCTGCAATTTACTATCGCATCATGAACTGTCAACCAATCCATGCCGAGAATAATGTCAAACTCATCAAAAGGTAATAGCATCAGATCCGCTGGAAAACACATATCTCGAATCATCAAAGGGCAGTTCTTGCACACTTTATCCACTAATACTCATCGACCCAGGGGATTTGAAACCCGAATCACATACTCAGTAGACTCAACAGTTAAAGTCTTACTGGATACTAAAGTTTTGCACACATATGAATGAGTTGAACCAGGATCAATCAAAGCAGTTACGCTAGTATCAAAAAGAGTAAAAATACCGGTAATGACGTCTGGAGCTGAGGCCTCCTCTCTGGCACGGATGCCATAAGCTCTAGCTGGTACATGGGCATCTGATCGAACAATCACATCTGTAGCCCCCTCTGTACTCCACTCCTACCTTCCCTAAAACGAGATGGTCTCCCTCGAGCTGTAGTGCCACTCGGTCTCGTACTCGGAATAGTACCCCTTTCCACGTTCTCCGGGCAATCTCGAATAAAGTGATCCTGCGAGCCGCACTTATAACAAGTGCGGGAAATAGATTTACCCCAACACTCTCCAAGATCTCGTCTGCCACACTGCTGACACTCGGGTTTGCTCAATCTCTCGTTGCCAACACTAGCAACTGATGTAGCCCGAGAACTCAATGATGGTCGTTCTCGTATAGAAATCCCAGAGTTAGATTTGGGTCGACTACCATCATTCTTGAACTTCTTTGTTCCCATCTGAGAAAATTTACCCGCAGATCTCTTTCGAAAATCTTTAGATTCGAGCTCAGCTTTCCGTTTTTCTTTCCCCAATTCTTCAGCTTTACAAGCTCTTTCAATTAGTACCACGAACTCATTTATTTCAAGAATGCCAACCAGGAGCTTTATATCTTCATTCAAACCATCCTCAAATTTTCGGCACATAGCAGCTTCCGAAGAAATACATTCGCGAGCATAGCGACTGAGTCGCACAAATTTGCGCTCGTATTCGGATACAGTCATGCGGCCCTGTTTGAGCTCGAGAAACTCATTGCGCTTAGAATCAATAAAGCGCTGGCTTATATATTTCTTACGGAATTCTGCTTGAAAGAACTCCCATGTAACCTTCTCTTTCGGGACAACCGACACAAGCGTATTCCACCAGTAATAGGCAGAGTCTCGTAACAAGGATATAGCACACTTCAAAAATTCATCGGGGGTGCAGGACAGTTTGTCGAATACACGAATGGTGTTATCGAGCCAAAATTCGGCTCTCTCCGCATCGTCATCATCCTCAGCTCTAAATTCCTGAGCTCCGTGTTTCCTAATACGGTCAACCGGTGGTTTTGTTACTCTGTCAAGATTAACAACTGGAGGTACCACAGGTGTTACTGGGGGTATATTCGGATCTTGAGGTAGTTGAACAGCCGGAGTGGTTCGTAAGTAATGACTAAACCAATCGTTCATCATATTATGGAAGGCCTATTTTACTCTCTCATCTGGGCCACTCGCAGCAGGTCGAGGTTCTTCCGGCGTGGTCCCTTGCGCAGGAACAGGCACCACACTCTCGAAATCATCAGCTAATGCTTGCTCGGGATCCGGATCCATTACTATACGAAAGAAATAAACACATTTCTCTGTCAGAAGTCATCACACTATCACATTCTAATTTATGACATGTATAGCTAGACTCACACGCGCTACGTTAGTCCGAGAACCGACTAAACCGTAGCTCTGATGCCAATCAAATGTAACACCCCTAACCCGTATCTGTCGCCGGATTAGGGTCACGGGCATTACTAAACTTCACACCATATATGCACTTTTAAGAACAACTATCAAGACATACATATACCATTTTTTTTTATATAAATTGCAAAATATCATTTATTAAGCCCTTTACAAACAATTACCAAACATATATATATAGTACATTATCACTTATTGCATTTCTTTTATTCCATACGATCAAACATATGATAATTCATATCATATAAATTACTAAAGAATAGGTATAACTTTCATGTCATTACTCTATGCAATATTACCATGAACAAAATTTCAAAGAACAACTTGTTTATCACCTAGATTCTTGTCACATTCGGTATTGTTCCTCATGCATACTTATATAAGTATTTCAATTTAAAACATGCCAAAACCGAATACCCACAAGCAATACACATCTTATAGCTATTTAATGTATCACCTTTAGTACGCATACACATCCGGTACAACTTACTCCCTCTATATCTAAACACATGCCCAAATACCGTAATTGGAAAGCAGACTATAAATCTTTAATTTAACTACTCATTCGTTTATACAAGAAACCTTTTCCTATCACACTTACTTAAGTAAGACATACCTTATAACACATATGTTTCAACCCAAACATTCTCATGCATAATATAAACCAGAAACATTATATCAAATCCAACCATTTTACATAGTATTATGCTACTCATTATCACTCGAACATACTTATTCAAAATTAAGCAACAATCAACCAAAATTTCATGAACTTATATATATATATTCATATACCAACTCAAACATGTTCAGTCAATTCATAGATAAAAGTAAAGCCATTTTCGCATGGCATTATAAACATTTAATTCAAAAAATAAGCTCAAAACAATAGATTAGCCTATACATGCCATGACTCAAAATTTGTTCCTAATAAGGTACCAAAATAATTGATAGTGTGCTTGACTTTGACAAGGATCCTCGAGCGCGAGCTTCAACTTCAAGAGAAATCTATAAAACAATAAAATTAACATCCCAAGTAAGCAAATATAGCTTAGTAAGTTTCAAGCAATCAACTCACATATAAACTTTATCAAGTCAAATAATTTATTTAATTTACATTCCCATTTCTGAATAATCAATCATTCAAAAATTAAATTGCCTCACTACATTATATGCATGTGCAAATATATATATTCTTATACCACATTTTTTATCAATAAAATGAACAGCATACACTTTCTTTACTTGCTATAATCTTTATTCTACAATTTAACCCGTCTTTAATCGTAACATGTCATAAATAGTACATACTTTAGTTTACTTATCCATTCAACTTACCGATCATGCTTACCATGTAATAATACACCCGTACAATTACAATATGTAATATCTTTAATAATAGAAATATTTTATCAAACCTCGTACTTACACACTTGTTAATAAGGCTTAGTAACGTATCGCTCACATAGAGCCGTTACTTTAATACTTCTCGTAATGTATCGCTCACATAGAGCCGTTACTTTAATACTTCTCGTAACGTATTGCTCACATAGAGCCGTTACTTTACTAAACCTCGTAACGTATCGCTCACATAGAGCCGTTACTTTAATACTCCTCGTAACGTATCGCTCACATAGAGCCGTTACTTCAACACCTCGCACCCGTAGTGGTTATTAATCGAATTCACGCATACATAGTACCATGTTCCATTTCAATTTACCACCTCATTCTCATAAACATAAATCATCAGATCTAAACTAAGATACAAAATACATCCTAACTATACATGATTATATCACCTATCTCACCCATGAGGTCATACCATATTCGGCTTTAGGAAATAATTATATACTCTCATCAATCTCAATACCATAATCATACATTATAAACATATACTCAATCCCCACTTAATCAAACATCATTTATTCGAAGCCAATAGAAACCCAAAGCTCATATTCGGCAACCACAAGAATATAAATATATTCATGTTACCAATTCACATTCAGTCACATACAAATAAATATAATTATCATTATGTAATTCATATAATAAATTACAATTTAACCAAATTGCTTAAAACTTACCTTGATAGTTGTCAAATTAGGCTTCCCGGCTACTCGTTTAATTTTGTTTTCCCCCGATCCAAAGTCTTTTCCTTTTGTATTTGATCTTATTATCTCATGCAAGAACCGAAAATATTGAGAGCTCAACCCCCTATCTTTTCTTCAAGTTTCGGTCATAAGAGAAAGGAAGATGATACTTTCTTTCTTTTCTTATTTCTTTATTTTATTATAATATATCAACTTATTAAATTATTATTACATATTATTATTATAACCTATATCATAATCATTTCCTATCATGATTACTATCCACTATCATATCTTTAGGGAAATTTGACATGCAAATCCATCCATTCAAGAAACAATTCAATTAAACCCTTCATCTAAATAAAGACTACTTTTACTACTTTAACAATTTAATCCTTTCATGTAAATTAGTCACCCAAACACACAAATTAATAATTAATATTTTAACACATGCTTAACTACATAAAAAATAATAATAAATAAAATAAATAATAATTAAAAAATATTTTTCTAATTCGAATTCGTGGTCCCGAAACCACCGTTCCGGTTAGGGTCATAATTGGGCTGTCACAGGATGTACTTCCCCTCATATGTATTATGATGGGGATTCGGACCTCTCATTGTATTGGGCCCAATTATATGTGTTTTCTGGACTTTTAACCCAACACTTTATAATTTAATCCAACCCAATACATATTCTTCTATTTTCCAAAATAAATATTAATTTTCCAGTTAAATAATTTTCTCATCCTAATTTAACCCTCGATAAAATTATGATGATTTTACCTCTGGTAAAATTTCCAAGAAAATATATTCAATATTTCACAATTCAACTTGTTCACTGTGACCGAATGATTTATTTTCATTTTCGGGTTTTAAAACTACTCAAAAACATAAACTCATTATTCCGATCATTTCTGAGTAATCTATATATATATATATATATATATATATTTGCAAATGAATCATTTTTCATTTTCATTTTCATTTCCATTTCCAATTTTTGGGAAACCCATATTCGTTTCCAAATGATTTCATTTTTCATTTCGGATAAAATCATAATTATTTCTAAATGTTTTCCATTTTTTTGTTTCTATTCATTCTCTTCATTTTGATTCAAACACGCAATTCATTTCTGGTTTCAATGAGCTAGCAGAAGGACCTATTGGACATATGCAGGGCTCAAATGATTTATAATTAAGTCTCGGCTTTTCACCTATTAATTATGAACTCATTTAGTCACGACACCATTCTATTATAGTATCATAACTAAGCTCTCCTTAACAACATACCATTATGAAAGCAACTATTCGGTGCTCGTCCAATGACCTTATCATAAGTGTGTTACCCTCATAATATATCATTGATCTCTTTGGGATAATATTCGTTCTCTCAATATGATATTATTTTATCTCATGGTGACCATTTCATCTTTCTTCATGAAAAGTAAATCACTATCAAATAGTGATCAAGTCATCTATCACAAAGACGAACGACTCGTGGCCATGTTTACTTTTCATCAACCATGTAATGCCAATGAGAGGATATCATTTACCCATGTCTCGGGCTATGAATTCCACTGTTGTGAATGACGCTACGTGCTACAGAAGTCGTGCACCCAACGCACCAACTTTTGGTTCCTTATCTATTTGAACTCAGGCTTTTACTTACATCAAAGTGTACGAGTCACTTATACATAATCCACCATCCACTCAGGATTTAGGTATGCCGCACTACGAACATCACAAGTGAATAAATCCATAAACGGATTTAGGATCTATTTTGCTTGGGTCCAATCCGATATATTATCAGTCCAATTAGTCACATCTATGTCTTTATCTTCTACGAGTCGTCCGCTTTGATGCTCAAGATAAAGCATCTCCCCAATTGGACTTGATAGACGGCATGTTAGTCTTTTAATCGGTTTGTTCATTTCTGATTAGACTAAGGACATGTTTAGGTTCACCTACTAATATAAGTTGTCTTTTGTATTACAATTTGACCACTTAATATTGCTTAGTATTAGCTAAGCATTAGACAACCAGTGAGTAACATTTGTTTTCATTTTGCTTTGCGTGAAAAAACCATCTGAGGACAATATACAAAGTATTAATGTAATTCATGAATAATTTTATTAACCAATCTGTTAAAAAAATTATAATTGTACTTAAACAAAAATACTACACTTAGGGCACCAGATCCAACACAAGAAACTTTGATAACTGCTACAGGGTTGTTCAAACCACCATTTGCAAAAAAAGGCTAGTATCTATGAAATCGAGTTGTGGCATGAGAAACTTGGTTACATTCACTACAAAATCTTTAATGTCTAATTCATTATGATGTTGTAAGAGGAATTCTTAAATTGGGCTAAGCCTTTCTTAAGGTCTGTAGTGGCTACTTAAAGGGGAAGCAACATAAGGAGTCACATTAGTAGTTATCACTTATTCAAACCACTGCTCCTTTTAAGCTTCTTTATATGGATCTCATAGTCCTTATGCAAACTAAAAACATTGGAGGAAAGTGATATGTTTTGGTATGTGTAGATGATTTTTCAAAATCCACATGGGTGAAATTTCCCAGAGAAAGGTTTGATGCATTTGAAGAATTTAAGAAATTGTGCAAAAAACTTATGAATGAAAAGGGGCAAACCATAGGCACAATTGTGAGAATAATAAGTGACCATGGTTGTGAGTTCAATAACGAAGAATCCACTGGATTTTGTGATGAAGAAGGAATAATGCATGAATTTTCTATTGTTAAGACTCCACAGTAGAATGGAGTTGTGGAACACAAGAACCACACCATAAGGAGATGATACAAATGGTGCTTAACGATTTTGGGCTGAAATTGTGAACACTACAATCTATGTAATAAATAAGGTTCTTATTAGACTAAAGACTCATATGACACCCTACAAGATGTGGAAAGGGAGGAAGTCAAATGTCAAATATTTCCATGTGATTGGGAGCACTTGCTACACCTTGAAAGAATGAGAATATCAAGGCAATTTTGATTCAAAGAATGATGAAGGGATTTTCCCGAGATATTCAAGCAATAACAAGGCCTTCAAATTATGCAATAAATGAACTCAAAAGATAATAATGTCCTTTAATGTGTGATTAATGATTGTGCAGTTGAGAAGAATACTGAATATGAAGAAGTAAAACACGAAGTGACGGACTCAATAATCACTGCTCCAAGGACTAAGAATGTTGTAGAAACTCTTTTTTGCAAAAACCCATGTAGTTGTAGATGTGAACCTAGATGATGATCAAAACGAGGATGTTGAACAATTTCAACTTTCTTCTAGGGTCAAAAAGGATCATTCAGTTGATGATGTTTTTGGAGAGATCAATGATGGACACGTAAGGAAGAAAGCTAGTATATATAAAAGCACTAGTCTAGAGAAACTTTTGAACCAATCAATATAGTCTTTGTTATTCATTATATTATTGAATTTGTAATTCTAAATAATTTTTATTATTTATAAGATTTAACTAAAATAATTGGTTAAAAGATTTTATTTGATAAGATAAATATAAGAATTTTTATTCTATTGAAAGAAAATTATTAAATAAATTTACATAATAATAAAGAAAAAAGTCAAATTTTATATTAAATTATTTTATATTTAAATTATTATGTTTACATAACCAAAAAAAAAGAAGAAAAAGATTATATCACTTTTGTTATAATTATTTATATAATAAGTGACTTTATATTTATTATATAAAATTTTATAATAATATAATATAATATAATATAATATAATCTATTATATTATATCTAAATTGATTGTATATTATCAACAAATTATTATTGTCAATTTATTGAGTGTTAAGAAATAAAATAAATTTGAATTGTGAAGAGTTTAGTTTACAATATATCAATGTTTTTGTAGTTTTACAAATGCTTTAATAATGATTAGAATTTTTTATTTACACTATATTTGAATTATCAAAATAATTTATATATTAAGTTAATTAGTTATTGCGTTAATTACATGAAGTAAAATTATATGGTGCATTGAATATGTTAAAAATGTTTTCATTATGATTTAATTTTTTTATTATAATATTTGAATTGTTAAAAAAGTAAATATAATTTAATTATATTTAAAAACTTTGAATAAGAACTAATTATAGTAATTTAAAATATAATATTTTAAAACTAATTCAAAATTAAACTAATAAAATCACATTAAATGCGCATGACATTAAAGACTAGTAATTACTAAAAGAATAATATTTTGTAATAAAAAAATAACTTAAAGTTTTAAAATTAGCGTAACTTAATAATTTTTTGAATTTAAACATTGTTTTCTATACTAAGTTATAAAAATTACTCGTTTTGAATCTAAACCAATTTGTATTAAGGTCAATGCTAAGTATTAGCTTAGTTGATGAAAGTATCATGACATGAAGGTCCTTATGCTAGAAGTTAGATTATATTTTATTCTCTCTATTCAAAAAATAGACAAATTAGTCTCTCTACCTTTATATTAGATCAAAGAGCAAATTGATCATTCTGTTAAAAAAAATCAATTTCTACTATTAAAAATTGATCATTGTATGTTAGAATGAGGTACATATGTCACGCACATGTAACTGTCTAGTTATTCGGTTAGCCACACTAATTTTTAACAATAGAGATGGATGAAATTTTTAACTGAAAGAACCAGTTTACTCTTTAATCTAATATACATAGACTAATTTGCTCATTTTTCGAATAATAAGGTAAAATAATAATTTAACTCCTAGTATAAGACCTTTGTAATACTTTTATCGCCCAAGTCTAAACTATTTCAATCACTTTTAAGTTTGGATTGACGGAGCGAAGGACCTCTTTGGCACAAAACAAAATTTTAAGGGGATTTCTCTAGCAGAATTTAATACTAATAAAGAATTTCAATCACGTGTTCCATTAAATCAGTGATGATTAAGGGTCAGTTTGGCAATGCTTTTGAGAAGTGCTGTGAAAAAGTGCTTTTAAAAAATTTAAGTGTTTAGTATTACCGTCAAAAAGTGCTTTTGAGAAGTAAAATGTCCTTTTTAGACATAATATTATAAAATAACAAACATGTATTTAAATAATGTTCAAATTAGTTAATATTATGATATTTTAGTAAAATATAAAAAATAATTTATTATAACTTATTGTTAATATCTTAATATAATATAATTTTAAATATTTGTAAGTAATTAATATTAATTATTTATTAAATTTAATTAGAATATATAAACTATATTTAAATATTTAAATATAATAATTAAATATTTGTAATTAGATATAAACACAATTGTATTATTTTAAAAATTATTTTTTATTTTTAATGCTTTTAACACATTTATAAAACTCATATTAGATATTAACATAACATAGAAAACATAAACCTAACAAATTAAAATATTACATATATTTGGATTAAAGTTTCAAAAAGGGATAATATTTATATACCAAATATAAATACTAAAAAATTTACAATAGCATTTACAATTTAAAGTGAATTCATTAAACTAGAAACTATAACATCTCTTGTTAATTCCATTTCAAAACCACTTGAATTGCTTGATTCACCGTCATCATCACCATCATCGTCGTCGTCATCATCATCACTTTCTCGACCATGCACATTTTCTGAATCAATAAATCAAGTCACAAAAAGGTACCTCAAGTTGCATTAACTCGCAAACGAGGCTAAGATCTGCTATGGATGGTTGGTTCCCGCCTAGCAAAAAACGTCCATTACCCTTGAGCCAAAAGGACTCTACCTTTGAAAGAGATGAGGACAGAATTATCTCAGCTTCAGCAGCTGCTTGTGGATTCAATGGACGGCCAAGTATAGGTGCTATTGTAGTATTGAAAACATATGGGGCTGAAAAGAGAATCATCGAGTTCAAAAGCCTATCTTACCCAAGGAAGGGAACATTTATATGCATAACAACATAGCCAAGCATATGTCATTAAGCATATGTCATAGGAGATGACGAAACCACATAGACAACGAAAAGTGAATTTGAGTTGCACACACAGTCAAGCACAATCATTTATTGATGTGAAGGTGCCAAAACTAAAGAATGGAAGGAATTTAGCATCCTGATAGTCTAATATTGTAATTAAGGGAAAAGAAGTGCACAAATCTGATGCTTGAAATGCCAATCCAGAGAAAATGTTTTTATAGTAATGGGATTGATCCAGAAGGGGTAACAACATGTCATAAAGCAAGAATTGTGATAAAAGCAATATTGTCCTACACTATCAATCACCATTCATCAATCATTTAAATAGTTTGATTCTTTTCAGTTTTAGTTATACACCTGCACCACGACGTAAGTTGGAGTGATGCCAATCCAACACCGAGTGTATCTTACTTCTCTTGAAAACATCAGCTGGATACCTTAAAACACGGATGAGCAAATTGGTTAAGAATTGAGTTGCAGATCAAACTGAACTTGGAATGTGCCAAAAATACATTTGAAAATCATGTGGTTAGAATTAGAAACCAAGTAAAGTCAGATGTTATAAGATCCTTCTAGCATTAACACTGTGCCATTGATATACCACTTATGTTATTCAACTATCCATGTGAAAATAGTGATGTAGCACTGTATGTAAGTAATAGAATAAAGAAGCTTAGCAAGGAACTCCAAAAAGTAAGCATGGAAGAAATTGTATCAACAGACACTATCCCTATCCATGGAATGTAAGCTGAAAGAGAAAGCAACCGCACTTACCAATGGTCTGCAACTCCAGGAAATGCGCAAGCAAGATAGATAAGAATGGCATGGCTGCAAAAATTTATATATACTGAATATGTAGAAACCTTTGAAATGAGGGGAAAAAGCAAAGGTAAACTAAATACTCTTCAAATACCTTTCAAACAACTTAAATCTTCCATCAGCAATGGCAGGCAGCTGTTTCATGGGATTTATATCTGCAACAAAATCATTGGAATAATTTCATGACACTAATAATTAATTATAACTCGAATGGTGAATTACTTAAGAATGAAACAATACCTGCGAATTCAGGAGTTAAATGCTGACCCTTCGATATACGTACTTTGATCTCCTCATAGTCTATACCATTTAACCTAAATATACAGAAAAGAAAAAAGGAAAAAATTTAAAGAAAGAGAAAAACACCCAGAATCAGATAGTTGAAAATCAGTAAAAGAAATTAAATTTACTTGCAGAAGATGATGACAGCACGACATGGCTGAGACATTCGATCTGCATATACTTTGAGCTTCATTCCCCCCCCCCTTTTTTTCTATCTATTTTGGGTTTCTGCCTTTGTTTTTTTACCCTCCTCTCTCCCCTCTCACCTGCTGCCTTATTGGGATTGGCTATGGATAAGAGTTGGTCGTTTTCAGAAGATGCAAATAGAAAATAAAGTTTAAAAAACTCACCGGTGGAATTGTAGAAGAAATTGTAGAAGAAAAATCAGTGAACAATTAAAGAGGAGAAGAAGAGAAAAAAAGATAAACTCACCGGTGGAGGAGAGGAGCAAAGAACCAGAGGAACAAAAAACCAGAGGAAGAAATTTCTGCTGAAAAAAAAATAAGGTCTATTTGTGAAAAAAGGGGAAAAGGTTAAACAAGTAAAATACCATCCCAAAAGCACTTTTGGGCTGAAAAAGCTAAAAATTTCTATTTTTTTATCTATGCAAAACCACTTCAAATAAGTTAAAAATTTTCCTGGTGTTTGTTCTTTATTGTTTTTCAGGAAAAAACACTTTTCAATAAAAAAGCTCATCTGAAAATCAATGAAGAACACAGCCTAACTTGTTGGCACAATCTATTATCATAGCATGTCGGATTTTCTAATTAGGCAAAAATTAAATCAAATCACTTAATTAAGTCTTACGTTGTGCCCAAGAAAACTAATAATTAAGTCCTAAAAGTTGAAAATGAATTAGTTTTTTTAATTATGAAATATAATAATTACTCATCTCATTCATTCCTTAATTACGTGACCAAGACTTTGATCTCCCACTCATAAGAAAAAAATATTTTGTGACCAGCAGTTTACCCTGCAACCGGAAACAATAAATACCTTAATTTCAACTAAAAAAAGGATAAATATTTTGTGGTACTGACTTCCAAAATGCAGCATAATAGGAAGTGATACATGAGGACAGGCATAGGGTACTGAAATTGCAAATCACATTACGCCAAACTCTAAATTCCATTTTAATTTATAACTAAGCTTGAAATCTACCTAAATAACAAAACAAACCCATCCAACTAAACTTAAGAAATCTAATCATTACACCAAAAAGCAAACCATCGACAGGCAAAGTACAATGCAGCACTAAAACCACCATTTTTGTACAGATAGCTAAGAAAAAAAATAATGTTCAGTAAATTCATATGGTTTTAAGCTTCAGGAAACGTTCATGGCCTCAGCATGATAGTTCTCAAGCTCCTTGTCAAGATCATCTGCTGACTTTTCCATAGGCTTCCTTTTTCCACGGCCACGGCCTCTACCACGACCACCTCCACGGCCACTCCTCATAGTCATACCCCCACGACGGCTGCAACGAGAACCAGCTAGTAAATCAAAAGCTAATACCAAAATACAACCATTTATCATCGATACGAAATCAAACCGAAAAGATGTAGTAAATAAGCTTTCAACCAGTTCATATGCATCCACCACCTATAATTCATAAAGAACACACAACATACAAGGTACATCGTTAATTGTTTCCATCTACAACCTTCACCACTGCAAGCTTCTTTGCGGCAAGTATATGGTTAAGGTAAACCAACCTAAAAACCATGACAATACTGCCGCACCCATTGAAAATTTTGAAGGCTATTAAATCAATCAATCATTTTGTTAATCATATGAAATGACAGGCTCGAGGCAAAAGAAAAGACTGATAAGATAAGGGCTAAGGACGTTATTTATTTATTTATTGGTTCAAAAGAGGCCAAGGCGTCTGAGGAACTGCAGAAGGAGAATTTGCAAGTGCCGAGTATAGAACCCCTACCTTACAAAAATTTACCTCCTAAGAGAGTTGGGTGAATCATTTGGGTTAAGCCCTAGATTCCAAGAGAGCCATCTAAAAGAGCAAGTCCCAATAACTTGCAAAAGAAAAGCTCTAATAACAAGCTAATTTACCTAGCAGTGTAGTAGAAATGAATGTGGAAGGAAAGAGAGAGGAAAAAAAATCTTCCTCTCATTTTGTAGGAACGAAATAGCGATGAGGAAAACAAGCAGGATGTGCCCCTTTATTTCCTCTTAATCGAAGTCTTCCAAATGTGGGACGGAAAAACTCATACTTTCCCTCCCCTCCTTTTTACTCATGGTTTTAATAAAAGCAACGCACTCACAAAAAAATTCACATATAAGCTTGTACAAAACATGTTACAAGAAAGAAGGAATTGGCAACTTATTTATCACGTTGGATTAATTTAAGTTTAATGCCAATTACAATATATTGAAAAAAGAAATTCTACATCACAAAGGTGTGAAAGTTAACTGAAACTTACTTAGGACCACGATTAATTCCAGCAGAGCTTCTTGATTGACCTGCTCCAGACCTGCACAAGTACTTGTCAGTTTAGTTGTTGTAAAATGGTAGATAAAAAACGTTAATCAGTATGGAATAGACAAAGAGACGGAAGATAAATCGATGTAACTACCAGTAACTTTAAAACTTAAAGCAGAAATATGTTCGCAGCCCAAGCTCTATAAACAAAAAACATATGTATAGCAAAAACCTAAAAAGTAAAAATATACAGAAATACTTGACATGAATCAGAAGATGAGAAAAAAAAATACTCATTTTCCCATATGTAAATTACCCAAGAAGTGTTCAACAACCATTCCAGTTGATTGCAAATAAATAAATAAGATAAAACAAGATGGGTCGATACTGAGTATGTAAAAAGAAATAAATTACAGATCAACAAAATACAATCTTCTTAAACATACATAATAAAAAAAATCTTAAAAAATACATTATCTTGGGTCTCCAATATAGTGATGTTATTATCTCGTCTTGAAAATTACAGACTCCAAGATTCAGCAGTGTCTAAAATAGTATAAACAGAAGGACCCACGTAAAAACTGTTAGGGACTTTAATACTACTGCAGAAAATTAGAAAGTAAAAAAAAATGTTGACACACAGATTTAGACTGAAGAAAAACCATAGAAGTGTTTAAAGGACCAAGTAGAAGAAAGTAAAAGACCTAGCTTGACCCAAAACCAACACTTAGCTCACAAGATTTTTTGTTGTCTTCAGTGGCCTTATGACATAGAATAACAATGTTATACAGACTATAATCTCTTCTCTCTCTTTTTTTTCTTTTTTTTTTTTTTTTTTTGAGGGGGTGTAGGGGATGGAAT
Source organism: Gossypium australe (assembly GCA_005393395.2). Classification (NCBI taxonomy): domain Eukaryota; kingdom Viridiplantae; phylum Streptophyta; class Magnoliopsida; order Malvales; family Malvaceae; genus Gossypium; species Gossypium australe. The sequence continues at coordinate 26,712,168 of CM016614.1, read as the reverse complement.
CCAAGACCTAACTAAATAGAAGAAGCCCATGTGTGTTGGTCCTTGTATCTAGAATCTTCTTATCTCTTAATCTTTCTTCTTCAAAAGAAATTCATTTCCATTTATTCTCTCTCTCTCTCCATATTCCCACAATCATTCCTTGTATGCTTCATCCCACAGTTTTGAGGTGGCTGGGTATATATATTGCAGAATTTGTAGATAGGGGTTTTTTGGGTCTAGTTTTTCACATCCAATAATCAGCCACTGATGTCCCCTGCATTTACTTCATTTGGTGTTAGTTTAGGCTTATGTCAAAATCCAAAACCATGTGCCTAATATGGTATTAAATGCATATTGCATTGACATTGCTATGGTACCCTAAATGACGAATCCATGTAAAAGAGTTTAAAAACTAGAAAACAAACAATTAGAAATGAAGCAAATTCAATAAAGCAACTGGTACCATAAAGAAGTAGCCATAAACTGGTGAGTCTTGACCAATTTGAAAGATCATTTAATGTAGTTGAAATAACTGAATTTTGGGTTGTTCGATCAAGTAAGGGAAATTCGACAGAATTCACACTCAATGTTATTATTATTTTTACTTTTTCCTTTCTTTTTATTATCTGAATATTCAGGAACTAAGACCATTTCAATGATCCTTTTCGCCATGCATAAACTTAACCAACAATTAGGATAAGCACGAAAATGAAAGCTTCTAATATATTCTAAAAGAGGGTTCAGGCTTTATTTCAACAATGATTATGGCTTAAAAAGCAGACTAATGTTTGACTAGAAATGAATATGCATTCAGGAAATGAATTCAGAACATGAACTGAAAAAAGTTATTGGTAAAATAGAATATAGAAAGAAAATAAGGAAGAACATTGAATCACATGAGAAATAACAGTCATAACTAGAAAATAAAAAGAACGAATATAGAATCACATACGTCATAACAACAGTCCTCTTCTTCCTTCCCTTTGTTCCAGTTACATTTATACGAGCTGAAACAGGGACTTCTGCATTGGCACCAACAATTTCAATTATCATGGGCTTTCCATCCAACAATACATTGTTGTACCGCTTAAGAGCAGCAAATGCATCACTTCTTCTAAGATAAACAACTTCAGCTGAACCCTGAAAACAACGATCAAACATCATCCATGTAACAATCATTACTGAAATAAGAACAACCATGTAAAATATTAGACATGAATCGGCAAACATTTAGGACAACATAAACTAGAATACAAAGACACAGGACCAGTCTAAATATTTCATCAAACATGCAAAGGACCAAACCACCTCAAGATTTAGGCACATCTTCACACATCCAAACATGCACAAGGAGCACAAGAGGAAGGATGTGGTATAGCCACCTCAACCAAATATGAACCAGAAGAGAGAAAACAAGAGAGATATCCCAACAAAAATATTGCATCAACAACTCAAAGTTCTCAATGGTGTAATCCAGATCTGAAATTTCATATATTTCAACAAAACCCTTACATGCATAAAAAAAATTAAAAGCTAGCAGCCTTCAATTATTCATCAATATGAACTTCTCGCAAAACATGCCAGGCTCCTGTGAGTGATTATTCCCAATGATTTTTCACCAATTTCTACATCTAGGACAGAAAGTGGCATAGCTCAGTTAACATGAAAATAGCCTGAAAATCTAACTGCGTTATGAAATAGAGAAAAAAAATTCCAAGAGTTATCATTTTAGCAACAAGCAGTTTCTATGAGCTTTTCTTCGGATACAAAATAACACAATTTTCACTAAATAATCTGCACAATTCATGCGATAGAATTGCCAAAGTTTTTACAACAAGTAGTTACTATAAGCATCAAACTAAACCAATTCTTTATTCATTAAAGTGCACAATTCATACAGGTTAAATATCCTTTTTATGTCCTTTCAATACTGCAACAAGCCAAATCCTGTCAAGTCGGACTTAAATGCATTAAAAAAATCACTGCAATAGAATTATCAGAAGCAATTAGTATAAAGACAAAACTTACACTTGACCGACCATTTTTATCGTAATGAACCGAGTACCTTTTCAGCTCTCCAATCTCAGAGAAAAGTTCCTGAGATGTAGATTAAGTTTAAGGGTATTTCTCCAAAAATACTAACACAAAGTACTTTAGCCTTAAGTTTGTAATAAAAGTACCACTTTACCCTGATATCTTCATTTGTGACTCCATGATCCAAGTTGGAAACATATAACTTGGTGCCAACCTCTACTCCTGATATCCCTGCAGCTCTAAGGCTGTCTTCAAACAAATCATGCTGCCATGGCAAGCTCCTGGTTTTGTGGGAAGACTAATAAAAGCAAACATGATGTGTCAGCTTATTACTTAGGAGCAAGATCACAGTCCCCAACATGAATGATGATCAGCTAAATTCCCACGGAGGGTAGTAGCAGTGGAATCCAGTTCAGTAAAATGCTAAAGCAATCTAGCAATGTATCAGTAGGTTCAGCTACTAAGCAGAGATAAGAGTTGAGTATTAATTCCAATACATTTAAATCAGTTGTATACAATGACTACGGGCAAGTACGCCAGCTCTGAGGGATGAGAAAGAACCTACTGGGGAAAAGGCCGTGAATAGAACAGAACAGGAAAAAGAAAAACTGAAACCTTGCACAGAAAGAAAAATCCATGAATAGCAAGGGTATCCACAAACTGATCATAAATACCATCTATGCGGCCAGGCATCAAACGCTAAGTAAGTTACAAGCATACGACATAGGTGACAAAATGGCAGAACCCAGAAACGCTAAAGGGTTCAACCTATCAGAAATTTAAAGCTTCAATGAAGCAACAATGCACAAAAATGTTAGCATTGACAGCAATCGCAGCACCAAAACCTTGGGAAATATCAACGAGGTTCCCAAATAAGAAACCCTAATATATAAATCAACGTAAGAGGCTAGGCATAAAAAGTAAATTAAAAATGTGATCCTAAATCATGTCCGCGAAGCAGAGGTTTGAGCATGCCTTAGTAATAGAATGTTGGGATGGGCGGGCATTAACAGCGAGGGGACCTCGACGAGTAGCGAGAGTCATTCTTCCAGGGCGCGGCGGCCTAAGGCGGGGTCTGCCTCTCTCGGTATTATTTCGATTTACCATATCATCCAGAGGGGTAGGCATGAAACAAAGCTAAAACAAAAACAGAAAACCAAAGTAAAATAGATATTTATTGCTCAATCGAAGAGGAGGAAGAGAAAATTACCTGAGCTAAGGAAGATGAGAAGACTTGGGCTCAGACTCAGACTCAGACTCAGGAGGTAGGGAAAGGAACAGGTAATTAATATTAAGCTAATTTATTGAGAAACTTTAAAGTCACCATCTATCTCAGATTTATAAGGGTTTCATATTTTCACCGTCTATCTCAGATTTATAAGGGTTTCATATTTTCTTTTTAGGTATAACACACACACAACGTGGTGAAAAACAAATCTATACTTTATAAATATTAAAACACATAATCCAATTCACCAAAAAAAAAAACACACACACGCACACATAATCCATCTTAAAAAAACATCATTTTAACCCTTCTATTTTTCGCCTTCTTCAATTTTTTTATTTTGTATTATTTATTAAATCACTATAAAATTAATAAAAAAATTACTATTAATTAGCTTTGCTAACATAGCATTCACGTGGCCGTCTATGCCAAGTTAACAATGGATTAATTTTTTAAAAATTTTAAAAAATATTTTTAAAAAGTATTTTTAATACTTTTTAGTCTTTTATATAATTTTAATTTTTTATTTAAAAAATTAATTAATTATTGATGTAGTATACATGTGGCAATCTACATGGATGACATATCAACAAAGTTAATAAACATTAATTTTTCCATCCATTTTAAGGTGATTTAACAAATAACATGAGTTTAAAACCTAAAATAGGGGAAAAACCAAATGAATGGCTAAAATGATTTTTTTTTATAAAATTAAAAAACCAAGTAAGTCATTATACCTATGTAAAATGAATTATTGAATGTCACGAGTCAACTCAATATTAGCTCTGTTATAAAATTACACTTTAAAGGATAATTAATATTATTATAATTATATTTTTGTTTTTTTAATATTTTTATATAATTTACGAAGTATATAAAATGATTAATTGAGTTGTGTCACAAGTTAACTGGACATCAACTCAGTTGTAAAATTACCAAAATACTATTTGATAGCTCAAATAATCAAATCGAAATTATCAAGAGTGGGTGAATTGGCTTTAAAAAAATTGAGAAAACTACTATGAAAAAAAAAATATTGAATTTTGGATTGATAATATATGTTTCTGGAATACTTTGTGTTTTGGCAGAAAAAGAAAGTTCAATTTGGGATATTAGAGGCAATATGGGACTTCGAGAAAGACTAGTACAGTGCCTTAATCTATTTTCAGGTAGAAATTTCGAGAATAAAATTTCTTAAGGGGGAGAGTTATAACAACTCGTTTTTTAGTAGTGTCAAAAATAGTGGTTTCAAGGTCACAATTCCAACGAGTGAGCCCGTAAATATTATTTATTAATATTTACGACTTGGTTATAGTGTTTTATTAAATATTGATCAGGTAAGTTTTGCTAATTGGGCAATTAGCTAAGTACAAGTGGTTTGATCCTAAACTCAAGTGGTTTTAGAAAAAGAGGTATCGGGATCTTATTTCTATAAATCGAGCCCGTAAATATTATTATTAAATATTTACAGAGTTGTTATATAGGTAAATTAAAATTTGGTCTAGAAATTTTAGTAATTGGTTAGTTAATTAAGGTATAATGACTAAATCATAAAAACTGTAAAATTTAATCGCTATTGATTTTTATTAGCTAAAACGTTTAATCGGTAAATGAAAAGGGGTTTATATGATAATTAGACGTTAGTTGTTTAGTATGGACGGTTAGTGCCCATTAAATTACTAAATTTTATGTTTTATTTAAGGTTTAAAAGGTAAATAAATAACAAAACATTAACAAAAGAAAGAAAGGTTCTCATCTTCGTCATTTTTCATTTTCCAACCGATTCACCATTGTTGGAGAAGCTTCAAGGTTCGGACAAATATTTTTATTGCATGGAAGCTTAATTAAGGTTTGTTTCTCATAAATTTTATGTTTTTGAGATCGTTGTAGCTTAATTTAGCTAATCGAGTGTTAGTTTTCAAATGTATTAAAATTTCTAAGTGTTACCATTAACGAATGTTTGATGAAACTGGATTATTTGGTTAGATTTTATGCTTTAGATGTGAAAAACGATTAAATTATAAAGTAAAAATTATTAATTTTGTGTATAGAGACTAAAACAAAAATATTTCAAAATTAGTAAGAAATTTTTATAATTATTGAATTTAGAGGGTTGTACAGGGATGGAATTAAAATCAGATTGTAAACTGAAGCTTGAATTTGAAAAATATAACTATTTTAGTTTTAAAGACTAAACTGAATAGAATGTAAAAATTTAGGAAAATTGTGTCAAATGAAGTTAAGTTGTTATATGCATATATTAAGATGTTATAAGGCTATTGAAATTGATAAATTATAATGAATTATTATAGATTTGGATCTAAACCAAACAGAAGTTAATCGAGAAATAAAAGAAATTGCATATTAGTCATTGACACTTTGTGGTTGTCGTTTTCCAAGTAAATTCGTATGGAACTTACTGTATTTTCTTATTATACTTGAATTGTGTGTTTGTATATATATTAATTATACATATATAACTGTAGATTTAATGACTTTAGGGATCAAATAGATTAAATCGTAAAATATGAAATACTTGATAAATATGAAAAGATTCATGACATTGAATGGATGCAGGAATGGTATGTGGTTGGATAGCATGTATATGATGATGTTGCAAGTTTAAAATGTATAGAGAATTATTATTCGAAATGAGAAATGTGTGTATACGGCTACATGGTTGAAATGATACGGTATTGGTAAAAAAAACTTGTATGAATTTAATAAATGGTTTAGATATGAATGGAAAGTCATTAGGGTTCTAAAAAGAAAAAAAAATGAGAATCGTGATTAGAGATTTATTCAATGGCTGAGATTCAACATAAATTGCGAATTCTCGACAGCTTGGGTGAGTAACATCGTATTATTATATGATGATCTGTGATGGCTGAGATCCAATATAAGTTGGGGATTCTCGATAGCTTGAGTGAACAGCATCGGATCATTATTTAGCGATGGTTGAGATCTAGCATGTGTTGCAGATTCTAGACAGCTTGAGTGAGCAGTATCAGATCATTATTTAAAGATGGTTGAGATCCAACATGTGCTGTGGGTTCTTGACAGCTTGAGTGAGCAGTATCACATTATACTTTATCGATGGCCAAGATCTATCATGTATTCCTATAGTCTACTTATTTATGTAGCATTGAGTGGCTGAGCTGATTTATTTAAGTAGCATGGAATAAAGTTTACTTAAATAAATCAGCTTTACAACTTGTGGAAGCAAGGTAGCCCCATGTATTTGATGAAAAGTTACTATAGTTCTCCGAATGAAAATGTTAAATAAACAGAAATGTAATAATTGGAAGGATTGAATATGAAACTTATTATTATGTTGCAATATTGAGCATGATTTGAATATGGATTACATTGATCTGTTTATGTAACACCCATAACCCGTACCCATCGTCAAATTAGGAGTACAACGTATTATCGTACAATCTAGAACAATTAATAATAGATAGCATCAAGTTACCTATTTAATTAACAAAATTTCATAATAATTTGAATCGGAGTAATACGTACATTTATGGGCCTTAGAATTAGTTTAGGAACAATTAGGGACTAATTCGAAACAAATTAGAAAGTTCAAGGAAAAATTGAAAATTTTCAAAATAGGGATCACATGGCCGTGTGACGTAGCCCGGACCATGTGGTTCCAGACATGGTCATGTGGCCAACAGTGTAACGGACCGTGTACCTTTCAAAATAATTTTACACGGCCGTGTCACAAGCCGTGTAGCATTCAAAATGCCCTTACACGGCCTTGTCGTAGGTTGTCTGCTAGACCGTGTTCAATTCCATGTTGGGTCACATGGCCATGTCGCAGGCCATGTACCAGCCCGTGTGAAAATTGCACCTAACAAGTTCAAGGCACACACCCGTGTGGGTTACCTGTGTGTGACACACGGCGGTGTGACAGCCCATGTCTCAGGTCATGTGTACCCAAGAATGGCCAAAATCATGCTATCTCATTTTTTGCAATTTCATAGGAACCCATACCAAGTCATACCAATCCAACACATATCTAGAAACATTTCATATATTCATTTGCCCAATCACATGCCATATAAGCCAAGAGGTTTACAAAATCTACCATAAAGAGTCCTCAGGATAGTGTGATTCTTCAAGTTGATCCGATCTCCTAATTACAAAATGCAATTTACAAAACAAACACAAAATAGGAGTAAGCTTACTTGAAGCTTAGTAAGCTCGTTAAATCAAACGATAATATTACTAAATTTAAACATAATAGATCAAATTATACGATTAAATAACTAAGTTCATGTCAATCACAGCTCATAGCAAGTGAATATTGTACAGTACATTAGTTTAATTCATATCGTCATTTAGTAAGATCTCAAGTCAAGAATATCCAATATGAACCGTTACACCGACACGAAGCCTGCTAGGCTTAAAGCTCGATAAGTCACCGATATGAGGCCTGTTAGGCTCAAGGCCCGATACAATACACCGCCATAACAACTCAATTCTATTATATATTCCTGGTAATCAACATTCAACCTTATAATACTGAAGCTAAAAGAGTAAATTCAATAATAAAGAATAAAATATAATCATATATATAATACGAAAATTGAACTTATAGAACCAATTTGCAATAACGGCTCAAGTACAGGGACTATCCATCGATAGGACATCTAAGACTAGCACCCGAAATTGTATAACCCCTAATGACATGTCCTTTGTGTTCCAAGTATTACGAGGTTCATACGGGTCATACCATGTCCATTTCAATTAACTTTCTTTACATTATACCATTATGAGCACACATCCATATAATTCTTATTTATCAGCCATAACACTAAATTAACTAATAATGCAATTTAGTTCAATTTACTAATTGCCATATATCAATCAATTTAATTCATTCGTAACATAAATAATAACTAACATATCATATAATCATTTAAGCGTTTCTTTGTCACATGAATTCAATAATATTCTTTCTACACTTCTAATCATTATCCTCTATTATAATTTCATTTCAATTTGATTCAATTCCACAATTTAATATTTACTATACAAGCAAATTTAAATACAATATGCTTAAATTATTCAATAATTCACAGAACAACAACTAATCAATTACTTTATTGTGAGAACTTACAGGACTGATTTGCAGTAACGGTTCAGAGTATCTCAATTAGTGATAGACGTTGTATGAATTCATTATTTCCATTTTCATTTACACACATCAATGTAATCCAACACTATGTAATTAGGTTCATATAATATCTTTAAAAATGTACTAAAATTAAACCGAATGAACTTACCAAACTAACTGCAGCAATAATGAAAGATCAGGGACTATTCAGTAATCTTCTCTTTTCCTCGATTATCAGCTCATCCTTGATCTAAATAATAATTTCATTCAACTATCAATTTTCAGAAACATAATTAACTATTTTATGCAATTAAGTCTTTTTGACATTTTTACAAAATTACCCCTGACATTTTACTTTTATGCAATTTAGTCTCTAAGCTCAAAACTTGCAATTTAACCAATTTTAATCAAATTTAAGTTCAACCGAACTATATACTACCCTATTTCAGCACATACTTGCTGTTATTTCACATCAAGTCCTTATAATTTAACCACTTTAACATTTTAGTCCTTTAACCTTAAAATTACTAAAAATTACTTGTCTTATTTAACAACCAAACTCAATGATCTATCATAAAATTCCAAGAATGTTCATAACTCATCAATGGCATAATCCAAAACATTTGACAGTTTTACAAATTAGACATCGGGTTAGTTAAATCGAGCTAAAACGAGCTTAGAAACATAAAAATTACTAAAAACAGACAAGGTTTACCTATCAAACTAGGAACTCTAAGCTTGGCCGAAAGAATGCTCCTCTCCTCCTATGGCTATTCGGTTTTTGAAGGAAGAAAATTAAAAAGATGATAGTTATTTTAGCTTTTATTTTATTTACATTATGTTTAATTATCAAATTACCATTTTAACATTTTAATTTCCATTCAATTTTAACAACAAGCCCATTACCGTCCACAATCATCACCGATGGTATATTTACCATTCAAGGAAGGTTTAATTGCACAATTGGTCCTTCAATTGTTTTAATTTATTAGTTAGTTAAACTTTATTTCGATTTAACCCTAAACTAATTAGGACTAAATGAATAAATAACCCAAAAGTTAGTGGATTAATCATATCCACACTGCTTGGACTTTTTTACCATGGTTAAATTACCATTTTGGTCCCTTTACTATTTTAAATCTATAGCAATTAACTTTTACCTCTTTTACAGTTTAATTCTTTTACTGTAATTAAGCAATAAATATTCAAAATTATCGGACCAAACTTCAATTCACATGTAATATGACTCTGTAAATATTTAATAAAAATATATTAAATATTTACCACCTTAAATTACGGAAACGAGGTCCTAATACCTCATTTTCAATAACCACTTAACATTTGAACCGAACCACTTATACTAACTTTTAATTCAGTTAGTTAAAATTCCTTAAATCAAAATTTAATATAAAAATTATTATTGACTCGTATAATTTAAATACTAATTATACGAACTCACTCGTCGAATTTGTGATCCCAAAACCACTGTTTCCGACACTATTAAAAAACAGGCTGTTATAGTTTACATATTTAACAAGGTTGAATGTCATGATATAAAGTAGTATGGTCATACATGTATAAGATTTTAAATACCATGATCTTGCAATGTGAAATACTAAGTTACTGGTTCTCTTATGGAAGGATGCCAAGGATATGACATGTCATGCCTTTTGTTTTCAATACTTAATGTGCTATACCGATAAGGTATGTTAAGTTAATTTTCATACGAGCTTACTAAGCTTCAAGTAAGCTTACCTTTGTTTCGTTTTCTTTCTTTGTAGATTGTCGAAAAACATGCTGACGATTCATTCGTCTCCGGAGCTCACACTATCCACCAACTCTTTTGGTAGACTTTTGCTAAATTTGACTCGATTATAAGTGGCATGTATATAGGTGTAAATGGTTATATAATGTGAAGTTGAGAATTATGTTTTATGCCATTTTGATGTGAATTATGTGTAATGTTAAGCCTTAATGTGTAATGGCTTGTTGTGGCATGAATTGGTATTTATGTTTTTGGTCATTTTGGTGAACTTTTCTTGATGAAATTTTGGCATTTGGAATGATGATCATGTGGTGGTAGTTAGGTATGAATATTTGGTATGTTTAATGATGAATGGTTTGCTTGTGAATTGTTGAACTGAGATGCCAATTGTGACATGTTGGTTTGGCACTTACGGTGGTTTTATAAGTTGTATTTTTGGTATATTTTGATGCATTATGAACAAGTCTAATGAATGGTTAAAGGCTTGTTTATGGCTCAAGTAAGAATCAATTGTGTGGCTTGATTTAAAAGGCATATTTTGGCACACACGGGCTAACACACGACCGTGTGTCACACAAAGGCAAGTGACATGGCCATGTGCTCTATATGATCTTGGTGGTTTTGGTTAAACATGGTCACAGTCTCTCACACGGCCTGACTACATGACCATGTGAATGTTTGTACGATTTTTACATTTTAGCCCACACGACCTCAGTTAGTTATGCTGCCTGGATACACGGTCGTATGAATCCAGATTACATGGTCTCAGTTTTTAACATGGGCTAGGCGTACGGCTGTGTGGCCCTGTTTTGTGATTTTTCCCTAGTTGTTTAAAAGTTTGTAATTTAGTCCTTATTTATACTCGGGTCAACTTAAGAGCTTTTGTAAGCTCGATTAAAACTCAAATTTGTTTGTAATTCGTAATAAGCATGAATCATGACTTGTATTTGTTGATTTATTGAACACTATGGATGTTAAATGTATGTGATTGATCCTATTAACTGTTGTAGCATCCTGCAGCTTGGGTTCGGCGACTGGACCGGGTAAGGGGTATTACACTAGTCCTCTTTTTTTTGAAAGTAAAAATTTAGATATAATTATTGTAACAGCCTGTTTTTAGTCAAATCAGAATAGTGGTTTCTAGACCACAAATCTGAGGTTGAAATATTTATTTTATTATTATTTTGAGGCCTACAGCATGATAGTATGATTGTATGAAAATTTCATTAAGAAATTTTATCATTTGAATGCTTAAATTGATAAACAATGACTAAATCGCGTAAAGTGTAAAAGTTGAGTTCTATTAGCTAAAGGTGTCTATAGCTATAGAACTTTAAAGTGCAGGTCCTTATGTGGTAAATATCCCATTAATATGTTAGTGGATGACAATGACTTGGTAATTTTGAAATTTGTGATAATTTTTAAGGTTAATTTTGGCAATTGATAATTAATGTTATAATAAATGAAATAAAACAAGATATCATCTTTTTCTTCTTCATCTTCAACCGAAATTAGGGCAAAGAGAAGCCATTTTCATCCTTTACATTCGGCCAAGCTTGTGTATGCAATTGGTGAGTGAATTTTGTCTCGTTTTTAATGATTTCTATGTTTTCGGAGTCATTGTAATTTAATCTAGCTAGCCCAAGGACTAATTTGTGAAACTGTTAAAGGTTTAGGGTTTTATCATTGATGAATATGTGTGTATTTTGATGTTTGATGATAGAAAATGAATGGTTGTTGTTAGATAAACAACATTTGTTAAGTGATTTTTGATAAAATTGTCAATTAGGGATTAAAACGAGAAATGTGATAAATTGTGTGGTAAATGTGTGAAATAATGAAAATATGGACTGCTATGAGAACAAGGGAAATTCAGCTAGCATGGGTAGGGACTTAATTGCATGAATTTGTATTTTTATGGGCTAGGGACTAAATTGTAAAGAATGTAAAAGTTTAAGGGTAAAAGTGTAAATTTTAAAAAATATGTATTTTGGGCTAAATTGAATAGAATAAATAATAAATGATTGAATTTGACTATATAGATAAAGAAAAGCCTTGTACAGAACTTGACCGAAGGGAAATATAAAGTTTTGGACTAGTCGATCCTATTACGTTGTTTTTGTGATTGAGGTAAGTTCATATGTTAATAAGAATTAATATAATTGTGTTTTAAATGCTTTATTATTGAATTAATTGTGAATACGATCTTACAGAAATGTTCGACGAAGATTCAACAATGTTAAATCCCGGTTGAACCTTAGGAATAGATAGGATACAAATGACATGTCAATAGGGGTTATGTGTTTTGCGTGCTAGTCCGTACGTTCTACCGGTAGCTGAGTTTTTCGGCATGTGTTGCGGATTCTCGTTAGCTTGTGTGAGCAGCACCATGTAGCTACGTCTTGACCGTCAGCTTGTGTGAGCAGACCCGTTGATAGCTTGAAAGTAAGCATTATATGAGATCTGAGATTGAGATAGTTTCGGCTATGTATTGGCACTTAGGGTGCAAGATTCCCTAGTATTCGATATTATTCCAAATGGTTCAACTGATAAATCGATGAATTAGAGGAGTATGAAATTGATACAAGTTAGTACCGGTATGTACATGAACTATACAATCATTGAATCGAGAAAATAGATCGAATTCGTGTCTAACTTTTGGATTGAACATGTGTTAAGTTTTGGATTTAAATTGAATTGCATTATGTGATGTTTTAAGTTTTTGAATTGTAAGTTTTACTTATTTAGCATACGAGCTTACTAAGATTTATAGCTTACTCTGTTTACTTTTCTGTGTCTTAAAGTGATTTTCGAAGCTTGCTTGGATTGAGAGTTGTCGAAGATCTCATCACACTATCCAGCTATCGTTTTGGTATTTTTGAGCTTATGTATTTGATTTTATGGCATGTATAGGAGTTGTGGTTAATATGATCTATATGTTGATAATGGATTTAGCCAATTGATTTGGCTTGTAAATGAAGTATGTTTTGGTTATGTGTATAGCCATGTGATTTGGCTTATTTTGGTATATTTGGTTATGTATATATATATATATATATGCAAATGGCCTTTTGTTATGTGGTTGTTAATTGCCATGTGAATGATTGTTGTGGATTGGTATTTTGAGAACCAAATAGTTGAATTGTAAGATATGGTATACTTGTGGTTTTAGGCAAAATAATGCATGTTTGAGAGTGACCATTTAGGTGATTTGTGAATGTGAAATTGGTATGTTTTGAATTTGCAAAACATGATCTTATGAGCAATATAGTTGTTGATATTGGTATAGCATGATTTTAGGCTTGAATGGGATTGTTTTGAATGCCTATTGATGCTATGTTATTTGTCATTTGAGATGTTTAGGTTGATGCAAGTTTGGGTCAGAAAGATGGCTTGGTAAATAGCTTATTTTTGTCCACACGGGCGTGTGTCCCCTTGTATATAATTAGAAACCAAGTCAATATGCTCCACACGGCCCAACACACGGGCGTGTGACTTGGCCGTGTGGCATAAGTCAGTACACCCTACAGTTTGGGCACGACCTAGCACACGGTCTGGCACACAGGCGTGTGAGGCCATTTCGAAGGGTACAAGTGCTAGTCACATGGACGTGTGGTTGGTTGTATGACCCAAGTTAGGGAGTTACACGGGGTTGGACAAGGGCTGGGACACGGCCATGTGATCCCATTTCGAATGTCCACACGGCCTGTGACACGGATGTGTCTTTGGCCGTGTGAGACACACGGGCGGACCACTCGGGCGTGTGTCTCCTGTATTTTGAAAAATTTTCTATGTTTTCCAAAAAATTTTTAAGTTATCGGTTTAGTCTCGAACCACTTTTAATGCATGATTTGGGCCTCGTAGGCTCATATTAGGGATTGCATGATTGATTGTGAATGACTTTATTTGGGAATGGAAAATGTATGTGGAATGTATGATTGTTTATGAAATAAGTCCGGTAATGCTCAGTAACCCTATTCCGGTGACGGATACGAGTTTTGGGTGTTAAAGTTATTACCATCTTTAAAATTCTTCTATTAAATTCTCCAGTGTGACTTTTTGAATTTTTTTAGAAAAATCACTTAGTAATCATATAACAATAAAAATAACGTTGAAATTATTCATTAGGATTTTTCTTAACAACACATTTGAATTGTCAAGATAATTTTTTTTCCTATTAGAATTATATTCTTTTTAAGAAAAATTGATGTTAGCATTTTGATTGAAATAGTTAACAATATTAATTATTTAGACTAACTAATTACATTATAAAAGTAGATGAACTAAATTATGTAAAAAAAAAATTGAACTATATAGATTTACTATCAAGTTTCAGCATAGTCCAAAGGCTAAAATTGAAATTTAACTATTGTCTTATAATGTAAAAAAAAAAAGCAACACAAACCTAAAAGAAATGAAAAGCTCGTGTCGGTCTTTAAGACTCTTATGGTATTTAAACTATATATAACTATGTAATGTTTAAACCAAACAATTAATTATATCAACTATTTTGACTAATTAATAATATTATAAAAATATAGGAATCATATTATGTTAAAAATTAAAATATATAAATTAAATATTAAGTTTAGACATATTAGAGGGACAAAAACTAAAATTTAATTTTGTATTGTAAAATGAAAAAAAAATAAAGAAGGAAAGGAAAAATGGTTGGATAAGGAATAATTAATAGTATTATAAAAATATAAGATTAAATTATGTTAAAAATTAAAATATATAGATTAAAATTTAAATTTAAACGGAATTAAAACTGAAATTTAACTCTTATTTTTTTACTGTAAAATGTGAAAAAGAAAAAGAAATAGTTGGGTATGTCACATGTAAGAAGGAAGATCCTTTTATATAGATTTCAATATGATTAATAAATATAAAAGTAATACAATAAATATGATAAATACCATTTATTAAATAATCTTGATTTATTAATTTTAGCAAATGTTTATATTTGCATTGCTAGAAAAAGATATTCATGCATGAATTGACTACACATTATATAATTTAAAATAGAGACTGTGTGGTTTAGCATTCGTTAAGGTAACGGCAGACAGATTAGCTTTAGCATTTTATTAGAGATATAATTATAGCTCATAAGTAATAAGAGAAGAGAATGAGACTATACTAGGTTGCGTGAGAATCCCTTTCTATACATGCTATTGGGTTGTGTGTTGTGTCGGTATTATTAAAAATAAAATAAGGTATTTTACTAATTTAATATAAAGTATCATAAAGAATTTTAAATATTTTTCATGCTAATATATGTTAATTTTTTTTTAATTCAATTCTTTTAATCAGTTTCTTCTACTTTAAAGAAGTAATAAAAATAATTTAATGAATTCTATTTTTAGTTTTACCCTATGTGGGTGAGTGAGCAAACTGTAGTTGGATTTTTTTTTATGGCTATGAATTAAATTTCCACAAAAGTCCTAATTACTCCAAACTTAATATTTTTGGGTGTTTGTGTTATTTATAAACTTCAACAAAAAATTGTGTATTTTATTTTCTACTCTTTATGTCAAAGTGCATACTTATCATTTGACCCTTTTTATCTAAAAAATCATTGTTTCTGGTCATGTCAAATTTGTAGAATCGGTTTTTTCTTACACCACATCCCACTTCTCATACTTGGATTCCCTTTGCCCGTAGTATTCCAAATCTTACTTCATCAAGAATTGCCTTTGCACAATGATGCTTCATAAGTCTCCAACTCACCATCCTACGACTAATTCCTCTCATCAACCCACAGAAATACAAACCAACCTGCAACCTCCACAACCCATTCAAAACACCACATGAGCCACCAAACTAATGCACAAACTCAACCTTCACATTGGAAAAGCCTCTTCACCTATCTTTGAACCTATTAAGCCCTTAAAGATCATGATTGGCGTCAAGCAATGTCTGAAAAGTATGATGGTCTAGTTCATAATGGAACATGAGAGTTAGTTCCATCTGATGAATCTAGTTGGTTGTGATTGGATTTATCATATTAAAAGATATTCTGATGGTTCAATTCACAAGTTTAAAGCTTATCTTGTGGTGAAAGGCTTTCATTAAAGGCCTGGTATACACTATCACAAAACTTTTAATATTAGTATCAAGCCCACCACAATAATACTTGTGCTTAATATTGCAATAAGTAATGCATAATCACTTCGTCAATTGGATGTTGATAATGCATTTCTTCGAGGCAAACTCTTTAAAAACATTTTCACGACTCAACCTTCTTGCTTCATGGACTCTGATCATCCCACTTATGTTATGTAAGCTCGGGCTATTTATGGTTTCAAACAAGTTCCTCAAACTTGGTATCATGAATTGTGTCAGTTTCTTTTTAGACATTGAATTCAAGAATTCACATTCAAACACGTATGTTTTTATTCTCCAAAGTTGCTAACATTCCTATTTTTACTAATGTACGTTGATGATACTTTCATAACTTGTAACAGTAATGCTCTTTTATCTCAATTTATAGATTGGCTTGTGCAATGCTTTTGTATAAAAGATTTTGGGGGCAAACTCCTTATTTTCTTGGACTTGAAATCATTTCACATTCTGATGGAACTTCTCTCTTTCAACAAAGATATGTTAAAGACATGCAAATTATAATTGTAAACTTTAATTCAAAAATATAATGATAAATATCAATAATTGATAAGTGCTAAAGGTAATATGTTTTAATCCCATTGTTAGTGATTTTAGGTGATTATTCGATGTTAATGGTGAATTTTATGCTACTAATCTTTAAAATTCATGTCTTTATACGTAGGAGAGCATTTGGGAACAAAAAGAGCTAAAATTTAAAAAATCGAAGTAAGGTACAGGAGCCACATGGGCTGACCCCTTCCACACGGTCGTGTGAGCCACACGGCCATGTGGCAGACAGTGTTGATTTCGCGAATTGAGACTCTGAATTGCGGGAAAACGCAATTTATAAGTTTTTTAGGCGTCCTAAAACATATGTATGACAAAAATAAAAAAATAGGAGTGAGCCACCATAGAATGCTCAAGAAAACAACTCAAAAAACACCATTGAAGACTCTTAGTTGATTTCTCAGTAGATTATAATGAATTTCTTTATTTCTTTTGGATATACTGTCTCTGAGATGTTTTTATTTGCAAGCATGAACTAAATTTCTAAATACCTAGGGGAGATGAACCCTATGATGAACATTGTTGTTTGATTTTTATTTTACGCAATAAATACTTAGATCTTGTTCTCAATTATGTGTGCTTAATTCTTGGTTTGATATTTCTAGAATATTGATCCATGTTTGATATGCTTAAATCAGAGGAGGAATAGACCATGTTTAAGAGTAGGTCTTGCGTAATTGAGTGGAGTTGCATGCAATCTTAGAAATAGGATGACATAAATCTACCGGGTTAGAGTCAAATCTAATAGTTGAATCCATAAATCGAGTTAATGTGATAATAGGGGTTTTAATCAGAAAGAAATTTTAATTAATCAACCTAGCGTCAGTTGCTCTTATTCTCGAAAGAGATATTAGCATAATTCAAGGATTTCTACGGATTAAGATATTAAGTAAAGAAATTGCGTAATTTAGATTGATAGTGACAGATAAAATCTAGGTGAATTCTTTCCTGGGTATTGTTACACTTCATGGTTATTGATCGTTTATTTGCTTGTTTTGTTATTTTTTGTGTTCAGTAGTTAATTAAATTAGTTAATTTTAGTTTTTAAATCAATCACTCGAATTATTCGGTTAAATAATAGAAAGACAGTAATTACTAGTACTTTTAGTCTTCGTGGGAACGATATCTTTGCTCACCGTAGCTATACTATTAATTGATAGGTATACTTACCTTAGTCAAAATTTTATTCAGTTTCGTGGACATTAATCACAACAAATTATAATGTCAAAATTTAATTTTTAGGTTAAGTATTGTTGATACAGTGATACAATAAGGAGGAGACAAGGAAGAGATGGTGGTGGTTGTTGCGGAGGTTGGTTTATCCAGTCAGAGCGAAGAGCTAAAAGTTATCAAGAGTGCTGGTGAGGGGAGTGTTGAGGTTGAGAGTTGATGATAAGTTGATAGAGTATAGGCTTAGTATTCTCGGAGAGTCGATCCCTCCTTCATTGCTCATGAAGGTCCAATATAAGATGATATATTAACTTGTTGAACTTATTATCTAGCCATCATTATAGAACGCGTGGGGCAGATCTTCGATAAGACTAGGATGTCTATGATGAGACAAATCCTATCATTCACTTTGACTTGATAGTATGGGGCCATTGAGCCCACATGGTGTTTGATGACTGACAACTTTATATTCCCAATGAAGCTTGAAGATCTGAGTGGTAGATGGCTCATATTTGTTCTGATAGTCGTTCAGAAAAGGAGGCTTATTGATGATTTCCCAATTTGCTAGTAGCTGATGTACGATTTGAATATCTTTCTAACTTATCACATTTAACGGTAAACTTATAGATTAACCCTAAAATCTAAAAATAATAACCTTAAAATAAATCTTAAAAAGATCATACAATAATATTTCAACATAAGATACTTTTCAGTTTTATGCTTCCAACTAAAAACCCATTAATTTTTTTATAAATATAATTTCTACATTTAGTGTAATATTCAGAGTAAACGACAGTTGGAAGAGTTTCCTCATTCAAATGAGGCGATTTTAAGGACTAAGGTCTCCCGTTCAACCAACATTTGGTGAACCCTCTCACTCAAACTCTGACTTAAGAGATCACAATTTTATAGTTAATTGCTTCTCTTTCTCTCTCTCTCTCTCACCCTGTCTCTAAAATAATTTTTTTAGCTTTGTTAAATCTTCTTCTTGATCATATATAATCTTTTTCATTTGTTTTTTTTTTTTTTTATTTCTGGACCCAGATAAGCTAGCCAATCCATTCTGTTCACCTTTTCTCTGAATCATGCCATTGCCACCCACCCACTCTCTCTGAATTAGTGTGAGTTAAAAGCTCTGAGCATCGTGGCCTTTAAGCTAAGAAATCGGTCAACTTGCTACTATCTCTACCTCTACCTGCTTGCATTTCCACCGTGCCTTGTCCTCTGAGTCTAGGCTTGTTGAGTTATGTTATCACCCGCACTACCTCCAACGTAAGTCAAAAGGTTCGCTTTTTTTGCTGCCCGCCGCCCGGCCGCTCTTCTCTTTGCTTCAATCTTTAACTTTCCTACTAGCTTTCTTTCAACTTGTGTTCGCTTGCTTATTCCATTAGTCTGTCATCAGCTTTCTAGGAGCTTCTTTTTTCTTTTTTGAGCTTCCTACAGTACTTCTTGCTGCTTTTTCCTGATCATTTATATACTAAACTAATTACGGTTAATTATGATGCACACACACACACACTAGCTATTCTTTCTGATATTATGGTCCTTATGGATAATATCTATACTTACGTCTTGTTTCAGAGAGGGGTAGGAAATTTAAACGATGGCAGCTCGAAATGGGCAGCTTTCAGTTCCCCCGGGGTTCCGGTTCTACCCAACAGAAGAGGAGCTTCTGTATTATTTACCTGAGGAAGGTGGTCTCCTTTGAAGCTATCGACCTGGATGTTATAAGGGAGGTGGATCTCAACAAACTTGTGCCTTGGGACCTTAAAGGTCATTAATCATACATAACTCTACGTTGAGTGGCGAACCCTAAAATATAAAATTACCTTTTAAATTTTTTTAAAAAATTTAAATTATTAAAAGTGAAATTGCATTGTAGCTCCCTTAAAATTATAAAAATTATATTTAATTCTTTAAAAATTATAAATATACAGACTATAAAAAATTAAAATTTCATTCAGAGCCCTTAAAATATTGTTTTTGCTTCGCCCCTGTCTACGTTATGCATGTATAATTGTATTTCTGGTTAATTAACAAGTGATAACCTCTTGGATATGTATACCATCACAACCTTTTCTGTATCTATATTTATTATGATTAATTGCTTGCTTTTCTATTCTTTTATTTTAACATGCAGATAAATGCAAGATCGGCTTCGGTCCTCAAAACGATTGGTATTACTTTAGCCACATTGCCACAAGGACAAGAAATATCCAACTAGAACTCGAACAAACCGGGCGACCATATCTGGTTTTTGGAAGGCTACAGGGAGAGACAGGGCTGTCCACCTTAGCAACTCCAAGAGAGTTGGGATGAGGAAAACCCTTGTAATGACCTAAAATTCACGGGCATCGGAAAAGTACATTATTGGGCCTCCATCTTAGTAAACCGGATTCATAAATAATTATTAAAAATATTTATGAGTCTAGTGGTGTGTCTAATTAGGTTTCAATTAAGTGAATTTAGCTTAATTAAGAGTAATTAGGAAAAAGGACTAAATTGAATAAAAGGTAAAAGTTTAATTGTCAATTAAAAGAAAATAAAAAGGGACCAAATAGGCAATTATACCTAATATATTAAATGAGGCGGCATATGTTGATAAAAAATGTTAGATTTTTTTTATATAATATATTATTTAAATAGATTATATTATTATTTTATCATATTGTAATTTATATTAAATATATTATAATATTATATTATAAATTAAATTAAAGATTTTAACAATTGTATGGTAACTATAAAAAACATGTGTAATAAATTTCTTTTTTTGAACTAAACAGATTGGGCTATTTTATATATCTAAAAGAAGAAAAAATAAAACACCGAAATACAAATGGCCTGACCTATACACAGCCGGAAGCTATTAAGGGTGGGTTTGGATGGGCGATTGAGTGCGGTGCGGTGCGTTTAGCTTACTTTTTGTCTCACGCTACAGTATCGCTACAGTATCTAATCTCACTGCCACCGTTGTTTTTACACTAATAGCATGTAAACGCACCGCCCATCCAAACCCACCCTAACTAATGGCCCTAACCAAAGCAAACTAATAAGATGAACATAAACATAAAGAAACGAACAGCTGTAAGCAATTAATGCATCCAAAGCAAACTAATTGAAAAAAGCATAAGCATAAGAAACGAGAAAGCTGTCAGCCATTAATGCAGCCGACTAAAAGCCGAATCAAACATCACTTCGTCTGGCGCCCCATCTAATATGTCGTTTCATTCTTCAAAGCCAGATAATATCGAGGGTTTCATTTGAAATTGAAAAATAGATTTTTCAATCCCATTTTCTTCCTCCATTCCGACTCTTCCTATCTTTCTCTCCAACAGTCAGTCAGGCTCCCTAATGCTTTCATTTCTCACCTGCGTTACCACAAAATTTGGCACTCCTCCAACCAGGTAAAATTCCTTCTTCATCTTCAAAGATTCTGTCGCTATCACATGTGCTAAATTGTTGACTGATCTGGGAATGAAAACGAACTTAATCTCTTTAAAATCTGACTTCATTTTGCAAATATCATTGATGTATGGACCGATCTGAGATCTATCTGACAGATCATTTCTGACTTTTTTGATAACTGTAAGTGAATCTCCTCAACAATAACCTCTTCTTTTTGCATGTCGATCCCTAACTGAACCGCATCTCGACAAGCCAAAGCTTCGGCCGCGAAAGCTGACCCCACCTGCTCGTGGATTCTGGACTTCGAGACGAGAACTAATCCTTCCTTGTTTCTAGCCACTATTCCTGATGCTGAGAGATGTTCCTTCACCGCAAATGCTCCATCAAAATTGATTTTAACTACCTGATGAGGTGGGAGTCTCCATCTGTTAACAGGTTTTGTCGATTTAACTATTCTACTTTTAACACCATCTAGTTTGGTTACATAGTTTCGTACAAAAACTGCAATCTCATAGCCTGTTTTACCTGCTTTTTCATGAACCCGAGCATTTCTATCCCCCCATATGGCCCATAGAGCTCCGCAAAAAAGTCGACACAAGTTAAGAGAAAGAAAACCGAGAGACAAGGTGAGCCACTGTTTAAACTCACTAGTGGTATCTTGTATCACTGTTATTTTTGGTAGCTGTGACCATACTTCCACTGATGTTGGGCATTCTCTTAACAGGTGATTCTAACGTTTCATTCCCCAAACCATATCGAGGACATGAGTTGACTGTAGATAGCTTTTTGTGAAGTAGATTTAACCTTGTGGGTAGATAATTCCAAGAGGCTTTCTAGATATTAATTTTAATCTTCCTAGGAAGATCAATACACCAAAGCTTTTTGTAAAAATCATTGTAGACCGGTTGTATCGCATAAGCGTTAGGATCAAATCTTCCTAATAGTTTATAGGAGCTCTTAACCGAAAAACTCCCTCATGGTTCGGCCCTCCATGCCAGCAGATCAGCATGCATATGCCTTGCTAAAGGAATGCGAAGGATCTTTTCCGCTTCATCGACTCCGAAGGTATAATCAATCACTTCCCTTTTCCACACCCTTGTTTGGCAATTAATAAGCTTTGTAACTTTATTATCACCTGAACCTGAATAAGAAGATAATAACCTGTAATTATCAAGGTCTGGAACCCATGCATCATTAACAATAAAGATATTAGTGCCTGTTCCCACTTTTCAAATCAGCCCCTTTTCCAAAATGCCCCTCGCCTCCCAAATGCTTCGCCATACATATAATTTCTATTTTCCAATTGCGAATTAAGAAAATCGATATTTGGAAAATATTTTGCCTTAACTACTTGTGCGACTAAAGAATATGGGTTTTCAAAAAAACGTCACCCCTGTTTAGCCAACATAGTTATATTGAATTGAGCCATGTTTTGAAACCCCATCCCCCTTCACTTTTTGGTTTGCACAAACAGCCTCATTGACACTAGTGAGTACCATTTCTACCCTTCCCTTTCTGCCACAAAAATTTAGTGAAATTGCTTTTCATTTTTTTACATAAAGAATTTGGAAGAAGAAAACACGACATTGTAAAAATTGGAATAGCCTGTAGGATTGATTTTATGAAAACTTCCTTTCCTCCTTGTGATAACATCTATTGCTCCATCCCTCAATACGTGTAGAATTTCTGTCAATTAGATTTTGAAACGATAGCTTTTTCTTCCTACTGATCATATTAGAGAGTCGGATTTGTTGCAATTAAGAAATTGTTGCTTTATCTTCTTTTGTAGTATTCGGACTAGTATTCGGACTGAAAAATATTATAGATTTTGAAAAATTAACACATTGGCTTGAACTAATCTCATAATCCTACAGAATGTCCGTCATAATTCTATCTCCTTTATTAGATGCCTCACCAAATAGTATACAGTCGTATACAAATAATAAAGCTATATCGCTGCCCCTGTTTGCTCGCTTGTGTACCTTTGATTAATCCTTGACTTTTAGCAATTCTCATAAGAGATGAAAGCCCTTCACTATAAATTAAGAATAGAAAAGGGCTCAAAGGGTTCCCTTCCACCCATTCATAATCAAACCCCATTTTTAACATCACCTCTTCTATAAACTTCTATTTCACTCTATCATATGCCTTGCTCATATCCAATTTTATTGCCATAATACCTTTTTTCCCTGTACGCTCTTGATTTACCGTTTGAAGAATTTCATAAGCTAGAAGCACATTATTTGTGATTAGTCAGCCTGGTGCAAAGGCACAATGAACCTGATAATTGCATTTGTCAATTAACTTTTGCAATCGGTTAGCTATAACTTTAGCCACCAGTTTAAACACAACTCTAAACTTGATCAATGCATTTGTCAATCAACTTTTTTAGTCTGTTAGCTATAACTTTAGCCACCAGTTTAAACACAACTGTACACAAGCTTACCCAATTGAGTAGGTCTTTGAGTCTTGGGAATGAGAACAATATCTGTATTATTAAACCCTCCAAGATCTTGCTTGTTATTCAACACTCCCAAACAAAGGTCAGTGATATCATGTCCCACAATGTGCCAATACTTCTGGAAGAACAAAGCTGGAAAGCCATCTGCACCTGCGGCCTTTGTAGGTCCCATACCTTCTAAGGCTACTTTAATTTCTTTATCTTGGAAAGACTTCAATAGGAAGTCATTGTTCTGCTTAATTATTCTATCAATGCCTTCCAAAACCTTGCAAGGATTTGCCACACCTTTCGATTTGAATAAATTCTGAAAAAATTATGAGGCCTCCTCCATAATTTTTGACTCCTCCACAATTCTGTCCCTTCCTCCGTCACCAATTTAGTGATAGTATTTACTTTGCTCCGGGCCAAAACGCACTTGTGAAAAAATGCTATGTACATCTCATCTTTGTCAATCTCCAAATTAAGATGAATTTTTGTATCAATGATTTTTGCCATAGTATCATCATTCCTATCGCCTTCTAGCAGTATTTCCAACTCCTTTGTTAATTTCTTTTTCAACCCCTCCAAATTTCTTCTTATTTCCGTGACCATCCTTCCAAACAAAGCTGCAGTTTCTTTAGCTTCTCCAATAGTGTTTTGCCATCAAAGAATCTCGACTTTTCAAAAGATTCATCCATGGTCCACCATGCTTCGAAGTGAAATTTCTTTTCTGTAAAAGCTACCTGCTCTTTTGTGTTCAAAAGAAGAGGACAATGATTTGAAATAGAATAAGGGAGATGCTGCATACCACTCAACGGAAATAGCTTAAACCACTTCTCATTTGCAACCTCTTGTTCAGCCTCTCTCGTTTCTGGTATCATCGAGGAGTATTCGCGAATTTCGAGTTTGTATTACTATAATTCAAACTACTATTTAGTTAATGTTATATTTAAATTTTTATGTATGGTAAGTAAATTATAAGGTAAGTATTACTATTGACATGAATGAAATTGAGATAAAGTATGAATATGTTTGAGTATTTAAATTGTTTATTGATTAGAAAGTGGAAAATGTATTAAATTGAATTGTGATTAAATTGAAAGGTGTGTTTTGAATTGAAATGAGATTGAATTGAGAAATGATTTGAATACTTTATTAACATAGTTGGGCTGAGTCGGATATAGTTGGCATGCAATAGGATTTGGAAGAGTTTAGGGGATTTTTCGGCTTAGTCGAGGAGATATTGATGTTATTTTATTTCTTCAGATTATTCGAATAGGCATTTAATGCCTTTCTAGTTTGTTTGGGAGGATTATTTATTCTGGTGTGTTTGGTTGGAATTCGTGTATCCGTTAAAGTGTAATTTAATGAAGTAAGAAAATGAATAAATTTTGATTTGAATGAGTTGATGGAAGAAATGAGATAGTGAAATTATGAATCGAAATGTGAAGTGAGAATGAGATATGAGATTTGAAAGCATAAACTTAAGGTTTATGAATTGATAAAAAATGTAAATTGTTGATATATGATATCTGTTGATAGACTATTATAAATGAAATATTGAATTTTATTCTCGTGCGCAGGTCAGTAGATTCAAAGGTCCCGGTTCAGCATCTAGATTAAGCCCGACTTCAGCACAACTTTGGTGATGTACTTTTCTTTTTTGGTAAATGTGACATGTACCTAGGTTATATACATGGGTCATATGATTTTGGTTATAAAGTATGGATGGTTTGTAATGTTTTGAACTTAGTCTAAGTGAAATGGTAAAGATTATACTATAAAATTTGGTATTAAGTTTGAATGGAATATGAATGAAGTTATTAGTAAACTTTGAATTATTTTATGAATGTTTAATTATTATATTATTGTGTTAATGAATTGGTTATGATTTAGGTGTATTTAAGTATAAATTGTTTTGGTTGTGCCATTGGTTTTAGATTGGTTGTGGTTTGAAATTGCAGGGAAGGTTAGATGTTTATAAAGGGGTTATATTGAGCTCACAAAAAAAAATTTACGAAAAATTTTCGGAGTATCCGATCAAGTTCCGATTCACTTCTAATTCGTAATTTGGGCCTTAAGGGTCCATGAAAGGGACTTAATGAATATATTATGTTGTAAATGTTAATAAAATTGTATAATATTCGTAAGTTGTCCGTAATGTTTGGTAATGCTTTATAGCCCTATTCCGGCGAAGGTTTAGGGTTAGGGAGTGTTACAACTTTAGTTTTTCACATGGAACGTGCTCTTCATGGACAGAAAACTGATTGGATCATGCATGAGTATCACTTAGATGATGATGATTCTGATCAAGTTTAGGTAATATATACATATACACATACATACACTATGATACAATATTTACTTTACTCATCAGTCATTATAAAATAACTACATAGAATGGGTTGCTCGTTGGTGTTGACTAGCAGGAAGATGGGTAGGTTGTGTGCAGGGTTTTCAAGAAGAAGAATCATAATAGAGGTAATTTTGAAGCAGGTTTGGGTCAAGAAGACAACTTGGCTCACATCAGGAATGTTGCTTCTTTTGCTCAATTGGAAGCAAGGCATAATTTTTTGCAAGCATCATATGATTATTCCTTTGATGCCTCCATCAACCTCCCTCAATTATTTAGCCCAGAGTCAGCAACTGTTGCTTCTTCCTTCATATCACCTCTCTTTTTGAACTCCATGGATCTCGAATCTTCTTGAAACTTATTGAGACAAGCATCAATAGGAGGTAACTGTGGACTGATGCAGCAAGATCAGATTAGGTAAAATAGAGTCTTGGAAAAGCTCCTAGCACAGCAGCCATAAAGCATAGATCATCAGCACTCACAAACCAAGAGCAACCCTGCATTGTAACTTGATGCCGGCACTTCAAGCCAAAAAGTCCCATTTCAATATCTTGATTGTGAGGCCAACATCCTGAAAATTTCAAAGCAGTTACACCTAATTTGTAACACCCTAGACCCGGTCTGGACGTCCAGACCAAGTTTGGAGGGTTACAACACCCATACCAAAGTCCATACTATCATAACACAGTCAAATGAAAACATTCCTATGTATCATTCAAGATAACAATAATTTAAAACATATAATCTTCATAAATTCCATAAAATGCAAATCCCTATTGGTAATACTTATAAGAAAAGATAAAAGGGTTGACCGAGCTCTCGCGACACCGACCCGATCAAGACTGGGGATCACTTGAAATCCAACCAAAAATAGAATGAGTTGTGAACTCAGTGCGTAACCGTAGTCAAATTATTTAGTTCGTATTCATTTGTAAAGTAGTTATATTCAGATATTCGGTTCGGTACACAACTATTTACAATTCAGATTCAGAACATATCAGTTGTACACACACACACACACACACACATATATATATATAACATAATAGATTCAGATGCATATAATCCGAAACCCCATCTGCTACACACCATCTTCACTCATCCCAACACACCATTAAGGACATTCAATGCCCATCCATCCCTACACACCTCAAAGTGCTTATTTGACACGTTTACAATAACACAACTTAGTTGCTAGAACATAATACGTCAAAGCGCCAGAATCAGAACTATTCACATAATGGCTTAACCACTGATTTAGAGTAAATTATTTCCTTCTTCATAACATCCCAACCCATACGTATGCAGAGTACAGATATTCATAGTGTACTTATAGTTATAACATTCATGTGTCAGTTATAGAGCATCAGAGAGTTCTCAATCAACCAAGTTCAGATCATTCATACAATAGGGAAAAATCATTATCAGTCATAGACCACATTTACGGCCTCAAAAACGGGTTTCGGCCTACTTATACTATCAGACGGCTGTGTTCTTGCCCGTGTGGCTCACACGGCTTGGCACATGCCTATGCCTCCAGCCCATGTGGTTCTAACTTGTAAACAGAGAGTTACACAGCTTGGACACACGGCCGTGTCCTTACCCATATGACTTACACGGCCTGGGCACACCCCTGTATCTTATACTCGTGTGAACCCTGCACTACTTTGGCCACATACGGCCTGGACAAATGCCCGTATGGCCCCAATTCGATGAACAATGAGTTACACGACCGAACGCACAGCCTGTCACACACCTGTGTGACTCACATGACTTAGTCACACTCTCGTGTGCCTGGTCATGTGGCATCGACAACCACCATTTTCGTCGACCAAAACTTGCAAAAACTGAGGTTTCCGATACGCACATGAGACAATTTCGAGTAGTATCAACGTAGAAGAGTTTCGAAGCGGAAGATTAATGACGATTACTCGAGTTGATGTGATGAGATTTGCTACTTTCAATACCCTCACCTAATAGAGAAACCAAACAATTAACTATCAGAGATTCACACAACACACTCGAACAACCAATGCAGAGTATGTTATGAAGAACAAAAGGAAAAACCCGAAAATAAATGAATTGACAGTAAAACTTACTTAACAACCTTCCAACTGAGAAAGCTAAAGGCGTAACTTCAACTAATTTTGTAATCCTTAGGACAAACAAAGAAGAAAAGAAAAAGAACCGAAAAAGAAGAAAAAAATAAAGAAAAGAAAGAAGAAGAAGAACTAATGTTAATTAATTAATAACTTCCACTCAGTTTCCTAGCATTTAGCAAAAAATATTTTCCCCTACAAATACTATAGGATTCGAACTCGGAACCAGATAGAATACAGACAAATGCTTAACTAGTGAACCAGTAGGCTCATTCTTGTCACGATTTCACACCAAATTGAACTTAAGCGGGTAACGCGTGCTTATGGGTTGATTTCAACTAACCAAAAACTTTTAATGATGCAACTCGAACTCCAGACTTTAACTTAATCATAGAACATAGAACCACAAATACATAAATTAATTACTGCAGAATTTCACAATTAAACTCTTAAATTTTGGGGCGTTACATAATTTCATATGTATATGATTTTGCATTTTCATCCTGAACAGTGCCAAAGACATTCTTTAAAATCTTATTAACTAGTTGCAGTTTTATCTTCGAAATTTGAGTTTTACTTCCAAAACAAAGATATAAACCATCTAGGTTGCATAAGAGTGAATGTTGGGTGATTTTCAACGTATGTTACTAGTATACATAGTTTCTGTTGTTTATTAAATTGTTTGGACAAATTCCAACAATTCAAAGATTAAGTGTGTAATGCCCCAAAATTTAAATTTTTGTTTTTACGAATATCTGCCTTAGTGGTTAAGTGTTCTGGGTATGTGTGAGAGGTCCCAAGTTCAAGCCATGCCTTTGGCAAATTTTGAAATTTTTCTAAGTTAAGCCTCACTCTTGTTTAGTAAGCTTTTATTTAATTGTTTGCAAAACCATATTAGAATGGGCTAGCTGGTCTAGTGGTTAAGTGAAGTGTTGGTGCGTTGGAGGGCTGGAGTTCGATTCTCTACGATGGCAGTATTTTTGCTTAAAGTTCGGCCAGAGTTGTGCTGAACTGGGATTGTGAGTGGTGGATGTGTAGTGGGAGTTGAGAGAGAAAATTAAGGAATTGGTTTAGGGCAGGTAGTGGGATTTGAGTAAAATAGTTTCCAAAAAAAAAAAAAATTCACTCTGTAGGAAAAAACTGATCATCTTCTTCTCCACTTCTTCTTTTTCATTTTTTTTTTTGTTCTCCCTACTATTGCTGTTTCAGGTCTCGTTCTTCGGCACTATTTCGTACGTTATCGGTAAGTGTGGTAAGTACCGTTTTTTGTTTTGGGTTATGGATAGTGGTTAATGGGATTTGTTTTGTGTTTGGAAAAAGGTTAAAGGGTTGAAGTTATTCGATTAGTGTCGTGGTGGTAAAGAGACTTCATTGTTCGATCTAAGGTAATGGTTTTTCGTTCGGTAGATGAATACCCCGTTTTGGGTTTAGTTCAATTCGATTGTTTAAGTGATTAATGGAGTGAAATATTGATTAAGTTTAGGTTGGAGATTGCTTGGATTTGCTTTTATGTTAAAAACGATACAGGTGTGTACTCGATTAAGCAAAAACGAGGTTTCAGCGAAAACCAAAAACCTCACTGTTGACGCCACACGGGCGAGTGGTCGCCCGTGTGCCATAACACGGGCGTGTGATTGATGAGGCCAGGCCGTGCGCACAAGACACGACCGTGTGCGACACATGGGCTAGATTGACTTGGGTCGTGTGGTCCCACACGAGTAGTCCACACGGGCCAAGGCCAATCTGGGTGTGTGGGCCCACACGGACCAAGGCCAATCTGGACGTGTGGGCCCACATGGGTTGGCCACATAGGCGTGTGAGCCCATTTTCACTGAATTGATTACTAAGGTTGTACGGGTCGCCCAAGTCGACTGTGAACCTACTGTAGGGTCGGTAAGCATCACTTAGACCCTTAATTGTAGGAACGGACTGTTTGATTTATATATATTGAGCATGATGATAGTATACATGTATACTAAACTGGTTATATATACTGATATCATGAGATAGCATGTCATGATTTGTATGTTGCATTGCATGGGGTTGGTTTGATTATATTTGGAGGAAGTGTACTGAAAGGCTCTTAAGCCTAATATACTGGCAGCTCAGCTGCAAATTACTATTTTGTGCCGTATTCGGTACTACCTATAGTGTGGGGATGGGTGGGTTAATTTAATCCCCACATGGAGTGTAGGGTTGGACAGAGATGGTGTGTAGAGGCTGGTTGGGTAGGACTTTGTTACTGAATACTGCATGACTGCTACTGATACTGTGATGGGCTAAGGCCCTACTGCATATTTAATACGGTACTGAGATGTGCTAAGGCTCAAACCGTTACTGATACTGGAAGGGGCTTAGGTCTAAAACTGTATTTAACTGTGCACTGTGTCTATTATTGTTTATTTTCTGTGGGGTTATACACTGAGTTTACATAAACTCACCCCTTTTTGTTTAATGTGCACATGTAATCCCCAGACCTAGACGAATCGGTGTGGCAGAGTACTCGACGGTGACCACAGTTTTTGGACTTTACATTTTTTTATTTATGTTTTATGTTTTTATTATTATTAGGATGTAGTTTAAGGACTCTTGGGATTTTTGCTTAAGTTTTGTTTTTATTTATTTATTTTTTGGAATTATAACTGCTAGTTGTAGGAAGTTCGGTTTTCAAAAAGCTAACGTATTTTCTAAACTCATGATTACTTAAGCTATTTTTTTTTAAAGCTTCCGCAACGAGAAACGTTGTAAAGAAAATGTTTTAAATAAGTAAAACGGTTCCCTTTAGAACTAATAAGAGATAAAGATTTGTAATAACATGGAAATGATTTTATTGTAATAATTTAGTTTTCGAACACACTATCATGTGACATCGCTAGAGTCGGCCATAATGTCTAGGCCGGGTTTGGGGTGTTACATTTAGTGGTCTTTGAGCCAGGTTACAAAACTCGGCTGTGGATTATGGGTTTTAAATTTCGTCTTTGAAGAATTGATTTTCAAATGATTTGAAATGTTTCTATTGAGTATGTGGTACACCGAGTCTCCGGCACCGATCCTATAAGTATTCTGAAACTGATATATGCTTTAATTCAAAATGCTATGCTATTCTGAAACTGCTATGCTATGCTAAGGGTGGTAATGGCATGGGCCGTGGGCTAAGAGCACCGGGCAGAGGTGCTGCCCAGACTGAGGCGAGACAGCCGACTCTAGTATATGCTGCACGTCGCCCAGATGATGGAGATGCTTTGGACGTCATCACGGGTACGTTCCTTATTCATGATGTACCTTATATGTATTGATAGATATAGGATCCACTCACTCCTATATAGCATATACCGTGTTTAAAAACTTGGGGATATTGATTGAGAGCACTACGAGTGAGGTTACTGTACTGAGTCTATTGGGGCAGTCTATTAGGGTTAACAAGTTATTTAGAGACATCCCTTTAGAGGTTCAAGGGGAAACCTTTCTGGCTAATTTGATGGAGCTTCCATTTGGGGAGTTCGACTTAATATTGGAAATGGATTGGTTGGTTAAGCACCGTGCCAGTTTGGATTGTGCGACCAAGAGAGTTATTGAGAGCCGAGGAGGATAATGAGGTGGTGATGATAGGAGAACTCATAATTATTTGGCTAACGTGATCTGTGCACTGGTGACTAAAAAATTGGTTCGTATGGGATGTGAGGCGTACTTGGCCTATGTAAGTGTCTCGGATTCTAGGGATTTTGCAGTTAAGGATATCAGAACGGTAAAAGATTTTCTGGACGTCTTTACTAAGGAGCTACCGGGTTTACCTCCGGATCGTGAAGTGGAGTTTGGGATAGAGCTCCTTTCTAGTATAGCTCCGGTGTCCATCGCTCCCTATCGAATGGCACCGAAGAAGCTTACAAAGCTTAAGGCTCAGATTCAGGAGTTGTTAGACCGTGGGTTCATCCGCCCTAGTGTGTCTTCGTGGGGAGCACCGGTATTGTTTGTTAAGAAGAAGGATGGATCCATGAGGATGTGCATTGTCTACCATCAGGTGAATAAGTTGACCATTAAGAACAAATATCCACTTCAAAGGATAGATGATTTGTTTGACTAAATCTGAGGGGCGTCTGTGTTTTCCAAGATTGATCTGCGTTCTGAATATCATCAGCTGAGGGTTAAGGAAGCTGATGTATTTAAGACGATATTTAGGACTCGTTATGGACACTACGAATTCCTAGTGATGCCATTTGGACTAACGAATGCACCAGCGACTTTCATGGATCTAATGAACCGAGTATTTCAGCCTTATCTGGATTAGTTTGTAGTGGTGTTCATTGACGACATACTAGTTTATTCGAGGACTGAGGATGAGCATGACGAGCACCTTAGAACAGTTATTCAGACTTTGAGGGAAAAACAGCTCTATAATAATTTTAGCAAGTGTGAGTTCTGGTTGTGTGAAGTAACATTTCTGGGTCATGTGGTTTCTGCTGAGGGTATTCGTGTTGACCCTCGAAAGATTGAGGCTGTGTTGGACTGGAAGCAACTTAGAAATGTGTCTGAGATCCGCAGTTTTTTAGGGCTGGCGGGTTATTATCGGCGGTTTGTAGAAGGCTTCTCGTTGATTACTGCACCCTTAACTAAGCTGCTACGTAAGGGGGTACCGTTTAACTGGACTGACTAAGGCTCTTGTTCTAATATAGCTTGAAACTGGAAAGGAGTTCACAGTTTATAGTGATGGATAACATGTCGGTTTAGGATGTGTGTTGATACAAGATGGTAAGATGGTAGTATATGCGTCTTATCAGCTTAATACACATGAGGCAAACTATCCGACGCATGATTTGGAGCTGGCCACCGTGGTATTTATACTGAAAATCTAGAGGTATTATCTGTACGGTGAGAAGTGTATCATCTACACTGATCACAAAAGCCTTAAGTATCTCCTTACTCAGAAGGAGCTGAATCTTAGGCAGCATAGCTGGATCGAGCTACTTAAGGACTACGACTGCACCATTGAGTACCATCTTGGCAAGGCAATATGGTGGGCGATGCTTTGAGTTGTAGGGTTATGACTGATCTGAGGGCGATGTTTGCTCGCCTTAGTTTATTTGATGATGGTAGTCTGTTAACTGAGCTTCAGGTTAAACCGACATGGATTGAGCATATTAAGGGTAAGCAGTTGGAGGAAGAGTCTTTAGGTCTTCGGTTCCGACAGGTTGAGAGTGGTAGCACTACGGATATTGGACTGAATAGTGATGGGGTAATTTGCTTCCGTGGATGAATCTGTGTGCCAAATAATACTGATTTAAGGCAGTCTATAATGAGAGAGGCGCATAGTAGCACTTATGCTATGCTTCCAGGCTAAAATAAGATGTACCGAGACCTTCGTGAGTTATATTGGTGGCCAGGGTTGAAACGTGAGGTTACTGATTTTGTGGCGAGATGTCTGACGTGCTAGCAGGTTAAGGCTGAGCATCAGTTACCTTCGTGTTTGCTGCAACCAGTTAAGATTCCTCTATGGAAGTGGGAGCGTGTAACTATGAATTTTGTTAGTGGGTTGCCTCTAACACCCACTAAGAAGGATTTAGTATAGGTTATCGTGGATCGATTGACCAAGTCCGCTCACTTTATACTAGTTCGTATTGATTATTCTCTGCAGAAGCTGGCGAAGCTTTATATTTCTAAGATAGTGAGACTGCATGGGGTACCGATTTCGATCATCTCTAATAGGGATCCTCGTTTCACGTCTCCATTTTGGAGAAAGTTGCATGAGGCTTTGGGTTCAAGGTTGGACTTCAGTACTGCGTTCCATCCTCAGGCGATGGTCAATCTAAGAGGGTGATTCAGATACTAGAGGATATGTTGAGGAGCTGTATGATTGGTTTTCGAGGCAGTTGGGAGGACTATCTGCCGCTAGCCGAGTTCACCTATAATAACAGCTTCCAGTCGAGTATTCAGATGGCACCTTACGAGGCTTTGTATGGTCGTAAGTGCCGTACTCCATTGTGTTGGACTGAGCTGGGTAAACGTCGAGTATTGGGTCCTAAGTTGGTTTCCGAGTCTGAGGATAAGATTCTACTGGTTAGGGATCGTCTGAAGGCAGCTTTTGACAGGTAGAAGTCCTATGTTGATCTGAAAAGACGTGAGATTTAGTATTCTATGGGAGACTTCATGTTTTTGAAGGTCTCGCCATAGAAGAAGGTTCTAAGGTTTGGTCGCAAGGGCAAATTGAGCCCTAGGTTTATTGAACCTTACCGTATTCTAAAGTGAGTGGGACTGGTCGCTTATCAGTTGGAGTTGCCTCTAGAGCTAGACCGTATCACGATGTGTTTCACGTCTCTATGTTGAGGTGCTACCTCTCTGATCCTAGTCATATTGTCCCTGTTGAGGAGATTAAGGTTAGGCCAGACTTGACCTTTCAGGAAGAGCTTGTCCAGATTCTGGATCGTAACGTAAAGGTTCTGAGGAGGAAGTCTATCCCTTTAGTGAAGGTTCTATGGCGTAATCATAGTACTGAGGAGGCCACATGGGAGCCTGAGGATGCAATGCGTCAGCAGTATCCTCATCTATTCTGATCAGGTAAATTCCGAGGACGAAATTTTCTTTTAGGGGGTATAGTTGTAATGCCCCAAAATTTAAATTTTTGTTTTTGCGAATGTGTGACACAAGATGTGTATCTACCTTAGCGGTTAAGTGTTTTGGGTGTGTGTGTGAGGTCCCAAGTTCAAGCCATGCCTTTGGTAAATTTTGAAAATTTTCTAAGTTAAGCCTCACTTTTTTTCAGTAAGCTTTTTTTTAATTGTTTGCAAAACCATATCAGAATTGACCAGTTGATCTAGTGGTTAAGTGGAGTGTTGGTGTGTTGGAGGACTGGTGTTCGAATCTCTGCGATGGCAATAAGTAGTATTTTTGCTTAAAGTTCGGCCAGAGTTGTGCTAAACAGGAATTCTGAGTGGTGGATGTGTAGTGGGAGTTAGAGAGAGAAAATTAAGGGATTGAGATAGGGCAGGTAGTGGAATTTGAGTAAAATAGTTTCCCAAAAAAAAAATTCGTTCTACAGAAAAAAATTGATCATCTTCTTCTTTTTCGTTTTTGTTTTGTCTCCCTACTACCGCTGTTTCACGTCTCGTTCTTCGGTACTTTTCGTGCGTTATCGGTAAGTGTGGTAAGTACATTTTTCATTTTGGGTTATGGATAGTGGTTAATGGGATTCGTTTTGTGTTTGGAAAAGGTTAAAGGGATGAAGTTATTCGATCAGTGCCGTGGTGGTAAAGAGACTTCGTTGTTCGATCTAAGGTAATGGTTTTTCATTCGGTAGATGAATACCCCGTTTCGGGTTTAGTTCAATTCGATTATTTAAGTGATTAATAGAGTGAAATATTGATCAATTTTAGGTTGGGGATTTCTTGGAGTTTCTTTTATGTCGAAAACGATACAGGTGTGTACCCAATTACATAGAAAACGAGGTTTCTGCGAAAGCCGAAAACATCACTGTCGACGTTATACGGGCGTGTGGTCGCCTTTGTTGTAGGCTGTGTGCCATAACACAGGCGTGTGATCTACGAGGCCAGGCCGTGTGCACAAGACTTGGCTGTGTGATGGCCAGGTAGGCCGTGTGCGACACACGGGTAGTTCAAATGGGACAAGGCCAATCTGGGTGTGTGGGCCCACACGGGCAGGCCACATGGGCGTGTGAGCCCATTTTCACTGAATTGATTGCTAAGGTTGCACGGGTTGCCCAAGTCGACTGTAAACCGACTGTAGGGTCGGTAAGCATCACTTAGACCCCTAATTGTGGGAACTAATTGTTTGATTTATATATATTGAGCATGATGATAGTATGTATGTATACTGAACTGATTATATGTATTGATATCATGAGATAGCATGTCATGATTTGTATGTTGCATTGCATGGGGTTGGGTTGATTATATTTGGAGGAAGTGTACTGAAAGGCTCTTAAGCCTAGTATACTGGCAGCTCAGTTGCAAATTATTGTTTTGTGCCGCACTCGGTACTACCTGTAGTGTAGGGATGAGTGGGTTAATTTAATCCCCACATGTAGTGTAGGGTTGGACGGAGATGGTGTGTAGAGGCTGGTTGGGTAGGACTTTGTTACTAAATACTGCATGACTGCTACTGATACTATGATGTGCTAAGGCCCTACTGCATATTTGATACGCAACTGAGATGTGCTAAGGCCCAAACCGCTACTGATACTGGAAGGGGCTTAGGCCCAAAACTGTATTTGACTGTGCACTATGTCTACTATTGTTTGTTTTCTGTGGGATTATACATTGAGTTTACGTAAACTCACCCCTTTTTGTTTAATGTGCAGAGATAATCCCCAGACCTAGACGGATCGGTGCGGCGGAGTACTCGACGGTTACCATAGTTTTTGGACTTTACGTTTATTTATTTATTTATGTTTTATGGTTTTATTATTATTGGGATATAGTTTGAGGACTCTTGGGACTTTTGCTTAAATTTTGTTTTTATTTATTTTTTTGTGGAATTATAACTGCTAGTTGTAGGAAGTTCGGTTTTCAAAAAAGCTAACGTATTTTCTAAACTCACGATTACTTAAACTGCTTATTTTTAAAAGCTTCCGCAACAAGAAATGGTGTAAAGCAAATGTTTTAAATAAGTAAAACGATTCCCTTTAGAACTAATAAGAGATAAAGATAGGTAATAACATGGAAATGATTTTATTATAATAATTTAGTTTTCGAACACACTATCATGTGACATCGCCAGATTCGACCATAATGTCTAGGCCGAGTGTAGGGTGTTACAAAGTGATTAAAAGTTATGTGTTGGCATTCCAAGGCTGAAGTTGTGGCAATGACATTCCTTACTTCAATTTGTGAATTTGAAGAAACCTTTAAACATTTTAAACATTTTTAGGAAAAAATATTTAGGTATATTAATATGTAATTTAGTTAAAATTAGTAGAAATAAATATAAAATATTATGTAATTTAGTTTTTTTTCTATAAGTTAATATTTTTTTAATATCTTCTCCACAAGTTAATATAACTTTAATTAAATTATTTAAAATAATTAATTTTTTAAATTATAAACAAACAATTTTTTTCTTTTATAAATTTTAATCATTTTGTTTTTTTCGTAAGTTAATATTTTTTATTTTTGTGCAACCAATTTTTAAAAAAATAGTAATTTTTATACAATTTTTCTATGTTATTGACACATAATTTTGGTAATTATTTTACCCTGAATCCCGAACTCAGAATCCTGAACCCTAAACTTAAGCCTTAAACCCCGAATCCCAAGGTTCAAGGTTTGGGTTCGGGATTTAAAGTTAGGGTTCAGGTTTGGGTTTTGGGTTTGGGGTTCAATGTTTGGAGTTTGAGTTTAAGGTTCAGGGGTTTGGAGTTATAGGTTAAGAGTCCGGGGTTCAGGATTCGAGTTCATGGTTCATGGTTCAAGGGTTCGGGGTTACAAGTTTAGTGTTTGAGTTTAGGGTTTGAGGTTTTAAGTTTAAGGTTCAAGATTCTAGATTTAGGGTTTAAGGTTTGAGGTTTAGGATAAAAAAAATATCACAATTATATGTCAATGACATAGAAAAAATTGTTGAAATATCATTAAATAATTGGAAATGGATAACGAATAATGTGGTGGGAAGTGTCTATAAAATAACTTCTCTATAGATGAGTGTATAATAATAATTTCATGTCTTTAAAATTTGATGATGTGGCAAAATTTTATTGGTGCCTAAAAAATTAGTTTTTAAGATTATCCTAATGTAAGTTATTCCCTTAAAAAAGTTCGACGTAAAAAAAGTTATTACTATAAAACTTTAAACCTCTTAATTATCACTTAATTAATATTAGAGATATATATCATTTAAAATTTAAGTTTAATTTATAAATAATATCTAGCAGTTAGGCATATTCAATCAGATAACATTTAAGAAAAAATACTTATAAAAAATGAATATTGTTAGTATTAATAAGTTATAATTATATAAAAAATAATAGAGCATTAAAACAATAATTATTCGAACAAAAATAACACAAGATTAAATATCATGATGTAATATAATATTACGTTATTATTAATTTTAATTTTTTTGTAAGTTGTTTATAATGTGCAAAGCATGTACTCAAAGTTGTTTTTTTTATCAATCTATTATTTGTTAAATACATGTAAAAATTGTTTTGTGGGTTTGAAACTTGTACATGTAATAATTTTTATTCAACAAATTGCACATATGAAACTTGTACAATAATAATCTTCTATTCAATTTTAAATGTTTGAAGTTAATATCCATGGAATTCCATTTTTTAAAATAATTTTTCATTATTTCAATTTAGAAGTTATATTTTTAATATTTATTTTATTTTATGTTAGGAATGTTTGATTAATAAATAAATGGTAAGTATTTGATACTCAGATAGTATACTTTTTTTCCGTAATTTTAAAAATTTGATATCTCTTTTTTTAAAATATTTATTTTTTAATATTTTACTATACTCATTAATTTTTTAATTTAATTTCCATCACCTAATAAATGCTAATAACTTTATTTCAGATGTATTTTGACTAGATAGATAATCTATTTAAAAATAGTATATAATTATGTTAAATAAGTTTTTTTATAAAAATATAATATACATAAAATATAATAATTATTTTTCATATTTTTATATCTAGATTAAATTACATTAGTAGTCACTGAACTATGATTTTTTGGCTATCAAATTATAAAAACTTACAAAATAATCACTCAACTATTAGTAAACTTTTTTGGTCATCCAATTATCTTGAATTTTGAGGTAAGTAACAAAAAAGAAGAAGACAAATTTGAATAGTTGAATGACAATTTTATAACATTTCATAAATATATGATTCAAAAAAAAAAAAAAAATTAAATGACTACTTTATAACATTTTATAATTAAGTGATAAAAAAATTACCTTAAATACATAAGAATAGACATCTTCATAATCAATTTTTTATATTACATATGTATAAAATTCTTTATATGTAAATGATTTTTGTTTCAATATAACTTTTATTTGTTTGAAAAGAAAACAAATGTATATGAATCAATTCATTAATAATTTTATACCTACACATTATATTGATTGTTTGCATCAAATTTTAGTGTTCAGCAAATAAATTTATATAAACATTTTAGTGAATATCTAATAATATTAGTATTAAAGTATATAAAATGAAATTGCTTTAAAAAAAAACAAATGCAACCAAACAAGACTGCATTAATGACAAATACTATATAATCTTCCACACATCCCCTAAACACCTTTATTGTCATCTTGAAACAAGAAGAGACAAATCCCACATCATTTTATATTTTATATTTTTTTTACTTAGAGTTTAAAAATTTTATTTATAATGTAACAAATGTTAACTTTTTGTAAAAATTTTATACTATAGTGTAACCTTTAATTTTATGTTGTTAGTTAAAAGAGGAAGAAATCTCACATTGTTTAGGAACAAGAAATCTCACATATTTCATATCTACATTGCTTAAAAAATAAATGAAAATGAGACTTTGGGTCTATATAAAGGCTTATTTTATAAATTTTATTTTCATATTAATTGGTGGCACCAAAAATTTTTAAAAATGTAACACCCCAAACCCGGCCTAGAAGTTAAGCCCAAATCTGGCGTGTCACATGGAATTTTTTTTTTTTTCAAACCATCTCTGAGATTGTTAAAAACTTGTTTGAGAATTACAGCCTCTTTGTTAAAACTCAAAACACTTAAGCAATTGTTATCTACTTGAAAACGTAATTATCTTTAAAAATCTTTTTGGTTGTGAAAACATATTTGAAATAAACAATTTACGAAAATGGGACATTTGGGAATAGAGTTGCAGAAGCATTTTGAAAGAAAATTCGAGGCCTTATTACAACATTTAACCCAAAATAGTAAAGTAATAAAATAAACGAGAAAGAAGTCTAAAGTCCAAATAAACCATTTCTGAAGTATGGCCTCCACCGAGTCATCCATGGCCCAAGTCCACGTCACTGAGCATTACCTGAAAAGGTTAAGAGAAAGGAGGGTGAGTTACAAGAACTCAGTGTGTAATCTCCTTGCCGTTATCCATTGGGTCGTAATCCAATTAACAATATTTTGGGCCTAGCCCATTTTCAATAATAATAATAATGTATCAATTATAACATGAATATGAAATGCAATTCCCAAACCAAGCCTAGTATTTCCATCCGCTACACACCACCCGTACCAACCAACACACCTGTGGGGAGCTTTAGTCACCCACCCCACCAACACACCAAACTGGGCATTAAGCCATATATCAAACTGGGCATAAAGCCATATATCAAACTAGGCATAAAGCCATATTTCAAATCGATGAGTGAAAATCAAATCGGTGAGTCCACAGTCATCTCAGGTGACTCGTGCGACCCTAAAAATCAAATCGATGAGTGAAAATCAAATCGGTGAGTCCACAGTCATCTTGGGTGACTCGTGCGACCCTAAAAATCAAATTGATGAGTGAAAATCAAATCGGTGAGTCCACAGTCATCTCGGGTGACTCGTGCGACCCTAAAAATCAAATCGGTGAGTCCACAGTCATCTCGGGTGACTCGTGCGACCCTAAAAATCAAATCGATGAGTGAAAATCAAATCGGTGAGTCCACAGTCATCTTGGGTGACTCATGCGACCCTAAAAATCAAATCGATGAGTGAAAATCAAATTGGTGAGTCCACAGTCATCTCGGGTGACTCGTGCGACCCTAAAAATCAAATCGGTGAGTAAAAATCAAATCGGTGAGTCCACAGTTATCTTGGGTGACTCGTGCGACCCTAAAAATCAAATCGATGAGTGAAAATCAAATCGGTGAGTCCACAGTCATCTCGGGTGACTCGTGCAACCCTAAAAATCAAATCGGTGAGTCCACAGTCATCTCAGGTGACTCGTGTGACCCTAAAAATCAAATCGATGAATCCACAGTCGTCTCGGGCGACTCGTGCGACCTTAACAAATCAATCACTTCCTCCAATTACATATCCCAACCCATGCAGTATGTCATGTATGCAAAGCACATTTCATAATGATGTATGAAATAAATTACCGTCATAACCAGATAAACAGAATACACACACAGTCGTGCTAATCAACCCATAGGGGTATAACGGTAATTTTACCCACTAAGGGTAATTCAGTAATTTCTTAACCTAGGGGTATTTCGGTAATTTCGCAACCCAGGGGTATTTCAGTAACTTACCCTCCAAGGGTATTTCAGTAATTTTACAACCCAAGGGTATTTCGGTAATTTACCCTCCAAGGGTATTTCAGTAATTTTGCAACCCAAGGGTATTTCGGTAATTTACCCTCCAAGGGTATTTCGGTAATTTTGCAACCCAAGGGTATTTCGGTAATTTACCCTCCAAGGGTATTTCGGTAATTTCGCAACCCAAGGGTATCTCGGTAATTTACCCTCTAAGGGTATTTCGGTAATTTCGCAACCCAAGGGTATTTCGGTAATTTACCCTCTAAGGGTATTTCGGTAATTTCGCAACTCCAGACTTAACTACTAATTTGGGGCATAAAAATTGAAACTGTCCATCTGCGTCATACTGACTAAATTGATTATAACTCGAGTTAGGAAACTCCAAATTTAGATCCATAAAATTTTCTTGAAACTAGATTCATATATCTTCTCACTGTAAATTTTCCAGAATTTTTGGCCTAGTACAGTTTATTCCTTAAAGTTTCCCTTGTTTCACTGTATGACAGTTCTGCCATCTCTTTACAAAATCTCAGATATCTAATTATACAGAACTCAAATAATGTATTCGTTTGCTCCAAGTAAAAATAGACTCACTAAGGATTATAAGAATATAAACCACATTCCATAATTATTCTTTTACAATTTATGATGATTTTTCCAAGTTAGAACAGGAGATCACGTAATCATTCTGAACCAGTCTTACAAAAATTTAAATATCTCAAAATATACAAATCCTTTGCTTGCTCTGTTTCTTTTATAAGAAAATAGACTCAATTATCTTTCAATCCATATCCCCTTCACTTTCTAATCCAATTTCCACTATTTTCGGTGATTTTTCAAAATCACGCCACTACTGTTAACCAAAATTGTTTCATTACAAAATATGGTTACCACTACGAACATAAGCACACCCGAGTGGTCACAGATGCCGGTTTCCAGATTTTTGGTCTTTTGACCGAATCACAGAACATTTCATGTAAATATTCAGAGAGATATGAGATTACACATCATTTCAAACATATATTTGGAAAGGGTATGAGATTACACACCTTATTCGGAATCTGTAACACGATGCTCTTCGGCACCAAAAATCCGAGTCACTTCTTACGAGGGATAGGTGATCAGGCGATTTGATTCCTTAACGATGATGAATCCGTTTTTCACCGATTGACTTATGGAGAAAATAGTAGAAGCACGATGAAGAATAATAGAAGTTTTGATTATGGAGAACACAAAAGCGAACAAGTGAAGGGAGAATAGAAAAGAATGTGCAAAAGAGAATAGAAGAAAACATGAAATGAAGAACCCGAAATGTCTAAGGATAAAGCTTAAAATGTCAAAAATGCTAAGAACACAAGAGAATTTCGGTTTTTCTTCTTTTGCTACCCATCAAATGCCCAATTTCATGCCAAAATAACCCTTAGCCGAATTTCACCTATCACAAACCCCCACATTCGACCAACTAACACCACTCCCCACCAATCCCTTGATTCTCTCCCATTTTTGCTCCATGTTTTTCTCCACGTTTTGCTCCATTTGTCCCCACTCCACCTCTTCTCTTCTTTGAGCAAAAATAGAACTGTCTTTTTGCTTATCATGAGATTCGAACCCTTGCTCCCTTCAATAGCTCAACACGTCACTTGCCACCAAGCCACAAGCTCCCTTGTGTCTCCTAAATGCACCCACTTATTCTTAAGTGCTACTTCCATCACTCCTTTCCACTAAAAGGCCAAAAATGAAAATTCTTGCTATGGCCTAACTCGAACCCGAGACTTCATAGAAACCCCATAACTTTCCAAAGTCACCTTCCTAATAAGTCCAAATTGTAATAATTCCGTTCTCATATTCTCAAAAATTTTAAAACGCTTCTATGCTCAAGATCCAATGGGCCCAATTCTACTAGGCCCAATTCTACTAGGCCCAATTTCGGGTCGTTACAAAAAAAATAGTGCTACCACTTTGGTTCTATATAAAGACCCATTCTTATAAAATTTCAAAAAAAGAGAGAGCCTATTTTTGTAATTTTTTTAAAAAAATGGCCTTTTTTTTAGAAATTTAGTTGTTGGAACATGAGCAAAAGAGTGTTGACCTAGAAGCACTTTAGTAAAATGCACTGATCTGGACGTATTTTACAAGTCAAAGGAAAAAAAACGTTGAGCTGGACACACTTTTTTGACTTTCTTCTAAAAATGACGTCAACTCAGCATATTTTAATAAAATCGGGCCATTTCCATTATTTTTGAAAAAAGCGGCCCATTTTCGTAATTTTTTTTTTGAAAATAGGCATTTTCTGGTCAATTGGTCTATTAATTTAGTGTGAATATTTTGCGACATAATTGGTGCATGTTGTTTTACCATTGTTTTCAATTTAATATTATAATTTACCTTTTTATATACTTCTAAATTTGTATATTATTTACAATGGCATTGGAGATATTGAAGATTATGAAGTAATATAGTATTATGATATTATTTTAAATTTTTTATAAGTTGTTTATACTATGTGAGACAAACACTCTTAAAATTGTTTTTTATCTATCTGTTATTT
Organism: Gossypium australe; assembly: GCA_005393395.2. Classification (NCBI taxonomy): domain Eukaryota; kingdom Viridiplantae; phylum Streptophyta; class Magnoliopsida; order Malvales; family Malvaceae; genus Gossypium; species Gossypium australe. The sequence continues at coordinate 26,668,125 of CM016614.1, read as the reverse complement.
GTTTGATTAAAGTGAAAAATGTTTTGTGGGTTTACTTTGAAAAGGAAGTCAAACTTTATAATTAATTTTTAATCATCATTATTAAGGAAAATTATTTGGTACACTACTAGTAGAGTTTTTAAACTCCACAAGTAAGGTCAGGGGTTGACAAGTGTGAGTATGGGAAAATATTAAAAAATAAATATTTTAAAAAAAGACACATGTTAATTTGTTGAGACTGCTTTTAGAATTTAAAAAATACACTGCCAGTATACCAAATATTCACCCTATCATTAAATGTATTTAATAATTTAATCTAAATATTTTTCACATTTATCGTGAACTAATACTATGTGGATATTACTTTACCTTTTTCTTCCAATTTAATATTATAATCTACTTTCTTAAAATTCATATTTTATCTAACTTTTTACTAATTTACTATTGGTTGTTTTCCAAATATTTTTTACTTTTTTAAATTTAATATTATAATTTATTTTCTTAAAATTCATATTTTATCTATTTATTTATTAATTTACTATTGGTTGTTTCCCAAATATTTTTTTGAGTTTCTAAACAATTATATTATCTAATGAATTAAAAATAAAAACATAAAATCACATGCAATAATTGTCATATTGAAAACTAGTTGTACAAAACTAACCTTTTTAAACTTAAATTAGACAAAAAGTTTATTTGAAAAGCTATCTAATTTGATTTGAATGTAACTATTTATTTTATAATTACCCTGGCGATTACTCTAATGCTAACAACAACTCAATTTAGTGAGACCCACTAATTACAATGCTTATATAAAAAATATTATAAATGTGTATTTAAAGTAAAATTACAGATACATAGACGTAATCACTACACTAAGGGCACTAGATCCCAACAACATGTCTCTATTACTATAGATGTCGGCATTCTATTTGACTTGTTGCTATACCACAGAGGCTAAGTATCGATACTAAGGCCTTTGGAGTTGAAAATTGACCTAGAAACACTATAAAACATCCTCAAACATCATTGAATCTAACCATTGAGTTTCTAATTACTTAAAAACATTATTAAGGACATTAAAACTCAAACTCATCTTATAAGCATCAATAGACCATATAGCATGTAACACCCCATTACCCGACCCGATCACCGAGTTCGACCTAAAAGGTACCACATTCAAAAACACCATTATATATTCAAAAACAAGTAAATCATGTGTATTAAACAATACACAATCATTTTCGGGTCTTATACGAGCTTACAAAAGCTCTTTTACTAACTCGGGGTCAAAATAGAACCAAATTGTAAAGATTTCAAAGTTTTGGACTGACATCGTAGCTTTGGGGTTTCTTTTTGTGACATAACTCTTTGACATGGGCTTATTGTGGCCTCAAGTATATGCTGTCGCAATGTGACTCCTTGGTTGCTCCTCGTTGTGACGTTGGGGGTATGACGTCGTAACGTGACTCACTACTTCCAAAAGAATCAATTTGAAATAAGTTAAAAAGATCTGTAATAACATTTAACATTTCATTCACAACGAAACAACAACATTCCAATTGCATTCAAGCCAAAATATGCCAAAATAATACTTCAAAATAACCTTAAGCAACCAAGTTCTAAATTTGACCATTTACTATACAAATCCAATTTAATCCTAGGTAAATGCCATTTACAATCGAAAAGGCACTTTAGAAACTTTGATGAGTTGGTGAATCATTTCTTGGATGATGAATCTATTTCTCGATTTCCCGATGATCATCTACACCTGCGCACAAAGAAAACAAACTATATGCTAAGTAATTGGGCTCAATGGTACATTTATAATTTAAGGCATATGCAACATAAACATTAGCAATATGTTTCAAGATAATACATGTATATATGCATATAAAATCTAACCAATTCATATCTTAGGTATCAACTTTTCCATCATCAATAGAAATACTTTAGTATGCTTATATCAAATACCAAAACAACCTATCCACATTACATGTAAGGCCAAATTCAACTTACTTACCAACAGCTAACTAATCACTACATACCAATTCAATATTAGCCATGAGTCAAGCATTCATTTATGATTCTTTACAACATACCATTAAGTTATACCATTCATGTACAATGACACACAATTTACTTTGCTAACATACTATTCAACTCGTTTCTGGAGTCTATTGACTCATTTGCTTTTGTTTTCCCCCCAGGGCTCGATTTCAATTAATTTACATAATCATCAACATCTTTCCCTCCATCTCAATTCACATATATACTTATTTGGTTCATTAGCATCATATATCACCATATTCACATAATTTACCAAATTTACAATTTGCAACCCTTATTAACTTGAGTTGAACTCGGACAGATACTCAGATCATCCAACCAACACACCAAAATGGCACCAAAGTGTATCATTGGATAAACCAAAGTAGGTAACTGTCGTAACATGAGTACTAGTTTACAAAATGCATCCTGGCGTACAAAGCGCATACTAGTACACAAAGTGCATCATGATGTACGAAGCGCATATCTGGCACATGAGGTGCATCTTGGCACATAAGTGCATAATACTGTATACAAACCAATCCTATGACATGCCAACTATATCCAACACAACCTGAGCAACTAATAGGGTACCATTTCAATTAATTCACTATTTAGTACAAATTTCATTTATCAAACATATTCAATATCAGAACCCAATATATTAATATATCACATATAATTCATGTAGATTAATACATTTTTATCCAATCTCATATCACATATCATATTTTGAACATTTCATGCTATATTACATTTTATTTATTTTAATCCTCTATTTTGGCAATCACAATCAAGCTCAATTCAATAGCTCATATTATTGCTAGGTACTCACCTTGATATTTATAAATGCAGCTAACATGAAGATGCAATCAATTAATATGACCCTAAATCATAAATGTACAAACCGTAGTCCTGCATCACTTGTCGACAACTCTTGCTTTTCCTTTCCCTGTCGAAGATTCTTATAACAACCCGAATTTTAGTGGTGTCAGAAATAGGGATTCCAGAACCCCTTTCTCCAATTATCGAGTTCATAAATATTATTAACGAATATTTATGATTTAATTATAGTATTATATTTAATTGTGAGAAAAATTCGATTCGATTCAAAAAATCGAAAAAAGGCTCAACTTTCAAGTTAATCAAATCAAGTTATTCGAATTATTCGAGTCAACTCGAATAAGAAATTTTAGATTTCGAGTTTGAGTCAAGTTGAAATTTTACAATTTGAATAATTTGAATAACAAATTAGTATAAATACCATTTTTGATGTGATCCGGCTCGGGAATGTTGAGTCATTTCACTTGTTTGCCCGATCGTCAACGAGGAGAATGTTCGCAATGTCGAAAAAGGATATTTTTGGTTAAGGGTAGCAGAAGTCTAGCAAAAGGGTTTAAAATGAAGATGAGTTTATAGAATTAAGTAGGCTCGATTTTAACAAGGAAAGAAACGATAGATAATTTGGGTAAGTGGTGGCAATGGAAATTGGGACTTAAGCGTCAAGAACGATTCGATACTATAGCGAGTATCGCCCCGAGACTTATATGGCTTAAGGTGAAAGATAAAAATAGGTTGATGGAGATGGAAAATGAACTTAACTCGAAGAACGATTCAACACTATAAAAGAGTGTCATCTTATTCTTATACAGTTAAGGTGGTTGGATGAAAAGATAGAAAGGTGAACGCCACACCGGCTAAGGTGATAAGTTCAAAAACAAGTGGAAGTCGCCATTAACAAAGCCAAATAATTCAATCGAAACTTGTACGAAATAAGAGAGGAGGTAAACTCATGATAAACCATAATTTACACATATTTTAACCCCATGCTTGGCTTAATTTTGGATGAGTTTCCATTGAATTTGATGAATTCGATGCTCCTAATCTCTTAATTTCATGTTTTATACTCAAAAGAGCGTAGGAAATCGAAAAGAATGAGAAACGGGCCAAAAAGGGACAAAATGGGCCTACACGGCTTGGACCACTGCACACGGACGGACTGCAAGGCCATGTGTGGCAAGCCGGATCGAACACGACCTGGGCTATCGACCACGGACGTGTCACACGGGCCTGTCCCTACCGACCCTAGGATGAATTCTATTCAGATTAGGATACTTGTAGGCCAAGTAAGGCATCTCGAAAGCCTATATAAACACCCTAGGGGGAAACCTAAAGGGGAGTTCGACAGGACGTTGAATAGATGCCGAGTAGAATGAGAAAATACTCCAAGACAGTCGTCGGGAAAACTTAGGAGAAGGATCTCCATCAAGACTGAGGATCTCCCATCAAGTTCTTTAGAAGTTTTTGGGTTTTCTTATGTTTTGTTGTTTTTCCTCTTTTATGATGTTTCCCTCTTTTAGCATAAACTAAATCCCTCAAATACCTAAGGGGATGAAACCTAAGACAGACCTTATTATTATTTGATTTATGAGATAAATACTTGTACTTATTCTTAATTGTGAGTTCTTATTCTTGTTTTGATAATTCAGGAAAGTCGAATGTGCTTATTCAGTGGAGCAAAAGTCCCTGTTTAAGAGTAGGTCAACACAATTAAGCGGAGTTGATTGCAACCCTAGAAATAGGGCGATGAAAATCTGTCGGATTAGGGTCAAACCTAATAAGGGAATTCATAGATCGAGTTAATGCGACAATAGGGGTTTTAATTAGAAATAGATTTCAATTAATCAACCTAGAGTCAATTGTTAGTAGCCTCGAAAGAGGTATTAATATAATTTAGGGACTTCTACGGATTAAGCCAAGTGAATAAATCGCATGAATCAAAAGTAATAAGTGAAGTCTAGGTGGATTCTTCCTTAGGTATTGCCTATCTCATATAAGTTGTCCAAAAGTATTTTCCCAACTTACTCTCTGTCGCGTTCATAGTTAGTTAAATTAGTTAGTTAATTTTAGATTAATAAATCCCCTTAATTATTAGGCTAGATAATAAAAAGATAGTTAATTCTAGTACTCTTGGTCCTTGAGGATACGATATTCCGGACTCACCACAGTTATACTACTGTTCGATAGGTGCGCTTGCCTTTGTCAAAATAATAGTTAGTTTCGAGCTCCATCAAGTTTTTGGCACCGTTACCGGGGACTAATATATTAGGAAAACTAAATTTTTATTACTTTAGCCATTCTTACTTTTAATTGTAATTTTTTTATTATTTTTAGTTCACTAACTTTTCCTTTTCTTTGCTTCTGGCAGGTAATTCTAGTTTATGACTAGAAGGAACCCGTCAGGACCCTTGGTTTTTTACAGTGATATAAAATGTACAGTTCGTAGAAATCGAAGAGAAATAAGGTGAAGCTTACAATACATAGAAGAAGAGCAAGGGGATGAAACCAATACTATCGAATAGATGGCTAATAATAATCCGCTACCTCCTATGGTTGCTGCAAATCCGGTAAATCAAAATCCTACTCCTCGTACTATGTATGATTATGCTAAACTTAATTTAACAGGATCTGAGTCAAGTATTGTTAGACCTGCTATCGCTGCAAATAATTTTGAAGTGAAACCTAACACTATTCAGATGATTCAATAGTTTGTTCAGTTTGATGGTTTGCAGGATGAGGATCCCAACAATCACTTAACAAATTTCCTAGAATTATGCGATACCTTCAAAATCAATGGTGTTTCTGATGATTCCATTCACCTTCAGTTGTTTCCCTTTTCATTGAGGAACAAAGCTAAACAGTGGTTGAACTCATTACCACGAGGATCAATCACTACATGGGAACAAATGACCGAAAAATTTTTGTTAAAATATTTTTCACCGGCTAAAACGGCTAAGTTGAGGAATGATATCTCTTCTTTTGTGCAGATGGATCTAGAGACACTTTACGATGCATGGGAGAGATACAAGGATTTACTAAGAAGGTGCCCTCACCATGGGTTACCCTTGTGGCTATAGGTTCAAACCTTTTACAACAGTGTGAACCCCTCAACTAGGCAGTTGATTGATTCAGCCGCCGGTGGAACCCTAAATAACAAAACCCCTGAAGCGTCTTATGAGTTTATAGAGGAGATGTCACCGAATAACTATCAGTGGCAAGTTACAAGGACAAGGCCAACAAAAGCTGCCAGTGTTTTCAACCTCGACGCAGTGACCATGCTATCAAATTAGGTGGAGCTTTTAAATAAAAAGATCGATGGTTTGTATGGTTATTCGCAGGTACATCCAGTTATGCAGTACGATACGAATAGAGGAGGGACGAACAACACAGAATATCCACCCTACAACCATGGCATAGAAAGTGAACAGATGAATTATATGGGTAACAATTCTAGACCTTAAAATAACCCTTATAGTAACACTTATAATCCAGGTTGGAGGAACCACCCCAACTTCTTATGGGGTGGCCAAGGAAATCAGAGACAACAACCCCCTCCAGACTTTCAACAGCAACCTTACCCACAAGATAAAAAGCTGAACCTTGAGGATATGCTGGCAAAGTTTATTTCAGCATCAGAAACTCATTTTCAAAATACCGAAACGACGTTGAATAATCAGCAAACATTAATTTAAGGGCTTAAAAATCAACTAGGACAGTTGACCAAGTTAGTTTCCAAAAGGCAACCAGGTCGTTTACCTAATAATATCGACCCTAACCCACAAGAGCAAGTGCAGGCAGTAACATTAAGGAATGGAAAGGTATTGGTTGAAGCAGAAAAGAAGATGCCACAAGAAACTAATAAGGAAAAAGGTGAGGAAGTCGAGAATGTAACACCAGTACGTGAAGAATATAAACCACCGATCCCATATCCGGCAAAGTTGAAGAAAGACCGCTTAGACGCACAATACGGTAAATTTCTTAAACTTTTTAAATAGTTACATATTAACTTACCTTTTGTTGAAGCTATTTCGCAGATGTCGACATACGCAAAATTCCTAAAAGAGCTTCTAACAAATAAAAAGGAAGTTTGAAGAGATATCAACCGTGGAACTTAATAAGGAATGTTCAACTATTCTCCAAAATAAGCTACCAACCAAATTGAAAGATCCAGGAAGTTTCACTATTCCCTGTTTAATTGGTAGTTTAAACATTGAGAAAGCACTAGCTGATTTAGGTGCCAGTATTAACTTAATGCCTTATAAAATGTTCAAGCAGCTTGGTCTTGGAGAACCAAAACCCACTAGGATGAGTATTCAATTAGCTGACAGATCTATTAAATATCCTAGGAGAATTATTGAAGATGTTCTGGTAAAAGTTGAGAAATTTATATTCCCTATTGATTTTTTTGTGCTTGACATGGATGAGGACGTTGAGGTGCCTTTAATTTTGGGACGCCCCTTTTTAGCTACTGCTAGGGCTGTTATTGATGTAGGTGATGGTAAACTTGCTCTAAGGGTAGGCGACGAGGAAATTATTTTTCAAATTTACGATGCTATGCGATATTCTAGAGAGCAAGGTGATTCCTGTTATTTTATTGATGCCATTGATCATTTTATTCAAGATTCTTTGCAGGAAATCATACATGACGACGCGCTGGAACTATGTCTTACCCAAGGTTAGGGGGCAGACGATAATACCAATGAGTTAAATTCTAATACATCTTTCCCTAGACAAAAGAAAGACGAAGGCATTGAAATAAACGACGAACTAAAACAAAAACCCTCTATTGAAGAACCACCTAAATTGAAATTAAAACAGTTACAAAATCACTTAGAATACGCATTCCTCGGAGATAACTTTACACTACCAGTAATCATCTCTTCAGAACTGGAACCCAAAGAGAAAAGTGAGTTGCTGCAGGTAATAAAGGAGCATAAAAGAGCCATAGCTTGGAAAATTTCTGACATTAAAGGGATAAGTCCATCGTTTTGCACCCACAAAATTTTAATGGAAGATGAATATAAACCATGTGTGCAACCTCAAAGACGATTGAATCCCAACATGAAAGAAGTTGTTAAAGCTGAGGTAATTAAACTTCTAGATGCTGGAGTTATTTATCCTATTTCTGACAGTACTTGGGTGAGTCCTGTGCAGGTTGTTCCAAAGAAAGGAGGCATGACTGTTGTAGCTAACGAAAAGAATGAATTGATTCCTACAAGAACAGTCACAGGTTAGAGAGTCTGTATTGACTATAGGAAGTTGAACGATGCCACGAGAAAATATCACTTCCCTTTACCCTTTATTGATCAGATGTTAGAAAGATTATCTGGGCATATGTGCTACTGCTTCCTAGACGAACTTTCTGGCTACTTCCAAATCCCAATAGCCCTTGAGGATCAAGAAAAGACAACATTTACATGTCCATACGGTACGTTTGCTTATCGTAGAATGCCTTTTGGATTATGTAATGCTCCTACTACTTTTCAGCGCTGCATGCTAGCCATCTTTGATGAACTCGTGGAAGATATTATAGAGGTATTTATGGATGACTTTTCGTTATTTGGTAATTCTTTCCATCTTTGCCTTAAAAATTTAAAAAGAGTTCTAATGAGATGTGAGGAAACGAACCTTGTGCTTAATGGGGAAAAGTGTCACTTTTTGGTTCGAGAAGGGATTGTGCTAGGCCACAAAATTTCTAGTAAAGGGATTGAGGTTGATAAAGCAAAAATTGAAACCATAGAAAAATTACCTCCTCCTAGTTCAGTTAAGGCTATTCGAAGCTTTTTAGGACATGCTGGATTTTATAGAAGATTTATTAAGGATTTTTCTAAAATAACTAAGCCTGTAACAAAACTACTAGAAAAAGATGTGCCTTTCAATTTTGATCAGGAATGTTTAGATGCATTTAATACCCTCAAAAATAAATTAATAAATGCTCCAATTATAATTGCACCTGATTGGAATTTACCCTTTGAACTAATGTGTGATGCGAGTGACTTTGCAGTAGGTGCAGTTTTGGGACAGCAAAGAGACAAGCATTTTCAGTCGATCTATTATGCTAGCAAAACATTGACGGCCGCACAAGAAAATTACACCACCACAGAAAAAGAATTGCTAGCCGTGGTTTTTGCATTTGATAAATTTAGAGAGTATTTGATATTATCTAAAGTTGTCGTTTACACTGACCATTCATCTCTTCGTTATCTTTTAACTAAATCTGATGCAAAACCTCGACTCATAAGATGGATTTTACTCTTACAGGAATTTGATTTGGAAATTCAAGATAAGAAAGGAGCTGAAAATCTTGCGACAGATCATCTTTCTAGGCTTGAAAATCCACATATCAAAGAACTCGATGAGAGTGAGATAAATGACTCGTTTCCTGAAGAACAACTATTCGCTATAACTAACTTCAAGGTACCTTGGTTTGCAGACATTGAAAATTACTTAGCTGCTAACATCCTACCAAAAAGGTTAACACATCATCTCTTTGCTGATGCGAAAAACTATTTTTGGGAGGACCCTTTTCTTTTTCATATATGTGCAGATCAAGTAATTCGGAGATGTGTTACAAAGGCAGAAGCGAGCAAAATCCTAGAACATTGCCATTCAGGACCTTTAGGAGGACATTACAACGGGATTAGGACAACACATAAAACGCTCGAATCAGGTTTTTATTGGCCCACTATGTTCAAAGATGCTAACAGGTATGTTGCTTCTTGTGATAGATGTCAGAGACTAGGTAATATCTCTAAACGCGATGAAATGCCTCAAACGTATATGCTATCTTGTGAAATATTCGATGTATGGGGTATTGATTTTATGGGTCCATTCCCTAGTTCATTTGGGAATAAATACATTTTAGTAGCAGTGGATTATATGTCAAAATAGGTGGAAGCTCAAGCTTTACCTACTAATGATGCTAGAGTGGTAGTAAGATTTATTAAGAAACTCTTCTCTCATTTTGGAACACCCAGAGCAATTATTAGTGATTGGGGTACTCATTTTTGTAATACTCAATTTGATAAAGTCTTAAAAAAATATGGAGTATACCACAGAACAGCTACCCCTTATCACCCTCAAACTAGTGGACAAGTGAAAGCAGCAAATTGAGAGCTTAAGCGTATTCTAAAGAAAACTGTAGAATCAAATAGGAAGGATTGGGCATTAAAAGTAGACGATTCTTTATGGGCCTATAGAACCGCTTTTAAAACTCCCAAAGGAACATCCCCATATAGACTTGTTTACAGAAAAAGTTGTCATCTACCATTTGAATTAGAGCACAAAGCTTTTTGGGCTATAAAATTCTTAAATTACGATATTAAACTTACAGGTGAGAAAAGAATGATGCAATTGAACGAGCTAGATGAGTGGCGAGCTAATGCCTACGAGAACTCACGTCTATATAAGGAGGCAACAAAGCGACGCCATGAAGCTCGTTTAAAGTAACCAAAGCAATTTGAAGAAGGAGATCTAGTTCTACTATACAATTCAAGACTCAAATTGTTTCCTAGAAAGCTAAAATCAAAATGGTCAGGTCCATTCGTAGTCAAAACTATTTTTCCCTATGGCACAATCGAGGTAACTCATCCGATTTATGGCACATTCAAGGTAAATGGTCAGCGACTGAAAATTTATAATGGTGAAGATTTTAGGGGTATGAGAGAGGAGCTTCAGCTCCATGAACCTTCATTTAGGAATGAGAACAGGGTAAGTCTAGCTTAAGACTTTAAACGAACGCTTCTTGGGAGGTAACCTGAGCACTAATCTCACTAACATCCATATTTTTTTTTTAGCATCTAATTAAGAACTAACCAATTTAACAGACGCAAGATTTCTCATCCACACAGCATAGCACACGGGCGTAGCCGTGGCCGTGTGAAAACCACGAGAAGAAACATAGGCATGGGACACCGGCGTGCGACACGCCCGTGCCTCAAGGCCGTGGTCGACACTGATTAATGAACACGGACGTATGACCATCTACACGGGCGTGGGAGAAGTGAACGAAGCAGTACACGACTGTGCGATTCGGCCGTATCATACAACACGATCATGGGACATGGGCGTGGGACAAGGCTCAGACGCACCCAAAACTTAAATTCAAGAATCACACGGGCTAAATAAAGACCCTACGGGCGTGGCCACTACCCGTGTGCCCCACTTCCTATATAAAAGCCCTCACTATTCATCTTCTCCCCCCTATACCCTAGCCGTTTTCCCCTAAGCACCCCTTCCTCCCCTTTCCGGCCACCATCGACCCTCTCCTCTCTTCCCTTCACTTTTTTTTCTTCCCTTTTTCCCTCATTTTTCCTTTCCCCTTCCCACTCTTTTCTTTTCCACGCACATAGCCCGCCGACCACGTCCATGCTCGAGCACCACGCCCGTGCAACGCCGACATACCACCACCCTCATCGGATCACAATTTTTCATTATTGTCGCTCATTTCATTCGTTCTTCATTATTTATATGTTTCTATTATTTGTTCTTAATTTTATTTTCATTATTATTATTGTTTCAATTCTTATTCAAATGCAATAAATTTCTTGATAGTTTGAAATTAGTTAGATTTCATTATTTTTATAGGAATCTTGTCAATTTCGTGGATTTTATTTTCATTTTCAAATTCCATTGTTAATAATGTTAACCTTGTTTTTCATTCATACTAGTATTTACATTTTATTCTATTTGATGAACTATTGTTTGGCTGGCATAATTATTTGAATCATAGGAACTCATATTTTTCTTCAGGTACATAATTACTCCCGCACGTGGGAAAAAGACCGCTGTCCCCGCCGCTAAAAAGCGGAAGGGATCCGGTGCTACCTCCTCGAGCGCCTCCGTCGAAGTGCGCCATCCATTCCTACGGTTTTCTCTAGGATCCCCGGAGGACCTTTTTCAGATACTTCGCGCGTGACCCCTTGGCGCGGGGAGGTGCATTGATTGGGCCGCTTTGGAGCAGGTCCAACTAGCCGACGACATCTGGGCCCTTTTGACTACCGACCCATGGGGGCAGTTCTTCAAGATCGTCGAGCCCACATACCTAGAGCTCACTTTGGAGCTCTGTTCCACATTCCACCTTCAGACGGTGATGACGTACCACAATGACCCCGGCACAATCTAATTCCGTCTCGGAGGCATTGTACGTGAGCTCAGTGTCCCACAGTTCGGGGCCGCCTTGGGACTCTATACCGACGAATTCATGGAGGACAATGATCTCGTGAACCTCCATCGCCACATCCATAACTTCCCGTCTAAATGTTGGAGAGCTTTAGCCCCCATCTTGGCCACCTATGACCCCAGTCGCTCCAAGGCGACAGCTCTTGCCCCATCCCTAAGGTACTTACACACCATCTTAGCTCATACATTGACAGGTAGGCAAGAGAGCACCAGTGTCGTCAACACTCACAACGCGTACTTCCTATGGTGTATGGCTAACGGGTACGTCTTCGATTTAGCCTACTTCATAGCCCGCGCCATTCAACATCAGACGGAACAGCATAGGAGATGGGTCATCTCCATGGGTCCCTACATCACACATCTAGCTCGGTATTATGGGCTCCTCAACACTACCGCTCAGTCCTCCTCACTCATACTGATAGGACAGATATCCCCACAGGGCATCTAGACGATGCTCCACATGAAGATGATTGAACGCCGCCATGGGTTTGATCCTCCCCAGTATAGGCTATCACATGAGGATGATTGAGCTTCACATGAGGATGCTCTACACCCCCTCGCCGACCAGTTCATGCGACTGCTTCACTTTCAGACATCTCTAAACGCCATACTCGGTTCGAGCATTACTGTACTCAATAATTTAATGACACCGCTCGACAATTTGACGGCACCGAGGTGACTCTTCAGCAGATTTTCCATCACTTTCACATATCACTTCCTCCACCACCTCGCGATACAGCCGATGATGAGGACCTTTGAGTCCCTCTATTTTTATTTTTACTTTTATTTCTATTTTGACTTTTATTTTTATTTTCATTTGTTTGTTCAAATCTTTACCTTTCTTGTTTAAAACTTTTATTAGTATAGTTCGATTTCTTTTATCTCCGGCTGTCTAATTCTCGAGTAAATATAACAATGTCCACTAAATAGAACTCTCTAAAAATTTACTGATGACTTCACAGTTTACAAAGGTTCAAGGTGCCACTAAAGGAACGAACACACCACCGGAGTATTCTCCCCCACCTTCACCTCTGCCTAGTTATCATGTTCATCATTGGATATTTTCTAAGGATTTCATCCACAATTCAGGAAGTTTCACTTCTCTCCCTCTCTTATGATTTCTAACTTTATTGTTATTATCCATCTTTGTACATTGAGGACAATGTACATCTTAAGTGTGGGGAGGTTATTGATTTCATTACCAGAAAATCCCTGGATTATGTCTTATTCTTAGAGTAATGTTCTCATATTTACTATTAGAATGAAACTTCTATTGATTTATGATTTTCATTAATATGTTTTGGATTAAGTCATAGGTAATTGTGCATTGATGATTTAAACTTTAAGATATTAGAGAATCAAGCATGATAAGTCTATTTTCAGAATTAAAATTTTTTAGGTTGTTTCCCTAATCTTAAATATTACTTTGAAGTTTGGAATTCACAAGGTTGACATCAAAAACCATAATTTTTGTGAGATTTTGAGCCTTTTAGAGCAGATATTTTTCTTGCTCACTTTATTGATTATGAGTGTGTCAATATTGATTTGTTATTCTAGAACTTGCTTCGATTATACATGTCGAGACCACACTTTTTGATTTGATATACTGAGATGAGAAAGGCACCTAGGTTCTAGCCCACTTAATCCATCAAGAAGCCTACCTCCATAATTAACCCCTAGTGAACCCCTTTGATCCTAATAAACCGTTTTTCTTGACTCACCCATTAACTCAAAACTAAATTTTTACTTCCCCTGATCTTTTAACGTCCCTTTTTGTCGAGATTTGATTTGAGCAGTTGCCTAACTATTTCTTTTCTCTATTTCTGTTGTTAAGTTCTTTCTTGTGCTTATTCTTAAAAAAAAGAGAGTTATTCATCATTAATTCTAAGTTTTATGAGCTTAAACAGTTAAATTCAAATCTTTAGAAGAAGCTCATGTTATTAATGTAATTATTCATTATGAGTTCATTGTTTCTAGTTAGGTAATTTGTCAATTCAATCTCGATTCTAACCTTCTAATTCAGCCTATATCCACACCTTTAACCCAAGCCCTATCACAACCCTTTAAAGACCTTTTGATTTGTGTATCATCTCATTTTATAGTGGTGGAGATTTGATTTTCATGCAAGCCTATGGGATTAACTCTTCATCTTGATTTTTGAGTGCTTAATTTGAACCTTAAACACCTTGAGTGATTTCAGTGAATCTTTAGTGAGGATGTCAATTCTTGTCAGTTTTGAATTAGAGGTAATTATTTAGGTAAGGGGAAACACCTATATTTTCGTGCTATAAAATTTATGACTTGTTCGAATCTTTAGGATTCCTTTTGTTAAAGTATCAATGTATGAATTATCCATGAATTATGATGAAACATTATTGATAAGGATTATAAATTGGGAAAGTTAATTTTAATTGTGAGTTGAGGATTTTGCTTGAGGACAAGCAAAGGCTTAAGTGTGGGGATATTTGATAAACCATAATTTACACATATTTTAACCCCATACTTGGCTTAATTTTGGATGAGTTTCCATTGAATTTGATGAACTTGATGAATTCGATGCTCCTAATCTCTTAATTTCATGTTTTATACTCAGGAGAGCTTAGGAAATCGAAAAGAATAAGAAACGAGCTGAAAAGGGACAAAATGGGCCTACACGGCCTGGACCACTGTACACGGGCAGACCGCACGGCCGTGTGTGGCAAGCCGGATCGAACACGGCTGGGCTATCGACCACGGGCGTGTCACACGGGCGTATCCCTGTCGACCTTAGGATGAATTCTATTCGGATTAGGATATTTGTGGGCCAAGTAAGGCATCTCGAAAGCCTATATAAACACCCTAGGGGCAACCTAAAGGGGAGTTTGATAGGACGTCGAATAGACGCCGAGTAGAAGGGGAAAATACTCAAAGCCAGCCGTCGGGAACAGCTTAGGAGAAGGATCTCCATCAAGACTGAGGATCTCTCATCAGGTTCTTTAGAAGTTTTTGGGTTTTCTTATGTTTTGTTGTTTTTCCTCTTTTATGATGTTTCCCTCTTTTAGTATAAACTAAATCCCTCAAATACCTGAGGGGATGAAACCTAAGACAAACCTTATTATTATTTGATTTATGAAATAAATACTTGTGCTTATTCTTAGTTGTGAGTTATTATTCTTGTTTTGATAATTTAGGTTATTGATTCAAAGTCAAATGTGCTTATTCAGTGGAGCAAAAGTCCCTGTTTAAGAGTAGGTCAACACCATTAAGCAGAGTTGATTGCAACCCTAGAAATAGGGCGATGAAAATCTGTCGGATTAAGGTCAAACCTAATAAGAGAATCCATAGATCGAGTTAATGCGACAATAGGGGTTTTAATTAGAAAGAGATTTCAATTAATCAACCTAGAGTCAGCTATTAGTAGCCTCGAAAGAGGTATTAATATAATTTAGGGATTTCTACGAATTAAGCCAAGTGAATAAATCGCATGAATCAAAAGTAATAAGTGAAGTCTAGGTGGATTCTTCCTTAGGTATTGCCTATCTCATATAAGTTATCCAAAAGTATTTTCCCAACTTACTCTCTGTCCCGTTCATAGTTAGTTAAATTAGTTAGTTAATTTTAGATTAAAAATAAATCCCCTTAATTATTAGGCTAGATAATAAAAAGATAGTTAATTCTAATTCTCTTGGTCCTTGAGGATACGATATTCCGGACTCACCACAGCTATACTACTGTTCGATAGGTGTGCTAGCCTTTGTCAAAATAATAGTTAGTTTCGAGCTCCATCAACTCACTCGAGAACACAAAGTTCATATAAAAAGTTGGCAAAAGTCTAAAAGTCCTTTACAAATGAAATCAGCTAACTATTTATAGCCTAGCTAGGATAGCCAAATAGAAAATTCACGAGCTTAATGGCTAAAGAAATTCAGCCATGAATATGCTGGTGATAAACTGTAATATATACATATTTTAATCCCACATTTAACATACTTTTGGATGATTTATTCCTTGAATTGTAGAAGTGGTGCTCCTAATCCTTTAATTTCATGTTTTATACTTAGGAATGCACCAGAGGATGAAAAGAACGAGAAACGGGCCAAAAATGGAGTAAATGGGCCAAAATACGAAATCGACAC
Source organism: Gossypium australe (assembly GCA_005393395.2). Taxonomy (NCBI): domain Eukaryota; kingdom Viridiplantae; phylum Streptophyta; class Magnoliopsida; order Malvales; family Malvaceae; genus Gossypium; species Gossypium australe. The sequence continues at coordinate 26,651,962 of CM016614.1, read as the reverse complement.
GGTCTGGGCCTGAGCCACACGGCCGTGCCTCTTTAACAGACCCGACCACGACCTAGATACGACTTACACGGGCGTGTGCCACGGGCGTGTCCCTGACGTGACCTGTTTTAATTCTATTCGGAATAGGTTACTTAGTGGCAAAGAAAGCCATTCCAAAAGCCTATATAAACACCCTAGAGGCCAACCTTCAACGGAATTACACAACTAAGCCAGATCATAAACCTCATGCCCACAACGAAATAACTCACGAGGAATGAAGGCTCCAGATCGATGAACTAGACGAGTGGAAGACGCACTTCAAGGAGAAATTAGGAATACACAAAGCAGAACCAACACCATTCCGTGGGACAAACAAATTTGAGATCGAAGATCAGGTATTATTGGACAAAACAGGCCCTCAAATATCTCCTTCCGACCTTAATACAAACGAAGAAATCCCTTTTAAGGTAATCAATGTTTTCCCATACGGAACAGTCGAGGTAACTAATCCTAAGTTGTTAGGTTGTCTATTTGAATCTAATTATTACCTTGAAGTTTGAAATTTACAAAGTTGATATCAAAAACCCATAATTTTTGTGAGATTTTGAGCCTTTTAGAGCATACATTCTTTCGTGCTCACTTTCTGATTATGAGTGTGTCAACAATGATTTGTTATCCTAGAACTTGCTTCGATTATACATGTTCAGACCTCACCTCTGATTTGATATACAGAAATGATAAAGGCACTTAGGATTTAACCCAGTCACTCCACTAAAAAGCCTACCCTCACAATTAACCCCTTGTAAACCCCTTTGATCCTAACAATCCTTTTTATTGACTTACCCGTTAATATTACCCCAAAACCTATTTTGTATTTGTTATCACCATTTTTTCTTGACTCCCTTTTTGTCGAGATTTGATTTTGAACAGCTTCCTAACTATGTTCTATATTTCAGTTGTTAAAGTTCTTTCCTATTATTGATTTGTTCTCAAAAAAATCGAATTATATTCATTATTAGTTATATAATTAAGTGAGCTTATACATTTAAATTTCATATCTTGAAAAAGAAGCTCGTATTATTAGTTTCAAGTTTTCAATTGATGTTCATTTTTCTAGTTAGGTAAATTTTCAATTCAATCTCGATTCTAACTCTATAATTCAGCCTTTATCCACACCATAGCCCCATTACAACCCTTAAAAGACCTTTTGATCTATGTATCATTTCATTTCATAGTGGTGGAGATTTGATTTTCATGCAAGCCTATGGGATTAACTTTTCATGTTCGACCTTTGAGTGCCTAATTTTGAACCTTAAACACTTTGAGTGATTTGAGTGAATCTTTAGTGAGGATTTCAACTCTTGTCGATTTTAAATTAAAAGTAATCATTTAGGTAAGGGGAAACACCTAATGTTTTCAGGCTATAAATGTATGACTTAGATTGTTTGAATCTTTAGGAACCTTGGAGTTAAATTATCAATGTATGAGTTACCTTTGAATTATGATGAAACACTATTGATGAATATTATGAATCAAGGAAGTTTAGTTTAATTGTGAGATGAGAACTTTGCTTGAGGACAAGCAAATGCTTAAGTGTGGGGGTATTTGATAAACCGTACTATATACATATTTTAATCCCACATTTAGCATACTTTTGGATGATTTATTCCTTGAATTGTGGAATTTGGTGCTCCTAATCCTTTAATTTCATGTTTTATACTTAGGAAAGCACTAGAGGATGAAAAGAACGAGAAACGGGCCAAAAACGGAGTAAATGGGCCAAAATACAAAATCGACATGGTCTGGGCCTGAGTCACATGGCTGTGCCTCTTTAACAGACCCGACCATGGCCTGGATATGACTTACACGGGCATGTGCCACGGGCGTGTCCCTGACGTGACCTGTTTTAATTCTATTCGGAATAGGGTACTTAGAGGCAAAAAAGCCATTCCAAAAGCCTATATTAACTCCCTATAGGCCAACCTTCAAGGGGGCGTCCAGTTAGGCCGAAGAGCCAAGCCAGAGAGGCCAGAATTGTGGGATCTACTCGAAGAAAGCCAGTTGATTCATCTCAAGAAGCTGAAGTTATACTCAAGACAAGGATCTTCCCTTCAATTTCCTTCAGGGGGTTTTAGGGTTTTTCTTATGTTTTGTTTTATATTTTATTCTGAGATGTATTCTTTTATTATTATGAACTAAACCCTCAAATACCTGAGGGGGATGAAACCTAAGACGGATCTTGTTATTGTTTTCTGAACTATATGATAAGTACTTGATTTGTTCTTAATTATATGTTCTTAATTCTTGTTTTGATATTTTAGGATATTGATTCAAGTATTGATGTGTTTAGGTAGAGGAGGAATATTCCCTGTTTAAGAGTAGATCTAATATAATTAAGCGGAGTTGATCGCAACCCTAGAGATAGGATGACAAAAATCTGTCGGATTAGGGTCAAACCTAATATGGGAATCCATAGATCGAGTTAATGCAATTCTAGGGGTTTTAATTAGAAAGAGATTTCAATTAATCAACCTAGGGTTAGACGTTAGTAGCCTCGAGAGAGGTATTAATATAAATTAGGGAATCCTACGGATCAAGTCAAGTGAATAAATCGTCTGGTTAAGAGTTAGATAACAAGTGAAGTCTAGGTGGATTCTTCCTCGGGTATTGTCTTAATCAATTGGTTTTTCCCACAAGTATTTCCCCAATTCCTTATCTATGTCTTAGCATCCTTAGCTTAGTAGTTAGTTAAATTTAGATTAAATAACAAATTCCTTTAATTCTTAGGCTAAATAGTAAAAAGAAGGTTAGTATTAGTATTTTTGGTTCCTTTGGGTTCGACAATCTGGTCTTGCCACTAAACTATACTACTGTTCGATAGGTGCACTTGCCTCAATCGTTGTCATAGTTAGTTTCTAGGCTCGATCATTCTTTATATAAATTTTTAAGACTCTGACACACGATCAGCTAGAATTTTCTAGAATAAAATCATTAAATCACTAAGGCTAGGTTCGGCTGAATGGAGCTCCAATGGACAACTTCTAGAATAGGCTAATCATCTTGCATGAATCTTGGAAGCTTGAAAAGTGCAAAGTACTAGTCTAGGTTCGGCCATGGGTTTATGAGTTCATTGAATTGGCACCTCTTGGCTGAATAGTTAGGAGCAATAAAGATGGTCTTTGAACAACCATTTGATGTGTGAACATCCAGTTCTGAAAGGTCTTCATGGTGTGAAAGGCATAGCCGAATGGTCTTCATGTGTGAATGGAATTTTCAACAATTGTGAACAACTTGATGGCTGCCTTGGGAAGTCATTCGGCCAGCTTGGGGAATTTAATGTACTGGTGACTCTTGGCCAAATAGGTGTTGGGGAAGCCAACAATCAACTCAACATCCATTGAAGAGAGCCATGCATGCATTGTCACATACATTGAATCTACCATGCATGCACCTTGCTTAAATGCACTCCACATTCGGCTCACCTACAAAACACATGAACCAAATTAAATTAAGCCACATTCGACTGAACATAGTTAATAATATAATTTAGACACACTAATTAACATAATAATTAATTTAAGACAAATTTAATATTATCTTAACAAGACATATTAAATTTGGCTTTGACTAAGACATAATAAAAGCATGTAATATTCTAAGACATAATTATGAGCTGTGATAAATTAAACTAAATTAATGAAATACTTAATTTATTCAAACACTAAATTATATGAGCTGGAAAGAAATTAAAAACGAGCTCAATGAACTGAACTGAGCTCATGCGAGCTGATCCGAGCTTATTGAAGTTTGGTGAGCTGAAGGTGAGCTAAATTCGGCTAGCCAATGATGCATGGGACCTTTGAGGAGCTGATTCGAGCTGAGTTCATGAGCGAAGGTCGTTGTATCAAACCTCAATTTAGTGAAAGAAGCGAGGACAACTCCTATGAGTTGCTTAGCTCGAGTTCGGCTCATTAGAACCTCGGGCAGCTTGATAAGCTTGCTAATGGAGCTTAGTGAGCTCCCAATCGTGCTCACATCAGTTTTGGTCCCTATCAATTTTGAAAATGAGCAAATTGGTCTCTCTTTTAACAAAAATTACACAAAAAAAAATAAAAGTAGTTTTCAAAATTTGAAAATAATTTTTAAAATTCAAAATATTTATAATATTTATAAAATTTATATTTTAAAAAACTATAATTTTTTTAAAAAATCTAAAAAATATATCAAAAATTTAATAAAATATTAATTATGGAATCTAAATAAGTGATTAATGATTCAAGTTTATCATACTAAAATATCTTCTTCTTTTTATTTTTCTTTTAAAAAAAATTCAAATATATATTGTTTCAAATTTATGTGTTCTAACATGAAAATAGTTATATTGTACAAAATTTTAATTGAACATTATTATTTTTTCTAATTTAACTCAAACAGTTTCACTCGATTTGATCAAACGCTCACCTCTAATTCGAGTTATCTGAAAATCCAAATAAGAAAAAGGCAAAACTACGTAATTTTGATAAATGTTTACCTTTTCTAAAGTTAAAAGTAAAAAAAAAAATCAAGTTGCAAAACCATGTTGTTTTGATAAATTTTACCCATTAGTCTTACTTTCCTTCCCGAATTGCCCCTTTCCTTTTTTCCTTTATTTGCACTTTGTCTACTAGTAAAATAATCGATCAATGTAAACGAAACATTGAGTATAAATAATAAGATTCGTTAATTCGACTTGACTCGACTCGAATTTTTTTGACTCGATTCGAAAAAAATTCAATTTGAGTTTGGTTGCTAAAATAGGATTCGTCAACTCGAATAACTCGAACTCTTTTGACTCGACTCGACTCGACTCAATCAAATACTCACCCCTAATTATATTGAATTTTGGTCTGACGAATTCATTAATTGGATAGTTAGTTAATGTACAAGTATAGTGACCTTAAAGTTAGTTGATAAACCGTAAAAGTAACATATTTTAATCCCACATTTAACATGCTTTTGGATGATTTATCCTTCGATTTATATAAAAAGGTGCTTGTAATCCTTTCTTTTCATGTCTTATACCCAAGAAAGCACCCGAGGATGAAAAGAACACAAAACGGGCCCAAAACGGAGTAAATGGGCATTAGCATGAATTCAACACGGCCTGGCCCAAAGTCCACACGGCCGTGCCTCGCCGATCACCTAGAGCACGGGCTCAACCTCGCCTCACACGGCCGTGCCTCAAGTTAGAAATCCAAACACGGCCAGAAGTCGACCAACACGGGCGTGTGCCATGGCCGTGCCTTTGTCGCTGGAAAGAGTAATTTTAGTGGGAAAAGGATACTTAGGAAGAAAGAATAGCATTCCAAGAGCCTATATATATCCCCTAAGTGCCACCTTTGAAAAGGCGTCAAAGCTAGGCCAAGGTGTAACACCCATTACCCGTGTTCAACATCGGAACAGGGTACGAGGCATTACCGAAACAAAACACAAACAGTCGTACTAAACCGAGACATAAAATTTACATCCAAATTTAAAATTTTTTAATTTTCATCACACACTCATTCGACCTAGTCATGCATCTCATAAATTGCATTATCATAAACACATATAACTTGATCAATAATAGCTAACATCAATGGCTTATACAAAATGAGCTATCAAATAACATAGGCCATCATTTTAGGCCAAATCAATTATGACACATAACAAAACAACCAAGTCCTCTATACATGCTATAATTCAAAATATTAATTTCGAAATACCAAAAGAGTGTTGATAGTGTGGATGGATCTCCGACAAATCTCCGAATCCCGAGCTAGCTTGGTGACACTATAAAACAAGGGAAAAGAGAAAGGAGTAAGCATATAACTTAGTAAGTAAGTATGTAAATAATAAACAATTTATTAACATGACTTTAACAATCCTCATAATATGTTCTCAAGATAATGCAATCATAATTACACATAGTTCCACCATTTACTCATGTTCATCTTAAGCTGTCTACTTGAGTCATAGTTACTAAATTATTTATATCTTGAGATACAGAACTCCAAATTAAGATCCGTTAATTTTCCCTGAAACTAGACTCAAATATCTTCTTACCATAAAATTTTCAGAATTTTTGGTTTAGCCAATAATTACAGTTTATTCTTTAAAGTATCTCCTATTCTGTTGTCTGACAGTTTCGACCTTTCTTCACTAAAAATAAATTATCTCATTGTACAGAACTCAAATGATGTTACTGTTTGTTTCTATTGAAAATAGACTCATTAATAAATTCAAGGATATAAATTTTATCCCATTATTATTTTTGTAAAATTTTTAATGAATTTCCAAAGTCAGAACAGAGGATTCCGACATCATTCTGACTCTATCTCACCAAAATTCAAATATCTCAGAATATAAAATTAGTTTGCTTACACCATTTCTTTTATGCGAAAATAGACTCAATAAGCTTTAGTTTCATATCTTATTAAAATTCTAATTCAATTTCCACCATTTTTGGTGATTTTTCAAAGACACATAATTGCTGCTGTCCAAAACTATTTTATTTCTAAATTTCATTCTTTCATGTTTTCTATATAGTAACTTTCATTGTAACTCTCACTCCGTATCAATCTTACCAAAGTTCAATCACATATCGAGCACATTGCTCATAAGTTTATGCACATATACCTACACTTATTCATTACAAAATCACAGTCATTTACACTTAGTCATTTCCCATTGAACACATCGGAATATTAACGGATACATCGGAATATTGCACATAGTGCCACACTTGTAGCCAAAGCTACTTCACATCAGTTATCACACATAGGCTCGTTCTCGAGCTATTCATATTCGCGGGTCTGCTCACACAAGCTGTCGGTCATACGTAACTACTCAGTGCTGCTCACACAAGCTGTCAGGTATCCGCAACACATGCAGGATTACCCAGCCACTGGTAGAACTTATAAGACCAGCACCCGTTTCACATAATCAAAATCTCGGGTCTGCTTACACAAGCTGTCGGTCATACGTAACTACTCAGTGCTGCTCACACAAGCTGTCGAGTATCTGTAACACATGTCGGATAACTCAGCCACCGGTAGAACGTACGGAACAGCACCTGGATCACTTATTTCACTTAGATTTCACATAGGTTTCTAGTGAACATGTCACTCGTATCCATTTTTATTCCAGAGGTTCAACCGGGAAATTTCTTACTTGTCGATATTTTGTCAATTACATCAAATATTCAGCCACAATTCATACCATTTATCAAAATATGAAAACATAAGTAAAAATGATGCATTATTTACATACAAACTTACCTCGGTGCAAAATATGACGAATTTGCAATTTAGTCCACAACCTTTTCTTTTCCCTGTTTAAGGTCAATTCCTCGTCTTTTTTGATCTATAATAACACATTTAACTCATTTAATACTCACATTAGTCAATTTAGTCCAAAAATCACACTATGACAAAATTACATTTTTTCCCTTAAAGTTTCACATATTTACAATTTTTCCCCAATACTCGAAAATTTAACTTCAGCCCTTATTCTTATGTTTTACAATATGCTGATCATTTTTCCCTTCTATGGCAACATCAAATTCTTACTATAACATACACTTATGAACATTAGGTATTTTTACCGATTATGTCGTTTTACTAGTTTTCACTTAAAATCGCTTAGAAAAAGTTCATTAGCATAATTTCAAGCTTCATATTCTACCATAAAACATCAAAATACATGAATTTCATCCATGGGTAAATTTTTAAACACAAACCCTAGCTCAAAATAATGGTAGAAATAGGTAAATCTTGTTACGATGATTTCAAAAACGTAAAAATCATTAAAAACGGGGCTAGAACGGACTTACAATCGAGCTTGGAAGCTTGAAAAACCCTAGCTATGTCTTCCTCATGTGAATTTCGGCCAAGGGGTTGAAGATGAGCAAAAATTGGCTTTTAATTTTGTTTTTAATTCATTTTAATCACCAAATGACTAAAATGCCCTTAACTTAAAAATATTCTATTTCACCTATTTGATGTCCATTTTTGTCCAACAAGTTAACCAATGGTCTAGTTACCTTTTAAGGACCTCCAATTTAAAATTTCATAGCAATTAGACACCTCTAGCTTCTAGAACTCAAGTTTTGCACTTTTTACAATTTAGTCCTTCTAACTAAATTGAGTGCTCAAACATCAAAATTTTCGAATGAAATTTTTACGAAATCATTCTGTAAAATTGTAGATCATAAAAATATAAGAATATTAAATTTTTTCTCATTGGATTTGTGGTCCCGAAACCACTATTCCGACTAGGCCCAAAATCGGGTTGTTACACAAGGAGCCAAGCCGAGAAGGTCAGAGTTAGGGAATAACGTGAGGATAGCCAGTTGATCCATCCCAAGAAGCCGGAGTTATACTCAAGACGGCGGAATTCTCCTTCAATTCCTTTAGGGGGTTTTAGGATTTTCTTATGTTTTGTTTTATATTTTCTCTTGAGATGTTCTTTTTATTCATTATGAACTAAACCCCCCAGATACCTGAAGGGGATGAAACCTAGATGAATCTTGTTATGTGATTTCTGAATTATATGATAAATACTTAGTTTGTTCTTAATTATGTTGCTTAATCCAAATCTGATGTGCTTAGGTGGAGGAGGAATAGACCCTGCATAAGAGTAGATCTAGCACAATTAAGCGGAGTTGATCGAACGCCTAGAGATAGGGTTACGAGATTTTGCCGGATTAGGGTGAAACCTAATATGGGAGTCCATTGATCGATTTACTGCTATTCTAGGGGGTTATTATAAGCGAACGAGAGTTCCACTAATTAACCTAGGGTTAGACGTTATTCGCCTCGAGAGAGGGTTTAATATAGGTTAAGGAGTCCTACGGATCAAGCTAAGTAAAGAAATCATATAATTCAGGGCTAGGTAACAAGTGAAGTCTAGGTGGATTCTTCCTGAGGGTATCGTCGTGATCAATTGAGTTTTTCTTCAAGTTATTTTCCAAATCGTTCTTTTTGTCTTTGTGTCCTTAGCTTAGTCGTCGTCAATTTAGTTTTAAAGCAACTTCACTCCGTTTTAAGGCTAAATAATAAAAAGAAAGTTAGTATTAGTACTTTTAGTTCCTTTGGGTTCGATAATCCGGTCTTGCCTAAGCTATACTACTGTTCGATAGGTACACTTGCCTTTAATCGTTGTCAGAGTTAGTCTCCAGGTTCGATCATTCTTTTATAAATTTTAAAGCTCTGATTTCAGCGATCAAGTTTTTGGCGCCGTTGCCGGGGAACTAAAATATTAAGAACGCTCTATTTTTATTACTTTAGCCATTATTTTTATTTTATTTTTTTAGGTTGAATTTTTATTTTTGCTAAATTTTCTTTTTTTTCCTAGCAGGTACCTCTAGTTTATGACTAGAAGGAACCCAAGAGGACCTTTGGTATACGATAGCGAAATCAAAGCTACCGCTCACAGGAATCGTCGAGAAACTAGGCGAGCCTTAGATTAGACAGACATAGAGGAAGAAGGCAAATCCAATCCTACTAAAGGGATGGACGAGAATAACCCACCACCACGGGATGTGGGGGAAAATAATGCTCCACGTACAATGTTTGATTATGCAAAACCGTATTTAACAGGAGCAGAATCGAGTATTGTTAGGCCTGCTATAGCTGCTAACAATTTTGAATTAAAGCCTAACATAATACAAATGATTCAGCAGTTTGTTCAATTCGATGGTTTGCAGGATGAAGATCCAAACACGCATATAGCTAACTTTTTAGAGTTCTGTGATACTTTCAAAATAAATGGCATTTTTGATGGTGCCATACGTCTTCGGTTATTTCCCTTTTCATTGAGAAATAAAGCTAAACAGTGGTTAAACCCGTTACAATGAGGGTCAATCACTACATGGGATCAAATGACCGAAAAGTTTTTAATGAAATATTTTCCACCGGCCAAAATGACCAAATTACGGAATGATATCTCTTCTTTTGTGCAGATGGATTTAGAGACGTTATACGACGCATTGGAGAGATTCAAGGATCTCTTGAGGAGGTGCCCACATCATGGCTTACCCTTGTGGCTACAAGTCCAAACATTTTATAACGGTGTAAACCCCTCAACGAGGCAACTAATTGATTCAGCCGCCGGTGGAACACTAAACAACAAAACTCCAGAAGCAGCATACGAGTTCATCGAGGAGATGTCATTGAATAATTACCAGTGGCAGGCTTCAAGAACCAAACCAACAAAATCAGCGGGAGTTTTCAACGTCGATGCAGTGACCATGCTATCAACGCAGCTAGAGATGATGAATAAAAAGCTTGATAGTTTGTGTTCCTCGCAGGCACATCCAGTCATGCAGTGCGACACAAGTGGAATCGTGGCGAATCCTGAGTACCCACCCTACCAACCGGAAGCAGAGAGTGAACAGATGAACTATATAGGTAATAATTTCCGATCTAATAATAATCCTTATAATAACACTTACAGTCCAGGTTGGAGGAACCACCCAAATTTTTCGTGGGGAGTCAAGGAAATCAAAGGCAACAACCTCTTCAAAATTTCCAAAATCAGCCCTATCCACAAGAGAAAAAACCGACCCTCGAGGAGATGATGGCAAAATTCTCAGTAGACACTGAGAAACGTATCCAAGAAACTGAGAGAACAATCAAAAGCAATGAGAGCCGAATCGGGGAAATTACTAAATCAGTCAAGGAAGTCACTAATACAGTCGAACAACTCGCAAAGCTGATGTTAGAACGACCGCAAGGACGTCTACCAGGCAACACTGAGATTAACCCTAAGGAACAAGTTCAAGTCATCACAGCTCAAAATAATAAGGGGTTGGATAAACCTGATACAAGGCTAGAAATTAAGGTAGAAGAAGGTAAAATAGAGGTAACACAAGAAAAGACAACATCGATAATTAAAGAGTACCAGCCTCACATACCTTACCCCGAAGCTATAAAAAGAGACGATTCAGAAGAACAGTTTGGTAAGTTTCTTAAACTTTTAAAGAAATTACATATTAACTTACCTCTTCTTGAAGCTCTTTTCCAGATGCCAGACTCAAGGAAATTTTTAAGACAACTCTTGACCAACAAACGCAACATAGATGAAGAGCACCACGTGGAACTAAACGCAACATGCTTGACAATGTTACAAAATAGACTACCACAGAAACTAAAAGATCCAGGGAGTTTTACAATTCCATGTTTAATTGGTAGTTTAAGTATTGATAATGCGTTAGCTGATTTAGGGGCAAGCATAAATGTCATGCCTTATTCTCTGTTTAAACGACTAGGTCTAGGGAAGCCCAAACAAACTAGGATGAGTATTCAATTAGCTGATAAAACTGTTAGAATTCCTAGGGGCATTATTGAAGATGTTTTCGTAAAAATTGATAAATTTGTTTTCCCAATAGATTTTGTTGTCTTAGACATGGATGAGGATAATTCAATCCCCTTAATTTTGGGAAGACCTTTTCTAGCAACTGCCAAGACTAAAATTGATGTTGCCACAGGTGAACTCATACTTCGTGTAGGCGATGAATCAATCAATCTTCAAGCCCTTGACTCGGCCAGGACAATAGTCGATGAAGGTACGAAAGTTACTTCAATAGACGATCAAATTGTTCAACCTCCATCACAGGAAATATCACAAGGACACAAACCTGAGCCAACTCATAAACCCCAAGTCAACAAAGTAGAGTCACACAAGGAAAAAAGCCTTAGGGTCGGCAATTAGAAGAGTAGCAAACACACGTCAAAGAAGAACCAGATCCACACGAAGTAAAACCAGAGGAACCACCAGAAGAGCTCGTAGGGACATTCAACCACTTCAAAATAGGAGAACAGGTACTGTTAGACAAAATCAATTCTCACATCACTACAACAGACTTGAGGGAAAAGGGAGAAATTTTTCTTAAGGTACACGATATCTTCCCACACGGAATAGTCGAGGTAAGCAATCCAATATTCGGCAATTTCAAGGTAAAAGCTTCTCGACTTCAACTTTGTCAAGGAAATAGAAATTTAAGCATGAGGGAAGATATTCAAACCTTTAAACCTCCCTAAAATTTTAAAATACGAGGAAAGTGTAGCTTAAGACTATAAACGAGCGCTTCTCGGGAGGCAACCCGAGCACTAAACCTATTTCTTTTTAAAGATGTTTTCATTCCTTTTTATTTTTCTTTCTTTTTCTCATTTTAAACTAACCAAAAGTGCATATTCCCAGGCCACATGGCCTTACACACGGCCGTGTCCGTGGCCGTGTGGACCACCGGAACCGCCACACTGACAAAATAGAGGCCGTGCAATTCAGTCCAACCACCCTCCCCACGGGCACCGACAGAATGGCACGGTTGTGCCCCTCAACCTTGTGAAGCTACTGACTTCCACACCACGAGCAGAACACGCCCGTGCCTGAAAACCATGCGAAGCTACTGACTTATCGACACGGGCAAGACACGCCCGTGCAACCGACCATGCCAACATACAAACTTCACAAACACAGGCGTGGGTGGATGAAACACGGACATGGGGTAACAACAACCCCAACACACAGCTGTGCGAGGCGGCCATGTAAATCGACACACCCTAGGACCACGGTCGTGGGGAGATGGCAGATTTGAACCCCTATTTAAACCCCACAACTCTTCCCCTTTCCTCCATCTGGTTTCACCTTTATTTTCACTCTTCTCGCTCTCAGACTTTTCACTTCATCTCTAATACTCTTGAGCCACACAAAATCATGTCGAAGAAGCGAAGGAAGCTAAGCATAGTCTCCCCAAAAGGAGAACGGTCAACATGAGTTCATGCCGGCAGCTTCGACTAAACACCTAGCCAAGGGTCTTTGAGACCAATTCATTTTTCCTTTTTGTTTCTCTTCTCCTTCATTTTTCCTTTTCTAAACTTCTCTTCTGCTGCATTTGTTTAATTTTCTTTTAGTTTCTTAGTATCAGGTTCGCCAGGCTGCTAGGGAATCATGCTGACCACCACGATAACCACACCACTCTCACCACCGCCACCACCTCCGCAGCCCTAAAAGTCACACCCACCTTGTGAATCATCCTTCAATAAGGACTCTTTGGTCCATTCTTCCTTTCTTTTATTTTCGTTTTCCTTCTTAGTCTCATTCCCTTTAGTTTGCTTTTCTTTAATTTTATATTTAGTTTATTTTTATTATGTCTTAATAACCCCTGGCTAATCCTTCACGAGTTCCCCAATTTCTTCATCTAGCGCAGAGCTTGGAAACCAACACCACCACCATACCGACGCCTTCGCCGTATTTACCACATCCTCTACCGAACCCACCCAAGAATTCAGGGAGTACCTCTCACCCTCACTTTTGATTTCTATAAAAATAGAGATATCATCTATCATTGTACATTGAGGATAATGTACATCTTAAGTGGGGGGTAAAAATGACTAACTTTTTTCATTATTCTCAAATCCATGATTTAGTCTTGTTTTTATGCAAAGTTGTCATATTACTAATTAGGATGAAATTTCTGATGATTTGTGATTTTTATTGACATGTTTTAGAATAAGTCATAGTTAATTGTACATTGATGATTGAATTTGAAAGAATACTAGAGAATTAAGCATGATAAGTCTAATTTTCAAAATTAAAATATTGCTAGGTTGTTGACCTGAATTTGAATACTACTTTGAAATTTGAAATTCACGAGGATGATGTCAAAACACCCATAATTTTTTTTGCGATTTTGAGCCTTACAGAGCATATATTCTTTTTCATGCTCATTCTTTGATTATGAGTGTGTCTACCATGAACTGTTATTCTAGAACTTGCCTCGTTTATGCATGTCAAGACCACACTTTTGAGTTGATATTACAGAGATGATAAAGACACCTAGGTTTTAACCCACTTACACCACTAAATAGCCTACCTTTATAACTAACCCCTAGTGAACCCCGTTGATCCTAACAAACCCTTCTTATTGACTCACCTACTAATATTAACCCAAAGCCTCTTTATATTCACCCTTTCTTTTGACTACCCCTTAATCGAGAATTGATTTGATCAAGTTACCTAAGTATTTTTTTCTGGTAGTTAAATTTATCTCGTTTTACTTAGTTTGTTCTTAAAAAAAATCGAAATATATTCAGCATTAATAGTATGAAAAGTGAGCTTATACAAATCAAAGTTTATTTTCAAAAAGAAAGGCTCGTATTAGTAGATTCATTATCATTTTCAGTTGATGTAATTTTGGTATTCTTAGGTAGGTACTTATCAATTCAATCTCGATTCTAACCCTCTAATTTCAGCCTTTAACCACACCTTTAACCCTAGCTCTGTTACAACCCTAACAAAGACCTTTTGATCTGTTTATCATCTCATATTACAGTGGTGGAGATTTGATTTTCAGGCAAGCCTATGGGATTAACTTTTCAGGTTCGACTTATGAGTGCTTCTGTTCCTGAACCTTAAACACTTTGAGTGATTTGAGTGAATCTATAGTGAGGATGACAACTCTTGTCAATTTTAAATTAAAGGTAATTATTTAGATAAGAGGAAACACCTACGTTTTCAATTTACAAAAGAATGACTTATCATTGTTTAAATATTTAGGACTCTTTGAATTGAATTATGCATGTATGAATTATCTATGAATTAGGACAAGGCATTGTTGATAGGAATTGTGAATTAATGGAAAGTTTGTCTTAATTGTAAGTTGAGAATTTTGCTTGAGGACAATCAAGAGCTTAAGTGTGGGGGTATTTGATAAACCATAAAAGTAACATATTTTAATCCCACATTTAACATGCTTTTGGATGATTTATCCTTCGATTTATATAAAAAGGTGCTTGTAATCCTTTCTTTTCATGTCTTATACCTAGGAAAACACCCGAGGATGAAAAGAACACAAAACGGGCCCAAAATGGAGTAAATGAGCCTTAGCATGAATTTAACACGGCCTGGCCCAAAGTCCACACGGCCGTGCCTCGCTAATCACCTAGAGCACAGCCTCAACCTTGCCTCACACGGTCGTGCCTCAAGTTAGAAATCCAAACACGGCCAGAAGTTGATCCACACGGGCGTGTGCCATGGCCGTACCTCTGTCGCTGGAAAGAGCAATTTCAGTCGAAAAATGATACTTAGGGAGAAAGAATCGCATTCCAAGAGCCTATACATATATCCCCTAAGTGCCACCTTTGAAAAGGTGTCAAAGCTAGGCCAAGGAGCCAAGCCGAGTAGGTCAGAGTTAGGGAATAACGCGAGGATAGCCAGTTGATCCATCCCGAGAAGCCGGAGTTATACTCAAGACAGCGAAATTCTCCTTCAATTCCTTTAAGGGGTTTTACGATTTTCTTATGTTTTGTTTTATCTTTTCTCTTGAGATGTTCTTTTTATTCATTATGAACTAAACCCCTCAGATACCTGAAGGGGATGAAACTTAGATGAATCTTATGTGATTTCTGAATTATATGATAAATACTTAGTTTTTTCTTAATTATGTTGCTTAATCCAAATCTGATGTGCTTAGGTGGAGGAGGAATAGACCTTGCCTAAGAGTAGATCTAGCATAATTAAGCGGAGTTGATCGAACGCCTAGAGATAGGGTTACGAGATTTTGCCGGATTAGGGTGAAACCTAATATGGGAGTCCATTGATCGATTTACTGCTATTCTAGGGGGTTATTATAAGCGAACGAGAGTTCCACTAATTAACCTAGGGTTAGATGTTATTCGCCTTGAGAGAGGGTTTAATATAGGTTAGGGAGTCCTACGATCAAGCTAAGTAAAGAAATTGTATAATTCAGGGCTAGGTAACAAGTGAAGTCTAGGTGGATTCTTCCTGAGGGTATCGTCGTGATCAATTGAGTTTTTCTTCAAGTTATTTTCCAAATCGTTCTTTTTGTCTTTGTGTCCTTAGCTTAGTCGTCGTCAATTTAGTTTTAAAGCAACTTCACTCCGTTTTTAAGGCTAAATAATAAAAAGAAAATTAGTATTAGTACTTTTAGTTCCTTTGGGTTCGATAATCCGGTCTTGCCTAAGCTATACTACTGTTCGATAGGTACACTTGCCTTTAATCGTTGTCAGAGTCCAGGTTCGATCATTCTTTTATAAAATTTAAAGCTCTGATTTCAGCGATCATTAGTGGTGTTAGAAAATGAGGTATTAGGACCTCATTTCAATAAACCAAGCTTGTAAACATTATAAAATATTTACGAAGTTAGTATATAGGTGAATTGAATTTTGGATAGGTAATTTTGTCGAATTAGTGACTAAATAAGGTATAAGGATTAAATCGTAAAAAACATAAAAATTAATCACTATTGATTTTTATTAGTTAATACGTTTAAATAGAATTTTTTTAAGGGTTAATATGGAAATTAGGTCATTTTAATTAAATTGGACGGTTAGTGCTTGAATATATTATAATTTATATGTTAATTTTCAATTAAAATGAATAATATATGTTAAAACAAAAAGAAACAAAAAGGTTGTCATCTCCACTTAGTATCCCACCGATTTTGCTAACAAAATAAAGAACCAAGAAGCCATTTTTAAGCTCGATGGTATTCGGCCCTCTTGCATGGTAAGTGTAGCTAAGTCCGTTTTTCATAAATTTTATATTTTTGGAATCCCGAGAGCTTGATTAGTTAATCGAGGATTAGATTGTAAATCTATTAAAGTTTTTAAATGTTTCCATTGATGAATAATTTATGAAATTGGTGCTATTTGGTTAGACTTGATGCTTAGATATGAAAAAGGAATAATTTCTAAAGTAAAAATTGTTAATTTTGAACATAGAGACTAAAGTGTCAATATTCCAAACTTGGCATGACATTTTTATAATTATAGATATTAAAGGGTTATATAAGGATGGAATTGAAATCGGATTGAAAAACAAAGCCTAAATTTGAAAGGTATAGCTATTTCGATTTTAGGAACTAAATTGAATAAAATGCAAAAATTTAGGGAACTTTTGTAAAATAAAATTGAATTGATATATGCTTATAATAGGCTGTTACAAGAAGTTTGGAATTGATTAATTGAAATAAATTATAATAGATTGAAAATTGAATCAACAGGAGAATAATCAAGGAAAAGGTAAAATTGTAGATTAGTCTCTGACACCTTATCGGTTGTTTTTTTTTTTGCTAGATAAGTACATATGGGACTTACTTATTTAATTCATGATATGTTTGTATTATATTGTTTACTTATTAGTTTAAATTGTTATTTAATTTTGGTGAAATTGAGATCTAAAGGATTAAATCGTAAAGAATGAATAATATGATTACCATAAATAGATATGATGTATTGAAAATTGAATTGAAATGTATATGTAGATGGGTGATATAAATATGAGGGAATTACAGGGTTAAGAATGTATATGGATTGTTATTTGATATGTGAAAAGTGAGTATAGGGTTTCAGGGTTTAAAATGATATAGAAATGGTAATGGTGCCCGTGTGAACTTAGTAAACGATTAGGATAAGAATGACATGCCATTAGGGTTTAAAAAGAAATTGGGTGTTGGCCAGGAATTTCTTTATCGATGGTTGAGATTCAGCATGTGTTGCAGATTCTCGACAACTCAAGTGAGCAGCATCGTATAAAGTTGCAAAAGTAAACTTAACCTACAGCTTGAGTGAGCAACCCAAATATCGTAGCTTGTGTGAGCAAATTCAATTATCACAACTCATGTAACACCTCATACCTGGTCTGATCATCGAACCTAAGGTATGGTACACCACATTAGCCACCTAAGTGACTTTCATTAACACCCAACCTAACCTCCAATACACCGCGAATTAAAGCGAATAAAATATGTATAGTTTTGAGGAAGCACAAGCTCACAAACTCACTTCGCTTGCCTCAAGATATGCAACGACAAAAATATACAAACCTACTTTGCATGCATAACTTAACTACTCTTTTATAGAAAACAAACAATTGAAGAAGGTAATGTGAGCCTTAGGTTTTTCAAAACAACGTACCTCGCAATATACAACAATTCATCTATCTGACATAATGTAACAGTTCGGTTTATACCCTAGTCGGAATAGTGGTTTTAGGACCACGAATCTGAGTCTGAATAATATTTTAATATTATTTTCTGTGCCGTTGATATGTTACTAAGCATGTGGTAAATTTCCGTGAGCTAATTTGTTTGTCTCTGTGTTTAATTTGACAAAAGGATTAAAATGCATTAAACGCGAAAGTTGCTTGCTATTTGTTAAAGTGCTTAAGTGATGTGGCTTTTAAGTGTTAAGGACTTATGTGGCAATTTAGCCACTATTTTGGTTAGTGGGTGGTATGGGTAATGAAATATGTATATATATGTTTTTATATATATATTAAATTTTATAAGTTAAAGTTTATATTATATATATTATATAGTTATATTATAATAAAGGAAACATGATGGTGGGTTTTATTCATGCATTTTTATCACTGAATAAGCAAAGAAAGAAAAGAAAAATTTAGGCAAGGGTTCGGCCATAATTTGGTCTAATTCAAGGTATGTTTCCAGTCGGTTTTCGATAATTTTTACGTTTTTGTAATCGTTGCTTTGAGAGCTTCAAAACCCATGTATTAATTTTGATTATTGATGATGTTTGTTTGAGATGCCATTATTGATATGTCAAGCTTTTTGATGATTTTTGGTGTTAAATGAAAGATATGAGCTAGATGAACATACTTTGTTCTTGAATTTTTTATGAATTTAGCTAAATAGGGCTAAATTGAGAAAATAGTAATTTGAGGGACTAAATAGAAAATTTGATGAAAAATGTGGACTTATATGAGATGTATATGCATTCGGCTAAGCATGTGTATGTGTGGATTTTGTGAATTTGATGTTTTGAGAAAAATGGACTAAATTGATAAAGTGTACAAATATGAGGGTTAATTTGCAAATAGCCCTAACTGTGTGTCCTTGGATTGAATTGAATGAATTAGTGAATAAAAGGGTTAATTTTGAACATGTTTAGATCAAGAACCGAGGAAAATAGACTTAGATCGCGGGAAAGCAAAAACAACCGAGTAGCCGTTTTCATTCCGACATATCGAATCCGAGGTAAGTCACTATGCAAATAAATGTATATGTATGCAATTGAAATTGTTCATATTATTAATGATGATATTGAATGCTTATGAGAGATTATGCATTTGAATTCTAAGATAAGTTCGATATAGTGATTAAGTCCGAGAAGTCCCGTACGAACCTAGGAATAGATAGGATTGAATAAGTCACTACATAGACATCTGTTCTGTTGTTATCATGTAAGACCACGTTTGGGACGTTGGCATTGATTTAAGACTCGTGTAAGACCCTGTCTGGGACAGTGGCATCGATATCTGATTATGTGTAAGACCACGTCTGGGACGTTGGCATCGTTATAATCCTTACGTGTAAGACCATGTCTGGGACATCGGCATCGTACTGATTCGTGTAAGACCCTGTCTGGGATAGTGGCATCGATATCTGAGTATATATAAGACCTCGTCTGGGATGATGGCATTGTACGGTTATTCCGAGCTTCTGAGTATCCTACTGGATTCCTTATGGTTCAACGGGCAAGTTTGAGATACGAATGACAAATTTGAGCTTTGATAGATTAAGAAAATGAATGCCCGATTCAGGTATGTTGATTATACACCAAATGTGTATATAAGGTAAGTGACTAGGTGATCTACTATGATGATTTTATATATGGTTTAGAAATATGTTACATGAGAATCATACATGAAAAAGCTATGTGTATATGATTCTTAAATTGATAAATGTGGCAAATTTGGCCAAGGATATGAATCAAAGTATAAATGTGAGAAAATTGCTTTGTGGAAGAAATGTGCCAATGTGGTTATATGTTTACATGCTTTACATATTAAGTTTGTTTGTATATTGACTTACTAAGCTTTTGGAAAGCTTACTCTGTGTGTGTTTACTCTGTTTTATAGGTCGTTAAAGCTACTGAAGGCTCGGGACCGTCACGGATTGTCATCACACTACTAAACTTATTTTGGTACACTTTGGAATTGTATAAAGCTAGATATGGCATGTATAGGCTAGTATTTTGGTATATTTTGTTATGTGAACTTAGCCATGTGATTTGGCTATTTATGAGTTGAGACTTTGCTTAAATGAATGTGATATATGATGCATATCTTGGTATGGTTGAAGTATTTGAAATGGCCAAGTTTGGAGTGAGCAAATGAATGAATTATGCTTGTGATGATATGAGTTTTAGTCTTTGAAGTTGTCATGGTTGGAATTGGTATTGAATGCATGGTTTGAATGACTATTTTGTTATGTTTTTGGTGGTTATATGTGCATGAGATGTCTTGGTAAATATGGCTTGTAGGTTTGACCCTTATGGGTGGCATTTCGGCCTTGCAAATGGCCTATAATGTCACACGGTCGTGGCACATGGGCGTGGCTAAAGACCGTGGGTGAATAGCAAGATGTGGCTTGGTAGCACACGGCCTCGACACGGGGGTGTCAACTAGCCGTGGTGTATAAGTCAGTAGCTAGCTAAGAGTACACGGTCATGGTACACATGTGTGCTTGGTGGCCATGGTGGGGAAGTCAGGATATGGCCTAGTAGCACACGGCCATGGCACACGGGCGTGCCTAGTGACCGTGTTGGTATAGTCAGTATATAGACACGGATGGATACACGGAGGTGTCTAGAAGCCGTGGAGGGCACATGGTTCCTCCCACGGGCGTGTCTCCCTTGTATTTTAGAAAAGTTTTAATTTGTCCATGAGATTTTGTTTGTGTTTCGGTTTAGTCCTTACTCAATTTGTAAGCATGCTTAAGGTCTCGTTGACCGTTTTAAGGGACCTCATACTTGAGAATGATGAATTAATGTGTGAAATTTTTGTTGATGCTTTCTAATATGTCCGGTAACGCTCCTAACCCTAATCCAGCGACGGGCACGGAATAAGGGTGTTATATATGGTTGGTATCAGAGCTACGGTTTAGTCAATTCTCAGACTAACTTAGCGTGTCAGAGTCTAGCTATACATGGCATATATCTGAATTGTGATAGTGTGATGAATCCTGACGTATAAAATGTGATTTTCGTATAGTAATGGATCCTGAAAGAGCCGTAGCTGACGACGTAGAAAGTAATGCGCCTGCTCCCGCGCAAGGGACAGCGCCCTCTAAGTCGAGACCGACTATGAGCGGTCAAGAGGGAGAAGCTAAGCAAGCTTTCTTCCAGATGATGAGTGAGTGGTTCACTCAATCCGTAAGAAATAACCTGACTGTTTCACAACCCCCGCCCCCGGTTAATCCCCCTTAGACATCCGATATACCTCCGACTGCAAATCTGAATCTGTTGAATAAGCCTCCTGTTGACAAGATCTGTAAGTATGGGGCTGAAGAATTTCGGGCTACTAAAGATGATGATGCTGAAAAGGCCGAGTTCTGGATTGAAAATACTATCCGGGTATATGTCTTTGACTCCGGAAGAATGCATTAAATGTGTTGTATTGTTACTTCGTGATGCAACTTATCAATGGTGGAAAACTCTGATTTCTATTGTTCCGAGAGAACGAGTTTCATGGGATTTCTTTCAGATCGAGTTCCGGAAGAAATATATTAGTGAAAGATTCGTTGATCAGAAATAGAAAGAATATTTGGAACTCAAACAGGGTCGAATGACTGTTTCCGAGTATGAATGAGAATTCGTGAGATTGAGTCAGTATGCCCGGGAATGTATATCATCTGAAGCTATAATGTGCAAAAGGTTCGAAGATGGCCTGAATGAAGACATTCGTTTGTTAGTTGGGATTTTAGAAATAAAAGAGTTCGTTGTACTCGTTGACCGAGTTTGCAAAGCTGAGGCACTCGAGAAAGATAAAAGAAAAGCTGAGTTAGAAGCTCGTGATGTGAGAAAGAGATTTCAGAGTAAATCATTTCAGTCTGCTTTGAAGAAATTTAGAGATGATCAAAGCCGTTTGAGAGTTAATATGGGATATTCAAATAGAAATCGAGATAGATCACAAATGAGCTCTAAAGCTCCAGCAACTACAGTGGCCAGTGTTGGTAATGTCTGGACTGAAAGACCTGAATGTAAACATTGTGGAAAAAGGCATCCGTGAAGTTGTAGACTTAATGATAGAGCTTGCTTCCTATGTGGATCACTCGATCATTTTATCCATGATTATCCTAATTCTGTTGAGCCAGAGACTGTTCAGAATCCGAGAATTGATAGTACACCTGTGAGGGGTAGACCATCGAAGAATGTAAGAAATACCAGTGGTAGTCAGAGAACTACGAGAGACAATGTTGTCAGATCTGAAGCCAGAGCGCCAGCCAGAGCGTATGCTATCCGA
The DNA here is from genome assembly GCA_005393395.2 of Gossypium australe. Classification (NCBI taxonomy): domain Eukaryota; kingdom Viridiplantae; phylum Streptophyta; class Magnoliopsida; order Malvales; family Malvaceae; genus Gossypium; species Gossypium australe. The sequence goes on along the minus strand of CM016614.1, from coordinate 26,629,672 downwards.
GCTCAAGGGGAAGCCTCATCATCTGATGTGATAACTGGTACTTTTTCTCTTTATGATAATTCTATGATTGCTTTGATAGACCTTGGTTCTATGCATTCGTATATATGTATGAATTTAGTATTCAGTAAGACTTTGCCTGTAGAGTCTACTAAGTTTGCTATAAAAGTATCGAACCCCTTAGGTAAAAGTGTCCTGGTTGACAAAGTGTGCAAGAACTGCCCGCTAATGTTTAGAGATATATGTTTCCCTACTGATCTGATGTTTTTGCCATTTGATGAATTTGATATTATTCTGGGTATGGATTGGTTGTTTATGCATGATGCTGTTGTGAACTGCAAAAGAAAGACTATAGATTTGAGATGTCCGAATGATGAGATTGTACGGATTGAGTTTGATGATTTGAATGGATTGTCTGCTGTGATATCTGTTTTGAAAGCTCAGAGTTATGTGAAAAAGGGTTACGAAGCATATTTCGCCTATGTGATTGATTCGAAAGCATATGAAAAGAAAGTTGAGTCAGTGCCTATTGTCTGTGAGTTTTTCGATGTGTTTCCTGAAGAGTTATCAGGTTTGCCTCCGATTCGTGAAGTGGAGTTTGGTATTGATTTGTTGCCTGGTACTACACTTATTTCGATAGCTCCGTATAGGATGGCACCAACAGAGTTGAAAGAGTTAAAGTCACAGTTGCAAGAATTGACTGAGAGAGGGTTTGCTAGACCAAGTTTCTCGCCTTGGGTTGCTCCTGTTCTGTTTGTGAAAAAGAAAGATGGCACGATGAGGATGTGTATTGATTATTGTCAGTTGAATAAAGTGACAATAAAGAATAAATATCCGCTGCCTCGAATAGACGATTTATTTGATCAGTTAAAAGGAGTTACCGTGTTTTCAAAGATTGACCTGAGATCGGGATACTATCAGTTAAGGGTGAAAAATTCAGATATTCCAAAGATTGCTTTCAGAATGAGGTACGGGCATTTTGAGTTTTTAGTCATGCCATTTGGATTAACCAATGCTCCTGCTGTTTTTATGGATCTGATGAACAGAATTTTCAGACCGTATCTAGATCGATTTGTTGTGGTATTCATAGATAGCATCCTGATTTATTCACGTAATGAAAATGAGCATGCTGAACATTTAAGAATTATGTTGCAAACTTTGAGAGAAAAGCAATTGTACATGAAATTCAGCAAATGTGAATTCCGGTTGCATGATGTTAGTTTTCTGGGACATATTGTGTCAGCTTCTAGAATCTGAGTGGATCCGAGTAAGATATCTGCTATTCTGAATTGGAAATCTCCGAAAAATGTGTCTGAAGTCCACAGTTTTCTGGGTTTAGCTAGTTATTACCGTATATTTGTAAAAGGGTTTTCAGTGATAGCTACTCCATTGACTAGATTACTTCAGAAAGATGTTAGATTTGAATGGTTGGATAAATGTCAGAAAAGTTTTGATCAGTTGAAAACTCTGTTAATAGAAACTCCAGTGTTAGTACAGCCAGAATCGGGTAAAGAATTTGTTGTATACAGTGATGCTTCGCTAAATGGTTTGGGATGTGTTTTGATGTAAGAAGGCAAAGTTGTAGCTTATGCCTCAAGACAGTTGAAGCCTCATGAAAAGAATTATCCGACACACGACCTTGAATTAGCTGCAATTGTGTTTGCGCTAAAGATTTGGCATCATTATTTATATGGTGAGAGATGTCATGTATTTTCAGATCATAAAAGTTTGAAATATCTGATGACTCAGAAAGATTTGAACTTGCGTCAGAGAAGATGACTTGAGTTGTTAAAAGATTACGAGCTTGTGATAGATTATCATCCGAGTAAAGCAAATGTTGTTGCAGATGGTCTGAGTAGAAAATCATTGTTTGCACTAAGTGCTTTGAATACTCAGCTAGATTTGTCTGATGATTGTTCTGTGTTAGCAGAATTAAAAGCAAAATCGTTGTTTTTACAACAATTATGTGATGCTCAGAAGTTTGATAATGAATTGTTAGCGAAACGAGCTCAGTGTGAAATGAATTCTGAATCTGAATTTCAAATTGTGGATGGTTGTTTGAGATTCCAGGATCGTATCTGTGTTTCGAGAAATCCAGAGTTGATTCAGTTGATCTTGAATGAAGCACATAGCAGTCGTCTATCTGTTCATTCGGGAAGTACTAAAATGTATCATGATTTGAAACGACATTACTGGTGGTCTGGTATGAAACTGGACATTTTTGACTTTGTTTCGAAATGTTTAATCTGTCAGCAAGTGAAAGCCGAACATCAAGTTCCGTCTGGATTGCTGCAGCCGATTCTGGTTCCGGAGTGGAAATGGGATAAAGTAACAATGGACTTTGTTTCTGGTTTGCCCCTGACTCTGAAAAAGAAAGATGCGATATGGGTCGTAGTTGACCGATTAACTAAATCTGACCATTTTATTCTGGTAAGATCTGATTTCTCACTGGAGAGATTAGCCGAGCTTTATATTTCTGAGATTGTGAGATTGCATGGGGTGCCACTATCTATTGTGTCAGATAGAGATCCGAGATTTACATCTCGATTTTGTAAGAAATTGCAAGAAGCTTTGGGCAAGAAATTACACTTCAGTACAGCTTTTCATCCGCAAACAGATGGTCAGTCCGAACAGATTATTCAGATTCTTGAAGACATGTTAAGATGCTGTGTACTTGAGTTTCATGGTTCGTGGGAACAGTATTTGCCATTGATCGAATTTGCGTATAATAATAGTTTTCAGACGAGTATCAAAATGGCAACATATGAAGCTTTATACGGACGTAAATGTTGTACACCTCTGTATTGGACTGAACTCAGTGAAAATAAGTTGCACGGAGTTGATTTGATTAGATACTTAGAACAGAAAGTGAAACTGATCCGAGATTGTTCGAAAGCAGCATCTAATCATCAGAAGTCTTATGCAGACTTGAAACGAAAAGATATAGAATTTGAAATCGACGACAAAGTATTTTTGAAAGTGTCTCCGTGGAAGAAAGTGCTTCGATTCGGACGTAAAGGCAAATTAAGTCCGAGATTCATCGGACTATATGAGATCATTGAACGTGTCGGGCCTGTTGCGTATAGATTAAAATTGCCGTCTGAATTAGAAAAGATACACAATGTATTCCATGTCTTGATGCTCCGTAGATATCGATCCAATCCGTCACATGTGATTCTCCCATCTGAAAATGAAATTTAATCTGATATGACATACGAAGAGGAACCGATCCGTATCTTAGCTCGTGAAATGAAAGAGTTAAGAAACAAGAAAATTCCGTTAGTAAAAGTATTGTGGAATCGACATGGAATAGAAGAGGCTGCCTGGAAGCCTGAAGATTCAGTGAGACAGCAATATCCGAATCTATTTAACGGTAAGATTTTCAGGGACAAAAATCCCTAAGGGGGAAGAATTGTAACAGTCCGGTTTATACCCTAGTCGGAATAGTGGTTTTGAGACCACGAATTCGAGTTTGAATAATATTTTAATATTATTTTCTGTGCTGTTGATATGTGACTAAGCATGTGGTAAATTTCCGTGAGCTAATTTGTTCGTCTGTGTGTTTAATTTGACAAAAGGATTAAAATGCATTAAACGTGAAAGTTGCTTGCTATTTGTTAAAGTGCTTAAGTGATGTGGCTTTTAAGTGTTAAGGACTTATGTGATAATTTAGCCACTATTTTGGTTAGTGGACGGCATGGGTAATGAAATATGTATATATATGTTTTTATATATATATATATATATATTAAATTTTATAAGTTAAATTTTATATTATATATATATTATATATAGTTATATTATAATAAAGGAAACATGATGGTGAGTTTTATTCATGCATTTTTATCACCGAATAAGCAAAGAAAGAAAAGAAAAATTTAGGCAAGGGTTCGGCCATAGTTTGGTCTAATTCAAGGTATGTTTCCAGTCGGTTTTCGATAATTTCTACGTTTTTGTAATCGTTGCTTTGAGAGCTTCAAAACCCATGTATTAATTTTGATTATTGATGATGTTTGTGTGAGATGCCATTGTTGATATGTCAAGCTTTTTGATGATTTTTGGTGTTAAATGAAAGATATGAGCTAGATGAACATACTTTGTTCTTGAATTTTTTATGAATTTAGCTAAATAGGGCTAAATTGAGAAAATAGTAATTTGAGGGACTAAATAGCAAATTTGATGAAAAATGTGGACTTATATGAGATGTATATGCATTCGGCTAAGCATGTGTATGTGTGGATTTTGTGAATTTGATGTTTTGAGAAAAATGGACTAAATTGATAAAGTGTGCAAATATGATGGTTAATTTGCAAATAGCCCTAAATGTGTGTCCTTGGATTGAATTGAATGAATTAGTGAATAAAAGGGTTAATTCTGAACATGTTTAGATCAAGAACCGAGGAAAATGAACTTAGATCGCGGGAAAGCGAAAATAACCGAGTAGCCGTTTTCATTCCGACATATCGAATTTGAGGTAAGTCACTATGCAAATAAATGTATATGTATGCAATTGAAATTGTTCATATGATTAATGATGATATTGAATGCTTATGAGAGATTATGCATTTGAATTCTGAGATAAGTTCGATATAGTGATTAAGTCCGAGAAGTCCCGTACGAACCTAGGAATAGATAGGATTGAATAAGTCACTACATAGACATCTGTTCTGTTGTTATCATGTAAGACCACGTCTGGGACGTTGGCATTGACTTAAGACTCGTGTAAGACCCTGTTTGGGACAGTGGCATCGATATGAGCTATACGTATAAGACCACATCTGGGACGTTGGCATCGTTATAATCCTTACGTGTAAGACCATGTCTGGGACATTGGCATCGTACTGATTTGTGTAAGACCCTGTCCGGGACAGTGGCATCGATATCTAAGTATATATAAGACCTCGTCTGGGACGATGGCATTGTACGATTATTCCGAGCTTTTGAGTATCCTACTGGATTCCTTATGGTTCAACGGGCAAGTTTGAGATACGAATGACAAATTTGAGCTTTGATAGATTAAGAAAATGAATGTCCGATTCAGGTATGTTGATAATACACCAAATGTGTATATAAGGTAAGTGACTAGGTGATCTACTATGATGATTTATATATGGTTTAGAAATATGTTACATGAGAAGCATACATGAAAAAGCTATGTGTATATGATTCTTAAATTGATAAATATGGCAAATTTGGCCAAGGATATGAATCAAAGTATAAATATGAGAAAATTGTTTTGTGGAAGAAATGTGCCAATGTGGTTATATGTTTACATGCTTTACATATTAAGTCTTTTTGTATATTGACTTACTAAGCTTTTGGAAAGCTTACTCTGTGTGTGTTTACTCTGTTTTATAGGTCGTTAAAGCTACTGAAGGCTCGAGACCGTCACGGATTGTCATCACACTACTAAACTTATTTTGGTACACTTTGGAATTGTATAAAGCTAGATATGGCATGTATAGGCTAGTATTTTGGTATAATTTGTTATGTGAACTTAGCCATGTGATTTGGCTATTTATGAGTTGAGACTTTGCTTAAATGAATATGATATATGATGCATATCTTGGTATGGTTGAAGTATTTGAAATGGCCAAGTTTGGAGTGAGCAAATGTGTAACACCCCAAACCCGGCCCATGCGTTATGGCCGGATCTGACATGTCACATGAGAAAAATATATTTAAGTCCTTTTCATTCTTACGTAAATAGGTATTAAAATCAAGAAAAACAATTTTGATTTAAAATATTTGACAAAATATTACTAACTTCAAAGATTGATTGATATCGATAAATTTGAACTAATGATTTTACAAACCGTGACTTTTGAGAAATATTGATGAAAATTTGAGAGAAAATTTCCGAGTTAAAAATATTTATATAAGTTTATTATAAAATCCATTTGTGTATCCATTTTAGAAAATCTTTATTTAAGTTTTTAGAAAAATCCCATTTAAAGTAATTTGAGCAAAATATAAGTACGTCAAACATAAAGCAAAATAAAATAATCCAGAGGTCTTATTACATCATTTAACTCAAAATAGTAAAGTCCACGTCACTGAGCATTACCTGCAAGGGTTAAAGGAACGGGGTGAGTTACTAGAACTCAGTGTATAATCCCCTTACCGTCGTCCATTGGGCCAGAACCCATTTAGAAAAATTTTGGGCCTAAGCCCCTTTTAAATAATAATGTATCAAATAAATCAAATGAATGTAATGCAACCCAACCTAACCTAATAATCCATCCGCTACACACCACCCGTACCATCCCATCACACCTGTGGGGATCAAGTCAACCCACCCCGCCAAACACACCAATAGCAGGCATTTTGCCATTTATAACACATTTTGATTGTGGCCAAGCCACCAGAATCATAGTGAATCATATTAACAAACATTTTTGTGGCAGTGCCACCGGAATCACTTCTCTTCAACATTTTCCCATCCCATGCAAAATTATATAAATGCAACATACATAGTAAATCATGATATTTACAAATATAAACAACAATCATTAATTTAGAGATTCATTACAAAAATTCGTCCCATTATAACACTTTGCAAATCGGCTCATTAGGGCAACCTATCAAATCGGCCCATTAGAGGCATTTTCGTAATTCTCACAGTGTTAATACCGATTTTGACAAATTTATCAAAATAGTGTAATTTAGGCCAATTTCCCGGTTTACGCCATATTACGATTTTAATCATAACGATTTATTTCCAATATGATATCGAATCTTAGAACCCACGGAAAAACAGTGTGAGATTACACACCTGATTACAGTAAGTACTAGGCCTTCTTGATCGTCAACACCTATGATATCATAACACTCGATTAATCTAAAAGACGAGATTTTTATTAATCCAAAACTAAACCAAGTGATCTATAATACTTACTCTCAAAATCGTGAACGACCACGATTTGTCGATTCTCACCGGATGATGGTCCACAACCCGGTGAAAAATCTCGAATTGTCGATACCGCCCTTCGTTTGAATTTAGGAGTAGGAATCGTAAATCCACTCCTTTTGAGTTCTCCACTCGCCTTTCCTTTTGAATCAGCACCACAAGCCTCCATTGGTTTAAATCTTAGTCAGAACGATATTACGATATAAATATAGATTGTCTAATGACAAAGGGTTCGGCTTACCACTAAATAAGAAGAGAATATCGAATGATTTCGTCCCTACCAGCATACCCAACCTTCAATCCTATTAACACAATAACCAAATAGAGATATCAAATGGACTATGAAAGAACTCCTTACCATAATCGATGATAATCCCGATTCCCACAATTGTCTTATGACTAGAGATGATTAGACGATGATGTGGTATTTGGCCACCCTCTATAACACGATTTAGTCAAGAAGAGATTGTCCAAGACGAAAAGAAAAGAAGAAGTGAATAGATGAGATGATAATAGATTCGGTTTTAGAGGAAAATCAAACAAGAAAAAGTGATCTCAAAGTGATGTCGATTTTAGAGAAGAGAAAAAATTGATGAAATGGTCAAAATAAGAGAATGGATGGATGGAAGAGTGCTAGATTGTTCGGCCATCAAATGGGAGGTGGGCAAAAGATGAGTGTTTCGGCCAAACAAAAGAAAAAGAATGCACAAATGTGCTAGGAGGTTTCGGCCAAAGCAAAGAAAAGAAAAAATGTTCACTTTGGCTTTGGAATTTTCGGCAAAGAGGAAAGAGATTGGAAAAATTAAAAGATCACCCAAAATGCTAAGAAGAAAAATAATCATTCAAGTACCAAAATTCACCAAAATGCTAAAGAATTTCGGCACTCCCCTATTACCTCTCAAATCCGTGTGCACCAAACCAAAATGGTCAAAAATTGACCATAAAAACATTCCAAAACATTTCCCATGAAAAAGGCCAACATGCTCCCTTATCTTGCCTTTTTCTTTTGATTCTTTCCTTCAATATCCCTTATCTTCCTCCTTACCATAAACCTTAGCCACCTTTCCATAATTTAAAAAGTCCACCTTGCCTAAAATACCATCATGGCCGACACTCTCAATGAATAGCACAAAAAAATAATCAAAATTTGTACCAAATGAGATTCGAACCTCTTCCCCTAAAGCCCTTCATGTGACGCCACTTCCTCTTTACCAAATGCTCGTTTATGCTAGCCATTTACTCATTTATTTCCATAAGCATTGAGGCCACTTACTATATCTCCTTAAAGTGCTAAAATACCAAATTTTTACTAAGGCTCAATTAAACCCCGAGCCTTCTTAGGACCTTAAAACATACACGATTAATAATTTAACTAGCCTCGCGCAAGATATAATGCAACACATAAAATTCAAAATTTTGGGATGTTACAATTCTACCCCCCTTAAAGAAAATTTCGGCCTCGAAATTTACCTGTTTAAAAAATATGAGGATATTGCTGTCGAATCGCGTCCTCTGGCTCCCATATAGCTTCCTAAAATCCGTGATTACACCATAGAACTTTGACTAACGGTACCAACTTCCTTCTCAGTACCTTAATATCTCAATCTAAAATCTGTATTGGCTCTTCTTCAAAAGATAAGTCAGGTCTTAACTCAACTCCCTCCACTGATACAACATGAGATGGATCCGAACGATAACGCCTTAACATAGAGATATGAAATACGCTATGTATCTGACTTAACTCCAGAGGTAACTCAAGTTGATAAGCCACTGGTCCAACACGCTTCAGTACCCGATAAGGTCCGATGAACCTAGGGCTCAACTTGCCCTTCCGTCCAAATCTAAAGATCTTCTTCCAAGGTGAGACCTTTAGAAAGACCTGATCTCCCACCGCAAACTCTATATCCTTACGCTTCAGATCCGCATACAATTTTTGTCTATCTGAAGCTTCCTTTAATCGCGCTCGAATTACCTTTACTTTTTCCTCCGTCTCCGAAATCAATTCAGGACCCAATAACTGTCGTTCCCCCAACTCAGTCCAACAAGTAGGAGTACGACACCTGCGACCATACAACGCCTCGTAGGGTGCCATCTGGATGCTGGATTGATAGCTGTTATTGTATGCAAACTCTGCCGAAGGTAAGAAATCCTCCCAACTACCCCTAAAGTCTATCACACAGCCTCTTAACATATCTTCTAGAATCTGGATCACTCTCTCCGACTGACCATTTGCCTGCAGATGAAATGCCGTGCTGAAATTTAACCTTGTATCCAGAGCTTCATGTAAAGCCTTCCAAAACCGTGATGTAAACCTAAGGTCCCTATCCGATATAATAGACATTGGTACCCCATGTCACCTCACGATCTCTGCTACATACAACTTGGCCAATTTCTGCAATGAATAATCTGTACGAACAGGTAGGAAATGAGCAGTCTTCGTTAACCGATCCACTATTACCCATACAGAATCTTTCTTAGTAGGCGTTAAAGGTAACCCACTAACAAAGTCCATCGTTATCCTTTCCCATTTCCATAATGGAATTTTCACCGGTTGTAGCAATCCTGACGGCAATTGATGTTCTGCCTTCACTTGCTGACATGTTAAGCACCTACTCACGAAATCAGTAACCTCCCGTTTCAACCCTATCCACCAATACTACTCACGGAGGTCTCGGTACATCTTATTCCCCCCGGGATGCATAGCATATGGGCTACTATGCGCCTCACGCAGAATCATTTGTCTTAATTCCAAATCTTTGGGCATACAAATTCTTCCGCAGAAACACAATACTCTATCACTATTCAATCCAAAATCCCCTATCTCACCACCTTCCACATGCTGAAGTCGAGAACCCAACGCTTCATCTGTCAACTGCTTTTCCTTGATCTGACTTATCCATGCAAGCTTCACCTGAAGTTTAGCAAATAGGCTACCATCTTCATAAAGGCTGAGGTGAGCGAACATCGCTCTCAAATCTGATATCACCTTTCGACTTAATGCATCAGCCACCACGTTAGCCTTCTCGGGATGGTACTCGATTGTGAAGTCATAATCTTTCAACAGTTCTATCCACCTCCGTTGTCTTAAGTTCAACTCCTTCTGGCTAAGAAGGTACTTCAAACTCTTATGATCCGTGTAGATAATCGACTTCTCACCGTACAGATAGTGTCTCTAAATCTTCAGAGCAAAAATCTTCAGAGCAAACACCACTATAGCTAACTCCAAGTCATGCGTGGGATAGTTTACCTCATGCGGCCTTAATTGACGAGATGCATAAGCCACCACTTTTCCTCCTTGTATCAACACACATCCCAAGCCCGTGTGTGACGCATCACAATATACAATAAACTCTTTTCCAGCCTCAGGTTGAATCAATACTGGCGCTTCTGTCAGAATCTTCTTCAATTTCTCAAAGCTCTCTTGCTGCTTATCTGACCATGCAAACGGTACTTCCTTATGCAATAGCTTAGTCAGGGGTGCAGCAATCAACGAAAACCCTTTAACGAATCGCCTGTAATACCCAGCCAAACCTAGAAAACTTCAGATTTCTGCCACTGACCTCGGTGGCTTCCAATCCAGCACAGCCTCGACTTTACGGAGGTCAACTCTAATTCCTTTGGCAGACACAACATGCCCCAAAAAGGTTACTTCCTCCAGCCAGAATTCACACTTACTGAATTTGGCAAATAGTTTCTTCTCTCTTAAAATCTGCAGTACAACTCGTAGATGCGAATCATGCTCTTCTTCAGTCTTTCAGTACACCAAGATATCATCTATGAACACCACCACAAACCGGTCTAAATAGGGTTGGAAGACCCGGTTCATCACGTCCATAAATGCAGCTGGTGCATTAGTCAAACCAAACGGCATCACCAAGAACTCGTACTGCCCATAACGAGTTCGAAACGTAGTCTTATGAATATCCGCCTCTTTGACCTTAAGCTGGTGATAACCCGATCTCAAATATATCTTCGAGAAAACTGAAGCTCCTCGCAGTTGATCAAACAGATCATCAATTCTCGGCAACGGATACTTGTTCTTGATCGTCAACTTATTCAATTGCCTATAATCGATGCGCATACGCATCGACCCATCCTTCTTCTTAACAAACAAGACTGGCGCTCCCCACGGTGACACACTCGGTCGAATGAATTCGCGATCCAACAACTCCTGAATTTGAGCTTTAAGCTCCGCTAACTCCTCCGGCGCCATTCTATAAGGAGCAATGGACACCAGAGCCGTTCCTGGCAACAACTCGATGCCAAACTCTACCTCCCGATCCGGAGGCAATCCTGGAAGCTCCTCGGGAAAGACGTCTGAAAACTCTTTCACAGTTCTAACACTTTCCACCGACAATTCCTTGGCATCCAAAGCACTAATGAAGGCTAGGAATGCTCCACACCCCTTTCGTACCAACTTTTCTGCCTTTAAAGCAGATACCACATTAGACAGATAGTTTCTTCTTTCACCTATTACCATCACTTCCTTATCCTCCGAAGTTCTTAGTAACATCTGCTTTGCAGCACAATCCAAATTCGCACGGTGTTTCACCAATCAGTCCATACCCAAAATAAGATCGAACTCGCCGAATGACAGTTTCATCAAATCTGCTAGAAATATATCCCCCTGAATTTCTAAGGGCACATCTTTAAACAACTTATTCACTAACACTGACTGTCCTAAAGGACTAATTACAGTTGTCTCTCTAACAGTAATCTCAGATCTAATGTTCAGATTTCCAGATACAGCACAAGCAACATACGAATGGCTGGATCCAATATCTATCAAAGCAGTAACAGGTACATCAGATATGAAGAACGTACCGGTTATGACATCTGGTACATCGCTGTCCTCTCGACGTCTGACTGCGTAAACCAAACCTTGCTATCTCGCCTCCACAATACCCCTATTACCGGTATTTTTACCCAAAATGCTAAGAAGAAAAATAATCACTCAAGTACCAAAATTCACCAAAATGCTAAAGAATTTCGGCACTCCCCTATTACCTCTCAAGACCGTGTGCACCAAACCAAAAGGGTCAAAAATTGACCATAAAAACATTCCAAAACATTTCCCATGAAAAAGGCCAACATGCTCTCTTATCTTGCCTTTTTCTTTTGATTCTTTCCTTCAATATCCCTTATCTTCCTCATTACCATAAACCTTAGCCACCTTTCCATAATTTAAAAAGTCCACCTTGCCTAAAATACCATCATGGCCGACACTCTCAATGAATAGCACAAAAAAAAATCAAAATTTGTACCAAATCGGATTCGAACCTCTTCCCCTAAAGCTCTTCATGTGACGCCACTTCCTCTTTACCAAATGCTCATTTATGCTAGTCATTTTCCATAAGCATTGAGGCCACTTACTATATCTCCTTAAAGTGCTAAAATACCAAATTTTTACTAAGGCCCAATTAAACCCCGAGCCTTCTTAGGACCTTAAAACATACACGATTTAACTAGCCTCGCGCAAGATCTAATGCAACACATAAAATTCTAAATTTTGGGATGTTACAAAATGAATGAATTATGCTTGTGATGATATGAGTTTTAGTCTTTGAAGTTGTCATGGTTGGAATTGGTATTGAATGCATGGTTTGAATGACTATTTTGGTATGTTATTGGTGGTTATATGTGCATGAGATGTCTTGGTAAATATGGCTTGTAGGTTTGACCCTTATGGGTGGCATTTTGGCCTTGCAAATGGCCTATAATGTCACACGGTCGTGGCACACGGGCGTGCCTAATGACCGTAGGTGAATAACAGGATGTAGCTTGGTAGCACACGGCCTCGACACGGGGGTGTCAACTAGCTGTGGTGTACAAGTCAGTAGCTAGCTAAGAGTACACAATCATGGTACACGGGCGTGTTTGGTGGTCGTGGTAGGGAAGTTAGTATATGGCCTAGTAGCACACGGCCATGGCACACGGGCGTGCCTAGTGACCGTGTTGGTATAGTCAGTATATAGACACAGATGGACACACGGGGGTGTCTAGAAGCCGTGGAGGGCACACGGTCTCCTCCCACGGGCGTGTCTCCCCTGTATTTTAGAAAAGTTTCAATTTTTCCATGAGATTTTGTTTGTGTTCCGGTTTAGTCCTGACTCAATTTGTAAGCATGCTTAAGGTCTCTTTGACCGTTTTAAGGGACCTCATACTTGAGAATGATGAATGAATGTGTGAAATTTCTGTTGATGCTTTCTGATATGTCCGGTAACGCTCCTAACCCTAATCCGGCGACGGACACAAGATAGGGGTGTTACACATAAGGGTTCGCACCCTTGCTAGCTTGCACAGTCTAAGACTTTCATGGGGTAAGTTTCTTTAAATTGAGTAGGTCTCGTGAACTACCCACAGTTCGCAAAGTCTCTCATGTTTCAAAAGTTATTAAGGGTTTGCATATACCAATTTGCCTAATATTGGGTTCGTACTTAGTATAGTCCGCAACCTTATTACTTCATAGCAAATTTGGTGAACTCTGCATGGTTTATCAGTTTGAATACTTCATGTTATTGCTTATAGCAAACACTATGTTATAATTAATACATAAGAGTGGACTTTTAAATGTAAGAGAACATAAAACAAATTTGGACTATATTTAAAATTTAGATGTGATTATAAAACATTATCTATTCGTAATTATAGAAATAAAGAAAAACATAAGAAAGCATAGAAATAACTAAGTCCTAAACATTCGGTGAAGTCAACAGAATTATATCTCTAAACCCAAGAAGAATTTCCATATTACCTTTAATCCAGAGTTTACTTGTACTACCTTTACAAAATGTACACTTCACTTAGATCACTTGCCTCGCTGTTACTCACTTTGCGATCTAGATATCTGCAGTGAATAGAAAGGAGTATGTGGGTTCTATATAGGAAATAATAACCACAAAGCACACACAAAGCATAAGTTAAGCAAAAGCTTTGGAACAATTACAGATATATGAACACGGTTCGTCATACTTACACGAAGTCTGGTTCACAAATACCTACTATCAGATAGCTTAAAAATAGTAAAACACGTTACTTCAGAAAACATAAACTTATTTTCCTATTGGATAAGTGGATCTCCTTATAACGCCTCAGAATGACTCAATGAGTCTAACATGTCCCAGAAGTGTAACATAAAGCCAATATTCTCCAACACACCAACATGTCCCAGTAAATGGATATTAGCTCGACATTCCCTTATCTCTCCAACCTGTCCTAGGGCCTCTTTCCCAAATCATAAAATATAAAGGTGAGTACACACAATCTATGGCATGCAATTATATCTAACAATTTAAAATATGTATATATATAATCACAAAACAGAGTTTAGAAAGGATTTACTCTTGGAACTTAGGATAAAACCCTAAGCTCCTGATTAATATTATGGTTCGCACATACGACTGGCGATCCTTGAACACTCACTAGTTTACTGAAAACCTATAGAAAAGCTTCATTTTCCCCTTGTCTTTGCTTGTACATGGTTCTGTTAAGTTTGTAATTTCACAAATATAGGCAAGTCACTTACAAACAAAGCACATAAAAACTCATACATAAACACAAGCGATCCTAGGTTCACACATTCTAGTCTTTTGGTGAACCTAGTCCCCTTTTTGTGAATTCTTCTAAACACAATATAGAAACAAAGTCTTACCTTAGATCCTAATATATAAGTTCTGCATTCTTAGAACTTGATAACAGAATAATCGACGAAGAATTTGAGAAATTTTTGTTGTTTAATAGAATATGAAATTTATAATGGAGATGACCTAATTTATAGGCATTTAGTGTTTTAGTGTTCTTGGGATACCCTAGTCGCAGTAGAAGTAGGAAATAGTTACGTGTACGAATGGTTTTGTGAAGAGAAAAGTAAGTTGACTTCTTAATTTTGGTATAATTACCATTTGACTACTACTTTTGACTTTTGGCCCAAAATAACTATCACGGTTTGCCAAGCCCACTGGCGATGTAACACCCCAGATCCGGCAGATCTAAAGTTTTGACATATAGCTGTAAATAGTCAGTCTGGTGTAGTGTTATCCACCTAAAAGATTATTTTAGTGTATACATGTAGACGTATAGTAACCGCCACAAGAGTAAGAAATAATTTGATTTTTTAATATTTTGCCATGTATTAAGGAGAAGTTCGTGTTAAGAAATTAAGGGTAAGTATAGGAGGAGTATTCACCAAGAGTATAGTATGCCTAGTTTGTATAGAATATTTTGATTGCAAGACATTTATAATTGTCAAGCTGGATAATTATGATTGCAAGACATTTATTAATATTTATCTCAAAAATTGTAGGATATTAAGAAGGCAAGTTCTGAAACGTATGACACTTGTTAAATTCCACTAGGTAAGTTGAGTCATATTTATATGTGAAAGATAAGTTTTGAAAGGGCCCTTCTACCTTCTTCCTCTTTCTTAAGTGGTATTTACTAATACCTTCCTTAAGTCTAAATACATCTCTTTATCAATAATCTAGAAGCTATGGTTATGTTATGATTAGTGGTTATTCTATTTAATGGTAAGTATTACTATTTTGCATGTTAAATTCTGAAAGAGTAAGTCTGTAAGAGGTGCATGAACAATAAGATGTAAGTATAAGGCTTTGTATAGAGATTTCATTGTTCAAATTGATGGTAAATAGTATACAAATGAGTCTTAATGATGTTCTTATGTTCTGAAAGTAGTGGTTGCTTCTGGTTCAAGATGAATATCCAAATCTGAAGTTTTGAACTACCACTAGTGAGAATAAGGTGAGTCTCTACACTGACTCTTGCATGTATATTGTTCATACTGAAGTATATTTATATGAAAGTGATCAAACTAGACACTTGAAATCATGGATAGTATAGTATGAATATGTTACTTATACAACTATAGGAATAAGGATATGATCAGATTAAAAGATTAGGTAGTTTGCTTGAATTTAAGTTCTTAGGGATGTATGAAGAGCATTATGAAATTATGAAATCTTAGGTCTGGGATGTGTCTAGTTCGTAGAGGTTGTAAATAAGGAAGTCACTGCAGTGGTAAATAAGGAAGTCTATCAGAACTGTAAACACAAACTCTGATATGAAATCTTGAAAGGAAAAGTCCATGGCCATGGCATACTTTGAAAAAGAACGTTGAATGAAATTTTATCTAATGGAGTTCTCTGTGTGTCCTAGGGCGATAATGGGAAAACCTCACTCAATTTGAATTTCAGAAAATCCATATCGCAAGCACGACAATTGTAGGATGCCTATGTGGCATCATGTCCGCCTTTGTGGCGTACTTTATATGAATCACCTTTGTGGTATACTTTGTATACATAACCTTTGTGTCGTACTCTGTATAGATTGCCTTTTTGGCGCATTCTGTAATAAGGACTTATGGCATTTACGTAAATTGTTTGTTTGCCTCCAATGTGTTCTGTGAAGTCTGCCAAGACAGTAAACACGAGCCTCTTTATGATTGCTTGTATGACGTGTTCTATTAGGCCTTTTTGGCATGAATTGTGAGGAATGTCTTGTAAGATATAGATCTAAATGTTTGTCTCTATTGTAAGATATGATGAAATTCTCTAAGTTCTGTATTAATTTGAGGCTAAGACGAGACATAAGTATGTTTTGGGTTAAGAGTGAATAAATCTTAAGGGTTTCCGTGAAAAAAAGGTGTATTTGTATGTTAAGAATGGTATTTGATATGATGATCTGTGAAAATGGAAAGTGAGGGGTATTGTATCTTCTTTCATAACTATTCTAAATTTAAGTTAATATTATCTTGAGTTATGGGATTCTAATATAAAACGACATGGAATTTGTCAAAATGGTCTAAGAAGTGATTTATCCGTATGGATATGTTTGGTACTGAATCAAGGTAGATCTGAGTATAAATTAATGACATTAAATTATGTGTCGGTATTCACCAAACATATGTGTATTTGCTTGTGATAAATGTCAGAGAATAACTTTTTGAAATAAGAGTATGGGTTAAGGCATGGTTTGTTAGAAGTGGTTTTTAAGGGTATGTTCTGTTAAGAAATTGTTGTGGGACAAGAGATTTATAAAAATTTTTGAAAGATTTCTCAGTTAGTGAGATAAGGAAGATTGAGTATGACAAGTCATGGTAACTGACATATAAGAAGAATGATGAAACTGTGGTGGTATCCGTCGGAATAAATGGTGCAAAATGATGGTTGGCACATGGTAGTTTGAACAAGATAGCAAAATATCCATCAAGGTATTGTTAATGAGCTCACTAAGTACTCTTGTGCTTATAAGAATTGGTATTGCTTTTCAGGTATTTGTAAGGAGACTTCACTTGGAGGGACGATGCCAGGAGTAAGCCAAGGTGGTGGCGGGGTGGGCTATTATGCATATAGTGGAGTTGTGATGTAGTCAAGGAATATGCCCTTCGATTCTGGAATAAATAAAATTCCATATTGTAAGGATTTGAATCTATTATATTGTAATAAGATTATTTTAAGGTACTTCATTTGTTTTTATACAATAAGTTTTAATTAAAATGCCAAAGAATATGTTTAAAGAAATAAAAAATTTGTAAATTGTTTTTATTAAATGATTAAGTTTTGTGTAGTAACACCCAAAATTCAGACCTGGTGAATCAGGTCAGTTTGGGGCATTAAAGGGGACCCCAGTTTGCCAAGCCCACTGGCGATCATAATTTATTGAATCTAGTAATGGACACCAGCTCACCAGTCAAACTATCGAACACTAGCTCGCTAGACCTACGAGCGTACACCATCTTGCCAGGCTTGCTGGCATACACCGTCTCATTGGACCTGCTAGCATATACCATCTTGCTAGACCTGCTGGCATATACTAGCTCGCCAAGCCTTCTGGCAAACTTGACCTGTAACAGCCCATTTTTAGTGGTGTCGAAAATAGTGGTTTTAGGACCACAATTCCGACGAGTGAGTTATTATTTTAATATTTATTTATATTTTACGGGGTTATTTTAAGGCCGTATTAAAATTTCATTAAGGAATTTTAAGGTTGAAATGATTAATTAGATAAAAATGACTATATCGTAAAATATGTAAAAGTTGAATTCTATTAGTTAAAGGGGTCAAATGGTTATGAAATCTTAAACTAATGGACTAAGATAGTAATTATACCATTCAAAGAGTTAGTGGACAAATATGGACACGAATTTGTTGTTTTGTAAAGTTAATAACCAAGGTTAAAATGGTAATTTAATAATTAAACTAAAATAAAAGAAACTAAAACATGGTATCATCTTCATTGTTGTCTTCTCCGCCGAAATTTTGAAGGAAATAAACACATTTTAGGGCTTTAAGGTTTGGCTAGCATAGGTGCTTGCATGGTATGTAATTTCGATCCCGTTTTTAATGATTTTTATGTTTTTGTGATCGTTTTAGCTTTATATAGCTAGCCCAGGGGTCAATTTGCAAAATTTTTAAAGGTTGAGAGACTTTCGATGGTTGTTTTTGAATAGTTTTTGAAGTTATTTGATAGATTATTAATCTTGGTTGTAAAATAAACATGCTTTGTTAAGTGGATGAAATTGCATTTATGGATTTATTTGTGAAAATAGTGAAATTTCATGGTAAAATTATGAAACGATGATTTAAGTGGGTTGGTATGAGTCCATATGAAATTTGGCTAGCTTGTATGGATGATTAAAATGGTTAAATCTCAAATTATGAGCCTAAGGACTAAATTGTAAAAAGTTAAATGTTAGGGGTAATTTCATAATTTTACATAAATGTGAATTATGGATTAAATTGAATACTAGAAGTACTTAATTGAATGAAATTATCTATTTAGATCAAGATAAACAACAATCGGACTTAAATCGAGGAAAGATTAAAGCTTCGGATTAGTGTTCAACTTTACTTCCACGACCAAAGTTATCGAGGTAAGTTCGTATGAATTATAATCATATTAATGATTGGCAAAATGATTATTTACAATATTATGATAATATAAACGAACTTGAAATTATATATATATATATATATATATATATATATATATATATCGATGTATGAATAATTGGTGGGATTTCATGTTAGAATAATTTGAACCTTAAGAATTCTTAGGATATAAATGACATGTCATTAGGGATTTCATGTTTCGGGTATTGGTCTTCAATGTCCTACTGATGGCTGAGGTCCTGCATCTGTTATGGATTCTCCACAGCTCGTGTGAGCAGCATCGTGTAGCTTTGATAAACCGTAAAAGTAACATATTTTAGACCCACATTTAGTATGCTTTTGGATGATTTATCCCTTGTTTTATATAAAAAGGTGCTCTTAATCCTTTCTTTTCATGTCTTATACCCAGGAAAGCACCCGAGGATGAAACGAACACAAAATTGGCCTAAAATGGAGTAAATGGGCCTTAACACGAAATCAACACGGCCTGGCCCAAAGCACACACGGCCATGCCTCGATGAACACCTAGAGCACGGCCTCAACTCCATCACACACGGTCGTGCCTCAAGAGAAATCCGAACACGGTCAGGTCTCGATGAACACGGGCGTGTGACATGGCCGTGCCCCTAACGCTGGAAAGAGCAATTTTAGTCGAAAAAGGATACTTAGGGAGAAAAAATCGCGTTCAAAGAGCCTATATATATCCCCCAAGTATCACCTGTTTAAGGGGGCGAAAGCGAGGCCAATGAGCCAAGCCGAGAAGGTCAGAGTTAGGGAGTAACGCGAGGATAGCCAGTTGATCCATCCCAAGAAGCAGGGATTATACTCAAGACAGCGGAATTCTCCTTCGATTCTTTCAGGGGGTTTTAGGATTTTTTCCTATGTTTTGTTTTATCTTTTCTCTTGCGATGTTTTCTTTATTCATTATGAACTAAACCCCTCAGATACCTGAAGGGGATGAAACCTAGATGGATTTTATTATTTGATTTTTAAGTTATATGATGAATTACTTAGTTTGTTCTTAATTATGTTGCTTAATCCAAATCTAATGTGCTTAGGTGGAGGAGGAATAGACCCTGCTTAAGAGAAGATCTAACATAATTAAGCGGAGTTGATCAAACGCCTAGAGATAGGGTTACGAGATTTTGCCGGATTAGGGTGAAACCTAATATGGGAGTCCATTGATCGATTTACTGCTATCCTAGGGGGTTATTATAAGCGAATGAGAGTTCCACTAATTAACCTAGGGTTAGACGTTATTCGCCTCGAGAGAGGGTTTAATATAGGTTAGGGAGTCTTACGGATCAAGCTAAGTAAAAAGAAATCATATAATTTAGGGTTAATTAATAAGTGAAGTCTAGGTGGATTCTTCCTGAGGGTATCGTCGTAATCAACTGAGTTTTCCCTCAAAGTTATTTTCCTATTCGTCTTCTTGTCTTTGTGTCCTTAGTTTAGTTGTCGTCGATTTAGTTTAGAAAGTAATCTTCACTCTAACTTTAAGACTAAATAATAAAAAGAAAGTGAGTATTAATACTTTTAGTTCCTTTGGGTTCGATAACCGGTCTTGCCTAAGCTATATTACTGTTCGATAGGTACACTTGCCTTAATATCGTTGTCAGAGTTAGTCTCCAGGTTTGATCATTCTTTTATAAATATTTAAAACTCTGATTTTACAGCGATCAAGTTTTTGGCGCCGTTGCGGGGGAACTAAAATATTAAGAAAACTCTCTTTTTATTACTTTAGTCCTAATTTTTTATTTTTCGCAATTTATTTTTCTTTTCATTTCTATTTTTTCTTTTGTTTTTCTCTTTGCTGAAATTTTTCTCTCTTTCTTTTCCAACAAGTACCTCTAGTTTATGACTAGAAGGAACCCGATGGGACCTTTGGTATTTGACAACGAAATCGAAGCTACTACTCGTGGGAATCATTGGGAAACCAGGCGAACCCTAGATTACACGGAAAGAGAGGAAGAAGATAGATCCAATCCTACTGAAGGGATGGATGAAACCAACCCACCACCACGCGATATGGGTGACAACAATGCTCCACGCACAATGTTCGATTATGCAAAACCGCATTTAACAGGAGTAGGATCTAGTATTGTTAGGCCTTCTATATGTGCTAACAATTTTGAATTAAAGCCTAACACAATACAAATGATTCAACAGTTTGTCCAATTTGATGGGTTACAGGATGAAGATCCAAACACGCACATAGCTAACTTTTTAGAGTTCTGTGACACCTTCAAAATAAATGGCGTTTCTGATGATGCCATACGTCTTCGGTTATTCCCTTTTTCATTAAGAAATAAAGCTAAACAATGGTTAAACTCGTTACAACGAGGGTCAGTCACTACATGGGATCAGATGACCAAAAAGTTTTTGATGAAATATTTCCCACCGGCCAAAACGACCAAATTACGGAATGATATCTCTTCTTTTGTGCAGATGGATGTAGAGACGCTATACGACGCACGGGAGAGATTCAAAGATCTCTTGAGAAGGTGCCCACACCATGTCCTACCCTTGTGGCTACAAGTCCAAACCTTTTACAACGTTGCAAACCCCTCAACGAGACAACTTATAGATTCAGCTGCCAGTGGAACACTGAACAACAAAACCCCAGAAGCAGCCTACGGGTTCATTGATGAGATGTCATTAAACAATTATCAGTGGCAAGCTTCAAAGACCAAAACGAAAAAATTGGCAGGAGTTTTCAACATCGATGCCATGACCATGCTATCAACACAGCTAGAGATGATGAATAAAAAGCTTGATAATTTGTGTTCATCAGAGGTACATCCAGTCATGCAGTGTGATGCAAGTGGAACTGTGGCGAATCCTGAGTACCCACCCTACCAAACAGGAGCAGAAGATGAACAGATGAACTATATAAGTAATAATTTCCGATCTAATAATCCTTATAGTAACACTTACAATCCAGGTTGGAGGAACCACCCAAATTTTTCGTGGGGAGGACAAGGAAACCAAGGAAATCAAAGGCAACAACCTCCTCAAAACTTCTGAGATCAACCCTATCCATAAGAAAAGAAACCATCCTTCGAGGAACATCTTCAAGAAACGAATAAAGCAGTCAAAAGTAACGAGAGACGACTCGATGAAATTTCTAAGTCAGTCAAGGAAGTTAGTAATGCAGTTGAACAACTCGCAAAGCTAATGTCAGAACGACCGCAAGGACGTCTACCAAGTAACACTGAAGTTAATCCTAAGGAGCAAATTCAAGCAATCACAAGTCAAGATAGTAATGGATTAACTGAACCGAATCCAATATCAGAAAAGAAGGTAGACGAAGGTGAAAAAGAGGTATCACAAGAGAAGCCAAAGCCAGTAATTAAGGAGTATCAACCCCGCATACCTTATCCTGAAGCCTTAAAAAGAGACGATTCAGAGGAACAGTTTGGTAAGTTTCTGAAACTCTTAAAGAAATTACATATTAACTTACCTCTTCTTGAAGCTCTTTCTCAGATGCCAGACTCGAGAAAATTTTTAAGACAGCTCTTGACCAACAAACGCAAAATAGATGAAGAGCATCACGTGGAACTGAACGCAACGTGCTCGGCAATGTTACAAAATAGACTACCACAGAAACTAAAAGATCCAGGGAGTTTTACAATTCCATGTTTAATTGGTAGTTTAAATATTGATAATGCGTTAGCTGATTTAGGGGCAAGCATAAATGTCATGCCTTATACACTGTTTAAACGACTAGGTCTAAGGAAACCCAAACAAACTAGGATGAGTATTTAGCTAGCTGATAAAACTGTTAGAATTCCTAGGGGCATTATCGAAGATTTTCTCATCAAAATCGATAAATTTGTTTTCCCAGTAGACTTTGTTGTCTTAGACATGGATGAGGATAACTCAATCCCCTTAATTTTAGGAAGATCATTCCTAGCAACTGCCAGGACTAAAATTGATGTTGCTACAGGTGAGCTCATACTTCGTGTAGGAGATGAATCGATCAATCTTCAAGCCCTCGACTCGGCCAGGACAACAGTCTATGAAGGTAAGAAAGCCACTTCAATAGATAACCAAATTATTAATCTTCATCACAGGAAACAGCACAAGGCCTAAACCCTGAGCCAACTCATATCGACAAAGTGGAATTACACGAGGAAGAACCGAAATCACATAAGGTAAAATCGGAGGAACCACTAGAAGAGCTCATGGAGAAATCAAATCACTTTAAAATAGGAAACCAGGATCTGTTAGATAAAGCTGAGTCTCACATCCCCACAACAGACCTGAAGGAAAAGGGAGAAATCCTTCTTAAGATACATGATATCTTCCCAAACGGAATAGTCGAGGTAAGCAATCCAAAATTCGACACTTATAAAGTAAACACTTCTCGACTTCAACCTTGCCAAGAGAATAAAACAGTAAGTACGAGAGAAGATATTCAAACCTTTAAACCTCCCTAAAATTTTCAAAACACGAGGAAGTCTAGCTTAAGACTATAAACGAGCGCTTCTCGGGAGGCAACCCGAGCACTAACCTTATTTTTCCTTTATTTTTATCTATCCTTTCCTTTTTCTTCTCTTTTTCCTTTTTCAACTAACAAAAATATGCAGGTTTTCCAGTTCACACGGCCTTACACACGGCCGTGTCTGTGGACGTGTGGACCACCTAAACCACCACACTAACATGGCACAGGCCGTGCAGTCATCCCAACCACCCTCCCCAACGTCACGGATCCAACAAACCCTTCCCACGGGCACCGACAGATAGGGCACGGCCGTGCCCGAAACCGTGTGAAGCTACTAACTTGCATACCACGGACAGAACATGCTCGTGCTAGAAACAGTGTGAAGCCACTGACTTATCGAACACAGAGGAGACACGCCCGTGGAGAACAACCGTGCCAAAAGAAAAGACTTCACAAGCACGGGCATAGGGTGACAACAACCTCTATAACACGACCGTGTGAGGTGGCCGTGTAAATCGACACACCCTGTGACCACGACCGCATGGGAGCATAAAATTTGAAATTCTATTTAAACCCCTACCCCTTCCCTCCATCTAACTTCTTCTTTATTTTCTCTCCTTCATCTCAGACTCTTCAAAACTCTAGATCCTTGAGCAATTCAACACCATGCCGAAGAAGCGGAAGAAGCTACGCATAGACTCCTTAACAAAGAATGATCAACATGAGTTCATGCCGGCAGCTTCGCCTCAACACCAAGCCAAGGGTCTTTTAGACCAATTAGTTTTTATGTTTTCTTTCTCTCTTGCTTCAATTTTCTGCTCTTCTCCTTTATTTTCCTCATCTAAGCATCTCTACTGCTATTTTCGTTTAATATTCTTTTAGTTTCTTAATGTTAGGTTCACCAGGCTACTAGGGAATCACGCCAACCACCACAACAACTTCACCACTCTCACCACCGCCACCACATCCCCAATCTTAGCATTGATTCCCACCTTGCGAACCATCCCTTAATAAGGAATTTATAGTCCATTAGGATTTTCTTTTCTTTTCAGTTTTCTTCTTAGTCTCCTTCACTTTAGCTTGCTTTTCTTTAATTTTGTATTTAGTATATTTTTATTATGTCTTAATAAACCCTGGCTAATCCTTCAAAAGTTCCCCAATTTCTTCATCTAGAGCAGAGCTTGGGAACCAACACCACCACCATACCGACGCCTTCGCTGTATTTGCCACATCCTCCACCATAAACTCCACGACCCCTCAGGGAGTATTCTATCCCCTCTCTTTTGATTATAAATGCATTATCTATCTTTGTACATTGAGGACAATGTACATCTTAAGTGTGGGGGGTAAAAAAACCTAACCATTTCATTATTCTCAAATCCCTAAGGTTAAAAGTGGAATAAAAGAACCTAGCTTTTTTTCATTATTCTCAAATCCCTGATTTAGTCTTGTTTTTATGCAAAATTGTCATATTACTATGTAAGATGAAATTTCTGAAAATTTGAGGTTATTATTGACATGTTTTAGAATAAGTCATAGTTAATTGTACATTGATGATTAAATTTAAAGAATACTATAGAATCAAGCATGATAAGTCTATTTTTCAGGAAATAAAATTTTTTGCTAGGTTGTTGATCCAATTTTGAAAGCTACCTTGAAATTTAAAAATTCATAAGGATGATGTCAAAACACCCATAATTTTTGTGAGTATTTGAACCTTATAGAGCATGCATTCTTTTTCATGCTCATTTTTTTATTATGAGTGTGGCAACTATGAACTGTTATTCTAGAACTTGCCTCTTTATACATGTTGAGACCACAGTTATGATTTGATATACCGAGATGATAAAGGCACTTAGGTTTTAACCCACTAATTCCACTAAAAA
This sequence comes from Gossypium australe, assembly GCA_005393395.2. Taxonomy (NCBI): domain Eukaryota; kingdom Viridiplantae; phylum Streptophyta; class Magnoliopsida; order Malvales; family Malvaceae; genus Gossypium; species Gossypium australe. Next base: position 26,604,526 of record CM016614.1, on the reverse strand, counting down.
GCCTACCTTTATAATTAAAACCTAGTAAACCCCGTTGAGCCTAACAACCCTTTTTATTGACTCACCTACTAACTTTAACCAAAAACCCTTTGTATTTGTTATCACCAATTTTTTTTTAATTACCCTTTTTTTTCGAGATTTGATTTTGAACAAGTTTCCTAACTATGTTCTTTATTTCAGTTGTAAAAATTCTTCCTTATTATTGTGTTAGTTTGTTCTTAACAAAAACAAAGTATACTCATTATTAGTTCTATGATTAAGTGAGCTTGCATGTTCAAATTCCAATTCTCAAGGGAAAAGCTCGTATTAGTAGGATTATTACTTTTTAGTTAATGAAGTTTAGGAAAAATTTTTAGTAGGTACTTGTCAAGTCAATCTCGATTCTAACCCTCTAATTTCAGCCTGTAACCACACCTTGAACCCTAGCCCCGTTACAACCCTAACAAAGACCTTTTGATCTGTTTATCATCTCATATTACAGTGGTGGAGATTTGATTTTCAGGCAAGCCTATGGGATTAACTTTTCAGGTTCGACTTATGAGCGATCTTCTTCTAAACCTTAAACACTTTAGAGTGATTTGAGTGAATCCTAAGTGAGGATATCAATCCTTGTCGATTTTGAATTGAAAAGGTAGTTATTTAAAAAGAGGGAAGACACCTATGTTTTCGAGGTACAAAATTATGACTTATCTCGTTTGAATCTTTAGGACGCTTTGAATCAAATCATCCATGCATGAATTCTCTATGAATTAGGATAAGACATTGTTGATAAGAATTATAGATCATGGAAAGTTCGTTTTAATTGTAAGTTAAGAATTTTGCTTGAGGACAAGCAAAAGCTTAAGTGTGGGGGTATTTGATAAACCGTAAAAGTAACATATTTTAGACCCACATTTAGTATGCTTTTGGATGATTTATCCATTTTTTTATATAAAAAGGTGCTCTTAATCCTTTCTTTTCATGTCTTATACCCAGGAAAGCACCCGAGGATGAAAAGAACACAAAACGGGCCTAAAACGGAGTAAATGGGCCTTAACACGAAATTGACACGGCCTGGCCCAAAGCACACACAGTCGTGCCTCGATGAACACCTAGAGCACGGTCTCAACTCCGTCACACATGGCCGTGCCTTAAGAGAAATCCGAACACGGTCAGGTCTCGATTCACACGGGCGTGTGACATGGCCGTGCCTCTGACGCTGGAAAGAGCAATTTTAGTCGAAAAAGGATACTTAGGGAGAAAGAATCGCGTTCCAAGAGCCTATATATATCCCCCAAGTATCACCTATTTAAGGGGGCGAAAGCGAGGCCAATGAGCCAAGCCGAGAAGGTCAGAGTTAGGGAGTAACGCGAGGATAGCTAGTTGATCCATCCCAAGAAGCCGGGATTATACTCAAGACGGCGAAATTCCCCTTCGATTCTTTCAGAGGGTTTTAGGATTTTTTTCTATGTTTTGTTTTATCTTTTCTCTTGCGATGTTTTCTTTATTCATTATGAACTAAATCCCTCAGATACCTGAAGGGGATGAAACCTAGATGGATTTTATTATTTGATTTTTAAGTTATATGATGAATTACTTAGTTTGTTCTTAATTATGTTGCTTAATCCAAATCTAATGTGCTTAGGTGGAGGAGGAATAGACCCTGCCTAAGAGAAGATCTAACATAATTAAGCGGAGTTGATCGAACGCCTAGAGATAGGGTTACGAGATTTTGCTGGATTAGGGTGAAACCTAATATGGGAGTCCATTGATCGATTTACTGCTATCCTAGGGGGTTATTATAAGCGAACGAGAGTTCCACTAATTAACCTAGGGTTAGACGTTATTCGTCTCGAGAGAGGGTTTAATATAGGTTAGGGAGTCTCACGGATCAAGCTAAGTAAAAAGAAATCATATAATTTAGGGTCAATTAATAAGTGAAGTCTAGGTGGATTCTTCCTGAGAGTATCGTCGTAATCAACTGAGTTTTCCCTCAAAGTTATTTTCGTATTCGTCTTCTTGTCTTTGTGTCCTTAGTTTAGTTGTCGTCGATTTAGTTTAGAAAGTAATCTTCACTCTAACTTTAAGACTAAGTAATAAAAAGAAAGTGGGTATTAATACTTTTAGTTCCTTTAGGTTCGATAACCGGTCTTGCCTAAGCTATACTACTGTTCGATAGGTACACTTGCCTTAATATCATTGTCAGAGTTAGTCTCCAGGTTTGATCATTCTTTTATAAATATTTAAAACTCTGATTTTACAGCGATCAAGCTTACATCCCGACCCACAACTCCTGTGAGCAGACCCATTTCACAGCTCGTGTGAGCATTATTGAAAAGGAAATGTCACAGTTATATGGAAAGGCACACTATGTGTGTGAGCATTCCTGAGTATCCGATGCAATTCTAGATGGTTCAACGGGTAAGTAAAGGAAATGGAATGGTTCATGATTTTATGAAAAGGTTGTTGAATAAATTATATATCTAATGAAATATACTTATGTTATAATTGAACTTATATGTATCAGGGATGAACTTATTAACTAGTGAGTTTGATGATGCTTGTATAGGCTTATACTAAGCTTATGGTCTTGGTAATGACATTATGCATATTTAATAGTTTGTGCTAAAGAAATGGTAAGTTATGTTTGAATTTGTACGAGCTTACTAAGCACTCGTTGCTTACGTAGTTACTTTCCTTTGTTTTATAGATTATCAGAAGCTCGATCAGTTGGATGCTCTTCGGAGACCTATCACACTATCCAGCAACCATTTCGGTAGTTTTTGCATATTTTAGCCAAGGTTATAAATGGCATGTATAGGACCTTTTGTAATGGTAGCTCATGAATGTGTAAATGGTTGATTTAGTATGTTCATTGATCGTGTCTGTCGAGTCTTAAAATTTATAAAAAGAATGATTGAACCTAGAAACTAACTATGACAATGATTTGAGGCAAGCGCACCTATCAAATAGTAGTATAATTAAGGCAAGACCGGAATGTCGAACCCAAAGGAACCAAAAGTACTAGTACTAACTCTCTTTTTATTATTTAGCCTAAGAATTAAAGTGATCTTTATTTAATCTAAAATTAACTAACTACTAAACTAAAGACTCTAAGACAAAGAAGAATGAAATTGGGAAAATACTTGAGGAAAAACCAATTGATTAAGACGACACCTAAGGAGGAATCCACCTAGACTTCACTTGTTATCTAACTCTGAACCAGACGATTTATTCATTTGACTTGATCCGTAAGATTCCCTAAGTTATATTAATCCCTCTCTCGAGGCGACTAACGTCTAACCCTAGGTTGATTAATTGAAATCTCTTTCTAATTAAAACCCCTAGAATTGCATTAACTCGATCTATGGACTTCAATATTAGGTTTCACCCTAATCTGGCAAAATCTCGTCACCCTATCTCTAGGCGCGCGATCAACTCCGCCTAATTATGCTATATCTACTCTTAAGCAGGGACTTTTGCTCCTCCACCTAAGCACATAATACTTGAATTAATATCCCAGAAATATCAACGCAAGAATTAAGAACACATAATTAAGAACAAGTTAAATATTTATCATATAGTTTAGCAAACGATAACAAGATTCATCTTAGGTTTCATCCCCTAAGGTATCTGAGGGTTTAGTTCATAATAATAAAAGAAAACATCTCAAAAAAAAAAAGATAAAACAAAACATAAGAAATCCCTAAAACCCCTTGAAGGAATTGAAGGGGAGATCCTCCGTCTTGAGTATAATTCCGGCTTCTCGAGATGGATCAACTGGCTCTCTTCGAGTAAATCTCCACAAATCTGACCTTTCTGGCTCGGCTCCTTGGCCTCGCTAACCGCCCCCTTCTAGATTATACTTAGGGTGTTTATATACGCTTTTGATATAGGTGTCTTTACCCCTAAGTATCCTTTTCCGAGTGAAATTGCTCTTTTCCACGACAGGGACACGGTCATGGTACACGCCCGTGTGAGTCATCTTTAGGCCGTGTTCGGACTTTTAATGAGGCACGGCCGTGTGGTCTTGGGCCCAGGCCGTGTCGATTTCTATTTTGGCCCAATTTGGTCCGTTTTAAGCCCGTTTCTCGTTCTTTTCATCCTCGGGTGCTTTTCTGAGTATAAAACATGAAAAGAAAGGATTAAGAGCACCTTTTTACATAAATCAAGGGATAAATCATCCAAAAGCATGCTAAATGTGGGCTTAAAATATGTTACTTTTATAGTTTATCATTTATGCCTTTGAAGTTTATGTTTGGTTTAATAGGCTTGTAATGCTTTGTTAAGTTAGGTCATTTTGACCACTTTTACGTAATTGAAATGCAAGGTCTTTTGGTATGTTTCTGATGGCTTGGAAATGATCATTTATAATATGATTTGGTAGATAATTGAACTAGGTTATATGCTTCAAAAGTAGCTATGTTGCTTTGGTTTGAGCCATGATGTTTTGATACAATTATGGTGCCTTTGAATGGCATATTGGTTCGATGAATTAGGATGTTTGAAATGGTATGTTTAGGTGTGTTTGAATGGTGCTTAAACCCTTTGAATGTGTGCTCAAAGGGAATGGTTGGTTAGATATGGTTTGGCCTTGAAATGGCATGAATTTAGGGTAAATTTTGGGATACATGGCCTAGGACACGAGCTGTCACACGACTGTGTGACACACACGGCTTGGCTACACGACCGTTTGCCATTTGTAAAATTCTACTGTTTTAAGTCAATGAGTTACACGGCCTAGCACACGACCTGGGACATGGCCGTGTGTGGCAAGTAAGAGAGTTACACGACCTGACACACGGCTTGTGACACAGCCGTGTGACCCTACTCAGTGAGTTACACAGGTGAGGACACGGGCTGGGACACAACCATGTCTCCATTATTCAATTGTTACATGGCCTTGCCATACGGGCTTGTGACCCTTGTTTTCAAAATTTTGCAACTTTTTCTTAAATATTTTGTTTTGATTCAAATTAGTCCCAACTACTTCTAAGCTATTTCTAATGCCTCAAAGGCTTAATTTAGGGACAAAATGTATATGATTAACTGGTTTTTAATTAGATTAATTTATTTAATGTTATGATGTTAAATGTTTTCTGATTGTTCGATAATGCTCTGTAACCTTAATCCGGCAATGGAGACGGGTTACGAGTGTTACACGACCTCACCAAGTCTTCTAGTGAACACAAACTCACCAGGCTCAAAATTCTAGCCCTATTTTGGGATTTACAGTGTGAGTATATCATTTTGGGCAAAACATTTTTCAATTTCATTAAGAAAACCCTTAGCTTGAGTAATATCTTTAAATTTTGTGCCCCTAAAGGCTTCCAGAATGTTGTGCTCATGATCATTAGACTCATGTGGTTTGAACGATCCCACCTCCCAAAATCCCTTTTAGCATCAGGGGCACTTGCTGCAGTTAGAGGTGCAGATTGTTCTTCCGTTAGTGCAAGGTCTATATCCATACAGCCAAGAACTATAAGTAAGTTCCTTTTTCATTACTTGAAATTAGTTCTATTAAGTATGGGTATAGAATTTACATTAGCAGATATTGTTGCAGTAGAAGATGAACTAGCTGAATATAGAACAAAATAAATAAAAACAAGCTCACATGAATATTCATAAGCAAACAATTAATTCAAAATACTTTCTAATCTCATCTCAAGATTCCAAACACAACATTAATATCAAGTCATTGGAGTAATATTAACTGTAAGCGATTGTAACACTCCTCACCCATCTCTGTTGCTAGAATCGAGTTATAAGACGTTGCAGTAAATAAAAGAATTGAAACATGCAATTTAATTCAAGTATTTTATTCAAAACAACCTTAAATCATAAATTAATGAAAAAAACAATGTCTTGCATAAAAATTTGAACTTAATTCGAGCTTACGAAAACTCTAAAATCAATTTCGAAACAAATGGGAATTAATTTAAAACATTTCAAAAAAGATTAAGCAAAAGTGTAAACAGGGTCACACGGCCATGTGACAGGCTAAGGCCGTGTGGACCTAAATTTAAAATCTTATAAACATTTATACGGTCATGTCGCTAAACCGTGTAAGAGATTGTAATCGTGTTTAACCAAAACCACCAAGATCATACAGAGCACATGACCGTGCCACTTGTCTATGTATGACACACGGGGCCATGTGTTAGCCCATGTGACAAAATATGCATTTTAAATCAAGTCACACAATCGATTAAACTACTTGTGCCATAAACAAGCCTTTAGCCATTCATTAGACCTATACAAAATGAACCAAAAACATACCTTCATAGGCACCATCGCAAGCATTAGACACAAGCCATTATAATTCATATATTATCCTTGATTCAAATCATAATATAAGTACACCATATGCGTGTCATATTCCTAACTTTACACCATATGCGTGTCATATTCCTAACTTTACCATAGTCCAAACATCATCTCATCAAGTTAACATATATAGATATATGTTTATAAGGAAAATTAACCTAAACCAAAACATATATATATCATTACCTTCCAGCCTCTAATTAACTAATCGATTGGTTGCTACTCACTTATCTCTCGACCTCACTTTCTCAACCAGGATATATTATGATTTACTTGGTTCAACTTATCTCCCAACCTCGTCTAGCCTAGGGTAACTTATTAGGGTTGTCAAGCCTGAGTAAGAATACATAATTTATGGCAACTAATCCCTTTTGGAAAACCCTAAATCCTCCGTTAATCACATCCTCATCCACTCGTTAATCTCCCTTAAAGGATTTAGCCACTCATGATATCTTTCTCTCGATTGAGTAAACCATGTAAAGAACACGACCGATTCGAAGGAGAAAAGAGAATTAAATAATCGTGGATTGAATACCGAATGGGAAACAAAATAGTAAATCTCTTGATTGGAATAAAGAAATAAAACGGATGCAAAAGAACATAAACTGGAATACTTGAATAATATAAATAAACTCTTGAATCAAAACTAATTTCAAGAGGAAAATAAGAAAGTGTTGAAAAGTCGAAAAGAAAATAAATTAAAACTACTTCTAAACTACGAGGGTATTTAAGGCATTTAGGATGACTTAGTTACATTCAACCTCTAAATTTATAGAGGTTTTGATCGCCCAAATTAGGTATCCAACACGTCCTAGGTCTTCAAATAAGATTGATTGCATAGACGAAAATAACCCTTACAACCTTAGGTAGCATGTCGACGTGTGTCGCGCCACACCCCTTGCGTGGCACGACACAACACGAACATCTTGCCTTGTGTCATTCATTTGGTCCTTTGACATCCCGGAAGCTTGTGCATCACTCGACCTTTTCTTTTATGCCCATTAGGCCTTTATATCTTTATCCTACACACTCAATTAAACCCATTAGCACAACCTAAGGCTCGTGTCAGCCTATTGGGTCACAACACCTCTAAAATGTGTTAAAAACACTTACTTTTATTAACTTTCTATCCTAAGGTTGAATTACTGAAAATGTAAATTAAAATCCTAAATTTCTTAAAAAACAAACTCCTTAATTGCGGATTTGACTCAAATTGACTACTACATTCGACGACAAGTTAATAACATATCTTCAAGAATCTATATTACTCACTTAAACTATTCGTCTGTCTGGGATGAAATGCAGGACTAAAATTCAATTTCGTACCTAAATCTTCATGTAGCTTACTCCAAAATCTAGAGGTAAATCTTAGGTCTTGATTAGAAATAATAGATATCGGCACACCATGTGATCGTACAATCTCAGAGATATGCAACTTAGCTAATCTCTTGAGTGAATAATTTGTTCTGACTGGAATAAAGTGCACAGATTTCATCAATCTATCAACAACGACCCATGTGGCATCTTTCCTTTTTGGAGTTAACGGAAATCCCGATACAAAATCCATTGTAACTCGCTCCCATTTCCATTCTGAAATCAGTACATGCAGTAATAAACCTGACCGAACCTAATGCTTGACTTTCACCTATTGACAAACTAAACATTTAGTCACAAACTCAGATATTTCACATCTTATACATGGCCACTAGTACATCTGCTTTAAATCACTATACATTTTTGTAGTACTAGAATGAATCAAATAAACATTGTTGTGAGCTTCATACAAAATATTTCGCTTCAATGTTGCATCAATCGGCACACACAAATGACCTCTGAAATGCAAACTACTATTGTCATCAATACTGAACTTAGTAATCTGACCATTTTCAATCAATTCTAACTTCAATTGCAAATCATAATCTTTTTCTTTTTTTTGCAATTCACAAATTTTCTAAAGAAAAGTCGATCTATCTCTTAATTCAGCCAATATAAAATCATCGCGTTCCAGAGTCAATTGAGTATTCAATGCTTTTAGGGAAAATAAAGGTTTCCAGCTCAAAGCATTTGCAACAACATTCGCTATACCTAAATGATAGTCGATGATCAAGTCGTAGTTTTTCAACAACTCGAGCCATCTATGTTGTCTCAGATTTAAATCTTTCTGGATCATTAAGTATTTCAGGCTTTTGTGATTAGTGTAAATATGACATTTTTTACCGTATAGGTAGTGTCGCCAAATCTTTAAAGTAAAAACGACTACAATTAACTCAAGGTCATGCATTAGATAATTTCATTCGTGCGATTTCAACTGATGGAACTTGATCTATCTTCGATTCAGATGTTCGTGTATCTAAGATATATGTCAAATAAGCTTCAACACCTTTCCTGATCAACTTCTAAGTAGTAAAAACCGATACAATGCTAGTAACACAATCAGATCTATCAAATTCAACACTAATCAATTCTTTGCTTTGGCACTTCAAAACAATTCGTTTCTATTTGCAACTGACAATTGCATCATGAACTGTTAGTCAATCCATACCTAGAATAACATCAAATTCATTGAACAACAATAACATCAGGTCAGCAGGAAATTCGTAACCCCAAATTTTCAATGGACAATTCTTCCAAACTTTATTAATAATCACACTTTGACCTATCTGATTTGACACCCTAAAATCAAATTCAGCCAACTCTACTAGTAAATTCTTTTATGTTACTAAACTAGTGTATATATAAAAATGTGTTGCCCCAGGGTCAATCAATGCATAAATAGTAACATCGAAAAGAGAAAATGTACCAGCGATAACATTCAGTGTCAATGTTTTTTCTCTAACATGAATCACATAGGCTCTAGTTGGCATTCAACTTTTAGACCTAATGGTTGCATCACCTGCCTCACTACGGCTAACTCCAGATGTGTTCCGAAGTCTTGATTTCTTATTCCTCTAAGAAACAATCAGTAGTCTAGCAATCTGTTCTGAACCTGACTGGGCTTTATTTAGACAATTTCTCAAAAACTACTCAAACGAACCACATCAAAAACATGATCCTTTTTTTAGCCTACATACACCGAAGTGATTATTGCCATAATACTCGCAAACGGGCGTGTCTATTTTTTGAACACTATCGGCAATCGCTATTGATGTAGCTTGATTCTTCGAGTAATTCTGTCTGGGCATACTTTTTCTCGGGCTTCTGGCTATGGAAATAGACTGACTTCTAAAATCTTTCGTCATTTTTTATGGAGGAGCTGAAAAAGTTCTGGTTACATTTCTCTTGCCCGTTCTTTCACTTTTAGCTTTAGCACATTTCTTCTTGATCTAAATTTCTTCCATTTTCTAGGCACGCTCAAACAATACCACAAATTCTTTTATTTCCAGTGCACTCACTATCGCTTGATTATTTTCATTTAAACCCCACTCAAAATGAGTACACATCTCTACCTCTGAATATATCTGATCTCGAGCATACTTACTCAGACCAACGAATTCATGTTTGTATTCCACAACTGACTTATTTCCCTATTTCAAGTCCATAAATTCTCCTTTCTTCCTCTCCAAATACATCTTACTGATATATTTCTTTTTCAACTCAATGTAAAAGAAATCCCATGTTACTCGGTCTATCAGAACTACTAACATTAGAGTAATCCACCATTGATATGCTTTTTCTTTTAGCAAAGATACGACACATTTCAAATTGACATCAGGGAAACAAGCTAGCTTATCAAGAATCTGTTGAGTATTTTCTGAACAATACTCGATTTTCGCAGGATCATCATTATACAACCCTTGGAATTCTTTTGCTCTGCATTTATGAATCTTATCTATAGAGGGTTGGTTAATAGTTACCTGATTCAAGCTTTAAGGACGAAAGGGTTTTGAGGGAGGCACAAGAGGGGGGGAGGTTGTGGAGCCATTGGGTTAGCTTGCACAAATTGAGTAAACCATTCATTCATCATTTGGAAAAAGACGTCACGGTCCTCACTTCCAGGTATATGAGATACATGTTATTATGGCATGTATTCTCTAAACTTAATACATGTTACATTCAGTCCTAAAATCAACTAAACCGCAGCTCTGATATCACTAAATGTAACAACCCTCACTCGTCTATGTCTTCGTCGCCGGAATCGAGTTATGGGATGCTATTAAATAAAAGAACTGGAACGTGCAATTTAATTCAAGTATTTTATTCAAAACAATCTTAAATCATCAATTCATCAAACAAATCATGTCTTGCATACAAATTTGAACTTAATTCGAGCTTACGAAAGCTCTAAAATCAATTTTGAAACAAACAATGACTAATTTAAAATATTTCAGAAAATATTGGGCAAATGTGTAAAACAAGGTCACACAGTCGTGTGGCCAGGCCGTGTGATAGGCTGAGGATGTGTGGACCTAAATGTAAAATCTTACAAACATTCACATGGTCGTGTCGCCAGGTCGTGTGAAAGACTGTGATCGTCTTTAACCAAAACCACCAAGATCATACAGAGCACACGGTCGTGTTACTTGCCCGTGTGTGACACACGGTCATGTATTAGCCCGTGTGTGACAAAATATGTCTTTTAAATCAAGTCACACAATTGATTAAACTACTTATGCCATAAACAAGCATTTAACCATTCATTAGACCTGTACAAAATGCACTAAAAGCATACCTAAACATGTCAATTTCCTAATTTTAACCAATATGCCTTCATAGGCACTATCACAAGCATTAGACACAAGCCATTATAATTCATAAATAATCCATATGCATGTCATATTCCTAATTTTACCATAGTCCAAACATCATTTCATCAAGTTAACATATAAAGATACATGTTTATAAGCAAAATCAACCTAAACCAAAACATATATATTTGTCATTACTTAAGCTTGCCATTCACATTTGCAAATATCATCAACATTTACTTGAGTTACCATATGCACATGTTCATATATATTCAAGCTCAGCATTGCCAAAACACAAGCACATACTTTACATTTCAAGCATTTAACTCTCCTATGTACATGCCACAAATAACCAAATTTGAACATTCAAAAGTCTACCGACTCGAGAGACAGTTATAAATTTAATTTTTCATCTTGGTGTGTGTTAGGATCGTCCCGATTAAGCAACGAACAAGTAAAAAATAGCAGAATAAATTGAGAAATTGGACACACAAATTTAACGTGGAAAAACCCCTCCAAAGAGGATAAAAAACCACGGGCAAAGATAATTTTACTATAATGGCAACAGAACGAAGAGTACAAAAGATGGAGATAAAAACTAAACCCCGAAAACCTGAAAATAAAGAACCCTCAAAACGTAAACACAAAATTCTCTAAATGTGTTATGAGTTCTAATATCTAATGGGTGTATTTTCTAAGGTTGTAAAAGAGCCTATTTATAGGCTAAATCCATAGGTCAAATAATAATAAAATAATCTAAACTAATCAGTGTTTGATTGAAACAAATAAACAGAGTTTAACTAGAAGATTACTTCTCGAATTTGACTGAAATAGGAGTCATAACTAACAGTGTGTCATAATATAGTAGTGTATATTTTAAAATTGCCTAATGATTGGAAAGATGGAAGATTGAAAGGTAGAAAAATAAAAAGATAAAAAATCTAATTATTATTTACATCCATTACTTGATAGAGTTAAAAAATGAAGAAAGAAAATGAAACATTTGAAAGAAAATGTATAATGTTGAACTAACATACATCATTCTCTAATTTTCTCTTTTTTTATCGTTCTAATTAGGGGTGAGCAAAACTCGATTCGATTCGAAAAAATCGAAAAAAAAATCGAATTTTGAATTATTCAAATCGAGTTAATCGAGTTAATCGAATCAACCCGAATTTTGAGTTTCGAATTTCGAGTTCGAATCGAGTTGAATTTTCGAATTCGAATAACTCGAATAATTCGAATAAACCGAATATAATATTTTTTTTTTAATTTTAAGTTTTTACTTAATTATTTTAACCCAATTTCCCTCAAGCCCAAAAATTTATTTTCCATAACCCAATTTTTCCCCCAAATCAAACCCCCAACCCCAAGCACCACCAGCAGCAGCAAGTAAAAATTCCATCGTCTCCTCCACTACTCCAACTCCAAACCCTAAATTAATTTTCCTCTTCTTTGTTTTGACTCTCAGGCTCTCAGCTGCACCTTTCCCTGGTATGTCACTAAGTTTTCTAATCTCTTTTTCTACTCTTCAATTCCATATTTCTTGTTCTTAAGTTTCTCTTCTTCCTGCTTTACTTTCGGTGTGATTCATGCAAGCTAAAATAGTTTTATTGTTGTCCATAGATTTATTACTTGTAATGCTGGGCAGTCATTAGATAGGAAACCCTTATCTTAAAAATTCTGATCGGGACCCATTACCAGCACCCTCATTCCCCTAATCACCCATTATTTGTAATGTGGTTGGTACTGTTTCTAGATTCTAATATGTAATATCTGTTGAGTTAATATGTTTTCTCTTTTTCCCATGAAACAAAGGCAAGGAGAGTCTTGTGATTCAGTTTGCAAGTCAAATGGACAATCATGCGTACTAAATAAGCTTTTGATACTTAACCAGTGTGATATGTAAGTTCTTCACCGTCTTCTTTCCTCTTTTATCATGTGGCTTTGCGGTTCATTATTTGCTTTAGTGCATGGCTAATATCTTGTAGAGTGTATTCATCTGTTTGGTTGATCTTCCTGCAACTGCAGTTAGGTATATTATAGAATCCTTCTTGTTATTACACTTATCCAGTTATCTATTGTATCTTGAGTTGGTTGAATATTGTCTATGTTTTTACACATTCCATCTTCATTTATAACATCAAGGAGGAAAGTATAGGTATAGCCAAACAGGGAGGTTGTTAACAATTTGTGTTTGAAGTTATTTTATAGTGTTATGTCTCACGTGCTTTCGATATCTTCTTTTCTTAGACTTTGGTTTGTTTTTTTCTTTATAAACTGTATCCAGAAATATATGAGCTGCAAAGGAGCATGCTTGGCAAGCGTTGGACCCGATCAACCTACTGAAGTTGTAGATGATGCTCCCAAAAATTTGGTATGTTTCCTTTTTCGTAATGCTTTACATTTGCAAAACTGTGTATCAACTAGAAAATTGATAAGATAGAATTTTTAATATGTCTATTGAAACTTTCATGACTATGTAGCATACATAATCTCCTGTTGCTTATCTTGCTGTGGAAGTAAATTGAAGTGTGCTAAACTGATTGTTATGCTCATAATTGAAATAATTACTTTCTACTTGGTTTTTTTTTTCTTTTATGAAAAGAAAATCATGTCATAGAAAATGAAGGCTTATCAATAAAATGAGAAATTTAATGCTAAAAGTTTTCAGAATCTAGGAGCATGCTTGTATACTCGAACGCAATCAATGCTATCTTGTGACGGTTCTCATCAGCATACCAGGAGACTTTGTCCCTGTGCATAGTGCATCACCTTGGTGAGTTTGGTTCTTTTATTGACTATTAGGAATTTTTTTCAATGTCAGAAGATAACTGCATTGTTGCTGTGATCTTGTTAGAATATTGGTGGGACAGTTTCAGAGTTGAATCATGTCTTAAGTCGGGCTATTTTTAAGATAAGGGTTTCTTGCTACTCCTATTTCAACGGTTGCCTCAGAAAGTGCATTTAGCACGGGTGGACGTGTTCTCGATAGTTTTAGAAGTTCTCTAACTCCTCTCATGGTCGAGGCTTTGGTTTGCACACAATATTGGCTTCGGAAATCTAATGATGCCATCAATCTTGAAGATTATGTTGATGAACTTCAAACCATGGAAGATGGTAATATATTAATTTTAATTTATAAAATAAGCTTTTGTGTTATTTATATTAGTAAGCATAATTTAACTAACACTTTTGTTTTTAAATTTGCTAGACTTGTCAAAAATACCTGAAGATCAAGAAGGTAATATACTTAGCATTAGTTTATAAAGTTAAATGTTTATTAAATTTATTTTTGCTAACATTTTAATCATTTAACTAACTCATTCAATACTTTTACTAGATGTTTCAAGATTATCAGTGCCAACGGTGTTTGAAGCACAAGAAGAAACTTAAACTATTCTATAATGGTTTTTGAACTGATGTGTTATTGTTATTAGTTTGGTTTGGTTTGTTATTGTTGTTGGTTAATTTAGGTTGATGGTGTGTTGCTTTTGTTTATTCACTTATTTACTTCAATTTTTTGTTGTATGATCATGTTTAAAAATTTTAAAAATAATTTTTTTGAAAAATTACATAAAAATAAAAAACACTAAAATCATTTTTTTTAAACTTAACTCGAATAAATATATTCGATTCGATTCGATTCGAATTTTGTCTCACTCGACTCAATTCGAAAAAATTTCAAATTAAGTTAGGGTGATAAAATACAATTCGAAAACTCGATTAACTTGAAAATTTTCGATTCAATTCGATTCGATCGAATGCTCACCCCTAGTTCTAATTTGAAATGATTAATTTTTATACATTAAGATATAAAGTGATAATCCTTCCTATTTTTTTCCTCCCATTTAAAATTTATTTTCTTTTATCACTTGTTTGCTTTTTCCATCAATCCATCCACTCAACCAAATACCCACGTTATTAATAGAGTATAAAATGTTGATTGACAGAGTATTAAATAATTTTCTATAATATTATGGGTCTATATAACTGTAAATCGTGTTTGTTTATATTTTATTCTTTGTTTAAAAGATGAAAAAAGGAGTCATATATGACATGGACTAATCATTGACTTGGACAATATCGTAGCATTCCACTATATATAATTGAGAGAGAGAAGGTATGAAAAGGACAGTGGGCACATGGCATGGGAACCTACTTGTCTTTTCAACTTAACATTTTTATAATTATATAAAGTGTATTTACTAAGCAAATACAGCAAAATCACATGAAAAATTATCAAACAAACATCACTCGAAACTGGAAAAATCCACACCATATCCAAGACCAAGACCCATTCGGGGTATTAATATTCCCCCCAAAGCCAAATAAATTCCACGCAATAGATTAGGAAAAAGCACAATAAAAATAAAAGAGAAACTTAATTACAACTCAAACCCCCAAAATGAAAATGAATATGAAAAAGGGAAAGCAGGTGGTCCAATACAAGGTATAGGATCTGATGCAGTGGAAGCAGTAGTCGACCACAGGCTGTGCTGTTTAGAAAGCAAAATATATATAATTATGCCAATATCACATGTATTCAAAAGCAACTGACATCCCACACATGCTTCTGCACCCCACCCCCACCCACACCCTACCCATTTGCATTTGCATTTAAGCATTGAACTTGAACTTGCACATGCACTTGCACATGCACTCCCACCCCACAACCTAACTAATTCCAATCCATCTTTTCTTATCTCTAATCATCTTTTTCTTTTTCTTTTTTCTTTTCTTTTCTTTTCTTTTCTTTTCTTTTCTTTTATAGCTAAGCAAATCCAAACCTTCACACCGTTTCTTGAGTCACAAGTCACAAAAACCTTTTCTACTACATACATACATACATATATGTTTAATTATTATCATCATTCATGATAATCACACAAAAGAAGAGGAAAAGAGGGAAAACAAAAAGGGTTTTAATTAGTTAGAAATTGGGTTTTAGTTACGTATATGCATCTGGGCTACTGCTTTGATGTCGTCCCATGCAATGCATTATTGTTGCCTGGATATGTCTAAATGTCAATTCATAATCATCTACAAATCAGGGAGTGAGTGGACCGGTGGCCTTTGGATGGCTAACAAGGCGCAAGGGAGGTGCCTGTGGCATGTGATGAGGTGGTCGTTGGTTAGACCGGCGGCTTGCATGAAGGAATGGACCACCGTTGGTCCAACAAACCTAAACCCCCTTCTCACCATGTCCTTGCTTATGCTCTCAGACTTTGATGTCTTAACTGGGATCTTGTGATCGAATTTGTATTGCGTCGACATCGGCTTGTGATTCACAAATCCCCATATATATTTGTCAAATGATCCAAACTCCCTCTTAACCTGCACTTATATAACATAACACCAATTTCTTTTTTTAAGTATTGGATAAATAAAATGCATGTGAGGTGTACTGATCTGTGATCATCAAACTATGTAATCATGGGCCATGGCTCCCTTATTACTTTACTTTGGGAAAGAAAAAGAGTAATTTTCACATTTTCCTTTTATATTTTTATGGGTAATGTGGGGTCAGTACATGAATCGAGTTCAAGCTTCAAGAGGACTTTGAGAACAACTAACTTGCAAACTTATTCCCATCACCAACTTTTCACAAAGTATGAGGACAAGTAAAATTAATAATAAACTAGTAACCAATCTCACATATGTAAACACACACAAATCCAAAACAAGAAAGTTATTTTTGGAGTTTGAACTTTGCACTAAGCATATGCTTTTTGAAAGTAATAACGTAAACTGATTGAAAATGAAAGATTGATGAAAAGAGTAATTAATTACCTCGAGAATACGGTTGGAGTTGTCCACAACACCTCGAACTCTGCTTATGTCAATCCCATATTCAGAGCTAATTGTGGTCATTTGTTTTTCAGTGAAGTTGGCTACAGTTTCTGCATCAAACCCTGAAAATGCATCCCTGTGAACATAAAATTTTGTTAGTCTTGGAACTACAACAATAATAATACTTTGTTATTGATTAGGGAAGACTGAAATTAGTGATCACCTGAAATCTTGACGTTTCTTCAAGATTGAAGTCCAATCCGAGCCTACTTGAGCACCACTTAGAACCAACAACTCGAAGAGCATGCTGTAGTATCAAGTTTAAGATTATTGAAAAAAAAAAATAAACATTATAGGGGCTTTTGTACGTTTAAAGATATAGGAAGAGATGGACAAAGAGATTTTATTTTTACCTATCATCATGGATTGGAACTCCCCATTCTTCGTCATGGTAAGCCACATAGATAGGATCTAAGATTGAATTGTATATGATTTTAGATGTAAAATCATTTAATTTCTATGAAATTTACTGAGTTTGCAAGTAAAAATTACTATAACAAGTACCTGAGTTGGGCGTAATGAAACTGCACCTCTTCTTTTCCTCGGCAGGCTTGGTATTGTCGAGAGGAACAACCTTAGATTCAAATTTGGCCGATTTTGATCTTCCATAGTGTGCAATTTTCATCTTTCTTTGTGCTTGTTGAAGAGCTACCTGTTCCCTCCTGACTGCAGCAATACTTCCTGGAGCCTCAACCAGCAGAGAGGAAGAGTAACTCAATGATGGCTCAATATAAGAAGATAATCCATTATTCCCCATACCCTCTTTGAAACTTTTGGATTTCTTCCTATCCAAGGTTTTTGTGGTGTTTCTGGGAATGGCAACCTTTTCAGAACTTGAGTTCAACGCATTGGGATCACTCCCTCGCTTGGTGGTGGTGAACTTTGAGCTTGGGGATAAAGGCGGTGTGAGTGAGGCCTTAGCCCTGCTACCATTGGCAACAGTTGTAGTACTGGTGGCTGATGGCGTAAATGGTAGTGATGCAGGTGGTGGAGGAGAGATGGGTGGTATTTTTTTAAAGGAATTACGACGATCAAGGCTAGGAACACGATTACAAGTAGGCTGAAGGACAGGACGCCCATTGATCCGGGCGACAGCAGGTGGTGTTATTTCAACATGAGTAGTGCCTGTGGTCACCTTAGCCTTAGAGGTACACATATTTCTTTTTGTTCTCTTTTGTGAGATGTGAGAAACGGAATTAATGTAGTGTAGGGGTGCAATGCAACAAGAAGAGTAATGATGGAAGGGAAGGGAGGGAGGGAGTGAATAGAGAAGGGAAAGGTGGGGTTATATAAAAGGGGAGAAAGTGGGGACGGAAGGAAGAAGAGAACATGGGGAGGTTGGGGTCTGCCATACAACCTCTTGTGAAGGGCATTACTTTTTGGTAACTACACCACGAGGGGTGACTTTCCTCCTAGCCACTTGGTATTGGTTATTATTAATAATAAATAATTAATGCAAATCATAAGTTGATTATTGTTGATACAACTTAGAATAGGGGGAGAGAATCATGGAAGATAGAGTAGGCAAGGCAGGGGATTTGTTGGGTGGTGGTGTTCTGTTGTGTTTTTGTATTGTTTGGAGTGGCTGGCTGGCTGGGTGTAGTTAACCTTGGGAAGCTTCCCTTCTCTTATATGATATCTAGTTTAATATGATATGTAAATGTAATGAGGGATATAGTAGTAAATGAGGGAGTGAATGTGAAGGCCAGGGAGGGAATTCAGGTGGGGAGGTGGATAAGGGAAGGTTAGTATGGAAGAAAAAGACTAATCATTGGTGTATTCTTTTTAGCTGGAGTTGAAGTTGCAGTGCAGCACAGGAGGAATCTCCCTCACCTTTTCAGGGAATTTCACAGAACTTTTCAGAGGAATAATCTGGTTGGTATTCTTCATTTGTTAATAAACCCGTCGATTACAAGTCCAAAACCATCTTTTATATGTGGTAAACCTTTAATTCTACAAAGGAGATTTTATAACCATTATTTGTAATCAATTGAAAATGGGACGACATGAACAACTATAAACAAACTCTTTTTTTTTTTTTTTTTGCAACTAAAAACTAACTTACTTATCAATAAATCTATAATCTATAATCTATAATTCTGAGTCATACTATTAATTAAAAATAATTATAATTTTTATTTTAAAAATTATACCACGTAGTTGAATACAACTAATTGATAGTTGACATTCAATTCACGGTTTAGGGTTGTGATTAGAATTGTGAAGAGAAATCATGAATATCATATGACATCCCTAGATTTTTGACCCCTGCAACAGATTCTTTTTACTTTCATAAATTCAACTTGTTTTTTATTTTATTTCATACTAAATCTAATATCATGATATGGAATAATAAATTCGATTGAAAACTTTCTACTTCAAATTTTACAAAAAGTTTATGTACAAATGGAACATATATATAATGGATAATTTTAAATCTTAAAATTCAATTATTTAAATAAATTATGTTAATTAATTAAATAAAAATTTTAATTGAGAGGTTTAATGAAATTATATCCATTTATTTTGATTTAATTTTCTAAAAAATTATATTTATACTATTGTTTAAGCCCTAACTAAATTGGTGTCACAAGTCAACCGAGAATTAACTTGGTAAGAAAATTTATGAAAATGCATCCCATAATTAAAATAAATTATATTATTCAAAGATATTTTAGCCTTTACATTTAATAAATATGCATATCTACAAATTTGAACACATGCTAATAGCATTGGTAAAACTTTAAATTTACCATCTAATCAAAGTTTTCTTTTATTTTTATTATGCACATTTTACTACCTTCATTAATTGTATAATATACTATCATTTAAGGGTACGTTTGGTTCGCTGTAATGGAATAGAGGTGTAATGGAATAGAGGTGTAATGGAATAGAGCTGTAATAAGTAATTCAATTGTTTGGTTGAATGGAATGGAATAGAGCTGTAATAGAATTCTTGTGTTTGGTTGAATGGAATAATGTTGTAATAGCATAAGGAAAAGAATTAAAATGACTAGAATACCCTTAGCAGAATTATTTTTTAGGTAGATGATTATTGTTATTGTTATTAAATTTTAATAAGATTATTATTGAAAATAATTTAATAAAAATAATAAATAATTTAATCATATTTTAACATAATTATTATTAAATATAATTTAATAAAAAATCATTTAATAATATTCTTAATATAATTATTATATGAATTAAAAATTAAAATATATAATACTATAAAAATATATAATCTACTTTATTATTTTTAAACTGCAATGCATATTAATGTGCTAAAATATCATTATTGAAACAAATAATTTAATTATTCTACAATAAAAAATATTAGAAGTAATAAATAATTTGAGAATTATTTTACATAAACATAATATTCATATATTAACAAAATGTTACATAAAACATATATAAGTAAGTTAATTTTTTAAGTTACATTAAGTAATATATTCCAAAACTAACATTTAATAATTGATTTTATATGTGGTAGTAGAAAGATATTTTTCATTTGTGAAGGGAGAAACATAATGAGATAAAAGATGCAAAATATTCCTATTATATTTCCTTAAAAGTGACCCACATTACTCTCCACTTCATAACTATGGCCACTATTGGACGAATTGGGACACAAATTAAATCTACCTTCATTAGTTTTAGAAATTGATTTTTCCAGCATTTATCAATGCGGTTTTTTTATTCAAATTTTCTCAAAAATAGGAGGACACCATACGTATTTTTTTGTCAAAATTATATATCCTTGAAAATATTCATTACGAGTCTCATTCGAATTTGATTGATTGAAAATAAAAATTGAGTCTATTGTTCTATTGGCTCTTAACATTTTACTAAATACGTTCTTACCATATGACAAGTAACTCCATCATCTATGATCTACCATATATATAATTAATAAGAAAGAACTTATTTTAGATCAAGAAACATGTTTCATCTTGTAGAAGAAACAAATTATTTGAAGCAAAAGTAGCAGTAATTGGACGACATGCAAATCTATTCAAATAATTTAATGTTGTCCTAACTCTCAGCTAGTTTCAAAAAGCCAATAGGCATAAAGAAGTATTTTTTTCTTAATTCCATGACTTTGTGAAATTTGGAATGACTATTGGTACTAAAATCATATCCATGCCACTGCTAAAATTGCACTAAGGATTGATAGATTCGTTTCAAGAAGATCAAAACATTCAATGGCTATTGAAGGAAAAAGCTATATGAAGATAATTAGAAATAGATTAATATAATACCAAGCTAATACATACCGTCCCAAATATTACAAACACAAAAAGGGGAAGTGCCATTGCAAGCCAGTGGTCTTGCTAACCTGCAATAGTCTAATATTGCAGTTGTAATGTCTCAGAGGAACTGGCTTTTAACACAAGAATTAATGAAATATTAAAAAAGCTACATGATAACCTTAACTAGCACTTGGGGCTCTCCTTTGCTCTATGTGTCCTTTTTCCACATTCAAATTTCATATAATGGCTCTCTTGCATTTTTCAGCTGAAATCCTTGCAGGTTCATGTTAACCATCCATCTATGGAGTTGTTTAATCTCAAATTCAACTTATAGAAGATAACTATGCAGAAGTAGAAAACCTCACAACTATAAACCTGCTAATTTGCAACATCAATTTCGTTATACAGGAAATTTATGTGTAATCAAATCTGCATTAACCAAATAGATTATACAGTATCATCATCACGTGTAATGGAAAAATGCACTAAACAAACTGATTGTGAATCTCGAAGTTTTTGGTATTCTATTCACTTTAAAAAGAAAATTAGGGAGAAAAGTGCTCCCAAAAAATAACTTATTTCGTAGTGCCTATGAACTTTAAAGCATCTGAAAAGTACATCTGATATTGAAAATTGCAATTGAATAGTTAAAAAATGCATTAAACAAAGTGGATGAATCCCATCCAAGGAAGCAGTGCATTAAAACTATATCATTAGCCAACAGAGGTGAAACGAAGAACCAACTATTCTTTAATACAAAAAATGAAAAGTGTTTTAGTCATGGTTAAACTTAAGAAGCATATCATGAAGTTGCATAAATTGCATCCTAGTTTCCTATCTGTCTTCCATTATCATTTTTTGAAAATGAGAGTTTTTATCCAGAGACATAAACACATAACTTTTAAACTCATAAGCTATCTTTTTCACTTAAATCTACAAAATGCTTCTCCCCTTACCATCACTAAACTGAAACCAGAAAACAAATGTTCAAAATTAACATAATGCTTTTTGGAAAAGAATCGAAAGCAATTCCTCTAGCTCCTTATCCCACCCACCATCCAAGAAAACAGAATAAAGTTTTTCCTTTTTGTTTTATCATCTTGAGGAACACATAAAACAAAAAAGAAAAGGCAAAAGACATAACCAATGTTAGATGGAGCCTGCAAAAAGCAACAAGAAAAATGGTTTTCAATGAGTAGCTACAAGGAAATCTAAGAAGGCATTAATCTCATTGGCAGGGGATAACAATCCAACAAAATAATTCCCAACCCAATCTTTAGAACCTAGATGACAAAACAAGTTATATGGTATATAATGGTTCGATATGGTTATATTCATTTTTTTCAAGTTTTAACATATATTTGGAGAGTCCTTGGATATCATGTCTGGATTTGAGCACAGGCATTTCAAGAAATAATGAACACTCAGAGTAACATAAAATGGTACTACATAATGAAAATCGTTAAAGATCAGCTTGATAGATTACCACCCAACACATAATAGGAGATAAAATTCATTCAAGTTCAGAGTTAACAACCACATCACCTATAGCTGAACATTGGTTCACAGTGATAACTCGCTATTCACTTCTATTGCCAAATTAAAGCATATTTCATTCATATACCAATCGAAATATGCCCTTTAAACATAATTAAAGGAACATGAAACCCAGATTGAGAAAAAAATACTAAAATTTTTAGCATATGAAATTTACATTAAAAAAGAAGAAGCTAATAGTCTAATAGAATAGCAAATTTAATTCTTTAAAAGAGAGAGGGAGAGAAATTTTTTAAAGGGGACTTACAGATTAGCAGAGGGACCTCGGTTGCAGCAGATTCTGGTACAAAGAGATGCAATTATCCCAATCACAGCAAAAATTAGGGTTGTTACCAAGAAACCCATATCTCAGATCTCGGTTTTACACAATAATTCCTCTAGCCATTGTTTCTTTCGATGAATCAGTAAGGAACACATAAAACAAAAAAGAAAAGGCAAAAGACAAAGTTCAAGTTAAGATGATGAAGGAAGATGATGTGTAACATCCTAGGAAGGGCCTATGCATTTTTCAGATCAATTGTATGAAATAACAAGTCTTAAGTATTATGAATAAATTTTTGATACTTTTGGAAACCTAGAAATGAATGAAAATGGAAATGAAAATGAAAATGGAAATGAAAATGGAGATGGAAATGAAAATGGAAATGGAAATAGACATTTTTGGAAACTTAGACATTTTTGGAAACCTAAACATTTTTGGAAATGATCCAAAAATGGAAACTTGAACATTTTGGGAAACTTGGATATATGAGAGAAATAAAGGAGTTTTATTCACATAAATATGTGAATAATAAGAGATAAATAAAGGAGTTTTATTCACATAAATATGTGAATAATAAGAGATAAATAAAGGAGTTTTATTCACATAAATATGTGAATAATAAGAGATAAATAAAGGAGTTTTATTCACATAAATATGTGAATAATAAGAGAGAAATAAAGGAGTTTTATTCACATAAATATGTGAATAATAAGAGATAAATAAAGGAGTTTTATTCACATAAATATGTGAATAATAAGAGATAAATAAAGGATTATTTTCTAATGAGATAATTGAGGAGATAATTGATGGATTAAAGGCTTTTATCTTTTAAATAAAAGAGATAATATTATCAAAAAGAGGAGTGGTGGCCAAGTAAAGGACTCCTAGGCTGATAACTTTGGCTATAAAATGAGGACAGGAGGGCTACTCATCAACATTTGCTCCCTCTTCCTCTCTGCCGAAATTCTCCCTAGGCAAAACCCCTCTCTGCCGAATTTTCATTAAGCAAAAATCCCTCTCTTTTTCTTCTATTTTCTTCTCCGTTCTACTGTTAAGCTGAATCTTTGTGGATTCTAAGAAAGAGGGCAATCATCCACAACATCAAAAGGGGATCTTTCGGGAAATCTAAGGATCTAAGGTAAGGATTATAAATATAAATATGTGGTTAAAGATTATGATTCACGTTTTCAAAGTTAGATCTAATCTAACACGAAGTTATAGGATTTCAACAGGCTTATAAAGGAATCCTCTTCAGATTTGGAATCCCATCATAAGGTAAGGGATATTCGGCCAAGGCATAATTTGTTTAAGTGTTTTCCATTATTTCAAAAACCGAAAACTGACATGGTTACATACCTAGTATTAGCCGATTTCAAGGAAGAGGAATTCTAGCAACTGTTGGGACTTGATTAAATCAATTTGGCAACTAGGTAAGTAATTCTACTTCTAGTAGGATTTGGTTTTAAGACCAAATAGGTTTATTTATATGTTTTAATTAATGGCCGAATATAGGAGTGAAAGATCTAGATCGGTAGATCGCTCTACGGGAATTCACGGAAACTATTAAGCGAAAAAGGTGTGTACTCTTACTAACTTTCAATAAATTGCATGGCAATCATTAGATATGTAAATATGTAACAGTACGTGAATGTGGCTAAGCACCACAAATGTGGTAAGGAGTACCCAGGTACGTTTCCTACTTTTGATAGGATTGTGAATGTGATATATTTTGAACATGTGATTAGTAACATGAATGAAAATTAAGTATGTGAAATATGTTATGAAATAATTGGGGCATTCGGGATATTTGCGGAGGAAGAAAGTGAAGGTGATGACTACGGTCTCACCAACGTAAAGTGGTGACTACGGTCACATAAAGTGAAAAGTGGTAACTTCGGTTACATCCAGTGAATACAGTGTCTAATGACACAACATAAGCGGGCGATGAGCACGTCGACTGCAGCGACTGCCTTCGATGGTGTGTAGCGGATGGAGGGTCGACTTAGTAGTCCCCGCGGTGTACAGGTTGGTACGGGTGGTGTGTAGCGGAAGGACAAATAGGTTTGGGTTTGGGTTGCATCATCCTTTATTTTGTATGAACATGATATTGATATGACTTGTATGCCTGATTTGT
The DNA here is from genome assembly GCA_005393395.2 of Gossypium australe. Classification (NCBI taxonomy): domain Eukaryota; kingdom Viridiplantae; phylum Streptophyta; class Magnoliopsida; order Malvales; family Malvaceae; genus Gossypium; species Gossypium australe. Next base: position 26,579,473 of record CM016614.1, on the reverse strand, counting down.
TGGAAATTAGTACTATGTACACATTGAGTCTGTTGACTCACCCCGTTGGGGAATTATTTTTCAGGTGATGAGCAGTAATGGACCAGGTCGGCAGGAGCTAAAGGTGGCCATGCATCGCTTGAAGAAATTATTTGGAATGTGGACTTTATGAAATTTTAGTACTTTAAACTTTATTTTGGGTTTGAATGATGTAATAAGGCCATAAGGCCCAGTTGGATTTTCTTTATTTCTGTTTATTTTTATTTGAATATGATACAATTTATGTTTGATTAAAGATAAGTAAATTTATTTCTTTTAAAATAATAAACCCAAAAATTTATTTTGTCACCTTATTTAAGTTGGATTTCCAGAATTTATTAAATAGGTTTCAAATTAAGCCCAACCCAAAACAAATTTTTAAAATTACACAAATTTTCTCTAAGTCATTTAGAACATTGAAAACCGATTTATTTAAGGAACATACCAGATCCGGTTCAGGCTCGTGGGCCGGGTGTGGGGTGTTTCATGATGTGCAGGAAGCAGAAGCAAAAATGTTTACCTGACCTTAGATGAAGAGGAGGAATGCCTGGAGTCGAAGGGTACGTGAAATAGCTGCCGATTGAGAGTGTTTTTGAGGTGAAATTTTGGTAAGGGTAAAAAAGGGTTCTTCAAGCAACGAATAGCTAAACGGTGAAGAAGGAAGGGAATAGAAATCCCCAAAAATCGCTGCTTAAGCGCGGCATGGAATACACCCGTAATAGGTATTCCATTGAAGCAAACGTCTGCTCGTGTGGGCCCACAGAATAAGCCTGTAATAGGCATGTAATGGAATAGCCATTACATTGAACCAAACATGCTGTAAGTCTCTGATTTTGTTGCAAGTGTCACGAGTCAACCAACACCAACTCAGTTAAGAAAATTATGAAAATTTCTTTCCGTGATTAAAATAAGCCGTGTTCTTCAAAGGTATTTTAATATTTTTATTTTAAAATAATAATAATAAAATATGCATGTGGATGGATTTGAACCCAAACCAATAGTATTGGTAAAATTTTAAATTTACCACCCAACCAAAATTTTACTAGAAACTTTATAACAAGTGTATGCATGTGGAAACTATGTATTTAGAACATAGATTTATGATTAAAAAATTAGATTGAATTGCATATATTTAAGTATGGTTGGTATTTTAAATTTTAGTTTTACTTACAATTTAATCTAATTTTTTTATTTTAATATTGTACATATTTCATGTATTATTAATTAGTTTCAAACCATACTTTTTATCATTTATTGTATATTACTTTTAAATATAAATTTTAGTTCTAAATATGTTAACTACAACAAAATAGGCCCATGGTAAATCATGGTAAATATGTTAAATACACTTTTTTTTTTACTTAGAACGACATAAAAAAGGTAAAAATTTTAGGTGAATAACTATTATCAATTACAGTTATCACACATTGTTTTAAATAAAGGTAAAAATTATTACCATTTAAAAAATTAAATATATCTATAATTATGTTCCATCAATTTTATTTAGTTTTGGCATCAAAGCTTAATTAGAAGATCCTATGCTATATATTAGAAATCACATTAAAGCCATAATTAGATATGCTAAAGTTAAGGAAGAGGAAATCAAAGTTTGCAAATGGAATTGTCTCAGATGAGACGTATGATTGAAGAATTGTCGCAACATGTATAAGTTTTGCAGTGATAAGGACATTCGAAAAAAACTCAAATGAAAAGTTCATAAGGTGCCTACGATCCTTTAAACCCTAAAAAGTGGTAAGATGAATCTAATGAAAAAACGCTAAGAACCCTTTTCATAATGTTAGATCTGGAAATTTTGTAGCAAGAGATGGATTGGAAGAGTAGTTGTTGCATGACTTAGAAGTGAGTGCTGGAGGAGTGAAGATCTAAACAATTAATTTCCATGAGAAGTTACATATTGAGGACTATTTGGATTGGGAAGTCATGGTAAAATATTATTTTGAGTGGGAGCCCATAATTAAAACTAGAAAGGTTTTATTTGTGAAGTTAAAAGTAAAAGATATTGCACTTCAATGGTAGAAGAGGATCGAGGAATAGCGATCCGTTCAAGGAAAGCAAAAAGTTAAGTTGTGAACACATGAAAGGAAAGATGCAAGAATAAATTCAACCAAAAAATTATGCTATGGAATTTTATAGAAAATTTTACCTACTCAAACAAATTGTTAAGTATTTTGATTTCTACACTGAGCCTTGTGACATTTATAACAATAAGCTTTTTGTAGAAATTATATATGTGCTTTGTATGAGGCATTTTAAGTCAACCTCAGCTTCCTACTGAATGACATTTTTTGTTATTCTCGAATCCCAAATTGCTTTGAGTGTGGGCTCAAACAAAATGAACCAAGCGCACAAAATGAAATTATCTTTTATTAACTTTCAGTAAGAAAGATAATTCTCTTTATAAATAAAAAAACTATGAGTTTTTTCCTGAAAAAAATTATTCTACACAAATAAATTGTCATTATTTTCGACATAATAATGGTGCTCTCAAAGTTATGTAAATAGGTTAGCTCATAATTCCTATTTATAGAAAAATGATACAAGAGTTATGTTTGAATAAAGTTTAATTAAATAATAATACTTTAATAGAAAATACAAGTTCTACTTGAAGTAGAACAAGGGAGCAGCGGCATGCCTTTAAAAATACTAGGGTTTGTCACCCCTTACATTAATCTTTGGATCTTTCATATATTAGGTACTATTATATGTGTTATTTAGACTTTTATCCAACACTTACAATCAATAACTATTTTCTATTTCCTAAAATATTATTTATTTAATCAATTAATTTAATTAATTAATTTAACTAAATTAATTTTCTAATTAATTTCTCAACCCAATTCTAATTTCGTTAAAGTCACGACGATTTTATTGTATTAGAATTTGTGAGGAAATATATTTAATTGTCTCATTAAACAAATCCTCAATGACTAATTATTTTAATTCTCACTTTAAACTTCAATTATTTAATTGCAATTAATTAAATATTAATTTAAAGAAATCAAACAAATTTATAAGTCATCTTTTGTACCTGGCAAGAAAATGCATTCCCTACAGATAGCGATACCTACAATATATTTCTCTTACTTCATCATTTTCATTCATTCCATATTATTTGTTTTACATGCAATTTGTTTCAGGTTACTTCGGGTTAGTGGAGGGACCAGTTGGACATATATAATTAGAGCTCAAATAGTTTGTAATTAAGTTCTGTCTTTTCGCATACTAATTACAACATTATTTAACATTGAGTCATCTCGCTAAAGTATCATGATTGAACTCCCCCTTATCATATACCATTGCGAAAGCTACTCAATAAGTGATAATCCAATGACTTTGTTATAATTGTGTTACCCTTATAGGATATCCTTAATCTTTTGGGGATAAATATGTTCTCCCAATATGATATTATTTTATCTCATGGTAACCATTATATCTTTTTTCATAAAAAGTCAATTACTAACAACTAGTAATTAAATCATTTATCTTTAAGACAAATGACCCATGGCCACGTTACTTTTCATCTATCATGTAATTTCGATGATCAAGAATAGCCTATTATACCTAATATTGTTTAAGCAACAACTCCGGATTAAGACAATATTATTTAACCTCCCAATAAAGTATAAGAAATTTTTCCAGAAGAACAAATTTTACAACCTCAAGAACTAATGTCATTAAGAAGATCTACTAGAGAAAGAAGAAGTGCAATACCAAATGATTATATTGTATTTCTCTAAGAACATGAAGTTGACATTGGAGTGATGGAAGATGATCCAATCAACTTCCATCAAGCCATGGAAAGTTCTAATTCTCAAAAGTGGATAGATGCCATGAATGAATAGATAAAGCATATGAAAAGCAATGATGTGCGAGACCTTGTTCCATTGCCAGAATGAACGAAACTCGTTGGTTGCAAATAGATATTTAAAATCAAGAAGGATTCAAAAGGCAATGTAGAGAGGTACAAGGCACTTCTTGTTGCTAAAGTCTTTACACAAAAAGAAGACATAGAGTAGAAAGAAACTTTCTCTTTAGTTGCATCAAAAGACTCTTTTAGTATTATGATGGCTTTAGTGGCACATTTTGACTTTGAGCTACATTAAGTGGATGTTAAGACTGTGTTTTTCAATGGCGACATTGATGAGACGATTTATATGGTGCAACTAGAAAACTTTGTTTCTAGTGGTGCAAAGTCAAATGGTTTTCAAATTAAAGAAATTCATCTATGGGCTTAAGCAGACCTCTCGTCAATGGCATTACAAATTTCACCAAGTGATTATCTCATTCGGTTTCAAGATAAATTTATTTGATGATTGTATATACCACAAGTTCAGTAGGAATAAGTACATTTTTTATAGTTTTATATGTCAATGACATACTGCTTACCAGTAACGGAATAAGTATGTTGCATGAAACCAAGAGGTTTCTAGCAAAGAATTTTGAGATGGAAGATCTTAGTGATGCAAATTTTGTATTAGGAATTCAAATTAATCAGGAGCGTTCTCAAGGTATTCTTGGATTGTCACAAAGGGTTTATATTGAAAATATATTAAAGAGATTTGGTATGTAGGATTGTTAACCAGGTGATACCTCTATTGCTAAATGAGACAAGTTCAGTCTTTATCAATTCCACCAAAAATGATTTTGAGACTAAGGAAATAAAAAATATTCCCTATGTTGGGTCAATATTTGAGCAATTCAGGTATGGATCATTGGAAAGAAACCAAATGAGTTATGTGGTATCTTCAGAAAACCAAACATCACTTGCTCACATATCGGAGATCAAATAAGCTAGAGATTGACAGGTATACAACCTCCGATTTTATAGGATGTCGAGATAGCATGAAATTTACATCAAGTCTATCTGCTTGTCGAAGGAGTTGTCTGTTGGTAGCTTGTTAAGCAAACACTCGTACCTCCTTCCAATGGAATTTGAATTCATAACATGTTACAAGGCATATTCCCATGGAATATAGATGTGAAATTTTGTCACTAAACTACAAATTATGGATAGAATAAAAAGACCACTTAAGTTGTTTTTGTAACAATAAGAGCACATCAAAGTTGAAGCATATAGACATTAAGTTCCTAATTGTTAAAGAAAGGGTTCAAAGTGGCCAGGTGCCTAACGAGCATATTGGTACAGACTTTATGATTGTGGATCCGCTTACTAAGGAACTACCACCCAAGGTTTTTCATAAGCACACTGCTCCTATGGGTGTAATGCCATTTGAGGATATTTAATTTTAGTTGGAGTTTGTAATTTTAAATGTTTTTCTATTATAGGCACATTTTGGTTATTTCAGTTTAATGATATTTTAAGGTTATTTTTTGTAGAAATAAAGTTTATTTGGTTTATTCACACTTTGATTTTGGTAAAGTTTGATATCACTAAAGCTAAGAAAGACCATTTGGAAATAGACATGTTTAGATTACACTGCATGTAATTTTCATGCTATACATTCGTACTTGATCTATGTCATTTGGTTGTGTTAATATACATGATCAAGCATGGATTTAGTTACCATATATGTAATGAAAGTTGTTTTGGTTCTTTATTAACATAATTAATGGACAAAATTGTTCGGAATACCTTTTGAATATAATTATAAGGTTTTGAGCTCATAAGATTATATAATAAAATGTAATTATAAGACAATTAGTATATACATGTGGTCCAAGTAGAAGATTGTTCGATAATATGGACATCACATATATATAAGAAGATTAATTATATGGTATTAGTTATTATAATAAAACTTTAGCCCAAATTAAAAGTGATTTAATTTAGTTAAGGCTTATTGACTTCAATTATTAAATAAAGTATGAGCCAAACATGTGTAGATACTAGTAACTAATTTTTAAATGATGATGGGCTAATTAAAAATTAATGTTAATGTGCAAAAGTTATACATTAGGGTTATGACACAAATTGCAAACACATAACTTTTCTGATCAATCTTTAAAAAAGAGAGAGTTACCTTATTTGAAGGTTTCAAGAAATCAATAGATTTAGGTACACTTCTATATCTAGTTTTTGTTCTTTATGATCTAACATGATAAATGGTGTGGGGGATCTAAATGCGGAAAAAATGAGGATGAAAAGATGAGTGCTAAAACAAAAGAAAGGAAATGGATGAAATCAATAATTTCATCAGCAAGGGGGAATTGATGGACTTGCCTATACTAGGAAAAAAAAGTGTTGTTGATTTGGAGCTAACTGCAAATGTGCAGACTCATATCTCGATAACAAGATAAAGATGACTTGTAAGGAAGGGAAAGAAGCGTGGAGTATTGGTAAGAATCTTGGACTTTAAACTTCTGGTTTTGAGAATACTATAATTGATGAGCTAGTTGAGATTGAGTTGAACCATTGAAACACTGTTTTGTAATTCGGTATACGATGGTGGAAAGTATAGTGGCAAGTGTTTGCCTAGCTGTGTTCGGTATATATTAAAATGAAAAGATTTCATGGGAAAAGTAGTTAGGTGAACATAAGAGTCCTAACGAAATTTTTGAGTATTAGGAATGTAGTTAAGATTCTTCTATGAGAATTGAAGCATTGAAGTTGTGCAAAAGGAGTCAATATTAGAGTTCAGGCAAAACGACCAAATGTGTTTTTCCACGAAATATAGTTGTAGTTGTTAATGTTGATTATGTTGGCTGGAAATGCTTTTTTATTTTATTTGAGTTTTTTGGGTGTCTTAGTGCGAATTGAATTTTTTTGTTGTCAATAAATATCAGATGGGTTTTGTTTGATCTCATTAGAGATTCATGATTTTAGAAAATGGAAATTTAGATTTTCTATTGGAAGAAATCGAAATTACAAATATGGGTTGTTTTTGAAGTTTTAATGGTGATGGTGCTTTTAAGAGATGGTGTTAAGGAAGGTTAGAAAAATGAAGGTGGTAGCGGGGGAGTTGTTCAAATGGTGTCATACATTACAAATACCGGGATGTGTATTCTATGTTTTCAAACTGATGGCTTTTGAGTTTGCCAAAACTATGATGTGGTGATACATCATTTGGATGAGGTAAAATCCATAGTGGAAGGATTCAAGATTTAGGAGGCTGAGATTTTAGCCTTTTGGCGATTCTAGATCCGTTTATATTTTGGCTTGGGGGTGCTTTTCGTTTAGAACTTCAGTACCCCTGCTCTTGATGTTGATGATTCTTTCTTATGACATTGTGCTTTGATTTTCTTTTCTTTTGTTTGGTTTTGTATTTGATGTTTTGGGTGCATGTAAGATACTATAGTGATTCAAAAAATAATTAAGAGAAAATACAAAGAACAATTGAAATGAATATACTTAGAAATCTACTTAGTATTCTTATATGCTTAATCACATACAGAGATGATGTTTTATATACATGAAATGAATAACTGCTCCTAACCAATTGTTTACCAGACTCAATAATAGACTAATAACAAACTAACAGTCCCTCAATATTTTTACACTAACATTCATCCAACTTTTGAAGGGGTAAGACCCGAAGAGTACTTCGAAACCGAGCAAAATTAGAAAGGGATAATTGTTTAGTAAGAATATCCGCCACCTAGTCACATGCTGGTACTTCACCAACCATAAGTGAGCCACTAGCCACCTTTTCATGAACAAAAAAATAAGTCAAGTTCGACATGTTTAAATTTGGAGTGTAAGACTGGATTCGCAGTAACAGCAACTGCACTAGAATTATCACACCAAATAGTAGGAGTATCAGTAGAACCGACTCGTAATTCTGTAAGTAGAGAAACTAGCCACGCAACATCACTAGTAGCTGCAGCCAAGCTCCTATATTTAGCCTCTGCCGTAGAGCAAAAAACAACTTTCTGCTTTTTAAAGCACCATGAGACAGGTGTATGACCAAAATAGACGCAATAGCCTGTAGTGGACCGACGGTCATCAAAATCTAGACCCTAGTTGGCATCTGCATAACCCACTAAAGATAGTCTGTCAAATCAATGAAACACTAGCCCATAACTAATAGTGCCATGTAAATACCTCAAAATACATTTTAACGCTACCATATGAACTGTAATAGGGGCATGCATGAATTGACACACACGATTTACAGTATACACAATGTCTAGCCTAGTTAAAACCACATATTGAAGAGCTCCAGTAAAACTTCTGTATTCAGTAGGATCAGCAAGACGAGTACCCTCATCTTTAGATAATGTAGAGGAACTAACCATTCGGGTATGAACACTTTTTGCATTAGCTAGAGAACACCTGTTAAGAAGATCCCGAATGTATTTGCGCTAACACAAGTGGAGACTACCAGTAGATGACCGACTGAATTCAACACCCAAAAAATAATGAAGGTCGCCCAAATCCTTTAAAGAAAATTCGTTATGCAGCTACTTAACAAAATAGTTTATCACATCAGTCGAGCTTCCAGTAATAATAATATCATCCATATAAATCAAGACATAAACAATGGACTTGGTTGCAACTTTAACAAACAAGGAAGCATCAGATTTAGCCAAGACAAACCCATTACAGATAAGAAACTACTTCAATTTATCAAACCAGACATAAGGAGCTTGCCGTAATCCATACAGTGTATTTGTCAAACGACACACCAAGGTCTCACCATTTGCCCCATATTGAACATAGCCTGGAGGTTGCTGTATAACACTTCGTCAGTGAAATCTCCATTTAAGAAGGCACTGTTTACATCAAATTGACGGAGTTGCCAACCATTTGTTACAGCAATAGATAGTATGGTTCGGATAGTCGCAGGTTTGACCACCTGACTAAATGTTTCCTTGAAGTCACATCCAAGTACCTGGGAACACCCTTTGGCCACCAAACGTGCCTTTTGGCGATCAACCATCCATCAGGATTCTTCTTTACTTTGAAAAGTTATTTGCACCCAATCGTTTTTTGACCAGGAAGTAAAGACACAAGTTCCCATGTAGAATTAGCCATTAGAGCATCATATTCAGCTTGGACTGCTAATTTCCACTCCTTATGAGCAAGAGCCTCTTTAACAGTTCGTGGCTTAAAGTCAATAGCCTCAACGACAGAATTTTGGGTTTAAAAATTCCTGCCTTGGAATGAGTAATCATTGTGCGAGTATTTCCCTGAGGAACATAAGAAGAATTAGCAGGCTCAGTGATTGGGTCGGACAGACTGGCTTCGGCCGATGGAACATCAAAAAGATCAGATCCAGATTCAGCTGATGAATCAATCGACACAAGTTGTACTGGACTACATGCAGCTGGCAGATCGTCTAAACCAGACTACACAGGATTGCCAATCGGATCAGAATGTAACCTGGGTGACGATGTAGTGGTTTCTCTTAGTTCGACAGGGAATCGATCAGAGGGGGGCTGAATGACCGGAACATAAGTAATGACACAAGCAGGAGGCTGAATGGTGTCCAAAATAGGTGAAGAAAACAGGAATCGGCTCTTATCAAAAATAGCATGCCGCGAAATAATATTTTCGCCATTCGGTGTGAGACAGTGATAGCCCTTATGTTGAGAACTATATCCTAAAAACGTGTATAAAAACCCAAATTAGCCTGGGCCCAAAACCAAATATCAAAAACAAAATAAAAATATTAACAGTCCACGTCCAAATTACAGCCCAAATTAAAAAAACATAAGCCCAACCTAAACAGGCCCAACAACCTTAAAATTTTTCAAAAAAAGCCAAAAACCCTAGGGTTTCTGGCGCCGTTCTCCTCGGGCCCGCCGCCCGCGCCTCCCGGGGCCTGACCCCTCGACTCAGCCTGGCACCCTTGGTTGTTTTGCACCAAAATGGTAAAAAATACCCCCGTTGACCTCGCCATGACCTGCAAAAAAAACAAAGAAAGAAGACAGAGCAGAAAAAAGCAGAAATGAAAACAAAAACAATAGAAATAATAGCAAAATATACAGTTTAGTAAATGGCTATAAAAGCCAGATTTGAATGTAATATGAAAGAAGAGGAATCAATCGAAACACAAAAAGATTTGGAAACACAGAATCGAAATTTAAAAGGTGGTCTATTTATTTATTACTATTATTTTTTTCTTTCTTCGAAACTATCATTTAGACTTTTTTTTTAAAAAAAAAAAGAGGAAAACGGAGACGAGACTTACCTGGCGGACAATCTTCTGACTCCGAGAGCAACCGAGGTCGTCGCCGCCGATGAAGGTGACCTCCTCTATATATCGAAAAGTTTTTTTTTAAAAAGAAAAAAGACAAAACTCTAAAAATTGAAAAGACTTTTTTTTCTTTTGGCGATTTTTGGCCATCTTCAAAAGAAACCGACCCTATCAGAGTTCGAGGAGTCGAAAGGATGAAAAAACCCCTTTTTTGGAGCTCCGGCCGACACTGAAAACCGTCGGTCGGCGCGGCAACCGATGGCCGGATTTCTTACCGGACCAAGGGAGAGTGAGAGAGAGTTGAGAGGATTTCTGGTTTTTTTTTTTTTGAAGAAGAAGAAGAAAAGAAAAAAAATGAAATTTTTTTAAAAAAAATTGACTTATATAACAATAGTGAAACGACGTCGTTTTACTTAAGATCCATTAGCGCCAAAACTGCGCCGTTTTTTAACATGACCCTCGCGCGACCTGGCCAACTCCAGGGGATCCGCGTGTTTTTGAAAAGTGGTCTTATTGCGCTTTTGGTCCTTCCGCTTTTTAAGTGGTTCCAATCAAGTCCCTTTTCCTTTTTTTAATTTTACCCCGTGAATTTTATTTTGTTTTCAATTTAATCCCCCGATTTGGCCCAAAAACACTGCGCATAAAGGACCAGGGTTATTTTCCCTTTCAATCCCCATTAGCTTTCACTCTTTTCATTTTGGTCATTATTTTTTTATTTACAATTTGAACCCCCTAACTTCACTTCGACTTCAATTTAATCATTAATCTATTTTAATTTCAATTATCATCATCATCATCATCATCATCATCATCATCATCATCATCATCATCATTATTATTATTATTATACCATTTTATTTAAAATTTCTTCATTTCTTTGTTATTTCGCTTATTCTCAATTTTTAATTAAGTTTTACTAGTATTTATTTGTTATTCATTTATTATTCCTTTTCATTATTTTCATTATTTTATTGTTATTTATTTTTGTCCTCATTATTGTTATTTCATTATATATTTATTTATTTATTTATATCCTTTTATATACATTCGAAGATTTAGATTATTATTATTATTATTATTATTATTATTATTATTATTATTATTATTATTATTATTATTATTATTATTATTAGAATTATTATTGTTATTTACATTGTCATCTTCATTATTATCATTCTATCATGCATATTAGTATCATAATTTACTATTTCTATCATATCTTTTGTATTTTATTAAGCATGTTATGTCATCATCACTACAAATTTATATCGCATTATTATTATTTGCTAAACGTGATTTTTTTAAAACCTTTCAATCTTTCTTACCATACCCGAATAAATTAATTACATGATATTTCAAATGTTATTCATTTTTGCACAATGGATATAAAAAAGAGATTTTTAAACCGAGATTAATTTTCATTATTTTGGAATTAGAAAAATTGTGTTCTAACTTACGGAATATGATTTCTTACTAAAAACCAAGATAATCAAATATCTTTTAAAATTAATAAATTTTTGGTGTTTATTCTCGTTTCGAGGATTTAAGGCATTGTGTCCTAACGTACAGGATGTAATCCTTTTCCTCGGTTAATGTGAAATATACCCATTTCTTGTAATAATTCTATACAGCAATTTTTTAACAAAAGATCGTATTTTTAAAATCTCATCAAATTTTCAATTATCGGCACTAAAACATCGAGTAATCAACTAGGTACCAATTTTGGGCGTCACGGGGGTGCTAATCCTTCCTCATGCGTAACAGACTCTCGAACCTATTTTCTGGATTTTTGAGGACAGAAAAACATTGTTTTAATAAATCAAACCGTTTATTAAAATGATCAAATTACGAGGTAACCCGGTTACAGCTCATAAAAAAATATTGGTGACGACTCTCATTTTTCGTTTTAAAACAAAAGTCAATTTCAAAAAGATGGTTTCGACAGCTTGGCGACTCCGCTGAAGACTAAAATAAGAGAGTCAAGCTACGATTTGATTATTTCTTGTATTTTTGTCAAAAATTGATAATTTGGTTTAAATTTACGATCATTTCGTTACATTTCATTTTTTTTGGTCTGCATCATTTTGATATGGTTGCTTTATTGGTCCGAGTCTTCGGGATGTTTTTGCATATTACATTTCATAACTGGTCGACTATACCCTTTTAAGTGGGAGTGAGAAACTATTCCTTCGTGAGGTCTTCACCTCCATATAGGATAGTGGATTGCTTTCGAGATACATCCGTACCTATGTCTTCGTGAGATTTTTATCTCCGTACAGCCATAGGGAAATGTATTCCCCTGAACTGAACTCGGTTCATATGAGCCTATAATGGGTGAGGATCGAGGAATCTGCCAGTTCAGGTACCCTTACTTTAGAACCGAACCACATATAAAGAGCCCTAAGAACTTATCCTAGGTAGAACCGTACCAAACCCTAATGGTTACCCGAATAGGCGCTTTATTTATTATTTTTTGCTTACTTTGAATTCTAGCTTTGTATACTAACTTATTTGTTTTGCTTTGATTGTGATTGCATGACATTTTCATCATAAAAAAGGTGTTGATTCACGTTCGATTACTAAATAGAGAGCTTGCAATGGAGAACGGATTTCTTGATAAAGTGGAAGATAACGCGGTTGTTCGAATATGGTCTGAGAAAACGCGACTAGAGAAAGGTGATAGTCTAATGGAGGGGTACGTGTTAGAATTGTGGGACTTCACTCGTATCAGCGTGGCCCAGAACAATCTCCAAGAACTGAAAGAGATATGGGTCCAATGGGATGATGAAATCAAGCAGCTATTTTACTGTAATTATAGTGATTTGCCCTGTCTACTCGATATCAAAGTGGACAAGCACTTGTTTCGAGCTCTGGCTCAATTTTGGAATCCCGCCTACAGTTGTTTTACTTTTGGAAAAGTGGACCTAGTACCTAATGTGGAAGAATAAACAACCTTACTCCGTCCCCGAAAATTCGACCCGACAAGGTTTATTCCAAAGCCGCTAATGTCCCGACCTTCCTCAAGAAACTAATGAACATCACGGGGATGAGTGAGCAATGGGTTGCAGCCTAGATCAAGCAAAAAGGGAGATGGAAAATGTATCCCTTGGAATAGTTTACGAGATTTGATTTTAGCGCACCCAGTTATGAAGAAAAGGGTCAATGTCTTAGCTTATCAATGAGGATTGTCAAGCTAGGAAAGATATCAAAACAATGGCGGCAAGAGATCAAAGAAGAAAAGAATAGAGCCGATCAATGGGAAAAGAAATGCCAAGATGCCCAGGTTCGAGAAAATGCTTTAGAAAGAGACCTATTGGAATGTCAAAATGAAAAAGTCAGATTAAAAGCCAGGGTAGCATAACTAGAAAAGTCACTTCATCATTATCGTAATTGCAACTCCACAATTGAGCTGAAAGCGAGCTTAAACAAGATTGAAGAGCTGAAAAGGAAAATAGAAGTGCTCGAGATCGCATTACAAAATTGTGAACTCCGAGTTGAACTCCTTGAAGCAAATAACGAGCAGTGGAAAGAGCAACTTCACCGTTCTCAAGGTCAGATCAGGGATAGAGACTATATCATGGGGGAAGCTGTGGCTCAAATTCGAGAGGTGGCCGATCACTTGCAAACCCTAGCGGTTTAGGCTGACATGCTAAGCTTGAAGTATGAATCAGAATCAGATCGGGGTCAAAAGTTGGCTTGGCTTCTTAGGAAGGTTAAGGCTTTGAGCATTAGGGCAAAGTTGTATATGTAATTCATTTTATGTAAAGAAATTTGTTTTCTAGTAAAGTTGTTCTAACAGAACTGAATCAAAGTCAATGCCTCTTTTTTGCATTCATTTCATGAATTTGCATTACATTGAATCATATGCATTAAATTTCACAAAAAGACCCTAATTAAATGAAATTATTTCAGTTAATTTAGAAACCAACAAGAGTCAACCAACCGAACATCGTTACAGTACTTGCGCCAAAACCAAAGTAATGGACCAAAGATTGGAAAGGCTAGAACAGATTCAAAAAGAGATGCAAGACCAGTTGCAAGCACAACTGCAAGAACAGTTAGTGAAAGTGCAATAGGAGATTAGGGATCAGATACTGGAATCCCAAAGAAGTATGATAAGTCAATTAGCGCAGTTGATGGCTGGAGAACGTGAAAAAAGGAAGGGTACTACGGTCAACTCAGGGGATGATAATGAAGATCCTATTTACCCCCCAGGTTTTACCCCGATAAACACCCAGGCACAACTAGAGGTGTACCCACGAAGAGTACCCATCACAACCAGACCCCAACAGTATCAAACCGGTACATCGGCTCCGACGAACTACCAAACAGGCTCAAGTTCCAATCCGAGGGGTAACCCAACCAATCGCGTTGTTCCAGATCTAGATGATATGGCGGAAATAGAAAAAAACAAGAATGGAACTACCAAAGCAACTTGAGGATCGATGCAGATGGCTAGAAGAAAAATTCCAAGCAATAGAAAACGTTGATTACCATTGCAGAATCAATGCTAAGGACCAGAGTTTGGTCCCAGATTTAGTACTCCCTCCCAAGTTCAAAACTCCAGAGTTTGAAAAGTACAACGGGTGTAACACCCCTAACCCATATCCGTCGCCGAAACAGGGTTACAAGATGTTACCAAAGTTTACAGAATAATTACAATTAAATTCCATTATTTACTTATATTCACATCAAAGCTATCTACTCGAGTCATACTCACTAAATTATTTATATCTTAAGCTAAAAAATTCTAAATTAAGATCCGTCAAAAAAATTTGAAACTAAACTCATATATCTTTCTACCATAAAATTTATAGAATTTAATGATTAGCCAAAAAGTATAGTTTATTCTTCAAAGTTACCCATGTTCTGTTGTTTGACAGTTTCGACCTTTCTTTACTAAAAATTAATTATCTCATAGTACGGAATTCGGGCGATGTTCTCATTTATTTCTTTTGAACCTAGACTCATTAATGATTTTAAGTATATAAATTATAACCCATAATTATTTTTTGTACAATGTTTAATGATTTTTCAATTTCAGAGCAGGGGAGCTCGAAATCACTCTGACCTTATCTCACAAAAATTCAAATATCTCCTAATATGAAAGACTTTTTCTTACACCGTTTCTTCTATGTGAAACTAGATTCAATAGGCTTTAATTTCATGTCTTATTCAACCTCTAATTTGATTTCCAAAAGTTATGGTGAATTTTCAAAGTCGAACTACTGCTACTAACCAAAAACTATTTTAGTACAAAATATTGTTAACTAGTTTATAACATATTTACTCCATTTCATTTAAACTCTATACATGCCATATAAATCTTTAAACATAAAACAAAAGCTACAGGATTTGATCTGGATAGTGAGCTTTGTTGTGATGATCCGATCTACCAACTTCCCTTTAATTCAATCTACATAAAAATATCAAACACATACAAGTAAGCTTATTGAAGCTTAGTAAGTTCATAGGTTTAAAAGTAATGCTTACCAAACATAATATTTCCAAACAATAACAAAACATTTACTAAATTTCCCTGCCATTCACAACCAGTGTTATAATACTTGACATAGTTGAGCTCAACATTAACAACTACTCAATCTCTTTCATTTGGTTCACTCCTCTTGTGTTACTTATTATCAATTAGGAAACGTCTTACGAATTTGAGTACGTCGTTGCTCAGTGCCACGTTTCACAACTCAGTATGGTTTTCCTCATTGAAATACCATACCTACATTTCTCAACTTGGTATGGGAAATTCCATACCTATGTTTCTTAACTCAATATGGTTAATACCATACCTACGTTTCACAACTCAGTATAGATGATACCATACCTACGTTTCACAACTCAGTATGGATGATACCATACCTACGTTTCACACTTTTCCATGGACCACCCATGGTCTTATCCGTCAATTCATCACATGTCACGAAACGAACATACTCAATCCTGCGTTTTTTCCTAATTTGAATTACCACCTTTATTCTTTCATTTTATCATAATTTTCACTATCCCACAGCAAATTCATATTCAATAACACATTATATCATTCAATCATTCAAAAATAAACATGTAAATTCAACCATATGAACTTACCCGGCTGATTTGTAGTAGATATTGAAATTTAGGGACTATTCCGCAACTTTTTCTTTTCCTCGTTCTTCTTTGGATTCTTGATCTATAATGTAAAATATTTTCACTCATTAGCATTTATTTCATATCTATTTCACTTCATAATTTATACTCTTAAATTTTTGAAATTGCACTTTTACCCTAAAATTTATAGTTTTTACAATTTAGTCCCTACTCAATTTACCCATCAATTGAACTAATTTTTCTCAATTAACACTTTATTTTATCATTATAAACTATTTCACAACCTTTGATATTCTGAATTTCAACACCAACCTCTAATTCACAACCTTTTCACAATTAGGTCGTAAATACCATTTTCTATCAAAATCACTTAATAAAACCACATTAATATGAAGTTAGAATTTAAATTTCATAATAATTCATCATAAACTTCCCTTACTCAGCCAGGGTAACTTCCAATTTTACCAACCAAATCAAAAACTAATGAATTATATAAGTGGACCTAATTGTAAAGTCATAAAAACATAAAAATTATCAAGAAAAAGCAAGAATTAAACTCACATGATGTAAAAATATGAAAAACCATCTTTCTCCAGGCCTCCTATGGCGTTTTGGCTGAGAAAATATGAAGAGATCTCTAGATTTTTCAATTTTGTCCTTATTTTATATGTTATAATTATAAAATTTCCAATTTTGCCCTTATTTCCCTTATTTTTCTGATGATTTTCTTGCCCTTTCCGTCCAACCTATTCACTTTTAGGCTTAATTTCCCTTTAAATCCTCTTTCTTTTAACACTTGAGCTATCTAATCCTTCTAACAAATTTTGCATTTGTTACAATTTAGTTCTTTTTATTTAATTGACTATCTAAACGTTTAAATTTCTCAACCAAACTTTAATACTAACTTAATGACACTCCATAAATATTTCTAAAAATATTTATGGCTCGGTTTTCAAATTCGAGGTCGCGATACCTCGTTTTTTGACCTAATAAATTCTTTTAATTCACCAAATCACAAATTCTTCTAAATTCTTACTTGACTCATAAATATTAAATTACTATCTTGTTAAATCTTACTTGTCGAATTTAGTGATTTCAAATCACCATTTCCGACACCACTGATAATTAGGCCGTTACAACGGGACTAGTTGTTCTGAAGCTCACATCACTATATCCTGTCGAAGGATGACAGGATATGTCAATAATGATCAACTTTTGATCCACTGCTTCCAACATCGTCTGATCGGGTCAGCAGCTAAGTGGTACAACCAACTGAGTCTTGCCAAACTCAATTCATGGAAAGACTTAGCACAAGCCTTTATGAAGCAATATAGTCATGTGACGGACATGACACCCGACAGAATCATGCTACAGAATATGGTGAAGAAGCAAAATGAGAGCTTCAGGCAATATACCCAAAGATGGAGAGAGGTGGCAACGCAAGTCCAGCCACCTCTTTTGGAAAAAAAACCACAATACTTTTCATCAACACTTTGAAAGCCCCATTCATCAACCATATGTTGGGAAGCGCTACTAAGATTTTTTCCAATATAGTGGTGTCCGGTGGAATGATTAAAAACGCAGTGAGAAGTGGTAAGATAGAAGCGAGGGAAAACTCCAAAAGATTCCCGAGGAAGAAGGAAAATAAGGTGAATAATGTAGGCACATACAACAAGGGTTATTCAAAACCAATTACTGTAGGCCTGTCAAGAACAGTAACCACATGCCATCAAGGCCTCCCAAAGCAAGAATCCAACCCGATGCCAAATACAGAAAGGTTTCAGTTCACACCTATCCTGATGACATATAGGGAGCTGCATTAGAGTCTGTTTGATGCACATGTAGTATCCCCCTTCTACCTGAAGCCCATGCAATCTCCATTCCCTAAATGGTATGACGTAAATGCTCAATGCGAGTATCACATGGGAATCACGGGACATTCAATCAAAAATTACATGGCCTTTAAAAAGTTGATCGAAAGGTTCATTAAAATGAGAATTGTAAAGTTTAACGACCTAACAGGACCTAATGTGGTAGGAAATCCGTTACCCAATCATTCTGATAAAGGTTCATTAAAAGAACCAAGATGGATATTGCAGAAGCAAAAACCCCAATGAATTAGGTTTGGAAGAAAATGGTAGAAGGAGGATTAATCAAATAGGATTCAGAAGAGAAAGCTAAAGGGATAAGGAATTACCGTGAGTTCCATACGAAGGATGGTCATAAGATCCAGGAGTGTGTTGAATTCAGGGCCTTAGTGCAAAATCTGATGGACAATAAGGAGCTAGAATTCTTTGAATATGCTATGGGCTTCGAAAGAGAAGACGTGTGCACCTTAGAAGAGGGGTCAACAGAGAAGGTCTATAAAGTCAACCACCTAGTGGTTATCATTTCACGACTAATAAGCAATAAAGTCGGAGTGCAAAGTGCACCAAGGGTCATAATCCAGAAACCTGTAGCTTTTCCCTACAATGATAGCAAGAAGGTTCCCTGGAATTATGACTGCAATGTGACGATCCCAGAAGAAGGCCAAGAGATGGGTTTCTACACGCGCAGTGGGAGGCTCTATGATCCATCAAATGTAGGAGCTGAGCCTGTTAAAGGAAAGACCCCAATAGTTGAACAAAAGAAGAAAAAAGACGGCCAGGCTCAAATCGCCAGTTAACGAGCCAGCAACTGAGAACAAGGCTAGGGAATTTTTGAAATTCTTAAAGCATAGCGAGTACAACATTGTAAAGTAGCTACATAAGCAACTGGCCTACATCTCAGTGCTAGTTTTACTCTTAAGTTCAGAGACACATCGTGACGCGTTAATGAAAGTGCTAAACGAAAATTATGTCGCTAACTATATTTCTGTAAACAAGCTAGACCGCCTAGTCAACAATATAAGTGTCGACAACTTCATCTTCTTTAATGATGATGAGATACCGCTAAGGGGCATGGGATCTACAAAGGCTCTGCATATCTTCACCCGCTGCAAAGGGTATACATTACTAGGGGTGTTAATGGATAATGGATCTACACTAAATGTCTTACCCCTATCCACACTGAATAGGTTGCCTGTGGATAGCTCTCATATGAAAACATGTCAAAACATAGTGAGAGCATTCGATGGAACCGAAAGAAGGGTGATGGAAAGGATTGAGATACCCCTCTTGATTGGTCCAAACACGTACGAAGTAGATTTCTTGGTGATGGACATTAAGCCTTCTTATAATTGTTTGTTGGGGAGGCATTGGATTCACACGGTTACGGCAGTGCCGTCATCACTACATCAGAAGCTAAAATTAGCAACTGAGGGTCGACTGGTAACGATAAATGCGGAAAAATACATTATGGCATTCATAACCAATAACGCGCCATACGTAAGGACAGACGATGAAGCGATAGAATGTTCTTTTCGATCGTTGGAATTTATGAATGCAACCTTCATCGTCGAAGAGAACAAGATTTCGATGCCCAAAATCTCCAAAACTACAAGACTAGGCCTGCAACTGACAGTCGGTAAAGGAGCCTTACCTAGGAGAGGACTTGGAAGATGCCTTCAAGGAAACGTTGAGGCACCTATACTGAAGGATAAATGAGACCGCTTTGGCTTAGGATTTAAGCCAGATGCGAGGCAAAAGAAGACGAAGATAGAGAAGAAACAATAAAAGAGAAGAGCGCAACTGAGCAGGGAAGAGGTCAAGTGGGAACTAATGACCTTTCCTTATATATCCAAGACTTTCGTGTCAGGAGGAACTATTCACCCTGAAAGAGAGATGCCAAGAGAATAGACTGTTGAAGAAATGTTGGGAAACTTGAACATCAACGCCATATCTGAAGAAGAAATCTGGGGAGAAAATTTATCAAACATCTGCCCCTATGTACCTCGAAGTATTCTTAACAACTGGATTGCGTCAGAGATTCCTGTAGCTTTTAGAGACAATTCAGAGTAATGTTCAAAACACGCTCATTGCTCTAAGCCTAGGAACAATAAGAATCCTTTGTGAAATAGGCTTATGTCCAAAATCCTTATCTCAATAAAATGCATCTTTGCGTATCATCTTGAGCAAATATTCTTTTATTCTTTTCATTTCATTCATAATCATACCATACAAATAATTATTCTTAGATTTTTTTGTTCTTTGAATTTTTCTTCATCCCTATAACAGGTCCCCAGATATCAATGATATGAGCGACGCTGCTACTAACTCAGAATCTCCTTTTGGGCAAGATATGTGCACGGAGGATTCTCAAGATTTTGAAGATGATCAAGACTGTAACCTATCTCCTGATTTTTTGAGGATGGTAGAACAATATGAGAAACAAATCTTGCCTTATAAAGAGTCAATGGAAATTGTGAGCCTAGGAGAGGAAAAAGAGGTGAAGATAGGAGCTTGTATTATCGCAGAGATGAAACAAGACCTCATTGAATTACTCCAAGAATTTAAGGATGTCTTCGTATGGTCATATGAAGACATGCTCGGGTTAAGTACTGACATTGTGGTACACTGGCTCCCTATAAAGGAAGAGTTCAAGTCGGTTCAACAGAAGCTCCGAAGGATGAGGCCCAATGTTTTACCAAAAATAAAAGAGGAAGTCAAGAAACAAGTCGATGCTGGTTTCTTACGGGTAGTTAAGTACTCAGAATGGGTAGCCAATATCGTGCCTGTCCCTAAAAAAGATAAGAAAGTACGAATGTGCGTAGACTACAGGGACTTGAACAAAGCCAGCCCGAAAGACAACTTTACATTGCCATATATCGACACTTTGTGGACAACACGACAGGTTACTCACTGTTCTCCTTCATGGATGGTTTCTCGGGATACAACCAAATAAAGATGCATCTTGAAGACATGGAGAAGACCACATTCGTGACCATGTGGGGAACATTTTGCTATAAAGTGATACCATTTGGACTAAAAATGCGGGGGTAACGTATCAAAGAGCCATGGTAACTTTGTTTCATGATATGATGCACAAAGAACTCGAAGTTTATATTGATGATATGATCGCAAAGTCCTGAACAGAGAAGGAGCATGTACAAGTCTTAAGAAAACTGTTTTTGGGATTGATAAAATTCTAACTGAAGCTCAATCCACCAAATGTACTTTCGGGGATAGTTCGAGAAAATTGCTAGGATTTGTAGTCAGTGAAAAGGGGACTGAGATCGACCTAGACAAAGTAAAGGCTATACAGCAATTGCTTCCACCACGCACTCAAAAAGAAGTTCGAGGTTTCCTAGGAAGACTAAATTACATTGCCCAGTTCATTTTACAACTAACTGAGAAATGTGACCCCATATTCTGTCTCCTTAAGAAACACAACTCAGGTGTTTGGGATGAGAAGTGCCAGAAGTCTTTCGATAAGGTCAAACATTACTTGTCCAATGCCTCAGTACTGATGCCACCTAATCTAGATAGGTCGCTGATATTGTACTTGGCAGTGTTCGAGAATCCCATGAGATGCGTGCTTGCTCAACATGATGAGTCGGGAAGAAAAGAAAGAGTGATATACTATCTCAGTAAGAAATTCAATGAATGTGAAACAAGATATTTTCCAATCAATAAGTTATGTTGCGCTCTGATTTGGACAACCCGAAGATTGAGACAGCACATGATGTACCACACAACTTGGCTCATCTCAAAGCTGGACCCTCTAAAGTACATGATGGAGTCGACTTCTTTAAATGGAAGAATGGCCCGATGGCAAATTCTACTTTCTGAATTTAACATAGTCTATGTGAACCAGAAGGCAGTCAAAGGAAGCACAATAGTGGATTTTCTGGCCAGTAGAGCTATAGAGGATTACGTGCCTTTGAACTTTGATTTTCCAAATGAAGATCTAATTTATGTTGCAACAACTGAAGAAGACACAAAAAAAGGTCATCCTTGGAAGCCAAACTTTGACGGAGCCTCAAACGCTATAGGTAACGGAATCGGAGCAGTCCTGGTATCTTCAAACGAAGATCATTATCCCTTCACAAGCAAATTGTATTTAGCAGAATACGAAGCATGCATCATGGGTATCCGTGCAGCCATAAAACGTGAGATCAAAGTGCTAGAGGTATATGGGGATTCTGAACTAGTGATCTATCAACTCAAAGGAGAATGGGAGACAAGAGATCCCAAGTTAATCAAGTATTGAAAGTTGGATTTTGAGTTAACTAAGGAGTTTGATGACATCACCTTCTATTACCTCCCACGAGATGAAAATCAGATGGTTGATACCTTGGCTTCAATAGTCAAAATGAACAAACAAGAGGATGTAAAGCCTATCCAGATGAGTATTTATGAGACTCCGGCACATTGTTACAACATTGAAAAAGAAGAAGAGGAGGACGATCACCCTTGGTACAACGATATATTGCGATATGTGAAGAATCGTGAATACCCTGACCCAGCAACTGAGAATGATAAAAGGACATTAAGAAGGCTGGCCAATGACTATGTCTTAGATAGGGAGATCCCATATAAAAGGGGAAAGGATCAAGTGCTGCTTAGATGTGTAGACGCTGTCGAGGCTAAAAAAATCTTAGAGGAAGTGCACGAGGGTGTATGTGGAACACATGCCAATGGTTTTACAATGGCCAGGAAAATCATGAGATTTGGGTATTATTAGTCCACTATAGAAAGAGATTGCATCAGTTATGCCAAGAAATGTCACAAGTGTCAAATTTATAGAGATAAAATTCATGTACCTCCCTCACCTCTTCATGTTATGACTTCTCCGTAGCCTTTCTCTATGTGGGGCATGGATGTCATTGGGCCAATTTCACCCAAAGCTTCTAACGGGAATTGATTCATCTTCGTGGTTATCGATTATTTTACAAAATGGGTAGAGGCCGCTTCATATGCCAATGTCACGAAGTCGAATGTCTGCAAGTTCTTAAAGAAGGAGATCATATATAGATATGGAATGCCAGAAAGGATCATATCTGACAATACACTAAATTTGAACAACAGCACGATATCAGAAGTCTGCAGTCAGTTCAAAATCAAACACCACAACTCATCACCATATAGCCCAAAAATAAATGGTACAGTGGAGGCAGCCAATAAGAACATTAAGAAAATCATAGGGAAAATTACTGAGACTTATAAAGATTGGCATGAAAAGCTACTATTTGCCCTCTATGCTTATCGAACATCTGTCAAGACCTCAACCAAGGCAACACCTTTCTT
Organism: Gossypium australe; assembly: GCA_005393395.2. Classification (NCBI taxonomy): domain Eukaryota; kingdom Viridiplantae; phylum Streptophyta; class Magnoliopsida; order Malvales; family Malvaceae; genus Gossypium; species Gossypium australe. The sequence goes on along the minus strand of CM016614.1, from coordinate 26,556,066 downwards.
TTTGGTTTATGGAATGGATGCGGTTTTACCCATTGAAGTCAAGATTCCTTCTCTCCAAGTTTTGGCAAAATTGAAGTTGGATGAAGCAGAATGGATCCAATCCCGATATGACCAGTAAACTTGATTGAAGAGAAAAGGTTGAAAGTCATCCGTCATGGTCAGATGTATCAAAAGCAAATGATGCGAACTTACAACAAAAAGGTTCGTTCTAGGGAATTCCATGAAGGGGACCTAGTATTGAAAAATATCTTGCCCATACAAAAAGATTTCAGAGGAAAATTGATGCCAAACTAGGAAGGACCTTATGTGGTAAAGAAAGTCTTTTCCGGAGGAGCGCTGATTTTAACTGAGATGGATGGCAAGAACTTGCCCAATCCTGTGAATTCAGATTCAATCAAGAAATACTTCACCTAAAAAAGAAAAAGAAAAAGAGGCCAAGGTGAAAACTCGCAAAGAGCACCTTGAGACCAAAGGGGTTTTGAATTGAAAACCCAGGAAAATGGCAATTCAAATCTTGGTCAAAGATGGGGCATGTGGTAGTCTTGTTATCCCTGAATAAACAAGGAGGAGAGATGCTACGTCTTGGGGCATCGACAAAGTATTTTGGATCTCCGAAACACATATCAAGTTCAAAAGGGTCCTCGAGAAGTTAGTACGAAGAAGTTCATGCTATGATATCTGGGGCATCTATTTTCATCTTATTCGTTTTATATTTTAGCGATGTTTGCTTTCTTTGATTAATTTATCCAATTCAAGCTCTACTCTCAATAAAATTCCTTTTGTCCATCGCGATAATCTTTTTCAAGCATTTTTCATTGAAATAATAATTAATGGACTAATAATATTTAAGAAAAATGAGTTCTACATATTACTCTGAAAGGTTTTCTAAATAGTACAAAGATCTGAAAATGGGACCATTATTCAAAACTAACCAAACTTAAGGGTTGGAAACATTTAAGAAGAATAGTCTAAATTATGACTATTTCTTCGGATTTCTTGTCAAAGATACCAGCTGAACAAGAAGGCATGGTAACATATCAGTGATAGAACATTGATAAACAGTGAGCAATGACAACCAAAGCATTAAAAATGGATCATTCTCGAAAAATGACATTCTGCATTCATACAAACATCATTCATACACATCTAGTTAGGAACATTTGATTCATCCTGATCTTGACATCCTAATCACTAGGAATAAATAGGCCCATGAAATGGATTCTGTAGGTCATATTTCCCAGAGAACAATGTAATAGATCAGTGAAACCACAAATCATATACCCCTGAAGTTGTAATAGAACGGATTAAAGTCATCATGGCGGATCTTATTTCCCTGAAGTTGCAGTGGAACATATTGAAGTTATAGATCTTATCTTCCTGAAGTTGCAGTGGAGAAGATCGAAGATAGCAAGTCTTATCTCCCTGAAGTTGTAGTGGAATAGACTGAAGATAGCAAGTCTTATCTCCCTGAAGTTGCAATGGAACAGACTAAAGACAGCAGATCTTATTTCTCTGAGGTTGCAGTGGAACAGATTAAAGCTACGAGTTATAAATCTTATCTCCCTGAGGTTGCGGTGGAGCATATTGAGGATGCGAATCTTATTTCCCTGAAGTTGCAGTGGAATAGATTAAAGCTACAAGTCAAATCATATACCTCTGAAGTTGCAGTAGGTCAGACTAAAATCTACCATGGCGAGTCTTATCTTCTTGAAGCATTAGTGGAAAATACTAAAGCCACAGATCTTATCTCTTTGAAGTTTTAGTGGAGTAGATTGAAATTACAAATCTTATACCCTTGAAGTTGCAGTGGGTTGGAATGAAGCTACTTGAAAAAGAGGAGCACCAAAGAAGTTGAGATTCTACGAGACCAGGCAAATTAGGTCTTCCTTAAGGTCTTTGCTCCATTCTCGTTACACGACAACGAGTAAAAAGGGGTAGCTATAAAAACCGAAATTAGCTCGGGCCCAAAACCAAATATCAAAACCAAAATAAAAATATTAACAGTCCATGTAACGCCCCAATACCCTTGATTTTAATTTTTGAATGTTGTTTGTGACAAATCTGTATGTCTGCTTCAGTGGTTAAGTGTTCTGAGAAGTGTCTGAGAGGTCCCAAGTTCAAGCCTTAGCTTGGGAAAAAATTTTGTTTTTATTGAATAAACCCCTATCTTTAGACAGTAGGCTTATAAATAAATGTTGGTAAAACATATTAGAATGGGCCTGATGGTATGGTGGTTAAGTGGAGTGTTAATGTTGCAAGGGGTTTGGAGTTCAAATCATTGAGCGATCAAGGGGATTTATTTTTGTGCTTGTGCTATGTAAGAGTTTGAAGTATAGTGGAATACTAAGTGGTTGAGGGATAGGGATATAGTAGCCGATTTTGAGGAGGAAAATGAGGGATTAGATTTTGTTTATTTTTTTTTTAGAAAAAAAAGTTTTGGTTTCCATACCTTCCCAAAATTATTTTGATGCTAGTTTTTCTTTTCCGAAAGGCTGCCATTTTTTTTTTAATTTTGCTTTTTCCCTTTTGGCCGAATATTGATGTGGGGTTGCTGCAAATTTCTTTTCTCCTCTCCAATCTTCTTTTTATTTTATCTGGTCTCTTGGTTCCGTCGGTTTCCTCCATCCCCTTGTGCTGCCGATTTTTCTGTTTCCTAATCCTCTTCTTATTGCCGCGACTGGTCACCTTTGTATAGTTTTGTGTAATATGGTTATGGATTTTTGGTAATCAATCAATTGTGTCTTTAATGAAGGTTAAGAGTGGGAGCGTTCGGCTACCGTTGGAGTGTTGTGGTTCCGTTATTACTCGTTTGATAGGTAAGGTGGTGGTGATTTGATGTAATTTAGGGAAAAGCTTTTCTTCTTTCTTGGTTGCAGTATAAATCATTGTCATGTTGGTGGGTTTTTTTCAAAGTGGTCAGCGACAAACATTAGGAGGGGTGATCCATCTCGTGGACTCATAATTGAGGAGGGGGTTGTTCGATTTTGGAAGGTAAATAACGATTGGATTGAACGATTTACTGTCAATGCTTTAGTTCGAACTAACTGCGATTTAAATTGACTATGGGGTTTGGATGTGGATCATAGGTGCTGGTGGTTTCGGAAGCAGTTTTAAGTCACAAATGAACCAGGGGTGTAAACACAATCGCAATTGTGGAAATCGAAAAAAGCTTGAATAAGTGAACGTCAATGCTACACGGGCATGTGCTCGCCCGTATGGTAGGCCGCGTGACTAAACATGGGTCGTGACTAAACGAGGCCGGCCATGTGCAATTTCATGGGCTAAGCCGAACTGGGTCGTGTGGGCCCACATGAGCTAGCAATATAGGCTCATGGGCCCATTTTCACTGTTTGACTGCTAAGGTTGCACGGGTCGCCCGGTCGACTGTGGACCTACTGTTGGGTCAATGAGCTTACTTAGACCCCTAGTTGAATGAATGACTATTATACCCCTGTGTGACTTATATTTATATATACATGTATGGCTATATTCTAGCATGATAATTTAAACTGTATCGAATACATGTATGATACTATGACATGATTGTATAATGCATTGCATGGGGATGGGTTTTTATTGATCGGAGGAAGTGTACTGAAAGGCTTCGAGCCTAAATTACTGGTAGCCCAGCTGCATATTACTGTATAGTGCCGCATTCGGTACTCTCTAGAGTGTAGGGATGGGTGGGTTGATTATATCTCCACATGGAAGGTAGGGTTGGACGAAGATGGAGTGTAGAGGCCGGATGGGTAGGACATATATACTACTTAATCTGTTACTGCACTGATTAATATTACTGTAATGGGCCAAGGCCCAAGCACATGACTATTCGGTACTGAGATGGGCTAAAGCCCAAACTGATATTGTCACTGATACTGAAAAAGGGATTAGGCCCAGACTGTGTTTATTTTCTATCTGGTTTGCTATTCTGGGATTACACATTGAGTTTTCGTAAACTCACCCATCTGTTTTAACTGTACAGGTAATCCCCAGTCATAGGCGGATCGGTGCAACGGAGGACTCAGCGGTGGCCACACGACTATCTAATTCGATTTAGTATTTTATGATTTCAACTTAATTTTTGGGGTATTTTATTGTAATAAGGGCCTTTGGATTTATATTTTTAATTTGGGATTTTATTATTGTTTTGGTTTATAACTGCTAGTAGTAGGAAAAGCCGCGAGTTTTCAGAAAGATAAAATGTTTTATCAAAATTTCCTCAAATGCGCAATTGGTTTAAAAGCTTCCGCAATAAATGACGCTTTGAAAATTAATAACGTTTTTTTTTTTGTAAAGTGAATAACTTTTCAATGATTCATGCTTGAAAATGAACGATACGTTTTTAAACTCATCATTGAATAACACAAAGTGACTAAATAGAAATGAGGATTTCAACGACAACATATTTTACGAAAAACACTTCAATGTGACAGTACCAAATTCGGCCATAACGTCCAGGCCGGGTTTGGGGTGTTACAGTTCAAGTCCAAATTACAGCCCAAAATAAAAAAAACCTAAGCCGAACCTAAACAGGCCCAAGACATTAAAAATTTTCAGAAAAGCCAGAAACCCTAGGGTTTCTGGCGCTGCTCGCGCCTTGACCCGAGGCTTGACCCCTCAGCTCAACCTGGCACCCTTGGTTGTCCTCGCCAAGACCTGCAAAGAAAACAAAGAAAGAAGACGGAGCAGAAAAAAATAGAAACAATAGAAATAATAGCAAAATATGCAGTTTTGTAAATGGATATAAAAGCCAGATTCAAATGTAATATGAAAGAGGAGGAATCAATCGAAACACAAAAACATTTGGACACACAGAATCGAAATTTCAAAGGTGGTCCATTTATTTATTACTATTGTTTTTTTCTTTCTTTGAAACTATTATTTCGACATTTTTTTTTAAAAAAAGAGAGGAGAACGGAGACGAGACTTACCTAGTGGTCGATCTTCCGACTCCGCGAGCAACCGAGGTCGTCACCGCCGATGAACGGTGACCTCCTCTTTATATCGAAATGTTTTTTTTTAAAGAAGAAAAACCCTAAAAATTGAAAAGTCTTTTTTCTTTTGGCGATTTTTGGCCATCTTCTAAAGAAACCGACCCCAGATCGGAGTTTGGGGAGTCAAAATGATGAAAAAGCCCCTTTTTTGGAGCTCCAGCCGCCGTAAACGGCGACGCTGACGCGACGATCAGCTCGGTGGCTGATAGCCGAATTCCTTACCGGACCAGGGGAGAGTGAGAGAGAGTTAAGAGGATTTCTGGCTTTTTTTTTTTGAAGAAGAAGAAGAAGAAAAGAGAAAAATGAAATTTTTTTTTAAAAAAATTGACTTATATAACAATAGTGAAACGACGTTATTTCACTTAGGATCCATTAGCGCCAAAACAGCGCCGTTTTTGACATGACTCGCGCGCGACCCGACCCACTTCAGGGGGATCTGCGTGTTTTTGAAAAGTGTTCTTATTGCGCTTTTGGTCTTTCCGCTTTTTAAGTGGTTTCCAATCAAGTCCCTTTTCCTTTTTTTAATTTTTACCCCGTGAGCTTTATTTTGTTTTCAATTTAATCCCCCGATTTGGCCTAAAAACGCTGCGCATAAAGGACCAAGTGTATTTTCCCTTTCAATCCCCATTAGTTTTCACTACTTTCATTTTGGTCCTTATTTTTTATTTACAATTTAAACCCCCTAACTTCACTTCGACTTCAATTTAATCATTAATCTATTTTAATTTCAATTATTATTATTATTATTATTATTATTATTAGTAGTAGTAGTAGTAGTATTAATATTAGTATTTTTTTTTACCATTTTACTTAAATTTTCTTCATTTCTTTGTTATTTCACTTATTCTGAATTTTTAATTAACTTTTACTAGTATTTATTTGTTATTCATTTATTATTCCTTTTCATTATTTTATTTATTTTGTTTTTATTTATTTTTGTCCTCATGATTGTTATTTCATTATATATTTATTTATTAATTTATTTATATCATTTTATATACCTTCGAAGATTTAGATTATTTGTTATTATTATTGTTGTTATTATTATTAGAACTATTATTATTGTTATTTACATTGCCATCTTCATTATTATCATTCTATCATGCATATTAGTATCGTAATTTACTATTACAATCATATCTTTTATATTTTATTTAGCATGTGTCATCATCACTACGAATTTATATCGCATTATTATTATTTGCTAAATGTGATTTTTTTAAAACCTTTCAATCTTTCTTACCATACCCGAATAAATTAATTACACGATATTTCAAATGTTATTCATTTTCGCACAATGGATATAAAAAAGAGATTTTTAAACCGAGATTAATTTTCATTATTTTGGAATTAGAAAAATCGTGTTCTAACTTACGGAATATGATTTCTTCCTAAAAACCAAGATAATCAAATATCTTTTAAAATTAAGAAATTTTTTGTGTTTATTCTCGTTTCGAGGATTTAAGGCATTGTGTCCTAACTTACGGGACGTAATCTTTTTCTTCGGTTAACGTGAAATATACCCCTTTTTTGTAAAAATTCAATTCAGCAATATTTTAACAAAAGATTGTATTTTTAAAATCTCATCAAATTTTCAATTTTCGACACTAAAACATCGAGTAATCAATTAGGTACCAATTTTGGGCATCACGGGGGTGCTAATCCTTCCTCGTGCATAACCGACTCCCGAACCTATTTTCTGGATTTTTGAGGACCGAAAAATATTATTTTAATAAATCAAACTGTTTATTAAAACGATCAAATTACGATGTGACCCGATCACACCTAATAAAAAAAATATTGGTGGTGACTCCCAATTTTCGTTTTAAAACAAAAGTCGATTTCAAAAAAAAAAGGTTTCGACAACGTGCATGGTTGTAATAGGAACTCTAGCTTGTGATGCATAAACGAATACAAATATGGAAAGCAACAACAGCCAAAAACCCTTAAGTGATTATACGTCGGTTCATGACCATGAAGAGCATGATATGGAGACTGACCTTTCAAAATTGGAGTAGGCAGTCGATTGATAAGATGAACAACACTACAAAACGCATACCCTTAGTAATCCATGGGTAGATTTGCTTGGGCAAAGACATTAAGACCAATCTCTACAATGTGCCTGTGTTCACGCTCAGCAACGCCGTTTTGTTCAGATGTATAAAGACATGAAAGACAATGAAGAATCCCATAATTAGCCAAAATCGATGCAAAGGCACGATACTCACCACCCCAGTCACTTTGGAATTTTTTTAATACGCTTCTCGAACTGAGTAAGGATCATTTTCTAAAACTAAAAAAAACATTCAATCGCTTGAGATTTGCTTTTAATGAGATAAATCCAAGTAAATCGACTGCACATGTCAATAAACGAAACATAATACAGATTATTTCCACAAGCAACAGATGTCGGTCCCCACAAATCAAAAACAACCAAGTCAAATAATTCCATATATTCAGTAGTAGATTGAGCAAAAGGCAATTTATGTGATTTCCCTTTCTGAGAGGCAACACAAATATTATCTAGATTTTCTTATTAAAAACAATGTGACACTTATCAAGAACAGTTTTAACAGTTAAGGCAGAAGGATGCCCCAGTCTTTTTTCCCACAATGCAAAAACATCCTTATCTAAAGAACAATTGTGAACCCCAGTGTTGTGAATAGCAGATACTACATCAAATGGAACTGACAAATCAGCCAAAAATTGATAGAGACCATCATGAGCTTGGCCCCGCAGCAAAATTTCCTGTGTCTAGGCATCCTTAATAACACAATAAGATGGATGGAATTTAAAAAATACATTATTTTTGTTAGCGAACTGAGAAACAAACATAAGGTTCTTTCAGACACTCGGCACACACAGGATATTAACAGATGTAATAATTTTTTCTTCGTGGGCAAGACAGAAATTCCAATATATGATATAGTAGTGGGAGCTCTATTACCCATAATAACAGAAGAATTACCTGAGTATGGAGTAGAGTGATTCAAACCAGAAGTATTGTGACAAACATGATGTGTAGCTTCGGAATCTGGATACCACGATGAAGATCCAACAGGGAGGGGAACATATGAATCATCAAAATTAGAACCGTACTGAGTGGATTTAGCATTGGATCCAGAAGTAGCCAAATAGTTAAGACACATTAAAACTGGGAATACGAGGTAACCCAATACACTGCAAGAAATCAAAATCAATTACGCGTGCCCTTGGTTTAGTCTTCCACGGAACACCGGATCCACCATTGGTTAAAGAAAGTGTGTGGCCTTCAAGGCCCATACAATTAATATTCGGCCCATGTGAGGGCTGATCATCACTTGGACCATCAGCATCACGTGCAGCACATGTCGACCCTCTAGGAATCTGCCTACCAAGTTTAGACGGCCTAGTTGTGCGACCTGCTGCAGCAGATAGAGCGTGCGCATAGGAAGCAAATGATGCGTGCACATGAGCAACAGATGAGAGCCCAAAGTGCTTACCAGATTCACGCCCATATGGACCAAACAAAGGTGGGCCACCTCCAGGCCTGTTTACACAGCCTGCATCAAATATAGCATCAGGACCTGCATCAGAAAAATTATTAGGGTAAAAGGGATGAAAGACTTTCAAACTCAAGGAGAACCTCGACAATCGTTTGAAACGGGAGTGTGTCAGATGAGAAGGACGCCAAAGTTAGCAAGGCATGAAAGTTTGAGGAAAGTCTGACGAGTATAATCTCCACCTTTTCGGCCTCTGAGACGATAGAGCCAGATGCGTCCAACAAAGCGCAAGTATTTTGGATCTTGGCAATGTATTCTTTGACATTTAATATGCCTTTCTTGATTGAATGCAGGTCATGCTTGATTCTGGAAAGTTTAGCACCAGTCGCAGCAGCAAAGGGCCGATTAGCAGTGCTCTATATTTCAGTAGCTGTTTTGGTAGAAATAAAGTATGATGGTAACGACGTACTAATCGTAGAGAGTAACCAAGAGGCAAGTAACTTATCTTGCTGGATGAAGAAAGACGCTTCAGGATTTGGAGTCAGATTTCCATCAGGAGATGTCACAAAACGAGGCGAAACAGGTAAAGTACCGTCAAGAAAACCTTGTAATTCATAGCCTTCTATGATCAACCTAACATGTTGCCATTTGTCAGATTACAGTTTCCTAATAAGGAATATTTAGTGTATCAGATAGAATCCTGTAGATATTTTATTGACTGCTATCCCTAACTTTAAGGCTGTGTTTTAAGGGACAGCATCCCTAGAATCAGTTTCCTTCCTAGTTTAGAGTTTCCTAAAGTTAGGCTCACTATGTATATAAATATTAGTGCAATTCCTTGTGAAATAATATAACTAAAAAAGCCTATTTTTTAACATGGTATCAGATTAGACCGATTTTTGGGAATTTTTTTCTGGTAATCTTTTACTCCCACACAACCCTCAAGCCTGTTTCTTTTGTTTAAAAGAAATATGTCTGAAATTATCCAAACCAATACCAATGGGGATAGTTCAGAAATCTCTATGAAAAACTCCAACCAAACAAGTGAGTTGCAGAACATTCAAGTGGCCTACAGGTTAAATGGGAAGAATTACCTGAAGTGGTCTCAGCTGGTTCGCACGTTTTTGAAGGGCAGAGGAAAGCTGAATCACTTACTCGGCACAGGACCTAAAGAAGAAGATCATCAGTTTACTGTTTGGGATGAACAAGACTCTATGGTCATGTCTTGGTTATGGAATTCTATGATGCCCGAAATCAGTGACACATGCATGTTTCTTAACTCATCCAAAGAAATATGGGAGGCTGTGAAGCAGACTTATTCTAAAGTTCGAGATGCTGCTCAAATCTATGAAATCAAGACTAAGATTTCATCCACCAAGCAAGGAAGTCGTTCCATCACGGAATATTATAATCTTTTGCAAAGCTTATGGCAGGAGATGGATCATTACCAGTGCATTAAAATGTAGTGCAGTGCAGATGCAGCACTCCTGAAAAGGTTCGTTGAAAAGGACCGAATTTATGATTTTCTTGCTGGGCTAAATGTTGAATTTGATGCAGTAAGAGTCCAAATACTTGGAAATGAGGAGCTACCATCACTAAATGAGACACTCGCGATAGTTCATGCTGAAGAAGGAAGAAGAGGAGTTATGCTTGAAGATAATCTAGTAGATGGTTCTGCCTTAGTTACAAAGGCTGTCAGTGAGAGGAAAATTGCCATGGAACAGCCAACTGGAAACGATATGAAGCAGAAAGATTCTACAAGGCCTATTAAAAGGGAGTCTGTATGTGCACCTACTCTAAAAAATCTCGTCACACAAAAGAAAACTACTGGAAGCTCCATGGGAAGCCACAGACAATTAAAAGGAATTTTTCCAAAAACAGCGGACAACCAAAGGAACAAGGGCGAGCAAATATAGCACGACAGATGGATGAAGAACAAAATTCTGGTGTTTTTAATAAAGACGAAATTGAGAAGTTAAAGACGTTGCTGGGATCATTGGAAAAGTCTTCTTCAACAGGTACTTGCAGTTTGGCGCTTTCAGGTATTTCCTATTCTCAAAATTCTAATGTCTCGGACACAGTCACCAACAGGTCTTGGGTCATTGACTCAGGAGCTACAGACCATATGACCCACTCCTTACACAAATTTGTTTCATATACACCTTGCCCTAGTAATAGAGAGATTACAGTAGCTGATGGTTCTGTGATAACGGTGGCTGGTCAAGGTGATATTGTTATAAATAAGACCCTTACTCTTAAAAATGTCCTTCATGTTCCTAAACTATTTCCCAATCTTCTCTCCATCCAAAAACTTACCAGGGACTCTAATTGTAGTGTGGTTTTTTATCCCAATCAATGTTTTTTCCAGGAACAGAATACGAAGAAGATGATTGGACAGGCTAAGGAAGCAAATGGCTTATATTATCTTGAAGAATCTAGTGGAGAAATTAGTGCTCTGAATTCCTCATCATTATCTTTCCTATCAAAGTCTGTTCAAGCTAATAAAGACCAAATTTGGCTCCATCACCTCCGCCTTAGTCATCCTTCGTTTCCAGTCCTTAAATTTATGTTTCCTTCCTTGTTCAAAGGAATAAATGTTGAAAATTTCCATTGTGATGTTTGTGAACTTGCCAAACATAAACGTACCTCCTTTCCAGTAAGCAATAAAAGAACATCCGCTCCTTTTACTCTTATTCATAGTGATATTTGGGGACCATCAAACATTTCAAACATCTCTGGGGCTCAGTGGTTTGTTTCCTTTATTGATGATTGTACCCGTGTGTCTTGGATATTTCTTTTAAAACAAAAATCTGATTTAAGGTCTGTTTTTACAACCTTTTACAACCTGATCAAAACACAATTTGGGGCTGCAATAAAACGGTTTAGGTCAGACAATGCTAAAGACTATTTCAATCAATTTCTCTCATCATATTTTCAAGAAAAATGCATCCTCCATGAGTCCTCTTGTGTTAACACACCCCAACAAAATGGTGTTGCCGAAAGAAAGAATGGTCACATTTTAGCTATTACTAGAGCTCTATTGTTTCAAAATAATGTCCCTAAAAAATACTGGGGGAGGCTGTTTTAACTGCTACTCATTTGATAAATAGGTTGCCTACAAAGGTCCTTGACTCCCAAAGTCCTATACAAGCTCTATTTAAATTTTTTCCTGATTTCAATACCACAAATCTTCCTCCTAAAATATTTGGGTGTGTTGCCTTTGTCCATGTCCATTCTCAAAATAGGGGAAAACTCGATCCACGAGCTGTCAAATATGTCTTTCTCAGTTATTCCTCTACACAAAAAGGGCACGAATGCTATAATCCAGCCACCAAAAAAATTTTTGTTTCAGCTGAAGTCACTTTTGCAGAAAAAAAAAATTTTTTTACTCATCCTTATCTTCAGGGGGAGAACTTATTCACAGAAGATAAGGGCAGAGATTTTTTTTCTTCTTGATTTTCCAGCTTCTGTCTAGCCTGCCCAACTTAATTTTCCAGCTCCTATTCAGCAGCCAAACACTCAGCCCTTACCTATCAACCAACCTGCCCACCTTGACCCTATGCAACCTGAAATAGAGCTTACTACACCTAAGTCACCGAAAGGAATTCAGGACACTACTCGCCCTTTACTAGTTTACTCAAGGAAGAAGGCACCTGTGTAAGTTCAATCATCTTCTTCGGATAAACAACCTACTGCTCTACAACCCGAGGTAACTACTGAACCTACTTTGAATACTACTGAAAATTCAGATAAAAAAAAACTAGGATTTTCCTATTGCTATTAGAAAAGGAACTAGGGCCTGTACAAAACATCCCTTGTACTCATTCATGTCCTACAAAAACTTGTCCCATAATCACAAAACCTTTCTTACTAGCCTAAATTCTATCCTAAATTCTATCTCCATTCCCAAAACTGTATCCGAGGCATTAAATAATGAGAATTGGAAAAATGTCATGAAGGTTGAAATGGAAGCACTTAAAAAAAAATAAGACATGGGATTTGGTAAAATTACCGAAAGGAAAGAAAACAGTTGGATGTCGCTGGGTGTATACAGTGAAATACAATTCAGATGGCTCTTTAGAGAGGTACAAAGCAAGATTAGTTGCTAAAGGGTACACTCAAAAGTATGAAATAGACTACCTTGAGACATTTGCCCCGGTTACAAAGATGAACACTGTGAGAGTGTTGTTGTCACTTACTGCCAACAGAGGCTGGAAACTACAGCAGTTTGACATCAAGAATGCTTTCTTACCTGGTGATCTTGAGGAGGAAGTCTATATGGATGTTCCACCAGGGTTCGATTCAGATACAGGACAGGTAGTTTGCAAACTAAAAAAGGCTCTATACGGACTAAAATAGTCCCCGAGAGCTTGGTTTGGAAGATTTACTAAAGTGAAGCTCAAGCTGGAGTATAAACAGAGTCAAGGAGATCACACTCTGTTTGTAAAGCACTTATCTTCAGGGGGAATGACTGCTTTGTTAGTCTATGTAGATTACATTATAGTGACAGGTGATGATTTGGAAGGAATGGAAAATTTGAAGAAATGCCTAGTAAAAGAGTTTGAGGTCGAAGAGCTTGGTAAATTAAAATATTTCCTTGGTATTGAAGTAGCACACTCTCGGGAAGGAATCTTCATATCTCAGCAAAAATACATAATTGATTTGTTGACAGAGACGGGCAAGTTGGGATGTAAACCAGCATAGACACCCATAGAAGTGAACCACAAACTTGGAGATGCACTAGAAGATGCAGTAGTTAATAAGGGTTCATATCAAAGACTCGTAGGGAAGCTCATTTACTTGTCACATACTAGATCGTATATTGCCTATGCAGTTGGTGTTGTAAGTCAGTTCATGCACAATCCTAAAGAGTCACATCTTCGAGCTGTATACCAGATTCTACAGTACTTAAAAGGCACTCCAGGCAAAGGAATCCTATTTAAGAAATGGGAGAATTTAACCCTTGAAGCCTATACTGATGCAGATTATGCAGGATCTATGGTTGATAGAAGATCAAACTCGGGCTATTGCACATTTCTGGGAGGCAACCTTGTAACTTGGAGAAGTAAAAAACAGAATGTTGTGGCTAGATCTAGTGCAGAAGCAGAATTTAGAGCGGTGGCTCTTGGAATTTGTGAATTATTATGGCTGAAAATTATTTTAGAGGATTTGAAGATAAAGTGGGAAGGTCCAATGAAGCTATATTGTGATAATAAGTCAGCTATAAATATTGCACATAATCCAGTGCAACATGATCGTACGAAGCACATTGAGGTTGACAGACATTTCATCAAGAAGAAACTTGACAGTGGCCTAATTTGCACTCCATATGTGTCCACTGATGGACAACTGGCAGATATCCTTACCAAAGGATTATCTGGGAAGACCTTTCAGAAACTAGTAAGCAAGCTGAGAATGGATGATATCCACTTCCCAGCTTGAGGGGGAGTGTCAGATTACAGTTTCCTAATAAGGAATATTTAGTGTATCAGATAGAATCCTGTAGATATTTTATTGACTGCTATCCCTAACTTTAATGCTGTGTTTTAAGGGACAGCATCCCTAGAATCAGTTTCCTTCCTAGTTTAGAGTTTCCTAAAGTTAGGCTCACTATGTATATAAAATTCCTTGTGAAATAATATAACTGAAAAAGCCTATTTTTAACACCATTGCACAAAGTTTCCGTCATCGAGTTTCACTGTATCGTGGCGAGAAAATGACTGAATCAGACGAGAGCCGGAAAAGGAGCCAACGGAAGTGGATTCGGTGGAATTCGCCATGGATTTAACAGAGAAGAGGAGGTCCCAGGAAGTCAGGCGACTGATACCATGTAAGATACTATAATGATATAAAGAACAATTGAGAGAAAATACAAAGAATAATTGAAATGAATAAACCTAGAAATATGCTTAGTATTCTTATCTGCTCAATCAAATACAGAGACGATGTTTATATACATGAAATGAATAACTGCTCCTAACCAATTGTTTACCAGACTCAATACCAAACTGATAACAAACTAACAGTCCCTTAATCTCTTTACACTAATAATGCAGTTTTTAGATTTCAAATTAATCATTTGAAAATCACTTATTTTTGGAAAGCTAATGATCTAAATGTATTAGATTTTATAGCTTTACTTTGGTTAAATCTGTTTTATATTAAAGAGTTGAATCCTTAAAAAAAGGGAACACTGTAAATGGAATTTAAAAATCTTACACTAACTGTAACCAATACTCACCCATCATATTTAAAACCTAAAGATAGCTAATAATCTTAGCAGTCTATCGATGTGTCTAATAATAATAATAATAATAATAAAGTGGCAATTCCAAAACCACAAACAACTTAGATATGCAATAGAAGCAATGCCTACAAATGATCGGACCTGCACTTCTGATACAAGACAAATTGAATTATCAATTGGCATGAAGGGCTTGAACAACTGAATGAAAGATTGTTGTTTACTGTTTTAGAATTTTGGCATTATCAAGCAACATCAGTTAAATTGAGGTGTCTTTAAGCACCTAGTGATGACATGATAACCTCTATAAATTCATTACACGGGCCACAGAGCACCTTATACAGCTTGTAGACTTACAGGTCTTGACAAAAAGGCTTCGAAGATGTTGGGTTGTTTGTCAACTTGATGCAAACCTCACTATCATGTTATATTAAAATGAAAAAACTGCTTAAAATACTAGAAGTATTAATTTCAGAGAACTCTGTGGGTGTTAACATAGGATTCTCTTGGTTTACTTAAGAAAGGCTATTCAAGTAGCATCAGAAGAAACACAACCAGAAAATATCATCTATATCTATGAACATTTCTTGTATAAAGTTGTCATGAAAACTACAAAATGCAATTCAGAAAAGCTATGAAATTGAATCACACTAGGGGGAATCAGCAAGATCAATGCTGCTGCTATATATTACCAAGAACAAAATTGGATGTGAATCATACAGTGTCATCAGACTATAGTATACAAGTGAGTGAATATTTGGCTTTCAATCATACGAAAATAAAACAGCAAACAAACACAAACGTCTACTTGTGTGTTAATCCAAAGACAAAGGGAATCGACATCTAGTCTCCGTGTGTGTGTGTCTCTCAAGGGTCAAACGCTTTCCAAACTTGCTGTAAAATCATTGGGGCGACTTCAAAGGCTTTGATGAGATTCAATAAGCAATGCATTTAGCATGACCTGAACGGCAGCCTCATAAATGACTAAATCGTAATGCATACCATCAGATGTACATCGCGGTCCGCAATTCCAAGTCAAGGACTGGATGTCCAACAATACCAGAGGGCCACCAGTTTGGCGTAAAAGCCTACTGTCACCAAGAGCTCTATCATAGGCATGCCATATTCTATCACTCATCTTCTCCCTTTTCTCCTGCGTATTCAGCATCCCATTGATCAGCATGGGCATCCCCAGCCAAAACAAATGGGGTGACTTAATGGAGGCGGAAGCAGTGAGTGGCAACAAAGAAACCACGGAACTTTTCAACATCCGCAAGGCGAAATCATAATTTGATGCATTGTTGACATGAAGCATATGCCAAAGACCAGCCCCCATGACCATTACATCAGGGTAACTCTTTTTGGTCTTAAAACCCATCATTGAATTGGTCAAATTCACAACATAAGGCGCCCAAACAAAATCCAATTTCATACCAATTTCATGAACTAAAATGCTGTAATCACTATGCCTCTTAAACAAATCAGCTCTAACCGAGCCCATGCGTTTGGCTTGGGGACCCAAAATCAAATTTAACAAAGAGAGGGTGAAGAATCGAGCTTGGGAATCACCTGCGACCACCACCCAGGAACCATTTAACAAGTCGGAAGCATCTGATTTGGACAACTTTTGAAAGTTGCAGGAGTCATGCTTGGGGGATTTGGACCAATCCCAACGCTTCTCATACAAATTGAGAGACGATGAGACATTGTGGGTGGGGTTGAAATGGTGGAGAGAGGCATTGGGTTTGACCTCCCATGCAATGTCGTTAACCAAATTGATGCACGTACTACGGTGATCAAAAACAACAACGGAAGAAACGGAGGTAACGAAATCAGAAACGGAAGGGAAATAGGGAGTCAAATGAAGGCAGACAGCCAGAGTAATGAAAAGTACTCCGCAGTAAAGCAATATCCTGTTTCGGCTTAAATGCCAACCAGCCATTACCATTGGGATCAACACCACCACCACGCAGGCCGCCGCCGCTCCCAACTGCACTGCCCCAAGCATCGTCATCAGCGTCATCTTCTTTTTTTTCTTTCCCCAATCATACATCTAGTGAATTCAATGCCTTCCTTTTTTTTCCTTCCTTAATCCGCTTCCCAACAAAGGTTCTTTTTTTGTTTTTTTCAAATCTGAAACCGCATCGGCTCTTTTGCCCACCCAAAAATCAGAACTTATTTAATTCTTTCTCTTGGATTATTTTTATCCTTATTTTACTTTCATAACTAGGAATAGAACCCCGCTTTGCGGGGCTAACTTTTATTATTTTTAATTAAAAAATTTTAAGGTTAAAAAGTAGATTTTAATTCTCTAAAAAATATTAAGTGTTATTTTACATTTTTTTTATCAAAAATCAGACCGAAATTTATTAAAAGCGCACAGCTCAAAATGGTTTAAACAAAAGTCAAACTGTCAAAAGAAAAGAAAAGACAAAATCGGCAAAAAAACAACCAAAATCGAAGGTAAAGCACATAGAAAATCAGCAAAACCATAAATGAAAGGCAATCACCCTAAGCCAGATACAAATCGACATAAAAGCAGAATATCAGCCAAAACATATCTGCCCTTAGTGTATATTCGCAGTAGAGTTGAAACAATAGAAGAATCTGAAAAGCCTTGAAACCCATCCATGGAGATTCTTTGAACCTTCTCCATAATCAAAGCATTCCAAAAAAAAAACTTGGCGATTTTGAAGCTAAATCGTCCAGTCCTCATCATCTTTCTCACCGAATCTGAAGCTCCATCAACCCAGAAGCAAGATATCTGGCGTCGCCGTCCTTCTAAAGCCAATGTATGGGCCGTCCTGTTAACCGCTCGAGGAACAAAAAGGTAAGAGACTTCCTCAAAATAGCTTTCAAGGATACGGATACTGTGAGTAATCGGTCTGAGAATAGATTTATCCTCCCCTGTTGACTTGAGGTTTTTGATGATCGAAAAAGAATCCCCTTCCAAAAGGAGTCGCCGAAAACCCATTTCAAACGCAAATAACAAAGCCCTTTCGCACGCCCTAGCTTCAGCAACAAAAGCATCGACTACGTCCTCAAAGGGGTAAGTACACGCCCCTAAAATTTCTCCTTCAGAATTTCGAGCTAAGACTACTGCAATAGAAGTTCTAGAGACACTTTGAAACGAAGCGTCAAAATTTAACTTAACAGTACCAGTATTTGGGGGACGCCATAGTTCCTTTAACATGGGTCTGGAAAAAACCTAGAGATTCTCTTGGCTTAATGTTATCTCATGACTGTAACCTCGAACGAAACCTAGGAGTTCCTATAAAGAGAACTTAACACCCTCATGAATTAGTTTATTTCTTCGATACCATAGAGCCCATAAAGAAATAACTATAATCTGTCTATTACTCTCATCTGCTGCATAAAAAGTGTTAACAAACCGAGTTTTGCAAATTGAGGTACTCCCAGCTGGAGCTAGCGTGATGTGAAGAGAAGCCCAAAGTTGTTGTAATATACCACAAGACCACATCAAATGGTCAGAGTCCTCCAGAGCTTCCTCACAAAGTGAACAGACTATATCAACATTTAATCTTCTCTGGTAAAGATTATAGAAATGAGGCACAAGATTATTGAACAGCCTCCACATATGTATTTTTATTTTAGCTGGGATGTGCATAGTCCAAAAAGTTTTGTAGAAATCTTTGTAATTATCAGCATTAGGGAGGTTGTAATTATTGCTCAGAATTTGTTCTGTAACTAAAACTCGATACCCACTTTTCACGGAGTACTCCCCAGTAGCCTCGTGTTTCCAAACTAACATATCAGCCAATCTAGCGCCAGAAAACGGAATGGAAAAAATACGATTCGCTTGATCATCATCAACAAGTCTATTGATCAATTCTTTGTTCTAAGTATTAGTCTCCACATCAATTAATCGATTCATAATAGTTCAAGAGGGGTTTATGTTCTGTACTGATAACCTGCTATTCCCTGGACTAGGCAGCCATGGATCATTCCACATGTTAACACATGCACAGCTACCAATATGCCAAAGAATCCCATCTGCAATCAAATCCCGAGCGCTACAAATACTTCTCTAGGTAAACGATGGGTAAGAACCAACCTTTGCTGATAAGATATCTGAAAAAGGATAATAACGGGCTTTTAAAACTTTAGATAAAAGGCAATTGGGCTGGGAAGAAAGACACCAAACTTGTTTTGCTAATAATGCCTTATTAAGCAAAAATAGATCCCGAAATCCCAACCCACCAACACACTTCGGTTTACACAGTGCATTCCAATTACTCCAATGGATGCCTTTAGCAGATTTATTATTAGACCACCAGAATTTATTCATAATGCCCTCTAACTTTTGACATAAATTTTTCGGTAGAGCAAAGCATTGCGTGACATAAATTGGTATAGCTTGTAGAACCGATTTAACGAAAACCTTCTTACCCATTGAAAGATAGCGCAAGCTCCACCCATCAATTCTTTTTCTGAAATGGTCAACAAAATTAGCAAAAGCCCACCTTTTTTTCCTTCCAACCATCATTGGTAATCCTAAGTATTTCTCAGGATTAGAAGCTACAAGAACACTTAGTATGTTGGTTATGACCTCCCTTTCCTTAGACTCCACATTAGCACCAAAATAAATAAGAGATTTATCAAAATTCACCCATTGTCCCGAAGTCAGCTCATACTCCTGAATAATATTTTGAACCATATTAGCTCCATCACTCGATGCATCCCCAAAAAGGATGCAATCATTCGCAAAAAACAAATGGTTAATCGAGAGTCTTTCTCTTCCAATAGGAGGACCTCTCATCAAGTCCTTCTGTTTAGCTTCATTAAGCAGTGTAGAGAAACCCTCTACACAAATTAAAAACAGATAAAGGCTAAGTGGATCACTTTATTTTAAACCTCTCGACGGTGAGAACCATTTACTAGTAATCCCATTGAGGTTCAGAGTATAGGGCACAGAACAAACAATTTCATAATGAGAACGGTCCTATCAGTATGAAAATCAAATCGAAGCATCATTCTAGCCAAAAAATCCCACTCAACACGATCATACACTTTACTCATATCAAGTTTAAGCGCAAAATTCCCTTTTTTACCATTCTTCTTCATTTTAAGAGAGTGTAAGACCTCATAAGCAATTAGCACATTATCATAAATATGTCTTCCTAGGATAAAAACCCCTTGAGCTTTATTAATACAACTTCCCAAAATTGCACTCATACAAGTCACCAAGACTTTCTTAATAATTTTGTAAACTACGTTACAAAGGCTTATAGGTCGAAATTGAGAAACTTTTTTTGGTTTCTCAACTTTAGGAATCAAAACAATGCGGGTTTATTAATCTCTCCCATTTCAGATTCACCATTCAATATAAATAAACAATAACTAAATATATCATGACCAATAATATGCCAGTACTTTTGGAAGAAAATTGCTGAAAAACCATCGACTCTAGGAGCCTTCAGGGGTGTCATCGATTTGACAACATAACCAATATCCTCCTCAGTGAACTGTTTAAGCAATTCATCATTCATGCTCGTAATGATCCGTTTCTCCACCAACCCAAACAACCGATCATCTTCACATGTTTCAAAGGCCGAAAATAAGTTACCAAAATAATTCAAAGCAAGTTGTAGCATCCCCTCTGTCGTTGAGAGCCAGCATCCCCTCCCATTTTAATCTAATTATCCGTCTACGATTTTGACGTTGAACAGCAACTTTATGAAAAAAACTTGTATTTTAATCCTCATTTTTCAACCAGTTGAAAAGGGCTCGTTACTCCCAAAAAATTTTCTCTTGATCAGCCTTCAAATTAAGACCAAGCTGAACATTCGTAATTTCGGCTAAAACCTCATCAGTTGGATTTCAGTTGTAAAGATCATGTAACCTTTATTCTAAATCCAAACGAATTTTCTTCTTCACCCTATTTCTGAATCGACTCCATTGATGAAGCTGTTATCTCAATTTCGTCAGCTTATCTGGAACGTTTCCCGATAGACCATCCCAGTTTCTTTTTACTTCTTCCTCGAAGGAATTTTCTAAGCACCATTTGGCCTCGAAACGAAATAGTTTGGCCCCATTATGATGATCATTCCTACGCATACCAGTTGTATCTAAAAAGATCAGACAATGATCCAAAAAAGTATGGCTCAAATGCTTCACCTGATAATTTGGAAAAAGATTCATCCAATCCAAAGATGCAACCCTCCGATCAAGTCTCTCCCTTATATTTGTTGACAAGAATCGTCCTCGCTTCCACGTAAACCACCTACTAATGTAACCTAAATCATTAAGCCCGCAATCGTCCAACGTGTTTCGAAAGTCATTTATCTGATGCTTTAATCGAAGACTGCCACCCCTTTTTTTCAAAAGAATTCATGATCTCATTGAAATCCCTTATCACAAGCAAAAGCATCATTTCATCATGACCCAACTGTCTAAGCAACTCCTAAAACCTGTGTCTACTCCTGCCATCCTAATTCCCGTAGAAACCCGTTAGTCGCCTAACATCACCACATTCATTATCATGGACCTCAACATCAATATGAAAATAAGAAAAACTCTTAAGTCGAATCAATGAATTCTCTTTCCAACCCAAAGATAATCCACCTTTAGAGTCTATCGCCCCAATATCAACACTATTTTCAAAACCACTTTTCAGCCTTACCATCTCCACTCTTTTAGAACATAATTTTGTTTCCATGAGAAATAAAATCCGGGGATTAATGGCCCTTAATTTGTTTTTGAGCCTTTTAACAGTTTGTGATTTCCCCAAATCACGAACATTCCAACTTAGGATTTTCAATGCATTCGACTGCTCTGTTCAACAAAGCTAGCCATTAAATCAAGAGAGTCTCCTTCAAAATTGTTTCCCAAAGAAGTTTTTGAAACCTCCACTATTCTTTGTCGCTTATTTTCTTCCAAAAAAATTAAAGGATCATTTTCCTCATCTACTATCATATCCGTAGGCCCACTTCCAAAATTGATTCCATTCAAATCCCTACTTCCCAAATGATGCCAATTATCATGCCCCTTAATTAAGATCTGTTGACCAGATTCAAAAAGAATAAAATTAGGATTTAAAGATTTTGTCTCCAACACCCCATTAAGTTTTGCCCCGCATCACTCCCCCTCCTGATTTTCGGCTTTGATTGTCTCCTTCCATATCCACCCTACAGCAGTCTGAGCCGTTTGCTTCACAGAGCCACTTACTCATGGTTGTAATTTGTTTGCGTGCCACCGCACGCAATGAGATATCCCACCCAAAAACATTTTAAATGGATCAATTCGGATACGAAATGGGCAGTGACTCTCTCCATGCCCCAACTTACCACAAATGAACCAAATAAACTCATTTTCTCATATTGAAAACGAGCATAGACTGTCATATCTTTCTCGATCTGAATCTTTTTCTTTCTTTTCAATGGAAGAGACACATCCAACCAAACTCGAATACGCATGAATTTTTTAATACCCAAAGTCGGTATAGAAGTATCATACACGAGAAACTGTCTCAAAAAACCACTAAATTATTTAGCCATTGTTTTCGTCATCAAACCTGGAGGAAAATCGATTATTTAGACCCAAAATTCAATAAAATTTAACGGATTAACTAACGGATCTTCTCTCCTTTGGACTTTTTGAAGAATAATCAAATGGTTATTGAAAAACCATGGTGTACCAGAAAGCACCCTTTGGATGTCAACCTCATGGAAAATTGAAAAAGAAACCGTTTATCCCCTAGATCTGAGATGCAAATCCCTCCAATGGGATGCCAAAGATCAGCCATGGTGTTGCGTAAAGAAGGAAAATGAACAACACTATCTGTTAAACATCGTCCAACCAAGCAAAACTGGTAGTTTCGATCTACCACCGTAGCATCCTCATGAAACGCCGTCTCCTTCCCATTAAGTAAATTCAGATTGGCCAAACCCTCCTCCATCACTCAAAAAAGCCCTGCTACTTCCACACCAAACAAAACAGAATCAAAAGCAAGAAAAATAACTGGAAGAAAAACGAAGAAGTAAAACACCTTGTCAAAAGACAAAACCTCGTGTCAAAAGACAGACTATACTATTATGGTTTGTTTCTTTGTTATGAAAAAAATTATTATTTTACATTATCTTAAGTAGACTAAAATACTCATAAATGTCAATTTTTTTTTAAAAAAATACTATCTTATTAGACTGATTTTTGGGAAGTTTACGCGAATAAGTCGTTTTAATGAAAACGTTTTTAGCTTGAAGCATTTTCAGGTGGAATGCAGAAAAATGCTTCTTGCTGGAAGTGTTTTCAGCATGTTGTCAGTAAAACGCTTCCAACTAGACACGTTTTTGCTAACTCACCCAAAAACGCTTCCAGTTGAAAGCATTTTCCTCAACAGTAACCTCCCAATGGCTAATTAAAGTAGTCGTTGCCGCCCCCAACCCCAACAACTATATCTTCCTAAACCTTATAAAACCCCCTTTTACTTTATTCTCACGAAATTATCTCAAATATCTCTCAAAAATTTCAAATCACTCTAAAAAATATCTCAAATTCTTTATTAATTTCTTACTTAAATTTTATTTCTCTTTAAATTAATTTTTTTTAGAATTATCTTGATATTTTCACAAGTTATTTTTTTATTAAAAATTAATTTGTGTTTTTCGAAATTAAAAATGGTCGGGTTTCTAATCCGTTTTGATGACAAGCACATTTATGTCGATCAATTGCAAACGGATTAACTAACGGATCTTCTCTCCTTTGGACTTTTTGAAGAATAATCAAATGGTTATTGAAAAACCATGGTGTGCCAGAAAACACCCTTTGGATGTCAACCTCATGGAAAATTGAAAAAGAAACCGTTTATCCCCTAAATCTGAGATGTAAATCCCTCCAATGGGATGCCAAAGATCAGTCATGGTGTTGCGTAAAGAAGGAAAATGAACAACATTATCTGTTAAACATCGTCCAACCAAGCAAAACTGGTAGTTTCGATCTACCACCGTAGCATCCTCATGAAACGCCGTCTCCTTCCCATTAAGTAAATTCAGATTGGCCAAACCCTCCTCCATCACTCAAAAAAACCCCGCTACTTCCACACCAAGCAAAATAGAATCAAAAGCAAGAAAAATAACTGGAAGAAAAACGAAGAAGAAAAACACATTGTCAAAAGACAGACAAAACCTCGTGTCAAAAGACAGACTATACTATTATGGTTTGTTTCTTTGTTATGAAAAAAATTATTATTTTACATTATCTTAAGTAGACTAAAATACTCATAAATGTCAATATTTTTTTAAAAAAATAGTATCTTATTAGGCTGATTTTTGGGAAGTTTACGCGAATAAGTCGTTTTAATGAAAACGTTTCTAGCTTGAAGCGTTTTCAGGTGGAATGCAGAAAAATGCTTCTTGCTGGAAGTGTTTTCAGCATGTTGTCAGTAAAACGCTTCTAGCTAGACACATTTTTGCTAACTCAACCAAAAAACGCTTCCAACTGAAAGCATTTTCCTCAACAGTAACCTCCCAATGGCTAATTAAAGTAGGCGTTGCCGCCCCCAACCCCAACAGCTATATCTTCCTAAACCTTATAAAACCCACTTTTACTTTATTCTCACGAAATTATCTCAAATATCTCTCAAAAATTTCAAATCACTCTAAAATATCTCAAATTCTTTATTAATTTCTTACTTAAATTTTATTTCTCTTTAAATTAATTTTTTTAGAATTATCTTGATATTTTCACAAGTTATTTTTTATTAAAAATTAATATGTTTTTCGAAATTAAAAATGGTCGGGTTTCTAATCCATTTTGATGACAAGCACATTTATGTCGATCAATTGCAAATGGTAAGAATATTTTTTAATATATTTCAATGTTGTTTAATTTTTTTATTTTATTGTTATATTTAAATTTAATTTTGTTTCGCAAATAAGCGGAAGATAGAATTTTGGAGTGTTATATTCGTAATTTACCCACTCCCCCATCACCTTTGACCGAACCGTTCTTGAGAGAAGTCGATTTTTCACACGTGGTTGTTGTAGGTCGGGGGGTGTAAGTTGGACTCGGCAGTCGTAAGTGCATTAGCAGAAAGGTGGAGACTCGAGACGCGTACATTCTGTCTTCCATGTGGTGAGTGTACTATCACTCAAGAGGACATGCAGTTACAGTTGTGGTTACTAGTGAATAGGTCGGTAGTCATTGGGTCTATTCACGAGGCCGATTGGAGAGGCGCATGCGGTAAACTTTTGGGTTTGGTCCCGAAGACTATTTATGGATGCCGAATCGAAACCAGTTGGTTAAGAAGAAATTTCGGGGGGCTACATGAGGATTCAACTGAAGTTGAAAGAGAATGACACGCTCAGGAGTATATCCTTCAGATTATTTGGGGTATCCTAATGCTGGACAGGTCACGAAATCTTGTCCATCTAAGGTGGCTGCTTAAACTTATCAACTTTAGGGAAGTAGAGGAACTGAATTGGGGGTTCGCCATGTTGGTGACATTGCATTGGAGATGTGTCAAGCGACATAATCACAGAAAATTAAAATTAATGGTTGCATTCTACTACCGCAATCATGAGCATGGTATCGGTTGCTATTTTTACGTTTTTGAACGAATTACTCGTATACATTCCCAATCGTAATAAGGTAAAATTCATTAGATAATATTTTGTCAATAATAAAATTAATTTAATATTATTGTGCTAAAAATTTATTTCAATAGATGGAACCATGGATCAAATTACGCGGGATTATCGAATAAGCTACAAGATATACGGCTTTTATTAGACCAACGATAAAAAATGGAGGTATGAATTTGTTTAAATTTGAATTATATTGTATTAATTAACGTAGTCGATTAGAGATTTTGTAGTATATATGTATAACTACAGTCTTGATTATTTTAATATAGTTTGAATGGACACTATATAAGGATCCGGCAATTCGAGAATGTATCATTGAGGATTTTTTTGTAAATCCGGACATCTAGCACGTGAAGGTGTCATTGGTAGTGTACACTACCATCAAGATACACAAGTTGGATAGAGTGTTGCAGCAGTTTGGGTTCTGAAAATCGATTTCCGTGACACCTCAAGACCTTAATGATCTGCATCGTATCCATTTACGAGAGTAGACGAATGAGAATCGGCCAGCGTTCCACGCCTAATATATCAACATATGGAATAATAGGTATGATTTCTTTCCTACTCGAAAAACTATTGTCGTTCCAGAGTTAGCCTGTGTTCTAGAGTACATGCCATGGTTTAGGATCCATGGTAAGCCATACTTGTACGGGAAGAGGCGAGGGATAGCCAACCGCATATGAGGAGGCCACGACGGGACCCTATACATCCAAAGACTGGCGAGGCAAGTCCATCATCAGCACCTATGCAAGAACTTGCACCAACGACCGCACCATCGATGGTTGCACCACCTACTGGTCAGTATGTACCATCTTATTCTGGTACCTATACTAACTTTATCGTCTTCACACAAGCACCATATATTCTACCACACTTTTCTACTTCTACTTCTATGCTAGGTTTTGTTTTTGGAGCTTCGTCCCTGATGTATTACATGGCAATACCGTCTACATATCCGACGACAACGTATAGCCCATCTATGTTTCAAGCACCGATCGAGAGTCCACTCGTTATGTTATCGGTGTATGAGATACAACATAGTTATACTCATTCGTCGTTTGTGATGCAAACACCTCCAAGATTATTATTCTACCAAGGTGGATCATCTTCTCAACCACCTATTCCTAGATCGGAGGATGCACGGTGGAAACTGAAGATGCACGAAGCGCAATCAACCAAAGGCAAAGATGATGACCTACCGAGAGCACAACCCCAACCTGAGGTTGAACCAAGAAGGAATTCAGTATGCAATCGTTGACCACCTTGATTTGGCACAAATTTTGACCGACATTTCGACTAATTTGTTTTATCATTTTATCGAACTTTTTTTCTGCATAGGTACTATTTTTATTATTATGTTTTTAAAATAGTATGAATTTTTCATCCAAATTAGTATTTTTTTACCATTTTAATAATTAAAGTTGGTATTTGTTTATTTTAAAAATTTAAAGTTGATATTTGTTATCATTTCACAAAAGCACGCGATTACAAGTTACAATAAAATTGATGCAATCTAGTTAGCATCGTCCCTTCAATTTGGATATGACAGCATTGTATGGCTTGGGTTCCTACACCACTCTCATAACCTCAGTTGGTTTGTACTCTCTTAAATGTTTATGTTATCACATATTCGAGTCGACATTGGTCGACCTTTTGGTTTGCAATGCAATGACCTATCGGGTAATAACTTAAATAGAGCGCTCAGTACAGGTGGCCACATATGTCCATCTAGGACAGGTGGAAAAGCATGTCTCCACACATTGTACAAGTTTTCTAATTTGTATACTTCGTCAACAAAGCTCATAGATTCAAGCGTTGATTGCTATATCTGCAATTGTATGAGTACATGGAAAACAAAGTGCATCAAATCTCCCATAGTCACAAGTCTTTTGTCTTAGATGTACACTAGACACTCCCCTAGAAATACCTTGGTTCGGCCTGTCAAACTCTGTTACCTAAAACCATAGTTTTTCGCACGAGTGACACACTGAATGCATGCAGTTCACTTGTGCCATAGCCTTCCTAATTTCTTTAAGTACACTCGGGCTCCATACGTGGCCTCTCTGCAATTGCCCAACATAATTTGTAACTCACTTTGAGAAAAGTTTCACCAAATGGAAATATGTCTCTCTCACAACTGAGGTTATCGAGAAATGTTGCGTTCCCTTCAAAACGAAATTGATGCATTCCGTCATAAAAGTTCATGAAGTGGTCGAAATAGTTTAATTTGCCACAATGAATTGTGGCAGATCATTAAAAATGAGTATTCAGGAAAAATGTAACATAAAAACATGTATTGGTTCATTTGGAAATTATTGGCTGGTGACTATTTGGTATCCATAATAGACGGTCATGTCGCGACGTCGAGCATTGGTTATCACGATAAGACCTAGTCAGTATGTTGCGTCGTGACAAGGAACTCTTAAGGTTGCGACGTTAACTCGATGTTTTGATTTTATTACAATTTGATCTTAAATCGACCTTGAGTTAGTAATAGAGCTTTCGTAAACTCGTATAATACCCGAAAATGAATACCTATCATTTTATATTCTTATTTTACTTATATTTGAATGTTTAATGATTTTAAATTAAATGTAATTTGATCATAGTTGCTTCAGCAACGAATGTGGCACCTTGTATCTCGGACTTGGCGTTTAGGTTGAGAATGGGGCGTTACAACATAAGCATAAACATAACATGAATAGAACTACAGAACTCCTTCAACCCACCATTACCCCCATTTCACCAACCTTGTTCCCAACCAAACTCTCGACCCCTCATTACACCAAAATCATAATACAATCCGTACATAGACATATCATTTCAAAGTAGCGACACCAAGCCCTAGAAGTTGTGACACCTGCATGAGATATTTTGAAAACTTTGTAGTTTAGTCCTTATTCACCCCCGGGATGGTATTAAGCTTTCGTAATCTCGTATTTGACTCGAAAACATTTATATAACATGTTTTATAAATATAATACTTGTATTTGAAAGTTTATTGATGGAATATGAATATAGTTTACCATATTTTCTCCAACAACGGATATGGCATTCCATAACTTGGACTCAACAATCGGGTCGGGTATAAGGTATTACATTTAGTGGCATTACAGTTATAGATTTAACCAATTCTCAAGCTAAGTCTAGCTCGTGGTTGAGTCTAGAAATACATTCCAAAGTCAATTTTGAGTCAATGCTTGGATGTTGATTATGAAATTCATTTGTTTTATAGTTGAAATGTCCGAAGAATCAAGAAATGTTGTTAAATAAGGAATCAACAAACAATGATCACTTCATTGAGGGTGAAAATCAGGTTGGGATTGACGCACTCGGTGTTGATCAAGCTAGTGCTCAACAAAATAGAATTAATAGACCTCACTGAGAAGGTAAAGGTGATGAAGATTTTCTCCGCACAATAGTTTAGGTGCTTTAGAGAATAGAGGTAGTTGCTCCACGAGCTACACCAGTAGTCGCAGCCCAATGAGCCCCGATAAAAAAGTTGCAAAGGTATAAAAAATTGAATTTAAAGGAGTGATAGGTGTTGACCCTTCTACAGCTAAGAACTGGTTAGATTCAACTGAATGAGCTTTCCTATAGTTAGAATGTATGTCATCTGAGTGTGTCACTTGTGCGGTGTTTCTTCTAAAAGAAGAAGCTTATCAGTGGTGGCTAACTGTCATTTTCCATGTTAAAGTTAAAAAGCAAAAATTTATATTGGTGAGTTGAATTTGGAGGTTAGAAAGTAAGAATCTATAATGTTGAGGCAATGAGACATGTTAGTAACCAATTACGAATGAGAATTCTTGTGACTCAACAAGTACGCTATCAAGTTAGTGCCGATGGAAGAAAAGAGTTGCAAGCGATTCCTTTTGGAGACTGTAAGATGAGCTCCGAGTTCAGTTTGTCACATCCCAAAATTAGGTCTAGAAGTCTCGAGAGTAATTTTGGAATTATGGCACGAACTGAGTTCGAAAATTTGGAATATGGTAACTTGAAAATATCTTCGTCTATTGCTTTAGAAAATTTAAACTAATTTATGAAAATAGTGTGAAATATGCATTAAATTTTGAAAAGAGAATTGTTTTGTAAAAGGGTTTAATTTAGGAGTAGCTTTAAAACAATTATACTAAGTTTTAAAATCAGCCCATATTTTCCCTCTTCTTCACTCTATTTTTTACGTGGAAGAAAAAAAAGAGAAACACATTTTCACCATTTTCTTTGTGCCGTCCATTAGGGAAAAAAATCCCTAAACACCATTCTTCATTCTTTGGCCTTCACCACTCCAAACCCTTGTTTTCTATCATCCTCCAAACAGTAAGTCTCTTTTAAACACAAGAAAAACACCAAAAAAACCATTAATTACATTGATATTCTCCAAGTGGATTTTCTCAAATTTCAATCAATCATTCGTCATTTTCTTCAATCGGGGTAAGATTTTGTATTTCTAATAGTTTTTTATATAGTCTAGCTATTAAATCAAGTTTTAATCAATTAAATCAAAGATTTTCCATGTTAGCCGAAATTGGGGCTGTTAATGGTATATTTTATATTTATAAATGAAAATATTGTTTCTATGTAATTTTCAACTTGTTTTATGTGATTAGAAGGTTTTTAAACTTGCTTTAAAGTTTCGTTAACAGATTTGAAGGTTTTATTGAGTTTTTGTTAAGAAAGGCCATGGTTATCGAAATTTTTAGAACCGTGAATCTAAATAGTTTTGGGTGTTTTAAAGGTTGAGAATTGTTCCCAAATGATTAATTAGATGTTTAGAATCGTTTTTAAGTGATATGAATGAATGTGGATCAAGATATTTGGGTTTCGGCTATGCTAGTCGAAAATTTCAGTTCCAAGAAGAACTAGTGTTAGACATGTGTTTTTGTTTGTTTAAGGTGTCTTATGGCTGCTAATTAATTGTGTATATTGTGTGTTTAATATGTGTGAAGTTTCAGCATCGTTAGGACCTTCTTCTAGTAAGGCGAAAGGCAAGGAAAAGCTAGTTTAAGTTTTCAAAAAATAGGCGAAAGCGTGAACAGTGAGTGTTTTGGAATCGCTACTTGTAGACATGATTCATAGTGTTAATCGAGAGCTTAGGAATAGCCTAAACCCTTATCCTAAGTTCCGCGTGTAAGCTTTTCTTCTACTTTTTATCTTGTAATGAAAATATACATAATATATGTCGAATTGTGGAATGTGATGCTGATGTGATAGGTAAAGTAAATGAATATCGGTATGTGGTATGTGATAATTTGATTTATAATGCATTCATATGTGAACGGATATGTGATGACTCAATGAGCATAGTTATGGCACTTAAAGTGAAATTAAATGTAAATCTGATAAGTGACCGCCTCCGGACGTACTAATGTCTAGAGTGTGAATGTTGCAATAAAAATAGAGAGTTATGAGGCGGTATCTACAAATATACAGGTCGAGTTGTAATATAGATTTTACAATGAATTAGGTGAGTACTCCGAGGATCATACCCAAGGGAGGTGAGTACTAAATCAATCTTAACTTAAACAACTAAAAATCTAATTAATACTTTTAGTTATAGTACGAAAGTAAAATAAGAGATAATTTTAGGGTTTCTTAAATAAAATAACATAAAAGAATTGAATTTCAAGAGATATAAAGAATAAAGTGAATCGAATCTGAAGATGGGTTATTAGCTCACTTCAACAATCCCAATAAACTATCGTCTCGGATTTCTCGTCAACCAACTAGTCACTACCCTAGCAAGATCTTTTGATCTTCCACTAACAAAATAAGTCAGCAATGACTACTTATCTTTTGATCTCACAGTCCAGACTGGGTTGGGGTAAAGGTGTTCACGAATGGGCAATACCAATTTTGAGTTAATTCCCACCTTAATGACTTCCCGAGGTTGTCAAGTCTAGGGTTTGTTTCACGTTCTTCCTTTCACATACAAAATAGTTAAAAGATCATGCTTCTACTCGCTAATTCCCCATAAAAGGATTAGTTCCTCATGGCTTTCATAAACAACATGGAATAGATGGAAGATATTAATCATAGGGAATGGATTGAAATAAAAAGTTTAAGAAAAGCCTGATTGATATTAATAATAAGCACGAATCCACAATAGTTGATATCCTTTATAAATCAAAACTCTTGAAAGAGACAAAGAAAAAATAAGCTAAAACTATGAAAACCTAAAGAAAGCAAGAAAACAAAACTTAAACCTAAAAAGAGAATCTAAGCTAATGGAATGATGTTCATAATGTGTGCCAAATGAGCCTATTTATAGCCTTCAGGTAGCTGTCGTCCTTAACCTTAGGTTAGCTAACGTTCCCGAGCTTTAAGTTTGATTGTGCAAACCAAAATGTCCCTACTTTGTGTTTTATTCTCGTCACAGAGTCGATGTCACGACACACCAAGACTTGTGTCATGACATAGCAACCATTATGCGCTTCTGCAACCATCTTTAGGGGTATGTTGCGACACCCTCAGCCTATGTCGGACATTAAAGGCAGTTTCTTACTTTCTCCATCCTGTTCTCTATGTTGCGACATCAGATCTCCCATGCCGCGACATAACGTCTAGTATTGGTCCAAAATGCCTTCTAATGGTCTCTTGTACATTCATAAAGTACATTAGTTCTCCTTTAAGCCTCATTTGGCCCTTAAGATTAATAAAAGACTCAATGTGCACATTTTATTTAACGCAAGTAAAACTAACGAAACCTACTTAAAACATAAGAAAAATATTTGTATTCAAGCTCCTTAAATTTGAAAACTAGTTTAATCTGCTACACCGAATTATGGCAGAACAATAAGTATGAATTATGTACAAATTGTTATGTGAATTGATGTTTATGAATAGAGATTAAGTGCATAAGAACAATAATTAAATGTCTGTATTTGTGGATACTTTGGCATTGTGATATCGTGAAACTGTTAGATATAGTTGGCATGTGTAACACCCCTAACCCATATCCGACACCAGACTAGGGTTACGAGGTATTACCGATCAATTCATAACATTGAAACATCCATAACTCATACATCATTAAATCATAATTAATCATTGACACAAAGTCCCTTAAGAAGGTCTACGATACCTCAAACACGCTTTAGGAAGGGGTCAGGACTAAATCGAGCACATACAAATTTTTTCCAAAACATAAACATTTTTCAAAGTTACAGAGGTCACACGCCCATATGAGTAGGCCGTGTGCCTCACACGGCATCAAGCACACCCGTGTGTCCAAGTAATGGCAAAACAGGGCATACATACTGACTTGTTCACACGGCCGGAGACACGCTCATGTGCTTAACCCGTGGGCAACACTGACTTAATTCACACGGCATATCACACGCTCGTGTGTTTGACCCGTGTGCGAGTCTGACTTGTTTCAAATTACAAACTTAAGAGACACGGTCGAGCCATACGCTCGTGTGCTCAACCATATGGGCAAATATAGGCCATTTGCAAGGCCAATTTGCCACTCAAATTTGGGTTAACCTATAAGCTCAATTACAACATCACAAAACATACCAATATAATCATTCACATAACATCACATTTACACCATATAGCTATCATTTTCACATATGTAAAACACATACTAAAATCATTCAACTATCTAGCTATATCACATGGCAAGATTTATTGATGGAGCTCGAAACTAACTATTATTTCGACAAAAGCAAGCGCACCTATCGAACAGTAGTATAGCTGTGGTAAGTTCGGAATATCGTATCATCAAGGACCAAGAGTACTAGAATTAACTATCTTTTGTATTATCTAGCATAGTAATTAAGGGGATTTATTTTTAATCTAAAATTAACTAACTAATTTAACTAACTATGAATGCGACAGAGAGTGAATTGGAAAAATACTTTTAGACAACTTATATGAGATAAGCAATACCTAAGGAAGAATCCACCTAGACTTCACTTATTACGTTTCATTCATGTAATTTATTCACTTGACTTAATCCGTAGAAATCCCTAAATTATATTAATACCTCTTTCGAGGCTACTAACAACTGACTCTAGGTTGATTAATTGAAATCTCTTTCTAATTAAAACTCCTATTGGCGCATTAACTCGATTTACGGATTCCCTTATTAGGTTTGACCCTAATCCGGCAGATTTTCGTCGCCCTATATCTAGGGTTGCAATCAACTCCGCTTAATTGTGTTGATCTACTCTTAGACAGAGATTTTTGCTCCATTGAATAAGCACATTCGACTTGAACCAATAACCTAAATTATCAAACAAGAGTAAGAACTCACAATTAAGAATAAGTACAAGTATTTATCTCATAAATCAAATAATAATAATATCTATCTTAGGTTTCATCCCCTCTGGTATTTGAGGGATTTAGTTCATACTAATGAGGGAACTCATATTAGAATAGGGAAAACAACAAAACATAAGAAAACCCAAAAACTTCTAAAGAACTTGATGGGAGATCTTCAGTCTTGATGGAGATCCTTCTCCTAAGTTGTTCCCGACGGCTGTCTTGGAGTATCTTCTGCCTTCTACTCGGCGTCTATTTGACGTCCTCTCGAACTCCCCTTTTAGGTTGCCCCTTAGGGTGTTTATATAGGCTTTCGAGATGCCTTACTTGGCCAACAAGTATACTATTCTTAATAGAATTCTTTCTAGTTTCGGCAGGGACACGCCCGTGTGACATGCCCGTGATCGATAGTCCAGACCGTGTTCGATCCTGCTTGTCACACACAGCCATATGATCCACTCGTGTGCAGTGGTCCAGGCCGTGTAGGCCCATTTTGTCCTTTTTTGGCCCGTTTCTCGTTCTTTTTGACTCCTTAAGCTCTCCTGAGTATAAAACATGAAATTAAGATATTAGGAGCATCGAATTCATTAAATCTAATGAAAATTCATCCAAAGGTAAGCCAAGCATGGGGTTAAAATATGTGTAAATTATGGTTTATCAAATATCCCCACACTTAAGCATTTGTTTGTCCTCAAGCAAAATCCTCAACTCACAATTAAAATTAACTTACCTTAATTCATAATTCTTATCAATAATGTTTCATCATAATTCATAGATAATTTATACATTGATAATTTAACGAAAAGAGTCCTAAAGATTCAAACAATATAAGTCATAAATTTTTTATAGCACGAAAACATAGGTGCTTCCCCTTACCTAAATAATTACCTCTGATTCAAAACCTACAAGAATTGACATCCTCACTAAAGATTCACTCAAATCACTCAAGGTGTTTAAGGTTCAACTTAAGCACTCAAAAGTCAAACATGAAGAGTTAATCCCATAGGCTTGCATGAAAATCAGATCTCCACCACTAGAAAATGAGATGATACACAAATCAAAAGGTCTTTAAAAGGTTGTAATGGGGCTTGGGTTAAAGGTGTGAATATAGGCTGAATTAGAAGGTTAGAATCGAAAATGAATTAACAAATTACCTAACTAGAAAAATTAAACTAGTGGATAATTACATTGATTGAAAACTTATCACTAATAACATGAGCTTTTTATAAAGATATGACATTAATCGTTCAAGCTTTAAACTAATAATGAATAAATTTCCAATTTTTTTTTAAGAATAAGTATTTACAATAATAAGAAAGAACTTTAACAACGGAAATAGAGAACATAGTTAGGCAATTGCTCAAATCAATTCTGGACAAAAGGGACGTTTAAAAGATTAGGGGAAGTAAAATTTTGGTTTTGGGTTAATATTAATGGGTGAGTCAAGAAATGTTTATTAGGCTAAAAAGGGGTTCACTATGGGTTAATTATGGAGGTAGGCTTTTTGGGATAAGTGGGTTAAGTCCTAGGTGCTTTTATCATTTCAGTGTATCAAATAAAAAATGTGGTCTCGACATGTATAATCGAAGCAAGTTCTAGAATAACAATTCAATATTAACACACTCATTATCAATAAAGTGAGCAAGAAAAATATATGCTCTAAAAAGGCTCAAAATCTCAGAAAAATTATGGTTTTTGATGTTAACCTTGTAAATTCCAAACTTCAAAGTAATATTTAAGATTAGGGAAACATCCTAAAAAAATTTTATTCTGAAAATAGACTTATCATGCTTGATTCTCTAATATCTTAAAGTTTAAATCATCAATGCACAATTACCTATGACTTAATCCAAAATATATCAATAAAAATCATAAATCAATAGCAGTTTCATTCTAATAGTAATATCAGAAAGTTACTTAAGAACAAGATATAATTCAGTATTGTTGACACTAGGGGTGTGCAAAATTCGAGTAAAATCGAAAAAATTCGATTAATTGACCGAATTCAGTTAATCGGTTGGTTAACTGAATTTTTTCGGTCGGGGGTCAGTTAATTATTTTGTGATTTTTCGGTTAACAATTAATTCGGTTTGAAATCGGTCGGTTAACCGAATTTTTTTAGTTTAACCGAAAAAATTAATAAATAAAATTATAATATATAAATAGGCCCACTATTCACCTAAATCCAATCCCTAAACCCAATCCAAACCCAAATATCCAACCCAACCCAATTACCCAATCCAACTCAATCATAAAAATTACAAATAATTTAATAAATAAAAATAAAATTTTAAAGCTAAAATTATGTAATCTTTTTAATTATGTAGTGATTCATTTCGGGTAATTCGGTTAATTCGGTTAATTTTTAACCAAAAATAAAAAACATATAATTTTCGGTTAATTCGGTTAACCGACCGAATTAACCGAAAAATTTTGGTTCGGTTAATTTTTTAAAAAAATTTTGGTTTGGTTAATGGTTAAAAATTTTGAAAGGTCCGTTAATTCGGTTAATGTTATTTCGGGTCGGTTAACCGACTGAACACCCCTAGTTGACACCTCCCCACACTTAAGATGTACATTGTCCTCAATGTACAAAGATAAATATCTACAATATATAAAATCATAAGATAGGGAGAGAAGTGAACTTCCTGAATTTTGGATGTAGTCAAGGAAAAGAAATGGTAAGTTGGGCATAGATGAAGGTGGAGGTGGATATTAGGGTCGTGGTGTGGTGATTCCCTAACAGCCTTTTGAACATGTATTAAAGAAATCAAAATATAATAATATAAATTAATGATAAGAAAGATAAAGGGAAGGAAAATAAAGGAGAAGAGAAAAGAAAAAGAAAAAAATAAATGAACTCAAAGGTCCTTATCTTGTCGAGTTAATGAAGCGGCCGGCATGAACTTATGTAGATCAATCTCGCACGGGGAGATTGTGCTAGGGTCCTTTTGCTTCTTCGACATGGGAATGGTGGTGTAAAGAAAGAATGAGGGAGAGGGGGAAAGGAAAAATGGAAGGATGAAGGTAATAGAAAGGATGAGGGGTGTGGTGGTTGAAAAAGGATTTGAGGAGAAGGTGAGAAGAATGGAGGTTTTAAATAGAACTAAGTGGCCCACGCCCGTGTACCATGGGCGTGTTATGTCATACGGCCGTGTGGTGTTCCGTTCGTTTCTCTCACACTTGTGTAGAGGTTTCCACGCCCATGTTGCTTAACCAGTGTCAGCCACGGCCTAAAAGCACGGGCGTGTTGCATACCTGTGTAGATTTCTCAGTGCTGACCACGGTCGAATCGCATGGCCGTGGCATTTTATCGCAACCCATGTTTTGGGGAATTTTCGTCCTTTGTTCGTACGGTCTCTGCCAAGCCAATGTGCCTATTCGTGGTGTCCACACGGCCACGGCCACACCCGTGTGTAAGGTCGTGTGGAATGAGAAACCTGCGCTTTATTAACTTGGTTAGTTGTTAGTTAGGTGCTAAAAATCGAAAATATGACATTAGTGAAGTTAGTGCTCGGGTTGCCTCCCGAGAAGCGCTCGTTTAAAGTCTTATGCTAGACTTACCCTTCATTCACATAATCATAGTGGTTTGAGGAGTTGAAACTCCTCTCCCCTGCTATCAGTTTTATGATCACTATATAGTTTGAGTCGAGTGGCGTTTACCTTAAAAATGCCGAGTGTAGGATT
Source organism: Gossypium australe (assembly GCA_005393395.2). Lineage (NCBI taxonomy): Eukaryota > Viridiplantae > Streptophyta > Magnoliopsida > Malvales > Malvaceae > Gossypium > Gossypium australe. The sequence continues at coordinate 26,518,787 of CM016614.1, read as the reverse complement.
AGTTACCTTGATTGTTCCGTATGGAAAAATATTCAGTACCGTGAAAGGGATCTTTTCGTTTGTATCAAGGTCTAAAGTGGTGATCCGAGGGTCTGTTTTATCCAACAATACCTGATCTCTGATCTTAAATTGGTATGTCCTATCTTTAAGTTTGACATGGAGTGGTATCGGTTTTGCTTCGTGTGTCTTTAGTTTCTCTTTGAAATGTGTCTTCCACTTGTCTAGTTCATCGATTTGAAACCTTCGTTCCTCATGAGTTATTTCTTTGTTGGCACGAGGTCTAGGATGTGGCTTAACTGTGTAATTTCGTGGTGCTTCCTGAAACGAAGGTTGAGCCAAATGGTTATTAATAGAATTTATGTTTTCACCTTTATTACTTGATGTACTAGCCGAGTCAAGAGCCTGAAGAGTGATAGTTTCGTCACCTACACGAAGCGTGAGTTCTCCTGTACCAACATCAATTTGAGTTCTAGCAGTTGCTAAAAAGGGTCTCGCTAAAATTAAAGGAACATTATTGTCCTCATCCATGTCTAAAACAACGAAGTCTACTGGGAATATAAATCTTCGATTATACCCCTAGGAATTCTAATAGTTTTATCTACTAATTGAATGCTCATTCTAGTTTGTTTGGGTTTCCCAAGACCTAGCTGTTTAAACATTTTATAAGGCATGACATTATGCTTGCCCTTAAATCAGCTAAAGCATTATCAACAGCTAAACTACCAATTAAGTACGAAATTGTAAAACTCCCTGGATCCTTTAACTTTCGTGGTAGTTTATTTTGTAAAATTGCTGAGCACACTGCATTTAGCTCCACATGCGACGTATCGTCTAACTTCCATTTGTTTGTCAAAAGCTCTTTTAAAATTTCCTTGAATCTGGCATCTGCAAAAGAGCTTCAAGAAACGGTAAGTTAATATGTAATTTCTTTAAAAGTTTAAGAAATTTACCGAATTGTTCACTTGTGTGGTCTTTCTTCATCGCATTGGGGTATGGCACACGAGGTTGGTACTCTGTAATTACCTGTTTTGGTTTACCATGGCTTACCTCAACCTTACCTTCCTCTACCACATTCACTTTCCTCACTTTTGGTTCATCTAACCCTTCCCTATCGTGAGCAGTTATGGCTTGAAGTTGCTCATTTGGGTTTGTTTCGGTGTTGCTTGGCAAGATACCTTGTGGTCGTTCAGAGATTAGCTTAGCAAGTTGTCCTAATTGGTTCTCGATCCCTTGAATCGATGCTTGTTGATTTTTAAGTACTATTTCAGTATTTTGGAAACGAGTTTCTAACACAGCGATGAATTTTGTTAGCATCTCCTCAAGATTTGGCTTCTTTTCTTATAGGTAGGGTTGCTGTTGAAAGCCTGGAAGGGGTTGTTATCCTTAATTTCCTTGGCCACCCCATGAGAAGTTGGGGTGGTTCCTCCAACCTGGATTATAAGTGTTACTATAAGGGTTATTTTGAGGTCTAGAATTATTACCCATATAGTTCATCTGTTCGCTTTTTATGCCAGGGTTGTAGGATGGATATTCTGTATTATTCATTCCTCCTCCATTTGTATCGCACTGCATCACTGGATGTACCTGCGAAGAGCCACACAAACCATCAATTTTCTTACTTAAAAGTTCTACCTGATTTGATAGCATGGTTACTGCGTCGAGGTTGAAAACATTGGTGGCTTTTGTTGGCTTTGTCCTCGTAACTTGCCACTGATAGTTATTCAGTGACATCTCCTCTATAAACTCATAAGCCGCTTCAGGGGTTTTGTTATTTAGGGTTTCACCGGCAGCTGAATCTAGGGGTGTGCAAAATTCGGGTAAAACCGAAAAAATTCGGTTAACCGACCGAATTCGGTTAATCGGTCGGTTAACCGAATTTTTCGGTCGGGGGTCGGTTAAATATTTTTTGATTTTTCGGTTAACGGTTAATTCGGTTCGAAACCGGTCGGTTAACCGAATTTTTTCGGTTTAACCGAAAAAATTAATAAATAAAATTATAATATATAAAAGGCCCACTAACTCAATCCAATCCAAACTCAAATATTCAACCAAACCCAATTACCCAACCAAGTCCAATTACCCAACCCCCCAATTACCCAACCCAACCAAATTATAAAAATTAAAAAAATTTAATAAATAAAAATAACAAATAATTTAATAAATAATTTAATAAATAAAAATTACAAATAATTTCTTTTTCTTTTTTATCAATTGTATTTAGATGGAATGTGTATATTTCTATTAAATGCTAAACTTTTGCACATGTTTTTTTCTTTTTGTAAGTTTAATGCAAATGGAGATCTTTTGGAGAGAACAAATGGATACAAATGAACAATATTAAAGACTTATATTTCAATTATGTGTTAATTTCAGGACTTATGTAATGTTTTTAATTATGTAGTGGTTCAAAGACTTATGTAATCTTTTTAATTATGTAGTGATTCAAGGACTTATGTAATCTTTTTAATTATGTAGTGATTTAATTCGGTTAATTCGGTTAATTCGGGTAATTCGGTTAATTTTTAACCAAAAATTAAAAATATATAATTTTCGGTTAATTCGGTTAACCGACCGAATTAACCGAAAAAATTTCGGTTCGGTTAATTTTTTTGAAAAAAAATTCGGTTCGGTTAACGGTTAAAAATTTTGAGAGGTCGGTTAATTCGGTTAATGCTAATTCGGGTCGGTTAACCGGTCGGTTAACCGAATGAACACCCCTAGCTGAATCAATCAACTGCCTAATCGAGGAGTTCACACCGTTGTAAAAGGTTTGAACCTGTAGCCACAATGGTAACCCATGGTGAGGGCACCTTCTTAGTAAATTATTGTATCTCTCTTAGGCATCGTAAAGTGTTTCTATATCCATCTGCACAAAAGAAGAGATATCATTCCTCAGCTTAGCCGTTTTAGCCAGCAGAAAATATTTTAACAAAAATTTTTCAGTCATTTGTTCCCATGTAGTGATTGATCCTCGTAGTAATGAATTCAACCGTTGTTTAGCTTTATTCCTCAACGAGAAGGGAAACAACCGAAGAGGAATGGCATTATCAGAAACGCCATTGATTTTGAAGGTATCGCATAATTCTAGGAAATTTGCTAAGTGATTATTTGGATTTTCATCCTGCAAACCATCAAACTGAACAAACTGTTGAATCATCTGTATAGTGTTAGGTTTCAGTTCAAAATTATTTGCAGCAATAGCAGGTCTAACAACACTTGATTTAGTTCCTGTTAAATTAGGTTTAGCATAATTAAACATAATATGATGAGTAGGATTTTGATTCACCGGGTTTGCGGCAACCACAGGAGGTAACGGATTATTATCAACTATCTCCTCTGTAGTATTGATTTCGTCTTCTTGCTCTTCTTCTATGTATTGTAAGCTTCGCCTTATTTCTCTTCGGTTTCTGCGAATGGTACCTTCTATATCACTGTAAAAAATTAATGGTCCTGACGGGTTTCTTCTAGTCATAAACTAAAAGTTCCTGTCAGAAGCAAATAAAAGAAAAATTAGCAAAGTTAAAACTAAAATAAAAATTAATTGTAAATAATTAAAATGGCTAAAGTAATAAAAATTTAGTTTTCCTAATATCTTAGTCCCCAGCAACGGCGCCAAAAACTAACTATTATTTCGACAAAGGCAAGCGCACCTATCGAACAGTTGTATAGCTATGGTGAGTCCGAAATATCGTATCCTCAAACACCAAGAGTACTAGAATTAACTATCTTTTTATTATCTAGCCTAGTAATTAAGGGGATTTATTTTTAATCTAAAATTAACTAACTAATTTAACTAACTATGAACGCGACAGAGAGTGAATTGGGAAAATACTTTTAGACAACTTATATAAGAAAAGCAATACCGAAGGAAGAATCCACCTAGACTTCACTTATTACTTTTGATTCATGCGATTTATTCACTTGACTTAATCCGTAGAAATCCCTAAATTATATTAATACCTCTTTCGAGGCTACTAACAACATACTCTAGGTTGATTAATTGAAATATCTTTCTAATTAAAACCCCTATTATCGTATTAACTCGATTTATGGATTCCCTTATTAGGTTTGACCCTAATCCGGCAGATTTTTGTCGTCCTATATCTAGGGTTGCAATCAACTCCGCTTAATTGTGTTAATCTACTCTTAGACAAGGACTTTTGCTAAACTGAATAAGCACATTCGACTTGAATCAATAACCTGAATTATCAAACTAGAATAAGAACTCACAATTAAGAATAAGCACAAATATTTATCTCATAAATCAAATAATAATAATATCTGTCTTAGGTTTCATCCCCTCAGGTATTTGAGGGATTTAGTTCATACTAATGAGGGGACTCATATTAGAATAGGGAAAACAACAAAACATAAGAAAACCCAAAAACTTCTAAAGAACTTGATGGGAGATCCTCAGTCTTGATGGAGATCCTTCTCCTAAGCTATTCCCGATGGTTGTCTTGGAGTATCTTCTACCTTCTAGTCGGTGTCTATTTGAAGTCCTCTCGAACTTCCCTTTTAGGTTGCCCCTTAGGGTGTTTATATAGGCTTTCGAGATGCCTTACTTGGCCCACAAGTATCTTATTCCGAATAGAATTCTTCCTAGCTTCGGTAGGGACACGCCCGTGTGACACGCTCGTGGTCGATAGTCCAGGCTGTGTTCAATCCTGCTTGTCACAAACGGCCGTGTGATCCACCCGTGTGCAGTTGTTCAGGCCATGTAGGCCAATTTTGTCCCTTTTTGGCCCGTTTTTCGTTCTTTTCAACTCCCTAAGCTCTCCTGAGTATAAAACATGAAATTATGAGATTATGAGCATCGAATTTAGATTTAATAATCAAATTTAACTATCACTTGATTCAATTTACATCAATTTTGTAACACCCCAAATCCAGCCTAGAATTAGGACCGAATCTGGCGTGTCACATTAAAGTATTTTTTGAAAACCATGTTTTCATTGAAAACCCTCCTTAATATTTAAAAACTAAAGTCTCAGTTTGTGTTCGTTCAATTTCAAAACGTGGTTCGTTGAAAAGTTAATCACTTTTAAAAATTTTATTAACTTCGTTAAAAATCTCTTTTAGTTGCGGAAGCTAATTTAAGGTAAAGAAGTTTAAAACGTATGTTTTTAAAAACAGTAATTGGGTTAAAAACTCATTTACGTCTAACAGATATAAAACGTAACAAAATCCAAAATTCAGAAATAAATCCAGAGAGGCCTTATTATAGAAATTAAAACCCAAAACGGAATTTAAAACATATATAAAGTCCAAAGCATAATAGCCGCAGTCGTGTGGTCACATCCGAGTCCCTCGCAGCACCGATCCTCCTAACGCTAGGGATTACCTGCACAGTTAAAAACGGGGTGAGTTTACAAAAACTCAGTGTGTAATCCCCTTACTAGAGTAATAGTCAGTATACAGAAACAGAAACCGAAATAGTCTAGGCCAAAGCCCTTTAACAGTAACAATACAGTCCAGTTTAGAGCATACATGGGCCAAAACTCACTACAATATCATTTGCGTCACAGCCCATAATAGAATCCATTGAGCCCAGCCCAAACCAATACAGATCAAGTGGCCTAATCCCAGTACAGTGACAGATCTCATAAACAGATATGCAACAGTATGAGGATGCATCCTACCCCGATCCAGCCAACACACCACCTGTACCAACCAACACACCATGTGGGGATAAAATCGACCCATCTAGCCAACACACCAAGCTTAGCATCGGTTGCGGTACTAAGTCAACAGAACGGCTCAGCGCGGTAGATAGAAAGGCTAAAAGCCATAAATATCGCAGCAACGCTACCAATTAACAGAACAGCTAAAATCCATAAAGAGAATGGTTATAACCCATAATCAGGATGGCACAGAGCCATAGTCAGGATGGCACAAAGCTATCGGTAACTGTAATAAGTTTGACACATAGCCATCAGCGACGGTAATATAATCAGCACACAGCCACGGGTAATTGTGATCGACACAGAGTTATCAGTATATATGTTAAGCATAAAGCCACAGGTAAATACGATTGGCACAAAGCCATAATCAAAATGGCATAGAGCCATATTTAGGTTGGCACAGGGCCATAATCAGATTACGCGGCTTTAAGCCGTCCATCGATCCACAGTCATCTCATGCGACCCGTGCGACCTTAACATATCAATACTGGATCCATAGTCATCTTATGAGACCCGTGCGACCCTACCAGAACTTCCTCCGTATCAATGTCCCAACCCCATGCAATATGTCGTGTATGCCATGCTCAATCATTACACCTGTATGCAAAATAGCCATGCTCAGTAACAGTCATTTACACACATATTAAAAGTATATCAGTCATACGACCACAGTCAAGTCAGTTAAAACACAGTCATACGATCACAGTTAAATCAGTCAAATTCATAATCTAAGTCAGTCATTTACCCACAAGGGCAAAACAGTCATTTTACCCTATAAGGGTATTTAGGTAATCCTACCCTACAGTGGTATTTAGGTAATTTTGCAAACCAGGGGTATTTTGGTAATTTTACAAATTAAGGGTATTTCGATAATTTCAAAAATCGGGGGTATTTCAGTAATTTCATAATTCGAGGGTATTTCAAAAATTTCACAAATCGAGGGTATTTCGATAATTTTACAATCTGAGGGTATTTCAGTAATTGCACAATCTGAGAGGAATTTTACAAATTGGGGGTATTTTGATAATTTTACAAATTGAGGTCTCAGCGACCCAACAGAAGGTCCACCATCGCCTCGAGCGACTTAAGTAATCTAAACAGTCCCAACGGTATAAATTAGCCTAGGGCCCATTACTCGGCCCAAGTGGGCCCATACACTCTTGTGGCCCAATTAGCCCAGAAATAGCCTCGGCTATACGGACAGCACAATTCAAACCAATAGAAACCATATAATATGCATTTTATTCGTGTGGGGCCCACTAGCCCATTAGGCCCACACGGCCCATTTCGGCCCCAAAGCGACCTAAGCTCATGAGAACACTCATGGTGGCCTCAACCATCCTACGCCCATATACGTGGCTTGGTCCACCACACGTGCGATCGCACGCTCGTGTGGCATCATTCACCGGTATTTTGGCTTTTCGGCATTTTGTCGATCTACGACCAGAAGGAGTGTGGTTACACACACTCTATCGGTTTTCCTGCTAACTATTGGATACAGGGTACTGCTACACACCTGATCACGTAGAGTACTAAAATTTCATGATCGCCAGAACCTATATTCAAACATAACATTCAGTTAATCACTTATCAAATAGTGTTAGAAAAACTCTTAACAACCACTTAACCGAGAGGTCGACTACCACTTGCCTTGACTAGATCGGTCGATTGTGATTAGCCGACTCGAATCAGAGTTTGGTGCAGCCACCCTTCCGCATCCTGGCGGAAAGTCCCGAATAGCCGACACCGCACGCCTCTTAAACTTGGGAGTAGAGGCTACACGCTCAACCTCAATCGGTACCTTTGCCATCACTTTATTACTAGCACCCTCTTTACCCATCGGAAGTTCTAGAACCTGAAAAGACATACACAAGAGAGGAAGCGGTTATAAGCGGTTACAAGGGATCGCACCATTTGGCTTAAACTGAAAGGAACTGAGAAACTTATTGATTAACAGAACCGTTGCAGAATCGAAACAGAGAGGGTAAAGCTTTTGATCACAAATCAAAGAAGAGAAAGAATCCCAAGACTATGGTGGTAGGTTCAGCCGAAAGATTCAATAGGCAAAAAGGGAGTTGGCCGAAACTTGTAAAAAGAATAAAGAAGAAGAGAGGTTTCGGCAGATGTTGGTGCAAAAGAGGAAGAAAGGAAATGGTCAATTGTCAGAGAAGAACAGCAGGTACCAAACAAAAAGATGAATGAGTGGTATTACAATTTCGACACTTAGAGAGAAAAGGAAGGAAATAGGAATTGGGAGTCCTAAAATTAATGATAAAACTGATCAAAATGAGGAAAACTCCTCAGTAAGGAAATTTGGCACACCCAAAAAGTGCCCAAAACCGAACAAAAGCAGAGAAAACACTCAGAAACCCCCTCCTAGTCGAATTTGCATGGTCAGACTCCTTGTTCGGCTACAACACACTAACTTTGAATTTTCTTGATTCTCTCCACAATACTCTCCCTTAATCCTCTCCACGATTTGCTCCTACAATCTCTCTATGACCAATTCAAACACCTCATCAGCAGTGTTTCAGTCCAACCCTTCCACCTTCCCAACTCAAGCAGCAAAATAAAATCTCCAATACTTATCCCAGGATTTGAACCTCAGACCTTATAGATACCCAACACGCCACTTGCCACTAGGCCACAAGCCCTTTTGTGTCACATTTTAACTTCAATTAACTAAAAGGTCTAAAGGTCAAAGTCTAGGTTCCTTTAAAAGAAAAACCAAAATAAATTGCAAGAGCCAAAACTTGAACCCAGGCTCCCTTGCAACCTTAATGATGCCATAACCACTAGACCACATGCTGTCTTGTGTCATTTTTTAACACAATAATTTAAAAGGCCTACATCCAAGCATCCAGGGTTTTATCCACTTAAAACCAAAATTTTTACTAAAGCCAAGTTTGAACCCAGGACTTCTCCAACACTTTTCAGGGCCCTTAACCACTGAAGCAGACATTTAATTGTGTCATTTCCTTGCACAATTAAATACTTATGTACAGCCTCCTTACTGATCCATATACAAGGCCCAATACTTCTAGGCCCAAAATTTGGGGCGTTACAAATTCTCTATACCTCTCCAAGCTATTACTCACTTTCATATCATATCAATAGATTTAAGCACAAACATTTTTAATGCTACTCATACCATCTCTTTGTCATTATTTATTCACACATTCATCCATTGATCTCATATGCAAAATCATCAACCACATAGGTTTCGTACATACCTGTACCATCACGTATTTATCTATCACATTTACCACCCGATGTTCCAAGCCATAATTCGTTTGATCTTCTTTAAACATTCGATAATTTCGCATACTCAATGCTATTTAATTAGCCGAAGCAATGATAGCATCGCACACTTAGTGCCATCACTTTAAACCGAAGATATCCCAATATCGCACACACAATGCCAACTAACATAATAGATGCATTTATTTATCTCGCACACTTAGTGCAATTCATCGTAGTAACCATTATATTTACGCACACATAGTGTTACATTTCTTTGAAATCACATTTCACATTTCTAGTTCAACAATCACATTTCTATTTATTTCATAACAGATAAACATTATCTAAGCAATTTGTATTATACACGAACTTACCTCGGACGTATAAACAACGATATAAGTCGATCAATCGAACACTTTATTCTTACCTCGATCTCGATCCAAATCTCTCTTTTCTTGATCTATACATATTAAAATTTAGCTCATTCATTCACCTAGTCATTAAATTTAATCCCAATACACATATTTAGGGTATTTTACAAAATAGCCCTCATATTTTCACATTTTGACATTTAAGTCTCTATTTCATAAAATCACCAAATACACATAATTTCATTATACACATGTTTAGCCGAATTCTCCCTTAGCTCATATAAACCCACATATTTCATTTATTTTACATTTTAGTACCTCAATTTCTTATTTTTACAATTTAGCCTAAAATAGTTAAATTCATCAAAAATTCAAAGACAAAATATGTTAACCCAACATTAAACTTTCATATTTCACCAACTATCAACACAAAGCTCACATATTCATCAATGGCACATCTCAAAATCATCATCAAATTCTAAAATTAAGACATGGGCTTGATAGTATGCTAAGCAACGATCACAAAAACGTAGAAATCATCAAAAACCGAGCTCGAAACATATCTCAATCAAAGACAACAATGGTCGAACCCTAGCTTAGCCTTTTTCTTTTCTTTTCTTGTGATTTTTGGCAAGATGAACATGATAATGGCCTTTAATTTATGTTTTGTTTTATTTATTATACATTAACTCATGTTTTACCATTTTGCCCTTTTATTAATTCATTTAAAATTCTATTAACTTAACCCATTTTTGTCCATCCAATCTATTAATGGTTTAATAAAAACATAAGGACTTCTCATTTAATAAGACATGGCAATTAAGCACTTTAACAATTAGCATACAGCTTTTGCACTTTATGCGATTAAGTTTTTTTTCACAAATCGGCACATAGACGATAAAATTTTCACACAAAATTTCCACACATGCTTAATCACATACTATAAATACTAAAAATAATATTAAAATATTTTTCCAACCTCAAATTTGTGGTCCCGAAACCACTGTTTCGACTAGGGTCTAAATCGGACTGTTACAGCATATCATAGGATTGTGAGTATTTACCCTTGTGTTTTGTGATTTGGGCATTGAGGCCCCGAGACAGATTGGAGGGATAAGGGAATGTTGAGCTAAGCTCCATTCACTAGAATATGTTGGTGTGTTGGAGAGTGTTTAGCTTTATGGTACACTTATGGGATATGTTAGACTCTTTGAGTCATTGGTGTGATGGAGATTCGTGTATCCAATGTGTGGTGATAGAGTCCACTTTTATGTTTCATGTTTCCAAGTTACCAAATTATCATAAATTGATTAGAATATGAATATGTTATATGTAAATGCACTTGAATATATGAGCTAGACTTGTGAGTCATTAAAGCATTAATACATTGTTTTATCTTGATCAATTATCGTTAAATAAATTATATATATATGAATTGAGTGTAATTGCATTTGAGAGTATGTGATAGTTTTATGATTTAATGAAGCGTGAATATGTTATTCTGACTTATTGAAAATATAATTATGAGTGAGTCGTAGTATGCTCTTGCTTAACATGTGATATTGTGTATATTTGTGGTAATTCCAACATTCACTGAGCTTATTTAAGCTCACGCTCCACATTAACATCTTGCAGATAAGTGGTGTTTTCGGTGTGAGTAGTGCGGCCAAAGAAGTGATCCGTAAAAGGCAATAAACTTTTGAGTAGGTGGTTTTATAATTATTTTTGAACTTTTTGAATAAAGGCAATGTGGGTTTGGAAATTTTGGTTGGTTATTATTACTAACATTTTTATTATTACTCTTAATTGTTTTACTATGGATTTGGACCGATAAGGTATCAATGTTATGTTGGACTATGTTTTGGGCAAATTTGATGTTTAGTGATGTGGTGGATATTGCATGTTGGAAAGGGAATATGTTAAGCATGAAATATACCTTGTTTTGCTGTATTTTTGTCGAATTGTACAGGGGTAACGATATTCAGGGCATAAGTATTAATACCTCAGTGTTGGAATGAGGAGCAGGAAGACAGTAGCTTTATTTGGTATCGATACACTTTCACGAGTATCAATATTCAGGGTAAAAATATCGATACCTTCGATTATGTATCAATGAAATGTTTTTGGTTCGAAAATGAGTTGGAAAAACAGAATGCTAGAATGCTATCGATTTTCTTATTAGTATCGATACCTATCATACTAAAATATCGATACCTATTGTTGTGTATTGATACCTACGTGGTTTTCTTGGGAAATTTATTAAATGGTCCTTAAGCATGTTTTTAAATTGTTTCTAATGTCGATTAATGATTGTTAGGCCGTGAATTTCTCTGTAATTGATTAAGTTATTAAAAGTTGACCTTGTTTGAATGTTATGTGTATGTGTAAGTTACGGTGGTTGATGTGGCATCCTATTTCTCGGGTCCAATGATCGGGCTGAGTGTAGGGTGTTACATAGTTGGTATCTCATAAAATAAAAGAGTTTGTCGATCTAACTGAATGAGTGAAACAAGTTGAACAAGCCATGAGCTTAAATAAGAAAGTAGAGCATTCCCAAGTATTCGAAAAAAATCGGGACCACTAGTTCACAACATCTGTCTAAGCGAGCTAGGGAGTCTCGAATACCTTGGAGATCAAATCAATTGAATTTTGAATCAGAGAAAGGTCGAGTTAATAAACTATTAGCATGTATTAGCGCTGTACTGAGGACTCAGAGAGGAATGCATGCATCCTAAATTGTGAGCTTGTGGAATGAGGCATAATAATGAATGTTGGAAGAAAATGGGAGTATGTCTCTGATGCGGATCCTTTGAGCACTTAGCTCATGATTGTTTGAAAAATGTTAAGAATGTTCCTACTACTACCCAAAGCTCATATCCTACAACTAGAGATCGAGGGATCACCTTTGATGGCTCAGCCACTAGGAGTAGATAGTGTAAAGGAACCGATTCAGTAGTACTTCATCCCCATCATATTTCAGGTAAAATTTCGAGGATAAAATTTCTTAAGGGGGAGAATTATAACGACCCAATTTTTAGTGGTGTCAAAAAATACAGTTTTGGAACCTCGCTTCCATAAATCAAGTCTATAAATATTCAATAGAGATATTTACAGAATTAATATATAAATGTATTGAAATTTTGTTAAGCAATTTAGCTGAATATGTGGTTAATTAAAGCAAAATGACTAAATTATAAGGCTTAATCTTTATAGATTTTAAATTAGAAAAAGGCTTTGGGACTTAAATAGCAATTATCAAAAGGACTAAAATGGCTAATGAAATAATTTTAAATAGATGATAGTAGGATGTGATGTTAAATGTATAACAATTTGAAATTTAGTGGTGTTAAAAAATATAGTTTCAGAATCCTATTTCAATAAATTGAGTCTATAAATATTAAATAAAAATATGTACAGAGTTATTATGAAAATAAATTGAAGTTCGGTTAAGTATTTTAGCCAAAAATTAGTTAATTAAAGTTTAGGGACTAAATTGTAAAAATCTAATCACTATAGAGTTTTAATTAAGAAAAGGCTTCAGAACCTAGATAGAAATTATTCAAATGAACAAGTTGGTTATTAAACCATTATTCTTTTAATGTTAGTGGACAATGATGATGTTGGCCATTTAAATTAAGTTAATTAAGTTTAAAGAAAAAAATAGGTTTAATTAAGTTATAAACATGATTAATTAACAATTAGTTTTATCTTAATTATAATATATATAGCAAACTAAGTAGGAAAAGATGAGATATTATCATTTTTCCCATTTCTCCACCTTCTAACTTTCGAAAGAAAGAAGAAAGAATTCTTCAAATTGTTTCAATATTCGACCAATAAATTAGGTATGAATTTCAAGCCATTTTCTTATAATTTTTGTAGATTTGTGATCATATGAGCTTGATTTAGCTAGCTCATGTACCAATTTGTGAAACTGGTAAAATTTTAGAAAGTTTCCGTTGTTGAGTACTTGAAAAATTAAGCTTGAAATTGATAGATTTTACGCGTAGATTATGAAAAGGACTGATTGTAAAGTTAATTTAGCTTGGCTGTTAACTTTGTTACATTAGGGAACAAATAGAATAAATGTAAAACCTATCATGAAGTTATGTTAGAAATAGAAAATATAAGGTCCCTTGTAACACCCTATACCCAGCCCGATCGTCGAGCCCAAGTAACAGGACGCTACACCACCGTCACATATCAATCTCATAGTAGTTTGTCACGTTATTAATAAATCACTCTTTTTATAAAGCATTCGCATGAATTTTAAGTCCAGCACACATCAATCAACATTAAAACATGCTCAGCATACTTCAACGTAACTAATATTAACAAATATACATGCTTTTGAACCGCTTAGCAAAAATTCCTGAATAAGTACGTAGGTATCAATACTGTAACAAAGGTATCGATATTTCTCTTAAAGGATATCGATACCGATTTGACGATCAATACTAAATCAGCATTTTGTTTCTCGTTTAAAAATTAAAATCTCGAAAATTATCGGTACCCTTATTAAAGTATTGATTATTTTACCCTGAGTATCGATACTCGTGATATGGTATCGATACCAAATTGCAAAATTGACTTCCTGCACTTTGAAATATCACAGAGGTATCGTTTTTATAACCCAAATATCAATACTTCTATTCCAGACCACAAAAATACAGCACATCTAAGCATTTAATCCATTCCAACAAATATCTAATCAACATGCATCATTTACCTCTGTAAACCAATGTCAAAACGACCAATATAACAATTCAAAACATCAAAAACATGTCCGAGCAAGAATCAACATACCAAGGTCTAAGCCTATAATTCCTAAGAACAATTAAGCAACAAAATATCCAAAACATCATGGCAATATCATGCAACGTTTCTACCACATTACCTTTATTCCCCCAAAACATAAACAAATAAATGAACACCTACGAATAATGTAAAAGTCTCACTTGGATCACCCTTCGGAACCACACCACTCACACCGAAACTCAACTAGTCTGCAATGGTTTAAAAAGGAGTGGGTGAGCTTAATAAGCTCAGTGAATGTTCAGAAAAACTATCATGTAAATGTATCATCATGTAATATCAAGCAACCATATAGCACAATTACAACATTTCAACCCTAGTGTCGTGTTATTTATTCATGCATTATCTATTGATTTCGTTACATAATAATAACACAACATTTAAGTATAAATCACAATACTCATAAACATATTTATGGATAATTTGGCACTTGAGCTATGAAACGTAAAAGTGGGCTCTATTACCACTCATCGGATACACGGATCTCCAATACACTAAAAGACTCATAGAGTCGAACATATCCCAAAAAGTGAAGCATAAAGCTAACACTCTCCAGCATACCAAACATATCCCGTTAAATGGAGCTTAGCTCTCATTCCCTTATCTCCCCAACCTGTCACAGGGCCTTAGTACCCAAAATCACAATATATATAACTGAGTATTCACATCTTAACGTTCACAAGGCCAAAATATATGTTATTAAACATACATATTACTTACTGTTTTCTGCACTTTTCTCTGCATAATCATATTATAATCGCAACATATTCACTGTCACATGGCACGTATAACATGCCCACAAACAACTCTTTTGCAATAATCATCATAGGCTTATTACACATATCACAATATCACATTTTAATCCACAATTTCACAATACATTTTCACATATAAAATCATGAGTATGAGAAAGCTTACACTCAAAATTTAGAGTAAGAGTTTAGGCTACTTCTAAATTCTCAATTAACGCAATGAATCACGTCTACAAGCAGCGATTCCAAACACTCACCAACTACTTTCACCTAGACACCGAAAGCTTCAACTCTCTTTTCCTTAGCTCGTAGAAGGTCCTAATGGATGCTTTAACACAATAAATCACACAGTAATACAATCAACAATCAACTAAGGACTCACATCAAGTAATTAAAAACATAAGCCTAAGCTAAGTTCTCAAGTAACCGAGATAGATATAATTGCTTACATATACATATTAATTGCATGATTGAATATTGAGGTAAAAATATAATTTTTGTATGAATTGATTTGCTTTGATTGTTATTTAATATCATGATAATGGACTAAATTGAATAACATGGAAAGGAAGTATGATTTTATGAAACATGGTTGTAATATTTGAATGGACTGAATCATGTTATATGACATGAATTAATTGTGGATTGATGATGTTTTCAGATATGATTCTGAAATTGAATGTGAATATATATAAATACGAATTGGTTTGAATTGAAATGAAATGTAAATAGCGATTGCTATGTGATTGTACAATGTACAAGGAATGTCAGATAAGTATAAATAATTATAGAGTACAATTGTAAAAATACAGATGGATACATGATTTGAAAATCAAAGATGTGCCTTCTTACAAGGTGTGATATGTATATGTGAGTAATTACAAGGACGATATTAAAATAGGTGAAATTTATGCACGTGTGAACTTATAAAATGTTAGGGTACAATTGGCATACCGATAGGGACATATTCGCGCTTGTACAGTTTATAACGAGATCTAGCATTTATTGCAAATTCTCAGGTTATATGTAACACAAGTTTAGGTCAGACGGGTAACTTGATGAAATGTTAGATTGTGTGAGCAACTTAATTCACCCGTGTATCCCAGTCTGTTTTACTAAGTTTCTATCAAACGAAACATTATAAATGAAATTGGAAAATTGAAAATATAATGAAATAGGTTGATAATAGGATATGGTAATGAATTGAATTGTATGAAATTATTATGAGTTGTGAACTGAAAAATTTATAGGAACTATATATGTGCTTTTATATGACTTGTGTTATATGTGATTCATGTTAAAGATAGTAAATAAAAGAGATCATGAAAATGGTTGGAAACAAGCCCTGGAGGCTGAAATGAGTATGAATAGATCGGTAGACTCCAGATAGGTATCGAATGGTTAGTTAAAAGATAAATGATGTAAGTTAATCGTGGAATTGAATGGCTTAATGTTTATGGCATATATGTGTGATTTACGAGTGGTATTGAGTGTTTTAAAATGGCATAAAGTGTGGCATTTGACAAATAGCATGAATTGGTCTTTTTTTTTTTTGCAAATGTTGAATTATTTGATTTTTCCATTTGCCATATGTATGCTCACATACACACAGAGACATATATATATATGATAATGGAATGAATTGCATAAGTAGGTGGTGAATTTAATAGCAAATGGCTAGGTAAGTATTAGAAAGTATAGTACATAACAATCATATGTATTGGTTGAAAAAACAATATTTTCATTTGAGGTGTTATGAAATGAAAGTATTGGCATCTTAATGTGGAATGGCATGACATGGCAAGTTTAAATCCTAATATGAGCCGAGTTGAATTGCAAAAAGGGTTATTTGTATGCTTCACTCGATAGTGGAAGTTTTTGGAATGAACAAGTATGTGAAATAACTAAAGTTTGAAATTGAATTGATTGTATAGATTTGATTAATGTTTGGATTTTATTGACTTGAATCATGAAAGTACTACTGGGCTTTAATGCTCAGCATACGGTTTGTTTATTCTGTGCGCAAGTACAAGTATATTTCAAGGTTACAAGAAGCAATTCCAGCATCCAGGCAGTGACCCTCGACTTAACAATGTTTGTATAGTTTCTTTCGTTTTGGTATATGATATATACCTAGGTTGTGAGTTAGTTTTGTATAATATATGGCTATGTGGATAGTTTATATTAGAAATGGTTAACTATGATGTCATATGGTGAGTTGAGTAAATGAAATTGGTATATTATTTGAAAAGCTAAGTTTGCCTATGTATATATATAATGCCTAAAGTTTGAATGGTTCAAATGATAGAATGGTCTTGTATGATAAGTTTGTCCTTGAATTGAATGGTTACTTGATGAATTGGTTAGTTATGAACTTTCAATGAAATACTTGAGGTATCAAATATATATATATATATATATATATAGCTTATGTTAAAACATATTGAATGTGTATTTGGCCAGCTTGTCAGGCCATTATGAATTGGTTTCATTTGAACCATTTAGAATCAGGTAGTCACATTGCGACATCGGGCCCTTTAACATTGCAACGAGGCCAAGTCAGTAAGTTACATCGCAATAAGGAACATTCGAAGTCATGACGTCAACACGATATTTTGTAAACTTTACAAATTGGTCCTATTAGATCTCGAGCTAACAAAAAAGCTTTCATAAGCTCATATAAAAAAATGATGAAAATTTATATTGAGATTTAATAATATTGTTAATAACATATATAAAAAGGTAAATTAAATCGTAGTTGCTCCGACAATGGGTCGTGTATGGGGTGTTATAAAATGTCATTAGATTAAATTAATTAAGGATTAATGTTTAATTAAACATGATTAAAATAATTAATTAAGCTTAATTATAATCTAATCTAGCTATATAAGTGAAATTGAGTGGAGAAATGTTATCATCTTCTCCAAACTCTGCCATCCACCATAGCCAAGAAGAAAAGTAAAAAACTTTAAAACTAGCTTGACATTCGACTAATAATTCTATGTAAGTCCCTAGCAATTTTCTTTTGATTTCTATAGATTTTTTAATCATGAGAGCTTTATTTAGCTAGCCCATGTATCAATTTGTTCAATTGGTGAAATTTTGATAAGTTTCCATTGTTGAGAATTTGATGAATTAGGTGTGAAATTGATAGAAATTAAGCATAGATTATAAAAAGGATTAAATTGTAAAGCTTGATTGTTAACTTTGTACATTAGGGACCAAATTGAATAAAATGAAAATCTATTATGAAGTTATGGTAGAAATAGAAAGTATAAGGTCCCTAATGAATAAATGTGAAATCAGATTTTAATTTGAAGCTTTAGATCGAAAGTTATGCTTGTCCCGGGTTTAGGGACTAAATTGAATAAATTATAAAAAATGAATGATTTAGTATTTGATTGTGAATTGAATGGAAATTTATACTGTTATATGTTTTGTGACTTTACGCAGCTAACGTCGATGTTGAGCCATCGAGAGGGAAAGGAAAAGCTAGAGTTGTCGACTAGTGACGCAAGATTCTAGTTTGTACTTTTATGACTTGAGATCAATTTAATTGCTTGCATATACACATTAATTGCATGATTGAATACCGGTCTGAATATACAACAATCATGTAGTACCACTTTGTATTAGTTAAATGTTAGATAATCAATGAATCATTATTTACTTTCATTTTGTTTTGCGTTGAAAAACTGTTGAGGATAATATACAAAGATATTAATGAAACTAATGGATATTTTATTAAACTAATTTATTCAAAAAATACCAATACATATAAACGAAATAACTATACTAAAGAAACTAGATTCCAACAATTCTCTATAATGACATAACAAAAGCAATTAAACAAAAACATGTCTCCAACCATTTGACCAATCATGTTGTCATTTGAAAAAAACAAGTGGATTTGTTTTCTCTTTCGCCTTGTTATTAATTATTTTTTTAAAATTATAATTGTTTCATGTTTATAGGTCAAATGTTTATCCCCAAATTTAGTAAGAAAAGTCACATTCATCTGCTAGAATTTGCGCGATACATTTTAAATACCTTAAAATTACATTTATTTTAGATTGAGTTAATTCGATTGGCGTTAATATTTTTATCAGTGCAGGAGACTGTGAGGTGAGTTCGAGTGCGCTAAAATGTATTATCTTCTTATTTAAGGGTTAGGGAGGGGTTATAAATAGTTCTAGTCATTATATAAAAAAACATATATGCACTAAGTTATTTTTTTTATATTATATAAAAATGATTAAATTTCAATTTTGATTTTTCTAGATTTTAATTTATTACATAATTTGGTCTCTATATTTTTAAAGTCTTATTAATTACTCCAAATAGTTAATATCGTTAACTTTTCGATTAAAATGTTAGGTGGTTATATATGACTAAAAAGTGGATTTTTAAATATGAAAACTAGATGTATTGATCTCTTAAAAATAAAAGTAGAGAGACTAAATTTTAAATGTATTGGGATTTAGAGTCATAGTTTTTTGAATCGGACTGAACTGGTTGGTTAAACCAATTGTATTAGCAACGCTATGTACTGGTCTGGAAAGAGGCATTAGAGCGGTTGACCTTCAAACTGCTACGAACCGGTTGAACTATATTTTTTAAATATATTGAGATTTAGAGTCATGGTTGTTTATACAATACTGAACTAAGTGATTAGACCAGTTGGATTGACAATATTAGGGTACTAGTTGAAAAAGTGACATTAGAACGATTGATCTTCGTACCATAAAAATCGATTCAACTATTTTTAAAATTTTTTTAATAAATTTATATAGATTGATTGGATGGATTTATTAATTTGAAGTTATTTTACAATACTAGTTTATTTATAAAAAGGATGAATTAGAAGTAGTATAAATGAGATTCTTATAATTTATAACAAAATAAATAAAATATGAATTAAAAATTTATACGACATTTCTAAAATTTCAAACGATGTCTACTTTCATATATTAAGAACCAGTGTACTATATAAACAGAAAAGACGGGAATGAGGAGACAGATATAGGGTTCCCTTAAATTCACAATAAACTAAATTTCTTCTTCTTTCTATTAAAACATCACGACTAGATTTCTCTCGTCACCCATTCGCACCAGTAATCACCTCAAAATCCCCCTACATGCCCCTCTTCATCTCCGACGATGAGCTGTCGCGGCTCTCCAATGATGCCGCAGCGGTGGCGGAGAGGGCCGATGCCTTCATAAGGGAGCTATACGGAGAGCTGGAGACGGCGAAGGCCAAGGCCGATGCCGCCGCCATCACTGCCGAGCAAACCTGCTCACTTCTCGAGCAGAAGTTCCTCTCCATCTCTGGGGAGTTGTCGGACCTCCAGTCTCAAAACGCACAGCTTCAATCTTCTCTGGATGAGAGACACGCCGACCTCGCCCAGGCTCAGGCTCAGAAGCATCGACTCCAAATCCAAACCGTAAGAATTTAGTTGCTAGTTACAAGTGCTATATTTTTTTATCAGTTATAAATGGATTTTCCCTCCTTTTACTTCTCTACAAATATATTTAATGAAGCAAATAAACTGTAAATTTTATTAGATTGGAAAAGATGGAGAGATTGAGAGGTTAACGACGGAGGTGTCGGAGCTACATAAGTCGAAGAGGCAGTTGCTTGAGATGATTGAACAGAAAGATTCGGAGATTGCTGATAAGAACGCTACTATTAAGGCCTATCTTGATAAGATTGTAAATTTCTATTTTTATTTGAAACTTTTGCATCTGTATATCAATTAACTTTTGCTAGAAAACTAATGGCTGGCTTTTATGATTTCGATAACAATATCAAAGGTTAACTTGACCGACAACTCTGCCCACAAAGAGGCTCGATTAAGTGAAACCGAGGCTGAGTTGGTTCGAGTACAGGCTACTTGCACACGTCTTTCTCAGGTTTTTCCAAGAAAATTTCCATTAGGCTTTCCTTTTTCAAGTTATATGCATTCAAGGGTGTCCTTTTCCTTTCTCTTTGATTTGAGGGGAAAAGAAAAATAAAATTTGGATGTGAACAGGAAAAGGAGCTTATCGAGAGGCACAATGCTTGGCTTAACGAGGAGTTGACTGCCAAAGTTGACAATCTTACTCAGATTCGTAGAACACATGCTGAACTTGAAGCTGATATGTCTACTAGGCTTGCTGATGTAATTGTTTCTATGAAACATTGTTCGCAAAAAAAATTATGCCCTTCATCTTTCCACTTAGTTGTTCTTTTAATTCTTTTAGGTCGAGAAGCAATACAATGAATGCTCCAGCTCCTTAAATTGGCACAAGGAAAGAACAAAGGAACTAGAAACTAAGCTGACATCTCTACAGGAGGTTTTTTATACTAAATTTTCTGTATTTGCCTTCTAAAATTGTTATTACTGTTATATTCTAGTATCAGCTGACAACAATCCTAAGCCATTGTTTTCTTTTAATTTTTGAAGGAATTGTGCTCATCGAAAGAGGTTGCTACATCCAATGAGGAGAGGTTCTCTGCTGAACTATCAATTGTGAGTGCCACAAGAATTTAAACCGCCTGGAACAAATTATTATTGAAAATGGAGAGACCCTTGAAAATAGCTACAATTCCATCTCTACATTTCTGTTTGCCTTTAGTTACTTGCAATTTTTGGAGATGCAGTGTCTGATGTCTCCATTCTTGGTTATGTTAAAATTGATACCTAAATAGGATTACTTTGTGAATGGACTTGACACACTGTCGAAGAATGTGCCACATTGTTTTTCCCGTGGGTAATTGCATTAGTCCTTTTTCTAAATGGAGTTGACAAACTGTTGAGGATTAGCAATTTTGTTTTTCCAAGGGTATTTAATTAGTTTATTCTCTAATGTGATATTTAATCATGATATGAACAACTTGTCTTTGCTAGTGTGGTTATGAACTTAGATTTTGGTAAGATAGTTATTTACTAGTGCATAAACGTTTCTAGTTTCATTCTGTTTAGAGTGTGACCCCATGGCCAAGGTACCAGTAGCTGCTACTGGATTCCAGTTTTATTGTATGTAATTGGTCTAGAAGGGAAGTTAAAGCTGTTTTGGGTAATCAGCTGTTAGCAATTCATGGGGATGACTCCCATATGAGATAGTGCTTACCTATCCTTTCAACTGCTTAATTATTAGTTCAACCTTTGGTGCAATTCATATGTTTTATGAGGTTTTTAATAAATCAAGTTCTATTTTAAATATATTCAAGTCAATTAAATGACTTCAGCTGGTTAATCTTTCTTTAGGGTTTTATTTCTTTTTGCTCTCTTATTCTTTGATTTTTGTAAAGGACAGGATGATTGCTCACTTTGTATTTTGCTTTATAAATATTATAAGGATATGTCTATAACGTTTTCTCTTTTGTAGTCTCTGTTGGCACTAATTTGCTTATTCTTATGTTACAATGCTCTGTAGGCAAATAAGCTTGTTGAGTTATATAAGGAAAGTTCAGAGGAATGGTCCAAAAAGGCTGGGGAGCTTGAGGGAGCTATAAAAGCTTTAGAAGTAAGATTTTAGTGAATTTAGTATATAAATTTTCATATATAGGATTGTGTTGTTCTTTTTGTTAGTTTATTGTTTATTGTTATTGCAAAACAGATGCACCTTGGTCAAGTTCAAGATGATTACAAAGATAGGCTTGAGAAGGAAGCGTCTGCCAAGAAACAGGTTGAAAAGGTATGGTACTTTTTTGTTGTACTCTCGTGATTTATATATCTATCTTAAGCAACAATCTTTTTCTTGATCCATAAAAATATCTTCTCTTCCCTATTTTCTATGCACATTTATGGCTTTTTGCTCATGAACCGGTATTTAGTCATCAACGTTTTCCTTTTGTCTGAGAGGAAATACTTGGTTTCTTTGGAAATCAAACTTTTTGTCCCACTTGGTTCTAAATTCCTTTTCTGTATTGACACTTATAGGAGATGGCTGATCTGAAAGAGGAACTTAAGAAGTGCAAAGCTGAAATCGAAGCTGGTAGGAAAGCGAATGAGATGAATCTACTTCCACTTGGCAATTTTACATCAGAAACGTATGTTTTTGTTTTATTTTTATTGTTATTATTGTTCAGTGAAAAGAAGGCTTTAAGGAGCATTGATGTATCAATGCATTTGTACTTCATTAAATGAGTGAATACTCCTAGTTACTACTGCATGAGTATGGAAATTGAGGTCATAGATGGTTGGATTTTTTTTGAGAGCAAGGTAGGAATTTACTTCAAGTTATGAATGTTGGGTAAATTGTGGTTTTTGACTGCAATAATGGAGAGAAACATATTTAATATAACAGAATAAATATTAGCTATTTATCGGGGTTTTAAGAATGAACTAAGGAAGACTGCTGCTATGTTTGTTAGCCTAAATGGTAATTTTGTTTGAACCATACAGCCAGTTGCTGGAATTTGCTTGAGATTATGGTTTCTGAGTGCAATTATGGACAAATATAATTAATTGAATCAGAATAAAATATTATTCTTTATCAGGGTTTGTAAATGAACTACTGAAGACTGTTGTGATGTTTGTTAGCCTCAATGGTAATTTGTTTGAACCATACAACCTGATGCTGGAATTCACTTCAATTTATGGTTGCCTTTTTGGATTAAATTATTGATTCTTGTTCTGAATTTATTTGATATCAGTTGTTTACTTGATTCAAATGTACTCTTAAACTTCAGATGGATTAGTTCATATGATGCTAATGACATGGTTGAGGATAATCATGCGCTTGTCCCAAAGATCCCAGTTGGGGTTTCTGGAACGGCACTAGCTGCTTCTCTTCTCCGTGATGGCTGGAGTGTGAGCTTCTTGTATATTTAAATTTTCACTCTTTTATTCTTTTATGTCAATTTTTATTTATTTTGTCTTTCTTTGGGTCTCTAGCTGGCTAAAATGTATGCAAAATATCAAGAGGCTGTTGATGCTCTTCGACATGAGCAATTGGGAAGGAAGGAATCTGAATCAATATTGCAACGGGTATTGTGTACCTTACTTTTTATGGGTTTTTTTTTGAAGATACTCTGCTTTTTTTGCTGTATCCTTTTTTGCGTCGTGATGCTTTGGTATACAATGGTATTCCTTTAAAAGGGTTCTACTATTTTTAGAAGGGTTTTAACTCCTCAACAATCCAATACTTGTGGCTTTAGCCCCACTTGACCTAAAAATCTCCTATACTGATGTATGCTCTAAACTTCCTTTGTAAATAGATTTTCATTGGCATCTTGCTGCATGGTTGAAGTTGATGAACTTGTTTAGAAACAGTATCCACCTTGATTCTTTGATGACAAGAAAGAACAGAAGGCCTGTAGGCAGCTTTTGAGTGCATTGTGGTTTTCAAGTGACATTTTACCCTGCCACCATTGTTAACTTGGTCATGCACTTTGCTAAATGAGTTGTTAAAGAGTCATCATCTCCAATTTCCCATCCTATACTTTTCAATACTCTTAGATGAACTTTTGACTCTCTTAGAGCTGGTAAACATTGTTCCCCTCATTATTTTTAGGGTTAAGTCTCAAAACTATGCATGAACATTGGACCAATGTGCAATGTGATACATGAATTTCGATTTTTGTGCAATTTTATACATGACTAACCCTGATATTGTGTAGAACCATTTTACGTTTATTGTAATGCATTTAGAAATAGTTATATTTATTCAACTTGAAAATAAATGGATGCATTTACCTTTTCTCTGTGTACAATTGAATCAAGGGTCTTTGCTTGTTTCCGGATAATAAATTTAGTCAATGTAAAAAGTTTTACAGGTCAACCCAAATTCGCCTTGTTTCTTGGTAAAATGTTTTACCCTTTACGTAAGGGTAAAACATTTTACAAAAGCTCCTCTCTCGAGCTTTTAGACAGCCTGGTTTGTTTTTTTTTTTGTTAAGTCTTTTCCTTGCCTTTTTACAATTAATTCATCATATTTTCTTTTTGTTTATTGAACAAAAAATAAAAATGACTGAAGATTCTCTCAGTGTTGAGTTTTGATGAGTTGACCTTAAATTAAATTTATAATAACAAACAAAACAAATAACCTTTCTATTAAATTTGCTAATCGAATTTGAAAAAAAGAACTTGCAAAATAAATCAAAATTTTAATTTATAAATTGGATTGAGATTTGCTGTAAATCCAAATTTTAAAGGTAAATTCAATTTTCTTTTAATTATATAATATTTACCTTATTATGTAATTTATATATAAAATCTGGCTTCAAAGTTTTACCCAAGATTAACTTTGTTGTTTTATTGTTGTTCGTATATTGAACAAATTGTGCTTGTGGACAATTTCGATATAGCTGTAGTATGCACTTGGACATTGTTGTTGGATTATATTTCTGTGAACTGTATGATTATAGTAATTTTGTTCAATTTATGCATTTGACTATTTTTCTAGTTATGCTACAAAATCTATACCTACTACTTAAATACTTTTTTATATTATTATAGAAAATATCATATCAAATCAATGTTTATTAGTTTTATTAATTAATAATCGAACTTTGTTCTATAGATCAATTATGAAAAAAAATTCTTGTTAATATTGTATTTGTTTCACTCAAAATAACTTTTGGAAAATGATTTTAGGAAAATTTACCAAACAACAGAAAATATTTTACACAGATTCATCCAAACATTGAAAATATCAGTTTTTCAGAAAATCAATATATCTTTCAGAAATCGTTTTCTGTAAATTTTTTTTCACCAAATAGACAGACCCCAAACTCAAATTTTTATGTGTATAATTGAATTCAAATAAAAATTTATTGAATCAAAATCAAAATCAAAATCAAATTTTCATGTATATGATTGAATCCAAATCAAAGTTTCATGTGTATAATTGTATCAAATTGAAGTTTGTGTATTACATTGCATGTTGAGTCAAATTTCATGTATAAATTTGAGAGCCCTTATTTTTATCATAGTCGAAATAAGTTTTTTGTTACCCTATGATTTCTACACATCAGGCAAGCTCCACTTGTTTTTGTGGTCAAGCATGAGTCATCTTCTATTCTACCATAGTTAAACCACTGAATTTCACTTTCTCTGGCTTGAAAAATACTGGAACCAGAACTTGTTGTACTGCATAATTTGTTGCCTTCTTTCCCTTGTCACCACTCCCTCCGCTTGGCTTGGCAGGTATGGTGGCTCCTTGACCATCCATCCTAACTGTTAGGTCATTCTTACTGTTGATCATCTTAAAGGTTAATGTCTAGTTCACTCCCATTGATCTCTAACTGAAGTGACTTTTTGAGCCGACACTAGTATGAAGGTTGTTTAAGTTCGATGTCTTCTCCTAAGTGACCTGTTATTTTGGTTTTAGTGAATGAAAATTTTGATTCCACTGTTTGATCAGCCAACTTAAGTTACTTCCTAATCTTTTCTTTCCCATATTTTGAAATTCAAACTTTTAGCTTGCTTTATTTTCATTATATTACAGTCACCTTCGATATGAGCTTTACAAACAGTAACTTTCTTGCTTTAGTTTTTTCGCCATTTCTTTCGGCTTCACTTGCATTCAAGTTCGTGGGGTGTGGCGGTTGTTCATCATATCCACCACCGATAGCAAATTTCTTAGTACTGCATCAGGAAAACGACTTTACTTTTCTCCTTATTTAGTTTCATTTTTAAGCCTAGCCATTAGTAAATCTAAAAGGTCATGCAAGGTTCTCTATTGATTGTGATGGTGGTCATGGTGTGGCTATATTGTGATAAATCAATCTTCAATAAGATGCCTCATCTTAGTCAGTTATGTTAGCTAGGCTTGAGTTATCCTCCCTCACAGTTGCTCTTCCACTTTTTTTAAGGATGTGAGATGTTTATTTATTTGTTTGGAAATTTTTTGGAGATGGATAAGCTTTACTTTTGGGTGTTCTCTCTTTCATTTTGCTTCAAATTTCTTTTGAATAGAAATCTAAGAACTTTTTTTGTGGTGTTTTTACAGGTGCTACGCGAAATAGAAGAGAAGGCAGTAGTCATTATGGATGAAAGAGGTACAGTGCTATTCTTGGTTGATGATTAGTACTTGTGAGTATATAGATGAACTTTTCTTTGTCCTTCAAAGGACTTCTTGCTTGTAATGCCTGGTGCTATTTGAAGGTGGCATCTGGTATGTGTTCAAATGACTGAAAGTATTGGCAACATCCTATCTATGATAAAAGTTTTAAAGTCTCTTTTTCATAGAGGAATTGATTTACTTGATCAAAGCTTGGATATTATTGGATGATGTCCATCAGGATCTTGATCTTGACGCTTGACGCTTGATTTTTGTGCAGCTGAGCATGAGAGATTGCTTGAGGCATACACTGTGATCAACCAAAAATTGCAGAATTTCACATCAGACCGTGCAAATCTAGAGAAAGCAATACAGGAATTGAAGGTATGTGAAAATTTTCCCTTCAAAGGAAATACATGCCTTAATTTGTTGCTGCTTTCGTCTTTTTATGGATGGGGTGTGGATTTGTTCAGGTTGATTTGAGGAGGCATGAACGAGACAATTCCTTGGCTCAAAAGGAGATTGCTGATCTTCAAAAGCAGGTAACTGATGCCCTTATTTTGATGCTTAAGCCACAGTTAAATTTGTTTTTAGCATTTGAGTTGGAAATTATATAGATTATAAACTATGAGGATTTATTCTCTCATTTTCATATTCTTTTTCCCTCCCCTTTAAGGGAAAAGTGGCCTTTTTTTATGCTTAGTTGACAACTAATCTTCCTTTTTTTTATTCTCTCCTTTTATTTTCCCGTCTGGTATGGACTTTTGAAGGACCATATCTTGTACTTTCAAATATGGGATTCAACTCTCTTATTCCTTGCCGTTAGGCACATAACAGGTTTTTCCTTTGTTTTTTTTTACTCTCTTTTATCTCCTGACTTTTTTCTCTGCCCTTCCACTACTTCTAGTTTTCCTCTGTTTTCTTTTCTTTCTTGATCTCTTGTTCCCAATCTTTACTTCTAATCTTTTTTTTAATTAAAAAAACTATGCCCCAGTTATTGAAACAATGACCATATATTTTCAGGATGATAATGTACTTGATGTGTTGCAAACTTTTATACATTCTTGATGTGTGTATTCAATCTTGGATGTCTCTGATGTAGACAGAATTCTTTGGGTCTAAAATTGGGTGCTACTTTGTTATCTAATCAAAGCGCGAAGTTGGTTTGGGATTATGTCTATGATGAAAGATGCGATATATTTGGTTATGTGACATGTAGTTGTGTCAAGAAGGGTCTAGGGATGCCAACATCGATCCGCTTAACCTATTCTAACTGGATCACAATGCTGTAGGTGACGGTTCTTCTTAAGGAGTGCCGTGACATACAACTACGTTGTGGATCTCTTGGGCAAGATTTTCCAGGTGGTGATGCAACTGTTGCTGCTGCTGATATGAGTCTGGAGCCTAATGCTGACAAAGTTATATCAGAAGTGAATATTAACTTGAAACTCTAGCTAGAATTTCACTTCTCCTTTTTTAGAATATCTTCCTCTCTTTTCTTACCCTTCAATATAATGATCTTTATCTCACATATGTTCGTTTGTTTAATAGTTGACATTCAAGGATATAAATGGCTTAGTCGAGCAGAATGTCCAACTTAGGAGCCTTGTGCGTGATCTTTCTGATCAGATCGAAAGTAAAGAGATGGAGTTCAAGGTAACTAGAATTTCTTATCATTCGGTAGAGATATCGATTTGTTTAGTGGAAATACACAAGTAGGGAAAAGAGTGATAATATGGAAATTTATAGGGAACATCAGAAACAGACAAAAGAAATCAGAGTGAAGCAAGGAAACAGGTATAGAAAGAGAGGATTTAGGGGAGAAATGAGAAAGAAGGAATTGATATAGAAAAATAACTATACTCAAATGTTTCGAAGTAAAAATATCCATCATCCAGAACCTAACCAAAACCTTGAATATCTTTGTACTTACAAGCCATATTTAGAACCCAAAATTACATGAATACCAAAACCCTGAAAAGCCTAAGTGATTCTCCATCTTTGGTTCACAGACATAAAAAGCACTATTTGACAAGTAGGTGTGGTTGAATATATGGTACTGCAGGAAAAACTGGAGTTGGAGCTGAAAAAACAAACTGATGAAGCAGCATCGAAAGTTGCTGTAGTGTTACAAAGGGCTGAAGAGCAGGGGCGCATGATTGAATCACTGCATACCTCTGTGAGTCTTTTATGGCCTATTATTTTCTGATCCTTTTTTTCTTGAGTTTGCATCCAGTTTTTCCTTAGTTAATCCTTGTTTTCCCATCTTTTTTGTAATGTATAGGTTGCAATGTACAAAAAGTTATATGAGGAGGAACATAAACTTCATCTGTCTTATTCCCCTGCAGCAGAAGCCGCTCCAGGTTTTGTTTCTGTCCATCTTGTAATATTTTCTTTTGTATAGCCAGGCAACCATTTGATCAGGAGCTCGCATTTTAGGGGTGTGTTTGGAAAGCCACTTAGTAATTGAATTTGGGTGTTGCTGTAATTAGACATAAGTGGCATGTTTGGGTAACCATTGTAGTTAGTTTTCATCTTTTCTTCACCATAAGTTATAAAAAGACCTTGGTGATGCATTCTCTTGTAGAAGGGGTGTGTGGCAATTTATAGACTTGGATTTTGAACTTGTTTGTGGTAACTTCTGTAGGTTTAACTCATTGTGGTAGTTAACATGGCAATCTGCTGTAAAATTTTCATCTTCTGCCATTTTAGGGATATATTATAGGACTATCTGTACAAGGTACATTTACATTTATTTAAATCTAGAATATAACCTCCAAAAATGCCAGGTCATCAGTGGTTTTATTTATTTTTCTATTCCATAGATTAAACATGTAACTATCCTAAATTGATTGCTAGGCTTGTAGCAGGGGGGAAATAATAAAATTGAAGGATGCACGTGCTTTTCTGTGGGCAAACTTGATTGCTTATATTATAACCTAATGTGTCAGATTACTTGCATTTTTAGTAGCCTGACTTGTCTATTATCTAGCATTTGCGGTTTCTTAGTTTTTATCATATTTTGTATATTTATATACATATTAGAATTTCTTTTTCTCTTGGTTTCCTTCTTTTTGAAATTTCTGTTTGTATGATGATCTTAAGCTTTGCTCGGTATGGAGGATGGAAAAGAGGGCAGATAGAAAATTTGTTAATCAAACGGTCAAGATTCATAATGACTTTCTAACTTTGTAGCTTAACTTGACAAATTTTCTATCCTCACTCTTTTCCATCTTTCGTACCAAGCAAATCCCTAATGATATAATTTTCAGTTATTGTTTTATTTCTGTTTTGCGTTCTTTTTGATTTGCACTACTTTTCTTTAGGCAAATGCTTCCCTTTTTCATTTTTTTTTATAAATTAATATTTATAATTAAATCAATTATTTCAGATACTGGAAGGAGGGATCTCTTGCTTCTTCTTGAAGGTTCCCAGGTATCAATCTTATACCATTGTATTTGTTTTTATATTTTTATAATTTATATCACATGAACATGAAATACATAATACCGTAATGTGAACATTAAAAAATATTTTAAGTTGTCCATGTTTAAAATTTTAATAAAAATATATAGAATTATTAAATATTATATACACTTAGTTTTAAAACAATATGGGTGTGCCTAAAGTAGTTGGATTAGTCATTTATAAACATGGGTGGGTTTGGGAATAGTTTGAGGCCCATATTTCAAGTTGGGCCGGCTGGGCAACCATATATTGTGCTGATGCGATACACAGGTCATGCCTGAATCTGACCTGGCCCTAATCTGGTCTGACCAGAGATCTAACCAGGAAATACAAACTAACAAAAGGAAATTTGGGCTTACAGACAAATCAAAGCTGAGGATTAAGGGGACAGAAATTGTTTTGGGTGGGGGAAATCCGGGGTGATATTTTTGGGAGAGGAAATAGATGAGAAAAAGAATGGGCTGAGAATTCACAAAGAGAGGGGATGGGTGGTTGGGTGGGTGACTAGAAATTTCAGCCTATGAAGACAATGTTTATAAAGTGGATGGAATTTGGTAATTACATGGGTTTGGTGAAATGGGTTTTTGATTGGCTGGTCTTACCATTTATTATTAGGTAACAACTTTTGAGTGTAAGATCATTGGGTGAAATTATTCATAATCCAATACAACTATAAAATTGCCTTGATATTTACAATGACAAAATACTGCTAAAAGTATTTACAATGACAAAATACTGCTAAAAGTAAATTTTATGTACATTTTAAAATAGATTTGATTATTTTTATTTTTGAATAATAAAATTCTAAATACAAACATGGGGATTTTTAATTTTGTCTTTTCCGTTTTTTAATCTGCATATCCTTGTAATTTTGTATCCCAATTTGTAACAAATGTGTCATTACATTTGTTGTGTCATACTGGTGTCTGTGTCCATGCTTCCTTGGGGGGTGAATATGCCTGTTCATTTAGTTTCTGTTATATTTGAGCTGACATTCTGTATCATAATTTATAAAACAGGAAGCTAGTAAGAAAGCACAAGAAAAAACCACTGAACGTTTAAGATGTCTTGAAGAGGATCTAGCTAAGGCCAGGTATGTTCTTGTTATATTTTTCCAGACTAATTTATGGTTTTTGTTCTGAACTTTAAAATAGAATCTTTTGGGGAGTTTATCTATAAACTAGGTCCATATATCATACAGTCAAACTAGTGTTGGTAGGAGTTCCTATTTCGTTTAGGATTAGGATCCTAAGACTATTTGAATTAATATACTCTTCCTATTGAGATATAGTTTACCATATAGCAGAGAATTTCCAGCATTATTGTTTTGTGATTGTCTGATGCAATCAACCTTAGACTTGATTTCTAGATAACCCTAGGTGTATCTAAAATTACCTGCCGTATCTAATTTTTATTTGTCCTTTCCTATTTTCTGTATCTAAATTTTCCTTCTTCCTCACATATCCTGATTGGAATAGCCACAAATCCTGACATCCTGGCCATCATATGTCAATTGGTCCCTTTATTTCTTTGTTATTTGTTGCTCTCTTTAAGCTGGGGATCAGTATGTATGTTCTATAGCCATGTAGTCTATGCATAATTGTTTCACTTGCGTTACGAAACTTGTGTGTACTAGTTCAAAGAAGTAAACAATTCATTTTCTTTTAATTTTTATAGTCTGTTGATATTCATTTCCTTATTGTTATAGACAGTTTTTGTTTGCTACTTTATTAGAGCAGTGAAATGCTTTACTGTACTAAATCAATAGATTTTATGGCCGCTAACCAGCAGCTGAAGCCTCCTTTAGAAGCTATTTAAAATACAAAGAACCTACATAAAATTTATTTAAAAATCCTTGCAGTTACTGAAGATTATTCGTCATAAATGACCAGTTTAAATGCACCAGTTTAAAGCTATTTATCTTGTTTAAGTGTATCAACTAAATGCATTCTTTTGATTCAAGCTTAGTAACTTCTAGTCTATGGCAACTTCTGTACTTTTGCATTATTGTAGTGTTACAAAATTGCTGTGAATTCTTGTAGCAGAGTTCAGTGTTGGATTATTTGGGTCATTGCATAACTTTGATGTGATTGTACTCCGAAAAGTCACCGTTTCTATTTTCTTTTTGTTCTTACTTGTTGAAACATCTTATTAACTTTTGTCTTGTCTTTGATTAACAGGGGCGAGATCATATCTTTACGGTCAGAGCGTGACAAGTTGGCTCTTGAATCTAATTTTGCTAGAGAAAAACTTGAGAGTGTCATGAAAGAAGCTGAGCATGAGGTGATTAGTTTTAGCACACTTTTTATTTCCTCATTTTATGAAGCATGTTATCTACTGTTTGTGATTCTGTTTTATTACATCTTTAGTTTATGGTCATTTACATGTTAGTGTGATGTTCTGTTTCTTTATTGCATTTGGAACATCATAGAGGGATAAAATCAATGGTGTTCTGGCAAGAAATGTGGAGTTCTCGCAGTTGATTATTGACTACCAAAAGAAGCTACGTGAAAGTTCTGAATCTTTAAATGCTGCTGAGGAGTGTTCTCGGAAATTGACAATGGAGGTAACTATTTTGTTGGCAACCTTGTCATTATGACTTGCTGATGTTGCTGTTTATATTTTGTGTTTGGCAAACTTTGTTGTTCTGATGTTGTAAATGTTGCTATTTATACTTTTTGTTCTCAAATAGGTGTCTATATTGAAGCAAGAAAAAGAGATGTTAGCAAATGCTGAAAAGAGAGCATGTGATGAAGTTCGCAGCTTGTCAGAGAGAGTTTATCGTCTGCAGGTTTATAGTGTGATTGATTTGGGATTTGTTTCCTTGTTGCTTTTAAAATGGATTTCACTTCTTTAAAAATTGCTATAAAGCTAAAGCAAATGATGAAAAACAACATAATTGATTAAGAATGAACAAATGACAAGTGAAATACTAATTTTGACATAATTGTTCTATACAGAAGTCAGATAAAAAGTTTTCCCCTTGATTGTTTGCCTTTTCTATTGGAACACAGTTTGCTTTTTGTTTCCAAAAGTGAAAGTCAAGAAACAGAAGAAACAACCCAAACTTTCTTTTCTTTCACATTTGGTTGGTACCAGTAAAAATTCTAATGTTATTATATGCAGGCTAGTTTGGATACTATACAGAGTGCAGAGGAAGTTCGTGAGGTAACAAGGTTTAGTTATTTTGTTACGAGAATACGTCTGCTCCCTCATCTGTACGTATTTGACATGTATGTTGGTTTGATCACCTTATCTAATTGTGTTTTAGGAAACAAGAGCTTTGGAGAGAAGAAAGCAAGAGGAGTATGTTAAAAAAATAGAGGTGATTTATTTTGCATTATTGAATATACCTTGTAGAAGTTAGGTTGCAGATGCATCACCTGATGATTGGTCATATATCTTTAGCTGATTATTGAAAAATCTTGGTACTTTCTCAAGAAATGCTGACATGTTTTTTTTCATGACCAACTTCTTGGCCTGACCAAATTTTGTAGAAAGAATGGGCTGAAGCTAAGCAGCAGGTGCAAGAAGAGAGGGATAATGTTCGTACTCTCATATCTGACCGTGAGCAGACTCTGAAAAATGCTATGAAACAAGTTGAAGAAATGGGAAAAGAACTGGCTAATGCTTTGCATGCTCGTGCTGCTGCTGAGGCGAGGGCTACCACTTCTGAGGTAATATCATTTGTCTAACTCTTAGCTCTGCTTGTTCTTATTCACTCTTGGAGTTATATGTGCTTTACTTTCACAGTCCTTCCCCACCCCCCTCCCCTTTAGTTGAGTTTCTGATCTGATTTTTCTACTAAAATATTTTATCAGGCCAGACTTGCTGATCTGGAGAAAAATCTTAAATCTTCTGATGCTAAGGTAGTGTTGACTATACTCCTCTGTTTACGAAGCACTATTTCCACTTTAGATGCTAATCTCTATCTCATTGAAGTGCATTATATCTTTTATTTTCTTTCTACTGTGTATTTAGAGGTTTCTCCATCGATAGTGTTGTTTTTGGCCTCCAAACACTTCGCTATTACTAATTCCTGAAATTGGCATTCCACCTGTTTATATCCTTATCGCCTGCTAAGCTGGATTTCAATTTTATATTTGAGATCAAACTTGGGTCTTGAAGCGCTTTTGGTTTTTATTCTAAGAGATATGCGGACTGCTATTAAAATCATCATTTTCTGTGCCAATATGTCTTTTAAATAATTGAAAGAAAAGTATTATTTGTTGCTTGTAAGGAATTAAATGGATGTAAACTCAATATCAACATGGGGTTTCTGCAGGGCTTTGAAAAAGTGCGAAAAATGCTTTGCTTTTATGAGTGTAATTAGGAAATTAATTTAGGGAAAGTTGTTATTTATAGCTTGTCGGTGTAACCATTGAGTTGTCTACTTTGGCACTGCATCTGTATGTTGATGGAACTCTTTTTGGAATCATTTTATGAATTAGGAAATATTTAAGAACACCATTTCTTCCATCTCATGTGCAATATAATCTTGATCTCTCATCACTCATTGTTAATTTGATTTGTTAATATACAAGATTTGGATATTGGTATAAATGGTTACTTTTTTATTCTTTCCTTTACTGTTTTTGACTGCTTTTGCTCCATCCTCCTGCTGTCTACTTTTCCTTTCCCTCTACATTTTTATAATTTTTTTTGTTTAGTATTTTACTTCAGGTCTGATTTGGATTTCTTGCTGACTATTTGCTGGTACTCTGATGCAGATTTTGGCACTAGATGGTGGTACACCATCCGCTTTTTCAACAAGCGAGGTTAGCGTTTTTCATTTATTAGTTTGGTTGTCTTTAATGATACTCTCGCTGAAGTGTATGTGTTATGTTCCATTTCCACTGCTTACTGCTTGTTACATTTTGTATGGACACTCTGGCATTTGAATTGTTAGAAGTAACAATTTTTGGTTGTGCAGTAAAAAAAGAAATTGAGAACAAATGGAAAGGATGTAGAGCTATTTTAGGACAACCCTTCAAACTAACATCCAGTGTACCATTTAAAGGACAGAATGGTTATATTAACACTTCCATGAAGGCATCATTTTCCTCAAAAAAAAAAAAAAAAAAAGAAAAAAAAAAGGAAAAAGAGGAAATGATAGTCTGACTCTTGGTTGTCTGGGAAAAAGAACTGAGAACAAACGGAAAGGAAGTACAGCTATTGTAGGGCAACCCTTGAAACTAACATCCTGTGTACCATTTAAAGGACAGAACAGAATGGTTAATGTTATTACTTTCATGAAGGCTTTTTTACTCAAAAAAAAAAAAAAAAAAAGAAGGAAAGGAAAGGAAAGGAAAGAATAGTCTGGCTCTCTTTGTGCATGCTACTTTGGATAGCTCCTAGGAGCCAACACAAATGCATATCCTTTTTCTTGGTAAAGTGAGAGTCAAGTCGTGTTTACAGTTTCTTATCAAGATTGTCTTAAATCAAAACAATATGGAGGACTTTCCATTTTTGACAAATATTCCCGTGCCTACTCATGGCCAATTTAACTTTTAAAATATGTAGAAAATTAGAGATTTTTCTCATATATCATTTTGCTGTTTTAGCTTACAAATATATGGACAGAAAATATCCTAAGGTAGGAAATAATCACAAGAAGATAGTGAAAGCCTAAGAATCAGTAACTAAGATTAGTTTCTATTTACAGATGATCTTCTAGAATTTATCCTAAGGAATTCTAACACTCCCCCTCAAGCTGTAGTGTAGATGTTTATCAAACCCAGCTTGCCAACAAGTTCTTCAAACAAATTCTTGTTCAAGCTTTTTGTTAATACATCAGCAACCTGTTGTCTGGTAGGTAGATAGGTAACACTCACTTCTCCTGAGTGTATT
Organism: Gossypium australe; assembly: GCA_005393395.2. Taxonomy (NCBI): domain Eukaryota; kingdom Viridiplantae; phylum Streptophyta; class Magnoliopsida; order Malvales; family Malvaceae; genus Gossypium; species Gossypium australe. The sequence continues at coordinate 26,482,613 of CM016614.1, read as the reverse complement.
TTCTCTTTTATGAAATGACGATCTATCTCAACATGTTTAGTACGATCGTGATGGATAGGATTGTGAGCTATACTGACAGTAGCTTGGTTGTCACAAAATAGCTGCATAGGCCTATTATCAGGAACTTTTAGTTCCTTCATTAGTCTTTGTACCCAAACTCCCTCGCAAATACCATGCGCTAGTGCTCGATATTCTGCTTCTGCACTGCTGCGTGCTACCACAGACTGCTTTTTACGCCTCCATGTCACTAGGTTCCCCCAAACATAGCTATAATAGCCACTGGTAGAACGTCTGTCGTTGATAGAACCTGCCCAGTCAGCATCCGTATAGACCTCCACATTCCTGTTGTAATTCTTCTTGAAGTATAAGCCTTTTCCAGGAGTTCCTTTTAAGTACCTTAGTATTCGATATGCAGCTTCTAGGTGTTTTTCCCTTGGAGCATGCATATATTGACTTATGACACTCACACTAAAGGCAATGTCTGGACGAGTGTGAGCTAGGTAGATAAGTCTACCTACCAGTCGTTGATATCTCCCCCTGTCAACTTCTCCGTCGTGATCAGTACCCAAGTTGAGATTAAACTCCATAGGAGTTTCAGCTGGTTTGCAACCCATCAAACCAACTTCAGATAGTAAATCGAGGACATATTTCCTTTGGGAGATGGAAATGCCTCTTTTAGACCTCGCTACCTCCATGCCAAGAAAGTACTTAAGATTCCCCAAGTCTTTAAGTTCAAATTCTGTTCCGAGGAATTCTTTCAATCTGTCAATTTCACTAGTATCATCTCCTGTCACGATAATATCGTCCACATAGACAATGAGAATGCAACATTTTCCTTGCTCCGAGTGCTTGTAGAACATTGTGTGGTCAGCCTGTCCTTGTGTATACTGTCTGCTCATCATCGCCTTTGTAAATCGACTGAACCATGCCCTTGGAGATTGTTTTAGTCCGTACAACGACTTTTTCAACTTGCAAACTTGATCCTTACTTTCTTCAAACCTCGGAGGAAAATCCATGTAAACTTCTTCATTCAGCTCCCCATTGAGAAACGCATTTTTGACATCCAACTGAGTCAAGTGCCAATTAAGATTGACAGCGAGAGATAAGAGAACTCTAATGGTGTTAGGTTTGGCAACCGGTGCAAACGTCTCTTCATAGTCAAGCCCATAAGTTTGGGTGAAGCCCTTAGCCACAAGTTGAGCCTTGTATCTATCAATACGGCCATCAGGTTTGAATTTCGTAGTAAAAATCCATTTGCAGCCTACTGTTTTCTTCCCTTTAGGCAGATTCGAAATTTCCCAAGTTCCATTATTCTTGAGGGCATCCATTTCTTCCATTACAGCTTGTCTCCATTCATCTGATTCCAGTGCTTCTATATTTTTTGGAGTTTTTACAGAATCAACATTAGTCACAAATACTTTATAGGTCTTAGATAAGTTACCTTAGGAGACAAATCGAGAGATAGGGTGTTGAGTGCAGCTCCTTGTACCCTTTCTCACTGCGATTGGAAGATAGATGGACGGTGATGGAGGTGAGACTTCAGTATCAGTAGCTTCAGAACAGTCCTCGGGAAAAGATGGAATCGACACTGCTGTATCAGTTTCAGGATGGCGATTTCTTCGGGTGTAAACCTGCACTTTAGGCACCTGTTCTTGCTGTTTTTCCTGAGTAGAAGGCAGCCCCAATTCGGTATTAGGATCAGGTAGGATTGTGCTAACTGTCTGGTTTATAGGGGAAGGAGAAACAGTATCTATATTGAGGGTAGTGATAGGATCTTGAGGGGTTATGATAAGAAGGGTGTTAAGAGTTTCATCTTCATTTAAGGTCTCCCCCTGAAGATGAGAGGCTCCAAAATATGGTTCATTTTCAAAGAAGGTCACATCTCGAGAGACAAACATTCGGCGTAAAAGAGGTGAATAACACTTATAGCCCTTTTGGGTGGAAGAATAACCAATGAATATGCAGGTGTGAGCTCGAGGGTCAAGTTTTGACTGATTTGGTTGATGGTTATGGACAAAGGCTTTGCAACCAAATATTCTGGCTGGAAGGTTAGTAATCCGGAATAGGGGGAAAGGATTTTAGAAGGATATTTAGAGGTGTTTGAAAGTTTAATACCTTTGAGGGCATTCGGTTTATGAGGTAACAAGTAGTAAGAACAGCCTCGCCCCAAAGGTATTTAGGGACATTCATAGTGAACATAATGGCTCGAGCCACAGCCAAGAGGTGTCGATTTTTTCTCTCGGGAATCCCATTTTGTTGAGGAGTGTCAGGGCAAGAACTTTGGTGTATAAAGCCATGGTCAGAAAGGTAAGTACTTAGGACAGAGTTAAAGTATTCTCTTCCATTATCAGTGTGGAGGGTATGTATGGTGGAGTTGAACTGGGTTCGAACCATAGAGTGAAACTTTTTAAAAACATTGGGTGTTTTAGATTTTTCTTTTAATAGATAGACCCAACATACTCTAGTATGATCGTCAATAAATGTTATAAACCACTTAGCACCAGTAATGTTTTTCACTCGACTAGCTCCCCACAAGTCACTGTGAATTAATGAAAAAGGTTGAGATTGGGTATATGATTTTAAAGGATATGGCACACGGGTATGTTTGGATAACTCACAAATTTCACATTTCAAAGAATTTATTCTTTTATTTCTAAATAACAGCGGAAGATGTCTTTTTAGATACAAGAGATTTGGATGTCCTAACCTACGGTGCCATAGCATAATAGTGTCTTCTTTTGAAGTAAATAGGGCCAATCTCCCTTGTGTGCTGTTTTTATTCCAAACGTATAATCCATTATCAACTTTAGCAGTGCCAATCATCTTTCCCGATTTCTATTCCTGTATTACACAACCAAGTTTAGAAAATTCAGCAAGCATGTTTCCATCTTAAGTAAATAACAAGACAAGTTTGGGACATGTAGAACATTATCAAGGGAAAAGTTTTCTGCTATTTTTACTTTCCTTACTCCAACCACAGGTGAGTATGAACCATCAGCTATACGGATTCTGGAATTGTTATGACAAGTGGTGTAGGTTTGAAACAAAGTGATGTTACCTGTCATGTGATCCGAGGCTCCCGAATCTAGTATCCAAGAGGATTGGTTATTAGATTCAAGAGCAATATTAAGAGCAGTACCTTAAGTGGCTAGAGTCCCATGTCCAGTTGAGGTACTAAGTATCTTATGCAGATTTTCAAGCTGAGTTTTGGTTAGGCGGACATCAAGCACTTCATCTGCAGCATTTGAGGATAACATGGCAGTTTTCTTTTCTCTCTGTTTTTTATCCGGATAACCATGAAGCTTAAAACACTTTTCCTTAATGTGACCAATACGGTTGCAGTGGCTACATACTGGTCTGTTTGATGCAGAATCACTCCCAGCACGTGATTTTTGTGTTGATGGACCTTTGGAGACGAGAGCAGAAGCTTCAGTAGGCTGGTTCTCAGAAGTGATCGTTGGTTTAAGTTCTCCCATCATGACAAGACGACGTTTTTCTTCCCGTCTTACTTCAGCAAAAGCTTCACCAATGGTTGGAAGGGGTGATCTACCCAGAATTCTGCCCCGAACTTCATCTAATTCATTCCTTAGTCTAGCTAGAAACTCATAGAGTCGTTCCTTGTTTAGGTGAGTCATGAACTTAGAGTGTTCTAAGCCTTCACCCCAATCACCTCGTAGTACATGTCTAACTCCTGCCACAATATTTTCAGATTATTGTAGTAGTGAGTTACCTCTAGTGTCCCTTGTCTAATGTCCTTCAACTTGAGTTTTATCTCAAACACTTGAGAAGCGTTTCCAAGATCAAAATAATTCTCTCTAACTGCATCCCACATGTCTTTTGCAGTTTTGAAGAGAAGGTAGGTTCGGCTTATGTGGCCTTCCATAGAGTTAATCAACCATGCCATAACAATGGAGTTGTTGAGCTCCCAAGTAGCATAAGTCGGGTCAGCTACATTCGGACGTGGGAGGTCTCCATTGATATACCCTAACTTGCCACGACCACGAATCACCATGAGGACAGATTGAGACCATTGCAAGAAGTTTTTTCCATCTAGTCGATGACTAGTGATTATCAGTGAAGAATTGAGGTCACTTTGATCGATCCCTCGATTGACAGTCTGAAATATTTGTGAGATCTCAGTTTCGGACATAGTGTCATTGAGGTCATCCATGGAAAAAAACCGGAGGAAATTTTAGGAAGGGATTTTTCGAGAAGAAAGAAAGATCGAAAGATTCCTAAGGCTCCGATACCATGTAGAAAATTAGAGATTTTTCTCATATATCATTCTGCTGTTTTAGCTTACAAATATATAGACAGAAAATATCCTAAGGTAGGAAATAATCACAAGAAGATAGTGAAAGCCTAAGAATCAGTAACTAGGATTAGTTTCTATTTACAGATGATCTTCTAGAATCTATCCTTAATTTAAGGAATTCTAACAAAATATTTGTTAGAAGTAGCATAGTCATTTTGGGTTTAAAATCTGGCTCATTTAGTTTGAGCTTCCGTATTATAGAGACGAAGTTCTTTATATGGAACTGCATACTTACGGTTTTGCTATGGTTATCCTGTGTTGTAAGACCAAGTATGTTAAATAAAACTTGAGATGGAAAACACTGAAGGCGAGTCATATCTGATGCAGCCTGAAACTTGAAGAACTAATACCAAGCAACGCCAATTGAAAGTTGGGGTGAATTAATTCATGGAATTTAGACTTCATTGACAAAATCTGGAATGTTGCATCTTGTTTATTTGCTTGACTTAGTCAATTATTGTTTCACAGTTCTATAAAATATATTTTTTGGTTGCTGAGAAACATCTTAAATTATCTCTCTAAATTCACTAAATTTATTCATGGAATCTAGACTTCATTGATAAATCTGGAACAGTGCATCATGTTTATTTGCTTGACTATGTCAGTTACTGTTTCATGGTAAATATTTTTTATTGGTTGCTAAGAAGAAACAACTTAAATTGCCTCTCTGGGTTCTCTGTTGAAATTCCTTTTCTTTTCATATGAAAGTCTTTTCTGATTTGTATTTCTGTATGTTTTCCTGAATTTTCTACTGATTAATTGAATATTGTGTTGATTTTGGTTCTATAATTTGTTTCCCTGGTTTGGCTAAACGTCTGCAGGAGACAGAACTGCCAATGACAAAGGAAGAGATAGAGAAACTAAAGGAGGAAGCAAAAGTTAACAGGGATCACATGCTACAGGTTCTCTAAGTTTGAGTAAATTAGATTTTAATTTGTGGTAGAAATTATGTCATAATATGCCATGTTGCTTTGCAGTATAAGAACATAGCACAGGCAAATGAAGATGCATTGAAGCAAATGGAACTGGCACATGAAAATTTCAAGATTGAGGTATTTGCTGTATTTTAACTTTTGGCTGCTGAACTTTTTGTGGTTGGTTGGCTGATCTGCTATATATGTTAAATCTTTCTTTTCAATTAATTTGGCAGGCGGAAAAGTTGAAGAAATCATTAGAAGCAGAGCTTGTTTCACTTAGAGAGAGGGTTTCTGAACTTGAGAATGAATCTTCTTTGAAATCAGAGGAAGTAGCCTCTGCAACTGCAGGAAAGGAAGAGGCGCTCTCGTCTGTATTAGCAGAAATTACAAGTTTAAAAGAGGAAACTGCAGTCAAAAGGTTGAATTTTTCTGCTGTATGTTACATGGGGACTTATTTTAATCATCTGTGAATTGATTTCTGACATTCTGTGCTTTGCATATAGTTCTCAAATTATGGCATTGGAGATTCAAATTTCTTCCATGAAAGAAAACCTGGAGAAAGAACATGAGAAGTGGCGTGCAGCTCAAGCCAATTATGAAAGACAGGTTTGCACACTGCACACAAAGTTGGCTAGATAATCAATATCTACTTTGTTAATCAATGAATATGTAAGTATTGAGCCGTGCCCAGTTTTCCCTTGCTCAAGCTTTGCCACATCTAATTATTAATGAGCCAAGTAATAAATGGCCTCATATTGAAGTTTAATATTTGTTCTCTTGGTTTAGTTGGCTAAGTTAGAGGTGGTAGCATGGATGGGCCAGGCCGTCTTAGTACCAAAGCTTGTTCTTGGTCAGTTTTGTCAGTCCAATAATATGAATGTGATTGGCAAGGCCCAGATGTTTATAGACCTTAAGCCCAATATTGCTGATGGCACTCTATATTGTGGGATGTGCCAAGCCTGGCCTTGTACTTAGGGCTGAATATTATTTTTAAAAAAAATATTATTTTCTCTAGTGCATCTACTTTTTAGTTTCATAATTATTAAAAAAGAGTTAAATTTTTTAAAGAAAAAAAAGTAGTCACATGTTACGTGTCTCAGCCTAAAATTCCCACATTCATAGGAAGAGGAAGTTTTGAATTTTGAAAAGTGAAGTTTACTGACATAGAAGATATGAAAAAAAGAATTATGAGTATATCATATGAAAAGAGGGAAAGGAAAAACAAATGGAGCTATTTCTCATTAGTCAACCAAAAAAATATTGAAGATGTGATGGGTGTTGATCTAATAAAAAGAAGATGTAAGGGTTGGGTTGTGCTGGACTGTGCCACGTGCTAGCCTGTGCTCGTCATGGGCTTTGCTGTTCCAGCTATGAGCCAAACGTTTTTGACTCAGCCTGGCACTATAATAAGTACCATCCTGAGCATGATCTGCTACTATATAGCAATACGATCTGTGTTGTGTCGGCTGTACTGCCATTTTGCCAGTTTTAGGCTAACTTAATTGAGCTCCAAGCTGAACACCAGCTATTATCGAGCTTCACTCCAAGCCATAAAGATTGGCTTAGGCTCCACTTGGCTAAAATGATAACTTCAAGATAAAAAATCCACTAAGACCTATAAAAATGGCCATCTTGAAGTTCAATGGCATGGTCCTAATCTTGCCGATATCTATAACTGATAGCACTGGGAGATAGCCCAAAAAGTATTTATGAGAACTATTTCTCCTCGTCTCGTAATAATTTTGGTTTTTAGTAGTAAACTAAAACAGCAAATTTTTCTTCCCCAACTCTTTAACATGTTTATGTTTTCCACTTTTAGGCACATTAAACCTATCAACAGTAATAATATTTTAAACATCATCAAAGTTTTGACATATCTTAAGTGTATTTCTAAATGATGTAATATTAACTAGCGAGCAAGTCTTGTTAAAAGATATTTATAGTAGTCAACATAAAGAGAGTGAGAACAAACTATAATTTAGTTCATTAGACTTGTTCACAAATATTAAATGAGCTTGCTCATGAAAAAGAAAGAGCTGAATGCACCTATGTTATACAGCTTGTTTATTAAATGAAATTTGAAATCTTGTTTGAAGTCATTTGTTTGACCTACTAAACCACTGTAAACAGAACTTGAGCTGAGCTTGCTCTTGAATAGTTCACCAAATGCTTAATTCATTTACAGCTATAATTGTTTTGGTGGTGCTAGGGCATTGTTCTTAATTAAATATGAAGTATCGTTTCCTTTAATATTGATCTGATATGGTTTATGTAGCATGGTCAAGGTGCTTTTATGTTCATCTTAAGAAGCAGAGTACCATTTATTTTTGGAAATATGAATCAGAGTATCTATTATACTTGACACTTTACAGTTTCTCAACTGTAAGTTTATTGTTCAAACATCAGGCTGTGGAGTGGAGTAGTGGAGTCAACTTTTAAGCTCTATGTTTTTGAGTGTGTTATATACAAATAAATGTTCTTTTATGTGCATTTATTTGCACCTTGCGTTTGTTGCATGAGTACATTTTTGGCAAATTACCTCTGGATTAATACAGGGGTTTCTAGTCTGTTGATGGTGCTTTTCAACTTTGACCACACTGGTATATGTGAATATGTTCTTATGTATTTGCATATTCATGATACCCTATTAAACTCGTATTGCCTTGGGTTGTCATCTTCCATCTATTACTATCCCTGAATTTGAAATTTCTTGGTTATGATCTCAAGACACCCAATTAAATAATGTAAAATGCTTGTGTGTTGGGTATTCATTTGAAGGGAATCGAATCATATGCTTGTAAAGAAAGATCTTTGTTTCAAGTTTGTTTATACAAGGGCTTTTTGAGTTTTTACAGCTTTTATGCATTCTATTTAATGAAAACTGTTCGGGGCTGCGTAATAGCCTTGATTGCTTTAGTGACATCCTCTTTGAACAGGTTATTCTACAATCAGAGACAATTCAGGAGTTGACTAAAACTTCACAAGAGTTGGCTTTACTGCAAGAGGAAGCATCTGAGTTGCGTAAACTGGCCGATGCACATAAAAGTGAAAATGTATGTTATTTTTACACTTTCTATTGTATTTTTGTTTGTTTGTTTTGTATGTTGAATTTTTTGCCTGCTTTTTTGGGCTAGAAATGAGTGCCCCATTGTTGAGCTTGGTTGTGTTGAGGCTAATGTTATCTTACTAGTATGGAGTTTGAACTTGTTTGGGCTTTAGTGATTTTAATGTTTAGTTCAAGCTCAGCTCAAACAGGAAAACCACGAATCAGATGCAAATTATATCAAGAAATGTCTATCTCTTCCTTTACATCCTAAACCCGTCTTCACCAAGAATGCCACTTTTAAATTGAGACCAACATTGATTTAATCCAATTGATTGCAGAGACTCAAATAATCTCAATAACAATTTTGAAGTTAAGTGAAATGTCTTTAAGATGTGAAATTACAGAGGATCATAGGTATGAAGAATATTTTTGAGGAACTATGTGGGGTTCAAACTGAGTAGAATGAAGAGAAAGAGAAGTCTAGTTGGGAGAGAAATAAAGGGCTCTTATTACTGATTGTTGTAAAAAATTGGTAAGATTAGATGGTTCTGGAAGTCATGAACAATGGAAAAGAGTATCCTTAAAATAAAAGGAAAATAATATTAAACAATGGGTGCAAGCTTCTTTAATCAAGACTTGGTACAAGTGATGTCCAATCCGGAGCTTATGTCAGCGGGGCCTGTCAGTGTAAAAACACCTTTTTTTGTATTTTATTTTTCAGGAGCTTTAACATTTTGTTTATATTTATTTGTTGATAATTCTAGATTATCATAGTTGCTCCTACTCATATAAATAAATTCAATTAATTGTTTTGGATATTCAGAGATTCATAGGAGACTTGGGAAATCCAGAAATACTATCCCAAAACCCAAAATACTAATAAAACTTAAAATGTTAGGTGTTTATTATTTACTAACCATATTTAGACCAGCCTACTATATTCGAAACCTATTTTCGGAATAGTTTATGTTTGGTAATTCTAGTGGCCTGATTTGAGTGATGAGATGGCATGTTATTGTGATGGAAAGCACTTGTGGTTCAATGTTCTGAGGCAGCTCAGTGGTCGGATATGAGATGATAGGGGGTGGTGAAGTGCTGTAATACTAGGGCAAGAAAGAAACAGTTAAAGAGGTGAAACTGTTGAGCTGCAAGGACCCCAGAGTTTAGGGGAATTTAATTCAAGCTTGTGTTGAAATGTGGCTAATGAAACCCAATTACCTGCAATGGCTGATACCAAAAACATTTACCGGAGCTTTAATGGGTTATTATATAAGTAGGGGCAACTATGATAATCTGGAACAGGAGCTTTAACATTTACCGGCCGGTTCATTAGTAACCCATTAAATAAGGCCGAAACATTACATAAATCCAGAAATACTATCCAAAACCCATTAGCAAATAAACAATTCCCTTTCTTTTCTATTGAACCTTCTCTTTTCCCATGCTTCCTGTCTTTCAGTTTCTGTCGCTCTCTATCTTTCTCCATTGAACCCTAAGCCTCTCATTCTCTTTTGTTCTTAGTTCTGTCTTTCTTATTAGCTTTTCTTCTCTTTCAGTAGCCCCTTTCTCCCATTATTTTTACCAGTCAACTTCGAGCTAAGAATTGCATTAGTTACCCATTTTCTCCAACCTCTTCAGTCTAAAAAATATGAATGAGACCTCTGTTTTCTCTGTTAATGGTTTTGGCCAATTTTTCTCCATGTTTTCCTAGATTAAACACTTTCTGGTTCCAGTTTATTATCGGCTCTTGCTGGTTCACTCATTTTCTGGTTTTAACATTATAGTTGATTTGGTACATCCACTATTCCTGGTTAAACTGGACGGTCCGGTCCTGTTTTTACAACACTAGGTGACATCCAACAAATTATTTATTTATTAAATAATTGTAAAAAGCTTCAAATTCATACAAAATAAAAGGTCAGGTCTTTGCATTCTTACTTTTTGAGATTTTTATGAAACCTAAGTTTAATTAAGTGGTTAAAGAGCAACAATGATTTGAGTGTAATATTGCATAAAAATAAAAAATTATGCTTCCTTGTTAGTCAGGGAAATCAAATTTAAATTTATAAATTCTTCATGGTTGTGTATATTATTCATCTACAACATTTTTTCTTTTCTAAAATTTTGTTTCAAGAGCAAAAGGAAAATGGTTGATAACCAAGTAGAACTTATATAATAGATCCCTGCTTAACATTGAAGTTGTTTGCATGCTGTTAAATATGATTCATGTTTTTATGATTGTCTATAGCCTTTTAAATTGGGGGATTTGAAATTACTCTGCTTCAGTAGACATTTTCATGTTATGTCATACCGTTCACTGCAATTCGTCAAGTGGTTTATTATATGAGTTACTCTTTCTGTTCTATTTATTTATTTATTTATTTTATGTTGGAATTTGTATATTGCTAAATGCATTGATATGACCTGGTTACCTGAATATGTTCTTTCCAGGCTGAACTTAAGGCTAGGTGGGAGATGGAGAAATCAGTTCTCGAGGAATCAAGGAAAGAAGCTGAGAAAAAATATGATGAACTTAATGAACAGGTCAGTGTTGGTGTGAGTTCCGCTTGTTTATTTCTTTTTGTTCTTGCTCCTTAGTCCTCTCCTCTCCTCTCTGCATTCATTCTCACTGGTGCAGTAATATCGGTTCTCCGCTTGTAGATGGAGTTTCAGGTTGTATAATTCAAACTCATGAAACATGTACTTTTCCTCATTATTCCCAACATTATATGCAAGAGTATGATGTGTTCAAGGAACATTAACATTGAGCAACTAGCTTATTTGATGAGAATAGGAAAGAAGGCAATTTTACTTTCAAACCAACATATTTCCCTTTCAGAAACTTGATAGCTTCGATGCTAATTTAAATAATAGGGTAGATACAGTCACAGCAATTGCATATTAGTCTACTCAGGTGTTAATTCGTACTATAATCAGCATTTCCAATGCTGTGGTGTCCTGGCTAGCATTATCTGTTGGATAGTTGAATTGATGGGTTGCAGTGTTTGGCACTTAGAATTTATTTCCCTTAAGTATAGGCCGTTCTAGTGAAGATTTGAACCATTGGATGTACATTTTGATTTACAACTTGTTTCTTAGACAAGACAGCTGTGAGCGAACTTTGAAAGGGTTGAAGCATGTCTTCCTTCTACTATTATTTGCTCAGATTGAAATAATGTATTTGATGCTATCTTTTTCTTGTTTGTTTTTCTACTCTAGAAGAATATATTTTGTAGTTTTATTTTAATGCAAGAGTAGAAAAATGCAGTTTTCTATGATTATTAATATGATCTTTTGTCATATGTTCTTCAGAACAAGATATTGCACAGCCGGATTGAAGCTATGCATATTCAGTATGCTGAGAAAGATCGTGGTTCTGCACTTGCTGAAAGTTCTGTTCCAGATTCACATGGTGATTCTGGTTTGCAGAATGTCATCAATTACCTCCGACGGACAAAACAAATAGTATGTTCCATTTGTTTTTTTTTTTTTTGGGTAGATTATTTCTCCTTTTGTCTTTCTCATGCTGCCTGTACTTTCTGATGTTTTGTGATTTTCTATAGGCGGAAACAGAGATATCTTTATTGAAGCAGGAGAAGCTACGGTTGCAATCACAAGTTAGTAATTCCTTTACGTAATATTAACTGAATTGCATATTTGATGTTCTGAGTCATATTTGTCGTAGTTAAGTTTGGTTTCCTATCTACCTATTGTGGTTTTTCCTTATTAAAAAATGATGAACTTTTCAGGTTATTTTCCGAACTTTTTATAAGATACCCCTCACTCTGATGACATAATTTTATTTTTCTTACTTGAAAACTGTATTTGAATTGCCTATGATCACAACTACAATGTAGATGGATTCTATATATATTAAAGAGGCTAGAGGTACTTTAATGGAAGTGGTTGGTTCAAATTTTTTGTTTACTCAAAAGAGCTTTGTGAAATCAAAGAATATGTAGAAAATATGGTTTTGAGATTAACATGTCATCAAATGTGGTGTGTCCTCTTTTCCTTGTTTAACTTTTGTGGTAAAAGTTTGTATATATTATAGTGTTGGCTTCAAAATGGAACAGCAGTTCTCCTGTTTCATGGAATTGTTTAATGTCATAAGTTTCCTTGCATTTATTTTGTAGCTTGAGAATGCTCTTAAGGCAGAAGAAAATGCCAAAGCCACACTTAATGCTGAGCGTGCCAATTCAAGAGCAGTGTTGATGACAGAGGATGAGATCAAGTCTTTACAGCACCAGGTTAGTCTTTACTTCCTGCCAAAATTATGTTAGTTCATTCGGCTTTTTTTTTTTTCCCTATGTTTTTGCCCCCTTATATAGTTTTCTTTTCCTCCAAAATATGTTGACACCTTGTCAATTTCAGTACCCTTTCAGAGACCTAGCATTTATTAGTTTATCCCTGTTTCTTTTAATGTTGCCCTTGTTAATATTTTTGCTCCAAAAACCTGATAGTTAGATCATGTAATTCCTTTTTTTGTGTTTTTGCAGATCAGGGAAATGAATTTACTCCGTGAAAGCAACATGCAGCTTAGAGAGGAGAACAAGCACAATTTTGAGGAATGCCAGGTAGAATCCTGGCACTCTTGGCCTAAGATCATTTTGGAAAAAAAATATCAATATAGTTACTTTTCACAATAAGCAGTATTTATTTAAATTTATTTATTAAATTTGTCTTTTTACAAGCTTACCTGTTTTGCTTATAGAAATTACGCGAGGTAGCTCATAAACATAAGATTGAATCTGAAGCTCTAGAGAGCCAGCTGATGGAGAGGCAATTTGAGGTTGAAGCTTCTAAAAAGGAAATTGAAAAGCATCTGACAGAGAGGGAGATCTTGGAAAAGAGGGTCTCTGAGGTATGAACACAGGTTAAAGAGTACACTACTGTTTTTTGTCTTTATTGCGACATTTTAACATATATTTCTTCTGTTGTAGTTACTTGAGAGATGTAGAAACATTGATGTGGAAGACTATAACCGTCTGAAAAATGATGTTCTACAGAAGGAGGTAGGATGTACTTTTATGAACATGTCACCTTGTTATAAGTATTTGAAATGCAATTTGTGAATGGGAACTTCTAGAATCACGTTGATACTGCAACCTGCAATAGATATAGTTGTGGGGGAATGCAAGACAGAATCAGACTTAATGCGGCGAAAATTAGGACTTTGGGAAGATGTTTTCTTTTGCTTACCTATGGTGCTGGTTTGTTAAGAGAGAGCCTAAAATCTCGAGTTAAAGCATCGTAACGCCAGAATAATTTTTTGAGCAACTACTATTGAATTCAAACCTTAAAGACTGCTTGGTGGTTTTAGGGTTTAGGGAATGACAGAAAAAATGTAGGCATAACCTCCTAATGCTACTGGAATTTGAAAGTGGAGGGATATCCTCCTAACTAACAGACATGGAAAGTGGAGATGATAACAGAAGATGAATTCATCAATACTTTTGACTTATTAAATTTAAATTTCTGGTGTTAAATGTTGGTAAACTAAAGGGGTACTAACACATTCTTTTAATTCCTAGTTAAACATTCGAGTTATTCCTTTTTTCATCTTTGGCTTATTTCTATTAATAACTATTCTTTTTTTATCCCCGAGTCTTTTGTGTGGTGAAGGTTTTGCTATATTCTATTTGTTTTTAGATAGATTGCCCATTTTCTTAAGGACAAATTGAACAACATGATTGGACCTGCTTGTTAAAAAATGTTACACAACATTTTTTTCTGGAAACTGAACTTTTGTGAGTTCAGTATTTTACCATTTAAACATCTTTGGAGGCCTTCATGTGTCAGCGATGGAAGTCTTACAATGACTAGTACTTTATTGTTACATTTTATTGTAAGCTTTGGTTTTTCATTTTTAACCAAAAACAGACTTTTCATTTAATTTGTGTTTAGACTCTAGAAATTTAGAGTGTTTTTCAAGGCGTGCATCTTGCACCATGTGCCTGACAACAAAAGCACGTCAATCCCTTTCAGGCAAGGCACATTGATTAAACAAATTCCTGGTTTGCCTAGGCATGGGTTTTGTATGTATTTTTCTTTATATTTCAGTAGAACATATTACATCTATATATATACAAACTATGACTCTAATCTAGGAAACTCTTAGAATAGTAAAGATACTAATAAAGATATAAATATTTACAGAATCCCTTAACTCAAGGGATGACAACATTTAATATATTTCTATAATTACTACAATCCCCCTCAAGCTGGAGAATATACATTGTATAATCCCAGCTTGAATAGGAATTTATTGAAAACAGGCTTTGGCAAAGCCTTAGTGAGAATGTCTGCAATTTGTCCTTCTGAAGGAATGCAGGAAAGAGTGGCTGTCCTTTTGTTGACTTGGTCAGCAATAAAATGCCTGCCAATCTCCACATGCTTTGTTCGGTCATGTTGGACTGGATTCTTGGCGATCTGAATAGCAGATTGATTATCACACAAGACTTCAAAGTGACCCTCTTGATTAGTGCCAAGTTCTTTTAGTAATTTAAGTAGCCAAATTCCTTCGCATATTCCCAAAACTAGTGCTCTAAATTCAGCTTCAGCACTACTTCTTGAAAGAATAGATTGTTTTTTACTTCTCCAAGTTGTAAGGTTACCCCAAACAAAAATGCAGTAGCCACTAGTGAATCTTCTTTCAGTGAGGTCTCCCGCCCAACTAGATTCTGTAAAAATCTTAACAGTTCTATCTTGTCTTTTCTTGAACATTAAGCCGTGTCCTGAAGTTTTCTTCAAGTATTTGAGAATTCTATTTGCTGCTGCCATATGCTCTTGATTAGGATTAGTCATGTGTTGACTTATCACATTTACAGGAAAGGCTATATCTGGCCTCGTCAAGGATAAGTAAATAAGTTTCCCAACTAATCTCTGAAATTTCTCTTTGTCTACTAAAGACCCATCTTCTTTGTTGAATCTCAAATTTGCCTCCATTGGTGTATCAGCTGGCTTACAACCAAGAAAACCAGTTTCTTTGAGTAAATCAAGTACATACTTTCTTTGATTGATCACAAGTCCTTTTGATCTTGCCACCTCCATTCTTAGAAAATATCTTAGCTTTCCCAAGCCCTTGGTTTCGAATTCCCCGTTTAACAGCTCCTTCAAACTACCAATTTCTTCCTCATCATCTCCAAGTATTTGAGAATTCTATTTGCTGCTGCCATATGCTCTTGATTAGGATTAGTCATGTGTTAACTTATCACATTTACAGGAAAGGCTATATCTGGCCTCGTCAAGGATAAGTAAATAAGTTTCCCAACTAATCTTTGAAATTTCTCTTTGTTTACTAAAGACCCATCTTCTTTGCTGAATCTCAAATTTGCCTCCATTGGTGTATCAGCTGGCTTACAACCAAGAAAACCAGTTTCTTTGAGTAAATCAAGTACATACTTTCTTTGATTGATCACAAGTCCTTTTGATCTTGCCACCTCCATTCTTAGAAAGTATCTTAACTTTCCCAAACCCTTGGTTTCGAATTCCCTGTTTAACAGCTCCTTCAAACTGCTAATTTCTTCCTCATCATCTCCAGTAAGAATTATGCCATCAACATACACAATTAGGATAGCTTTCTTATTTGTAGAAGTTACCTTGATGAAAAGTGTATGATCGGCAAGGGACTGCTTGTAGCCGTTTTTAAGGATGACTTCAGTGAACCTCTCGAACCAAGCTCTGGGTGATTGTTTTAACCCGTATAGGGACTTGTTGAGCTTGCAAACCTTGTTGCTACCTTCAACAGACTTTAAGCCAGGTGGTAGTTTCATATAAACTTCTTCCTCTAGCATGCCATTAAGAAATGCATTTTTTACATCAAGTTGGTGTAATTTCCAATCGCAATTTACAGCCAAGCTTAGGAGTACTCGAACAGTGTTAAGCTTTGCCACAGGTGCAAAAGTTTCTGTGAAATCTATCCCATATGTTTGCGTGAAGCCTCTAGCCACTAGTCTAGCTTTGTATCGTTGTATGCTTCCATTGGAGTTATACTTTATAGCAAATATCCATTTACAGCCAACAGCCTTTTTTCCTTGAGGAAGGTCTGTAACTGTCCAAGTAGCATTTTTCTCTAGTGCACAAATTTCCTCTTCAACAGCCTTTCTCCATTTAGGATCCTTTAGAGCTTCAGCTATGCTTGTGGGAATCTGTTCTTTATCCAAGGTTGCTGTAAATGCTTGAAAAGAAGGCATCAATGAATTATAGCCAGCAAATTTTTCAATAGGATGCTTGTTGCATTCTCTAACCCCTTTTCTAATGACAATAGGGAAGTCATCTAGGGTAGCAGACTTACTGAATTCTTCTTCCATTTCGGCAGTTGGACCCGAATCCAATTCTCGGCAAGAATCAGATTGCAAAACAGTCTCAGGGGTAGTTTTCGTTTTTCTTGTGTAGACACGAAGCTGTTTGGGTGGTGATGTTTGTTGAAGACTTTCAGTAGGAGTAGGTGTAATTTTAGTAGGGGTGTTTAAAGTAGAAGTAGGTGTGTTAGTGATAGGTATTATAGGAAAATCAATTGGAGGTAAAGGGAAAAATGGTGGCAATTTTGAAGGTTGAGAATGGAAATTAGGAGATACCTGATTTGGTTGAAAATCACTCCATGTCTCCCCCTGAATTTCAGCTTAAGTGAAATAGGGATCCTGTTCATAAAAAGTGATATTCATAGTGGTAAAAAATCATTTTGAAGGAGGATGATAACATTTATATCCCTTCTTAAGTGAAGAATACCTAACCAGTACACATTTTAAAGACTTAGGGTCTAACTTTGACTTATTAGGAGCAATATTTTGGATAAAGATAGTGCAGCCAAAGATTTTAAGTGGCAGAATTGAAGAGATGGGCTTAAAATGAGGAAAGTGCTTCAAAAATATAGATTGAAGTGTTTGGAATTTCAAAACCTTACTAGGCATTCGGTTGATTAAATAGGTGGCCGTTAATAAGGCTTCCCCCCACAGATATTTAGGAACATTGATAGTAAATAGAAGGGAACGAGTAACCTCTAGGAGGTGCCTATTTTTCCTTTTGGCAATGCCGTTTTGTTGTGGGGTTCCAACACAAGAACTAAGCTGAACTATGCCCTTTCCTTAAAAAAATTACCCAAAGGCCTAGCAAAAAATTCACTGCCGCTATCAGATTTGAAAAGCTGGATTTTAAACCCAAATTGAGTGAGAACCAGGTTATAAAATTGCTCAAAAATACTAGCAGTTTCAGATTTATCTTTAAGCAAATAAGTCCAAGTTATCCTACTGTGATCATCAATGAAAGTGATAAACCACTTACAATTATCAGCATTCTTCACCCGAGAAAGGCCCCAAATATCACTATGGATTAAAGCAAAAGGGTGAGAAGGCTTGTATAGAGAAGGAAAATAAGATGATTTAGTATGTTTGGCAAGAGAGCGAACTTTGCAAGAAAAAGAGTTAGGCCTTTTATTAATGAATAGATCCGGAAATAATTTTGCAAGGTATTGAAAACTAGGATGGCCTAAGCGAAAGTGCCATAACATAACAGTATTAACTAGATTAAAAGATGTTAAAGATTTGGAGATCTCAGTTTTAGGAGAGAAAGGGAGGATGTAGAGACCATTTTGCAAGCTGGCCTTACCAATTATCTTCTTCGAGTTCAGTGCCTGCAAAGTACAATCAAGACCGTTAAAAATTGCGGAACAGTTCAATTCCGTGGAAATGTTACTTACGGAAATAAGATTGCAAGCCAGAGTTGGTATAAATAGAACATTTGTAAGTGTAATCTGTTCATTGAGAACAACAATGCCATGTCCTTTTATTTTGCACAAGGAACCATCAGCTGTTTTGACAACTTTACCAAATGTTTGAAAAAAATTTTGAAACAAGGCCTTATTACCAGTCATATGATCCGTAGCACCCGAATCGAGGATCCAATTAGGAGTGAACTGTGAGTAAAACAATGCTGTAGAAGAAGGGTTACCTTCTGGTTCTTTCATGACCAGATTACCTGCACTAGACCCTTGAAACTGTCCAAACAGTTTTTGAAGTTCAGCAATCTGCTCTTTGGTGAAGCTGGTGATAGATGTGGCAGCGGCAAGACTTGATTTATTATCTCTAGAGTTCTTTGACTTCCAGTCCTGAGGCTTACCATGAAGCTTCCAACACTTTTCCTTGGAATGGCCAGGCTTTTTGCAATGATCACACCAAGGTCTCTCCCGCTTGGAAGAGGAAGATGATTGATGTGTAACTAAGGCAGATCCTTCAGGAGTTGAATCCGTTTCATCAGGTAGCATCACACTCCTTCGACTTTCTTCCTTCTTGACCATAGAGAAGGCGTCTCGAAGGGAAGGAAGTGGAGAAATAACCAAGACCCTGCTACGAACCTCGTCTAGCTCCTTGTTTAAGCCTTGAAGAAATTGAAATAGCCTTCTCTGAGTGACAATTTGCAGATAAAGGGCAGCATCTCTTGGAACTGACCAAACATGCTGTGCATACAAATCTAATTGTTGCCAAAGAGCGGTAAAGGTATTGTAGTAGAGAGTGACGGACATAGTGCCTTGCTTAAGAGTGGCTGCTTGATTTTCAACATGATATAATTCGGCAATGTTATCATTGTTGGAGTAAGTTTCGCGGACAGCACTCCAGATTTCAGCAGTTGTGTTGTAAAGGAGAAAATTTCTACTTATACTTAGGGTCATGGAATTAAGGAGCCAAGTCATAACCTGACCATTGTCACGCATCCACTTAGCAAAACCAGTGTCAGGCACAGTAGGCTGCCTGATTTCACCAGTAACATAGCTCAATCTGTCTCTTCCCAAGAGAAAAATCTTAACCGATTGGGACTACTCTAGAAAATTGTTGCCATTTAATCTATGGCAGGTGATATTCAGACCAGACGAGTCTGATTGAGCATCAGAACCAGAAAATTTTTTTGGATTTGAGGTAATCTCCGGAGTTGGAGAAGGATATGTAGAAGAAGAAGTTTCTGACATGGTCTAGGGTGGAAAGGAACCGTAACCTAAGCTGATACCATGTAGAAAACAGAGTAATTCTCTGTATTTTTCTTTATATTTCGGTAGAACATATTACACAAACTATGACTCTAATCTAGGAAACTCTTAGGATAGTTAAGATACTAATAAAGATATAATCCCTTATTATAAGGGATTGTAGGAAATATTTACAGAATCCCTTAACTTAAGGGATGACAACATTTAATATATTTCTATAATTCCTACAGGTTTTGTAAAGCGGTAGTGCAAAAAAAGTTAGCATGATTGAAGTTCTTTATAAATTTCTTTATTAATTGTAACTTTAATAGTAAACAAAGGGAACACCATATTAAATTTTTTATAGCTTAATATTTGAGTATCCAACTGTAACAGTTGGAACATAAGGACATAGTGCATGTTTACCAACAATAGAGAAACATAATTTTGCATGTCTTGTAGGAAATATAATTGGACAACCCTAGGGTTTATTATCAGAATTATCTATCTTAAGCTTATTTTGTATACATAGACAAATAAATACAAAATACACATACATATTGCACCTTCACTTAGGGAAGCACTCTTTTGGTGTCTTCCACAACAGGCAATAGTACTCAGAAAGTTTCTTGTGCCTTTGATGGCACTGGAAATTTATGCTGGAAATGACATGCTTTAAGAATTTACTTCTATGCTGAAAAGGGAGAAACCAAATCGGAACTGGCATGCCGATTTTAAGGTTTCTTTAGTAGGCTGATCAGCTAATCTATCATTTTGTTATAGTCTTATTGACAGCGGTTATAATTTTCTATTAGCTTGTATTACTTTTTTATTTGATTTCTGATGTAAATATATCAATCCAGGAAAACTTGAAAGAGAAGGACGCTCAGATTGAAGAGATCACAAACCTTCTGTCTAAGAAACAGGATATTATATCAAAATTGGAACAAGATCTTGCAAACAGCAAGTTGGAACTCAATGAGAAGGATAAGAAGTTAAATGATATTTTGCAGCAAGAGGTAAAACTCTCCAATTCTCTGAAATTTAAGCTATAAACTTTTAGGCTTCACTTTAGGTGTAAAAAAGTATTTCACTGTATTATTTTTTGTGTAGGCAAATTTAAAGTCAGACATTGAGAAGCAGAAGAAGCTTGTCGTTCAATTTAAGGTGGTTATGAAATGGAAACTGTTACTTAGATGCATTTTCTTGCTCATTTTGACTACAATGCTTTAAGAAATGGAGTTGTGAATTTCGCATTTTGTGTTCTGGTTCTTATTTTTACCTAACTTTTAAAAAAAAAAAAATTCTCCCAGAGAAGAGCTGACAGTTTCGCAAAAGAAAAGGAGCAATTGAGCAGAGAAAATCAAGGTCATTTGAAACTGGTGGAGGAATTGAAACAAGGTAGAATTTTTCTTAGAATTATCTTTTATTGTCTAAGCATCTTGTTGTTAACATTTGAATTCTCAAAGCAGGTAGAAGGTCCGGTAGTGATATTACTGGTGACCAGGTCATGAAGGAAAAAGAGGAGAAAGACACTAGAATACAGGTGCTTAAGCTGATTTTCTTCTTTTCCCTTTTTCTTCTTTTCTTTAGTTGTCCACAATTTTTTCTTCCTCACTATTTGCACAGATTCTGGAGAAAACTGTTGAGAGACAAAGAGAAGAGTTGAAGAAAGAGAAGGATGAACATCAGATTGAGAAAGCAAAACGTATCAAGTGTGAACGGACTATTATGGAAGCAGTCAGGAAAACTGAAAAGGTTTGTCTATTTGTTCTTCGAGCATATTTTGCCTCATGAACTGGAAGGGTTGTCAATGGTTAATATACATGTTAGCTACCTGAAGTCAACTTGGACAGCGTCATGCTAAGCTTGAGCTTGAATTATTGAGCGAATTGAGTTCAATCATCTTAATCCCTGGCCCTAGTTTTATTATTTTTTAATATATGTTTTTGTCATATTATATTGGACAATTATCATGTAAACTGCCAGTGGAGTTTTTTAACTCCACAATTGGAGTTGAAGAAAACTGACACATTCCTTGGATTTTATTTAGTAAATAAATAATATGGTACATGCTGTAAACATGGTCTGCCTCTGGAGTTAAAAATGCTTAACTGTCGGTGTACGTAATAATAATATTTTATTATATTTTTGTAAGTATTTTTAATTTATTACAAAGATATTTGTATATGAAACGTGTCGACCTCAGTACAAAGAATCAAGTTTGAGCTTAATCAAATTACTTTATCTTGGTTACGAGCCTAATTGAATGAGATCAGAAAACGTGATTTCTTTCTTGCTAGAAAATCTCTTTAAAGTTCAAGCTGAGATATGTACTGTTTCTGCTCAATTATAGCCCCAAGCAGAACACAGTATTGTGCTGTGTTTCACCCTTCGCTCTTGTTTATGTTTGTTTCTTTCTTAATATTTTACAGGGAAAGACAACCGTTTTAGGTGAGCTTGAGAAGTATCAACTCTCGGTGAAGCGAATCTCAGAAGAACTAGAAAAGCTCAAACATGCTGAGGGCAATCTTCCTCAGGTAAAAGAAGTTGTGAGGTTTATCAATTTATTAGTTTTCTTAATGTGTTTTGGTGAGCAAAGGGTCTGGTTCCTTCTATCAGTCATACTCTGTGTATAGCGAAGGATCAAATAAATTGCTTTCAAAATCACATTAACTTCTTTTATTTCGTAACACTTGAAAAAAATAAAAGGGAACACAAAGTGAAAAACCTTTTGTCAGAACGATAACTTCTTCCCCTTTTTCTCCCTTATTTATTAATGCCAAATTAGAGATTTATTTATTGTTTACTATTATATGCTCCTGACTGTCAGTTTGTTAATCGCTTTTAAAAGAAGATAAGGTTCTTGACTGGAAACACTAATTGATTCTTGAGAGGGACTTGGGGCTTCAGTCTTGCTTTGAATGAAAAGGCAAAAGCAGCCTTTCCTATGATTTTAGCAGTTATGTATGATTAGTGTTTACATATATTGAAGTTAGTTTTGAACAAGAAAGGGGGACAAATACTATCTTTTTCAGGCCTGCTTGTATCAAGTACTTTTCAGCATTGATATTGTAGATAGTAACTGGATTTAACTTTTCCAGGGTACCTCAGTGGTTCAGCTTCTTTCTGGCACCATCTCTGATGATCATGCTTCATCATATCTATCTGCTGCAGAAGATTTTGAGAAAGTAGCACGTTCAATTCTAAATGAGCTTGGAACTGGCTCCATATCTGGAGATGTTCCTGCAGTTGACAATTCTACACCAGTCTTAACAGGTGACTTTTCTGAGAATCGTGGCTTCTTTTCTTCTTTCTTTTTCTTCCCTTGGTGTGATAACCTCATTTCAGTTTCAGGCACAGTAGTTCCGGATCAGGGTCCCGTTATTGCATCCTCAACAGTTCCTGTAACAAGTCACCAGCAAC
Source organism: Gossypium australe (assembly GCA_005393395.2). Taxonomy (NCBI): domain Eukaryota; kingdom Viridiplantae; phylum Streptophyta; class Magnoliopsida; order Malvales; family Malvaceae; genus Gossypium; species Gossypium australe. Next base: position 26,459,952 of record CM016614.1, on the reverse strand, counting down.
CAGCCAAAACATCTGAAGAGAGGAGATCTATTTTACCTAAAACCAATACTGACACTCGTAAAACAGCGAGGAGGCTTGTTCGCCCACGTTTTGTCAAACCCGTAGAGCCACAGGGTGATGTGGAGATGTCAGAAGCTACATCACACGATGTTGATGCTCAAGGAACTCTAACTTCACAAAACCAACAATCAGTTCGCAAACGTCTGGCTTCTACTACATCTGAGTTGAGTGAGGATTTACCAGTTCCCGGGGAGACCAGCACGGATGTGGTTGTACCTGCTCTTAAGAAATCAAAGGGTCCAGATTCTGGACAAGAGGCTGCTGAAGGTCAAGCTGCTGCACTCTCAGAAAATGTTGGTTGTCCACAAGTAACAGACGAAGCTTATGATAATGTTGGTGATGTAACTCAAGGTTCAAATGAGGAGCTTGTTGATGTTGAGAAGGAAGAGGCTGACACAATGGAGGAAAATCTTGAAGAGTCAAAAGAACCCCAGGTAGATGGCACGAATGAGGTTGGATTGCAGGAAAATAAGAACAATATATCGGATGAGATCTTGGATAAACCAAGTGGAAACGAGGTGGTAGCAGATGAAGATTCAAAGAATCCAGCCGAGCAAGATAATCTACAGCCCGTGCTAGAAACTGAGAGTGAGAGAGAAGAAGGAGAGCTGGTCCCTGAGGTAGCAGCAGATACTGAAGGAGGTAATGATGCGCACAATGTGGTGGGATCCTCTGAGGTTGGCGATGGTCAGGCAGAGTCTCCTCTGGCTTCACCTTCAAGGGTTGATGATGAAGCTCTAGTTACCGCAGCAGAAGGCGATAACTCTCCTGATGCTGTAAATGATGAGAAGAATGAGGAAGGTTATATAGGTGAAGAGAGTGTTGCTGAAGGATCTGAAAAGTCGAATGATGGTAATGAGCAGAGTGTAGTGGAGACGGATCTAACACCTGAAGCCGCTGCCACCGCTGTTGCTACCTCTGGCACTAATGAGAGTGGCACAACAAGTGGTACACCTGAGGGTGAGGTCTCAAAAAACATAGGTAGTTCAAGCGGTGCAGCTGCAGCAGAAGCAGAGGATGTGAAGCAGATGTCTCCCATAAGTGGGACTGGGAGCGGGAGTGGAAGTGGTGCAACCTCAACGGTGGTAAATCTTCAAGAGAGAGCCAGAGAAAGAGCCATGTTAAGACAGGCAGGAGTACTGGGTTCTACTACTTCAGGTAGAAGTCGTGGAAGGGTTGCAGTGCGTGCTCGAGGTGCTAGGGGGCGCAGTGCGCGTGGTGGACGAGCAGGTGGGGGACCACAAAATTCTGATCAACAGTGACCTATTTTTATTATGCTGGAGACCGGGAGAGGTAAGAATAGAGAAGATGAGATGAGATGAGAGGTACTTTTTTTTTTCTCTATGAATCTTATTAAAAATATTTTTGGGAAAGAAGTTAGGAGATGCGAAGTTTTTAACGTAATATATTTTAACGGACATAAGATTGAGCAGTGGCTGCTAAATGAAGGAATGAATGAATGACAAGCTTGGGCTGGCAAATATCTTTGTCTATAGCTCTTACGCTAATAAATTGAATTTCTAGAATACACAAGACGAAATCTTCCAAAACAAAGAATAAATACATTGTGGATAACTTATTTTTCTCAGGCAAGAATTTTGTTTCTACTAGTTTGTTTTTATTTCATTTAATAATAATAATAATAGCAGCAGTAGTATGTAACGATCGATCTTTTCACTAGGATTGGTTGATTAGCTCGGACTTTGTAAAACCCATCTTCAGCAATGCACTTCCATTGTTTATTAGATTGAAGAAGCAACATTCGGATCACAACCATTATCAATCAATAGTTCGTCGTCTTGGTCAAAACTAACAGACTACATCTCTTTTCTCCTTAGAGGGTTAAGTATCCAGTTTCATCACAGTTTGCAGGCAGTTTTTCCTTTTGGATCTGCTGTGTTCACTACTCATAAACTCCGATTATAACGTTGATTGTACCTGTCATGGAACTCATAACGCTTTTTAGGATTTTTTTGACTCCACAATCTCTTTCTTAGGTGGTGGTTCCACAACTAATATTTTTTCCTTTATTGCGTATATTATATCGATTCACATTATGTTGAGTGGAGTATATTGTTCAAATTTTTGAGTTTAAGGAGTTCCATTCCCGTTTCTTTCCTTCGACGTTTTCTTTGGATGAGATTGTTAGTATTTTCACTGGATTTTGTCGGCTTGCTCGATCTTTTGCTTGGCCAATTCTACTTCTATTCCAGTCCTTATAAAATTGATGGAGCCTAGACAATTGTGCATCTGTTAGTGCATATCGCATGCCGAACTCCAAATATAAATGCTTGAATGAGTAATTCTTCCGGTGTGGAATCATCTAATGGACTCGTATACAGTTCCGTCTTAACTTTGAGCGATGGACATTAAGCTTGCAGAAGTTCTGGATGTCACCATGCAATTTCCAAAGCGGGCCATAAAGTCTTGATTCAACCGATCGAATTTACGATTTACCCAAGGGTGAGAGAATGCCACTATGTTTTGGTTGGACCATTGAGCGTGGTTGGGAAAACTTATCAAATTGGAAACATTCTTGAGGTTATGGAAAGCCCTGAAATGATTTAGATTGTCGGTCGAGTTTGTGGAGCCATCGTAGATTTTTGGGAATAATTTCACTTTGGTTGATACATGGATTTGTCGAATGACCAATGGTAGGGCGTTCTGCGCAACATTTGAGCACTCAATCGTTGGATTGCCTTGAGTTTTATAGCTTTTGTTTTAATGCAGCTACTTGTTTTGCGCTATCGACCGGATTGGTTGACAAAACTTTATCCTTCATTTAGATGGTGGTTGGAGAGTGTCCGTTGTTTTAGCAGAGGTTGTGTGTTGTTCCCTCTAGAGGAGTTTGAACTTCTATCTGATAAGATCTGTCTAGAAGGTTGTGCGACGTTTTTTGTCGGTGGATTTGCTCCAATTCCTTCTGTGTCTTCTCTAATATCTTTTGTTTTGCATCAAAGGTGTTGGGAAGGAGTTAAATTACGAGGCACATTGAGAGTGAGAATCAAGTTGTTGTGGAATGGATGGCATGGCATTTGCAATTAATGACTGTGGCAACATCAATGGAGAATTATAAATATTTGCTGGTCTAGATGTGACCAGTAAAGTTCTCATTCTAAGAATTACTCGGTTGGTTGCAATTGCATTTCATAGTACTATTGTCGTGGCTTGACTATACCTAATTAGTAAAATAGGCTAAAGGGATCTCATAATAAATGTACTACATCGGGAGGTTAGTGGTTTGGGTTGCACTACTCGTTCCAGTGCTAGCTGGTTTGGGTGGATGGCTAGTGCTCAAAGTTACTATGGGCGGTTGAAAGACAGTTGTCTACATTTATGACCTAGGCTCGTGATTTTGGGTGTTTGTGAAAGTTAAGTTGGTTTGTTTGGTGGGAGAGTCTGGCTTTTGTTCAAAGAATTCCCATTAATGGCGTCAATTGTTGATGTCTATTTGTAAAGGATGATCTGGAATCAGCTAGATTACTGTCTTAAGTGGTCTGCAAGGTAGAGAGTTTATACTCTGGACACCTACTAATACTCTTAATAAATATAAAATGATGCAGGCTACTTGGTTAATGTCAAAACATTGATATTTATATATCTTTATAGTGCTTGCTTGATGATGTGTGCTCGGTCACATCTTGTGAAGATTCACATAGAAGGGCTCATGACTGGACCAATGATTCATTTTCATTTGCAAACATTATTCGTTTTGGACTATTATGGAAGAATGATTGGGCCTATTGCGTGAAACCCAACACTAAAACGAAACGTTACTTTGGATTAACTATTTGGGCCCTATCAATTAGCCATTTAGTTTTTAGGTTCAGGGCTTCGTTGGTTTAATTTATGATCTTCATGTAGTAATGTATTGTATCTTGATGTGTCAAGTGTGTCTTCAATTTATGCTTTGCATTATATTTAGTTTCCACAACTTTTGTGTGTTCATATCATATTTATGTCGTGTCACATGATTGTTGTCTTTAATGTGTCATATTTATTATGTTTTAATTTCAGAGCATGCATATTTTTATTTTTATTGTGTTTGATTTTTAACTATTGTATGTTTGAATGATATTTGTTGTTTGTGTTTTTTGCAAATGAGCTAATGGTTTCTATTTTTAGTGTTTGTAAGTATATGGCCGATCACAAAGGGGTGCCTATGACTGTTAGTATTCCATGCAAATTCATGCACCTCCATTTTCTTAGCCATGTATTTTTTCAAACATTAAGTGACCATTTGAGTTCTGCACACAAGTGCATTGTTCTTGCCAAATTCATGAATGGCTGAATTCATGTACCAAGGCTCTTAAATGGACGTTTATTCAAGGGGAAATAATGTGACTTTTGAAACAAGCATTGAATATGCAAGTTCATGTATGGTAAGGGGAATACCGTTCGTTGGTTCATGTATTTCCCAAGTGCATGCATGTCACAAGCCAAAATGGGGCCTAGGAGTTTTAGGGGTATTTTAGGAATTTTAGCCTTTGAGTGTTCGGAATTTTGTGACATAGCATATCGATAATGTTTGTAATTATGATTTTTAGAAATTAAATCAATTTTTAAAAATGAGTTTTAAATACCTTTAATTTTAGAAAAAAGGACTGATTTGTAAAAGAGTCAAAATTGTGAGTTTTTTATGAAGCAATTAGACCAGAATTAAAAAAAAAAACCAACCTATTTCTTCTTCCCACTTACAGTTTTTCACGTTAACTCTTCCCCAAAACCAATGTTGCCGTCCCTTGATTCTCTCTTGCTATTTCAATCAATTTTGAACTCAAATTTCTAATTGTCTTTGATTTCTATCACCCTTAAACCTTAAACCTCTATAAAAGACCAAGAAAAACACCAAAAAATACCATAGTTCCTCCATTGTCAAGTTTTTGGGTTTTTTCGAGTTTTAGATCAAATGCATAGATTTTCTTCATCTAAGGTAATGATTTAATTCCTTATGAGTTTTTAATGTTATTTAGTATTTAAAACTAAGTTTTTAGCTGTTAAAACACATGTTCTTGGTAAAAGCCAAAAATCAAGTCATTAATGGTGAATTTCGGGTTTCTGGATAAAAATGAAATTTTGAAGTGTTTTAAAATTATTTTTAATATGATTAGAAGGTTTCTAAACTTACTTTAAAGTTTCGTTAAGGATTTCTAAGGACTTGATGAATTTTCGTGAAAATTGCCATAAACATGGAAAAAATTTTGATACCATGAATTGAGTAGTTTAAAGGTTAAGAATCAGTCACAGATGAATAATTAGATGAATGAAATTCGTTTTAGGCAAAAAGATTAAGTATAGACCGAGATATTTGAGCTTCAAGTTTGTTAGTCGAAATTTCAGTTTCTTGAGGAATATAGCTTAGGCTTGCGTTTTTTTGTTGGTTTAAGTGAGTCTTTGGCTAAATTTTGATTGTGTATTTTGTGTGGTTAATATGTGTGGAGCATCAGAACCATTGGAACCTTCTACGAGCAATGTGAAAGACAAGGAAAAGCTAGTTTAAGCTTTCGGCTTTTCAACGAAAGCCTAATTGGTGAGTGTTTTGGAATAGTTACTTGTAAGCGATCCGTTGTGTATTTGGGAATTTAGAGATAGCCTAAACCCCTTCTCTAAATTCCGAGTGTAAATGTTCTTTTACCTATGCTAAATATATGATAAATATGGTTGTGAATTGTGATAAAGAGGATTGTGATGTGATGAAATATGAACATGTTAGGATGACTGTTGTGACAGTAAATATGATGGTATGTTATTCATGTCATGTGATAGTGTGTATAATGTGTTAATGATATGGTTATGCGATGAATACATGCGGAAATCTGTAAGTGATATTTGGTGACATTATGAATATTTTGGCCTTGTGACTTGATGAAACCGTTGGATATAGTTGGCATGTCATAGGATTGTAAGTACTCACTTATTTGTGTTTTGATATATGGGGCACTAAGGCCCAGTAACAGTTTTGGAGAGATAAAGGAATGTGAGCCGAGCTCCATTCATTGGGATATGTATGTGTGGTGTGTTGGAGAATGTTAGCTATATGTTTCGCTTATGGGATATGTTTGAATCTAGAAGTTTATGTGTGGTGTGTTGGAGATACGTGTACCCGATAAGTGGTGATAGAGTCCACTTTATGTTTCATAATCTCAAGAGCCAAATTATCATATACTGTGACTAAATGTAATTATATGTGCTTATATGTGATTGATGTGTGTCAGAAATTGATATATGTATGCCTAAACGTTCGTATAAATAAGGTGTAAAAGAATGCATGGAATATGACTAAATATGTGAATCATGACACTTAGTTAAGGATGTTTTGGGAATATGCTGTATGTTGTTTGGTTGATGCGTGACGACTTGTTTGCGTAGTGGTTGTTCTAGGCATTCACTGAGCTTGTTAAGCTCACTCACTCCATTTTATCCTTTGTAGAGTAATTGTGTTCCTGGTGTGAGAGGTGTGGCTGTCTAGGGATTGATCTAAACCATTCTTTACTTATTACAGTAGGAGTTTTGCTTATTCTAGTTTTAAGGAATAAAAAGGCAATGTGGTAGACATTTATATCGGTTTATTAAGATGTTTTGGGGATTATTTGTATATTGCATATATTAGGAAGCTTTTGAACTTGGATGTGGTGTTTGGTTTATTGTTTAGACATTTTGATGCATATGTGACTAAAGGAAAGAAGCATGATGTTTATGGACTAAGTTTGAATGATTTAAATGCTCTTATATGCTGAATTTTTGTAATTTGAAGCAGATGTATCGATATTAAGGCTTTTAGAATGATAACTCTTTATTTTTGAAAGTGTAAGTAGTCAGAATATCAATTTGGTATCGATATCTTGGTCCGAGTATCGGTACTCGGGGTGTAATTATCGATACCTTGCGAAAGGTACCGATCTTTTCTGATGTTTTGAAATTTGGCGAGAAATAGAATACTAGTTTGGTAATAATTTTCCTAATGGTATCGATACTACTTAAAGGAAATATCGGTACCATAGTGGCGCTATTGATACCTACGTAACGTTTTTTGGGAAAATTTGTTAAGTGGTTCTAATGCTCAAGATATGTACATTTTATGTTTGTTTGTTGTATGTTAGTATGATTAATCGCTAAACTAAGTTTGCATGACTTGATATCCTCATAAATGCTAGAATAATTAAAGTAAAATGAAACTGCATGTATTTCAACTCTAATAATTACAATGAACTCAACATGAGACGATGGTGTGGCATCTCGATATTCAGCTTGGTGTCCAGGTCAGGTATGGGGTGTTACAATGCACGTCCAAGGGAGATGTTTGACCTTTCATTCATTCATGAACACCAAGAAGTTGTCAAGGGGGAATGCACTGCAAGAGAAGATGAACATGACCATTCGGTCATACATGGAACCTAGGAATTTACATTCATGTACGACTTGATTCATATACAACATTTATGGTCGAATTTGACCATTTGTCTACCTAGGATAGTCTATAAATATTTTGCATCTTGTAACTTTGAAAGGTTAGAATTTTGATTTTAATCAAAAATATATTTTGAGAGTTTATTCTCTAAGATCTCACGAACACTCACGAACTTATCAAGACTTTGTGTTGTGGCGTTCAACCCTTTTAATCTTATCACTCCCTTTCTCATATATATTCGGAGTGTGGCGATTAACTATATCGGTGGTTCCTAGCTCTCTATAGTTGACAGGTTTTAATTTTTTGTTTTTATACTTTTCGATTCCTTAACAGCTTTATAGAAAACGTGACATGATCTCCTATATTGTTGGTTCTTTTCTGGGTTCGTTATTATGTCAAAAGTCCTGTGTTTCCTTATCTTTTTTTTTAATTTTTTCTTCTGTTTTAACTTGTTTTCATATCTGTTAGAAACGGTTGGGCAACAAAACTGATCTTGTGATCATCTAATTATTACGAGCTCACATCATTTGGTATCAGAGCTATTTTTTTGATTAGGTATCATATCTTAATTCTCGATTTTATTTTAAAAAAAGTTCAATATATGTATCCATAGCAAAAAGAGAAAAAGTGCGAAAGTAAAAAAGATGTCTGAAGACCCATCAAATTTTTTCGGTGAAATAGTGTTGTAGACGTTCTACACATTTTAGTAAGTTTTGGTGAAAGCAAATTTCTTTCTTTGTGTCAAGATTTTCTAGTTGCCCGAACTATCGAATTACTTTCCAGTTTGTCAATTTAAGTCTATTTTAACAAGATAGTATAAGCCTTTTTCGCATTTTTATTTCTCATTCAAATTTGGTTTATTCAAGTCATGTGCGTCATTCTCAGCATCTTATTTCCATTTCCTCAGATTGCCACCTATATGAATGCCTACAAGATTGATTTTGATTAATTTATTCTCCAACGTTCTAAATAGCTTAAGAGAATTGAGAGGTAAAAGGCAAGAGTGGTGAGCGCATTAGAGCAAGTAAAAGCCAAGATTGAGTGCAAACATAATAAGAGTGTTTTAATCAATTGAGTGAAATTGTGAGGAAGTGAAACGTGAGGTTTTATTTCATTTACTAATCTTTTCTTGTTTTATAGCCACTATGTCGCAACATGAGCATGAAAGAGGACGAGAAGCCGTACTTAATTTGGAAACACAAGCTTTGATACACGAAATGCGGAGGTTGTTGGATGAAAGACTTGAAACAATCAACGAAAGGTTAGAATGAGTGGAGGCATGAACTTGATGAGGAAGATCTCCAAGAACCCCCAGCGTGGAGAATGAGATGCTTTCAATAGATTCAATGACTATGGATATGATGGTAATGACAAAGACGATAATAATAGAGGTTTTGTCATTAGCATGAGGCAAAACGAAAGAAGACCAAGGGAAAAACGAGGCCGCGAATAGGTTGATGACAACTTTGGAAATATCACATTGAAAATTCTTCCATTCCAAGGAAGAAATGACCCGGAGGTGTACTTAGAATGGGAAAAGAAGATAGAGCTTGCCTTTGATTGTCACAACTATTCTAAACTCAAGAAGGCTAAGTTAGCTGCCATTGAGTTTATGGACTATGCCATAATTTGGTGGGACCAATTAAACTTGAGTTGGAGGAGAAACAGAGAAAGATTGGTGGAAACTTGAGCCGAAATGAGAGCTATCATGCGAAGGAGGTTTTGGGTCGCCTGGACATCCCGTGGTGCAGCAGAAAAATTATTCTGGCTTTCCTTTGCCATTGTTCTTGCGAGCCATTAGAATGGGCTTAGGTCCAGCCTGTTTCATGTTACTTTAAGTAGTTCGTAACATGCTGAATAAACGTGGCAAAGTCTTATTAATCTCATTCATATTGAAATCAAGGACAAATTGGCTAAAACTATCTGGCAATGATTGCAAAATAACACCGATGGCCAATTCCTCACCTAGAGGGAATCCAAGTTTTTCAAGGCTTTCTATATAGCCTATCATTTTGAGAACGTGAGTTCCCACATGAGTTCCCTTTACCATTTTGCATCGAAATAGATCCTTAGAGGTCTAATACCTCTCTTGACATGCTTGCCCTTCATATAATTCCTTGAGGTGCTGGATCATATCATAAGGAACCATATCCTCATGTTGCTTTTGAAGTTCAAGTGTCATAATAGCAAGCATTAGACATCCTATGTTTACAATATCATCAATGTGCTTCTTATAAGCATCCTTTTCAGCTCTAGAGGCATTAGTCGCTGGTTCATTAGGAAGGGGTTCTTCAATGACATACAATTTACGTTCTTGCTTGAGGACAATCCTGAAGTTACGGAACCAGTCAAGGAAGTTTAAGCCATTCAACTTGTCCTTCTCAAGGATGGATCGCTGTGATAATGAGTTTGTGTTGTTTGCCATAATAAATCGACAGAAGTGAAATATGCGCATGAGTAAATTTACCAAGTTTATTGCAAAAAAGGAATTTGTTAAATGACGCTCCCACTATTTTATTCAAAATTAATAACCCTCATGTATTAATTTCGAAAAATCCTTTCTCTAAAGTTTTTCTAGGGGGTAAGGATCCTTATTTTACCCCCTCTCAAGTTAGCTTTAGCTTTACTCTCAAGATTATGGTTATTTAGATAAGCAACACTTGCTAATTACATCAAATGTAACTCCTTACTATTTGGTGGGCAACTTTTGTTCCAATCATATCATGATTATCCAGATCTCTTGCCTTTAAGTTTCTAATCCTATAAGATTAACCTAGTTAAGTTATTAATCAATATTATAACCGACGAATATCACTTACTTATTCTTCACATTTGACCAAGATAGATACAAGTATTTCGCTTTAGCATAACCCATATTGTATCGATCGAGGCTTTAACGAGGGTAAATATTTGAAGACTATCTTAACTTAATATTTTATTGAGGGTTTTAAATAATAATTATCTCACCATTAATAGTTAGTTTGGCTTATTAATATTGTAACACCCCTTTACCCTTATCCATCGCCAGAACAGGGTTACATAGTATTACTGAACATTTAAGAACAAATATGAATAATCATATAATATTATAATATACATATCACAATTTAATCATAATGTCCCTTTATGGAGCCCTCGAGGCCCAAATCATGTGTTAGAAACAAATCAGGACTTAATCAGAAGTTTAGAAAATTTTTCGTAAAATTTCAAAATTTTTCCTAAGTACAGGGCTCACACGCCCGTGTGACCCTAAACACGCCTGTGCTTCAGGTCGTGTCCAACCATGTGTAACTCTTTGACTTACTCACATGGCTAGGTTACACGCCTATGTGCTAGGCCGTGTTCCTCACACGGTTGAGACACACGCCCGTGTCTCTGTGCATATGGTGAATCCTGGTATTCTGTTTTGAAATTTTTTTAAGTTGCAGGGAACACACGGCCTATCCACACGCCCATGTGTAAGCCGTATGTCTCGCACGGTCTGTTCACATGCTCGTGTGCCAGGCCGTGTGGACTCAAAGTGAGCATTATACATCAAGTTTACCAACCCTGCAAATCTTGAACAACAAATAACTCAAAATTCAATTGTTCAACCAATCCAAAACACAATCAAATACCTTTAATACATGCCAAATTCATCAATCTAAGGACCTAATCAAGGTACCCTCATTGATACTCTATTCATATTATCAAAACAATTTTACAAATTAACAGTTAAACCAATTACTAATTCATACCAATTTAACTTAAATTTTGACCTGTTGCATACTTATATATATATATTAACTTAAACATATCATGTAACACCCCAAACCCGGCCTAGACATTATGACCGGATCTAACGTGTCACACTAAAGTGTTGTTTGAAACTACGCTTTCATTGGAAACCCTTCTTACAATTTAAAACTTTCTACCATTTAAAACCTCCGATTTTGTTGCTTATTTCCAAAACATGATTTACTCAAAGTCAATCTCTTGCAAAATATTATTACTTTTAAAACCTTGATTGTTGCGGAAGTTTAATTCAAAACAGTTGCGGATGCGTGATATTTTGAAAACAGTAGTTATTGTTTTAAAAACCTATGTTTATTAGACTAGCAGGTTGAAATTAAAAGAAACACCATATAAAAGTTAAAAATCCCAAATGGCCTTATTACAAAATTTATAACCCAATAAATTAAAATAAAATGAAATAAAGTCGCTAAGTTTAACTTTAAAGCATATCTGATGTGTGGCCACCTCCGAGTCCCTCGCAGCTCCAAATCCTCTAAAGCCGAGGATTACCTGCACAGTTAAAGGAAAGGGTGAGTTACGAGAACTCAGTGTGTAATCCCCTATTACGGTCACAGTCTGGGCCTAAGCCCTATTCAGTAATAGTCTAGGGCTAAGCCCTATTCAGTAACAGTCTGGGCCTAAGCCCTAAATCATATCAATGCAAAATAGACATGTAACCCAACCTTGTCCAGCCAACTCACCACTCGTACCCACCATCTCACCATGTGGGGACCGAATTGTCCCACCCAGCCAGCACACCACCCATACCAACCAGCTCACCATGTGGGGACCAAGTCGACCCACCCAGCCAGCTCACCAATATCACAGCCTAGCTGCTAACAATAATGCAGCAAAGCTGCTAATAATAATATACGTGGCTGAGCCACTAGAATCAGAATACGTGGCGATGCCACTATAACGGTACTTCCTCCAAATCAGAAAAACCCAACCCAATACAGTATGTCATGTCGTAACTAACCCATGTATGCAGTGCATCACAATCATAATCAATCATACAATTATTACACATACATCACTGGTACTACCACTAAGGGTATAACGATCATTTGGTCGGTTGGGGGTAATTCGGTAAAACACCCCTCGGGGGTATTCCAGTAATTTAACCCATCGAGGGTATTTCAGTAATTTAGTTTGGTATCGGCCTTTCCGAAGGCCTATAGTGGTCTCGAGCGACGCAGGCACCCTTTTTAGTCGAAACGGTACAATTGGGCCCGAAGCCCAACCTTCGGTCCAAGTGGGCCCACACGTTCGTGTGGCCCACACCGCCCAATATCGATTGCGGCTAAGCAAATTCGCAGCCCTGTTCATTGTTATCATTCTACTGGGGATTTCACCCCTGTGGGGCCCATTGGGCCCCCATAGCCCATCGAGGCCCATTACGACCTAAACCCAATGAAAAGTACGTGTCGACCTCAACGATCTAACGCCAACAATTGTGGCTCGATTTATCCCTACGAGTGTTCGCACACTCGAGGGCCTTCAGATGCCGGAATTACGGCTTTTCGGCTTTTATCGATAAACAGTAGCACAGAAGTGAAAAACAATAATATCGGTGTTTGAACAGTATGGTACTAGGTGTATGATTACACACCTGCTTTGGATTGCCGTTTGTGACACTTCCAGAGGCACCTATGATAACAATGTTCATTTGTTAGTCTCAACGCTCTCGAAAATTCAAAATATTGAATTACCCTACTCAATTAATTTCACTTACCACGAGACGCGATCCCCTACAATGAAACGGTAATCGGCCCTATTTCTTGGCTAATGAAAACGGGTCCCTAGCAATATTTGATGAACAAGAGAGAGTTAGCAACCATCCAACATTCAGCCCCCCACAGAGAAAAGAGGGAGACCAAAGTTTACTCCTGAAGTCCCAGGAATACCAACTAGCAACGAATTAAGAAAGCATTTGGATTACTCCACCCTTACCAATACCAATGAACGACGACAATCGTCAGTTGTTTGGCAACAGGATCCGGCCCCAACCACCAAGGAAAAAAAGATTTGGGATGAAGAGAGTATGAAGATTAGGCTTACAAGTTTCGGCCAGCAGAAAAAGAACCAAAGCTTTAAGAAGAATTGATGTTCGGCTAAAGGAGAAATCAAAAAAGGAGAAGTGTAGCTATACGTCCCAGAGGAAAAGAAAAGAAACGAACGAATTGTGAAGAGGGATGGGAAGAAGAGTAAGATTCAACCAACCAATTGGAAGCTAAAACGAGTGAAAAAAGTTTATGTCAGGCTATTAGCAAGAAGAGAAGAAGAAAAGAAAATTGCACGAAAGGTAAAGAAAAGTGCACGAAATGCTTCAGAGAGAAAGAAAAAAACCCCGAAAAGAACAAAAAGAGAACTTCAAAAGCAAAAAGAGGGTTTCGATTTCTACTATCACTCAAGGTTGCCAAAAATGCTGCCAAATGCCACCCCTCTAGCCGAAATCTCCCACTTAGCCACACTCCCAAATTCAGCCAACTCTCCCACACCCATCACTTCCCTGGTTTTCTCCACCAACAACTCCTACGATTTCTCCCATCCATCCGTTTGAAACTTTTGACCAAGTCTCCAACTCCCCTTGTAGAGTTTGATCCAAACTCTACTTCTTCCACTCTTAAGTCACAAAATAAAAGTCTCCAATTGCAATCCGTGGGATTCGAACCCCACACCTCTTTATTATCCCATTGACGCCACACCACCAAGTCCCAATAGGCTCTTTGCGTCACAAAACACCCATAAATATACTTAAGTCCTACAGCTAACAACCCTCTCCTCTTTAGTGCCAAAAACTAAAATTTTTCCAAAGCTCAGACTCGAACCCAGGCCTCCCTAGAGCCCCCAAATACATTCAAATAGCTAGCCGTTCAAGCACAACATGAATTTTAAACAAAATTTCAGCCCCTAATTTTTGGGACGTTACATATCATTTTATACTTCAATTTTTCATACATATATTCATGTATACAAAGTACGTAGTAGGGGTGTTCAGTCGGTTAACCGACCCGAAATAATATTAACCAAATTAACCGACCTTTCAAAATTTTTAACCGTTAACCGAACCGAAATTTTGTAAAAAAAATTAACCGAACCAAACTGTTTTCGGTTAATTCGGTCGGTTAACCGAATTAACCGAAAATTATATGTTTTTTATTTTTGGTTAAAAATTAATCGAATTAACCGAATTACCCGAATTAACCGAATTACCTCAATTAACTGAAATGAATCACTACATAATTAAAAAGATTACATAAGTCTTTGAATCACTACATAATTAAAAAGATTACATAAGTCTTGAAATTAATACATAATTGAAATGTAAGTCTTTAATATTATCCATTTGTATCCATTTCTTCTCTCCAAAAGATCTCCATTTGCATTAAACCTACAAAAAGAGAAAAAACATGTGCAAAAATTTAGCATATAATAGTGGGTTGGGTTATTTATTTTTATTTTTATTTTTATTACAAAAAGAAAGTAAAATTTAGAATTTTATTTTTATTTATTAAATTATTTGTAATTTTTATGATTGGGTTGGGTTGGGTAATTCGGTTGGGTTGGATACTTGGGTTTGGATTTGGTTTAGGTGAATAGTGGGCCTATTTATATATTATAATTTTATTTATTATTATTTTCAGTTAAACTGAAAAAATTCGGTTAACCAACCGATTAACCGAATTCGGTCGGTTAACCGAATTTTTTCTGTTTTATCCGAATTTTGCACACCCCTAGTACCTAGTATCATTTTATAAAATATTTACAATTATTTCCCAAAATGTCAAACATATGACACCCTAAGTACATGCCATTACCAAAAGAAAAATATACTTCACCATTTTCAGTTCAGGATCTATTTTGGATGCTGATTCAACGATCTGACTTTAACCTAACCTACGCTCGGAAACAAACCGTACGATGAGTATAAACTCAGTGGTATTTCTATAATCCGAATACTTTAAAACAAAATAATTAAATATGCACATTTAATTCATGGAATTTCCATATCATTCAATTAATCAATTCATAAGTAAATCATTATCACACAATCAATTCTCATCAAAAACTATCTCAATAACTTTTCTCAACTTTGATTCTCACATTCATTTTTCAATGTCGATTTCCATTTCATGAATTCCATGATTCATGCTTACCATTTGTACTATTCAATTCATTGTCCATTTCACTTTACATACAATGTCATTCACTATAAACTTATTGTCAATTCATTCATTTACCCCTATTAACACAACTCGGACTTTTGCGGATACATAGATCCAACCAAAACACACCAGTATGACACCCAGTGCCTCATCGGATAATTCGAAGTAATAAGTTGACACCCAGTGTCTCATCGGCCATGCCGAATTAAGTTGGTATCCAGTACCCCATCGAATTTATCCGAAGTAATAATGACACCCAGTGTCTTATCGACTCGTGGTCGAAGTATCCCTGAACACTTCCAATCCTATGGCATGCCAACTATATCTGACTCAGCCTGATACAATTAATAGGGTTTTCAATTTACTTTTCAATTTCCAATCAATACACATTTCAATTAATAACATATACTCACATAATCTAATCAATTCAATTCAATTCAATATCATAATATCAATACTCACCTTATTTCACTTATTGTACATATTAATCAAAATACAACAATTAATATTACTAGATTTAGATTATAATACAAACCGTAATTCTCGAGTTACTCCTCGCTAATCTTGTCTTTACCTTTCTTAGCCGAGGTCTCCGGCTCAACATTAGCTATGGATTTAAAACAATTTAAAATCAACAATACACACAATTTAACATTGAATATTTTCAATTTATACACAACTTTTGCCTAAATTCCAATTTAATCCTTAATCAAATCTAACCTTATTTTCTTCAAAATTTTATTCTTTATTTTCATTCAATTAACACTAAAAACTAAATGTAACTTTCTAATGTCACCATAAATCCCTAATTTTAAATTTCTCTCAATTTAATCCCTATTACTTTAAACTTATGATTTATTTTACAATTAAATCCCTTTTCACTTCTAACTTGAAATTTTTTCAATTTAACCCCTAATACTTCAAATTATTAAACATGAAATACTTCAAATTATTCAACATGAACAACTTCTAAAAATTCACTAACTTTCAAATTTTCAACTTAAATCAAGTAGTATTTTGTTCCAGGATTCCAAAAACATAAAAAATTCAAAAAATGGACTAAATTGACTTACCAAATTAAGCTTGAACCTTAAAAACCCTAATTTCCCTTCTTTCTTTTCTCCTTTCTTTTTCTCCCCTGTTTCATTTGCTTCTCTGTTCCTTTTTCTATTTTTATTCTTTATTTGTTTTGTTTTATTATTATTTACTTTATTATTATAATATAATAGAATATATATTACTTAAATATTAAGTATTACTTAAATATTATTATATACATATGTATAATATTTTTACAAGTATATGTACATAAATACTATACTTGTTATTATTTATACCATACACTTGTCTCTTATGATTTATTTGCTAATTTAATCCTTCAACTTTTCTTTAATCTATAATTAAATTTTCACACTTTATTCAATTTAATCCTTGTACCTATTTAACCTTAATTCAAGCTAATTCACCTCTCCAAAACCTAATTAACCACACAACTAACTACGTAAAAATTTTTAATAAATATTTATGAATCCGTTTTACAAAAACGGAGACCCGAAAATACACTTTTTCGATACCCAAAATTTTGGGTCGTTACAAATATTTTAATTGATCTCATCAATTTTAATAACATACATGCTAATATATCATCCATTGCATCACATGCATGAAAATTATAAAGTAGTAAATAAAATGCAATGGTTATAGCACAAAACTAATATGATTCCTCTCAAGCCAATAGGAGAACCGAAATGAATCTAAGGGTGCAAGATCCTTTTCAAGCTTCTTCTTTGCATTAGGTAGCTCTACCTTCAACTCCTTTAGCCCGCAGCAGCTCAAACAAATTTACAAATTATAGAAACTCGTTTTACATACGAGGGAGTAGGATGATAAAAGAAATACAATAGAAAGTATAGAAAGACACGACACGCAGACCATATTTATAAATTTACAGCCTTTGTAAATAATAAAATAAATGTGTTATCGGGCTATAACCAAGCATTCCCAAACACAGTGCAAATCAACCATAACATACAACATGTAAAATAAAAATATGTTATGTTTTTTAGTCAGTTGTTAAAATTAGAACAGTGATAAATCTGGGGATCTGTGTGTACGAACCTTGTCGCACAAGTAAAAATTCCGAATAGGATTGTTTTTTTACGACCTTTCTTACTGGAACAACCATTGTTCCCTTTCGAAAATACCAGTAAGTGAACTGTTAACTTCAATTAAAACCCTACTGCTTCTAAACATATTCGTTAACCCTTAACAAAGAGTTTATTAATCAACCAAATTTGTTAAATAGATTACAAACATCAAATATACATATAACAGATTGAACAAATCGAAACGAACAACATGCAGGTCATACAATTGCATTAACCATTGAATTTAATCCCGAATCCATATTGTACAAGTGGCTTTAATACCATTGTTGGGTTGTCAAGATGCCCTGTGGCGTAGTGGAAAATTTATTTCGGTGATCCAAACTAGGTATCCATGCATGAGGAAGGGATCGAGAAGGAAAGGTTTGAAAATATACCTTTCAAAATGTAACGTCTCAAAATTTTGAGAATTTAATTGTGAGATTCTGTAGTAATTAAGTTTCTGTATCTTTGGTTCTGTGCTCTGCTTTTGTGTTTAAGTTCTGGAGCTCGAGTCACATTTCTAAAAGTTTTATTATTTTAAAAACAACCTTTATCCATGCATTACATAGTTAAGTTCAATTCAGTGTAAACTTGTGTCAAGAATGAGCTTGCTGGTTCACTAGCTAAGCATCCGTCTACCCTCTGGTCTTGTGTTTGAGCCCTAGAGAGGACGATAAGGAATATTTTTTTCAAATGCTAGAAGTTTTCTTGGAAGTTAAATGTTAATTAACGTTAGTTCCAGATTTCAATTTTTTCTTAAGTTTTCTTCTTTTTTCATTCGTTACATTTCTTTCTTTTTCTTTTCTTTTTATTTTTGCTGATCATGGTCGTAAGAAATACAGGATTAGTTGAAATTTTGTTGTTAGCCGTTGGTCGGAAGGCTATCGAGTAAGTCATTGTCAATTCGTACGTTTCCACGGTTTTCTTTTGTTTTCATAACTTGCTTTGAATTGGGTATTTTGTGTGTTGTGAGAATATTTGATAAATGATTGGTTGTTTCCCTATTAAGCGAGAATGTTAGAAGTAAGGAATAACAACATGACAATTTCAGTGATTGTAGTTGAATTTTTGGTAAGTTTTGGTTCTGTCGAAGGTTTCGTGTCGAAACTTTTGACATAAGCATTATGTGTGTAATCGAGAAATTTTGTTGATTAAATGGCTTAATTGTGTGAATGAATGATTCTTTTAGGCTTTGGAGACCCTCTATGTTGTTATTGCTTCAAAATCCCTTCAAGTACGTACCACAAACCCTTAATTTTGTGAATTTTAGACATCGAAAAATGTGGCTATCGACGCCACATGGCCAGGTAAATGGTCGTGTGGTTGGCCGTGTAACTCACTGTTCATTAAATTTTAACACACAGGCAAGTGACACGGGCGTGTGTCCAGGCTGTGTGTGGCCATGCTACTACAGGGTTCACACAGGAAACAGACACGTGCATGTGTCTAGGCCGTGTAACTCACTATTTATAATTTAGGACCACACGGCCAGGGACATGGGCGTGTGCCTAGGCCGTGTGAACCTCATGGGCAACGATTTGAGCGTGTGTCCAGGCCGTGTGAGCCATACGGGCAAGGAAATGGGTGTATGTCCAGGCCGTGTGAGCCACACGGGTAAGGACATGGGTATGTGTGCAGGCTGTGTGAGCCACACGAGCAAGGACATGGGCATGTGTCCCGGCCATGTAGCATATAAATAGGATCCGAATCTAGTTTCTGAGGCCGTGAGTGTTGTCCAACATGAGTACTGATCTCCACAATGTATTCATGATCTAAATTTGATTGTATGAGGACTCTCTGATGCTCTAAGACTGATATATGGATGATATAAATGTATGTGTACCGTTATGGCTATTTCTGATACTGATTTGTATTATCTATTTGTGAAATGAATTGGAATGACTGGACACATGTTATGGATATTTGTAATCTACATTTGCATGGTTGGGATATTGAGAAGAAAGAAAAATCTGCTCTAAATCAGTGGCTAAGCCACAATATGTATAAATACTAATTTGGCGTTTTGTTGCATTTCCATCAAGCAGCTAGGTTGCATCTATGTAAACATGTCAGACAGACACTCTATGGTGTGTAGGGTTGGTTGGGCATTGAACGACTTTAACGGTGTGTTGGGATGGCCAAAGATTGTGTGTAGCGGATGGGGGTAGGAATAACTGCATATGAATCTGATCTATTCTGTATAAGAAACTGAAATTGCTTGTGTATGTAGCTGAACTATTCTGTATATGAGATGAAACAGCTTCTGTTATCTAACCGAATCTTGGGATTCGGGAACTATTTTATATGTGTTTTAATTGAACGAACATATTTTATGAACTTAGTTCACAACTTATTTCATTGTTGACTGGATTTCATGTGGCTCTCAAACTTGAACGAGTCGACGCTGAGGGAGCTCGGTCAAACCCTTTTAGCTTTCCTTTAAATTCTACTATTAGTAATTCCAATATTCTATGCTATTGTGATGTTGGGAGGATTATGTAGTTAGTTAATTGCTGTGATGGATATAATATGTTGAATGGTTTCATTCTGACTGCGTTATAAGTGTGGTTTCCTAATATTGATAATTTAACTCTCTAGACTTGGTCTGGTCGTCTAAGACGGGTTTAGGGTGTTACACAAAATCTAAAAAATACGAAGGAACCACTGCTGGTTTTATCCCTTTTGCATGCTGTCGATCCTAAGCCGCAACAGAATCGTTCCGGCCTCTACATAGTCTACCTAGTTGCGAACGAACAAACAAAAACTCTCTCTGAATGTTTGAAAGAGTTTTTTTTGAAAAAAAAATGTGGCTGCTAGGCCTAGGTTTCTTTTCCTTTTTATGGTTAATGTTGGTAACCTTAGGGTTTTTATGATTCTCTTTTATTTTAATATCCATATTAAAACTGGAATCACCCCTTTTTGGTGCCAAAAAATATATGGAAAATGTCATAATGTAATATCCTTCCCAAAAAGGTATTAATTTGCATATATGTTATGTTTGACTGAAATTATTATAACACTTTATTTTAATAATTTTGGTAAACAATACATAATTAATATTTTATATGAATCAAATTCATACATTTATTTTAACGATGTTCTCTATTCTTGCACAACGAATTTGTATATATACTGTGTTTATTATTTAACTTTCAAATTAAATTAATTCAATAATTAATATAATTCTCGTGATAGTTACATTTAATACCAACTGTGTTTAGATTTTGTTCGTTTCAACCATAATGTGTGACCCTGTAGGCTATTAAAATATTGGTAGTAATACTAGAACATTTCTAACGTTATAGGCAATGAGTGACATCTAGCAATGCATCATCGCTACCCAAGTTACAGGAAATCATGGTTCGACATAACCTTTCTGTGATAAATTTTCATGCATTATATCCTTTTTTTCCTTTATAACTCAATTGGACACAAGTCATGGAATAGTCACACTTGCGAAGTCCAATCTCATATTTCCTTATACTCGAAGTAGAATACAATAAACAAATAAGTGTAATATCTCATATTAACTTATTTAATATGGCCATGCATTTCTAGTTTCACTTCATCAAGTGGCTTAAGATATTGCTCCCATTATGTAGGACAAACAAATTCTATCTTGATCAATCATATCCCACTACATAGATTGTGGCATACCCAACATCAGTCTTTGTAGTACAACTCGTTACAATAGACATTTGACTGTACCAAAATATATGACTCACTATGTTGGGACAATGATGATCTCAAGTCTAAGGACCGTATACATAGTTATCACTATGAGTAATGTTGTGACTATTATATAATAATCCAAGAAACATACTCATAGCGGGTCAGTCCAATATATCGTTCTCTAAAATGTACTCATTTATTGATTTTGCCATCCCTGTGTCAATGATAACACTTTGTCATCAATCAATTACATATTAGTCTTAATGCATTATTGTTGTCCAAGTCCATAATAATACTTGACTAAAGACTTTTTAAGAATGATACTATTATTCACGGGACATTATTATAAATCGGTTTATTTTACACACACAGAAAGTGAAACTAAATAACAATGGCAATGCCTTTTATTAATAAACAAGGTAGAATTAATATGTGATTACAATCATCTCATGATTGGTCTTTAGGCATACTCTAACGGGAGGTTCATACCTAATGTAACACCCTGAAAAATCGAGTATTGTTTCATTGTGTACTTAGAGTAATTAATCTAGTAAGTGAAGTTTTTCTTATTTATTTTTGTGCTTATTATGGTCCTGAAGAAGAGTATAGAATTAATTGGGTATAGAATAATTTTTAGTTTTGAAAATTTATTGAAGTGGATTAAGTGGCATTGACACATAAGTTAATTTAAGTGTCAAAGTGAAGCATAAGTTGAGTTAATGGCAAAGTGGTGTTGGCGCATGAGATAGTGCATGAGGGAGAAGGTTCGAATCCCTTAAATAGCAATTAGGTGGCTTTTATTTTTGGTTTTCCTAGCATGTGTCGGCCAAGCTCATTTATGGAAAGTGTTGACCATGTTATTTTTGGTTAGTATATCAAAGGAATAAGGAAATTGTTAACTTAAGGAAGGGAATCAAGAAATTAAGGAAAGATATGAAGACATGGGGCAAGTATCAAGGAAATTTTTATGGAAACAAAATCATGGCCATTTGACCATGCATTTGGACGGCAATATGGCTAGGGGGAGGTTAGCCGAATTTTGCTAGTAGCTTGGTAAGGTTTAGGAGTTTACTTTTGGTCATCTTTAGTTTTTGTGCAAAGTTTTGCAACTTTTCTCTCAACCTCTTTTCCCTTTAGCCGAAATTGATCATTGGTAAGCCTTGATTATTTTGACCAATTGGTCATTTTTGCTTTTCACTTTAGTGTTCAATTTTGTGCCTTTCTCATAGTGCCGATTTTACCAATACCTAAAAGACCATTCTTTTCTTTTCTTCTCCCCATTGCCGAATATACATTGCTCTCAAAACTCATCTCTTTCTTTCTTTCCTCTTCCATTCTCTTTGAAAATCAAAACAACATCATCATCATTCTTCTCTCATCTTTATTTCTTTTCACTCATATTTTCTTCCTTTTTCTTCAATGGCCGAATGCTAGAGTACCCATAGCCGAATTTATTTTCTCTTTTCTTTGATCATACAAAGCCGAATCTTCATCAATCACAACATCATTCTCAATCCTTTCTTTTCGACTGTGGAAAATAGGTAAGGGATTCTTTTTCGTTTTCGATTAGTTAATAGTGTTATGGCCGAATATTGATGGTGTCATGAAGGACCATTTGGATCGAAATAAACGTTCGTACTATTAACGTTTTATTCATTATAATATAGTGCAATAACGGAAGATCGGAACTCAAGTGTTCGAAAAATCGTAGAAACGTTGGAATCGACTTATTGTGGTAAGGAAAATCACATCCTTAAAACCTTTAGTATTATTTCGATATTACTTTAGATTGGATTAATGTTCCTTTGTCATTGAAGACATTCAAAATAGGGAAGAAAAGGGCGGTGTTTAGTTTTCGAAAGAGGGGAGGTTCCGTTATTCCCCCTAAGTATAAGCAAAGGACTATTTCGGGAATCCGGACTTTTCCACCGGGTTGCAGACGTTCAACCGAGGAAAATCAACTGTTCGAAGTCGTTCGTACTCCCGAACCATTATTCGTTCGTGGGTTCGATTCGGTTAGCGAACCATCAATCGGGGAGAAATCGCAAGTAGAAGTATTACGGAAATCCGAGGGTATAATTCTAGATCGTTATGTTTAGATCGATTTTATTATTGGATTATAGTGTTCTAATTATCATGATACGTTTAGGTGTTGAAGAGCGGGAAAGTATAGTTCTCTCCATAACCAGGTGTGTAACTTCACACTCATATTCGGGTTAGATATCAAATCGTAAGTAACGTGATAAAACCGTAAAAATGGTAAAAACGGAAAATTTGTGATATTAATACTTTTGAGTAAAAGCATGAAAACGGTTAAAGTTGGAAAAATTGCGATAAATACTCTAGTTCGATAAATTGGGCCAAAATACTCTAGTTCGATAAATTGGGCCAAAATACTCTAGTTCGATAAATTGGGCCAAAATACTCTAGTTCGATAAATTGAGCCAAAATACTCTAGTTCGATAAATTGGGCCAAAATACTCTAGTTCGACAAATGGGCCAAAGCCCACTAAATTGCTAAATGGACAAAGTGCTAAAAGTATTTTTTTTATGGGCCAAATGAAATGTTTAATGATAAACCCACCGTTGTTATGGATTAATTGAAAAATTGTTATATGGCTATATTTTGTTATACACGCATGATTGCATGGGGTGGGGTATATGAAGAGAAGAATGACCAGTTGCCAAAAATCTAGTTCGGTGGCCCTGCCACAAAATATGGCTCAATGCCTCTAGTTCGGTGGCTCTGCCACAAATTCGGCTAAATGCCTCTAGTTTGGTGACAAAGTCACAATCTAGTTCGGTAGTGCACTACAATATTATTAAGGGCTTAAAGCCTATGATTGGTGTGTTTGGCGGGGTGGGTTGACTTGATCCCCACAGGTGTGTTGGTTGGTACGGGGGTGTTAGCGGATGGATATTAGGTTTGGTTTGGGAAATTCATTTTACATGCATTATTAAATTATTTTATTTCATTTTATGATAAATTGTTGAATTCTGTAATTGGGTTCAAGCCTAGCATAATATCTTGACGATCTGGCCCAATTATGGTGGTAAGTGGGTTGCACACTGAGTTCTTTGTAACTCACCCAATTTTATCAACCTTTTCAGGTAATGGAAATTGACGTGGACTTTGGCCGGAGATGACTTGGTGGAGGCCATACTACAAGCATGGGTTTTTTTTAAACTATGAACTTTATTTTAAATTACTATTTTGGGTTTGATGTAATAAGGCCTCTTATTATGTTTTTATGGATTTTATTTGTGTGGATGGATTTAATTTTATTTCAAATACTTAATATGGTTTTTATCTTAAATATATTAAGTTTTCTTTAAAATAATGGTTTTACAACAATTTTTGGGACACTTTAATTATTTTAAATTCTTTCAAAGTCTCTTTGAAACTATCTTAAGATTTTGACTTTTATATTTCAATGATAAGTTTTCAAATAAGTATTTTCTTAAGTCACAAATTTCAAATCCTCGAATTAAATTTTATTAAACTCTATTTTCAAAAAGTTTTGTAGCAAATTTTACTTTAATCACTCGAGAATAAACGAATGTATGTTTGGTGTGACAAACCAAATCTCGTCTAAATGCATAGACCGGGTTTGGGGTGTTACATTTAATGGTATCAGAGCCCAGTTTCAAAACTCGGTTGTGGTTTGGGTTCAGCAATGAAATCTGTTTGAAAAACAATTTAAAATTCTAGATTTTGATTTAAAGGTAGTATGGCACCATGATCATCCCGCGCCAAGTCAAGTAAGTATCTGTATACTGATTGTTTATTATCATTGTGATATGATTGTAAGAAACACTCTATAACTTTTAGTTTTAGGTGTTGAAAACCGTAGAGATTGAGACAATAGGATATGGTTGCGAAAACAACTCTATCTCTTTCATATCATAAAACATCGTTAATAAACAACTGAAATATTTTTCTGATTCATAAAACTCTTAATCAGATTAAATCGAATTAGTCGCTATGAGCACTAGAGGACGTGGTCGTGGACGCGGTAGACGTGGCCGTGGTAGAGGACGAGGTGTTAGGGGCGCAACTGAAGCACCGGGTCATATGCCGGAAATGGATGCACCTGCGTCACTCGAGAGTGAGACGGGATCACATGACCATATGGATGAAGATAATGCTGTGACACGAGCAATGCTGCGATACTTGAAAGGGTCGCTGGATCCATAACTGGGCCAACAGCTCGTGGGTCAATATCGGAGCGACTGAAATCAAGTGGAGCTGAGGTTTTCAGAGGTGTCTCTGGTGTAGCTCCCAATGTCGCTGAATATTGGCTTGAGGCAGTGGAGCGAATTATGGACGATCTTGAGTGCACTGTGGAACAAAAACTAAGAGGAGCGGTATCTTTGTTAAGGGACGAAGCATACCAATGGTGGCTTACTGTCCGAGAAGGCACTGATGCTGCATTAGTTAGTTGGGAATTCTTCAAGGCTTCCTTTCAAGGGAAATATGTAGGAACAAGCTATGTGGATGCCCGAAAGAAGGAGTTCTTGAACCTGGTGCAAGGAAATAAGACGGTGGCAGCATATGAGGCTGAGTTCTTACGTTTGAGTCGCTATGCTCGAACGATAGTGGCAACAGATCATGAGCGTTGTGTACGCTTTGAGGATGGTTTAAAAGATGAGTTGCGGGTTCTGTTAGCCCCACAACAAGTTAGAACTTTTGCCACGCTGGTGGAGAAGGCCAAAATAGCCGAAGAGGCTAAGAATTCGGAACGACAGAATCGGGAGCAAGTTCGAAGCAAGAGAGATATGAAGTATTCGGGTTCTTCAAAAAGGTTTCCGAAGAGGTCTCGGAATGAGGAACCAGCTCAAGGAAGAACACCTGTAACTGTTAATCAGAGTCGAGACTGTGCTGAATGTGGAAAAAGGCATTCGGGAGAATGTTGGAGGAAAACGGGTGCTTGCTATAAATGTGGATCGACGGATCATCAATATAGGAGTTGCCCTCGACGTATGGATACAACTCAAGAAGTTCGTACTACTGATGCACCACCGGCAAGAGGAGCTCAGCAACCACCGAGAGGTCGTGGTGGTAATGGGGCTGGACGTGGTCAAGGTGCAGTGGGTCGAGGCAATGGTCCTAGAGGCAACACGGATGCAAGACAGCCAGGATTGGTGTATGCAGTCAGACGTCGTGAGGATGGAAATGCACCTGATGTGATAACTGGTACGTTCTTCATTTCTGATGTACCCATTATTGCCTTGATTGATATTGGTTCTACCCATTCGTACGTTGCTAGCACCATAACTGGGAACTTGAATTTAGAATCTGAAATTTTTGATAGTGAGATGAGGGTAATTAGTCCCTTAGGACAGTCGGTGTTGGTAAATAAACTGTTTAGAGACGTGCCCTTAGAAATTCAAGGAGAAACATTCCTGGCAAATTTGATGGAATTGCCTTTTGGCGAATTCGATATCATTTTGGGCATGGATTGGTTGGCTAAGCACCGAGCGCAATTGGACTGTGCTGAAAAGCGGATGTCGATAAGAACTGCGGAGGATAAGGAGATAGTTATGATAGGCGAGCGGAGAAATTACTTGGCAAAAGTGATTTCTGCGTTAAAGGCAGAGAAGTTGGTACGAAAAGGGTATGATGCATTTTTAGCATTCATTAGTGCTTTAGATGCCAAAGAGTTATCATTGGAAGATGTGAGAACGGTGAAGGAGTTCCCTGATGTTTTTCCCGAAGAACTTCCTGGTGTACCTCCAGATCGGGAAGTGGAATTTGGTATTGAGCTTTTGCCCAGAACTGCTCCAGTGTCCATTGCTCCTTATAGAATGGCATCGAAGGAGTTGTCGGAGCTTAAAGCTCAAATTCAAGAACTGCTAGATCGGGGTTTTATTCGACCGAGTGTGTCTCCGTGGGGAGCACCGGTTTTGTTTGTTAAGAAGAAGGATGGGTCGATGCGTATGTGTATCGATTATAGGCAGCTGAATAAGCTGACGATCAAGAATCGGTACCCTCTGCCGAGAATTGATGACCTATTTGATCAATTGAATGGAGCTTCAGTTTTCTCCAAAATTGATTTAAGGTCGGGTTATCACCAGCTTAAGGTGAAAGAAGCGGATATTCATAAGACGGCGTTCCGAACCCGTTACGAACACTATGAGTTTTTGGTGATGCCGTTTGGGTTGACCAATGCACCAGCTGCATTTATGGATATGATGAACCGGGTCTTTCAACCATTTTTAGACCGGTTTGTGGTGGTATTCATAGATGACATTCTGGTTTATTCAAGGAATGAAGAAGAGCATGACTTGCATTTGCGAATTGTATTACAGTTGCTTCGAGATAATCAATTGTATGCCAAATTCAGTAAATGTGAATTTTGGTTAAGAGAAGTGACTTTCTTGGGTCATGTGGTATCAGCCGAAGGAATAAGGGTGGATCCTCGGAAGATTGAAGCTGTTTTGGATTGGAAACCACCAAAGTCAGTAGCTGAGATTCGGAGTTTCTTGGGTTTGGCTGGTTACTATAGACGCTTTGTTGAGGGGTTTTCGTTGATTGCTGCACCTCTAACTAAGCTTTTGCGAAAGGGAGTATCGTTTATATGGACTGATAAGCAGCAAGAAAGTTTCGATAAATTGAAGAAGATTTTAACGGAAGCGCCGGTATTGATTCAACCTGAGGCTGGAAAGGAGTTCACAGTTTATTGTGATGCGTCGCATATGGGATTAGGTTGCGTATTGATGCAAAGTGGGAAAGTGGTAGCTTATGCTTCTCGTTAGTTGAGACAGCACGAAGTAAACTACCCTACTCATGACTTGGAGTTAGCTGCGGTGGTGTTTGCCTTAAAGATTTGGAGGCATTATCTATATGGTGAAAAGTCTATCATCTATACGGATCACAAGAGTCTTAAGTATCTTCTTACTCAGAAGGAATTAAACTTGAGACAACGAAGGTGGGTGGAATTGTTGAAAGATTATGATTTCTCAATCGAATATCATCCGGGAAAGGCTAATGTGGTAGCAGACGCGTTAAGCCGTAAGGTGGTATCGGAATTGAGAGCTATGTTTGCCTGTTTGAGTTTGTATGAGGATGGTAGTCTGATAGCGGAACTTCAAGTGAAGCCTCTGTGGTTGGAGCATATCAAGGAAAAACAGATATTAGATGAGAAGTTGGGACCTTTACTTCAACAAGTCGAAAATGGTGGATTAGAGGATTTTGGTATAAACTCGGAAGGTGTGTTGTGTTTTCGAGGAAGAGTTTGTATGCCTAAGGACTCAGATCTGAGGCAAATGATTCTACGGGAGGCACATAGTAGCCCTTATGCTATGCATCCCGGAGGAAATAAGATGTATCGGGATCTTCGTGAGCAGTATTGGTGGCCAGGGTTGAAACGTGAGATTTCAGAATTTGTGAGAAAATGTTTGACTTGTCAGCAAGTGAAGGCGGAGCATCAATTGCCGTCAGGTCTTTTGCAACCGGTAAAGATTCCTCTTTGGAAATGGGAGCGGATAACAATGGATTTTGTTAGTGGGTTACCCTTAACACCTACTAAGAAAAATTCTGTTTGGGTAATTGTTGATCATTTGACGAAGACTGCTCATTTCCTACCAGTTCGTACGGATTACTCGTTGCAGAAGTTGGCAAAGCTGTATGTATCTGAAATCGTGAGGTTGCATGGGGTACCCGTATCGATTATATCGGATAGGGATCCTAGGTTTACATCTCGATTTTGGAAAGCTTTGCATGAAGCTCTGGGAACAAAGCTTAATTTTAGTACGGCTTTTCATCCTCAGTCAGATGGTCAGTCGGAGAGAGTGATTCAAATTCTGGAAGACATGTTAAGAGGATGTGTAATCGACTTCAAAGGTAGTTGGGAGGATTTTCTACCGTTGGCAGAATTTGCGTATAACAACAGCTATCAGTCAAGCATTCAGATGGCACCCTACGAGGCATTGTATGGTCGTAGGTGTCGTTCTCCTATCTGTTGGACTGAGTTGGGCGATCGGCAGATGTTAGGACCTGAGATGATTTATGAAACGGAAGAAAAAGTGAAAACTATTCGAGCACGGTTAAAGGAAGCTTCGGATAGACAGAAGTCGTATGCGGATCTGAAGCGTAAGGATATCGAGTATGCCGTGGGGGATCAAGTTTTCTTGAAGGTCTCACCTTGGAAGAAGAATTTCAGATTTGGGAAGAAGGGCAAATTGAGTCCGAGATATATTGGACCATACCGAGTGGTGAAGCGAGTTGGTTCAGTGGCCTATCAGATCAAATTACCTCTGGAACTGAGCCAAATTCATAATGTTTTCCATGTGTCCATGTTGAGGCGCTATAGATCGGATCCTTCGCACATAGTACCGATAGAGGAAGTGGAGTTGAAGTCAGACTTGTCTTTTGAGGAGGAACCAGTGGAAATCTTAGACCGAGATGTTAAGGTGCTAAGAAAGAAAACCGTGCCGTTGGTCAAAGTGTTATGGCGTAACCACGGAGTGGAGGAAGCTACGTGGGAGCCTGAGGATGCAATTCGGCAACAATACCCTCATCTTTTTCAACCAGGTAAATTTCGAGGACGAAATTTTCTTTAAGGAGGGTAGAGTTGTAACACCCTGAAAATTCGAGTATTGTTTCATTGTGTACTTAGAGTAATTAATCTAGTAAGTGAAATTTTTCTTATTTATTTTTGTGCTTATTATAGTCCTGAAGAAGAGTATAGAATTAATTGGGTATAGAATAATTTTTAGTTTTGAAAATTTATTGAAGTGGATTAAGTGGCATTGACACATAAGTTAATTTAAGTGTCAAAGTGAAGCATAAGTTGAGTTAATGGCAAAGTGGTGTTGGCGCATGAGATAGTGCATGAGGGAGAAGGTTCGAATCCCTTAAATAGCAATTAGGTGGCTTTTATTTTTGGTTTTCCTAGCATGTGTCGGCCAAGCTCATTTATGGAAAGTGTTGACCATGTTATTTTTGGTTAGTATATCAAAGGAATAAGGAAATTGTTAACTTAAGGAAGGGAATCAAGAAATTAAGGAAAGATATGAAGACATGGGGCAAGTATCAAGGAAATTTTTATGGAAACAAAATCATGGCCATTTGACCATGCATTTGGACGGCAATATGGCTAGGGGGGAGGTTGGCCGAATTTTGCTAGTAGCTTGGTAAGGTTTAGGAGTTTACTTTTGGTCATCTTTAGTTTTTGTGCAAAGTTTTGCAACTTTTCTCTCAACCTCTTTTCCCTTTAGCCGAAATTGATCATTGGTAAGCCTTGATTATTTTGACCAATTGGTCATTTTTGCTTTTCACTTTAGTGTTCAATTTTGTGCCTTTCTCATAGTGCCGATTTTACCAATACCTAAAAGACCATTCTTTTCTTTTCTTCTCCCCATTGCCGAATATACATTGCTCTCAAAACTCATCTCTTTCTTTCTTTCCTCTTCCATTCTCTTTGAAAATCAAAACAACATCATCATCATTCTTCTCTCATCTTTATTTCTTTTCACTCATATTTTCTTCCTTTTTCTTCAATGGCCGAATGCTAGAGTACCCATAGCCGAATTTATTTTCTCTTTTCTTTGATCATACATAGCCGAATCTTCATCAATCACAACATCATTCTCAATCCTTTCTTTTCGACTGTGGAAAATAGGTAAGGGATTCTTTTTTGTTTTCGATTAGTTAATAGTGTTATGGCCGAATATTGATGGTGTCATGAAGGACCATTTGGATCGAAATAAACGTTCGTACTATTAACGTTTTATTCGTTATAATATAGTGCAATAACGGAAGATCGGAACTCAAGTGTTCGAGAGAATCGTAGAAACGTTGGAATCGACTTATTGTGGTAAGGAAAATCACATCCTTAAAACCTTTAGTATTATTTCGATATTACTTTAGATTGGATTAATGTTCCTTTGTCATTGAAGACATTCAAAATAGGGAAGAAAAGGGCGGTGTTTAGTTTTCGAAAGAGGGGAGGTTCCGTTATTCCCCCTAAGTATAAGCAAAGGACTATTTCGGGAATCCGGGATTTTCCACCGGGTTGCGGACGTTCAACCGAGGAAAATCAACTGTTCGAAGTCGTTCGTACTCCCGAACCATTATTCATTCGTGGGTTCGATTCAGTTAGCGAACCATCAATCGGGGAGAAATCGCAAGTAGAAGTATTACGGAAATCCGAGGGTATAATTCTAGATCGTTATGTTTAGATCGATTTTATTATTGGATTATAGTGTTCTAATTATCATGATACGTTTAGGTGTTGAAGAGCGGGAAAGTATAGTTCTCTCCATAACCAGGTGTGTAACTTCACACTCATATTCGGGTTAGATATCAAATCATAAGTAACGTGATAAAACCGTAAAAATGGTAAAAACGGAAAATTTGTGATATTAATACTTTTGAGTAAAAGCATGAAAACGGTTAAAGTTGGAAAAATTGCGATAAATACTCTAGTTCGATAAATTGGGCCAAAATACTCTAGTTCGATAAATTGGGCCAAAATACTCTAGTTCGATAAATTGAGCCAAAATACTCTAGTTCGATAAATTGGGCCAAAATACTCTAGTTCGACAAATGGGCCAAAGCCCACTAAATTGCTAAATGGACAAAGTGCTAAAATTATTTTTTTTTATGGGCCAAATGAAATGTTTAATGATAAACCCACCGTTGTTATGGATTAATTGAAAAATTGTTATATGGCTATATTTTGTTATACACGCATGATTGCATGGGGTGGGGTATATGAAGAGAAGAATGGCCAGTTGCCAAAAATCTAGTTCGGTGGCCCTGCCACAAAATATGGCTCAATGCCTCTAGTTCGGTGGCTCTGCCACAAATTCGGCTAAATGCCTCTAGTTCGGTGACAAAGTCACAATCTAGTTCGGTAGTGCACTACAATATTATTAAGGGCTTAAAGCCTATGATTGGTGTGTTTGGCGGGGTGGGTTGACTTGATCCCCACAGGTGTGTTGGTTGGTACGGGGGTGTTAGCGGATGGATATTAGGTTTGGTTTGGGAAATTCATTTTACATGCATTATTAAATTATTTTATTTCATTTTATGATAAATTGTTGAATTCTGTAATTGGGTTCAAGCCCAGCATAATATCTTGACGATCTGGCCCAATTATGGTGGTAAGTGGGTTGCACACTGAGTTCTTTGTAACTCACCCAATTTTATCAACCTTTTCAGGTAATGGAAATTGACGTGGACTTTGGCCGGAGATGACTTGGTGGAGGCCATACTACAAGCATGGGTTTTTTTTTAA
The DNA here is from genome assembly GCA_005393395.2 of Gossypium australe. Classification (NCBI taxonomy): domain Eukaryota; kingdom Viridiplantae; phylum Streptophyta; class Magnoliopsida; order Malvales; family Malvaceae; genus Gossypium; species Gossypium australe. Next base: position 26,427,476 of record CM016614.1, on the reverse strand, counting down.
ACTATGAACTTTATTTTAAATTACTATTTTGGGTTTGATGTAATAAGGCCTCTTATTATGTTTTTATGGATTTTATTTGTGTGGATGGATTTAATTTTATTTCAAATACTTAATATGGTTTTTATCTTAAATATATTAAGTTTTCTTTAAAATAATGGTTTTACAACAATTTTTGGGACACTTTAATTATTTTAAATTCTTTCAAAGTCTCTTTGAAACTATCTTAAGATTTTGACTTTTATATTTCAATGATAAGTTTTCAAATAAGTATTTTCTTAAGTCACAAATTTCAAATCCTCGAATTAAATTTTATTAAACTCTATTTTCAAAAAGTTTTGTAGCAAATTTTACTTTAATCACTCGAGAATAAACGAATGTATGTTTGGTGTGACAAACCAAATCTCGTCTAAACGCATAGACCGGGTTTGGGGTGTTACACCTAATCACTACTAAAGGGACCTCTACCAAAAGCATTAAAGTCTCACACAAGGAAACAAAAGTGTGGAGGATTACCAAAAAGAAATGGAAGTCACGATGATCCGAACCAACATCAAGGAGGATTGCAAGGCCACCATGACGAGTTTCTTGGCGGGGCTAAACCGTGAAATTGCCAACATAGTGGAGTTACAACATTATGTTGAGCTAACCAATATGGTCCACGTGGCGATTAAAGTGGAGAGACAATTAAAGAGGGAAGGAATTGTTAGGGCGGTACACAACTTGGGCTCTACCTCTACTTGGAGCCAAAATGCAAACAGAAAGGAAGTTGTGCCTCAAACAAAAGAAAAATCTAATAATTTTAAGATAAAAAAAATCATGTTTCAATTAAAGATACAACCAACATGAAAACAGGGATGTCAAGAGATGTTTATTGTTTCAAATGTTTAAGGAGAGGACACATTATGAGTCAATGCCCTAACCGGAACATAATGATCCTCAAAGACAATGGAGGGATCGAATCTGCAGGTGAATCTGAAGAAGAAACCATGCCACCATTGAAAGAGACGAGCGAGTTAGAATATTCGATGGAAGGTGAACTTCTTGTTGCCAAAAGAAATTTGAGCATGCAAGCTAATGAAGAAGATCTGCAAAGAGAAAATATTTTCCATACCCGATGCCACATCACTGGAAAGGTGTGTAGTACGATCATCGACATAAGAAGCTGTACTAATGTTACAAGTTCAACTTTAGTGAAGGAACTTGTATTGTCGACATAAAACCATCCCCAACCTTATAAATTGCAATGGTTGAACGATGGAGGTGAGATTAAAATAGTGAAACAAGTTTTGGTATCATCTTCTATTGGTAAATATGTTGATGAGGTTTGTCACGAGTGAATATGATATACGAATTGTATAAGTATACACATTGAACAAGTAATAAAGTGATGAGTGAGATTGCCTCCACATGGATTAGATAGGTATAATTTGGTCAGGTTATTAGAGTTAGGCTTGATTAATGCTAAAGCAAAATAATAGTGAGAATGTAGTGGCAAAATGAGAGAACGATTATGTATAGAATGTGCAAAACAAAACAAGTAAACGAAACAAGAATGTCACGACAAAGAAACTACAGAAAAGAAGATTAAGGAACTACAATGTTGATTAGGACGGCTGGGATTACTAATGCATCTACCTTTTCTAACTATTAATGCCACAACAAAGTCTTGAACATTCTACTACTCTATAGGTTTCTACAATAGTCTGCTTCTTTCGAGAGCAAAACCTTGGGTTACCTCCCCTAGGGTACTATATGTCTATAGACTTGAGTTAGGCTACCTCTAATATTTTCTACCTTCTTTCGCATGAGGCAAGGCTCTATGTCTAGAGGTTGCTGCAAATAAATAAGTTATCATTCACTCATATTATCCAATGTCTGTCTAGTTAACCTAACCTTATCAGAATTAAGTTATTTTTAATAACCTGCTGCAGATTTGTCAATACACATCCTGCATAAAGCATGAAATACCATTGGATAAAATAGCAGAATAATTCCAACTTAAACTTTAAACATTAATAGAAATTAAATGGTTCAGCAAAGTAATTCTGAGCCTAAGAGATTTAGCTCATAGTTGTATAAATCAAGTTCAAGTATAATGCAGTAACCAACATCATCAATAACACCAGCGTGTTAAGAATCAAAGGAGAAAATATGATATGATAGCTTTCACCTATCCATCTATCAACACCAGCAACGTAACATCTTGCAGCTGCCAAAGATGATGTGGTTGTTTTCTCCTTTTTCAGCTGCCTTCTTTCTTGGTTGTTCCCTTCTTTCTTATCAAAAGTTGCTCCTCATTTTTTCCATAAAAAACTACTCCCTTTTCTATGTTTTCCCCTATGGATTTTATAAGTTTGACCTTCTAGGGCAGGTCCGTCAGCCCATTATTCTCTCTTTTTTAGGTGGATTTATCTAGTACAAGTACAGCTAGGGTTGAGAACGGTACGCATTGAATGCTAACTAGGCATCTTTCAAGCATTGCCACAGCATTTGTGTTGGCAAACTATCTAAAATTGGTCATGACAGACCTTTAATCCTTTACTCTTTTTCCTACACTCTGCACCTGCCAATTAACCACCAACCAAGTCCTCCCCACATGCAATTAAAAGCAACATGTAATAACACTTAAGTATAATTCAAGCTCTAAAAATACCAATCACTATAGCAAATTATGCTTTTAAAGGCATTTTTAGTGGCGTTTGGATCGAAAACGCCGCAAAGTTATACCATTAGTGGTGCTAATCGAAAAACGCCACAATAAGTAAAGCAATAGCGGCGTTTATGAGAAAAGCAATAGTGGCGTTTTTGCATAAGCGCTGCAAAAGGTAAAGCAATAACGATGTTTTTTCATAAACGCCGCTAAAGGTAAAGCAATAGCGACGTTTTGCCCATAAACGCTGTGAGTATCCTTTTATTTTTATTGAAACCACACCATTTTGATAGCCTTAGCTTTTTCCCCAGTTTCCCGAAATCCCTTAGTTTTTTCCCCAAATTAATCATTTTCCCAAATCTCTTTTTTTTCACAAATCAAATCCCTAAACCCCAAATCAAATCCCTTAGTCCTCTGATGTATTGCAGTCGACAATCCTCTGCCGCATCATTATCAACAGTCCTCTACTGCATCGCCGTCAACAGTTCTCTGCTGCATTGCCATGTGAGTTTTTATTTTTTTCATTTTTTTGTTTGTTAAATTATTTTCTCATCTTTCAAATCCTAACCCTTTTCTCTTCTGTATAAACACCACACCAAAAACATCTCTTCTGTATAAACGACCTACCATTCTTTTCGCTTTCTCCAAAAATTTCTCCCGATTTGTGCAAATAATCTTGTAAATTTTCATTTCATTCTATATTTTTTTATATTTTTTTAATTCGGATAATGTTATTGGGTTGTTGAATTTTATGAGTTGGGACTGTAATTTTTTAGGGTTTTATTGGGTTATTTTCGAAGTATAATTAATTATGAGAAGCTCAAATCTCTTTGTTCTTTGAAGTATTTTTTGAAGTATATCCCGACCTACCTTTGTTCATGCATTGGTATATGACTGTTAGATATTGAGGAATGAATTGGTATATGATTAATTTGCAGTAATCTGTTTTTTTAGAAGAACACAATATATGATTGGGGTAGCAGGTAAATCCATTTGATTAATTTTTAGTATTAGTCTTGTACCATACTTGTAGGTTTAGTTCATTTTTCAAAATTTAAAATTTGATCATTTTTAGTTGGGTGCTTAGAAAATTGGGGTAATAGGAACATAAGTGCTTGATTAACTAAATTATTTAGTAGCATTGTTTCTTTTTAAGAACATAAGCATTTGTTTTGAAAGAATTTGTGTGAAAGGTAAACGATTTCCTATATATATATTAACAAAATACAAATATAGAATATATTAATCTACCCTAAATATATATTTTTTGTTTTGGAAGAATTTATGTGAAAGGTAAACGATTTCCTATATGAGCTGAAGTCTAAAGACTAATTGGCATGCCCTGCAACTTGAATTTTGTTGAGGGATGGACGAAAATCATTCTAACATATAGCCATTCCAATTTTTGTGATTGATATACTAGTTAATGAGATATTCACTTATAAAAGTTCAATTTTTTTGGAAACAAAATAATAAACTTTTATTTAAACATTAGAGTTTCGATATAGATATGTGTAAATAGTAATCTTCTAATTATATGATATAACACATAATAACCCAATCTAGGGATGTGTGCTATTATTGCTGATATCTTCTACTCAAATGCTTCCAAGTTTAAAATTTATCTTATAATTGGAGTTTTTATCACACCAGTTTTAAGATATGGTACTAATGAAGGTTTAGGAAATTTTTTAGCATTTGAGGAAGCTTCACGATTTTTTGTTTTCTATTTGCAAGCTGGTTTAGGTAAATATTTGCTAGCACTTGGTGTGCGTATCTACTGTACTAGGTTTATTAATGTTAATTTGTTTTCTTGCAGGGTTTTGGTTTGGGGAAACATTAAAGTTTCGGTTTGGAAATACGTAGATATCAACATTAGTTGGCAGATAACATTGTCCCAGTGCAGGTCTTAGGTGTTCCCCTCTCCACCCACCAAACATAATCTTCTTTGCCAAGGTGCGCCTATCCTTTTTAATTTCTCAACCCAACTTTTCCGCATTTCCCATATTGTAACAAGTTTCAACTTGCTATGTCCACCTCTATCTGTCACCCTCATCACAGTTTAGTTATTGTAACAGCCCGATTTTGGGCCTAGTCGGAACAGTGGTTTTGAGACCACAAATCTGACGTAAGAAAATTTATTTTTATTATATTTTTATGGTCTATAATTTCACGGAACGATTTCGTGAAAATTTCGTTCGAAAATTTTGACGTTTGGGCACTTAATTTAGTCAAAAGGGCTAACTTGTAAAAAGTGCAAAACTTGAGTTCTAGAAGTTAGAGGTGTCAAATTGCTATGAAATTTTAAAGTAGAGGTTCTTAAATGGTAATTAGCCCATTTATTAAACTTTTGGACAAAAATGGATATGGTATATGTTAGATGAGATTTTTTTTGTAAGGGCATTTTGGTCCTTTTGTAAATTAAATGAATTAAAAACAAAATTAAAATGCCAAATTTGTCCATCTTCTTCATATGGACGAAATTTACCAGGAGAAGACATGGCTAGGATTTTCTCAACTTTCCAAGCTCATGGTAAGTCCGTTCTAGCCCTGTTTTTCAAGTTATTTACGGTTTTGGAGTCCCGGTAGCTCGATTTAGCTTATGCTACCAATAATTCATACTAGGGTTCATCTTTGGAAAATTACCCATAGGTGAAAAGTGTTTATTTTGATGTTTTATGGTAGAATATGAAGCTTGAAAATATGTTAAAGAACTTTTGCTAAGCGATATTAAGTGAAAACGAGTAAAACGACGTAATCGGTAAAAATACCTAATGTTCATAAGTGTATGTTAGAGTAAGAATTTAATGTTGCCATAGAAGGGAAAAATGATTAGCATGTCATAAAACATAAGAAAAAGGAATAAAATTTAATTTACGAGCCTAGGGGTAAAAGTGTAATTTTTGAAAAGTTAGGGGGCAAAATTATAAATTTGCCATAATTTGATATGTGAATTGAATTGATTAGTGTGTTGATAAAATGTGTTAAATGAGTGTCATTTGACATGTTAGATCAAGAAATTACGAAATTTGGACTAAGATCAGCGAAGAACAAAGTTGTGGGCTAAGTCGGGAAAATTAGCCGTTTCGGCATTTGAGGTAAGTTAGTGTGTTAATAATAATGCAATAATGTTGTAATTTATATTTGAAAGCTAAATTAGTGAATTAATTGAATTATGTTGAATTAAATGTTTAATGTGCCAAGTTTATAAATTGATTTAAAATATGTCTATGGTACATGGAAGTGCATTGAAATATTGTACTTAAATGTGACTTCTATGATTGTGAATGTTATGAGTAATTGTGAATTAGTGTTATCATGAGACAAGTGATTAGGTGAATATTGGCTAAGTGTTAACAAGTGTGCAAAAGTCCCGATTGAACCTTAGGAAACAATTAGGATACAAGTGACATGTCACTAGGAATTTCAGTGTTTTCAGTGTGAAAGTGTTCCCCGGGTGCTGATTCATTGTGTTATATCAGTGGCTGGGTGATCTTGCATGTGTTGTAGACACCTGACAGCTTGTGTGAGCAGCATTGTATATTAACCTTGAACTGATAGCTTGTGTGAGCAGGCCCGAGGGTAACCCCAGTGTTACGGTGGTAGCTTCGGCTACATTACAGTGATAGCTTTGACTATATTACAGTGTGGCACTCTGTGCCTTATTCCACGTATCCTTTAGTATTCCGTATGGTTCAACGGGTATTGAATTGATATAATGAAAAGTGATTGAATGTGAAAAGGATTTAATCATGTGATAATAATGTGAAAGTGAACATTGTGTTTGATGTATTTATATGAGTAAGTGTGAATATGAAATTGCTTGTATAAGTGAAGTGCAGGTATGAAACTAAGTAGAGAATCGTATGAATAAGTAGTACAGGTATGTGTACAAAATTGTTATTGTATGATTTTTATGTTGAATAAAATGCTTAGATTATGATGCATTAATAGTAAGGATGCAAATGAGTGAGATGTGAATATGATCAAGTGATAGTTATGTGCCAAGTTATATGTTGTTTTAGTGCATATGTGTAAAAAAAATGAAAGTGAATACATGGAAGTCATGAAAAAGTGAAATTTGCATTAAAACAGTACTGGACAACTGCAATTGTGTACATTTAAAAAATAACCGAAAATAGTGAAAATTGAATTAGAAAGTGAAAGAAATATGAATTGAAAGCTCATTGAGTCTATTTTCATATAAAAGAAATAGAGTAAGCAAAAGAAATGGAAATTATGAGATACTTAAATTTTAGTGAGACTGGTTCTGAATGACTTCGTGATCCCCTGTTGTGTCTTGGATAAATTATTAAAAATTTTAAAAAAATAATCATGGAGCATAGTTTATATTCTTATAATCCTTAATGAGTCTATTTTTGATTGGAATAAACGAGAACAATATTTGAATTCTGTACAATAAGGTAACTGAGTTTTTGTAAAGATAGGTCAGAACCATCGAATAGTGAAATAAGGGAAACTTTAAGAATAATCTGGTATTGATTGGCCAGACCAAAAATTCTGGAAATTTTATTGGAAAAAGGTATATGAGTCTAATTTCAGGAAAAATTCACAGAACTTAATTTAGAGTTCTGTGGCTTATGAAATAATTAAATTAGTGACTGTGACTCAGAAAAACAGCTTAAGCTGAACTTAAGAAAAAGGTGAAACTATGTGAATATTGACTCTATTTTCTTGAGCATATTTATTAAGAAATGAGTTAATATTTAATTAAATTTCTTATTATTATTAATATGCCAACTTACTAAGTTATAAAGCTTACACCATTTTCCCATTTCTCTTAGTGTTGTCAGGTTGGCTTGGGGTTGGAGATGTTGGAGGTATCATCACACTATCAATTTGTCAAGTTGGAATCACGACAATTCCTAATTATTTTCAAGTGAATGGCATGTATAGAGATTTAGTTATTGGTTGTATGTATTATTATGAATTAGCCAAATGTTTAGGCTTATATTGCTTCGTTGAATAGAGCCATGAGATGTGGCTCACAATGCCTATAGGTAAGTGAACCTATTTTATGCATGCATGGAGAAATGTCTTGATGTGGCTAAGTTAGAATTAGCTAAAGGTATAACAAAGATCGATATATTGTATATTAGTACAAAGAGGTAAGAACACAAAAGGTTTGAAAAATAGCCTAATGTATGCCACACGGGCTAAAGACACGGTCGTGCGTCTCAGCCGTGGGGTAGGACACGGCCACCGCACGGGCGTGTGGTTTGGCCGTGGTGCATAAAGAGAATGCTAGTGAATTACACACGGGGTCCAGATATGGGTGTGTGAGGACCACACGGTCTACTCACACGGCCGTGTCATATGTCACACGGGCGTGTGACACTGTTTTGATAAAAATTTTCTAAATGCCCGAAAAGTTCCGGTTTGGTCTCGAACCAACTTTAATGATTGTTTTGGGCCTCGTAAGCCCATAATAGGGACAGAGAGTGTGACTATGAATGGTTTTAATGTATAATTGAAATGTATGTATCGGAGAAGTGTATAAAATTGCTGTAACGCCTCGTACCCTGATCCGGTGACGGATAGGGGTAAGGGGTGTTACAATTATAGCTTGATATTGAAAAACAGAAGCATAATGCTTGGTGATATGAATGCATTAGAGTTAATCTTTTGATCGTTCGTGTCCACAGCTTTAACCTCTAGGAATTCATTATGTACTTCTGATTGTTGCATAAATGGGAGGCAAAAATTTTATTAGGAAATTTTATTAGAAAATAATTAAAATATTTTGTTTGTTATTCTGTTTATGAAATATTTTATGAAAACAAGCTGGAAAGCCTGATATTATGTTTGTTACTCCATGTTGGTGTATTTATATAATAAAGAATAATTAAAATATTTTTATAATAAATTATTACTTATTTGTAAATTTTAATGCTTTAAATTATAATGAAGGTGTATCTCAAGATGAAGGTAAAGTGTAATCAATATTAATTGGAGTTTGTCTATTCAAATTTTTAACTTTAATATAATTATAAAAATAATATTATAAATTATAATGAAAATGTAATTGAAGACGAATATAATGTGTACTTCAATATTTAGTGGACTTCATCTTCAAATGTTTAATTTTAACATAATAATATCCACTTTGACTAAACAAAAGACAATTTAAACTAATAAAATTGTTTATTTATAAATATGAACAATTTAAATTAAAAAAAGTGTAATCAAACATGAATATAAAATAGTATAAACTAATTTCGAGAGAAAAATAACGTATCCATAACAAATTTGATAGGTTTCAAGTCATCTGTTCATTTTTTCTAGTTTTTAATGTGACTTGATCAAACGACTGCAATCTACTCATTTCTGTCTTTCAACCACAACCGCTGATTTAAAAAAATTCCATGAAATCCTACTATAACAAAATCTTACCTTAAATATTAGCAATATTTATAATTAGTTGTAATATATTAATTTTAAATTACATTGAATATAACTCAATATGAATGATGTAAGACTTGATGTATTCAAATTTTCTATTTGCTTTTAATATAATAATATATTTTATGTTGAGATGTAATTTAAGATAATAAGATATTATTTTTCTGATATTTAAAATTATAATAAAATTTTAATTCAATCTATTTAAATGTCTAGTATAATTACAAATTTAATTTTTCAAGTTTAAGTGAAAAAAAATAAGACATTGCTTATCTATAAATTTAAATAGTTTAAATTACAATTTAAGATGAATATAAAGTATAATTCAATATTTATCTAATTTCTCGTATTTTTAATATAATAATAGTGATTTTGTATTTTAGTTAATAAGTCATTAAATAATAAGATATTACTTATTTATAAACTTTAAATTATAATGAAAGTGTAATTCAATATAAATATAAGATATTACATTAATTTAATAAAATTATAATATTATTGCTTTATAAAAATTTAGACTTTGGTGGAAATGAAATATTTATAAAAAACTTTAAGTCTTTTGGGCAACAACAATGTATTGGATTGTTAAATATATTTCTTTCTTTTAGCCAGAAATCAAATGGAGTTGCCGGTGAATAAGAAAAAGCAGTGTTATAATAATAGGCATGACATCACTTGTTTTTAACCATTTATATTATATATTTTAGTACAATGACATGATTCAAATCTATTTAGAATACTTAAGTAACCGTAATTTATTGTCAACTTTAGACTTCAAGAACTACGAAATGGATAAGAGTTAGATGGATTTGTCAAGGATAAGCAACGACTATCGAAATGGAGTACAAGCTTTTCTAAATTTTTCATTTCAAAATGCAAGCCAAGAGAATATGATTCTTTGCCCGTGTAAGAAGTGTGGCAACATCAATTGGCATATTCGTGAAGTTGTATCTATTTGTTGATGGCTTTATTCGGGGTATAAAAAATGAATCTTTCATGGAAAGTGTACACCTCGCAGAACCTCTTCAACGATTAATCCGACTTATCTTCATAATGCTCACCATCAGTCTGTTAGAGAAGATGACATGGAAGGTATGTTGCGGGATGCATTTAATATGCACAGTCATGGTTTGCAATCGTTTCCACTTGAAATTTTTGCATCCGATGATTGTGATATTGGTGGAAATGCTTTTACTGAAATGGGAAGAAGTGCACCTGATCAATAGCCAAATGGAGAAGCGGCAAAGTTCTACAAGTTACTTAATGAAATGAATGAAGAACTTTATAAGGGATTGAAATTTTCAAAACTATCCTTCTGCATTCGTCTTTTTCACTTAAAATGTTTGGGAGGGTGGACCAGAAACTCTTTTACGCTGCTGTTAGAGTTTTTGAGAGATATGTTTCTGCTTGCAAAAAATCCTTCATTCATGCAAAGATATGAAGAAACTGATAAAGGATTTAGGCCTTGGGTATGAAAAAAATTCATAGTTGCCCAAATGACTGCATGTTGTATTGGGGTGATCGAAAAAATCAATAGTCTTGTCATGTTTGCGGTAAATCTCGTTGGATGAATAGGAATGCAAAAGATGTGAATGAGGATGAAGGTGAGGCACAGTCAAGAAAGAAGCCAGTAAAGATTTTGCGATATTTTCCACTAATACCAAGGCTTCAAAGGCTTTTCATGTTGTCAAAAATAACCGAGTCTATGAGGTGGCATCATGATCAACGAACCAATGATGGATTATTAAGGCATCCTGCAGATTCTTTAGCTTGGAAATCATTTGACAGTAAATTTCTAAGCTTTGCAAGTGATCCTCGAAATGTGAGGCTTGGGCTAGCATCTGATAGATTTAATCCTTTTAAAATCATGAGTATTTCGACAGTACTTAGCCTGTAGTGCTTGTTCCTTACAATTTGCCTTTGTGGATTTGCATGAAGCAATCTTCTTTTATCTTATCTATGATTATCTTTGGAGAGAAAGGTCCCAAGATCGATATTGACATTTATATGCAGCCACTTATTGAAGAGTTGAAACAGTTATGAGCGGGTGTTGAAACATATGATGTATTGAGAAAGGAGAACTTTTATTTATGTGCAGCTTTGTTATGGACTATTAATGATTTCCCGGCTTATGCCAATTTATCTGGTTGGAGTACCAAAGGACGTTATATTTGTCCTTGTTGTGCTACGTAAACATGTTCGAAGTGGTTATATAATGGGAATAAGTTCTCTTATATGGGGCATCGTCAGTGGTTAGATGGAAAGCATAGATTTAGATTTTAGAGGACTTTATTTGATGGTACTGAAGAGTTCAGAGAAGCTCCTGAGTAGGCCATTGGATCTAAAATCTTGCTCATGCTAAAAGATATCAATTTCAGTTATAAGAAGATGAATCAACCACCCAACACATAAACAAAGAGAAAACCGATGGAGGAGTATGTTGGCGATGTTGACCAGCAGAGTAATGATGAATCTGATGAAGAGGATGACCATAATGAGGAGGACTTGTGGAAAAAAAAGAAGTATTTTTTTAGTTGCCTTATTGGGAGCATTACATTTTGCGACACAATCTTGATGTCATGCATATTGAAAAGAATGTTTGCGAGAACATCATCGGGACAATTCTCAATGTCGATAGAAAATTGAAAGACAATTTTAAGAGTCGACTTGATCTAGTTGACATGGGAATTCGACGTGATCTTCATCCTCAATTACCTTCGAATGGAAAATCTCGTTTTCCACCTTTTATTTTTGCAATGTCGAAGAAAGAAAAAGAAGTGTTCTGCACGGTGTTGAAGGATATAAAGGTCCCAGATGCGTATGCATCAAATATATCTCGATGTGTTAGTCTTAAAGGTCGAAGACTATATTCTCTAAAATCAAATGATTATCACATTGATAAACCGTAAAAGTAACATATTTTAAAGCCCACATTTAGAATGCTTTTGGATGATTTATCCTTTGATTTATGTAAAAAGGTGCTCTTAATCCTTCATTTTCATGTTTTATACTCAGGAAAGCACCCGAGGATGAAAATAACGAGAAGCGGGCTTGAAACGGACCAAATTAGGCCAAAATAGAAATCGACACGGCCTGGGCCCAAGACCACACGGCCACGCCTCATTAAAAGTCCGAACACAGCCTAAAGACGACTCACACAGGCGTGTGCCATGGCCGTGTCCCTGTCGTGGAAAAGAGCAATTTCACTCGGATTTGGATACTTAGGGGCAAAGAAACACATTCCGAAGCCTATATAAACACCCTAAGTATGACCAGAAACGGGGGAACCCAAGGCTTTAGTCAGGGGCGTCCAGCTAGGCCAGAGGAGGTAGATTTGTGGAGATTTAATCGAAGATAGCTAGTTGATCCATCTCAAGAAGCCGTAATTATACTCAAGACGGAGGACCTCTCCTTCAATTTCTTCAGGGGGTTTTAGGTATTTCTTATGTGTTGTTTTATCTTTTCTTTTGAGATGTTTTCTTTTATTGTTATGAACTAAACCCTCAGATACCTAAGGGGGATGACACCTAAGATGAATCTTGTTATCGTTTGCTGAACTATATGATAAATATTTGACTTGTTCTTAATTATGTGTTCTTAATTCTTGTGTTGATATTTCCGGGATATTAATTCAAGTATGATGTGCTTAGGTGGAGGAGCAAAAGTCCCTGCCTAAGAGTAGATCTAGCATAATTAAGCGGAGTTGATCACGCGCCTAGAGATAGGGTGACAAGATTTTGTCGGATTACGGTGAAACCTAATATGGGAGTCCATAGATCGAGTTAATGCGATTCTAGGGGTTTTAATTAGAAAGAGATTTCAATTAATCAACCTAGGGTTAGACGTTAGTCACCTCGAGAGAGGGATTAATATAACTTAGGGAATCTTACGGATCAAGTCAAGTGAATAATTCGTCTGGTTCAGAGTTAAATAACAAGTGAAGTCTAGGTGGATTCTTCCTTGGGTGTCGTCTTAATCAATTGGTTTTTCCTCAAGTTATTTTCCCAACTCTTTCTCTTTGTCTTTGCATTTTTAGTTTAGTAGTTAATTAATTTAGATTAGATAAATAAATCCCTTTATTCTTAGGCTAAATAATAAAAAAGAGAGTTAGTATTAGTACTTTTGGTTCCTTTGGGTTCGACATTCCGGTCTTGCCTAAGCATACTACTGTTCGATAGGTGCACTTGCCTCAAAAATCGTTGTCAGAGTTAGTTTCTAGGTTCGATCATTTTTTTTATAAATTTTAAGACTCGACAGACACAATCAAGTTTTTGGCGCCGTTGCCGGGAAACTGAAATATTAAGAAAGCTCAATTTTTATTACTTTAGCCATATTTATTTTTATTTTTATTTTTGCAATTAGATTTTTTTTTTCTGTTTTTCTAAATTTTCTTTCTTTCACTCCTTTCAGGTACCTCTAGTTTATGACTAGAAGGAACCCGACAGGACCCTTACTTTATGACAGTGATATTGAAGGTACCGTTCACAAAAATTGCAGAGAGATAAGGCGAAGCTTAAACTACATAGAAGAAGAGCAAGAAGTCGAAATTAATACTACAGAAGAGATGGCAGAGAATAATCTGCCACCTCCAGAGATGGCCGAACATCATGCTCCACGCACTATGTATGATTATACTAAACCTAGTTTAACAGGAACTGAGTCTAGTATTGTTAGGCCTACTATTGCTGCAAATAATTTTGAACTGAAACCTGACACTATACAGATGAAACAACAGTTTGTTCAGTTTGATGGTTTGCAGGATGAAGATCCTAACACACACTTAGCGAATTTTCTAGAATTCTGTGATACCTTCAAGATAAATGACATTTCTGATGATGCCATCCGTCTTCGGTTATTTCCCTTTTCTTTGAGGAATAAAGCCAAACAGTGGTTACATTCTCTTCCACGAGGACCGATCACTACATGGGACCAAATAACCGAAAAAATTTTATTAAAATATTTTCCATCGGCCAAAACGGCCAAATTGAGGAATGATATCTCTTCTTTTGTCCAGATGGATTCAGAGACACTTTATGATGCATGGGAGAGATACACAGATTTGTTAAAGAGGTGCCCACATCACGGATTACCTTTGTGGCTACAGGTCCAAACTTTTTACAATGGTGTGAACCCTTCAACACGGCAACTAACCGATTCAGCTGCCGGCGGAACCCTGAACAACAACTGCTGAAGCAGCCTACGAGTTAATAGATGAGATGTCACTGAATAACTATCAGTGGCAAGTTACAAGGACAAGGCCAGCCAAAGCAGCCGGAGTTTTCAACATTGATGCAGTAACCGCGCTATCAAATCAGGTAGAATTGCAACATAAAAAATTTGATAGTTTCTATGGTTCTTCGTAGACGCATCTAGTAATGCAGTGCGATGCAAGTGGAGTGGCAAATCTTGAGTACTCACCCTACGGACAGGGCATGGAGAGCGAGCAAATGAACTATATGGGTAATAATTTTTGATCTAATAATAACCCCTATAGTAATACTTATAATCCAGGTTGGAAGAACCACCCCAATTTCTCATGGGGCGGTTAAAGAAATCAAAGGCAACAACCTTCCCAAAACATCCAACAACAGCCTTACCCACAGGAAAAGAAGTCGAACCTTGAAGAGGTACTGACAAACTTCATAGCAGCTTTAGAAACACGTTTCCAAAAGATAGAAACAAAACTTGAGGCATTGTCACAAGAGTTCAAGGATCAAATCAGGCAACTTACTAAGTTAATCTCTGAAACACGATCAGAAAGCTTACCGAGGGAAACAGAGTAGGTAAAGGCAGTGACTACTAAGAAGTGGAAGGGAGTTAATCAAAACGAAGAAAGAGGCACCACATGAAATCAAGAAGGCAAAGATAACACCAACCCGTGAGGAAATCAAACCAACAATTCCATATTCAGCAAAGTTAAAGAAAGACCACTTAGACGCATAATATGGTAAATTTCTTGAACTTTTTAAACAGTTACATATTAACTTACCTTTTGTTGAAGCTATTTCGTAGATGCCAACATATGCAAAATTTTTAAAGGAGCTTCTAACAAATAAAAGGAAGTTCGAGGAAATTTCAACAGTGGAACTTAATGAAGAATACTCAGCTATCATCCAAAACAAGCTGCCAACCAAATTGAAAGATCCAGGAAGTTTCACTATTCCTTATTTAATTGGTAGTTTGAGCATAGAAAAAGCATTAGCTGATTTAGGTGACAGTATTAATCTAATGCCTTATACAATGTTTAAACAACTTGGTCTCGGGGAACCAACATCCACTAGGATGAGTATTCAGTTAGCTGACAGATTTGTTAAGTATCCTAGGGGAATTATTGAAGATGTTCTGGTAAAAGTAGATAAATTTATATTTCCAGTTGATTTTGTTGTGCTTGACATGAATGAGGACGTAGAGGTACCTTTAATTTTGGGACGACCCTTTCTAGCTACTGTTAGGGCTGTCATTAATGTTGGTGATGGTAAACTTGCACTAAGGGTAGGAGATAAGGAAATAGTTTTCCAAATTTATGATGCCATGAGATATTCTAGAGAACAAGATGATTCTTGTTACTTTGTTGATGCCACTGATCATATTTTTCAAGAACCTTTACAGAAAATCATGCACAGTGACACGATGGAACTGTGTCTTTCACAAGGTGAGGGGAAAATTGATGATACCAATGAAGAGAATCCCAATGCATCATCCTCTAGGCAGATGGAAATAGAGGACATTGAGATCAATGACGAACTAAAATAGAAACCCTCTATCGATGAGCCGCCCAAGTTAGAACTAAAACAATTACCAAAGCATTTAGAATATGCATTCCTGGGGGATAATTCTACGCTACCAGTAATCATCTCTTCAGAACTAGGACCCAAAGAGAAAGAATATTTACTAAGGGTACTAAGGAAGCACAAAAAGGCCATAGCATGAAAAATGTTAGATATTAAAGGAATAAGCCCATCATTCTGTACCCACAAAATTTTAATGGAAGATGAGTATAAACCTTGTATGCAACCTCAGAGATGTTTGAACCCCAATGTGAAAGAAGTTGTCAAAGCTAAGGTAATTAAACTTCTAGATGCAGGAATAATTTATCCTATTTCTGACAGCACCTAGGTAAGTCCTGTGCAGGTAGTTCCAAAGAAAGGAGGCATGGCTGTTGTAGCCAATTAAAAGAATGAATTGATTCCTACAAGAACAGTCACAGGTTGGAGAGTCTGTATTGACTATAGGAAGCAGAACGACGCCACCAGAAAAGATCACTTCTCTTTACCCTTTATTGATCAGATGTTAGAGAGATTGTAGGGGCATATGTACTACTGCTTCTTGGACGGACTCTCCGGCTACTTCCAAATCCCAATAGCTCTTGAAGATCAAGAGAAGACAACATTCACATGCCCATACGGTATGTTTGCTTATCGTAGAATGCCTTTTGGATTATATAATGCTCCTGCTACATTTCAACGCTGCATGTTGACCATCTTTGATGAACTTGTGGAAGACATTATGGAGGTATTTATGGACGACTTCTTGGTATTCGGTAATTCTTTCCACCTTTGCCTTAAAAATTTAGAACGACTTCTAATAAGATGTGAGGAAACAAATCTTGTCTTGAATTGGGAAAAATGTCACTTTATGGTTAGAGAGGGGATTGTGTTAGGACATAAAATTTCTAGTAAAGGGATTGAGGTAGATAAAGCTAAGATTGAAACCATAGAAAAATTACCTCCCCCTAGTTCAGTTAAGGCTATTAGAAGCTTTTTAGGACATGCTGGATTTTACAAAAGATTCATTAAAGATTTCTCTAAAATAGCTAAGCCTTTAACAAGATTACTAGAAAAAGATGTTCCTTTCGATTTTGATCAGGAGTGTTTAGATGCATTTAAAATCCTCAAAGATAAACTAATAAATGCTCCGATTATAATTGCACCTGATTGGAATCTGCCTTTTGAACTAATGTGTGATACAAGTGATTTTGCAGTAGGTGCAGTTTTGGGACAGCGAAGAAACAAACATTTTCAGCCAATTTATTATGCTAGCAGAACATTAACACCGGTACAAGAAAATTACACCACCACAGAGAAAGAATTGCTAGCCGTATTTTTTGCATTTGACAAATTTAGATAGTATCTGATATTATCTAAAGTTGTCGTTTACACTGATCATTCAGCTCTTCGTTACCTCTTAACTAAACCTGATGCAAAACCTCGACTCATACGATGGATCTTACTCTTACAGGAATTTGATTTGGAAATACAGGATAAGAAGGGAGCTGAAAACCTTGCAGCATATCACCTCTCCAAACTTGAGAACCCACATATCGAAGAGCTCGACGAGAGTGAGATAAACGACTCGTTCCCCGAGGAACAACTCTTCTCTATAACTAACACCGAGGTACCATGGTTTACAGATATTGTGAATTATTTAGCTGCTAACATCTTACCAAAAAGACTAACACATCATCAAAAGAAGCGATTCTTTGTTGATGCGAAAAGCTATTTTTGGGAGGATCCTTTCCTTTTCTGCATATGTGCAAATCAAGTAACTCGACGATGCGTTACAAAGGCGGAATCAAGTAAAATCTTAGAACATTGCCATTCAGAACCTTCAGGAGGACATTACAGCGGGATTAAGATAGCACACAAAACACTCGAATCAGGATTTTATTGGCCAACTCTTTTCAAGGATGCCAACAGGTATGCCGCTTCGTGTGATTAATGCCAAAGAACAGGTAATATTTCTAAACGCGATGAAATGCCTCAGACATATATGTTATCATGTGAGATATTTGATGTATGGGGTATTGACTTTATGGGTCCGTTCCCTAGTTCATTCAGAAATAAATACATCTTAGTAGCAGTAGATTACATGTCAAAATGGGTGGAAGCCCAAGCTTTACCTACTAACGATGCTAGAGTTGTAGTAAAGTTTCTTAAGAAACTTTTCTCTCGTTTTGGAACACCCAGAGCAATCATCAGCGATAGGGGCACTCACTTTTAGAATACTCAATTTGAAAAAGTCTTAAAAAAATATGGAGTACACCACAGAACAGCTACCCCTTATCATCCTCAAACTAGTGGGCAGGTGTAAGTGGCAAATCGAGAACTTAAGCGAATCCTAGAGAAAACGGTTGAATCAAATAGGAAAGATTGGGTAGTAAAAGTAGATGATGCTTATGGGCCTACAGAATAGCATTTAAAACCCCTTTAGGGACATCCCCGTACAAACTTGTTTACGGAAAGAGTTGTCATCTACCATTTGAGTTAGAGCACAAAGCCTACTGGGCTATAAAATTCTTGAATTACGATCTTAAAACCGCAGGTGAGAAGAGGATGATGCAGTTAAACGAACTAGATGAATGGCGAGCTAAGGCCTATGAGAATTCACGACTATATAAGGAGGAAACCAAACGAATCCATGATGCTCGTTTAAAACAATCAAAGTAATTTGAAGTAGGAGACTTAGTCATGCTGTATACTTAGTCCTGCTGTATAATTCAAGGCTCAAACTATTTCCTGGAAAACTGAAATCAAGATGGTCAGGACCACTCGTGATAAAATCTATTTTTCCTTACGGCACAGTCGAGGTAACCCATCCAACTCAATGAACATTCAAGGTAAATGGCCATCGGCTGAAACTTTATAATGGTGAAGATTTCAAGGAATTGAGAGAGGAGCTTCGGCTCCGTGAACCTTCTTTTAGGAATGAAAATAGGGTGAGTCTAGCTTAAGACTTTAAACAAGCACTTCTCGGGAGGCAACCCGAACACTAACTCCACTAACCCCATTAATTTTATTTTATTTTTTTATTTTTCCTTTTAGCACCTAAATCAAACTAACTGATTCAGTAAAGTGCAGGTTTTCTACCACACGGCCTTACACATGGACGTGCCCGTGGCCGTGTGGTTGCTATGGGAAAGAACACGGGCGTGCAGGTAGACGTGCGAGAAGAGGACAAATTTTCCCCAACATAGGCTGCGATAAAAAGACTACAGCCGTGCGATGCGACCGTGGTCTATACTAAGTAAACCAACACAGGCATGAGCCACGCCCGTGCCTACCAACCGTGTATGACACTGACTACTTGTACACGGGCATGGCAGTCGTAGCACGGGCGTGGGAGAAGCGAACATAATAGCACACGCCCAGGGAACACGGCATAGGGAACATATTAAACACGCCCAAATTTGAAAATTGCGAAAAGCACGGCCTGAATAAACAAACACACGGGCGTGGCCGCTGCCCGTGTCGCCTTTCCTATTTAAAGAAACATAACCCCGTTTTTCCAAATTTTCTTCTCCAAACCCCAACCCTAGCCGTTTTCCCCCCAAAACTTCCCCCAAATCCAGCCACCAGGAAGAAACTTCTTCACCATTGCCTTTCCCCACCCCAAATCTTCCAAACTTTCAAATCCCCATACAAAAACAAAGCCACGCCCATGTTAACAGGAGCCCACGCCCACTCCACTGCCGTGTTACTCAGAATTTTTACAGCACACGACCGTGAGCCACCGTTACACGCCCATGCTCTGCCCGTCGACATCGCCACGCTCAAAAGCACCAGTGGTCACCTTTCACTATTTCATTCCCATCTTTTTACTTATTATTAAGACTTCATTTTGTTTAGTCTCTTTTTACTAATATTATTTTTTTTTATTTTTATCAAATTAATCTTTAGAATTTTAGAACTAATTTGATTACTACCTTAAGTATGTTAGTCATTGTTTAGGTAGTTAATTAGAACTAGATAGAACTAATCACTGTCAAAATGGTTGCTCATGGTTGAAATGTTATTATTTAAAGTTTGAATATTTTGGGTATTGATCAAAGAACTTGCTTTAATTTGGTAGAAAATTACTTGAATATCAACTATTTTCAAGAACAATGTCGTCGCCATGAGGAAAGCGAACCGCAGCCACCACTTCTAAAAAACGAAAAGGACCCGGGTCATCCTCTGCTAGCGCAACCACCAAAGTGCGCCACCGGTTCCTCCAATTCCCTCAGTCTCCCTCATGGAGACCGATCTACATAAGTTCATGCCGGCCGCTTCATCCACTTGACAAACCAAGGGTCTTTGAGACTATTTATCTTTTGTTTTACTTTTATCTTCTCCTCTATTTTCCTTCTCTTTGACTATCTTATGCTTAATTTAGTTTATTTTATTTTAGTTTCTTAGTGTCAGGTTCAAAAGGTTGCTAGGGAATCACACCGGAACCACGACCACCACCTCAATGCAGCATTAGAGGTTCTAAAGGCTGCTTGGGAATCACGCCACTTCCGCCACTGCTAGCACCTCCGCAGCCTTAGAGGTCACACCCACCTCGCGAACCATCTAACAATAAGGACTCTTCGGTCCATTCATCTTTCATTTTAATTTTATTTATATTACTATTTTCTTTCTTTTTATCTTTTTTGTATTTAATTGTATATTTAGTTTATGTTAAATGTGTCTTAATAATCCCTGGCTAATTCTTTACGAGCTCCCCAATTTCTTCATCTAGCAGAGCTCAGTAGTAGCCACCACCCCTATCGACTTCCAACTCCAGGAAACCATCCAAATTCAGGAAGTCTCACCTCCCTCTCTCTCTTAAAATGCATTTATATCTTGGTACATTGAGGACAATGTACATCTTAAGTGTGGGGGGGTTAATAGTTATTTCAAGAAAGTGCCTAACTTTCTGCATTATTCTCAAATCCCTGAATATTATCTTGTCTTGAAGTAAGTTTTTCATATTATGATTAGAATGAAATTTCCTTTGATTTATGATTTTTATTGATATGTTTTAAAGTAAGCCATTGATAATTGTGCATTGATGATTAAATTTAAAGAATACTAGAGAATCAAGCATGATAAGTCTATTTTTCAAAATTTAAAGGTTGCATACCTGAATCTGAATGTTAGCTTGAAATTTGAAATTGACGGGGTTGATATCAAAAACCCAAAATTTTTGTGAGACTTTGAACCTTATAAGAGCATATATTCTTTTTCATGCTCACTTTATTGATTATGAGTGTGTCAACATTGATTTGTTATTCTAGAACTTGCATCGATTATACATGTCAAGACCACACCTTTGATTTGATATACCGAGATGAGAAAGGCACCTAGGTTTTAACCCACTCACTCCACTAAAAGCCTACCTTCACAATTAACCCCTAGTGAACCCCGTTTAATCCTAACAACCTTTTTATTGACTCACCTACTAATATTAACTCAAAACCCTTTGTATTTGTTATCACCATTCTTTTTTACTACCTTTTTATCGAGATTTGATTTGATCGGTTGCCTAATCATATTATTTGAGTAGTTGAATTCATTATTTGACTTGTTCTTAAAAAAAACGAAGTATATTCATTATTAGTTCCATAATTAAGTGAGCTTACATGTTTAAATTTCAAATCTTGAAGAAAAAGCTCATTTTAATTGATGTAATTATTTAGGAGTAGTCATATTTCTAGTTAGGTAATTTGTCAGGTCAATCTCGATTCTAACCCTCTAATTCAGCCTATATCCATACCCTTGAACCTAAACCCCGTTACAACCCTGTAAAGACCTTTTGATTTGTGTATCATATCATATTTTAGTGGTTGAGATTTGATTTTCATGCAAGCCTATAGGATTAACTTTTCATGTTTAACTTTTGAGTGCTTAATTCTGAACCTTAAACACTTCGAGTGGTTTGAGTGAATCTTTAGTGAGGATGTCAATTCTTGTCAATTTTGAATCAGAGGTAATTATTCAGGTAAGGGGAAACACCTATGTTTTCATACTATAAAAACTATGACTTTGATTGTTTGAATTTTTAGGACTCTTTGAGTTGAGTTATCCATGTATGAATTATCTTTGAATTATAATGAAACATTATTGATAAATTTTATGGATCGAAGAAGTTTGTTTTAATTGTGAGTAGAGAATTTTGCTTGAGGACAAGCAAAAGCTTAACTGTGGGGGTATTTGATAAACCGTAAAAGTAACATATTTTAAAGCCCACATTTAGCATGCTTTTGGATGATTTATCCTTTGATTTATGTAAAAAAGGTGCTCTTAATCCTTCCTTTTCATGTTTTATACTCAGGAAAGCACCCGAAGATGAAAAAAGGAGAAACGGGCTTGAAATGGACCAAATTGGGCCAAAATAAAAATCGACACGGCCTGGGCCCAAGACCACACGGCCTAAAGACGACTCACACGGGCGTGTGCCATGGCCGTGTCCCTGTTGTGGAAAAGAGCAATTTCACTCGGATTTGGATACTTAGGGGCAAAGAAACACATTCCGAAGCCTATATAAACACCCTAAGTATGACCAGAAACGGGGGAACCCAAGGCTTTAGTCAGGGGGCGCCCAGCTAGGCCAGAGGAGGCAGATTTGTGGAGATTTACTCGAAGATAGCTAGTTATTGATCACTGGAATCAGAGTCTTAAAATTTATAAAGAGAATGATCGAACCTGCAAACTAACTCTGACAACGATTAAAGGCAAGTGTACCTATCAAACAGTAGTATAGCTTAGGCAAGACCGGATTGTCGAACCCAAAGGAACTAAAAGTACTAATACTAACCTTCTTTTTATTATCTAGCCTAAAATAAGTGAAGTTGTTTAGATCTAACTACTACTAAGCTAAAGACGCAAAGACAAAAAGAATGAATTGGGAAATAACTTGAAAGAAGACTCAGTTGATTTAAGACGATACCCTCAGGAAGAATCCACCTAGACTTCACTTGTTATTTAACCCTGAACCATACGATTTATTCACTTGACTTGATCCGTAGGATTCCCTGATTTATATTAAACCCTCTCTCGAGGCGAATAACGTCTAACCTAGGTTAATTAATTGAAATCTCTTTCTCATTAATAACCCCCTAGAATAGCAGTAAATCGATCTATGGATTCCCATATTAGGTTTCACCCTAATTCGAAAAAATCACGTCACCCTATCTCTAGGCGCGCAAACGACTCCGCTTTAATTATGCTAGATCTATTCTTAAGCAGGGACTTTTGCTCCTTCACCTAAGAACATCTGATTTGAATCAATATCCCGGAAACATTAACACAAGAATTAAGCACACATAATTAAGAACAAATCAAGTATTTATCTTATAGTTCAGAAAACAATAACAAGATTCATCTAGGTTTCATCCCCTTCAGGTATCTGAAGGGTTTAGTTCATAACAAATAAAGAAAACATCTCAGAAGAAAAGATAAAACAAAACATAAGAAATCCGTAAAACTCCCTGAAGGAATTGAAGGAGAGATCCACCGTCTTGAGTAGAATTCCAGCTTCTAGAGATGGATCAACTGGCTATCTTCGAATGATTCCCACAACTCTGACCTTTTCGGCTTGGCTCCTTGGCCTAGCTAAGCCCCCTCTTCAGGTAACACTTAGGGGGTTTATATAGGCTCTTGGAGTGTGTTTCTTCACCCCAAAGTATCAAATCCGAATGAAATTGCTCTTTGCCACGATAGGGACACGACCATGTCACACGCCCGTGTGACTAGTCTTCAAGCCGTGTTCGGACTTCTTTAATGAGGCACGACAGTGTGAATCAGGGGTAAGGCCGTGTTCTAGATGGTCAATGCAGCACGGCCGTGTGGGCTTAAGTCCAGGCCATGTGGATTTTCTGATATGGCTCATTTACTCTGTTTTGGGCCCGTTTTATGTTCTTTTTCATCCTTGGGTGCTTTCTTAGGTATAAGACATGAAAAGAAAGGATTAAGAGCACCTTTTTGTATCAATCGAGGCTTAAATCATCTAAAAGCATACTAAATGTGGGATTAAAATATGTTACTTGTACGGTTTATCAAATACCCCCACACTTAAGCTTTTGCTTGTCCTCAAGAAAAATTCTCAACTTACAATTAAAACAAACTTTCCATAATTCATAATTCCTATCAACAATGTCTCATCATAATTCATAGATAATTTATACATGGATGATCTAACTCGAAGAGTCCTAAAGATTCAAACAGTCAAAGTCATACGTTTGTAGCATAAAAACATAGGTGTCTCCCCTTATCTAAATAATTACCTTTGATTCAAAATTGAAAAGGATTGACATCCTCATTAAAGATTCACTCAAATCACTCGAGGTGTGTAAGGTTCAGTAAAAGAGCACTCATAAGTCGAACCTGAAAAGTTAATCCCATATGCTTGCCTGAAAATCAAATCTCCACCACTATAAAATGAGATGATGAACAGATCAAAAGGTCTTTATCAGGGTTGCAACGGGGCTAGGGTTAATGGTGTGGAATAAGGCTGAATTAGAAGGCTAGAATCGAGATTGAATTAACAAGTACCTACCTAGAAAATACTGAGATAATATTTACATTAACTGAAAAGTAATAATCCTTTTAACACGAGCCTTTCTTTCGAAAAATAGACTTTAACTGTATAAGCTCACCACTAATACTGAATATACTTCGATTTTTTTTAATTAAGAACAATTAGGGGTGAGCAAAACTCGATTCGACTCAAAAAAATCGAAAAAAAATTCGAATTTCGAGTTAAACGAATCGAGTTATTCGAGTTAATCAAGTTATTCGAGTCAACTCGATTTTTTTTTTTCGAATTTCGAGGTCGAATCGAGTTGATTTTTCGAATTCGAATAACTCGAATAATTCGAATAATTCGAATATCAAACTATAATATTTTACATTTTTACCCCAAACTTCCAAACCTTTTTACTTTTCCCTCAAAACTTTTACTCCTTCCCACTTTCCCCCCAAAACTTTTACTCCCCTCCCATCCCAACCCCCCAATCTACCCAAAATCCATTTCCCACCAAAATTTTACTCTCCCATTTACTTTTTCTCAAAATTTTACTCCCAAAAACCCTCAAAACTTTTTATTTTCCCCCAAAATTTTTACTCCCTCCCACTTTTCCCCTAAAACTTTCACTCCCTTCCCATCACACCTTCCATCTACCCCAAACCCACCCCCCCTCCAATTTTTTTTAGATTTTCCCTTTAAAATTTTACTCCCCCTATTTATTTTCCCTCAAACTTTTATTCTCCAAAACTTTTTATTTTCCCCCTAAACTTTTACTTCTCACCCTTTACTCTCAAAAAAAAATCAAAATTATCCAAAAAAAAAATCACTAAACATAAATAGTAATAATTTTATTTATATCTACTATTTATATTATTAAATTAAATTTCACATTTTATATTATTTATATTATTGAATTGTTTAGTCATATTGAATATTTATATTAAAATTGAATTATTAATTATGCCATAAAATATTCGTGTTAAAATTTTATATTGGTATCAATTTCACATTTTATCTTTAAAATAACTTTTATTAAAAAATCGCATTTTTACGTTTAATATATTTTTTAATTCCAAAATACATAGTGACAAGAATATGAAGATAATTGAAAGAACTAAACAAGCAAAGAAGCTAACCCGTATATAAAAGATTAATAAATAAATTATTTGGTGTGAAAGTTAATAAAAAAAATTGGTTAAGGTGGACAAATTTTATTACGATAGGTGACAATAGTTACAAGGACTCAAAATTATTTTTTAAAATTTACCTCGAACAAATATATTCGATTCGATTCGATTCGAATTCCATCTCACTCTACTCGATTCGAGAAAATTTCAAATCAAATTAGGATGATAAAATATGATTCGTCAACTCGATTAACTCGAAATTTTTTCATTCGATTCGATCGAACGCTCACCCCTAAGAACAATAATAAAAGATGACAGCTACTGAACTAATTTAATTAGGTAACTTAATCAAATCATATCTCGATCAAAGGGTAGTCAAAAGGAATGGTGATAACAAATACAAAGGGGTTTTGGGTTATTAGTAGGTGAGTCAATAAAAAGGGTTGTTAGGATCCATGGGGTTCACTAGGGGTTAATTATGAAGGTAAGCTTTTTAGTGGAGTACGAGGATTAATACCTAGGTGCCTTTATCATCTCGGTATATCAGACCATAGGTGTGGTCTCAACATGTATAATGAAGGCAAGTTCTAGAATAACAGTTCATAGTTGGCACACTCATAATCAATAAAGTGAGCATAAAAAAAGGATATATGCTCTATAAGGCTCAAAATCTCACAAAAATTATTGGTGTTTTGACATCATCCTCGTAAATTTCAAACTTTCAGATAATATTCAGATTCAGCTCAACAACCTAGCAAAGATTTTAATTCTGAAAAATAGACTTATCATGCTTGATTCTCTAATATTCTTCTAATTTAATCATCAATGCACAATTAACTATGACTTAATCTAAAACATATCAATAAAAATCATAAACCATCAAAATTTCATCCTAATTAGTAATATGAGGAAATTACTTAAAACAAGACTAAATTCAGGGATTTGAGAATAATGCAAAAAAGTTAGGCCGGATTTGAGAATAATGCAAAAAGTTAGGCCATTACTTCAAATAAATATTCACCCCCCACACTTAAGATGTACATTGCCCTCAATGTACAAAGATGTATATAAAATTTAAGAGAGAGGGAGAGGTGAGACTTCTTGAATTTGGATGGTTTCCCGGAGTTGAAAGTCGATAGGGGTGGTGGCTGCTGCCGAGCTCTGCGCTAGATGAAGAAATTGGGGAGCTTGTAGAGAGTTAGTAAGGATTTATTAAGACACATTTAAAATAAACGAAATTTATAACTAAAAACAAGAAAGAGAAAGGAAAGGAGACTAAGAAAACTAAGACTGGAAGATAAAAGGGCTTGAGAATCCTTATTGGTAGATGGTTCGTGAGGTGGGTGTGACTTCTAAGTCGACGGAGGTGCTGGCGGTGGCGGAAGTGGCGTGATTCCCAAGCAGCCTTTAGAACCTAACACAAAGAAATTAAAATATATTAAACTAAATTAAGCATAAGGTTGTCAAAGAGAAGGAAATTCAAGCAAAAGAGAAAAGAAAAATAAAAACTAAATGGTCTCAAAGACCCTTGGCTTGTTGTTTGGATGAAGCGGCTGGCATGAGCTTATGAATGTCGGTCTCCCTAAAGAGACTAGGCTTGCCTTCGCCCGCTTCTTCGACATTGATATTTGTGGCTCAAGAGTCTAGAGACTTTGTTATGGAAAGGGATATCTGAGAATAGGGGGGAAAGAAAAGAAGTGAACAGTGGGTGGAAAGAATGGGGAAGGGGGTTGGGTTTAAATAGATGCTCAATTCTGGTACTTTCCCACGCCCGTGGGCTGAGGGCGTGTCGATGCACATGGCCACTTCGCACGGCCGTGTGTCTAGGTGTGTTGTTTCTCCATGCCCATTTTTCAGCCAGCCACGCTCGTTGGTGACAAGTCAGTATGTTGGCACAGTTTTAAGGCATGGGCGTGTTCTGCTCGTGGTTTGCAAGTCAGTAGTTTCACACGGTTGTAGGGCACGGCCGTGCCACTTTGTCTGTGCCCGTGAGGTAGTGGTTGGGTCTGTGAACTTCAAAAATCAGTTGAGTCTAATTTGTACCGCCTCTGCCATGTTGGTACAAAGATTCTTGATGTACACACGGCCACGGCCACGGCCGTGTGCTAGGCCATGTGGCCTGGGAATCTGTACCTTTGGTTAGTTTACAACTAAAAATTCAGAAAGAAAAGAAAATAATAAAAATGTAAAAGTAAATTGTATTAGTGCTTGGGTTGCCTCCCGATAAGCGCTCGTTTATAGTCTTAAGCTAGACTCTACCTCTCATTCGTATGGTCATGGTGGTTTGAAGAGGTGAAAATCCTTTCTCATACGATCAACTCGGTTTTTAATATAAAGTTTAAGTCGAGTAGTGTTTACCTCAAAAGTGTTGAATTTAGGATTACTTACCTTGACTGTCCCGTAGATGAATACATTAAGTACTTTAAAGGTGATTTCTTCATTTGTTTTGATGTCTGAAGTGGTGATTCGAGGGTCTTCCTTATTCATCAATACCTGATCCCCAATTTTGAAGTGATTTGTTGTTCCTATCAGCTCGTCTGGGGATTCCTTCGTTTTTACTTCGCGTGGTTCCGGTTCCTCTTTAAAGTGTGTCGTCCACTCTTCTAACTTGTCGACCTCAAGGCTTCGTTCCTCATATAATTCTTCTTTGACCGCATGGGGCCCATGATTCGGCTCAGGTTTGTAGCCTTGTGGTGTTTCCTGTGGTGAAAGTTGAACAATTTGATTATCAACTGAATTTACTTTCTCACCTTCATCACTTGATGTCCTAGCCGAGTCAAGAGCTTGAAGAGTGATTGATTCGTCACCTACACAAAGTATGAGTTCTCCTGTGGCAACATCAATTTTAGTCTTGGCAGTTGCTAGAAAGGGTCTTCCTAAAATTAAAGGGATTGAATTATCCTCATCCATGTCTAAAACAACAAAATCTACTGGGAATACGAATTTATCAATTTTGATTAGAACATTTTCTATTATACCCCTAGGAATTCTGATAGTTTTATCAGTTAACTGAATGCTCATCCTAGTTTGTCTGGGTTTCCCTAGACCTAGTTGTTTAAACATCTTATAAGGCATAACATTGATGCTTGCCCCTAAATCAGCTAAAGCATTATCAATAGATAAACTACCAATTAAACATAAAATTGTAAAACTCCCTGGATCTTTTAATTTTCGTGGCATTTTATTTTGTAGAATTGCTGAGCACATTGCGTTTAGCTCCACATGCGATGCCTCGTCTTGTAATGACCCGAAATTGGGACTAGTAGGATTGGGCCCATTGGGCCTTGAGCGTAGAAGCGTTTTAAAATTTTGAGAACAAGAGAACGGCATTATTTCAAGTTAGACTTATTAGGAAGCTGATTTTAGAAAGTTACGGGGTTCTAGGAAGTTCCGGGTTCAAGTTGGGCCTTAGCAAAATTTTTGTGTTTAAGCACTTAAAGGAGAGAAGTTAAATGGCATCAAGACTTCAGGAAATAAGTGTGCATTTTGCTAGCACAATGAGTTTGTTGGTAAAGGTGGAAAGTGGTGTGTGGAGTGTACTAATGGTCTGAGGTTCGAATCCCATCTATTGCATTTTGGATTAATTTTTGTGCTTCTGTTCCATGTGTCGGTCAAGGCTAATTATGGTAAGGAAGACTTTTTAATTTTTGGAAAGATGGCTAAAGAAACAAGGAAAGGATGAAGGTAAGGAAAGGAATCAAATGAAAAAGGAAAGGGAGGGGAACATGTGGCCGTTTTTGTGGGAGAATGTTTTGGAAAGCTTTTATTTGGTCAATGCTCATCTTTTTGGAAAAGATGAATACAAGGTTTTGTTGGGGAAAAAGGAGGAGCTGAATTTTCCTAGCCTATTTGCAAGTTTGTGCTTGAAAAAGCCTATTTTCTCTTTTGAACATTTTCGGTACTCTTTTCCAACCTTTTTCCTTTGTGTTAGCCGAATTACCTAACATTTCTTCTCATATCTCTTCTCTTCTTTTTATCATTCCTTCAACCTTTCTTCCCTTTTCCTAAATCGACATTACCATATGATCGAATCTTCTTTATTATTTTCTCTTCAATAGCCGAATTTCTATCATCTTCTATCTTCCCCATTTTTGTGTGTTGGACATCTCTCCTTGGTTGAATCGGAGTTCTAGTGGGTAGCCGAATACCAAATCCTTGTCGATTCATTCATAGTCATAAGCCAATTGGTGGGAATCGGGATTATCATCGATTAAGGTAAGGAGTCTTTTCATAGTCCATTTGATATCACTACTCGGTTATGGTGTTGCAAATCGTATTGAAGTTTTGACTAATCGATTATGTTTTAGGGACGAAATCACTCGATACTCTCTACTTGTGGATTTTTTCGGAAATAGTGGTAAAGTCGAACACCTATCCCTCGTAATAAGAGACTCAGATTGTTGGTAAGTGATATAGATTGTTAAGCAATCGCAATACTTGGATGAAGTTGTAAATTGGGCTTTGGACTAATTGTTGACCGATTGTATCTTTAGGTGCCGCGAAGGATATCGTGTTACGGATTCCGAATAAGGTGTGTAATCCCGTACTTTCCGAATACATGTTTGAAATGGTGTGTAATCTCACACTTCTCTGAAAATTTGCATGAAATGTTCTGTGATCTGGTCGAAATACCAAAGAAAATCGGAAACCGGCATCTATGACCACTTGGGCGTGCGTATATTCGTAGTGGTAACCGTATTTTAGCAATGAAATAATTTGGTCAACAACAGTGATGTGATTTAGAAAAAATCATGAAAAATAGGAGGAAGGGAATTAATAAGTGAATAAGATATCGAATCAAATCTTCCTGTATCTATTTTGATATGGAAGAAACGGAGAAGAAAAATGAATTTTGTATTTTGAGATATCTTAATTTTAGTGAGACTAGTTCTGATTGACTTTGTGGTTCCCTGATCTATCTTGGAAAAATCGTTTGAAATTGTACAAAGTGAATCATGGGCTATAATCTATATGTATAGATTCCTTATTAAGCCTATTTTCATTAGAAACAAGTAGGAGCAATATATGAAAACCGTACAGTGAGATAATTGAAATTAAGGTAAGAGAGGTCAGAATCATTGGACAGTGAAACAAGGGAAATTTTAAGGAATAAATTGTACTAAATGGCTAAGCCAAAAATTCTGGAAAGATTGTAGTAAGAAGATATATGAGTTTAGTTTCGAGGAAAATTAGCGGATCTTAATTTCGAGTTTCCTAACTCGAGTTATAGTCAGTTTAGTCAGTATGACGCAGATGGACAGTTTCAATTTTTATGCCCAAATTAGTAGTTAAGTCTGGGTTGTGAAATTTCCAAAATACCCTTGGAGGGTAAATTACCGAAATACCCTTGGGTTGCGAATTACCGAATTACCCTTAGTGGGTAAGATTACCGAATTACCGAAATGCGCTTATGGGCCAAGTTATCGAAATGCCCTAATGGGCCGATTTGATAGATTGCCCTAATGGGCCGATTTGCAAAGTGCTATAATGGGATGAATGTTTGTAATGAATCTCTGAATTTAATGATTGTTGTATATATTTGTAAATATCATGATTTACTATGTATGTTGCATATTTACATATTGCATGGGATGGGAAACTTGAATGAAGAGAAGAATAGACCGGTGGCATTGCCACAAATTTTGATAGTGGCTATGTGCCAATTTAAATATGGCTTTGTGCCTTCGTGACTAAGGCTGTGTGCCGATTATATTACCGTATATGATTCTAGTGGCTCAGCCACATTTATTATAAATGGCAGCTTGACTGCAAATTGGAGAGACTGGCGGGGTGGGTTGACTTGATCCCCACAGGAGAGACTGGTTGGTACGGGGGAGAGATTGGCTGGATGGGTTGGGTTGCATACATTGCATTTGTATATTCTGTTATGTAAATGGGCTTCGGCCCAAGATTTTGTTATATGGGCTCAGGCCCAAAATATTGCTAAATGGGTTCAGACACAGTGGTCAACGGTAAGGGGATTATACACTGAGTTCTTGTAACTCACCCTCCTTTTCCTTAACCTTTGCAGGTAATGCTCATTGATGTGGACTTGGGCTTTGGATGACTCGGTGAAGGCCATACTTCAGGATTGGTGTTTTATTTTGAACTTTAAATTTCTATTACCGTTCTCTTTACTATTTTGGGTTTTTACGATGTAATAAGGCCTCTAGGATAAACTTTAATTTGCTTTATGTTTGGACGTATTTATTATTTTGCTTGAAATGTTTTTAACTCGGAAATTTTCTCTCAAATTATCAACGACATTTTCAAAAGTCACGGTTTTAAAATATCACGAATTTGAATATCCTTCAATTAACCTCCCGAAAGAAATAGTATTTTTATCAAAGGTTTTTAATCAAACTTGTTTTCTTGATTTTAAAAATCAATACCTATTTTAATACGAATAAAAAAAGGTTTAACATGTTTTTCTCATGTGACATGCCAGATCCGGTCATAACGTATGAACCGGGTTTGGGGTGTTACACGTCTAGTTTCCGTTTGTTTGTCAACAGCTCTTGTAAAAATTTTCTATAATCGGGTATCTGCGAAAGAGCTTCGAGAAACGGTAAGTTAATATGTAATTTCTTTCAAAGTTTAAGAAACTTACCGGATTGTTCCTCTGTATTGTCTCTCTTCATCGCTTCGGGATAAGGTATGCGACGTTGGTACTCCTAATTAGCAGTTTTGGCTTTTTTCGTGTTACCTCTATTTTACCTTTTTCTACCTCGTTTTCTTGTATTGAGTTGGGTTCATCAAACCCTTTACTATCATGAGCTGTGATGGCTTGAATTTGCTCCTTTGGGTTGATCTCCGTATTACTTGGTAGACGTCCTTGCGGTCGTTCGGACATTAACTTTGCAAGTTGTCCGACTGCTTTAGTGACTTCCCCTACAGACTTAGTAAATCCCTCGACTCGGTTCTTGGTCTCTTCAACCGATGTTTGTTGACTTTTAAGTGTTTTCTCAATATCTTGGAGACGATTTTCTGTGGCTGCCATTAATTTTGTCAGCATCTCTTCAAGGTTTGGCTTCTCTTCCTGTTGGTAAGGTGGTTGTTGAAAATTTGGAGGAAGTTCCTGTCTTTGGCTATTTTGATCATCCCACGAGAAATTGGGATGGTACCTCCAACCTGCATTATTAGTGTTACCATAAAAATTATTTTGAAGTTTAGGATAATTACCCTTATAGTGGACTTGTTCATTCTCCATGCCATATCCGTAGGGTGGGTACTTAGGATTCGTCACACCTCCACTTAGTTCGTACTGCATAACTGGATATCGGCTGCTTTTGTTGGCTCTGTCCTCATGAATTGCCACTGATAATTATTCAGTGCCATCTCTTTTAAACTAAAATTATCTGCCAAAAATAAAAAAAAAATTAGCAAAGTAAAAAAATAAAAATGAAAAATAAAAATAATAATGAAAATAAATTGCAATAATAATAATAATAATAATAATAATAATAATAATAATAATAATAATAATAATAATAATAATAATGGCTAAAGTAATAAAAAGGGAAATAACCGAAGACGTATGGCATCATCAGAAACGCCATTTCTTTTGAAGGTATCACAGAACTCTAAAAAATTAGCTATATGAGTGTTTGGGTCTTCGTCTTGTAAACCATCAAATTGAACAAATTGTTGAATTATTTGTATTGTGTTAGGCTTTAATTCAAAATTATTAGCAGCTATAGCAGGCCTAACAATACTCGATTCTGCTCCTGTTAAATGTGGTTTAGCATAATCAAACATAGTATGTGGAGCATTGTTTTCTCCCACGTCGTGTGGTTGTGGATTATTCTCGTCCATCCCTACAGTAGGATTGGATCTGCCTTCTTGATTTTTCGCTGTGTAATTTAGGGCTCGCCTGATTTCTCTGTGATTTCTTCGAGCGGTAGCTTCAATATCACTGTCGTATACTAAAGGTCCTCTCGGGTTCCTTCTAGTCATAAACTAGAGGTACCAGCTGGAAAAGAAAGAAAATTTAGCAAAATCAAAATTTAACCTAAAAATAAAATAAAATTGCGAAAAATAAAAAAAATAATGGCTAAAGTAATAAAAATAGAGCTTTCTTAATATTTTAGTTTCCCGGCAACGGCGCCAAAAACTTAATCGCTGGAATCAAAGTCTTAAAATTTATAAAGAGAATGATCGAACCTGCAAACTAACTCTGACAACGATTAAAGGCAAATGTACCTATCGAACAGTAGTATAGCTTAGGAAAGATCGGATTGTCGAACCCAAAGGAACTAAAAGTACTAGTACTAACCTTCTTTTTATTATCTAGCCTAAAATAAGTGAAGTTGTTTAGATCTAACTACTACTAAGCTAAAGACGCAAAGACAAAAAGAATTAATTGGGAAATAACTTGAAGGAAGACTCAGTTGATTTAAGACGATACCCTCAGGAAGAATCCACCTAGACTTCACTTGTTATTTAACCCTGAACCATACGATTTATTCACTTGACTTGATCCGTAGGATTCCCTGATTTATATTAAACCCTCTCTCGAGGCGAATAACGTCTAACCTAGGTTAATTAATTGAAATCTCTTTCTCATTAATAACCCCCTAGAATAGCAGTAAATCGATCTATGGATTCCCATATTAGGTTTCACCCTAATTCGAAAAAATCTCGTCACCCTATTTCTAGGCGCGCGAACGACTTCGCTTTAATTATGCTAGATCTATTCTTAAGCAGGGACTTTTGCTCCTCCGCCTAAGAACATCTGACTTGAATCAATATCCCAGAAACATTAACACAAGAATTAAGCGCACATAATTAAGAACAAATCAAGTATTTATCTTATAGTTCAGAAAACAATAACAAGATTCATCTAGGTTTCATCCCCTTCAGGTATCTGAAGGGTTTAGTTCATAACAAATAAAGAAAACATCTCAGAAGAAAAGATAAAACAAAACATAAGAAATCCCTAAAACTCCCTGAAGGAATTGAAGGAGAGATCCACCGTCTTGAGTAGAATTCCGGCTTCTAGAGATGGATCAACTGGCTATCTTCGAATGATTCCCACAACTTTGACCTTTTCGGCTTGGCTCCTTCGCCTAGCTAACCGGCCCCTCTTCAGGTAACACTTAGGGGGTTTATATAGGCTCTTGGAGTGTGTTTCTTCGCCCCAAAGTATCCAAATCCGAATGAAATTGCTCTTTGCCACGATAGGGACACGGCCATGTCACACGCCCGTGTGACTAGTCTTCAAGCCGTGTTCGGACTTCTTTAATGAGGCACGGCTGTGTGAATCGGGGGTAAGGCCGTGTTCTAGATGGTCAATGCAGCACGGCTGTGTGGGCTTAAGTCCAGGCCGTGTGGATTTCGTGATATGGCTCATTTACTCCGTTTCGGGCCCGTTTTATGTTCTTTTCATCCTCGGGTGCTTTCCTAGGTATAAGACATGAAAAGAAAGGATTAAGAGCACCTTTTTATTCAATCGAGGCTTAAATCATCCAAAAGCATACTAAATGTGGGATTAAAATATGTTACTTTTACGGTTTATCATTGATCCATCTCAAGAAGCCGGAATTATACTTAAGACGGAGGATCTCTCCTTCAATTCCTTCAGGGGGTTTTAGGGATTTCTTATGTTTTGTTTTATCTTTTCTTCTGAGATGTTTTCTTTATTTGTTATGAACTAAACCCTTCAGATACCTGAAGGGGATGAAACCTAGATGAATCTTGTTATTGTTTTCTGAACTATAAGATAAATACTTGATTTGTTCTTAATTATGTGCGCTTAATTCTTGTGTTAATGTTTCTGGGATATTGATTCAAGTCAGATGTTCTTAGGCGGAGGAGCAAAAGTCCCTGCTTAAGAATAGATCTAGCATAATTAAAGCGGAGTCGTTCGCGCGCCTAGAAATAGGGTGACGAGATTTTTTCGAATTAGGGTGAAACCTAATATGGGAATCCATAGATCGATTTACTGCTATTCTAAGGGGTTATTAATGAGAAAGAGATTTCAATTAATTAACCTAGGTTAGATGTTATTCGCCTCGAGAGAGGGTTTAATATAAATCAGGGAATCCTACGGATCAAGTCAAGTGAATAAATCGTCTGGTTCAGAGTTAGATAACAAGTGAAGTCTAGGTGGATTCTTCCTTGGGTGTCGTCTTAATCAATTGCTTTTTCCTCAAGTTATTTTCCCAACTCTTTCTCTTTGTCTTTGCATTTTTAGTTTAGCAGTTAATTAATTTAGATTAGATAAATAAATCCCTTTATTCTTAGGCTAAATAATAAAAAAGAGAGTTAGTATTAGTACTTTTGGTTCCTTTGGGTTCGACATTCCAGTCTTGCCTAAGCTATACTGCTGTTCGATAGGTGCGCTTGCCTCAAAAATCATTGTCAGAGTTAGTTTCTAGGTTCGATCATTCTTTTTATAAGACACAATCACACATTTTGATGCAAGATTTACTGCCAGTTGCTTTACGGTGTTGTATGTCAAAAAAGTTGATGTCTTGTATAATTGAACTATCCAATATAATGAAAGCTATTTGTGGCAAAGTTTTGATTGTTGAAGAACTTGAGAAAGTACAAGATCGAGCCGCCTTGACTTTATGCAACTTAGAGAAGATCTTTCCACCTTCGTTCTTCACTATTATGGTGCACTTGCTAATCCATCTCCCTCATAAAGCAAACCTTGGTGGACCAGTTTTCTATCGATGGATGTATCCTATAGAGAGGTGCTAATTTATTTACAAAGTTTTCGTTCATTCATGAATATACCTTTAATTATAACTTTTGATAATGTTGTATATCGTGTTTAAGTTCCTGTGCAAATTGAAGTCTTATTGTCGTAATAAGCATTATCCAGAAGGGTCAATTGCTGAAGGTTACTTAGCAGAGTAGTGTATGGCTTTTTGCTCTAGATATTTAGAAGATGCTAAAACAAGACTGAATAAACCAAGTAGAAATGATGGGCTCACTAACCATAACTTAGCTGAAACTTATCTATTTCGAAGTTATGGACAACCAATCGGTAAACTTGAAATTGCACACTTAGATGATAGATTTTAGGTACAAGCACATCGATATGTTCTTTTTCACCACGATTCAATTGAACTATTACGCAAGTTTTAGAATTTGATAAATATTCGTCTTTTTCATTTGTTTATCTTCTAACCAAGTAATCTACTTTTTAACATAGTGAATACAAACAAGTCTTCAGATCTCGTTCACGCTCCCAAAGATTACAACATCGAGAGATTCATAAGTTATTCACAGAATCTTTTCATGAATGGTTAGGGTAGACGGTATGCAACTGAAGCTTTCAATGACAAATAATAATGTTTTCGTATAACATTATAATTAATCAATTTACTTTCAATTCAATAGGTTTGGAGTGGAAAGGGTGTCAATGAATAAGTTAAATGGCTTTCCCAAGGTCCGAATAGAGTAGTAAAAAGATATAATGCCTTCCTCATTGATGGATTCAGGTTTCATACAAAATATTGCGAAAAATTGAGGAGGACTCAAAATTATGGAATAGTATTTAATTCTTCAATTGCAAGTTATGCTAGTGCTAGGGACAGTAATCCTGTTGAGGGAAATGTGGAGTATTACGGACTTCTTACGAAAATTATTGAGTTGGATTACTATGGCAAACAGAAATTTGTCTTATTTCGATGTGATTGGGCTGATGTTAATACTGCTTGCAGAATTCAAAAAGATCAATTTGGTTTTACAATGGTGAACTTCTCTCGATTAATTCACACAGGAAAACAATTGATAGATGAGCTTCTCAAGTCAAAAAAGTTTTTTACTCGAAAGATACAATTGATAAGGGTTGGTACATTGTACTCCATAACACCCCGAGAGACTTCTTTGACATGGGCAATGGAGGTAGAGATGACATCGATGAAAGATCAAAAACTCTGTCGTTTCTAGAACAAAACTGAAATGAAACTATCCCTAGTACTAGTACACAATTTCAATGTGTTCGCCATGATGTGGATGAAGATATTTACGAATCATGATGTAGTAAGATTTTACAATTTTTAAATTATATGGAATAGTATAATTTAAATCTTGATCTTGTTAAATATTTGAACTATTTTATATGTATTATTATTGTTGTAATTAGTTACTAATATTTTAACTATTTTATGTGTATTGCAGATAATATGCCTAGAAGAAGATTGCGAGATCTAATTATTATTCAAAATCCTCCAAATTCAAAAGAAACAAATAGTGATCAACAGACTGCTATTAGATCTTCAAATATTCCAAATACAGTTGATGAACCTGTAGAAATTCAAAGTAATGTTAACTTTAATTTACATGCTTGTTGACTTTTATTATTGATTTTTGTTTCAAATTCTTATATTATCATATACTATTTTTTTAGCTGAAAGTAGTGGGAGGCGTAAAACTCGAGGACATACGCTATTAAAGGATTTATACGATCTAAATTCTGTGGAGCGTGTCAAAATATCTCGAAACAATCATGGTCAGCCTATTGGATCAAAAGCTCAACTTTTAGCAGGATACTTGAGCATTATAGCAAGAAATGCCAATCTGTTGCCAATCAACTACGAGTCAAGGCATCATATGCCTGATAGCAACAAAAATCAAGCTCTCAATAATATTAAGGTAATAAAGTGAATGTAATTTATAATACTTTGGTTTAAGTTTCATTTATATTTACTTTCTAAACTTGTGTTATTTGCAGGAGATTTGCTTTAGAGGTCTCGGATAATTATGTGAAGAAAGCATTAGGAAAGAAATGGAGATTTGCAGGAGAGATTTGCTTTAGAGGTCTCAGCGAAATGTCCCGTCGGGAATGCTAAGGTACCAATAGGAAGATGCAGTTAGATTTTGGAATTCAAAGAAAGGAGAGGTATTACGTACTTCCAAACTCTTATAATTATTTTGGTTTATAGTATTTACTATATACGTAATAATAATTTTATAATGTAGGATCGTGAGCGAGTAAGAACTACAAGTAGGCAAAAACAAAAATTCAAGCACACAACTGGGTCGAAAAGTTTTGCTTGTGTAGCTGATGACGAGGTATTTTGTATTTATTAACAGTGTCAAATATTAATTACTTTCTACTAATTAAATAATATGTTTCCTACTATATTGTAGGAACTGTCGTCTGGTAAAAAAGTTAGAAGCCTTTAGCTTTTTGACATTACACATAGAAAGAAAAATGGATCTCCTATGACTACTGAAGCTGCAGAAATTATGGTATATTTACTTAATAAAATTTGAATTATTTTAAATATTTATCATGTTTAATTATAATGGTTTAATTCATCATTTGTAATGCAAATAATGCAAAGTTATGTTGCATTTGTTTGATTATATATTTCGTTTCTAACTCCTTGATTGATTTATTAGGAGAAACTAAAGGATAAAAGGGCGAAGTATGAAGCAATCGCTTCAAGTGATAGTTCTGTTAATCTGGACAACTTTGATTACCCAATTATTACTGAAGTTTTCAGTTTTGAAAGGTATGGTTGAGTTCAATTTCAAGGATCTTTTCTTAACCCAACCCAATATTTTGGATCCAGTTCGCAACAACACATGCCTTCGGCGAATCACGCTCAAGCTGAAGTTCAGAGGTTAAGAGACCAGATGGCTCAGGTGCAAGTGAGCGCAGTTGAGCAAATTGCTCAACTTAAAGTGGAGGCAGCACCGAAAGAAGCAAAGGCTCAAAGAAAATATGATGAACTCCAGCTACAACTTAAAGTGGAGGCAATAGCGAGGGAAGCAGAGGCAACAAGAAAATATGACGAACTCCAGCTACAGATTCAAAATATGATGAAAATGTTTCAGCAGAATCAATCGCAGAATCTGCCATCTTAGACTTTTGTTTTCTTATTGTGAAAATATCTTAACAATATAACTTTAAAATATAATAAATTTTGTTATTTCATTTATTAATTTATATCATATACATATTTCTTTCGTGATAGTATAATTTAGATTTGAAGTTTTTGGTTGGATTTGATGTTACAGTAAAATATGTTGAAAATTCGGGTTCTATATGAAATAAAATGGGTTGGTAAAATCTGTTAAAGTTAGTGGCATTTTCTCACAAACACCACTATAGAACATAGTCTTTAGCGGCACTTTTACTATAAATGCCACTAAAAAACATGATCTTTA
Organism: Gossypium australe; assembly: GCA_005393395.2. NCBI lineage: Eukaryota > Viridiplantae > Streptophyta > Magnoliopsida > Malvales > Malvaceae > Gossypium > Gossypium australe. The sequence goes on along the minus strand of CM016614.1, from coordinate 26,387,876 downwards.
GCGGTGTTTTCCCACATAAGCACTGCAAAATTTAGCGACGTTATCTATAACGGTGTTTTTTGCTACACTTATTAAATAATTAATTTTCTCATCGAACATCACTGATAAAAATTACACTCATAACATTCTAAACAATCCTTGGTAATTACGTGTTGTTAGAATTAAGTGACCCAAATTCTTATTTAAATAAAATACAATGGTAAAATAAAATAAAAGAAGAATCCTTATAGAATTACACTTCTTTTATTTTATTTTGAATAAGGTTTTTTAAACCTTATTAAACTCCATCTATTTGATATTGATTAGAATAAGGAGTTTCAATCTTACTACTCCTATTAGAATATGGCTTTATAAACCTATAAATAGACATGGTCTATTCCTCTTGTAATTGATTCGAATTCGACATAGTAAATTTTCTTCTCCTCTGCCCGTGGTTTTTCCCGAAAGGGTTTCCACGTAAAATCTGTGTGTTCTTTATTTCTATTTTTTTTCTTTTGCGATATATTGTCATTACCGACGTTATATTTTTTACATATTGGTATCCGAGCTTCCGGGTTTTTTTTTTTCATCTCGATCACGGTAATGGCGTCTTTAAAGTATGAAATTCCGCTGTTGGATCGCAACACCAGATTTGCGTTGTGGCAGATAAAGATGCAGGCAGTTCTTGCACAGATGGATTTAGAGGAAGCCCTGCTAGGGGTAGATAAGATGCCTTCGACATTGACGAAGGAAGATAAGAAGCGCAAGGATCGAAAGGCGTTAACACAGTTACATCTGCATTTATCTAACGAAATTTTGCAGGATGTGATGAAGGAGAAGACTGCCGCAGCATTATGGAAGAGGCTAGAACAAATATGTATGTCGAAAACTCTAACCAGCAAGTTGCATATGAAGCAACGACTTTATGCTCATCGTTTGGAGGAAGGTGCGTCTGTGCACGAACACTTAACAGTGTTTAAAGAAATTCTCTCAAACTTGGAGGCCATGGAGGTTCAGTATGATAAGGAAGATCTAGGGTTGATTCTACTTTGTTCGTTGCCCCCGTCTTATTCAACCTTTAGAGACATGATTTTATATAGCCGCGAGTCTCTCACAGTTGATGAGGTTTATGATTCTTTGACCTCGTATGATAAGATGAAGCATCTTGTGGTTAAACCTGATCCCAGGGAGAGGGTCTTATTATTCGTGGGAGACAAGATCGGAATGCTGATGATGATCGTGGAAGGACACAGGAAATGAATCCTCGCGGTAAATCTAAGGGTAGATCAAAGTCTTCAAACAGAGGTAAAACTTGTAACTTTTGCAAGAAGAAAGGGCACATTAAATCTGAGTGCTATAAGCTACAGAACAAAATTAAAAGGGAGGCTGCGAATCAAAAGGGAAAACAACCAGAAAATTCTGGTGAAGCTGATATTGTAGAAGACTACAGTGATGGTGAACTTCTAGTCGCTTCTGTCAACAATTCTAAAGAGAGCGAGGAGTGGATACTTGATTCAGGCTGCACCTTCCACATGAGTCCTAATCGGGATTGGTTTACAAATTACGAAACGGTGTCTGAAGGTGTTGTTTTGATGGGAAATAATGCTTCGTGTAAAATCGCAGGTGTTGGAACAATTAAAGTTAAGATGTTTGATGGAGTTGTCAGAACACTTAGTGACGTACGGCATGTTCCAGAATTGAAGAGAAATTTAATTTCGTTGAGTACTCTTGATTCAAAAGGGTACAAATACACAGCTGAAAGTGGGATGTTGAAGATTTCCAAAGGTTCCCTCATTGTGATGAAAGGGCAGAGAAAGAATGCCAAGTTATATGTTTTACAGGGTTCTACTGTTATTGGTGATGCAGCTGTCGCTTCCTCTTCTTTGTCAGATGATGATATTACTAAACTTTGGCATATGCGCCTAGGGCATATGAGTGAGAATGGCATGACAGAATTGAGCAAAAGAAGACTTCTTGATGGGCAAGGAATTTGCAAACTGAAGTTCTGTGAGCACTGTGTTTTTGGGAAGCAAAAGAGAGTTCGATTCAGCAGAGGAATCCATAACACGAAGGGAATATTGGAGTATATTCATTCTGATCTGTGGGGGCCATCAAGAGTGCCTTCGAGAGGTGGAGCTAATTATATGCTAAATTTTATTGATGATTTTTCTAGAAAAGTTTGGGCATTCTTCTTGAAGCAGAAAAGCGATGTGCTTTCCGCATTTAAGTCTTGGAAAGCTATGATTGAAAAACAGACAGGAAAACAAATAAAATACCTCCGCACAGACAATGGCTTAGAGTTTTGTTCTGATGAGTTTAATAAACTGTGCAAGTCAGAAGGGATCGTGAGACACTTGACAGTTCGTCATACTCCACAACAAAACGGTGTTGCAGAATGAATGAACAGAACGATCATGGAGAAGGTTCGATGCATGTTGTCAAATGCCAACTTACCAAAGTCGTTTTGGGCCGAAGCAGCCTCTACTGCATGTTTTTTGATCAACCGATCTCCATCCATTGCCATTGAGAAAAAGACTCCACAAGAGGTATGGTATGGTAATCCTGCTAATTATTCTGATTTAAAGATCTTTGGGTGTCCTGCGTATGCTCATGTTAATAATGGAAAATTGGAACCAAGATCCATTAAATGTGTTTTTCTTGGTTATAAGCTGGCGTAAAAGGGTATAAGTTATGGTGTCCTGAAAATAGAAAAGTTGTGATTAGCAGAGATGTTATTTTTGATGAAACTGCTATGCTACCTAACTTATCTCTTAAAGAGTCTTCCAATAAAGAAAATCAAAAGCAGGTGGAGCATCAGATTAATACAGAGACAACTCCTCAAGCCAGTACAAAAATTGAGAATAGAGTTGCTTCTTCACCACAATACTCTATTGCCAAAAACAGAACTAGAAGAGAAATTAAACCTCCAAAGAAGTATGCCGAGGCTGATCTAGTTGCTTATGCTTTAAATGTGGCTGAAGATATAGATGCAAACCAAGAGCCGTCTAATTATTCTGAGGCGGTTAGCTATGAAGACTCAGAAAAGTGGATGTATGCTATGCAAGAGGAGATGGAATCACTCCAAAAAAATAGAACATGGGATCTTGTGAAACTTCCTAAAGGTAAAAAGGTTGTTCACTGTAAATGGGTGTTTAAAAAGAAAGAAGGGACTCCAGGAGTTGAAGAATCCAGATATAAAGCAAGGCTTGTTGCAATGGGTTACAGTCAAATTCTAGGAGTGGGCTTCACAGATGTGTTCTCCCCAGTTGTGAAGCATAGTTCGATTCGAGCTTTGCTTGGTATTGTGGCCATGCATGATTTGGAGCTTGAGCAGTTAGATGTAAAAACTGCATTTTTGCATGGAGAACTTGAGGAAGATATTTACATGCAACAACCAGAGGGTTTTATAGTCTCAGAAAAAGAGAACTATGTTTGCTTGCTAAAAAAGTCTCTTTACGGTTTGAAACAGTCACCAAGACAGTGGTACAAGAGGTTTGATTCCTTTATGACTTCTCATGATTTTAAAAGAAGTAGTTTTGACAGCTGTGTTTACTTTAAGAAAAACAGTGATGGTTCTTTTGTGTATCTACTTCTTTATGTTGATGACATGTTGATAGCAGCAAAAGATAAAGGAGAGATAAGAAAGGTCAAAACCCAACTAAGTGAAGAATTTGAGATGAAAGATTTAGGACCAGCAAAGAAGATACTTGGTATGGAGATTCTCAGAGATAGAAAAGCAAGTAAATTGTACCTAAGTCAGAAGGGGTACATTGAGAAAGTTCTTTGCAGGTTCAATATGCAGAGTGCTAAGCCTGTTAGTACTCCTTTAGCAGCCCATTTCAGACTTTCATCGGCTTTGTCTCCACAATCAGATGATGAGATTGAGTACATGTCACATGTTCCATACTCTAGTGCAGTGGGATCTCTCATGTATGCTATGGTTTGTTCACGTCCAAATTTATCATATGCAGTCAGTGCAGTTAGCAGATACATGGCGAATCCCGGTAAAGAACATTGGAAAGCAGTTCAGTGGATTTTAAGATACTTACGAGGTACTACTGATGTTTGCTTACAGTTTGGAAGAACTAGAGATGGAGTCATTGGGTATGTTGATGCTGATTTTGCTGGAGACCTTGATAGAAGAAGATCTCTCACTGGTTATATCTTTACAATAGGAGGTTGTGCAATTAGTTGGAAAGCTACTTTGCAAACTACAGTCGCTTTGTCTACCACTGAAGCTGAGTACATGGCGATTACTGAGGCTTGTAAAGAAGCTATTTGGTTGAAGGGACTCTTTAGTGAGCTCAATGAAGACATTCAAATCAGCACAGTATTTTGTGACAGTCAGAGTGCCATCTTCCTTACAAAAGATCAAATGTTTCATGAGAGAACAAAACACATTGATGTTCGGTATATTTTTGTTCGTGATATTATTGCTCGTGGTGATATTGTTGTGAGCAAAATTAGTACTCATGAAAATCCTGCAGATATGATGACTAAGTCACTTCCTATAACCAAGTTTAAGCATTGCTTAAACTTGGTTGGTGTTCATTGTTGAAGTTAAACTTTATGGAAGAGGTGGAGAACTTGTTCGTTGAGAGTTCGCGATAAAGAACTTGTTTATTGAGAATTCGTGTCAAGGTGGAGATTGTTAGAATTAAGTGACCCAAATTCTTATTTAAATAAAATACAATGGTAAAATAAAATAAAAGAAGAATCCTTATAGAATTACACTTCTTTTATTTTATTTTGAATAAGGTTTTTTAAACCTTATTAAACTCCATCTATTTGATATTGATTAGAATAAGGAGTTTCAATCTTACTACTCCTATTAGAATATGGCTTTATAAACCTATAAATAGACATGGTCTATTCCTCTTGTAATTGATTCGAATTCGACATAATAAATTTTCTTCTCCTCTGCCCGTGGTTTTTCCCGAAAGGGTTTCCACGTAAAATCTGTGTGTTCTTTATTTCTATTTTTTTTTCTTTTGCGATATATTGTCATTACCGACGTTATATTTTTTACACGTGTGTTAATGCAAAATGAACATGCTTAACTAAATATCTGAAGCATCCTAAATGCTCAACACACCCCTAAACCTAAGGGATGCATTGTCCTCAAAGCATGCACAGACATGAATCATGAATGCAAAAATATATTTACACCTAGAATGTCATGGCAAACATATGGATGTTATGATGCAATAAAGGGAAAAGAACTCCCCTGGCTCGGAGCTTGATTATTGTTGCTTCAAATTTGACGGGTGGACTTTCGTTCCGTCCTCCTTTCATTGTTGGACTTGGTGATCTCATCGATGATACGATTGATTTTGAGGTCTTGTTCAGTCATTGCTTCAGTTGATATAGATGGGATAGCTGCAGCACTATCCTTCGGTGGTACCGGTGTAGGGGTTGCTTTTTCAGTCCCCTCGTTATTGGTCTTTATGTGGACTGCTTCAGTCTTTTATGTGTCTTCATCAGGTGCTTTGGTTTCTTTCTCTTTAGTAGTAGGGTTGGTGGTTCCAGGTTCTACTTCAGCTGGCTCTACTGTGGCCATCCCTTCTCCGATAGTTGCCTGCAATTCCTTAGGAAATTCAAGGAATGTAGGCATGAGCTTGGTACAATTCTTCTGAAGGGGCCTCTTTAAAGCAACATCTCTCTTATCCACATAGGCCCATAAAATGGCCATTCTTTCTTGTGCCTTTGCCAAGTTTGCAGCAATTCGAAGTTGCTAAGTCTCGAAGAGTTGTAATTGTTTCTGCAACCTCACAAATGAGCTAAGCACCTGTTGCTCAAATAGACTGCTGGAAGTAGAAGTGGTTGCTGTGGAAAACATTGGTGTAGAGGATGTAGAAGCTGAGCCATGTGGTTGTTACTACAGCAAGGCCACTCTAGATATTTTGGCTAGAATAACCCTTGTGATTGCCCCCTTATTTGAGGTTACATCCTTGCTGGGCTAGACTTGGACCTTGACGCGTTGGCAAAGTGCAATGATTAGAAATGGAAAGGTGATACTCCCTACATTTTTCAGCGTACAACGATGGACTTCATTGAAGATTATTTTTCCCACATTAATCCTTCTACCCATCATTATGGAGTGGAACAACAACATTCATTCTTTAGAGATTGTAGAGTTATGGGTAAAAGGGGTTCATCGTATATTTAAGAAATGACACCAAACTCTGCAACTAAGCTTTAAGGACACCCTTTAAATTGTGTAATAGCCTTCCCTATATACCGTCCACTGAGTTCCCTCAACAAAAAGGTCTTGCAGGACCTGATTCAACCCATCAGAGGTGACGGTTGCAACGAATTGAGAATGTTTGTCTTGTACATCGGAGAGCCTATATTAAGCGTTGATGTTGTCCGCATCAAACAATATCGACGCACCTCGAACAAATATGAAAGTGTTAGTGGGCGAAGTGAAGTGAGCATAAAACTTACGAGCAAGCTTAGTCAAAACATCCTCAGGATGCAACCAAAAGATTTGCCAACCATGTTTTTCTACCACAGACGAGATGGAAAAGAAAACCTTTTCGAGGCAAAATGGTCTCTTAGATATATTGTTCATATACTCTTCTCTGCTGCAGCATTGAAGAACATTCGTGGTGGTACAATAATAGTTTGAGGGGTAAATCATCTAGCCATTGTTACGGGTTAGGAACAATGTCGATTTTGAAGCGAAAAGGGAAAAATATTACTTGTTGAAAAGGCACAAGTAATTTTGATGGATAAAAGAGTTGGCGTAACTGTGAGGGAAAAGGATGGGATTAGGGCAAAGGTACAAGTAACGATGATAATGTAAGTGGTAATTATGGCTTGACGTGGGTGATTGGATAGGCCTGACGTGGTTTAGTGGCACAACGTGCTATGGGAATATGAGGGAAATAAAAAATTCCTAGGCCAAGTGTTCTGGGGAAATTGGTATTGTGCTTAACTCTCACAAATGGGACCCAACATCTTAACCTCCTTCAAAAATTAGGCCAACTCATTTCTCCTAACTATCTCACTTCTCAAGAGCTACACAACCGTTGCCATGGTACCGATTTCTATGATGTTCAACCTTTTGCTTCTTCCCAAGTAATACCTGCAATACCAACTAAACAAAAATTACTACAGTGAAAAAAATTAAATGAAACAACTAGGAGAAACTTAAAAACCGTGGAAATAGAATAAAATAAAATAAAAGAATTATTGAAATGATGAGGATAAATGTCTTGGAGGTATGGACTATTTGTCTCGATGCACATGAGCACCTCAGTAGTGCTTTAAGCGTTGTCCATTGACTTTAAATGTGACCCTCCGTCTGCATGTCCTTGACTTCAATTGCTCCATGAGGGTATACTTTGGCTACTTCAAAAGGGATCTTATTAGCAGTGTAACACCTCAAACTCGGCCTAGACGTTATGGCCGAATCTGGGAGTGTTATGAAGAAGAGTTTTGAAATCAATCTTATTATGTTAAATTTATCACTTTTATTTGTTACTAAAAAGAATCCACATTCTATTAAACATATTATTATAGTCATTAAGGAAAACATTGTTAATTTTCTCTTTCAGAAAACTTATTTCGCAGACATTGTTAATTTTCTCTTTCAGAAAACTTATTTCGCAGCGGAAGTTTGATATTGTTAAAGATGAAAACCGAGTTTGTATTTTTAGAAAAACTTTTGTTTGCGTAAAATCGTGGTTTTGTCAAACGTCGCAGTATAAAAGTAAAAAACACATCCAAAACCAAAATTAAAATCAAACAGTCTGAAGAGTCCAATAATTACAAAAACTCTCAGAAATAATCCATAATTTAAATAAAATTCATTATTTAAGGCAGATCACGAACTTGTGGTCACCATAGGGACTCCGTCGCACCGACCCGCCTATGCATGAGGATTACCTAAACAGAACAAACAAATAGATGTGAGTTTTCATAAACTCAGTGTGTAACTTAACTGAGACATACATGCATCAAATTCAGAATTTCAGTATACCAGAACAAAATCAGACATAAGTCCTTATCAGAATTAGATTATCAGATGCATACATATATGCAAAGTCCTACCCTCAACATCTACACACTATCTCCGACCATCCCAACACACCATATGGGGTATAAAACACCCACCCAACCCTACACACCACTTAGTGCTTTTATGACACTTATCAGAATGTAGCCAAGTTGCTAGTAAATCAGCGAAATGTCGCCTCACAGATCACTACAGAAGGTACCATGCAATAGGGTTTGTTTGCCCTTACCGACCCTACAGAAGGCCCACAGTCGATCAAAACGACTTATGTGACCCTAGGGAAAATTTTAGAATATTGTGCCCATAAGCCCGTGTGGGCCTACACACCTAAATTGGCCTTGTACATGAGGCCATACAACTTGGCCCATGGTTCACACACCCAAATCGGCCTAGCCCGTGTGACCCATAGGACCACAAACTCGCCTATCACGAACGGCCGACCACAGGGCCAAGCACATGTCTGTGTGGCATCGACAGGCCACTTTTTTGGCTTTCACCGAACCTCATTTTCTCGTGTTTTCGTTACACACCTAATTTAGATTTTATACCACAATAATCCCAAGACCACCAAAACCTAGAAACGGCATTACCACAACTAATTAACAACCAATTATGAATTTAACATCATAAAACCAAATCGTGCAAACAAACTTACCACCGATAAGAACAACCACTATCGCGATTTAAGTTGTTGGAGCGAAATTCGTAGGTTCACCAACTACTCCTACGCAATACGCTCACAGAGAATTAATTTCCTTTACTTCACACCATTTAGAAATTCAAACGGAAAGAATAAATCCAAACAGCTTGCAGAAATCGAAACCTACAGACAAGTGAAATCCCCACTTACCTAATCGTACATAAAACACCAAAATTTCGGATCGCAACGAGAAGAAAAGAAAGGTGTGAACAAAATTGAAGGAGAAAATGAAAAAAAGTGCAGAGAAGGGAAAAAGGGGAAAAACGTCAGATAGAGGAGGAAAGCAAAAACTTATGTCAAAAAGTATTTGGGAAGAGATAGAAAAAATAAAATTTACTAAATCCCCTCTCCATCCACTAACAACCTTATCCCCCCCAAAATCCTACCCACTAACCACATCCAACTACCTCAGAGTTTTAGTTTCACTGAACCTATATCAGACAACCGAAACAAAAATTAACACCCACAATCTCGCGGGGATTCGAACACAAGACCTTAGGGTAACTAACACCTTACCACTTGAATAAGCAAGCTCATTCTAATATGAGTTTACTGAAGTTAGAAAATAAGCCAAACTGCCAAAGGATAGGCTAGGAGCAAAATAGCAAAATTTTCCAACTATGGGACTTGAACCCAAGACGTCATACACATGCCCAGAACACTGAAGCAGATACATATTTATAATAAAATTTACAGAAACAAAAATAAATTAGTCAAGGAGTTACAAGTCTACCCTCTAAAACAATTTCGACCTCAAAATTTACCTGATCCAAATAGGTGAGGATACTGCTGACGCATCGAGTCCTCAGGTTCCCACGTAGCTTCCTTAGTGCCATGATTCCACCAATGAACCTTAAATAACGGGATTGACTTCCTCCTCTAAACCTTTACATCCCGGTCTAATATCTGATCCGGCTCCTTCTCAAAAGTTAAATCTGGTTTAATCTCGATCTCCTCAATAGAAACAATGTGAAATGGATCAGAACGATACTGCCTCAACATCGAGACGTGAAACACGCCATGGATACGGTCTAACTCGGTAGGTAGCTCTAACTGATTAGTGACCGGTCCCACACGCTTCAGAATCCGATACGGCTCAATGAACCTAGGGCTCCACTTACCCTTGCGTCTGAACTGCAGAACTTTCTTCCACGGTTATACCTTAAGCAAGACAAAGTCACCCGTAGAGTACTCAATATCCCTCATTTTCATATTTGCATAAGAATTTTGTCTATCAGAAGCCACCTTAAGACGATCCCGAATTAATCTGACTTTGTCTTCACTTTCGGAAACCAACTCCGGACCCAAAACCCGTCGTTCACCCAACTCAGTCCAACATAGTAGAGTACAACCATATAGAGCCTATTAAGGTGCCATCTGGATGCTAGACTGAAAACTATTGTTGTAGGCGAACTCAGCTAAAGGTAGAATATCCTCTCAGCTCACTCAGAATTCAATCACACAACTCCGAAGCATATCCTCCAGTATCTGAATCACCCTTTCAAATTGTCCATCAGTCTGAGGATGGAACACATTACTGAAGTCTAATCTCGAACCCAGAGCTTCATTAAGCTTCTTCTAAAATCAAAACGTGAAGCGAGGATCCCTATCAGAAATTATCGAAACTGGAACCCCGTGAAGTTTTACAATTTCAGAAATGTAGAGCTTGGCCAACTTCTGCATAGAATAATTTGTCCAAACAGGAATGAAATGGGCAGACTCGGTCAAACAGTCTACGATGACCCAAACAGAATCCTTCTTAGTATGTGTTAAAGGTAACCCCCTAACGAAATCCATCATCACACGTTCTCATTTCCATAAGGGAATCTCAACGGGTTGGAGCAAACCTGAAGGCAACTGGTGCTCAGCCTTAACTTGCTAGCATGTTAGACAACAAGCAAGGAAATTTATTACCTCTTGTTTCAGACCCGGCCATCAATATAGTTCACGGAGATCTCGATATATCTTATTTCCACCGGGCTGCATAGCATAAGGGCTACTATGCACTTCCCTTAGAATTGACTGTCTCAAATCGAAGTTGTTCGGTACACAAATCTATCCTCAAAAACACATAACCCATCATTATTCAACCCAAAGTCAGATGTACTGCCACTCTCAACCTAATGAAAACGCAGAACCAGAAAATCATCCCCCAACTATTTTTCCCGAATCTGATCAATCCAAGTTGGCTTAACTTGCAACTCAGCTAACAGACTCCCATCATCAAACAAACTGAGACGAGCAAACATCACCCCTTAAATCAGACATTTATATACGATTGAGAGTATCATCTACCACATTGGCCTTACCACGATGATACTCTATCGTGCAGTCGTAATCTTTGAGCAGCTCAATCCATCTACATTACCTAAGGTTCAACTCCTTTTGAGTAAGGAGGTACTTAAGGCTCTTGTGATCGGTGTAGATGATACACCTCTCACCATACAGATAATGCCTCCACATCTTTAAGGCAAAAACCATGGCAACCAACTCAAGATCATGTGTCAAATAAATTCCTTCGTGTGACTTAAGATGTCGGGACGCATAAGCCACAAACTTACCATCTTACATCAATACACATCCCAAACTAACGTGCGACGCATCACTATAAACCACAAACTCTTTACCAGATTCAGGTTGTATCAGAACAAGAGCCTAAGTCAGAATAGACTTGAGCTTCTCAAAGCTCGATTGTTGTGCATTAATCCAGACAAAAGAAATATTCTTACGCAGAAGCTTAGTTAGAGGAGTTGCAATCAATAAGAACCCCTCAACAAACCACCGATAATAACCCGCAAGACCTAGAAAACTGCGAATCTCAGAAACATTCTTAGGCTATTTCCAATCAAGTACAGCCTAAATCTTTCTAGGATCAACTCGGATCCCCTCAGCAGAAACTATGTACTCTAGCAATGTTACTTCTCTTAACCAGAACTCACACTTGCTTAACTTAGCGTATAGTTGTTTCTCACGCAGTATCTGAAGCACTAGTCGAAGATGCCAATCATGCTCATCCTCAGTCTTAGAGTACACTAGAATATTGTTGATAAAGACTACGATGAACTGATCCAAATACAACTGAAAAACCCAGTTCATCAGATCCATGAAAGCAATCGGAGCATTCGTCAAACCAAAGGGCATGACTAGGAACTCGTAGTGCCTATAACGAGTCCTAAAAGTCGTCTTGTGAATATCTACTTCCTTAACCCTAAGCTGATGATACCCGAAATGGAGATCTATCTTTGAGAATACCGAAGCCCCACGAAATTGATCAAACATGTCGTCAATCCTCGAAAGTGGGTACTTATTCTTCATAGTTAACTTATTCAATTGTCGATAATCGATGCACATCCTCATGATATCGTCATTTTTCTTTACAAAAAAATCGATTCCCCTCACGGAGACACACTAGCACGGATGAACCCACGATCTAGAAGCTCTTGAAGATGAGCCATTAGCTCCGTAAGCTCTTTCGGTGTCATTCGGTATGGAGTGATGGACACCGGAGCTATCCTCGGTAGAAGCTCAATGTCAAACTCAACTTCCCGATTTAGAGGTAAACCGAGTAACTCATCAGGAAATACATCCCAAAATTCCCTCACTATTTTGATGTTCCCGATAGAAGAATCTCCAGAAACTGAAACACTTTCGAAGGCCAGATATGGTTCACACCCTTTCCGAACTAGTTTTTTAGCCACTAGAGTGGGGATTACGTTAGATAAGTAATCCCAAGGCTCGCCGATCACAACAACTTCCATATCATCCTCAGTTCTCAAAACTACCCTCTTAGTCGCGCAGTCCAAACTAACTCGTTGTTCTACCAGCAGTCCATTCCCAGAATCAAATCGAATTCCCCAAACAATAACTCCATCAGATTTGCCAAAAACATAACCCCTTGAACTTTCAGCGGTACATTCCTATATAATATATTAACCTAAATAGATTGACCCAACGAACTCAGTACAGTAATGTCACCTGAAGTACTCTCAACAGTAATCCCCAAGTTTCCAGAAATACTAGTAGCAACATACGAGTGTGTTGACCATATATCTATCAAAGCAGTATAAAGGACATCAAAAATAAAGAACGTACTCGTATTCATATCAGGGGCACCTCTATCTTTTTGGTGTCGAGCAGCATAAACCATTACAAGCTTCCTCACCTCAGTTTGGTTAGCACCTTTGCCCAGTGCTTTATGTCCTCTACTTAAACCATTACCACCCCTGGTCGAACCATGGCCCCTAAATGGTTGTTGTACTGCCCTCTGGGCTAAACAAAACCCGAAACCGTAGCTTGCATCTGATCAAAATGCTATGGGCACTCTCTAATCTGATGATCCATTTACCCACAATGTTAACATGCCCCTAATCTACTCAAACACTTGCCCGGGTGGCGCCTACCACAATCACTGCATGATTGAACCCCAATAAGAGCTACTCGAACTCCCACTCTAGCAGGCCCATTAGGTCTGGCCTGTTTCTTAGTCCTCTTAGTAGAACTAAAGGGCTCAGAATCTCTCTTATTCTTACCTCTTTCACAATCTCTGTTTTGGCGTTCCACGCACTTAACCTCTTCGGCGATCTTCGCCATGTCTACCAGAACAACGAACTCTTGATCCCTTTACGGAGCTATCAAAACCCTCAAACTGTCCTCAAAACGAGCACACTTTTCGTACTTAGATGCCACCTTCCCTTGAGCATAGCAGCTCAGTCTAAGAAATTCGACCCCATACTCGATCACCGTCCTATCGCCTTGCGTGAGATACATAAACTCACGCCTACGAGCATTTACATAGCTCGCACCCACATACTTTCTCTGGAAAGCGGTCTTAAAATACTCCCAATTACTCTGATCCAGCTGAGTACCCTCCTCAACCGATAACCACCACTGATACGCCTCCTCGCGAAGCAAAGATATTGCTCTAACCAGTGTTCGGTGGCCTCCAACAAATGTTCGGCCACAATAGGGGCGACTTTAGTGACACCCCTAAACAGTTTAGCTCTATTGGATAGAAGTCCTTCAATTACCTACAGCCCCTAGATCCAGAATAGGGTCCAGCGACCCTCTCCCAAACTCTCAACATGGCTTGGGACAGTGCGTCATCCTCAACCGAGTGACTTTGAGACCCAGTCTCGGTAGTAGGTGAAACTGGTGTGTCACTCGTATCCGGATTTGGCATTCGACCCAAAGAGGAAGACTCAGCTCGAGTCCACTTACGGTGCCCACCGTGCCCATGAGTAGCACGACCATGTGTTCTATGAGCACCCATTGTTTCAAAGTTTTATCTACATTATAAAATTTTATGCATCAGTTTCAATGTTTATTAGCAAATGTTTTATGCTTCAAATATTTATCAGAAGTTCAAAAATCTCAGTTTCTAGATAACTCAGTATAATTTTAAATAGTTCAAACTACAGTATTTTTGGAGACTCGGTGTACCACATACTAAAAAAAAAAGAAATAAATTTTGTTTTAAAACCAGTTCTTTTACAATGAATTTTAAACCCAAAATTCACAACCCGAGTTTTGCAACCTGGCTCTAACACCGCTAAATGTAACACCCCAAACCCAGCCTAGACGTTATGGCCGAATCTGGGAGTGTTACGAAGAAGAGTTTTGAAATCAATCTTATTATGTTAAATTTATCGCGTTTATTTGTTATTAAAAAGAATCCACATTCTATCAAACATATTATTATTTTCGTTAAGGAAAACATTGTTAATTCTCTTTCAGAAAACTTATTTTGCAGTGGAAGTTTGATATTGTTAAAGATAAAAATCGAGTTTATGTTTTCAGAAAAACTTTTGTTTGCGTAAAATCGTGGTTTTGTCAAATGTCGCAATATAAAAGTAAAAAACACATCCAAAACCAAAGTTAAAATCAAATAGTCCAAAGAGTCTAATAATTACAAAACTGTCAAAAATAATACATAATTTAAATAAAAACCATTATTTAAGGCAGTTCACGAACTTGTGGTCACTGTAGAGACTCCGTCGCATCGACTCGCCCATGTTTGAGGATTACCTGAACAAAATAGACAAACAGATGTGAGTTTTCATAAACTCAGTGTGTAACTTAACTGAGACAACATGCATCAAATTTAAAATTTCAGTATACCAGAACAAAAGCGGACATAAGTCCTTATCAGAATCAGATTATCAGATAAATACAGATATGCAAAGTCCTACCCCCATCCTCTACACACCATCTCCGACCATCCCAACACACCATGTGGGGTATAAAACACCCACCCAACCCTACACACCACTTAGTGCCTTTACGACAGTTATCAGAATAATTTGCAGCCAAGATGCCATTAAATCAGCGAAATGTCGCCTTACAGATCACTTCCTCCACATAAACCAATCCCACCCCATATATAGATACAGATAAAAGATAACAGATATACAGAATTAAAGTGTCTCGCATGCTTACATACATATATATCATACATGTTTTTACAAAATAGACAAATTATACAAATCAATTTCTTAAACTCAAATCAATCTATCAAAATAGAAAGGTATCATGCATTAGGGTTTGTTTGCCCTTACCGACCTTACGGAAGGCCCACAGTCAATTGAAATGACTTATGTGACCTTAGGGAAAATTTCAGAATTTTAGGCCCACATGCTCGTGTGGGCCCACACGCCTAAATTGGCCTTGTCCGTGTGGCCTACACCCCCAAATC
This sequence comes from Gossypium australe, assembly GCA_005393395.2. Classification (NCBI taxonomy): domain Eukaryota; kingdom Viridiplantae; phylum Streptophyta; class Magnoliopsida; order Malvales; family Malvaceae; genus Gossypium; species Gossypium australe. Next base: position 26,372,483 of record CM016614.1, on the reverse strand, counting down.
GGCCTAGCCTGTGTGATCCGCACGGCTACACACTCGCCCATCACATGGTGGCGTGTGACACACGACCGGCCACAAGGCTGGGCACACGCCCGTGTGGGGTCGACAGGCCACTTTTTTGGCTTTCGTCGAACCTCATTTTCTCATGTTTTCGTTACACACCTGATTCATATTTAATGCCACTGCAATCCTGAGACCACCAAAACCTAGAAACAGCATTACCACAACTAATTAACAATTGGTTATGAATTTAACATCGTAAAATTGAATCACGCAAACAAACTTACCGTCGATAAGAACAACCACTATCGCGATTTAGGCTGTTTGAGTGAAATTCACAGGTTCACCGATTACTCCTACGCGATACGCTCATAGAGAATTAATTTTTCTTACTTCACACCATTTAGAAATTCAAATGGAAAGAATAAATCCAAACAGCTTACAGAAATCAAAACCTACAGACAAGTGAAATCCCCACTTACCCAATCGCACGTAAAACACCAAAATTCTAGATTGCAACGAGAAGAAAACAAAGGTGTGAACAAAATTGAAGGAGAAAACAAAAAACAAAAAAAAGTGCAGAGAAGAGAAAAATGGAAAAACATTAGACAGGGGAGGAAAGCAGAAATTGACATCGGAAAGTATTTGGGAAGAGAAAGAAAAATTAAAATTTACTAAATTGCCACTCCACCCACTAACAACCTTATCCCCCAAAATCCTACCCATTAATATCTAACTACCTCAGAGTTTCAGTTCCACCGAACCTTTATCAAACAAACGAAACAAAAATTAACACCTATGGTCACGTGGGGATTCAAACACAAGACCTTAGGGTTGCTAACACTTTACCACTTAAACCAGCAGGATCATTCTAATATGAGTTTACTGAAGTTAGAATATAAGCCAAACTGCCAAGGGATAGGCTAGGAGCAAAATAGTAAAATTTTCCAATTGTGGGACTTGAACCCAAGACCTCATACACACACCCAGAACACTTAACCACTAAAGCAGATACATATTTAAGACCAAATTTGCAAAAAAAAAAAAAAAAAAATAGTCAAGGCGTTACAAGCAGGATTTTAGTTTACCAGGGAATAGTTTCAACCTTGAGTTGAATAACAACACTTGTTGTCCTGGTTCAAAATTTCGTGGCATAATCCTCTTATCATGCCAACTTGAAATAATGCCAAGTATGATTTAAATGTTTTAGGTGGCTTGAATTATGTTATTGAAATGCGACAAAAAGACTAAATTATTGTTGCATTGAGTATAAAAACATGTTTAATTGATGATTTTTTGATGAGTTAGCATGATCTATTGGTTATGGTTTTATGTTACAAGATTGGCTTTTTCTAGCACCACTGAGCTTAAAAGCTCAGTGTGCATACAAAATTTGATTTAGTTGTTCCCAGCATCTAAGGCTTTAAGCTTCAACTGCAAAATCACTGGACTTTATAATTTCTTGCTTTTGAACTTAGTATTGGGCATGTACCTAGGTCATTTGGTGAATCGTCCTATCTTGAGTATGTTTTTATATGGATTTGATATAATTAGCATATTTGGTATGTTGGTACATTTTAGGACTTAGGAATACTTTTGATTTGGATTTGTGATACCATCTCCTAAGATAAATGTATGATTTACGGTTTACATTTTATTTGCCCAGTGAACTTTTGATCTATAATGTTAATATAATGATTTTACATGTTTGAGACTTGTTTTAGTAATGCCAAATGTGTTTCCATTGGTTTGGTTGCATGTGAAATATTTTTAGGTGCTTTTAGATAAACAATTGCATGACTCACATTCCTTAATTTTTGTATTTATTGACATATGTCTCGAGACATCAAGAATATATCTAGAGACCTTAAGATCAAAATCATGTGATTCATGCATTTATGGGTACATGTATTGAGACATGGTGAAATTATCTCGAGACACAAAACATAGATGCTAAATTCCTGAAAATGAGAATGAAGTCTCGAGACATAGGGGTTAAGGTCTAAAGATATGGGTCTATTGTCTTGAGAAATGAAACTTCAAAGCTAAAATTGAAAAAGGAGGCATGTCTTGAGACATGACTTTGCTATCGTGAGACATAGCTCTGCATTCTGCTATTTTGACCCATATTCTTAATTTGACTCCATAATTGACCATATTTAACCCCAAAATGTTGTGTGTAGAACCAACCGAGTTCATTTATGTGCTTTTAACACTTACAATATCTTTTAATTAAATTTGCCACTGTCCCGCCCCAAAATATAGGGGGTTTATTGAAATAATTAATTAAATAATGACTTAGACTAAATAGTTAAGTAGTGAGTACACTCTTTAGAGGTTCTAGGTTCAAGCCACCCCTCGCCCATTTCTTATTAAATAGTTAAGTAACGATCCAATAGTCACGGGTGTCAGAAAATGCATTTCTGGGACTCCGTTTTTGTAAATCGGATTCGTAAATATTTATTTAAAATATTTATAAAGCTATTTGTGTAGTTGATTAGGTTTCGGTTAAGTGAATTTGCATGAATTAAGAGTAATTAGGTATAATGACTAAATTGTATAAAGGGTGGAAGTTGAATTATAGATTAAAGAAAATTAAAGGGACTAAAGAAGTAATTATGCCATTGTCTTAAAATGAGGCGGCATAAGGTGAAAATCAATATAATATTTAAAGTTAAAATATATATTATAATAGATTTACTTAATATTTAAGTATATATTTTATAATAATAATAAAACAAATAAATAAATAAAAGAAATGGAAAAAGAGACAAAGCAAAAACGTAACAGAAAAGAAAGAAAAAAAAAAGAAAAGGGAGAAAGAAGGAGACGAAGGCCTTGGGGGATTCAAAAAATTCAAAGTTTAATTGGTTAGTCAATTTAGTCCCTTTTTCTTGTAATTTTATGTTTTTGGAATCCTGGTGCTAAATACTACCCGACCCATGCCAAAATTTTAGAAATTATTGAGCTTTTAAGTGTTGTTAATGTTGAATAATTTTAGTATTAGGGATTAAATTGATATATTTTTAAGATAGAAATGAAAAAAGGATTAAATTGTAGAATAAACTATAAATTCTGATTAATAGGGACTAAATTGTGAAAATCCAAAATTTATGGATTTGGGTGAAAATAAGGAGTTAAATTTAGTTTAAAGTGGAATTTGAATGAAAATATAAGATGAAATGTGAAGAAATAAAATCAGTCTCGGTTTAGGAACTAAATTAAAATTTAGGCAATATTTGAGTAAAAATTGAAATATTCAATATGAAATTGAATTGTGTTGTATTGATGATTTTTAATTGTTTTAATTCCATAGTTAACGTCGTATCGGAACCCTCGACTAAAAAGGGGAAAGATAAAGTCAATGAGGGATAGCTTGAAATTTCTGGTTTGTATTTCTATAATCAGAACTTAGTTATTAATTATTGTATTTTGATTAAATGTTTATGGTAAGTGATTGAGGTGAGTATTTGGCATTTTGATATTGAATTGAATTTATATGTATATGTGATTATATGAAAAATTTATATTGGATATTAATTGTTTCTGAAATGTGAAATTAAACCTTATTAACTGTATCAGACTAAGTCGGATATTGATGACATGTCATAGGATTGGAAGAGTTCAAGGATTTCTTTGACTTCGAGTCGATGAGACACTGGGTGCCAATTTACTTCGGTTTAGCTGATGAGACACTGGGTGTCAAATTATTACTTCGAATTATCCGATGAGGCACTAGAAGCCAAACTGGTGTGTTTTGGTTGGATCCGTGTATCCGTCCGAGTCGTGTTAATAGGGGTAAATGAATAATAAGTTTTATAATTGATACTGAAATGGCATGGTATGAGAAATGGAAGTGAAATAGTGAATTGAAAATAGAATGTGAAATATGTTGCAAATATATGGAATATATGAGTTATATACTCATGAAATGAATATGGAATGGATAATACAATTGTATAATGAAATGTGAAATAAATTGTGAAAAGCTATATAAATAGCAAGTATGAGAATTGAGATATTTGTGAAACAAATGAACTATGATATGGTTGTTGTAATATTTAAATATTAATATGTGTTTATATTTCAATTGTATATTTTTAATTTCTTATCTTTAAATATTCGGATTATAGAAATACCATTGAGTTTGACTCAGCGTACGATTTTGTTTTCCGTGCGCAGGTTAGGTACTTAATTTTGATCGTCGATTCAGCATCCAACAACGATCCCGAACTCAAATGTGGTGATGTCTATCCTTTGTGTCGGCATGTACCTAGAGTGTCTAACTATTAATTATATTGTCAGTTGATTATAAATAAGGTTATAAATATAATGTTAGTTTGGTATATATATAAATATAAACATGTGAAATTAAGTTCATGTTTAAGGGATCATAAATTAGGCAAAATAGATTGAAGTTGGCATGTTTACAAATTGGACTTGAATGATGTTTTATTGATATGAATTGATGATACAATTGTTGTCGTGTGATTGGGCAGTGTGAGACACACGGCTACCTCACGGGCGTGTGAGGCCATTTCGAAAGGCCACACGGTTTGGCACACGGGCGTGTGGTTCGGCCGTGTGACCCAAGTCAGAGAGTTACATGGGTATAGACACGGGCTGAGACACTGTCGTGTGAACCCTGTAGCTTTGAAAATTTTTAATATTTTTCAAAAAATTCTCCGAGTTTCCAAAGTAGTCTCGATTTGTTTCTAACGTATATTTTGGGCCTCGAGGGATCAAATAAGGGACAGTATGTATGAGTTTAATTGGTTTTTGACCTGAATATAATATGATAAGAAATGTTTGTAATTTATGTTTGTTTGATTGATAAGCTTCGGTAATGCTCTGAAACCCTATTTTGGCGACGAATGTGGGTTAGGGGTGTTACATTTAGTGGCATTAAAGCTTTGCAGGTTTAGCCGATTCTTGGACCAAATCGAGCTCGTAATTGAGTCTAGAGGTACATGCCATAGTTGAGTTGAATTGAGTCAGGATTTGGGTGCTGATATATATATTTATTTTTGTTTTATAGTTGAAAATGTTGGATGATTATAATGATAATGTTAATCATGAGATGTATACCAGAGATGATGTCTCCAATAAATTAGATGAAACCGGATTGACAACACCAAGTGTCAATCCAATTAGTACTCAACAACCTAATGTTGAACGAGGTAATATTAGGGAAAGAGATGATTCACAGTTACTTAGCTATTGCTGATGCTCTTCAGCATGTGGCGGGAACCACATCCGCTACGACATCTACCCCTATTGTTCGTCGAGCTCCGATTAAAGAATTGCATAAATATGGTGCAACTGAATTCTTGGGATTGAAAGGAGTTGATCCTTCCACAGATGAAATTTGGATTGAATCCATTAAGAGAATCTTGCAACAACTTGAATGCAACCCTCGTGAAAGTTTAATGCGTTGTTTCTCTACTGTAAGGAGAAGTGTATACCTGGTGGCAGTTAGTGACACGTCATGTACCCGCAGATCAAGTAAATTGGGAATTCTTCCAAAAGCAATTTCAAAAGAAATACATGGGTGAATTGTATATTGAAGATAGAAAACAAGAGTTTTTTATGCTGAAACAAGGTGAAATTTCTGTGGTTGATTATGAACGAGAGTTTTCACGACTTAATAGGTACGCTATTGAGTTTGTGACGACTGAAAATGACAGTTGCAAGTGATTTCTGCATGGTTTACGCGATGAGTTGCGAGTACAACTATTATCGCACAAAATTAATAAGTTTGGAGATTTAGTTGAATGGGCAAGAATGGTGGAGCAAGTTCTGGGTTTTGATAAAAAGACTGAGAATACTCATACTGTTGAAAAACGTCCTGGAGCTGCAAGTTTAAATCCACAACCGAATAGATCAAATGAATTTTATGGTAGTTGGAGATCAAATTTTAAGTCAGATAGAATTGATAGAAATCGTGATAGACAATCGGCTGTGTCTACAGGTAGTGCACGAGGTACATCCAGAGATACTGATATTTCAAATTGTGAACATTGCAGGAAAAAGCACCGTGGTAAGTGTTGGAAGTTAACTCAAGGCTGTTTTTGCTGTAGATCTACAGGATATTTTGTTAGAGATTGTCCGAAGAATGAAAATGCTACCCTTGTTACTTCTGAGAGATCTATGCCTACTTCTAGAGGTTTCGGTTTGAGTCGAAATGTTTCATTTTTTAGAGGTAGTGCTAGAAAGGAAAATGATGTTGTTACTCAACAGTCAGAGGCCAGAACTCCATCTCAAGCTTATGTTGTGCGGACTCGTAAGGATGGTGATGCTAATGATGTTGTGACAGATATATTTTTATTACATTCAGAACCTGTTTATGCTTTGATAGATCCAAGATCTTCACATTCATATGTTAATACTAAATTGGTTCAGTCGGGGAAGTTTAAAATTTGAGACGTCTAGAGTATCGATAGTGGTATCTAGTCCATTAGGACAATCTATGTTAGTGGATCAAGTGTGTAGCAGATGTCCACTAGTGATACAGAGTTTGAACTTCCTTGTTGATTTGTTGATAATGTTGTTTGGCGATTTTGATATGATTTTAGTTATGTATTGGCTTACGGAGCACGGGTTGATTCTAGATTGTTGTAAAAAGAAGTTTGTTGTTCAGAGTGAAAGTGGTGATAAGATTGAGGTGAATGGTATTTGAACAAGTGGTTTAACTCGTATCATTTCAACAATTCGAGCTAATAAACTTCTTCATCAAGGTTGTGAAGCTTTTCTAGCATATGTTATCAATTTGAATTCTGTTGATAGTCAGTGCAGTAAAATTCGAACTGTTTGTGAATTCCCTGATGTTTTTCCCGAGGAATTAACGGGATTACCACCAGATTGGAAGGCTGATTTTACAATTGAAGTGTTTCCTGGTACGGATCAGGTGTTAATGCCCCCTATCGTATGTCACCAATGGAGTTTAAAGAATTAAAAGTACAATTGCAAGACTTATTGGATCGTGGTTTTATACGCCCTAGTGTTTTGCCTTGGGGACCTCCAATGCTTTTTGTTAAAAAGATGGTTTGATGCGGTTTTGTATAAACTATTGGCAATTGAATAAGTTGACGATTAAGAATCGAAATCCTCTACCCTGTATTGATGACTTATTTGATCAACTAAAAGGAGCTTCTGTCTTTTCAAAGATCTATTTGAGATCGGGTTACTATCAGTTGAAAGTAAAAGAAAGTGATGTACTGAAGACGGCATTTCGTTCACAGTACGGTCATTATGAATTTTTAGTGATGCATTTTGGATTGACGAATGCTCCGGCAGCATTTATGGATTTCATGAATCCTATCTTTCAACCGTCTTTAGATCAATTTGTGGTAGTTTTTATTGATGATATTTTGGTCTATTCGAAATCCGAATCCGAGCATAAACAACACCTCAGAATTTTTTTGCAAGTGTTACGAGAGAAACAATTATACGGAAGCTTAGTAAGTGTGAATTCTGATTATCAGAGGTTGTATTTTTGGGTCATGTTATCTCAATAGATGGAAATAGAGTAGATCCGAAAAAGATAGAGGCAATTGTTCAGTGGAAAGCACCGAGGAATGTGTTAGAGGTTCGTAGTTTTCTTGGATTAGCTAGTTATTACCAAAGATTTGTAAATGGATTTTCGAAGATAGCTTTGCCGATGACAAAGTTGTTACATAAGAATGTTCAGTTCATTTGGGATGATAGTGTCAAGAAAGTTTTGAGAAATTGAAGCAGATGTTGACTGAAGTGCCAGTTTTGACTTTACCAGAATCGGGAAAGGATTTTGTCGTTTATAGTGATGCTTCTTTAAGCGGTCTTGGTTGTGTTTTGATGCAAGACGGAAAAGTGATTGCTTATGCATCTCGTTAGTTGAAAGCACATGAATGCAATTATCTAACACACGATTTAGAGTTAGTTAATGTAGTTTTTGCTCTAAAGATATGGAGACACTATTTGTACGGTGAAAAGTGTTATATTTATACCGATCATAAGAGTCTCAAATACTTTCTATCTCAAAAGGAGTTGAATTTGAGACAGCGTCGTTGGGTCGAGCTTTTGAAAATTTTTGATTGTGTTATTGATTATCACCCTGGAAAAGATAATGTTGTAGCTGATGTGTTGAGTAATTGAATTTCGAGTAATGTTTGCTTAGCTCAGTATTAATGACAATCGAAGCCTATTGGCTGAATTAAATATCAAATCGATGATGTTTGATCGGATCAAGTCAGCGGAGAGAAGATGACAAGTTGCGAAGAAAAGAGAAATGGTTCAGAATGGTATATTAGAAAATTTCAACATTGATGATTATGGTTGTTTGAGATTTCATAACCGAATTTGTGTTCCAAATGTTTCTAAATAGAAAGAGTTAATACTTCGCGAAGCTCATGATAGTCCTTTTGCTCTGCATCCTGGAGGAACAAAAATGTATCGTGGTCTTCGGGAATTATATTGGTGGCCAGGAATGAAAAAAGATGTGGTTGAATGTGTCGTTAAATGTTTAACTTGTCAACGAGTTAAGGCAGAAAATCAGTTCCCACCGAATTACTTTAGCTTATTTCTATTTTTGAATGGAAATGGGATTGTATTACGATGGATTTTGTAAAGGGGTTACCATTATTGACAAATAAGAAAAATGCTATTTGGGTAATTGTTGATCGACTTACGAAATCAGCTGATTTTATAGCAGTCAGGACTGATTGGTCATTTCAAGAGCTTGCTAAAGTTTATATTCACGAAATAGTGAGATTGCACGGTGTTCCTATGTCGATAATTTTTGATCGGGATCCGCGGTTTACTTCAAGATTTTGGAAACAGTTGCACGAATCTCTTGGTACACGACTTAATTTTAGCACAGCTTTTCACCCGCAGACTAATGGATAATCTGAACGTGTTATTGAGATTTTGGAAGACATGCTTCATACTTGTGTTATTGATTTTGAATCAGGTTGGGAGCATTACTTACCTTTGTCTAAATTTGTATACAAAAATAGTTTTCAATCAAGTATTCAAATGGCTTCGTATGAAGCTTTATACGGCCGAAAGTGTCGATAACCTATTTGTTGGATGGAATTGAGTGAAAGAAAAATGATGGGGCTAGAATTAATTCAAGAAATGGAAGACATTGTTAAGAAAATTCGAGATAGATTGAAGGCAGCTTTTGACAGACATAAATCATATGCAAATTTAAAATGTCGAGATATTGAATATTCTGTTGGTGATAAAGCCTTTCTTAAAGTTTCACCTTGGAAGAAAATTTTGAGATTTGGCCGAAAAGAGAAACTAAGTCCTTGTTTTATTGAATTTTATGAGATCACAGAAAGAGTGGGACCAGTTGCATATCGTTTAGCTTTGCCTGTGGAGTTACAGAAAATTCATGATATTTTTCATGTTTCAATGCTTAGAAGATATCGATCAGATCCATCTCACGTTATTTCGATAGAGGATATTGAAATTCAACCTGATTTGTCGTACGAAGAACCAGTTGAAATTTTGGCACGAGAAGTGAAAACATTGCATGATAAGCGAGTTTAGTTAGTGAAAGTGTTGTGGCGTAGTCATAGTGTTGAAGAAGTGACTTGGGAACTGGAAGAAACTATGAGATCTCAGTACCCTCAACTCTTTTTGTAACACCCCAAACCCGGCCTAGAAGTTAAGCCCAAATCTGGCGTGTCACATGGAAGTTTTTTTTGTTTCACACCATCTCTGAGATTGTTAAAAACTTGTTTGAGAATTACAGCCTCTTTGTTAAAACCCAAAACACTTAAGCAATTATTATCTACTTGAAAACGTAATTATCTTTAAAAACCTTTTTGGTTGTGAAAACATATTTGAAATAAACAATTTACGAAAATGGGACATTTGGGAATAGAGTTGCAGAAGCATTTTGAAAGAAAATCCGAGGCCTTATTACAACATTTAACCCAAAATAGTAAAGTAATAAATAAACGAGAAAGAAGTCTAAAGTCCAAATAAACCATTTCTGAAGTATGGCCTCCACCGAGTCATCCATGGCCCAAGTCCACGTCACTGTGCATTACCTGAAAAGGTTAAGAGAAAGGGGGGTGAGTTACAAGAACTCAGTGTGTAATCCCCTTACCGTTATCCATTGGGTCGTAATCCAATTAACTATATTTTGGGCCTAGCCCATTTTCAATAATAATAATAATAATGTATCAATTATAACATGAATATGAAATGCAATTCCCAAACCAAGCGTAGTATTTCCATCCGCTATACACCACCCGTACCAACCAACACACCTGTGGGGAGCTTTAGTCACCCACCCCGCCAACACACCAAACTGGGCATAAAGCCATATATCAAACTGGGCATAAAGCCATATATCAAACTAGGCATAAAGCCATATTTCAAATCGGTGAGTGGAAATCAAATCGGTGAGTCCACAGTCATCTTGGGTAACTCGTGCGACCCTAAAAATCAAATCGGTGAGTCCACAGTCATCTTGGGTGACTCGTACGACCCTAAAAATCAAATCGATGAGTGAAAATCAAATCGGTGAGTCCACAGTCATCTCGGGTGACTCGTGCGACCCTAAAAATCAAATCGGTAAGTCCACAGTCATCTCGGGTGACTCGTGCGACCCTAAAAATCAAATCGATGAGTCCACAGTCGTCTCGGGCGACTCGTGCGACCCTAACAAATCAATCACTTCCTCCAATTACATATCCCAACCCTTGCAGTATGTCATGTATGGAAAGCACATTTCATAATGATGTATGAAATAGATTACTGTCATAACCAGATAAACAGAATACACACACAGTCGTGCTAATCAACCCATAGGGGTATAACGGTAATTTTACCCACTAGGGGTATTTCGGTAATTTCGCAACCCAGGGGTATTTCGGTAACTTACCCTCCAAGGGTATTTCAGTAATTTTGCAACCAAGGGTATTTTGATAATTTACCCTCTAAGGGTATTTCGGTAATTTTGCAACCCAGGGGTATTTCGGTAATTAACCCAGGGTATTTCAGTAATTTTGCAACCCAGGGGGTATTTCGGTAATTTCACAACCCAGGGGTATTTCGGTAATTTACCCTCCAAGGGTATTTCGGTAATTTCGCAACCCAAGGGTATTTCGATAATTTACCCTCTAAGGGTATTTCGGTAATTTTGCAACCCAAGGGTATTTCGGTAATTTACCCTCTAAGGGTATTTCGGTAATTTCATATTTAACGGTGTTTTCGAAGGCCTACTATCGTCTCGAGTAACACAGAACTCTATTTGGGTCTCTACGGAACTATTGGGTCAAAAATCCATTTTAGGCCCAAACGGGGTAATTTCGCAACTCCAGACTGAACTACTAATTTGGGGCATAAAAATTGAAACTGTCCATCTGCGTCATACTGACTAAATTGACTATAACTCGAGTTAGGAAACTCCAAATTTAGATCCATAAAATTTTCTTGAAACTAAACTCATATATCTTCTTATTGTAAATTGTCCAGAATTTTTGGCCTATCCATTTAGTACAGTTTATTTCTTAAAGTTTCCCTTGTTTCACTGTATGACAGTTCTGCCCTCTCTTCACAAAATCTCGATATCTCATTGTACAGAACTCAAATAATGTTTTCGTTTGCTCCAAATAAAAATAGACTCACTAAAGATTATAAGAATATAAACCACATTCCATAATTATTCTTTTACAATTTATGATGATTTTTCCAAGTCAGAACAGGGGATCACGTAATCATTCTGAACCAGTCTTACAAAAATTTAAATATCTTAAAATATACAAACCCTTTGCTTGCTCTGTTTCTTTTATAAGAAAATAGACTCAATTATCTTTCAATACATATCCCCTTCACTTTCTAATTCAATTTCCACTATTTTCGGTGATTTTTCAAAATCAAGCCACTGCTGTTAACCAAAACTGTTTCATTGCAAAATATGGTTACCACTACGAACATAAGCACACCCGAGTGGTCACAGATACCGGTTTCCAGATTTTTGGTCTTTCGACCGAATCACAGAACATTTCATGCAAATATTCAGAGAGAGATGAGATTAGACATCATTTCAAACATATATTCGGAAAGGGTATGAGATTACACACCTTATTCGGAATCCGTAACGCGATGCTCTTCGGCACCAAAAATCCGAGTCACTTCTTACGAGGGATTGGAGATCAGGCGATTTGATTCCTATCGTGATCGATCAGTCCAAACTATTAATCCATTTAGCAACCAATCGAATAATGAACGATATCGAGTAATCCATAAAGAACTCCTTACCTTAACGATGATGAATCCGTTTTTCACCGATTGACTTATGGAGAAAATAGTAGAAGCACGATGAAGAATAATAGAAGTTTCGATTATGGAGAACACAAAAGCGAACAAGTGAAGGGAGAATAGAAAAGAATGAGCAAGAGAAAATAGAAGAAAACATGAAACAAAGAACCCAAAATGTCTAAGGATAAAGCTTAAAATGTCAAAAATGCTAAGAATACAAGAGAATTTCAGTTTTTCTTCTTTTGCTACTCATCAAATGCCCAATTTCATGCCAAAATAACCCTTGGCTGAATTTCACCTATCACAAATCCCCACATTCGGCCAACTAACACCATTCCCCACCAATCCCTTGATTCTCTCCCATTTTTGCTCCATGTTTTCCTCCATGTTTTGTTCCATTTGTCCCCACTCCATGTTTTGCTCCATGTTTTCCTCCACGTTTTGCTCCATTTGTCCCCACTCCACCTCTTCTCTTCTTTGAGCAAAAATAGAACTCTCTTGTTGCTTATCATGAGATTCGAACCCTTGCTCCCTTCAATAGCTCAACACGCCACTTGCCACCAAGCCACAAGCTCCCTTGTGTCTCCTAAATGCACCCACTTATTCTTAAGTCCTTCTTCCATCACTCCTTTCCACTAAAAGGCCAAAAATGAAAATTCTTGCTATGGCCTAACTCGAACCCGAGACTTCATAAAACCCCATAACTTTCCAAAGTCACTTTCCTAATAAGTCCAAATTGTAATAATTCCGTTCTCATATTCTCAAAAATTTTAAAACGCTTCTATGCTCAAGGTCCAATGGGCCCAATTCTACTAGGCCCAATTTCGGGTCGTTACACTTTTTGGGTAAATTTCGGGGATGAAATTTATTTAGGGGGAGAATTGTAACGACCTGATAGTCGTGGGTGTCGAAAAATACATTTTCGGGACTCTATTTTCGTAAATCAGATTCGTAAATATTTAATAAATATTTACGAAGCTACTTGTGTAGTTAATTAGGTTTCTGTTAAGTGAATTTGCATGAATTAAGAGTAATTAGATATAAGGACTAAATTGTATAAAGGGTGGAAGTTGAATTATAGATTAAAGAAAATTTAAAGGGACTAAAGAAGTAATTATGCCATTGTCTTAAAATGAGGCGGCATAAGGTGAAAATTAATATAAAATTTAAAGTTAAAATATATATATTATAATAGATTTACTTAATATTTAAGTATATATATTATATTATAATAATAATAAAACAAATAGAAAAAGAAATAGAAAAAGAGACAAAGCAAAAACGAAACAGAAAAGAAAGAAAGAAAAAAGAAAAGGGGGAAAGAAGGAGACGAAGGCCTTGGGGGCTTCAAAAATTCAAAGTTTAATTGGTTAGTCAAATTAGTCCCTTTTTCTTGTAATTTTATATTTTTGGAATCCCGGTGTTAAATACTACCCGACCCATGCCAAAATTTTAGAAATTATTGAGTTTTTAAGTGTTGTTAATGTTGAATAATTTTAGTATTAGGGAATAAATTGATAGATTTTTAAGTTAGAAATGAAAAATGATTAAATTGTAGAATAAATTGTAAATTTTGAGTAATAGGGACTAAATTGTGAAAATTTAAAATTTAGGGATTTGAGTGAAAATAGGGAGTTAATTTAGTAAGTTAAATGTGAAGAAATAAAATTAGTCTCAGTTTAGGGACTAAATTGAAATTTAGGCAATATTTGAGTAAAAATTGAAATATTCAATATGAAATCAAATTGTGTTGTATTAATGATTTTTAATTGTTTTAATTCCGTAGCTAACGTCATACCGAAACCCTCAACTAAAAAGGGGAAAGATAAAGTCGACAAGGGATAGTTTGGAATTTCTGGTTTGTATTTCTATAATCCAAACTTAGTTATTAATTATTGTATTTTGATTAAATGTTTATGGTAAGCGATTGAGGTAAGTATTTGGCATTTTGATATTGAATTGAATTTATATATATATGTGATTATATGAAAAATTAATATGGATATTAATTATTTTTGAAATGTGAAATTAAACCCTATTAATTGTATCGGACTGAGTTGGATATAGATGACATGCCATAGGATTGGAAAAGTTTAAGGATTTCTTCGACTTCAAGTCAATGAGACACTGGGTGTCAATTTACAACTTTGGATTAATTCGATGAGGTATTGGGTGCCAATTTACTTCGGTTTAACTGATAAGACACTGGGTGTCAAATTATTACTTCGAATTATCCGATGAGGCACTGGGTGCCAAACTGGTGTGTTTTGGTTGGATCCGTGTATCCGTCCGAGTCCGAGTCGTGTTAATAGGGGTAAATGAATAATAAAGTTTTATAATTGATACTGAAATGGTATGGTATGAGAAATGCAAGTGAAATAGTGAATTGAAAATAAAATGTGAAATATGTTGCAAATATATGGAATATATGAGTTATATACTCATGAAATGAATATGGTTATTGTAATATTTGTGAAACAAATGAAATATGATGTGGTTATTGTAATATTTAAATATTAATATGTGTTTGTATTTCAATTGTATATTTTTAATTTCTTATATTTAAATATTCGGATTATAGAAATACCACTGAGTTTTACTCAGCGTACGGTTTTGTTTTTCGTGCACAGGTTAGGTACTTAATTTTGATCGCCGATTCAATATCCAACAACGATCCCGAACTCAAATATGGTGATGTCTATCCTTTTGTGTCGGCATGTACCTAGGGTGTTTAACTATTAATTATTTTGTCAGTTGATTGTAAATGAGGTTATAAATATAATGTTAGGTTGGTATATATATAAATATAAACATGTGAAATTAACTTCATGTTTAAGTGATCATGAATTAAGCAAAATAGATTGAAGTTGGCATGTTTACGAATTAGACTTGAATGATGTTTTATTGATATGAATTGATAACACAATTGTGGTACCTATGAGAGTACATTGGTTAGGCACCTAGGGTGTTTGTTTTGATATGATTTAGATGTGTTTAATTGTGTTTTGAATTGGTTAAACGAATGATTTTTGAGTTGTTTATTGTCCAAGCTTGTAGGGAATGGTAAACTTGTTGTTTAAGGTACATTTTGAGTCCACACGGCCAGACACATGGGCGTGTAACTGGGCCGTATGAGGCACAGGGGCGTGTGACTGGGCCGTGTGAGACACACAGCTAGCACACGGGCATGCGAGGCCATTTTGAAAGGGTACACGGTCTGGCACACGGGCGTGTGGTTCGGCCGTGTGACCCAAGTCAGAGAGTTACATGGGCTGGGACACGGCCGTGTGAACCCGACAGCTTTGAAAATTTTTAATATTTTTCAAAAATTTCTCTGAGTTTCTGAATTAGTCCCGATTTGTTTCTAACGCGTATTTTGGGCCTCGATGGCTCAATTAAGGGACAGTATGTATGAGTTTAATTGGTTTTTAATCTGAATATAATATGATAAGAAATGTTTTCAGTTTATGTCTGTTTGATCGATAAGGTTCGGTAATACTCCAAAACCCTATTCCGGTGACGGATGTGGGTTAAGGGTGTTACACGAAGTAACCCTGAACTCTTCCTATCCTATGGCATGCCAACTATATCCGACTCTGTCCGACTAGTTAATAGGGTTTTTCATTTCATATTTCATTATCACCCAATATCTCAATTCACATCCATAAATATCATAAACACATTTATTCAACATATGGCAGCAATAAAACATCTTAATATATACTCATTTTCACATTTGTATAACTATATGCCCTTTTCATACATATTCAATTTAATCCTCTCACTCACCTTTTTATACTGAACTGTAAATAGTTACAATTTCAATTAAGTATAACTACAGTTATAATTCTAAATGCATAACAATTTAACACAAACATATTGTATGAACTTACCTAATACAATTAGCAAGCAAACTAGTTTCGTAGGGACTATTCTGCAAATTTCCTTTTTTTCCAGCTTTCCTCTGTACGAATCAAATCTTGATCTATAATAATTAAATTCAATCTTATCAAATTCAAATACATATTCCAACACATTTTTATGCATAAGACTCTTAAGTTTTCATTATTTACACATTTTTCCTAAACTTTTATATTTCTTTCAATTTAGTCTTTAAACCTGAATTTCCAAATTTAACAAAATTTCACAAATACCTATGCTAACTGAATTTATTCCTATTTTAGTACAGTCCAAAATTACTCAAAATTCACAAGAGTTCCATGTAAATTTTAATATTTTAACAAATTAATCCTTCAACTAAAAACTAACTAAAATCACTTTTCAAAATAGTTCTAAACATCAACTAAGACTAAAGTTTCATCATTTAACTTCAAAAATACTTAGAATTCATCAATACTAAATTTCAAAATCTTAAGCAATTTCGAAAACGGAGATAGGATTTACTGGACCTAATTGCGAAGATCTCTAAAACATAAAATTTATGAAAATCGGATAGAAAACTCACTTACATGCAATGGAAATATCAAAGCCGAAGCTTGCAAAGTTCTCCCATAGGTGGTTTCGGTTCTCAAATTAAAACAAGAAGAAAATGACAATACTTTATGTTTTTTTTTTTTAACTTTACTTATTCTATTACTTTATTATTGTTTAACTTATAATATAACATATATAATTTATAAATAATGTCTTAACCGTCCAATTATATAAAAACATGGTATAATTACTTCATAAGTCCTCACACATCCACTAGTTAAGTTATTTAACCATTAAAATTCAATAGTGATTAGATTTTTCAAATTTTACGATTTAATCCTTTTTAATTAATTAACTAATTAAACATTAGAATTTCTTAACCGAAAATTTACATACCAATGTAATAACTCCATAAATATTTAGTAAAAATATTTACGGTCCCGGTTTATAGAAATGAGGTCCTGATACTTCATTTTCAAAAACCATTTGACTTTTGGTACGCACTACTTGTACCTTGACCAACTGACCAATTAAAAAAATCTATTAAATCATAATTCACTACTATAATATATTTAACTCATAAATATTAATTAAATAAATCATGGACTCTCCAGTCGAAATTGTGGTCCCGAAACCACTGTTTCCGACACCACTGAAAAACGGGTTGTTACACACATGGTCGTGTGTCCCCTATTTTATAGTTTTGCCCAAAATTTTATGTTTTGATCAATTTAGTACCTGGATGGTTCCCGAACTATTTCTAGTGTTTTATTTTATTCAAATAAACCCTTGATAATATGAATAATACTAGAATTCATGATATGATTGATTGAATTAATATTATATTTATATATTTGCATGAATCGTGATTAATACATATGTCTCTTGTATATGTATTTGTGATTGTGCGTACAACATACCTATGTTATCGTTAAATCAAACACATAATAAGCATGACTTCTGCTACTGAGTTGATCTCTTGTAAGTATATTAATGGCTGCTATAACGAATTATTATATGTATATTAATTGCTACTATATTGTTTTATTGAAGGCATATTAAATGCTACCGGAATGATATGTTTTGAGCATGTCATACTGCATTACATTGGGTGGGATGATATGTATGGAGGAAGTATTGGCAGTTTATCTGCAAAATTTGTTTGTGTGCCCACAGCTAGAGGCAGATTCCATCTACGAGTTATTTGTTGTGTATCCACGGCCAGAGGCAGATTCCATCTGTAGGTTATTTGTTGTGAAATCCACAGCCAGAAGCAGATTTAATCTACAAGATTTTTGTTGTGTACCCACAGCCAGAGGCCCATTCCATTTGCTGGATTTTGCTATGTGTCCACAGCCATTGGCAGTTTATCTGCAAACCATTAGTGGCTAAGCGACAACCCAGTGTGTTGGTGGTTGGAGTTCAGGAGAACTCCCATTGTGGTGTGTAGCAGTAGGGTAGGATCTTTTCTATTAAAAATGTAACTATATAGCATCCATAAAAATATGTGCATACAAAACTGGAATTTCTGATAATGGCATAATTATATATGTACATTGTTGAATGATTTGAAACATCGATATTCTGATATTGCCATTGTAAATTATTTCAGTGTAACATGTTTTCGTATGCTTAATCATTTGCATTGATTTTCTGGTGATTCACACTGAGCATCATAGCTCAATCCCCCTTTTAATTTTCATCCTTACAGATAATCCACTAGGTTAAGACGAGGACACGACATCCGGAGGGTCTCAGTTCAGTTTTGTTTATTGAAAAATTATAAAATTTTTATTTGATATTTTATTTATTCAGATATTGTACTGTTTTATTATGAACTGTGGCATGAGACTTAGAATTTGTTTTCTTTTAGCGTACATGACATTTAAATTTGATTTTAGGATATTGAAATATGAATATTAATTAATTATGCTTGAACTTTAGTTTTTATTAAAAATATCACTTTTTCGCTGTTAAATTTATAATTAAAATTTTTAAGTAAATAAATTGGTAATTAACTAAGTTTCTTTCAAAGATAAACAAATGTTTTAAAATGGTTGTTTTATAAAGCGTTGTTAGTTTACAAGGTCATTTCGGTGACTAATGTGATTTTTCGAATTCGGTTCTAACGTCTAGGCCGAGTTGAGGAGGTTGCAGCCACACTTGACATGTTTTTAGTTTTAGTGATCCTTTTATTGCTTGTTTGAGTTGTTTTGGCAACGAATGTGACGTCTTACATTCAATCGACTTATGGTTCTAGTGTAGGGTGCTACATGAACTCTAAATATGTATCACGAAACGGATTTGAAAGATACCAAAAATAATCTTATGTAGTGTTTTAGAAATCGCCATATTGGCTTCTCACGTATTATTCATCCTTATATATAATGGATTTTTGGCACACCCACAATGTGGATGAAAAAAATTTATATAACAAATATATCTATTAAAAGTTCATATAAAAACTAATCAATGTTTTGGTCATAATAATGGTAAAGTTAAATGTTTATTATGTAAAGTGTTTTGGGTCAAATCTGTTTATAATTAAATTTTTATTGATTTATTATAAAATAAACTGACAAAAAAAACCCTTATAAAATATAACTTAATTTATATATGATAGGATAATTTAGTAATTTTACAATTGAATTGATGGTTTGTTGACTTATGACACAAATTCAGTAAAAAACTTAATATAAGTATAGATAAATATCTAAAAGAGGTGAAATCCACTTACACCAACATAAATTATTGTTTTTTAAACCTTCCTCTAACCATTAAACTGTTCTCATCTTTCATAATTTCTATTCTAATTCAACTTTCTCTTTATCAATTTATTCTTCTGTTTCAATAAATTTTGTATGAATACGTTTAAATACTAAATATTAATCATAAGCAGCAGAAGAATTGAGTATTTGTATTTCAAACTTGAATCTTATAAAAGATAATAAAAGAATTCTTCTCCCGTAAAACAAATGCTTAGGATTTTGAGTATTAGTCATTTTGAACATATACAATATGCAATTTTTTATTTCTTACTTCTCTAGATGTCCCATTATCCTGTACTATTATTTATTAGAAAATGAGAGAAACATCAAATTTATTCATATCTCAAATCAATACATCTATACACTAAGATAACAAAGCAACGGAGGCTTAACAAATTGTAACTTAATCAGCTAAGTTAACTAATTCAACTCATTTCCATCTGCATTATTTTGCAACTGCTCTCTAGTTGTTAATAAGATCAAGCAATCAACCTCTTTTGAGTCAAATGGTAAGAAATTTAACATTAGGTTCAAGTCTTTGCTCTTGTGGATGAAAAAACTACGGTAAGAGTTGTTTAAGGGTTTAAGCTGATTTAAGTTCGGTTTTAATCAAAATCTAATATAATTATCGATATCTAAAATATTTTAAAGAAAAAAGA
This sequence comes from Gossypium australe, assembly GCA_005393395.2. Classification (NCBI taxonomy): domain Eukaryota; kingdom Viridiplantae; phylum Streptophyta; class Magnoliopsida; order Malvales; family Malvaceae; genus Gossypium; species Gossypium australe. The sequence goes on along the minus strand of CM016614.1, from coordinate 26,352,367 downwards.
AAACAATTCAATATTCAAAGGGTATTTTACATTCAAGATCACTAAACTATTAGTAAGTTTACGTTTAGGTCACTCGACTTCAAAAATGTTACAAAATGGTCACTTAACTATTTAAAAATTTTCATTTATGTCACTGAACTATTTGAAAGTTTTTATTTAAGTCACTAGGCTATAAAGTTTTTTCTTTCTAAAGTTCGGCTAGTAATTAAGTTCCAAGCAACAATTCAACGACTGGTATAATGGATTAATACTCAGTGATGAGTATAAGAACATATATTAGATCTAAGCCGATTTGAAGTTCAATATCAGAGATCAGAGAGGAAAGTTGTTTGAAATTTAGTTAACAGATTTGCGAAGTTCAAAATTGTTTCATAGAAATAAAACAGAATTATAGAAGAGAATGGGAAGGAGAACTTTCAGTTGGTGCAGAGGTGCAAACACAAAGAAGACCATACAACAATTATTTTAACAGTCTAGCGATTTAAATTAAAACTTTTGAATAACTTAATTTTGTTAGATAAAATTTACCTGCATTTTTTAATTAACCCATATGTGAGACAAAAATATCTAAACCGTAAGTAACCGTCACTCCCAACTCCCAGCTCCACTAAAGTAAAAGAACCCAAGCGAGGGAAAATAACAACAACATAAAGGTAAGGAGAAAAAGTTGGAAGATGTAACCTAAGTAAAGGATAATGTAGAATATTAATTGTACAGCATCATTTGGTTTAATTAAAAAAGACCCCCAATTTTTTTAAAAAAATAAAATAAAATTTAAGAACGTAAATGCAGTTGATTGATGTATTGGCTTTATCCCTTAGCATTTAGTCATTAGTTAATAGACATTGTTTGTCCATTATGTTTGGTTTTTATTGCTAGATGTTAAAATGTTAGGTTTGTCAAAGCGTGGAAAAGTCCCCTTCCATTCTTCAACTTCTTATCTTTGATTTTGATTCTTCAAAGTCCAAAATCCATTTCATACAAACTACCAATGCAATAGCATGCAGGCTTAAAAGGGAAAAGGAAAGATTCCTTAGCTTTATGCTTTACCCAGCTTCACCTTTCACATACACTCCGCCTGCCCCAATCTATATAGCTACAGATTAAGACTGTCCCAAGGCTCATTTTTTTTAGATTATACAATTTGTCAATTGAAATTCTCTTTCCTTGTGCCTTACCCTAATTCAGTAGATACTAAACTCAATAGCCATGGGTAAAAGAAATAGAAATAATATTGATAAGGTAATAAAAAAGTAAATAATAGTATTAATGAAGTCGTGATTGTGTCGGTAAAGTTAAAGATTTTTAAATCTTAATTGCTTAACCTTAAATCCTTAATCATTTTAAAATATACATTACCTATATAGCTGTATTAATATATTACTTTTATTTTATAATTTTATCCGTATTTTCTAAATTGTTTTTATAGTTTTGTGTTTCAAGCTTTATAAATTTGTATAAAACTTTACATATTAATAATTAATTCTATATATATGTTTTAACATGTTGGTGTATTTTTATCATATTTATATTATTTGTATGTCATATTATGTTTTAATTGTTTTTCATGTTATTTTCTATAGTATGTCTCAAATAATTTCAAATTTGAATTCTATCAAAAAGTTTTATATTTGAATAATTTACTATATCAATTTTGATTTTAACTTCATTTACTTACAAAATTTTTAAATATAAATATTATATTTGAAACTTTAACCTAATTTCTCAAAGACGTTACAGACCTAGGACATATTTTAGTAAAGGTGAAAGACAAGTCCACATTTCGCAATCACGTTAATGGATTTTAAAAAATATTGCACACGTACGCATGAAATCAAGAATATTAATCTAATATATATGTATATATTAATATTAGTTTTCAATTAATCCTTAACTTAAGTGGCATACTTGTTATTTTAATAATTAAGTATATTTGGGTTCAATTGCGTTTACGTACATTTTTTTTATTTAAAGGATGAGGATGAGGATAGTGGCAGAATCAGAATCAGAAATTTTTTTAGGGGATCGGAACTAAATTGTGTAATTTTACGATAATAAAAATATAATTTCATCATTTTAATAATTTATATCTTTATAATTTTTAAAAGATTAAATCAAATTTTTATCATTTTATAAGGGCAAAAATATAATTTTACTATTACTATTTTAAATTTTCATAAATTATAAAAGATTTAAATAAAAAAAAATCATTTTAGGAGACCTGCGAACCCTTGGCACTATCACTCACTGCGAAGTTATTTTAATAAAATTATTAATACTATTCAATCTCAATTTTTTTTTTTGAGTTAGTAACATAAGATATTTTAAGATTTTTAATTATTTTTTTAATTTATAAATATAATTACAATCATAAACTATATATAAGAATAAATTATAATTAAAATTAAGTGTTATGAAACACTCACAAACTAATAATCAGTATATATTTAATTTGAAAGCTAGATGAAAATGTTTTTAAAGAATACCTTCAGTATACTTAATTAGGTTTTGTTGAATCAAAAACTACATTTGATTTCCGTTGCCGACGCTCAATGGCAAGGGTACATAAAGGAGACAGTAGCTTTGGTTACCAAAATTGATAAATTTATCATATATTCTATTCAAAATTTATAAAATTATAAGTTAATATAATGATTAATTTACATTTTAACCATTTAAAAATTTTACTCATTTCTAACCCTTGAAGCAATTTTTTGACTCCACTTGGTCAATGATCGTTAATTGATAAATGATATGTGATTCAAGCCTTCAACTAAATAATTTCTCTACATCCTAAACTTACTAGTCTCAAAAAATATTATAATACTAAAAATTAGAGATAAATTCTGAAAATACATGTTTGTGGACTTTCAATTTGGTGTAAATATATATTATTTTGATTCAATTGTAAATATGAGATTTTGATTTTAATTTAATTGTATATATTTAAAAAAAATTAGTGTTGATTAAGTCTTAGTTTGGTTGGTATCAACATTATTGTCAATACAAGAGGACATGGGTTTATGCATATTGAAGCGCATTTATCCCTTCTATTAAAGGTTGAGGAGGAGTTATGTCTTTGTTTGAGCTAGATTCTAAACTTTTTTTTGGTTGATTTGAGTATCTAAACTTTAATTTCGTTACTGAAGTTAGTACCCATTGTTAGTTCCATTAAAAAAATTATTCTAGCCAATGTAATTGCACCACATCACACCGCTTTAAAATATAATTAAAAATAATGTTATGTTAATAATTATATTAATATTACGATGCGGAGGGAGGAAGAGGGGAGGGTGTTTTCTTTGTTAAACATTTTCCATTTGAAGATGGAGAGAAAGGAAGGCGTAAGGGAATGATGTGATTTCTCGAACTCAAATAGAACATCGAAAATATACCAATGAGACCCGTATTCGATAGATAGAAAAGTTCACGAGTTAAGGACCATCTTGATTAGGAACAGTTGGATGGAACCTTGACCTGAGATACTTGAAGTTTTAAGGAACTGAAGCTATAGAGAACCCGGCCCGCTTAAAGACTTAACAAGTTACCCGAACCTTGGTACGTGAAATCGCCACACTCCGGGATGGATTGGAACGGAGTGATAAGACAGGGTTGAAAGCCACAAAACCGTTAAGTTTTGATAAGTTCTAAAGTTCAGTTAAGAACCGAAGAGAAACACCTCACAAAGTAGTTGTATATTCAAAATTAGGTAACCTTACAAATGAAATAACTTGAACTGTTCATACACCTAGGAGACTAAAGGCCACATTTGGCCATAAAGGCTTTCATGCATGAGCATTAATTACATTCATGTATAAAATCAGATTCATCGAACTTTTGAAGGGACACATTTTTCTCTCCTTGACCGTGCATGAATTCTTAGTGTGGAAGAATCCCTTGTGCGTTGAATGCTCATCAAAACCCCAAGTCATTCCCCCTCAATCATTCATGAACTAGTAAGGATCATGCATTCTTCATTAAACCTTGCATGTGCATGAGAAGTGGCATGCATCTTTAGGTTCATCCATCCAACAAGTGCATGAATATTAAGGTTCATTGTGCCACATTAATTGTTGAATTCTTTCCCTTGGACATTCATGCATATAGCCATTCATGGATGTAAACCAATTAGTCACATTAAGCTCCCATACTCCCAACCGTCCATGCACCAAGGTGAAACAATATATTTGGCCAAAGATCAAGTGCATGAATCAATGCATGTGGCCTCTCTATATGAATGGTCATAGGCACCAAAATAATTGCATGAATTTGAATGATTCCATGAATGACTATTGTGCATGCATTTGGCCTTAAATAAAGGTTCATGATGGATTTAAAGTGGCTAGCCAAACAGTCCCTACAAAACCATTATAAATAGAAGATGAGCTCACTTCAAGCAAGGCACAAATCGAAACACACAAATGAACCCAAAAGAACAACATATGACACTTTAGCTTATCATAACAACATGACAAACCTCTATGTAAGATACTAGACTCACTACATAAGCAAGAATGACACAGACATAAATAAAACAAACCCAATGATAGAAACTTACGACAAATTTGGTTTATTGGAATGGAATAGGGCTGTAATGGAATAGAGCTGTAATTAGTAATTCAATTGTTTGGTTGAATTTAATGGAATAGAACTGTAATAATATTCTTGTGTTTGGTTGAATAGAATAGATTTGTAATAGCATAAGGAAAAAAAAACTAAAATGACGAAAGTACTCTCAACAGAAGTTTTTTGAAGGAGATATTATTGTTATTAAATTTTAATAGGATTATTATTAAATATAACTTAATAAAAATAATAATATAGAATTTAATAACATTCTTAATATTTATGATTTCATTTTTATATATTTTTAATCAGTCCATTTCTCCTTTTATTTAACAAAATTATATTTTTATGACATCCTAACTTTCTTGTGTTTTATCATATAATTTTTAGTATTATGATTTAGCTCCTTATAATTGTATCAACATAAACATTTCATTATTTATTTCCTTATACAATTTTGGATTAATATGGAGTCTTAATAAATAATACAACTAATTTGTATGTTCAACAAGTCAGTAGAGTGTCTGCTATCTTTTTTTTCCTTTGATATGAAACAAAACTTGTATTAATTTTTTAATAAAAAAAGACTAAAAGTTTGCCAATACATCAATCAAATAAGCACATTCATCCTCAACCCAAAACATAATTCCAATGACTGAGTTTTGCAAGACAATCAATAAGTTGTTTTAAAATTTCATTAAAAAGGAAGGAAAAATTGAACATCCTCAATTTTTGAGAAAGAGAACTCATATAATCTGATTTTTTTGCCAATGAGCTACATCAGGCAGATTTATGTATTTTAATCTTCCCTTCACTCAAACCCTAGTCTCAACTCTATGTCCAAATTGTCGCAACTCCTTCAACTATAAGTTTGGCTAGGAGCAATAACAGATTCTCCTTGTTCCATCAGATGATTCCTAAAATTAGGATTAGGAGCAAGATTAGGTGGGGTTCTCCCAGAGGATGTTCCCAGCACAAGAAAACCACTTATGGTCTTCTGTTCACCAAGAAAACCCGCGGCCAGATCCTCAAGGAGAGACTTCTGATATTTTTAATTATAAGAATGATGATTTTGAGGCTCTCTTGCTCTAATCTGCCTCGGCCTTGGACCCTTGCTCCAATTGTGTGGCAAAATAGTGCTTGTATATGGTTATTAGGTGCTTACATTGTTTTAACCCCTCATATACTAGACTAAGACCACAAGGTCTATTTCACAACATGGTTCTTCAAAGCCACCTCTGTTAGCAAATCGATTCTCATAAAGTCAGAAAGTAACTAAGCATTTCTTGAATGTAATGAGTGTAACACCCCCTACCCGTATCTATTGCCGGAATAAGGTATGAGGCATTACCGGAGTTTACAGAACCAATTTTCATTAAACCGAGTCAATTTACTATTCATATTCCGAACGTAATTATAATGTCCCTCTATTGGGCTTTCGAAGCCCAAAACATACATTAGAAACGATTCGGGACTAAATCGGGATCATAGGGAATTTTTCGCATAATCCCAAAAAAAATTTCTCTATTACAGGGGTCACACGCCCATGTGCTATAGGGACACGCCCGTGTGGTTCAGGCCGTGTGACCAACACACCTATGTGGCTTACCTCACTCCAGGCTGTGTGGCTTCACACGCCCATGTCCTTAGGCCGTGTAACTCTCTGACTTGCAACTCATGAACAAATTGATCTCACACAGCTAAGGCACACGCCCGTGTTGCTAGGCCATGTGGTTAATTTTTATTTTCAAATTAGGTGCAGGATTCACACGGCCGTATCACATGCCCGTGTATCCAAGCCGTGTACCTCACACGGGCAAGGCACACGCCCATGTGGGAGCCCGTGTGCTCGATCCTGGGCATTCTGTTTTGCAATTTCTGGATACATGGGACACATGGCCTAGACACACGCCCGTGTGTCTACCCGTGTAGACAAAAACAAGGCTATATCCAAGCCTTATTTCTCACCCAATTGGTCTTTTACTTACATCAACATTTAAATATGTTCAAGATTCAATTTATATGGTTAAATATCTAAATTTATCAATCAACTATTCATATATATATAGCTATTTTCATAAATCTTTATAGCATTCTTAGCCATCATCTTCCTCCCTATACTTATACCATCTCATCATTTGTTCATTTTAAACCCATATCAAACATGATAAAATCATAATTATACGTAACTCAAAACTTACTAAATACAAGTCATACCAATGGCTAGTTATAGTTAGATCATTTATAAGCCAACATTAACTAATTAACCTATACATGCCATTATAACCATAATTCATTTACCATACATACCAAAATAGGCCGATGGATAGTGTGAGTGATCTCCGTCGAGCTTCCTAACCAACGACCTTCCGAAAACTCACTCAATTTAAATTTAATATAAACATACAAGGCATATTCAATCATCTTGATCCCGAGCCCTAACACATAACCTCATCACCCTTGCTAGTCGTACACTTCATATAAATACCAAGAAATATGTATGGGCTCAATTCTAATTAAGTTTCTCATATATATAGACAATTTCACATTATGTAATCATATAACATATAGCAACCATATCTCTGTATTTTAAATACATTTTCATAACAACTTGTCTTGATTTCATACTATTTTATATTTGAGCTTTACTCATCAAAGTATTTGAAATATCATCTTTATGCAAATAGTACACATGAGATACATAATTCCATAATTATGAATGAACATATTTATCAAACATATTCCATGTTCATATATCATAGTCTCGTGTCTCCATATATCAATCACCATCATTTTCCTGTATTTCAGATAAATACTTGTAACCATACATAAGAATGCAATTAGCTATTTCTTCCTGTCAGTCACAATTTCAAATGACAAATTCTTGTGAATACGCTCACCAATTTCATAATTCTATGTATTTACCAATTTCATAGTACACTCATGGTGTACAATCTCATTAATCGTCAATTCGTACTCATATATACATAAGTCCTTTTCAGAGAGCACACTCCCGCGAACCTCATTTCTTACAGCAAGATTATCAGTCCAGGCTAAATTTTTTGTAAGAGAGCACACTCCTGCGAACCTCATTTCTTACAGCGGGATTACCAGTCCAGGCTAAATCCCTTGCAATGACAAATACTCTATAGAGCTTTGTCTGGATTACCAGTCTAGGCTAAATTCAGACTCGCATTTACTTTGGATTACCCATCCGGGCTAAATCCATTTCACACATATTCTTCGGGAGGGCTAATAACAGGATCACCCGTCCGAGCTAGATCCTTTTCACACATATTCTTCGGGAGGGCTTATATCAAGATCACCCGTCCGGGCTAGATCCTTTTCACACATATTCTTCGGGAGGGCTTATATCAGGATCACCCATCCGAGCTAGATCCTTTTTACCGTCAAATCCTTTTCAGTGATCCATCGAATTCCATTCCATTCAACTGGGATTTATTTCCCTTTTTATTGAATATTATCAACATTTCATCAATAGTCATACATTGAGCATTCAAATCACATTTTCATCACATAAACATACATTCCAAACATTTAAGAATACAATTCAAGTTATACAAACTTACAATTCAATTTTTATACCATAATGATAATCTTAATTTCATAATAAATATTTGAAATAAAACATTATATCATTTCTAATTCAACGTTTATCGATTATAATTGGGCATGTAATCAATTTATACACAAGTCATTCATATATTTTCCTCCTCCTCCTCTTTCTTCCACATCCTTAATGTATATATCACACTTATAAGTAACAATATCTATAATTTCACTATTTACTTATATGTATATTCAAAGTTGTCCATCCGTGTCATAGTCACTAAATTATTTTTATCTTGAGCTACAGAACTCCAAATTAAGATCCGCTTGATTTTTTTGAAACTAAATTCATATATCCTTCTACCATAAAAATTTCAAAATATATAGTTTAGCCAATTAGTACAGTAAAATCTTCAAATTTATCCATGTTCTGCTATTTAACAGCTTTGACCTTTGCTTACTAAAAATTAATTATCTTTTAACACTGAATTTGGATGATATTCTCGTTTGTTTCTCTTAAAAATAGACTCATTAAGAATTTCAACATATAAATTTAAGCCCATAATTATTTTTCTCCAATTTTTGATGATTCTCCAAAGTCAGAACAGGGGAACCCGAAATCATTCTGACCTTGTCTCACAAAATTTATTATATCTCATGATTTACAATTTCATTGCTTAAACCGTTTCTTCTATGAGAAACTAGACTCAATAAGCTTTAATTTCATATTTTATTAATCCTCTAATTTGATTCCCACAATTTTTGGTGATTTTTCAAACTTATACTATTGCTGCTGTCCAAAACTGTTTTAGTGCAAAATGTTAATTACCATTTTTCCCCTAAACTTTTAATACATGACAATTTCGTCCCTAGGCTCGGAAAATGAAATTCTTACAATTTAATCCTTATTCCAAGCCTAATTATTCTCATACATACCAATCACAGCCCATGAATTCCATGAAATTTCAAAATTTTTCATAAATTCAACACTTTTCAATTTAACCCCTAAAACATATTTTCATCCAAAATTCTTTAATAAAACACCTTTAAACATCCATTAACATCTCAATTTCATCATAAAATAACAAAAATTATATGAACTTATCAATGATAACTTCCAAAATTTTCAACAAAATCAAAAACTAATAGAATACTAAGTTGGACCTAATTGTAAAATTCCAAAAATATAAAAATTTCAAGGAAAAAGCAAGAATTGAACTACTTGAAGCTAAAATATGAAATACCAGCTCAAAAACCTCTTCCATGGCTGTTTTTGACAGAAATTTGAAGACGAAATGGCCTAGAAATCATTAAAATCAACTTTGGTCATGTAACTTTTGTTAAAATTCCAATTTTGTCCTTTTCACGTAAAAATCTTTGATTTTTTTCACGCTATGCCGCCTCAGCCATTTTAAAATGGTCCATTTTCCTTTTAGTCCTTTCTTATTTGATGGTTAACCTATTTAATCACTTTAGCAAGTTTTGCACCTTTTCAATTTAGTCCTTTTTATCTAATTGACTACCGAAACGTTAAAATTTTCTGACGAAATTTTAATACTACCTTATTGACACTCCGTAAATATTCATAAAAATATTTATGGCTCAGTTTATAACACCAAGATCTCAATACCTCTTTTTCTCAATTTCTTAACCAAATAAATCTTTATAAAACACAATTTACTATTTCAAAAATCTTTTAAAATCTACATTTGGCTTGTAAATATTAAATATTGTAATTTACGAGTTCATTTGCCGGATTTGGTGGTCTCGAGTCACTATTTCCTACATCGCTGAAATTTGGGCTATTACAATGAGCCATCCCATCCCCAAAAAAAAAACACAAAAATGATGTAATAGTCCATCACGATATCTATATTTCATATAAATCTCTTACATTCTTACATTATTTATGCTAAAACGGTAAAAACATACCAACTACTGAGACAGAAATGACTCTCCCATTCCATGTTACTTTTGATATGTAGGGACAGGATAGCCCGAATCTGGAATTCTGTTAATTGTTGATCCATTTCGCAATCTTGTTGCTTATCAAAAATGAAACAACCAAAAGATTTGTAAAAAAAGTAATTGTCATTCTATGACATCTTCTTTATCATTAACACCAACAATTATGCTAGAGTAATACTAAGAAGTTAGAAGGAAGCTATGCTTACCATATTAAAATGGCCAAGGGAACACATCGAACGAAAGATATTAGCTATTTAAGTTTCCAAGGTGGATTCTGAAAAGGTAATTAACAATTACAATGCAAAAGGAAATATAAAAGAAAATCACAACTCTTTTAGTACTTTATGATCTCTATTAATGGCCTGTGCACCCTACAATATGCCTCTACATGATAATTGAACAGAAAATTCAAAAGGAATATTTACCCTGTTTCAAGATAAAAGAATTAATCACAGTTAAAGAACCAAAGATACAAACACTATTGGTAATTGGTTCAACTAGAAGCTAAGTCATAAAATGACAACGAAATAAATGTGCAAATTGTACAAGTCCCAAAACTGTAGAAATGCTTTGATGGGATAGTTTTATTGTGATTCATAAGAGACAAGCACTTACCATTTTTGTCTTAGAATGTTCTAATCATGGATTACTATTTTATCAATGATTCCCATCTGGTTTCATTTTATAGGTATAAGATGCTGATGTAGGTATAATGTGTATACACACAAAACCAAATATTAATTTTGGTTAAAGCTCTTTGAAGTTTAGCTTCGTCAAAGGTGTTAATATAAGGCAAATAATACATAAAGGACATTCCACATGAATGCAGGAAAAAAATGAGAGAGATCTTCAACTTTGAAGAGAACAACATGATCAATAATAGAAAAGGAGCAAAATAACAATTGAGTAAAAAAACAACCTATTCTTTTTACTGCATATATTATCCTATCAAATTGAAAAAATGACATCAATGAATTCTAAGACACAAAAAGGGAAGATGTTTGGGATTTACATTCTGTAAAATCTATTTGCATATCTACTCATAGAATTCACAACTGATACAGGACTTAAGTTTAGAAATTTAATTGATAGAACTTTACTCATATTCAAATTGCACCTCTACATGCATGTATTTCCTCATAAGCCGAATAATAGATGAGGTGAATTTGGAATATACCTGGCATTCCTCGTGTAACTTTGCTTTTGAAATAACCCCCAAAATAATAATTTTTTTTAATATTTGGGCATCGTTTTAGCAGCTGTTTAACCTTTCTTCCTTTTTCTTTCTCTTAAAAAATAAGAAATGGTATACATGTAAGAGTATGCCCAAAGACCAATCATGAGATGGTTGTAATAACATACTTAATTTACCATGTTTATTAATATAAAGCGTTATCATTATTATTATTTCAGTTTTTCTTTCTGTGTGTACAAATAAACTGTTTTATAATAATGTCCTTAGAATAATATGATTATTCTTAAAAGATCCTTAGTCGAGTATTATTGTTGACTAGGACAACAATAATGCATTAAGACTAACATGTAGTTGATTGATGATAAAGAGTTGTCATTGATGTGGATTGTCAAAATCAATGCATGAATATGTGTGTTAGAGAACAACATATTGGATTGACCCGTTATGAGTATGTTTATTGGATTATTATGTAATTGTCACAACATTACTCATAGTGATTAATATGTATATGATCCTCAGACTTGAGATAATTATTATCTCAACATCGTGAGTTGTATATTTTGATACAGTCAAACGTACACCGTAATTGGTTGTTCTATAAAGACTGATGTTGGATATACCACAATCTATGTAGAGGGATATGGTTGATCAATATAGGATAAGTCCCTCCTACATAATGGGAGTAATATCTTAGGCCACTTGATTGAGTGAGACTAGAAATGCATGGCCATGCTCAAATAAGTTGACATGAGATGTCATACTAATTTGAATATCATAGTCTACTCAAGATATCAAGAAACATGGGATGGACTATACAAGTGTGACTATTCCATGACTTGTGTCCATTCCAGAGATAAAGGACTTAAGGATTAATGTATGAAAGGTTAATCACAAAAGTTATGTGGAATCATGACTTCTTGTAACTTAGGTAGCAATGATGCATTGCTAGATGCCACTCATTGTTTGTGACATTAGAATCGTTCTATTATTACTGCTAACGTTGCAAGAACCTACAGGGTCACACCCTATGGTTTAAATGAACGGAATAAATATAATTGGTATTGTTTTTAGTTGTCACATGAATTAAATTAATTAAAGAATTAATTTAATTGGGCAATCAAATATTGAACATATTATATGTACAAGGATGTTGTACACATAATGACAACATAATTCTATTAATATATGAATTTGATTCATATATAAATTTAAATAAATATAGTTTACCGAAATCCTTATTATAATTAATGTAATTATAATTTTCAAATATAATTAATGTAATTATAATTTTCGGTTAAAAACTTTATTGTATTTATTTAATCTTATGATACATTCAAAAGATACCAATTATAAAAGGGTATTAAAAGGATACCAAATAATTGGCCCAATTAAAAGGATACCCAACATAAAAGGTATTTAAAAGAGGCAAAGCTTATGTGAAAACCTTAAGAGATTGCTTGTTAGGTCTAGCAGCCGTCAAGCAAATAAACCTCCTAAATAGTTTTGGAGATTTCTTCCGTTCATAGTAAAAACCGGGTGGATCACGTAGAGGCCGACATCGGAAAAGGTTGTGGCTTGATTCGACAGTAGATCAAAACTCTTGTTGTCAAGGCGTCGCTGTCTACTCAGATTGAAGTTTTGGTAATTTCGAAACCTTTATTTCACCCCGATTCGTTCCTCACACATGGATCCATGGTTTGGATCACCGGATCTAATTTTATTCTGCTGCGCTATGAGGTTCCGGCGTTCCAACAGTGGTATCAGAGCCACTTGTGTGATACGAACTCGGGTTTAAATACTTGGGTGATGCAATTGTATGAGATTCATGTTTTGATCTTATTGTATTTTCGATTGTTTAAATCGTTTAAGCATAACCTGATAACTGTTCCTTTCGGTAATTGATTAAATGTTAATCATGGTGTTTTGGCTTATTCAATTTTATGTTATTACTGTTAACAAATCCATAATGATGCGACGATGGTATTTACAATTTCCAGTAGAGTTAACTGGTTAGTGGAACAAGGGTTGTTCCGATATGAAACCTCAAGGATTAAAATCATTAAAAAAAAAAAAAAAAAAAAAAAAAAGATGCTGTTGATAAAAGTTATCAAATCATGAGGATTCATTTGACTGGGATATGCGGTTTGTACCGCGGGGGCTCCGCCCCCGCACCCCTGGTCCATACCGCGGGGGCTTCGCCCCCGCACCCCCAACTCCTACCATGATATCCCATCTCTTATTTTGGGGATGGGGGTCTGAGGCGGCTCCGGCCGCGGGCCTTCGGCCCGCTTCCTCCGACCGCCTCGGCCCCCATCTTCTTATTATAATATGTTTTGTTAATAAAAGACATTTATAAACTTGATGGGCCACGAAAAGGTTGAAAGGATATTTTATAATTCACCTTAGCAAAAAGCATTGAATTATGTATGCTATTTTGTTTACATGCATGGTGTTTGAAAATGCATAGTTATAGCCCAATGACCTATTCAATAAAAGGTTGTATTTTCAAATACGGCCTGCGTGTCGTGCCTTACTACTATTCTATTGTATTTCTCTTCTCATCTTATTCCCTCGTATGCAAAACGAGTTTCTGCATATTGTAATTTGGAAGAGTTGCTGTGGGCCAAACGAGAAGGAAGGTGGGACAATGATTGTGAATGATAGCTTGTGAAATGGCTTACACCTTTAGGTTTCCTTTGGTTCTCCCATTGGCTTGGGTTGAACCACCTTAGTTTATGGGCTATAACTATTGCATTTATTTATTGCTTTATTTATTCATGTATGAGATGCTATGGATGTCTAAAGCATGCCAATTTTTTTATATATATTAAAACTTGAAGATAATAAACCCTATTAATTGATGAGATCGATTAGAAGACTAAATGGACTAAAGTAGACCATAATTGGTGAGATGCAACAACCTTAATAAAATCCCTCTATTAAAATATTAAGTCAGTATGGCCTTCCAATTTTGCCCTCGTTAAGGCCTCGATCAATACTATGTACGTTCTGCCAAAGCGAAGTACTAGTATTTATCTTGGTTAAACGCGAAGAATAAACAAGTGATATTCGCTGGTTAAAAATTGGTTAATGACTTAACTAGATTACTCTAATAGGATTAGAAACCTAGAGGCAAGTAAATTGGATAAATCATAAGATGATTAGAACAAGAGTTGTTCACCAAATATTAGGAGTTACATATGATGTAATTAGCAAATGTTGCTTACCTAAATAACCATAATCTTAAGAGTAAAGCCAAAGCTGACTTAAGAGGTGGTGAAATATGGATCCTTAACCTACTAGAAATACTTTTGAGAAAGTTTTTCCGAAATTAATATACGAGGGTTATTAATTTTGAAATAATAGTGGGAATATCATTTAATAAAGTCTTTTTAATGATTGATATAAAAATGGTAAATTTACTCACATGCATATTTAATTGTTGTAGATATATTATGGCTGCAAACACTAGCACACTCTCATTGCGATCGGTCCTTGAGAAGGACAAATTGAATGGTTTGAATTTTCTTGATTGGTTCCGTAACTTGAGGATTGTCCTTAAACAAGAACGGAAATTATATGTCATTGAACAACCACTTCCTAATGAACCACCCGCTAATGCCTCGAGGGCTGATAGAGACGCTTACAAGAAGTATCTCGATGACATGATAGATGTTGGATGTCTTATGCTTGCCACTATGAATCCTGAACTTCAGAAGCAACATGAGGACATGGTTGCTTATGATATGATCGAGCACCTGAAAGAACTTTATCAGGGGCAAGCACGGCAAGAGAGGTTTGATATCTCTAAAGCCCTATTCCAATGTAAGTTGGCTGAAGGAAGCCCAGTAGGACCTCATGTCCTTAAGATGATTGGCTATATTGAAAGCCTATCTAAGCTTGGGTTTCCATTGAGCCAAGAGTTGGCCACTGATGTTATTTTGCAATCGTTGCCGGATAGCTACAGCCAGTTTGTCCTCAATTTCAATATGAATGAAATTGACAAGACTCTACCACAATTGCTCAGTATGTTACGAACTGCTGAAGGCAACTTGAAAAAGGTTGGACCCAAGCCCATACTGATGGTCCGTAATAACAAGGGCAAGGGAAAGGCCAAAGTTCAAACAAAACCTAAGGGCAAAGGTAAGCCCAAATTTGGAAAAGGAAAGGCTACACTAAAACCTAAAGGTGGGGTGTCTAAGGAAGGAAACTGTTTTCATTGTGGTGTGACTGGACATTGGAAACGGAACTGCCCTATCTATCTTGAAGAAGTCAAGAAGGCTAAAGCAAGCGGAATGTCTGCTTCAGGTATTTATGTTATTGATATTAATTTATCAACTACTACTTCTTGGGTATTAGATACTGGTTGTGGTTCTCATATTTGTACTTCTGTACAGGGACTACAAAGGAGTAGGCCTTTGGCTAGAGGAGATGTGGACCTACGAGTTGGAAATGGAGCAAAAGTTGCTGCATTAGCTGTGGGAACATATACTTTATCTTTGCCTAGTGGACTTGATTTATGTTTAGAGGATTGTTATTTTGTGCCCAGTTTGACTAAAAACATTATTTCAATTTCTTGTTTAGACAAAATTGGTTTTGAGATAATTATTAAGAATAATTGTTGTTCATTTTATCTCAATAATGTTTTCTATGGTTCGGCACAATTAATTAATGGCCTCTATATTTTAGATCAAACGAATCCCATTTACAACATAAATACTAAAAGATCTAAAATAAATGACTCAAATCAAACTTATCTTTGGCATTGTCGTTTGGGCCACATAAGTGAGAAACGCATATCCAAACTCCATAAAGATGGTCTCTTGAATTCATTTGTTTTTGAACAATTTGAAGTATGTGAATCTTGCTTATTGGGAAAAATGACTAAATCTCCTTTTACTGGTAAAAGTGAACGAGCTAGTGATTTACTAGACCTAATACATTCTGATGTATGTGGACCAATAAATACACAAGCCAGAGGTGGATTTCACTACTTCATTACTTTCACTGATGATTTCAGTAGATATGGGTATGTTTATCTCATGCGCCATAAGTCTGAGTCCCTTGAAAAGTTCAAGGAATTCAAAAATGAAGTACAAAATCAACTAGGCAAAACTATCAAGTCACTTCGATCTGATCGAGGTGGAGAGTACTTGAGCCTAGAGTTTGATGATCTTTTGAAAGAATGTGGGATTGTCTCACAACTTACTCCTCCTGGTACTCCTCAATGGAATGGAGTATCTGAGAGAAGAAATCGAACTTTGTTAGACATGGTTCGATCTATGATGAGTCATGCTGATCTTCCAACTTCTTTTTGGGGACATGCCCTTGAGACAGCTGCTTTCACACTAAATCGAGTTCCATCTAAATCGGTTCAAAAGACACCATATGAGATGTGGACTGGGAAACGCCCTAGTATGTCTTTTATGAAAATTTGGGGCTGTGAAGCTTATGTTAAACGTCAAACGTCTACTAAGCTTGAACCCAAATCTGAAAGGTGTATTTTTGTGGGGTATCCAAAAGAAACCAAAGGATATTATTTCTTTAATCCCACTGAGAACAAAACGTTTGTTGCTCGGACTGGTGTCTTCCTAGAGAGAGATTTACTTCTAGAAAGGAAGTGGGAGAAAGATTGAACTTGAAGAAATTCAAGAATCACAAGATACCACTGAACCAGAGATTGAACAACAGCAAATTCCACAAGAAATTGAGGAACAAATAACTGCTGTAGAAACACAACCACCGCGCAGATCTTTAAGAGAACGCCGTGCACCTGAGAGATATGGATTTCTCATTACAACGCATGGTGACGTTCTTCTTATAGATCAAGATGAACCTAGGACTTATCAAGAAGCGGTGACGAGCCCAGACTCTGAGAAATGGCTTGAGGCCATGAGATCTGAGATGGATTCCATGTATGAAAACCAAGTATGGACTTTGATTGATCCACCCGAAGGGGTTAAACCTATAGGGTGCAAATGGGTTTTCAAAAAGAAAACTGACATGGATGGTAATGTACAAACATACAAAGGGCGATTAGTCGCTAAAGGTTTTCGCCAAATTCATGGTGTTGACTATGATGAAACCTTTTCACCTGTAGCTATGTTTAAATCCATCAGGATCTTGCTCGCCATAGCTGCATTTCATGATTATGAAATCTGGCAGATGGACGTCAAAACAGCTTTCCTTAACGGGAAACTTGAAGAGGATGTGTATATGACACAACCTGAAGGTTTTGTAAATCCAAAGGATGCTAGAAAGATATGTAAGCTGCAAAGATCCATTTATGGATTAAAGCAAGCTTCTCGAAGTTGGAATCTTCGTTTAACGATGCAATCAAAGAGTTTGGTTTTGTCAAAAATGAAGATGAACCATGTGTTTACAAGAAAGTTAGTGGGAGCACTATCACATTCTTGGTACTATATGTGGATGACATACTTATCATGGGAAATGACATACCTACCTTGCAGTCTATTAAGACTTGGTTAAGAAGTTGTTTTTCTATGAAGGACTTGGGCGAAGCCACTTATATCTTAGGAGTCAAGATCTATAGAGATAGATCAAGACGACTACTAGGTCTAAGCCAAAGTACATACATAGATAAAGTACTGAAAAGGTTCAGTATGGAAGAATCTAAAAGAGGATTTCTACCTATGAGACATGGTATTTCACTCTCGAAGGAAATGTGTCCTTCAACTCCACAAGAGAGAGAACGTATGAGTAAAATTCCATATGCTTCCGCAATTGGATCTATCATGTATGCTATGTTATGTACTCGTCCAGATGTATCGTATGCCTTAAGTATGACGAGCAGGTATCAAGTGGATCCCGGTGAAGGTCACTGGACCGCAGTCAAGAGTATCCTTAAGTACTTAAGAAGAACTAAGGATACGTTCCTATTATGGAGTGATGAAGAGTTAAGTGTAAAGGGTTACACTGATGCCAGCTTCCAAACCGACAAGGATGATTCTCGATCGCAATCAGGTTTTGTGTTTTGCCTTAATGGTGGTGCTGTGAGCTGGAAGAGTTCAAAGCAAAGTACAGTAGCCGATTCTACAACAGAGGCTGTATATTGCAGCCAGTGAGGCAGCAAAGGAAGCGGTTTGGATCAAGAAGTTCATTACTGGACTAGGGGTTGTGCCTAGCATATCAGATGCTATAGAGCTCCGATGTGATAACAATGGAGCTATTGCACAAGCTAAGGAACCCAGATCTCACCAGCGATCCAAACATATACTTAGACGCTACCATCTTATTCGAGAGATTATCGATCGAGGGATGTAGAGATATGCAGAGTACCTTCAGATGATAACATTGCTGATCCCCTGACCAAGCCTCTGACACAGCAGAAGCATGATCGTCACACTAAGTCACTTGGTATTAGATATATGAGTGATTGGTCTTAGTGCTAGTGGGAGATTGTAAGAGTATGCCCAAAGACCAATCATGAGATGGTTGTAATAACATACTTAATTTACCATGTTTATTAATATAAGCGTTATCATTATTATTATTTCAGTTTTTCTT
Organism: Gossypium australe; assembly: GCA_005393395.2. Classification (NCBI taxonomy): domain Eukaryota; kingdom Viridiplantae; phylum Streptophyta; class Magnoliopsida; order Malvales; family Malvaceae; genus Gossypium; species Gossypium australe. The sequence goes on along the minus strand of CM016614.1, from coordinate 26,333,541 downwards.
TCTGTGTGTACAAATAAACTGTTTTATAATAATGTCCTTAGAATAATATGATTATTCTTAAAAGATCCTTAGTCGAGTATTATTGTTGACTAGGACAACAATAATGCATTAAGACTAACATGTAGTTGATTGATGATAAAGAGTTGTCATTGATGTGGATTGTCAAAATCAATGCATGAATATGTGTGTTAGAGAACAACATATTGGATTGACCCGTTATGAGTATGTTTATTGGATTATTATGTAATTGTCACAACATTACTCATAGTGATTAATATGTATATGATCCTCAGACTTGAGATAATTATTATCTCAACATCGTGAGTTGTATATTTTGATACAGTCAAACGTACACCGTAATTGGTTGTTCTATAAAGACTGATGTTGGATATACCACAATCTATGTAGAGGGATATGGTTGATCAATATAGGATAAGTCCCTCCTACATAATGGGAGTAATATTTAGGCCACTTGATTGAGTGAGACTAGAAATGCATGGCCATGCTCAAATAAGTTGACATGAGATGTCATACTAATTTGAATATCATAGTCTACTCAAGATATCAAGAAACATGGGATGGACTATACAAGTGTGACTATTCCATGACTTGTGTCCATTCCAGAGATAAAGGACTTAAGGATTAATGTATGAAAGGTTAATCACAAAAGTTATGTGGAATCATGACTTCTTGTAACTTAGGTAGCAATGATGCATTGCTAGATGCCACTCATTGTTTGTGACATTAGAATCGTTCTATTATTACTGCTAACGTTGCAAGAACCTACAGGGTCACACCCTATGGTTTAAATGAACGGAATAAAATATAATTGGTATTGTTTTTAGTTGTCACATGAATTAAATTAATTAAAGAATTAATTTAATTGGGCAATCAAATATTGAACATATTATATGTACAAGGATGTTGTACACATAATGACAACATAATTCTATTAATATATGAATTTGATTCATATATAAATTTAATAAATATAGTTTACCGAAATCCTTATTATAATTAATGTAATTATAATTATTTAATTGGGCAATCAAATATTGAACATATTATAGTACAAGGATGTTGTACACATAATGACAACATAATTCTATTAATATATGAATTTGATTCATATATAAATTTAAATAAATATAGTTTACCGAAATCCTTATTATAATTAATGTAATTATAATTTTCAAATATAATTAATGTAATTATAATTTTCGGTTAAAAACTTTATTGTATTTATTTAATCTTATGATACATTCAAAAGATACCAATTATAAAAGGGTATTAAAAGGATACCAAATAATTGGCCCAATTAAAAGGATACCCAACATAAAAGGTATTTAAAAGAGGCAAAGCTTATGTGAAAACCTTAAGAGATTGCTTGTTAGGTCTAGCAGCCGTCAAGCAATAAACCTCCTAAATAGTTTTGGAGATTTCTTCCGTTCATAGTAAAAACCGGGTGGATCACGTAGAGGCCGAACATCGGAAAAGGTTGTGGCTTGATTCGACAGTAGATCAAAACTCTTGTTGTCAAGGCGTCGCTGTCTACTCAGATTGAAGTTTTGGTAATTTCGAAACCTTTATTTCACCCCGATTCGTTCCTCACACATGGATCCATGGTTTGGATCACCGGATCTAATTTTATTCTGCTGCGCTATGAGGTTCCGGCGTTCCAACAATACATATACAAACAAATATACGGTAAGGGAAAACGTATGCAGAATTGATTAGCTTCAAGTATTGTACTTGAAGGAGAATCAAATTGGATGAACTGATTCAATTTGTTAGTGATTTTAGCGGAATCTTTGAGAGGAAGAGCTGACTTGAAGAACGAATCGATCTCCTCGTGAACAATTGTAGAATCCATTTCTGTAACACCCCATCTCCGTCACCGAATTAGGGTTACGGAGAATTACTAAACAATAAAAAGTATTTTCACATTATACCATTCAATATTATAATCGCATCATAAACCATTCTTACACATGCATACTGTCCTTAAATCGAGCCCTCAAGGCTCTAAAAATAACCTAGAAACAATTTCGGACCAATTTGAAATAGTTTGAAAAGTTTAGGAAAAAGATGAAAAATTTGCATAACAGAAGTCACGCGACTAAGACACGAGCCCGTGTCTCAGGCTGTGTAACAATCGAACTAGGGACACGCGGCCATGTCCCAGCCCGTGTCCTCACCCGTGTAACGCTCTGAGTTTCCCCACACGCCCATGTGCCAGGCCATGTGTTAGGCCGTGTAACTCACTAACTTGCACCCTAAAGAAATCATCAGATGACACACAGCCATGTCACTAAGTCGTGTGAGAGTCGCAAGCCCATGTCTCAGGCCGTATGGACCCAAATGAACCTTAAACAACAAGTTTACCATTTCAAGCTTACTTGGACTCTAAGTAATTCATTTACCAGCCAAAAAACCTATTCAAAGTGACATTAAACAAGCTAAAAACATTCTAAATTAACCATCCTAAGTGCCTAACCAATGTATCCTCATTGATACCATAAGTATATATACAATTTCATAATAAAAAGAACTATCATTCAAAGTATGTTAAATCACACCATCTAACATTCAACCAATAAGCCTAACATAGGCACCTCAATAAAAAAATTCCATTAACACATACCATATATTTGCACTAAAAAATCTTAATTAATTCACCTATAATATTAGGTTAACTACTTGCACTTAAGATCATATTTTAACATTTTACATATCAAAACAATAGTAATGACATACAAGCCTATTATATGCCATATAATCTGAAATGAACGTTTCAAGAACTACCAAAAATGAGTGGATAGTGTGACTTGAGTGCCGATCCGACCGTCTAACCTTCAAAGTATCTACAAGAACAGAAAGTAACACAAGCTTATTGAAGCTTAGTAAGTTCGACATACTAAAACGATAAATCTTACCAAAGTAAGTACAACAAATCATTCAATAATAATATAACCATATGTGTTCCCTATCATCCACAATCTCAACCAGGTGAATTACAAATTTCAATTCAAAGCTTAAATACATATCATAACCATCAAAATCACTAAACAAGTTACATTATAGAGATTGACAATCTGATGAATGACTTACGGATATGAGTACATTGATATTCCAATCGAAACACGCCAAATGCTCATAAGAGCTAATCCACCCGATAACACACCAGATGCTCCTAAGAGCCAATCCACCCGATAACACACCAATGGCTTCGAAGAGCTACTCCACCTAATAGCACACCAATGGCTCCGAAAAGCTAATCTAATCGAAAACACGCCAAAATAAATAGTATAACACGAGAGTTCGCACAAATGTTGAACCTCGGCCTACTCGGAAAACATATATATATAACACTCCACAACAATCTCCACTCCAATCCCCCATAACACACCATATCTCGATTATACTCTATCCCGCATTCAATCCGATCCAAGTATTAGATTTCAACAAATTTTCTCAAATAACTTTACATCATTTATAATCAAAATATCTATTATATCACATTATATCATCAAAAATTTCATATAGATGTTAAATTATAAACTGTACGAACTTACTTGGACTGAATTGTAGTAGTTGCAAAAGTTCAGAGACTAATCTGTGATTTTTCTTTTTCCACGTATATCAACAGGGTCTTGATTTAGAATGTAAAATTTCTCAATTGTTAGCTTACTTTTCACCTTCCAATTAATTTTATATTTTATACCCTTTTATTTTTTAAATTTCCACAATCACCCCTAACTTTTACAACTTTTACAATTTAGTCCCTTAACTTGAAAATCATCAAATTAACCATTTTTATCAATTCAACATTTTAAACAAATATACTAGGCCCTTGAAAAGTCCTTACTAAACATCAAATTCACTATCAAACCCTAAAATTTTAATATTTTCACAATTTAATCCCTAAATCAAAACCTAACAAAAATCACTTCACAAAATCACCATATAACACAATCAAAGCTTCAAGAACATAGTTATCATAAAAAACATTCAATTTTTATCATTAGAAACTTATAAAATTTTTAACAGATTTAAAAATAAAGGTACGAGCTCGCTAGAGCTAGTTGCAACGATTTCAAAAACATAAAAATTACAAGAAACGGACTTACATGCAAGAGACAACAATGGCCAAACCTCCAAGCCAGGTTTCCATGGTGTTTTCAACAAGATGAAGTGAAAATAAAGAAGAAAATATATTTTACTTCATTTAATTTTATATTAATTTTATAATATTTACCATTTTGCCATTAAATCAAATATTATTTTATAATTTTCATCTAAAATGCCCTCCAACATATTAACTAGGGTTAAATTACCATTTAGATCATTTCTCATTTAATTATTAAGCTATTTAATCATCTTAATGCAATAATTACTAAGTTTTACACCTTTTACAATTTAGTCATTTTTACTTAATTAGCTATCTAAATGTTAATATTTCTGGACCAAATTTTAATATGACTCTAACGAATCCATTGATATTCTAAAAATAATGTTTATAAGTCGAAATGAATAACCCAAAACCACTGTTCCGTCACCACTGAAAATCGGACTGTTACAATTTCAATTCCCCTTGGACAAATGATCAGAAAAAAAATCAATAAAAATGCAAAATGAACCCTAGTTGAATTGATCTTACAACAAAATCCAGATAATTTGGCCTTCAAGTTGATTTGCTTCCTTTTTAGGTTGATTTGAGCGTGAGATTGTCGAATGGCCAAAAAAATTTAGAACCATTGAGAAATTTCAGTCTAATGAAGGGTGTTTTCAGAGGGAAAAAGAAGAGTCATTCGGTGGAGAGGCTGGAATATCCAATTCAACACCTCATCCTCTGAATGGCTATTCAGCAATTTTTGGAATGAACTCAGAATCTCCATTCGACATTTTGAGCATTCAACGAACCGAACATTTGTTTTTCGTAGAGTTTTAAACCGTGTCGTAATGGAATAGCCATTACATTGGACCAAACACGGCGTTAATCATATTATTAAACATGACAAAACTTAACACATAATTGAAACACACGATATAATAAATTTACGGATAAAAAATGAAATACAAGTTTATTGAAATAAAATTAAAACTAGAATTAATCTAGATGGATCAAGGTGGTCGAATGGTTAGTTCAGGCCCACTACGATACTCATCCATCATTTGGATCACATGAACCAGATTTGAACTTGGGCTTGGCCCAACTTGATTGTAATTATCTTGGACTTGGTTCCAAATCCACGCATCAATCCACTAAAAACTCCCTTGAACAGCTCAGCTTGGACCTTTGAAGATGGCCCACCAGAAACTTGAAAGGAATCTAACAAGGCTTGATGTGCTCCTTGTGTAATTGGACCTTGAATATTCGACCCATTATCATCCTTCAATGGCCCGTATGAATTTGTAACATCCCAAAAACCAGGTTAGAAGAAAGTGAGTTAGTGAAACTCAGAGTGGTCAGGTTCTAGGTTTGAATCAAAATTTTGAAATGTATGACAAGTAAATTGATCTGGTTTAGTGGTTAAGTGTTATGGGTATGTGTGTGAGGTTCTAGGTTCGAATCTTGTTTCTAGAAAAAAAATTATTTTGATTAAACCCTTACCTTTAAACATTTGGTTTATAAGTTAAATTCAGTTATTTCATGTCAAGAATAAGCTTGCTGGTTCAATGGTTAAACTTCTGTATACTCTTTGGCCTTGTGTTCGAATCCCGGTGAAAGCAATAGGGAATGTTTTATTTTGAATTTCGTTGTGTGGTAATTAGTTTCGGTTGGTTACTTAAAACCTTCCAGAAACGTCCGATGTGGTTTTTCATTTTGTTCTTTCTTTTTCTGTCATTCCTTTCCCGTTCTTTAGTTTCTTCGTTTTGGCTTCTTATTTTCAAGTGACATTTCTTTTTGTTATGTTACATTACACTGATTCTGTACGGGGTCTGACTTCTCCTTCTAGTTTAATTCGTTGTCCGGTAAGCTCGATTTAAAGTTTTGGTGTCAAAAGTTCTTCGACGTAATTTCAATTTTGGAATGTTAGTTTTTAGCGATTTGATTGTGAGTTAATCATTTGTTGGAAAATTGCTTGTCATTTAGGGACGGAAACTCATCCTTGTTGCTTCTACTTCGAATCCGTATCAAGTAGGTACCGATAACCCAACTTTTGCTTCGAGTTTAGTAGTCGAAAAACTGACTGTCGACGTCACACGGACATGTGCCAAGCCGTGTAACTCACTGTTCATGAAAATTGGAGGCACAAGGGCTTGGCACACGGACGTGTGTGCCTAAGCCATGTGTGGTTATGTGTTATGTAGAGTTCACACGGGCCAATGACACGGGCGTGTGTCCAGGCCATATAACTCATTGGTTGCGGATTAGGACTACACAGGTAGGTGACATGGGCGTGTGTCAGGCTGTGTAGGACACACGGGCAAATGCACAGACGTGTGCTAGACCGTATGAAGGCACACGGGCTAGCTATCCAAGCCATGTGAAACCATATGGGCTTGTCGACCAATATTTGGAATTTTTCCCCTCAGGCCACAAGCATCGTTCGAAACAAACATAGGCCTACTGTAGGGTCTGTATAATCTGAATTAGGCTATATAACTTGATATCTAATGATCTGATGATGAACAACTTGTGATCTGTAGGGTCTATCAAAACGTAATGTGCTCTTACTTAATGCATGCAAACTATCTATGTACGATCTGTATTCTATTAAGATTGATGGTATGCCCCTACGTCGCTCTGTTGATTAAGAAAATGCAATATCTGAATATGTACCATAACATACTACATAGGATTTAGGATGATGTGAAAGGAGGAAGTTTCTGGCAATTTAACGATCTGCATTATCTAGTGGTTTATCCACAATTTTGTTTTGTGGCTTGACCACATGTATATGATCTGGCAGTTTTAACTGCAAATTCAAGTGGCACTGTCCATAGTTATCTGTTGGTGTGATTTGGTTGGACAAGTTCTGAGGAACTCTATTTTAGTGTGTAGTGGAGTTGGGTAAGATGTTTTCTGATAAATCTGCAATCTAAATGGTTTTGAAAAATACTGTAAAGACATAGACATATATTTGTTGTTATGTTTAGTTCTGCTCTGTTTCGTTCTACTCTGTCTTGTTCTGCTTTATCCTGTTCTGGTAGGTTTGTGTTGTTCTGTTATATTAGTATGATGGCAACCTCCGTGATACTCCAGTCTATTCCGTTCCGGTCTTATACTCGCTATTAAGTTCTCAGTGTTACTTTGATTTTTATATTATGTTTTGTTAATTGCAACTAATGTTGGTTATACATTGGGCTTTATAGCTCACCTTTTGGTTTTATATTTGTGTGTTCAAGTAAGTCTCTAACTTAGGACCGGACGACGTGTGGGAGCTCGGATTGTTTTGCAATAATGTAAAAATGCTTTTGATCTTTTCGGGTTGTAGTCTGTTTCTAAGCTCGTCTTAGCTTTTGCTAATTCGCTAGTAGTTGATAATTTTATTGTGAAACTACAAAACCACTCAAGTCGACAAAACGGATTTCGATTTTCAATGTTAAACTCCGAAAAGATTTTTCTGCCATGGATTAAGTAAAGTTTTGAATGTTTTCTAGATAATTACTGAAATCAGTTTTCAATACGTTGGTGTAACTCGTCTAGATTCAGCTTAAACTTTTAGGCCAGGTTTAGGGTGTTACAGAATTTGTCATTTTGCTTGATCCCGTAATCACATCAGTGGGGGAGACGTAATTATTTTTATTTAATATTAATATTAAATAGTTTTAATTATATTTTAATGGTGCGTGACGTGGTACAGTTCTATTGGCTGAAACTTTTTTTAATGACACTAATGGCAAGTATCAACTGTAGTAATGGAATCAAAGTTTAGATACCCAGATCGACTAAAATATAGTTTAGGTACATAACTCAAACAAAACCAATAATTCAAGGGTCTCATGTTCAATTAAACATCTATTTTATGTTATTTTCAAACCCACCTATACGTGGTTTCCACACACATACTTATATAGTAAAAATTCTAATAATTATTTATTTATATAATAAGTAAACATAAAATAATGTGATTTAAGTAACATTTCTAGTGACTTATGCAAATTTAATCAAAATAAAAAAGTTTATATATATACTTTTGCACTAAAACAAAATTTCTTATATATTTTTACATTAAATCAAAGTTTTTTTGTAATTTTAAATTTATTTTAAATATTATAATACAACGACTTTGTAATGTTTTAAAAATGTAATTTAGGTTTATAGTATGAGATAATCAAAATTGGCTTTTTTTTAACGTTAAATGTGAAAACAAATAGAATCCTTCACCAACAATCAACTGTTTATGTCCCATAAAGAAAAAAAGAAAACAATCCACTGATGTGATGAGAAAAAGAAAGTTATAAATTTCAACGTTGAGGACTGAAATAATATGAAAGCCATTTCATTCCCTAAATCTAAATGTACAAGAAAAAGAACCTATTTTCCAATAAAATTTTAATTAAAATAAATTTATAAAGTTTAGATAAACACCCTTCAAAAGGTTTTAATTAATTAATTAATTAATTAATAAAGCAAGTGATGTTTGACTTTTTTCAAGACCTTATCATCTAACCATTGTGAAATCATCATCATTTCTCATTTATCTTACGCATGATTTTATATTTTATTTTTTAATTTTATATAACTAGTATTATTAAACATAATTAAGATTGTGTTAAAAAAAGCCATATAGTAAATTTAGTATAATTATTTATAATTATACGTGTAACATATTTAAATATTTATTGTAATTTGTGGGTATTGAGTTTACTTAAAATATTCTGATTACACTATTCAGCTCTTAAGGAATAACGACAATTAAAGAAACTACATTAGCTATGAAGGCTTTTAAATTTTTTTTTAAATATTCTTTTTAATTTTTTTAAGATGTAATTATACTCTACTAACTAAATTTGTTTAAGAAATTAAAATTTCTTAATGATGTGATTGCTACTCTGATAATTATATTTTCTTATCATGTGTCTAAACTCGTCCTAAATTTTAATTAACTATTTTGAGTAATTAAAATATTATACTAATAAAAAATTCAAACCATAAATTAAATTCTAAATGAAAATAATAATGAATTTTGAAATTTTTATAATTTTTTTAACTAACAAGTAAATGAAAAAAGCTAGATGTTGAATGCTAATCCAGTCTTAATTTTATATTATTGAGTAGAGTGATTTAAAATTGAATAATTGAAATTATAATTAAATTTTAATTTAATATGAAGTCAAAATTTTGCCTTTTTAACTTAATTATTTACTCTAAAAAACTTAATTATTTATAATTACATGTATACACACTAAACTATGGTACAAAAATTAATTATGTAAAAACTATATTTATTGAAATGTTAGGTAAGAAATCAATAAGAATTTGATTGAAATAGCAAAGGTGATGTTTGAATATTTTGGCGTCTTAGATTTATAGTATACATGTTTTTTAGATTTATTTTGAGTTTAAATTGTTTTTATAAATTTTATATAAAAATATAAAATATAAAACAAAAATAACATGCTCCTAATCGTTTATTACTTTATAAAAGTAAAATTTAAAAATAAAAATTCTTGCATTAACTTATAATATCAGCTCAATTATAGTATCCATATACATTATATTTAAAGTATTTTTTTTAATATTCTTATATGCCATGTACGTATAAATATATATAAATATGTTAAATTATTAATATTTTAAATTTTATTAAAAGTATAAGTTAAAAATTGTAATATACATTAAAAAAACTATAATTATTTGTTAGCTGTCACATGTCTTAATTATTTTTTTAACATTTTAAATACAATTTAAGAAGGTATGACAAGATCTTAACATTTTTTGTAGAATTAAAACTTTTAATAATTAAGTCGATTTAAGTCTTAACTTAATTGGCATGGGCATTGTTGTTAATATAGGAAGATGTGAGTTCGAGTGCGCTAAAGCGTATTATCTTCTTATTTATGAGTTGGAAAGAGGTTTAGGTAGTTGTAGGTGTTGTGTAAAAAAATGATTAGAATTTATTATTAAAATTTTTTTTAATAATTATCCTTAAATAAATGTATTTATTATTATTTTTTCATAAAAGGGTCAACTTGAATTATTTATTCACAAATTAGGATAAATTTGGGCAAATTAGAATATTCTGTTGCTTGCTTTTGAAGAATAAGTTTAAACTTAAAATTTATATTAGTATATGGTAGTTGTAATGATGTAATTTTTAAGTAAATGAATTTTAAATTAAAATTCAATTTCTATGATCATCAATAACATATTTTTATTTTATTTATTATTTATTAGTCCTTATGTTTTTTTCTTTTAATAATAAGTGTTAGGTATGTGGTAAAATAATATTGCACTCTTAAGAAGAATATACAAATTTAAACTTTAGAGATAATATTATTTGGAGGGATAATCACGAGTCCCAATCATAGACTATAAAACAAATATGGAAGGTGCCAAAAAATTTGAATTATATTGACAAATTATATAAAATAAGAATAATTTAAGATAAAATAAAAAAAATGTAAAATATTTAAAATATGTGGTGTCCCAAAAAATTATATGTACATTATAATTACACTATTTATTAAGTGTTTTATTGAGTTGGTGTCACCCTCAATCAGGTCAGAAAATTATGAAAATATCATTTCATAATTAAAATAAGTTATATTATTTGAAAGCAATTTCGTCTTTTTATTTAAAAATTAATAAAAATATGCATATACTAAAATTGAACCAAGAACAATTGCTTTAGTAAAACATTTAATTTAACACTCAACTAAAACTTTATTTTAATATTTTTGTACATTTCAATTTTTATTATGCACACTTTATTACTTCCATCAATTGTATATATATCTATATTAATGTATTTGATTGAGTTGGTGTCACAAGTTTACTTGACACCGACTAAAGGTTGATAACAACACAACCAAGACCAATTACATTAGTAAAATCTTTAATTTACCACTCAACTAAAACTTTGTTTTGATCTTTTTATACATATCAATTTTCATTATGCACACTTTATTACATTTATCAATTGTATATATCTATATTAATGTATTTGATTGAGTTGATGCCACAAGTTAACTCGACACTAATTAAAGATTGATAACAATACCATGATAAATAATTTTAATCTACATTTTTTTCATTTTAACATCGTATATATTTCATATGTTATTAATAATTAGTTTTAAACTATATGTTTCATTGTTTATTATATGTTAATTTTTAAACACACATTTGTGTTCTAAATTTGTGGTTTGCACACACATATGCACGTGATAGGATTTCTAGTAAATATTGAACATGTTAAAATCTACTTGTAGTGAATTATTAATGTATAAAAAATAAGCTTAATGTATAATTTGGTACTTTAGTATGAAACTTTTTTAATATGATATTTTTGTTATTTGTTAGTCTAATGTGGTACTTGTATTTGACAAAAGGTATACATTTTAGTACCGGAAGATAACAACGTTAACTTCTTAGTGTTTAATTCGAGTTTTAGAGTTGATTTGATGAAAATTCATAATTAGCTAATAGTAATATCAATTAACTTCATCAAATCAACCCTAAAACTCAAATTAAATCACATCCATTGGACTATATTTGACAAATTAAACAAATTCACAATTAACACTGAATTTATTCTATTAATAAATGATTGGAAGGAGTATAAATGAACTTTTTTCTCAAACATTTGAACCAAATTTAAATTTTAAAATTATTATTGTTAATTTTTTTTTATCTAAATACCACTTTAATCTCGAATAAGATTAACCTTAGACAATAAAATAGATGGCTACCATTTATGATTATAAAAGAAATTCCCTTTCTCAACCGTCTGATTAAAATGACATAATTAGTGTCTCTTATTTTAGTTAAACCATTGCTTTATTGGCGGTTAACCCTACTTTCAATTTTCTTAGTTGAAGCTTCTCATTCTTTCATTTAGGGGACAGCTTTTATGGAGGGTTATTGATTTGGGACTTAATTTATTAAACCAATTTGAATTTTGATCAACATTTATTGATACTTTTATTTTAAAACTTTATCGATGGATACTTGTTTTTGAAGTTAAAAAGATAATAAAGAGGATGTGGTACACTTGATTAAATGCTAATTTCATTCCAATGATCTCATTTTTCATTACAAATATTTTACTAATGCATTTTTATAATTAAATTTAGGATTAATTTAGAATTAAAGTAATTTTACATTTTTTTGGTATGTTTTTGTAGTTGAGTTTATCAATATAATTATACGCATTATGCATGTAAAATTTTAAATTGATTCGATATCTCTATTGTATCGATCTAAATATTGTATATGTTACTATTTATTGAATAATTGAAAGTTCTATGCATAAAACAAATCGTTAGAATTTTAATTTATGTCAAATTTGGCATACATTATCTATATGAATAGAGTATAAAATATGTATGTTAAATCCATTAAAATATTAATAGTACAAAAATATATGAAAATATGTAAAACTTCTTTTAATTTTTTTAAAACAATCTCATTATAGATTCTGATCATATTATTTTCGTGACATAATGTCTAAAATTACCTATAACCCTCCCCAACCTAGAAATAAAAGGATAATGTGATTCAGCGCACTTGAACCCATATCTTCCTACATTAATAATGATGTCAATACCAATTAAACCAAAACTTAATTGACAAAACCTTTAAATTTACTTTGTTACAAGTAAATTCTTCCCCTTAAATTTATATAAATTAATTTTAAGTTTTATTCAAATATTACATATAATGATTTTGAAACTATATCTATGGATAAATAAATCCAAATTGAATTGAACTAACTTTTTTTTTTTTATCAAATCTCAACTCAACCCACCTTTTCAATCCAATTGAAACAAGATAGGTTACATATATATAAACCTAACCTAGCTCTTGAATAGGTTTAGAGGTAAGACATAGGTGGATGTTATAGGTAGGGGTGTTTAAGAAGTTGGGTCACGCGATTAGGAAAAAAAATTCATATCCTTTATAAGCTCAATTAGGTTAAGTTTGGTGGATTCAAATTACCCATTTTTAGCAATTTAGTTATAAGTTTTGATGATATACACAATACTTAAAATTATTCATATTTTCTTCTTAATTTATAAATAAAAAAATAATATATTTAATTACACTTAAACTTATATATTTTTATATTAATAATAATATACGTACCAATCGAATTTAAATATATTCGAATCTATTTTTATTTGAATAAAAACTTATTCTTTTTAATAGTAAAATATTTCAATAATCTAAATAAAAACATTAATAAAATTTCAATTTAAACCAAATTTAAATTTAATAATATTGTATTGTTGAATTCAGATTGAAGTAATCTTTAACTCTTGGATAAATCTAAAAGGAAATGCATGATTTTGTTTATGTTTATTTATTTTATTGTTTAGGTGTATAAAAAAAAAAAAGAAATAAAAAGGGTAAGGTCGTGGGTTTTGGGGGTAGTTTGTTTCCTTCATTCACTCATTCACCCGCCGCCTTGAACTTGAAAAAGCAAAGTGGGAGAGAGGGAGAAATGGTGTATTACCATTACATACATTATTATTTATATTTATGTCTCTGATTTTGGTTTTTAGTTTCAATTCCATGCATTGCCGCATTTGACATTCTCATTCTGCTTCTGATTCTTGGCAAAACAAAGCCTTTTTTACTTTATTTTGTAAAGTCCGTTTACCATTGAGAACCAGCAGACGAGTCGAGAGGAGAGGTCTGTTTTTTTTTTTTTTTTTTTTTTTTTCCCTTTTCGCGTAATGCTTTGCTTTGGTATTATAAGAAGAGCAAAGCTTCGGTTGGTTGGCTGGCTGGATATTTTATAAGTATCTTCCTTTGATTCTCCTCTATTTTCATTTCATTTGTTATAGCTGCTGGTGCTACAAAGAGAAAAGAAAATGAAGTACGTGCTGGTTACAGGAGGTGTAGTGAGCGGCCTTGGGAAAGGGGTAACTGCCAGTAGCATCGGCCTTCTTCTCAAATCATGCGGCCTTCGTGTCACTTCCATTAAGATTGGTATTTTCTTTTTCTTCTTCTGCAATTCCGATGGTTTCACTCACTTCTTTTTTTTCTTGTTATAATAATATGGTCATCTGCAGATCCTTATCTTAACACCGATGCCGGTACAATGTCTCCTTTTGAGCATGGAGAGGTGTTTGTTCTTGATGATGGCGGCGAGGTTATTTTTTTCTCCTATTTACTTTTACATCCATGTTCGATCAAACCTTGATGATGATGATATCGTACATTTGATTTAAGGTGGACCTCGACCTTGGAAACTATGAGCGCTTTCTAGACATCACATTAACGCGTGAGAATAATATAACAACGGGAAAGATTTATCAGGTCTCTTCGCGTTCCTTTCTTCTTTCTTCCATTCCAATTCAAAAACTCTCTCTTCAATCACCATGCTCCTTCTCTTTTTCACAGTCTGTTATTGACAAGGAGAGAAAGGGAGATTATCTTGGCAAGACTGTGCAGGTCCGTTTTTAAGCTTTCCACTCTTTTATCAACAAAATCTCCTATGCATTGCTACCTTATGATTTCTTAATTTAAGTCTCTCGTCTGCTGTAGGTTGTTCCTCACATTACAGATGAAATCCAAGAGTGGATAGAACGTGCTGCAATGATACCAGTCGATGGAAAGGAAGGTCCTGCTGATGTTTGTGTCATTGAATTGGGTGGAACTATAGGTACATTCACTTCATTGATGTCTGTTTGCTGCAATTCTTGTTCTTATTTTTTTTTCTTATATACCACTTTTCTTTATCCAGGGGATATTGAATCTATGCCATTTATTGAAGCCCTTGGTCAATTCTCATACCGTGTAGGTAAGAATAATGTTCCTCTTCCTTATCTGAATTTTGAATGTTATTTTCTCTCAGATGTTCAACTGGTATGATCATAATTTCACTTTATGTTTTTTATTTTAGGCACTGGAAATTTCTGTTTGGTTCATGTCAGCCTTGTGCCTGTTCTCAGTGTTGTCGGTGAGCAGGTATACCTAAAGACTGTGTATCTGTTTATACGTCAAATTTTGTAAATTATATATAGATTATAGATCATGTTCTGAAGCTTGATGCATGTAATCAACTTATTTAAGCTTGATTTGTCGCTATTTCTAATTATCTTTATGACAAATTGAAAATAACAGAAAACAAAGCCTACCCAGCATAGTGTTCGGGGACTTAGAGGACTTGGCTTGACCCCAAATATTCTTGCTTGCCGCAGTACAAAGGTTTAACTGTCATTTCTATTATTCAAATGTATGCGCTGGTGCTGGTTTTGCATTTCTTATTAACTTTCACTAACCTTTTTCAATTTTTCCCCATAGGCACTTGATGACAATGTCAAGGAAAAACTCTCTCAGTTTTGCCATGTGCCGGTAATACAATATGAATGCTATTTGTCTTTCACATTTCTAAAATCAGTAATTACTGTTATTAAGAAAAATGACCTTTTTCCAGGCAGAAAATATTGTCACTCTTTATGATGTTCCAAATATCTGGCACATACCTTTACTATTGAGAGTAAGTTTTTTTAGAACAGTTTTTTGTTTAGTTTATTGTTGTTTAACTTCTCAAACACAACTTGACTGCAGAATGTCCTTTTGTTATTTATATATATATTTTTTCTGATGATGAATAGGATCAAAAGGCACATGAAGCAATCTTGAAAGGACTGAACCTTCTAGGGTCTGCCTTTGAACCCTATATCCACCGCTCCTCTCTTCTTTCTGCTTTTTCTGTTGCATGATCAATCTCCTCTCCCTTTGTTTTCTCTTTATATCTTTGCTGTGATGGGAGTAATTTTTTATGCTGCAGCATCTGGCTATGGTTTTCCGGGCATTTATATTTGCGTTTCTATGCATTGCAGGATTGCAAGGGAACCTGACTTAACAGAGTGGACTTCTAGGACCAAAAATTATGACATGCTTCATGATCCTGTGGGTCTCAAGCACCTGTAAATTATGAGTTGTATTTATTTGCTCATGGTGGAATCATAATGTTATTTGCTGTCATTTACATTGCAGGTTAAAATTGCCATGGTTGGAAAATATGTTGGGCTTACAGATTCTTACTTATCCGTTTTAAAGGTGAAACCTTCATTAGTTCTAAAAGTTATGAAAAGCTATATCTATCATCATCATCATCATTATCATTTACCTCCTTCACTAAGTCATTTCTATATAGTTAATGCTGTGTTTACATTAGCTACTTGTGCACCATGTAATCCCTGCCTTCATCCCAAAAAACTCTTTCCTCTCATATGAAACCTTCTATGAGATATAAGTGGTTGTTTGATGTAATATCTGGAAGAGCTTTTCTACTGCAAAAGTAGATGCAAGGTGTTTGGCTTTCAAAAGTGTGAAACTTTTGTGGGGAAGCCTGTTATTTTCTATAGCCTACAACATTTTCCATCAAGTTCTCCAAGTTCTTGTTTAGCTTCTTTGAACTAATTTTAGTTAGAACTCTAGTCTTACAACATCCACTACCGAATCTCCAGTTGGGCCAAAGATGCTCTAAGGGGTGCAGGTAATATGCATGTGATACAAATGGTTTCTAATTAACGGGTTTATTGCTATAGGCACTTTTGCATGCATCAGTTCACCATCGCAAGAAGCTTGTTGTGGAGTGGGTTGAAGCAAGCCATCTAGAAGATATTACTGCTGAAGAGGCGAGTCTTGATTGTAAATTTTTGCTGCACTGGTTTTGATGGAGAATTGTGCATATTTGCTGTTAAAGAAAATATTGCCCTACTTAATGTAGTACATGTATACTTACAATGACAATAATTTACTCTTTACAGGATCCTAACACTTTCAAAGCAGCATGGAACCATTTGAAGGTTCTTTTCTTTCTCCGCTCCATGATATATTTTCTTTTTGGCTTCAGATTCTTCATCTTCCCTTGTTTCATAGATATTTCCTTGAGAAGATCCTCTAAAAGGTCTCTAATTACAGGGTGCTGATGGTATCTTAGTTCCTGGTGGTTTTGGTGATAGGGGAGTGCAAGGGAAGATTCTTGCTGCAAAGTATGCTCGTGAAAGCAATGTTCCTTTCCTGGGCATTTGCCTCGGAATGCAGATAGCAGTCATAGAATATGCACGTTCTGTTTTAGGTTTGCATAATGCAAACAGTATAGAATTTGATCCTAAAACATCAAATCCTTGTGTCATATTTATGCCAGAGGTATATATAATCTTTGACAAAAAGACAAAATACTAAACAATCCTTCAATTATTTTACTGTTCCTTTAAGCCCCTACGTTTTTATTGTATCCAAATAAGTCTTTCTCCTTTAATTTCTACCTGAGTAAGACCTTATCTCAAATGAAATGTTAATTTATGTTGAGGGTATATTTAGGTATAAATTGAAGGTTGGAGACTTATTTGGATACAAATGAAGGGTTAAGGACTTTAGTGTAATAAAAATATAAGGGCTTATCTAGATAAAGTGGTAAAAGTTCAAGGGCATTTTATTATTCTAGCCAAAAAGAAAATTGCCCTGATTGGTCTTATTTCATGAAGAGATATGTTCTGGTTTACTTCATAGGGTTCAAAAACTCGTATGGGAGGAACCATGCGTCTGGGAACAAGGAGGACTTATTTGAAGGTTCCTGACTGCAAATCTGCCAAGTTGTGAGAACATTGCTCCCTTAACCTTACGTGCTTGTATAATATGTAACATAAGTCTTGAAATCTTTAGGGGTTCATATATTCTATGCATTATTTCTTTTGTTATAAAGGTTGTTTCCGTTCTAGGTATGGTGATGCAACCTTTGTTGATGAACGGCATCGACATAGATATGAGGTAGTCCTCTGATGCATGGGATCATGGGATGCTATATATTAGGGGAAGATGGTTTATTTTTCCAGTTCTCAAGGTTTATGTACATCCTGTGTAGGTCAATCCTGATATGATATCAGAACTTGAAGCAGCTGGTATGTCATTTGTTGGCAGAGATGAAAGTGGTAGGCGGATGGAGGTAAGTTAAATACTAAAGTAGCATAGCTATTTCTAGAGAACCTAGAGTTTCGGTTCTCAGCATTTTGACAAATTGTTACTTTTGTATATAACA
The DNA here is from genome assembly GCA_005393395.2 of Gossypium australe. Classification (NCBI taxonomy): domain Eukaryota; kingdom Viridiplantae; phylum Streptophyta; class Magnoliopsida; order Malvales; family Malvaceae; genus Gossypium; species Gossypium australe. The sequence goes on along the minus strand of CM016614.1, from coordinate 26,315,368 downwards.
TTTAGTTCCTGATGTTTATGAACATTGTATGTTGGCTGCATAGATTGTTGAACTACCAAGCCATCCATTTTTTATTGGTGTTCAGTTCCATCCTGAATTCAAGTCCAGGCCAGGAAAACCGTCTGCACTTTTCTCAGGTACTTATCCATAATTTTCTTCAAATCTAAGGTTTTGTATTGGTTATAATTTGCTTCCGATATAAATTATTTGATCCTTATAGGTCTTAAGCCTCTACTTGGTTAATGATGCTTTTTATTACGAGTTCGCAAGAACAGTTAGCTAAACTATAGAGGCTAGTGTAGGACATCTTGGTCATTTTTATAATATGCAAAAATCGAAGGCTAGTGCTGTGTTTTTTTTTTGCTCATTATTTTTCAGTGAGGAAACAGCCTGTTTTTGGCATCATTATACATTTGTTAGTTCATTTAGATTGCTGAAGCTGCAAATACTTTGTCAGCTGCCTTGGAATCTGCAACCTGGAGAGTTAATTGATTTAGGGTTACCATAACATTTGGTACTTGAGTCTGGCTTCAATGTTCAATTTGGTGTCTTTGTTTTTTTTTTTTTTCAATTTGGTACTTGAGTTTGGCTTTAATGTTTAATTTGGTACTTAGACCAAATGGCATCACGTGGCCCAATGAACGTCTGACACAGCTGCTCTAGTAAAAAAAAAAATACAAGTATGTAGTTGGGACAAAGAAAAAGCTCAAGTATCCAATTGAACATTGAAGTGAAACTCAAGTATCAAATTGGGGGAAAAACACTCAAGTATCAAATTGAAAAAACTTAAGTGCCAAAATGAACATTGAAGTCAAAATGAGGTAGGAGATCGGGAAAGAAATTCAAGTACCAAATTGAACATTGAAGTCAAAGTATTAAATAGTAAATTAACCCATTGATTTAAGGTAGCCCAAATTAATTTAAGGTGGGGCGCTAGAGTTGAGTTGGGGTGATGCAGGTTATAAAATTGCATTAAACAATCACAAAAATGTTAATACTGAAAGATTTGACATCATAATGATCTTAATCAATAGAAAGAGTACTTCGGTATTATTTTTTTTTTTGGTCAATTAAGAGTACATTATATTTATATAGGGTATTACCAACCCCTATCCTTAAAAGAAGTAGAACTTCAAAAAAAAAAATAATAAGGAAAAAAGAGTAAGCTTACTAGACCCTAGTGTAAAATTTTCAAATATAGCTCTTGAGATGTAAAATATAACAATTATGCCCTATAAACATAGCAAAAGTAACAAAATAAAATCTCAACAAAGCTAATCCCTCAATTAATTTATCACTGCGTTAGGACAAAAGTTTGTTACTTTGTGAATGTTAGTGGGCCAAGGAAACATGAAATGTAGATGACAATCACTAAATGATATTGGAGCTTGACCTTCCAAACTCAGTATAGGAGCTGTGATAGGGGTAGTAGCGCCCAAGCATTCTTTCACCGGTTTTAAGTGACAATTCGTATGGAAATGTTTTTATATTGCTACTAAAGTCTTCGAAATATCAGGATAATTTGACATGCATATCCCTTTAGGGGCTTCCTGTTCGCATTGAGCCCCTTCACTTTCCTTGTGAGTCTATCAATAGACTGAAGCTATCAAATTCTCGGTGATAGGGATGACTCTATCATATCATGACACTGTTTGTCTTGACTTTGTTGTAGACAACATCGTAGGATCAGAAGGAACATGGGGTTAGGAATTGTTAGGTTCTGTTTATTGCACTTCTTTCTAGCATGTACGGATATTGGTTTTACCTATGGTTAGTTATATATATTGTCGTTACTTATGATAAATCCTTTATTTAATGAATTTAGACCTAAAATATCAACTAGTGTTAGGTGCCTTCATAAGGGATATCGCACTCCCAAGGAGAAAACTCGAGTTCAAACCTTGGAGATAATTTTGTTGAAAGGGACAGTCATGAATCCCAAAAAGATTAGTTTCTATGGACTGTAAAATAGACATAGAGGATACTTTGATTCCAACAATAACATAAAAAAAATCTAAAATCATTGAGTTGAAGTTTGACAATCAAGTTCGGTATTTATCTTTTGTCAATCTACAGGACTTATTGCAGCATCATGTGGGGAGTTGGATGAACTTCTAAACAAGTCTAGTCATGTCAGCAAAGTAGTGGGAAGTGGGATAAGTAATGGAAAAGCCACTTATAACGGTCATCAAAATGGGAGCTATTTCAATGCTTTGAACGGATCATTAAATGGTGTGTGCGTCAATGGCAACGGTGTGCACCATTAAGGAAAGCTGCGTGGAAGGGTTTTGATAGAAAAGTGGTTTACATTTATGGGTTTATGTGTGTCCAAGAGTTTTTGATAGAGAACTCGGTTCTGTTTGTACAGTTTAAGAGTACGGGTAGGATTTTAGCAGTTGAGGGGACTTTATTTTGAAGAAGTAGCTGGTTTGAGTGTTAAACGACACAATATATGCAGCACAGATAGAGAAAGTGGACCGGACAAGTAGCTTAGCGTCCTTTGTTTGCCAGTATTTTGGGTAAATCCATGTTGGATTTTGAGAGGAGAATTTCCGGTTGTTTGTCTGTCGTATGAACAATTGAAAGACGCTATACAAAAGCCTATTATGGTTGCAGCTAATGGAAAAAAAAAATATTTACATGATGCATCTTAACGTTGCTTTTCTCTATTGATCTTGAGGGTTTTGGTTTTGGATTAAGTTTTGCCCCTATTTACGAGATAAAATAAAAGGCTTAGCTATTGTTTCAACATTAACCGGTTTAAATTTTGTTACTCTTTTTGAAAATTTAAATTTTAGTTTTTTTTTTTAATTTTAATTTTGAGGCATTGAGTTGTAAATTTATTTTAATTTAGGTTTCAATTTTTTTATTAAAGTTATTGATGTCAAAATTAAAATGACCTTTTAGCTCTATAATATTTTTAGTTTTTTGTCAACTTGGTATACCATAAAAGTAAATAAAATTTTTTAAAATTATTTTTTTCATATTTTAAATAATTCTTTTAAAAAATTTAAAAAATATGAAAAAATAATAACTCTTTAAAATTAAAAAAATATAAAATACAAGTTTTTTAAAATATAAAAATTTTAAAATTCAATGCTAGCTAAAAAACTAGTTGAGTCGACAGTTGAATCAATTTTGAACTGGTTTGACCCATTGAGTTTCAGAACAACCGATTCGATCAGATTAAAGCTAATAAATTATTAAACAATAAAAAATAAAAAAATATTCAAAATTATAAAAAAATCGATTCAATTGCCAATTTAACTAGTTTTTAATCTGGTACAATTAGTCCATACGGGTTCGTGGGTCAATCAGCTTTTTCTTGTTCAAGTAGTTTTTAGTTTGATTCAACTAGTCACGACTTTCAGAAAAATTTCTTGTTAGATCATCCAACTTTAAAAAGATACAAAATGACCACCTAATTTATCAATTTATTTTTTTCTTAGTCCAAACCATTAAAATGCTAACATTTTATTGACTCATCACTTAACTTAATGACATGTATTTTCTTAACTATTACTTTTCTCCACGTAATTACATGTCATTTTATAATTAATATAAAAAGATTTTAGGTATAATTACTTTTTTGGCCCTCTAAATTTTAAAAAAAAATTATTTTAGCCTTTCATTTATTTTTTAATCTCTTTTAGTCCTTGAATTTGTATTTTTTTGTCAAATTACCTCAAAATTGATGAAAAAGTTAACGTTTGTTAACTTTACTGATGTGTCATACACATGAATTGCCACATAGATGACACATTAGTATGTAATTAATTTTTTTGAAATTAAAAATATATATTAGAAAAATATTTTTAAATAATTTTGATGATTTTTAATTCTTAAAAATAGTTTTTATAATAATTTTGAATTTTTAAAAATTTTAAAAAATAATTAAATGTTGACATGTCATCCACGTGGCAATCTATGTGTATATGTCAACTTACTGTGGCTGATTTGACTTACATGAACTGACTTGACTCGTGAAACACAGGTAGAAGCCAATCTACTTGAATCTTGATTGAATTGAAACACTCTAGTAAATTATATTTTATCAGGATAATTCTTATAAATCTTAAAGGATAAATATGTATAGAGTTCAAATCTATTAGAACTTTTATTTTATAAATAGTCTTTCTGAGTTAATATATTGAGAGCATTTACTCAAACACACATTTGGTGTGCATTGTGGCTTTTTTTTTTTTTTTAGTTTATTCATAGCTTCTTTTGTTCGAGTTTGCTTCCGTTATACTTTGTACCTTAGAGTATTTCTGCACGCATGTTTAGCACTGCAACACATGCATCGTTAACAAAGTTAAAAACATTACTTTTCTTTCATTTATTTTTGGGTGATTTGATAAAAATAAAATACAAGCTTAAAGGTAAAAAGAATCGAAAAATTAAATGGAGGGTTAATTGTTTTTGTAAAGTTGAATGGGGAATAAGTTATGCCAAAATTTTAAACCAAACTTTTATGTGACTGCTACATGATCCTTACTTATCATGGGGATGGTTCCACTCGATTGATTTCCATACTGATCTTGATGTCTTTTAGAGAAGGATGGTGGGATGTTTTGCCATTGTCAAAGGAAATATCCAAGTTCGGAGAAATCCTCTCCTACTTGGAACAATTCCATATTTCAAGCTTTTGGAGAGAATCACAAAGCATTACTCTATTTGTGTTGCAAATGCTCTTCAATTCTGGTAGATCTCATAATCTCGATGCTTTTAACTACTCGTTCCAAGTTGATGAGATGTTACAGCAACAACTTAGTTGAGGACAAAATCTTTATTTTTGGGACATTTAACTAAGTACTTTAACAGAGGAAAAGGCATGGGGAAATGGTTTTGTATATATGCAACTAGGGCATTCAGATTCTTCAAATGTCGAAGAACTAGAGACTCGAGGCTTTTAAGCTGTGGACACCATGAGGAAAAAAACAGACTCCAGCCTTTCACAATCCTCAATTCTGCATTTTTCAAAAGGCTTGCCTTTTGCAATCTAGAAGCTCCATTGAAATTTCTCAAGTCATTTCACCCATGTATAGTTCTTTACCCCCTTAAACACAATTTAGACGAAGAATTTGAGGATGGTGTCCAACGGCCGTGGCAAGCGAGGATGAAGACGAAGAATAGAGAAAAATAAAAAAGAAAACAATTTAGGGTTATTAACAAAAAAAAAGTTTTAAGTTATGAGTTTAATTTTTTTATATTAATTATAAAATGACATGGAAATTTCGTGGAAAAAAAATTAATGGTTAAAAAAATACATGTATGAGTCAGCAATCAATTAGCATTTTAATGGTTTTGGACTAAGAAAAATAAATTGATAAGTCGGGTGATTATTTTGTAATTTTTTAAAGTTAGGTGACCTAACAAGAGATTTTTTAATAGTCGGGTGACTATTTATGTAGTTTATTTTTTTATATTTTTAAAATATTAAAAAAATATTTCTATTTTTAAAGAGTTCTTTTTCATATATTTCCTAAAATATTATAATTTAAAGATTTTATTTTTTTTGTTTAAAATATGAAAAATAATAGTATTTTTTTAAATTTATGGACCAAATTGACAAAAAAAAAAATATAAATATTGTGGGCTAAAAAGTTAATCGGTTCACCAGTGAACCAATACGGATTGGTTGAATCGAGTTAAAAAGCTAGTTGAATTGGCAGTTGAATTGATCTTTTTTATAATCTTAAAAATTATTTATTCTTGATTTTTAATAATTTATTTGCTTTGAACCAGTCAGTTTGGGAACCAATCGGTTAGACCCATTTGAATTTAGTTCAATCGATTTTTAGCTCAGTGCAACATGTTTGTACCTATTTGCAGGTCAATTGGTTTTTCACATCTCATTAGATCGATACCCCAGCTAGTTCCTGGTCCAACCGGTTCAATTGATCAGTCCAGTCTGATTTAGATAACGTTCAAAAACGGCTGGTTCAAGAATTTGAAATAAAAGATTTGCGAAAATTGTAATATTTATTAGGAAGTGAAGTTATCATATCAAGAAAATGCATTTTAATTTCCCAAAGAAAAACATTCTGAATCTTTTGAAAAAAAACATACATGAAAGGTTGCAAACTAGCATAATCGCCTATAAAAGTAATCATAGATTGCAAGCAAGGATGGGAGAATCTGTGAACAAGGAGAGATATCAAAGACTAGTTGGACAAGTGATTTATCTCACACACACTAGACTAGATATAGCATATGCAATTAGTTTGGTAAGCCAATTTATGCATGATCCTCGAGAATCTTATATGCAGACGATTTTTTGGATTCTACGCTACCTAAAATCCACCACAAGAAAAATGACTTCTCTTTTTTTAAAAATGGTCATCTTTTAATGAAGCCTTCACATTTGTAGATTGGGCTAGATCTCCACGTGATAGGCGATCTACCTCATGATATTGCACATTTGTGTAAGGAAACCTAATCTTTTAGAGAAGGCAAAGAGTAGTTGCTTAGGATGTCTGTAAGCTTTTGTGGTTACAAAAAGGTATTAGAAGAATTAAAGTTATCAGAAAAAGAAGAATTATTCTTATATTGTGACAACAAGGTTGCCATTAACATAACCCAAAATCTAGTACAACATGATAAAACCAAACACATTGAAATTGGTCGACACTTTATCAAAGAAAAGTTAACTAATGGTGTCTTGAGCTTATTTCATTTTACATCTGATAAACAATTAGTTGATGTTTTTACCAAAGGTCTTAGTAACGAGATTTGTCATAATATGATATGCAAGTTAGGCATGCGTGATATCTATGCACCAATTTTAGGGGGAGTATTGACTAATTTAGTATGAAATCAGTATGTAGCATAAACTTAGGGATGTAGGTAGATTCCTTGGGATGTGATTAGTGATTTTATTTCTTTTTTCATTCCTAATTATGTTGTATATACACCCATGTAACTTTTCAATGAAATTATCATCAAGAAGGAAATTTGTTTTCATATTTCCACTTTCATTTCTTTGTTTTTAACATAATCTCCTTACGAAGGTTGTGTTCATGTTTAAAGACCATAAGTGCCTTAGTTAACTTTCCCCCATTTAACATATTCATTTCGTACCATCTAGACTTGCCATAATAAAACAATAAAGCTTGTAAAAGCATCAATGTCCATTAGCCTAAGTGCATGCTGAATCCAATTAATGTTCTTGTTGCCATCATCCATTAGTAGTCCCCCATTGTGATCTCCTAAGCGCAACATTGCTTGGGACAAAAGGTAGTCCTTAATTCATAGAGAATTATCTCTCGTATTGCACTATACCCATACACGCCAAATTATTGGAAAAAGGGATCATCATTATTCTAGAATCAGTAGGTAGGATCTCATAACCCAAACACCAATCAAAAAGTCAAATATTAGGCAAACTCCACAACTTTCAAATAATGCACCAAAGAAACTTGTTGCCCATAACCAATATTCCTAAATAAAAGCCGAGAGTAAGTAGTCTTGATCGAGGAAATACTTGTTGGTGCATACAAAAAAATCAAGACATTTGAAAACCAACTAGATAACAAGGGGATCTGTAAAATGCCCTCACTTACCTCATCAAACATTGCTAGCATTATTGGTTCATTCTACTTAGTTCTCTTAGTCTCCATTAAATTTCGAACTTTAGCATTTAGAGGTAAAACGCCTTTATTATATAATGGTAGTTGTAAAGTTTTATATCAACCCCATTAGTTATCCCAAATGCTCATGCTTTCTCCCATCCCTAATTTTCCAATAAAACCTAGTTTTAATTCTTTAAGGCCCACAAATGAATTAGATGCAAATGATGGTTTATTCCACCATTTTGCTTTATTAGTATTCCCTTCGGAAAAATATTTGGGGAAATATTTGGCAGAAAATACTTTTAAACGTAATATGTCTTTGTGGTGCACAAATCGCTATATTTGTTTTCCTAAAATAGCCAAATGAAACAATTTGGCATCATGGAAGCTCAGGCCTCCATACCTTTTGGAAGTTAAATAGCTCAGAACACTTTGCTTGGCTTATTATGTAACGCCCCAATTTTCTTAATTCCGGCTTTTGTAAATTTGTTACACAATGTCTATCTGCTTCAATGGTTACGTGTTTTGGGAGTGTTTGAGAAGTCTTGGGTTCAAGCCTTGACTTGAACATAATTTTATGTTTCTAAATGAATAAAGCCTTACTCTTGTCCAGTAGGCTTAAGTTTTAGTGTTAGTAAGTTTATGTTACAATGGGTCTGCTGGCCTGGTGGTTAAGAGGAGTGTTGGGATGGAAAATGTCTTGTGTTCGAGTTGCTACTTGAGCATTATTTTTGCTATTAGGGCCGTGTAGGAGTTTGAAGTGTAGCGAAATGCTGAGAATTAGAGATGTAGTCGGAAGTGAAAGAGAAAAACATGGGACTTGGGTGGTTATCATGATATTCAGTCTTCTCCATCTCAATTTTCTTTCCTTTTCGCAATTTTGATAAAAATTCCTCTCTTTTGTGTCGATTTCTTCATCTTCTCCCCACCGTTTGCTGCCGAGTTCTTTTGTTGCCCCCACCCCCTTCGCTTTTGATTCTGTTTTCTCATCCATCTTTTCCACTCTACGTCAGCGTGCAGTCGGTAGGTTATACTTTTGATTAATTTTATTTGTTCCTCATGAATGATTACTAAAGATGAGTGTTTTCGTGTTTAGGAGTTCTGTAAGTGGCTGTGGTTCCCAAACTATGTCGACTAAGCACGTGTTTGTCGGTGTCTGCTCAAAGCTAAGGGTTTTCGTTGGGATTTAGGTTTTATCTATTCTTAATAACTCATTTAAGTGACTGATTTTAGACTCGGGATTATCAATTTTAGGTGCTGGAGTACTCGTAATTGGGTTAGCAGCGAAAACAATACATGTGTGTACTCGAAAACACAGAAAACGAGAATCGATAAAAGTCAAAAAAATGTTTCTGTCGACACCGCACGGCCGTGTGGTAGGCCGTGTGCAAGGCTGTGAGCCACAACACGGCCGTGTGATCGACGAGCCAGGCCGTACGCAAATGACACAGCCGTGGGATGGCAGGGCAAGGCAGTATGCTACACACGGGCTCGATCTATTGGGCCGTGTGGGCCTACACGGGCAGGCCACATGGGCGTGTGAGGCCATTTTTCTGAACTAATCTGTAAGGTTGCACGGGTCACCCAAGTCAACTGTGAACCTACTGTAGGGTCGATAAGCATTACTTAGACCCCTAATTACGTGATCTGATTATGTGGTATATGTATTAAGCATGTTGCACTTAGCATGTATACCGATTTGAATGTGTGATCTGTTAATTGCATTATAGCATGTCATCGATTGTATATTGCATTACATTGGGGTGGGTTGATGATATTGGAGGAAGTATTTGAAAGGCTATTAAGCCTGTTATCTGGCAGCTCAGCTGCAATTATCTGATTATGTGCCGCATTTCAGTATAACATAGTGTGTAGGGATGGGTGGGTTAATTTTATCCCCACATGATGTGTAGGGTTGGTCGGAGATGATGTGTAGAGGCTGGAGGGTAGGATTCTGATATTCTGTTCTGTTCTGTTCTGCATATTATATCTAATGGGCTGAGGCCCTAAATTGTATCTTATTCTGTATTTGAGTGGGCTAAGGTTCACACCGATTCTTTAATGGGCTCAGACCCGAACTGTAAATATATGACTGTTTTCTAATATTATATTGTGTGCATGTTTTCTGTGGGGATTACACACTGAGTTTGTGAAAACTCATCCTTTTTCTGTTTAATCTGTTTAGGTAATCCCCAGTATTAGACGGATCGGTGCGGCGGAGGACTCGGCGGTAACCACGGTTCTGGACTTTCATGGTTTTTATTCTGTTTTACAATTATTGGTTTATTTTGATGTAACTCGCAGACTTTTTGGGACTTTTGCTTAAATATGGTTTTTATTTATTGTTTTTATAGATTCATAACTGCTAGACGTAGGAAGACTCGGTTTTCAAAAGCTAAAGTATTTTTCTAGACCCTCGATCCTTTAGACGGTTTTCTCGAAAACAAAGGGGTTTCTCTAAAATGGACGGATTTACTTAATTAACTCAGTTTTTCATAAAATAAATTATTTCTAAAGCTTCCACAATGAATTATGTTTAAAGCAATCGACTAGATGAGTAAGCGATTTCTAGAATCAATAAGAGTAATAAAATAAACACAGTTTTATCATAATGAATTAGTTTTCAAAATTCCATTCTATTTGACATCGCCAGATTCGGCCATAACGTCTAGGCCGGGTTTGGGGTGTTACATATTAGATCAAAATGGTAAAAGAGTGAAAAAGTTGTACATTGATGGATATGGTAAAGAGTATGCTTAGCAATTCTAAATTCCTTCTTCATTGTAGATAGATGCTCTTAAAATGACAATTGATATGTCAAACTGAGTTCCAACCAAGGTAGTTCAAAAATGCCATTTGAAATTTAGAAAGGTTGGAAATTGAGTTTGTGACATATACGCATTTGGAGATTCCTTTTTGAAGTAAGAATTTATAATCCATAAGAAAAGAAACTTGGCCCAAGGATTTTAAGTGGATACCTTATTGGATATGCTAAATGATACAAAGGGTACATATATTATTGTCCATCTTATATCACTAGAATTGTGGAATAAAAAAATACAAAATTTCTTTGGAAGGACTTGATTAGTGGGAGAGATCCATCTTATAAGTTAATTTCTAAGCTGAATCATTCTGATAATCAAACTCTCACTACAAGTGAAAGATTAGTCAGTACTCACAACACTTCTCAAATACAAACAAGTTTTAGACAACCAATCATTAAGCTTCCACAAGTTGTTGATGGAGGTTCAATAGATCAAGTTGTTCAACCATTATCAGAAACTATTGAACAATTAGTTGTAGAACATGTTTCTCAGGAGAATGTTGATACAATAATTGGTGACTACATTGTGTATCTACAAGAAGTTGGTCATGATATTAGAGCTGAAAATGATCCTGAAACATTTTCACAACACACGAGTTGTAGAGAACTTGAGTTATGATACAATATCATAAAAGAATAGATAAATTCTATGGCATCCAATGACGTACGAGATCTTGCTAATTGCCTAAAGGAGTAAAGACCATTGGATGTAAATGGATTTTTAAAACTAAAAAGGATTCATGAAGCAATATTGAAATATATAAAGCAAGACTTGTTGCTAAATAATTCACTCAAAATGAGGGAATAGACCAAACAAAAACCTTTTCTCCTATGTCTAAGAAAGATTCTCTTCATGTCATTATGGAATCAGTTTCCCATTTTAACTTGGAATTGCATCAAATGGATGTGAAAATGACATTTCTTAATAGAGACCTTAAAGAGGAGGTTTATATGAAATAACGGGAAAAACTCTTTTTAAGTGATGGTGAGCAATTGGTATGCAAGCCTAAGAAATCCATATATGGATTAAAACAAGCCTCTCACTAATGGTATTTAAAATTTCATGATGTCATTTTTCCATTGGTTTTGTGGAAAACATCATGGATTAATGCACATACCAGGAGGTTAGTATGAGTGAAATTTGTTTCCTTGTTTTGCATGTTAATGACATTTTGCTTGCTACAAATGATAAGGGCTTGTTATATGATGTAAAACAATCTCTCTCTAAGAATTTTGATATGAATGATATGTGTGAGGCATTTTATGTCATTGGCATTAAAATCCATAGAGACAAATTTCAAATAGTTTTGGGTTTATGTCAAGAAATAGGGGTGAGAAAAATCCGAATTGATTTGAAAAACTCGATAAAAAATTAAAATTTTGAATTAAATAGTTTGAGTTATTCGAATCAACTTGAATAAAAAATGAAAATTTTCGATTTAACTTGAATATGAATTACACAATTTGAGTTATTCGAAAATCCAAATAAGAAAAAGTAAAATTACGTCGTTTTGATAAATGCTTACTTTTTTTTAAAGTTAAAAGTCAAAGCCATTAAGTTAAAAGGCAAAACTACGTTGTTTTGATGAATGTTTACCCATTAAGTTAAAAGGAAAAACTATTATATTATTTATATAGTTAAATAATCTTGTACTTCGTCTACTAGTTAAATAATCGATCCATGTAAACACAACTTTGAGTATAAAGAATATGATTTGCTAACTCGACTTGTCTTGACTCAAAAAATTTTGACTCAATTCGATTTGATTCGAAAAATTTCAAATTAAGTTCGGTTGCTAAAATAGGATTTGCCAACTCGACTAACTCAAATTTTTTTGACTCGATTCGACTCGACTATGATCAAATCCTCATCCTTATCAAGAAATATATATCAATAAGGTTTTAGAGAGATTTCAGATAAAAGATTTTAAATCCTAGCGTAGCACCCATTGTAAAGGGTGACAAGTTCATCTAGAACCAATGTCAGAAAAATGAGCTTGAAAGGGAAAAAAATGCAACAACTTCCATATGCTTCCATTGTTGGAAGCCTAATGCATGCTCAAGTTTGTACTAGACCTGACATTGTATTTGATGCTGGAATGTTGAGAAGATATCATAGTAATCCAAGTTTAGTCCACTGTAGAGTTGTAAAGAAAGTGATGAGGTGCCTTAAAGGGACTAAGGATTACATGCTTATATATAAACTAACTAATAACCTGGAGGTAGTTGGTTACTCAAACTCGAATTTCGCTGGATGTGTTGATTCAAGAAAATAAACATCTGGATACATTTTTGTGTTAGCTGGTGGAGCAATATCTTGGAGAAGTGAAATGTAAACCTTGATTGCCACTTCTACCTTGGAGCCTGAGTTCATTTCTTGTTTTGAGGCAACCTTACATGGTGTATGGTTGAAAAGTTTCATATCAGAACTTAGAATTGTTGGTTCTATTTCTAAGCCATTGAAAATGTATTGCGATAATTCAACTTGTTGTTTTCTTAATTAAAAACAACAAAAGTAGTAGTCAAAGTAAACACATCAACACAAAATATTTAGCTATAAGGGAAGATGTTCAAGAGAATAAAGTAGCCATTGAATATATTAACATTGAACTAATGATTGCTGCTCCTTTAATGAAAGACATGCCACCAGTAAGCTTTAAGGATCATATGGAACGAATGGTACTTTGTTCCACCTCACGATTTTGTTATACAGTAAATTATTGTTAATGAAACTTTTAAATATTTGGGTGTTGTTTTTTCATTTTTTTTTTGGTATACACATTTATGTTGAGAATAACAACTTTTATTAGACATTGAATAAACATAAGGTTTATTCATTAAATTATAAATGGGCAATTGTTAAAGAGATAGAATGCATAGTGATACATGAAAGATAATACTCATCTTTTAGAAGACTTATCGTCATGCTTCATGTGTTATATTCAGGCCTGGCCCTAGAGGTTGTTTGAGAATGCAGCCGCTCAGGATGAAAAAGGCCTAAAAAAAATATTTTTCAGCTCTTAATGTGGAAAAATAATTTTCAAACTAAAATAGATTAATTAAATGCTTAGGCTTTTGAAATTTTCACCATAAATGCTTCATCTCTTAGGACCCTAAAAAATTTTCAGCTTTTATTGTATTACATTTTATAATTTTTTTAAAAGGGGTCCAATTTATTGTTTCGCCTAAGACCATAAAAATGTCAAGAATGGACTTGGTTATATTTCTTTTTTTAAAAAAATAATATTTAGAGAATTTTGAGTACTATTATAAATATATACAAAGATTGTTTTCTTCAATACATGTGCTCCATATAAATATTTAGACCCTTCTTAATTTGATTTGAGTTATTACAGTTGCATGGTTAAATTCAACCATTAATTAAAGTTTATTATTTAATGCTACATTAAGAAGTTTAAGTTTTATGCTTTTAAACTAAAACATATTTTACTTAACATTTATTGCCTTCGAAGCTTATTAAAGTAAGATTTTAATTTGAAAATAAATTTGCTCTTAACTTAAATGCCCATTTCTATCGATATTGAAATGCGTAGCAATGAATGCAATACTTTTCTTGATGGGAAAACAAGCATACGCATGTTTATATATGTTATATATTAGTAGCCACCAACCTGAGTCTTAGAAAGGATCTGAGTTTCTGGCTCACGACCTGGATAGATCCCACTCGAAGATTAAGTGTAAGGCGAACCACGAGAAGACAGCGAGACGCGTTCATAGATATGGCTCGCAAGGAGAGCTCACGGGCACGACTTCTAAAAGGGGGTCCACGAGCACAAGTCACAAATCGATCTCACAGGAACCTAAGGAAGGCCACAGCCTCAGCTTGTACACACCCAAAAAGTGCGCAGAAAGGACCACATGCCCCGTAGGCCACTCTGACATGTGTCCAACAGGTACAGAGCCCACTCTGGATATCAGTCCCAAGAATAGAAAGGATCGAGTGCTCCAGAGACACGTGTCCAACAGGCCTGGAGTTCACAGAGAATGTCAGTACCGGAGGCAATAGAATTAAGACAAAGTAGTGAGGCCTTGTTGTGAGCTATAATAGTACTTATAACCACATGTATAAATACCCCAACATTCCTATCAATAATACACGAGAAATATTACTCAACAATTGGTGCAGTGAGCATGGACAGACTTCCGATCATCAGATTTTTTTTGAGTTTGATTAAGTTTCTTCATTTTTGGAAACAAATGGCTCACCTGAGTGAAAATCTCTTTATCAAGTCATCAACAAGATAGGCCGGAGTGTTAGTTTTTGGTGCTTAGCACAACAAAATATATTTGTTCGCCGAATGGTTCACCAATAGATCGAGAAACTTTGACAATGTGGTTTATTGAGGAGCTTCTGCTCTTTTGGATTTGAACCTCTCTACCGGCTAGGGGCTACCACTTTCTTTTAACAAAGAGGCACCCCCGCAATAGTTCCTAGCCATCCAGGAGTAAATAAAGTTCATGAGGGAACAGATGGTCGCTCAGGAGGCACGATTCATGGATCAACAAGCCTTCCAATAGGAGTTGTAGAAAAAGAATGAGAAGTTGCGAAAGAAGGTCCACCCTGACAACTCCGGTTCCCAGGGCAACATAACCACACAAGACAAAGCCCAATAAAAGAATGGCAAAGTGATATGAACAAGCTGCGGAAAGACGTGCGGGCGTTACACCTTTAATCATAAGACATGGACTGGTTATTCTGTTCCAATAACCCTTTGGTCACTGAGATTGCGGCAGTAAGCTTACTACACGACTTTAAGGTCCCGAAATATATGTTCGAGGAAAGAAGGGGCCCATGAGCTCACCTGATGTAGTACAACAACTACATGAACGTGTTGGGAGCATCAGATGCAGCGAAGTGTAAAGGTTTTTCCACATCACTAAAAGGAAGTGCCAAAGACTGGTACTTCTCCCTTCTACAAGGCCCGGTTCGAAGTTTCTCATGGTTGGGTCAAATGTTTTTGGGTAGATTCAGGGCCCATAGGGCAATCATGAATACTTCTATGGGCATGATGTTGGTGAAGCAGAGGGAAGTTGAATCCCTTTAGGATTACGTAAAAAGATTCAGTGCGGCGACTCTAAACACAAAAAACTTAAAGGACCAGTGGGCCATAGATGCCTTCATCATGGGAGTGCAAAATGGCCATGTACAATATTATTTTACGGATAATAGATCGCAGAGTCTAGCTTATTAGTATGATCGAGCTCATAAGTTCGCATAAGTAGAAGAAATTAAAAGAACATTATGTGCCACACTTTAGAGAGAAGACAGGTTATTTTGGAACAAAGAGGGACCTTGCAACCGGTAAGGACCACCTAGTTGGTCATTACGAGTAAGAAACGATAGGTTGTAAAGAAGAGTGATACCTTCAAGGCCCCTCAGAGACCCTAGCAAGAGCACGCTAGAAGATACGCCCCTAGGGAAGGTTTGAGGCCTATACCCCTTGAATGCTACACGAACTTACATCCTCAGCCAGGTTAAGAGCCTTGGCCTCTTTCCCAAGCCATCCCCAATGAGGAGCATGGGAAGAAGCGTGAACTTGAGGGATCGATGTGCTTTCCATGATAATATAGGGTACAAGACTGAGAATTGCTTCAGGCTAAAAGATGCCATAGAAGAAACAACCCGAAATGACGAGTTCATAGAATACGTGAATCAGGGTGGTTCACAACAGGGTTAGAGCTCACGTGGTAACCCCAAGGGCAAGCAAAAGGTTTAAGGCACCATTCATGTGATCGTGGGAATAGACAACAAATGGGCAAGTTCCAACACAAAAGAATGTTACACATGAGGAATTTGATGTCAGTTAGTGCTCCTAAGAGGTTGTGCTAACAAAAAAAAAATAGAGTATCAAGTTTGGTGGCAATGACAAAAAGTTGGTCTGTGATGAAGAGGGAAATGACCCGATGGTGATCTTAGCAATTGTCACCGGTTTTAAGGTCAAGAGAATACTTGTTGATAGCGGAAGTTTAGTGGAAGTGTTGTCCTGAGAAGCATACTGAAACATGGGATTAAAAGAGCAAGCATTGTCCAGAACTGGTCCATTGTACGGTTTTGCAAACCACTCAGTCGAGGTGAAAGGCTCAATCAGTTTGCCAGTCACCTTGGGGGATGGCAAGCACAATACCACAAAGTATGTTCAGTTCTATGTAGTGGACCACTTAATGCCATACAATGCCATTTTCGGAAGGCCGATAATAAGGATGGCGAGGATGGTGGTCACAACATTCTGTATGAAAATTAAACTCCTGAAAAAGGTTGGGGTTGGATTCCTACGATCTGATCAGCGCACTGTGAGGCAGTGTCACATGTTATCTGTCAACCTGCGGTTGAAGGGTAGAGTTCGCAAAAGGCTAAGTTAGCAAGTCAAGCTTTGGATTTGGATAGCCTGGACGTAAGAAACGAGCATAGGAGTAAAAGACACGAAGCTACGGAGTACCTAAAACTATGTAGCTATTTTGCTATAATGAAGAGAGAAACATCAAAATCTCTTTAGCATTGGTAGAAGAAGAGAAGAATATGCTAGTCAGATGTTTGAGGAAAAATGTGGACATATTTTCCTGGTTCGCAGTGGACATGCTAGGCGTAGACCCTCAAGTGATTGTGCACAAGCTGAACGTCCTCCAAAATGGGAAGATAGTAAAGCAGAAGAGAAGAAAGTTCGTGCATCAAATGGTAGAAGCAATGAGATAGGAGGTCGCTAAGCTATTATCGGCAGGATTCATTCGGAAGGTAGAATATACGGATTGGGTCTCGAATATGGTATGGTGAAGAAAGAGAATGATAAGTGGAGGATGTGTATTGACTTTACCAACTTCAAAAGACATGCTTCAAAGACGGTTTTCCCCTACCTCGATCAATCGATTAGTCGACGTTTCAACGGGCCACAAGTTCATGAGCTTTATGGATGCCTTCTTAGGTTATAATCAAATCCTGTTGGAAGGAGACGACAAGGAAAAAATAGCCTTAATCACAGAAGAGGGATTGTTTTACTATCAGGTTATACCCTTTAGCCTCAAAAACGCGGGTGCGACCAGTCAAATGTTGGTAAATAAGATATTCAATGACCAGATAGACCATGGTCTCGAGGTCTACGTCAATGACATGTTAGTGAAAAGCACATCCATGGGCGAGCATGTGCGAATCCTATCAGAGACATTCACAATCCTAGGAGCTGACAACATGAAATTGAATCCAGAGAAGTGTACTTTTAGGGTGCGAACTGGCAGGTTCTTAGGCTTTATGATTTCGGAAAGATGAATAGAGGTAAACCCCAAAAAAAATCCAAGCAATCTTGGAAATGTCCCCTCCGTGGACAATAAAAGATATACAACGTCTCACGGAAGAGTAGTAGCACTGAATAGATTTATCTCGAGAATGGCAGACAAATGCTTCCCATTCTTCAAAGCTTTAAGAGCCTCATTCTCATGGAAAAAAGAGTGTCAAGTAGCCTTCGAGGAACTGAAGCTATACCTTACTCCCTCCACTGTTGAAATCACCTTACTAGGAGAAACACTCTATCTATACTTAGCTACCTCAGAAAAGATAGTTGTAGCAGTACTAGTTAAGTCAAAGGGTGTCCACCAATTCCCAGTATACTATGTCAGCAAAGTACTCCAAAATGGCGAACTGAGGTACTCAAAAATAGAAAAATGTATATATACTTTGATTTTTGCAGCTCGTAAATTACGACCATACTTTCAAGCCCACCCAATTGTGGTGTCACCAATCAGCCTATGAAGGAAGTACTATCCAAGGCAGATACTACAGGAAGGGTGACGAAGTGGAGTATTTAACTCGCTAAATACGTGTAACGACCTCAAAAGCATGGATATCAAAAAATAAGTTATCGGGTGTAACATCCTGTTCTAGGGGCCAAATTGCCATACGAGTATTTTTGTGGGTTTTCCTAATTTAATACGCATACATTAGGGTTTAGCCAAAATCCCGAATTAGCCAGGTATAGGGTTAAGCAGGTTTCTTAAGTGTTTAGGATGGTAAGGCTAAGTGTAAAAGCCTTATCATTAAATTAGGGCGAGCTTTGACACAAGAGCATAGCTGGCGGAGTGGTAAGAGAGCTGCAAAGAAGGCTAGAAGGCACGACTAGGCGAGGGTTCGAGTCGCGTGGAGAAAGTTTTATTTTTGGCGCTGAAGGAGTGATAGGCGAAGGAGGGTTTAAATAATAATTTTGGCAGGCTTGTGGCATATTGAATGCTCTAGCCGAGTGGCGTGGGGCATAGCAGGGAGTAGCAGCTCGCGGTCGCATGTTCGAGCTGCTGGAGCAGCGTTTGGCTTTTTATTTTTTTGGGTCAACGATCTGGGGAGACCTTAAAATTAAATGGTGGGGTAAATTGGCATGAAGGTCAGGCCGGAAGAAGTGGTTAGGGCGCTAAGGGGAACTCCCTAGGTCTTGCGTTCGAGTCACGAGAGTCTCTTAGGGCATTTAAAATTTTTGGTTTTAAGCGCTTAACCTGAAAGAAGCCTCTGGGAATGGATTAAAAGAAATTCACAAGCGTGTCTTTGACATGAAAGTTAATTTGGCCGAGTGGCTGGGGCGCTAAAATTGCTCCAGGTCTCGGGTTCGAAACCCCCGGGGCTAGATAGGGATGTTTTGCTGTTTTTGGCCTCTAGCATTTAATGCGTGAGGGAGCCAAGGGGGGGAACTTAAATAGAAATTCCAACGCATTTATAACTAAAAAGGCGTTGTAGCCGAGTGGTCAGAGGCTTGGGCAGGCTTCCCCAGGTCTCGGGTTCGAGACCTGGCAACTGCATAAGGGAGATTTGAATTTTTGTTTTGGCCGGCAGAAACGCAAGTGGCCTGCATGAGGCGCATGCATGCGTGGAGACAAAAATGGGTGGCTGAATTATTCTTTTTATTTTTCTTATTATTACCTTATTTTATTTATTGATAGAAGAGAGCATATGATGGGTGAATGAATAAACCATGAGTTGTTTATTTCAATGGTTATGGAATAATTGTCAAACAATGTTCATAGGAAATTGAAGGTGGAAGGAGAAGATATCTTGGGGTTTGTTGGCCGGCCTAGTAATTGGCAAATAAGCATGGCCGAATTTTTGGGGTCTTGGGGGGGAAGGCTATAGCTCACGGCATTGGAGTATTAGGGAGTGACACACTTCCTTTTCATTCTTTTTCCTTTCTTTCTTTTCTTCTTCTTCTTACTAATCACACCAAAACCCCCTTCCTCCCCTTGAAACTATTATCCTTCTTTGAAACATTCTATAGACATTGTGCCGAAATTTCTTGGCTTAGATCTCTTCCCTTCCAATTCGGTTCTTGGCCAAAATCTATGGAAATGTTCTCTCTTTTTCTTTTTACGTTGTGATGGCCGAATACCTCGCTTAATAGCCCTCTCCTTGCGTTTTCTTTTGGACATAACATGTGTCGAAATCAAGTGTGCTTGGGAGCCATAGCCGAATCCCTTGGCCATTCTAGGTATTCCTTTTTGAGGTAGCCGACACTTAGGGGCTTTGAAGGAGTATTTCGGGTCTCGTTTCTTCGAGGTAAGTTAGCATGAAGATTCGGCCTAGGGCCATAACTATGAATATGGTTTGCATGCCACTCTAACTAATATATTTTATTTTATTTTGGTAGAAAGCTCGGCTAGTTGGGATTTCGGTAAGCATGGAAAAAAAAAGGGTTGGGCACATTCGGCCAAAGGCCGTGTTGGTATGCATGTGGTAGCCGGAACCTGTGAACATCTATAGGGGGGGAGTCAAGCGTTGGTGTTGAGGGACGAGTCAACCATCAAGGTAAGGGACGACTAACCCCTGTGGTTTGGAAATGTAAGATTGGCCGAATATAATCTTGAGATGATTAAGAGTTTTGCTCCCTTGTGTAGTAATCATAAGGAGCATCGAAGGAGTGATTTCTCCGAGACTTGTTTTGGTTTTGGTAAGGTATTTTTATATATATATATATATATATATATATACACATATATATATATATGTATTATTCGGCCAAATGCCATGTTGGGTGCCTAAGTGTAACCGAATGTGCACCGTAGGTATAGGAGTAAATCGACCGAAGGAATATCGGGAGTTTCGGAATTTCAAATCACGCGGTTTAAGACTAATAAAGGTTCGACCTGAGGCTCTATTTTGTTATTATATGACTAAAAACTTTGGATTCGCTAGTTAATCAAATGAGACTCCGTAATAATAGATATTAATGGCCGAATAATAGGAGCTATACGAGGACAAGTTCGGGACTTTTTAAATATCACGTAGATCCGGGATTTCTTGTAGACCTTCGATAAATTAGGTGTGTAAGCTCTTACACACTTTATTAGTATAAACTGTTGTTTGATAATATTATAACCTCTCATGTGGTTACTTTGCCTAGTGGGCATAAGCTTGGCATTCGGGTAAGTCCCCTACTACTCGATTTACGATATGTGTTGTATATATCATCATATGCGGAAACATGCTATGTTATATACGATTGCATGATATATGGAATCATGATACTTGTGATATGACCATGATGATGGTGGGATTGATGAGAGGGAGTAATATTCGTGTCGACGGACACCAGTGTTTTGGTAACACATTGTGACTTCGGTCACCAGAGGTTTGGTACCTCCAGAGGTTTGGCACCTCATAGCGTCTTGTCCCTGTGGCTTAGTACCACCGTGGGTTGGCCCCACATTTGAGATACGGGATCGACGCCAGTGATTTGGTATCACACGATGGGTTGGCCCCATCATTTGATTGTGACTTCGGGTCACCAGTGGTTTGGCACCACTAGTGGTTTGGCACCACACGTATTGACGGATATTGTGACTATAAGTCACCAGTGGTTTGGCACCACCAGTGGTTTGGTACCACACGGGGTAGAAAAGGAGCATGGATGGCTAGGTGGGGTTGCATAATTGCATGTCATACTAATATCTTGTGTATGAGTGTTATTTTCGGGTCGGGGATTTATACACTGAGTCTTGGTGACTCACCCCTTCCCATATCATCTTGCAGGTGAGTAGAGCACGGATGCGGAGCCGAGGAGAGCTCGAGGCGGCCATGTTGGTTTTGTGGACTTGAAATTTTATTTTGCCCCGTTTTAAGTTTAATCATTTACTACAATTCGATTGGGTTGTAATATGGCCGCTTATTATTAGTTTGGATGGTTAGGTAGTTGTTTTTACTTTACTTTCCAACTAATGAACTTACGAACGGTTATGCAAATCGATTAAAAGTAACGTTTTCAAAAAAATAAGTACTTGTACGCGTTTTCAAAATGCTACCCTCGGGTAACAAAATTTTCTAAGCTATCGATCACACTAATGTTCAAAAATTTAAATGGTCAAATGGTTTTAAAGGAAGAAAGGATTTTCAACTCAATCGAATCAACCCACTTGAGTTTTAACAAACACCGTTTCATACCCTTAACAAAAATTTTCTTAAATTACTACTACTAATCCAAACCTTTCAAATTTCTTTATTCCGTGACACACCAGATCCGGTCATGGCTTGTGGGCCGGGTTTGGGGTGTTACATCGGGTCTTCGTTTTTAGTAAACGGACTCGTAAAATATTTATTAAAAATATTTATAAAGTTATTTATGTGTTTAATCAAGTTTTAATTAAGTGAATTTAGCTTAATTAAGAGCAATTAGTAAAAAAAAAGACTAAATTGAAATAGGAGTAAAAGTTGAATTATAGATTAAAAGAAATTATAAAGGAACAAAATGGCAATTAAACCATTTTGTATAGTTGAGGCGGTGTAACATAGGAAAATCTGAGATTTTTATGTTTATATATATTATTATATTATTATATAATAAAGATATTTTATGTTTTAATTATAATATATTATATTATATTGTTATTATATATATATGTGTGTGTGTGTGTAATAAAGAGAAAGTAAAAAAAAAAAGAAAGAAAGAAGAACAGAAAAGAAACAGAGAACAAGACGAAAGCAGGGGAAGAAAAAGGGAAAGAAAAAAAAAGGGGAAATTCAAAGTTTGAAGCTTGGAAGTCTAATAGGTAAGTTAATTTAGCCCTTTTCTTTTAATTTTGATGTTTTATAAGTTTTAGGACAAAGTTTTGATGAATTTAAGTTGAGGTTTTTGGAGTTTTAAAGTTTTTGAATATAGCATATGATGAATAAAATGATGAATTAGTGGTTTAATTGAAAGAATTTGAAGTTAGAATTGGATAAAGGATTTAATTGCAAAATAAGCTATAGGAAAACAGTTTTGGGACAGTAGCAGTAGAGTAACTTTGAAAATTCACCACAAATCGTATAAGTGGAATTAGAAGTTGAGTGAAATTTGAATTTAAAACATATTGAGTCTATTTTCATATGAAAGAAACAGGGAAAGAAAATAAATTCTGTATTTTGAGATATTTATATTTGTGTGAGACTGGTTCAGAGTGATTTCGAGATCCCCTGTTCTGACTTAGAAAAATCATTAAAAATTGTACAAAACTAATTATGGGACATAATTTATATGGTTAGATTTCTTACTGAGTCTATTTTTATAAGAAACAAACTAGAACATCATTTGAATTCTGTTAAAAAAGATAATTAAAATTTAGAAAAGAGTGGTCGGAACTGTCAGACAACAAAATAGGGGTGAATTTAAAGAATAAACTGTACTTATTGGCTGAATCAAAAATTCTGAAAATTTTATGACAAGAATATATGTGAGTCTAGTTTCATAGAAAATTTACGGATCTTAATTTGGAATTCTGGAACTCAAGATATAGATAATTTAGTGATAATGACTCAGGTAGACAGCATTGAAAGAACTTATAAGTAAATAATAGAATTGTGTGTAAAGAATGTGGAATAAAGAGGTAGAGTAGGGAATTGAATAAAATTTAATTATTTATTGAGATTTAATGTTGTAATTAATAATGTAAATCATTATTATCTCCGTAGCAAACAAGGAATTCGAGACATTGAGCAAGGAAGGAAAAGAGAAAAATAAATGAGGAGTAAAAACGAGAAATTCAGGTTAGTATTACTATAATTCAAATTTGATTATTTGTTAAATTTAAATTAATATATGTATATATGATAAAAAATTTGAAGTAAGTATCAAGAATGTATTAAGTGATAAATATGTATTGGAATTGAATTTATTATTAGTAATTGTTGAATTTGAGTAATATGTTTAGTAAATAGAATAAGGTTAATATTGATATTGAATTAGATAAAACTGAATTTAATTGTGAATTGAATGAAATTGAAATGAAGTTTGAATATGTATGAGCATTTGATGATATATTTATTAGAAAGTGGAAAATGCATTGAATTGATGATATATATATATAAATGAATGGAATGGAAATGTGAAAAGTGTTTTGAAATTGAATCAAATTGAATTGAATGTGATTATTTGAAATGTACATGGATTGAACGTATGAGGATGTGATTGAGTTGAAATGTTCATAAAATGAATGAAATTATGAATATGTGTGAATATATGAATTGTATATTGATTGGAGAAGTGAATCGAATTGAATTGAATCAAAGTGAAATTATCTGAAATGTGTATTGATTAGATATTGGAAAATGATATAAATACCCTATTAACTAGTCGGGCTTAGTCGGATATAGTTGGTATGCCATAGGATTTGAGATGTATTCAGGAGATTTTCGGCTCGGCCGAGGAGATATTTCTGGTATTATATGCTTCGGTTTATCCGAAGAGGCATTTAATGCCTTATTGGTGTGTTTGGGAGGATATGATATATTGGTGTGTTTGGGAGGTTATATTATACTGGTGTGTTATGGAGGATTTATATTATTCCGAGTGTGATTGGGTTGGATATTCTGGTGTGTTGGGATGGAATCCGTGTATCCGTTGAGGTCCGAGTCAAGTTAATAGGGGTAAATAAGTGAAATGATAAATTTCGAATAAATGTGATTAAGCTATTGAAAGAAATAAGAAAGTGAAATTGTCAAATAAGATATGAAATGAGATTTGTGATATGAAATTGAATGCATGAACCAAAGGTTCATGAAATGTTCAAAGATGAATTGTGAATTGAAATATTATATAAGATGGAGAAATGAAACTAAAGTTTACAGTTTTGCTTGAAATGATATAAATAATATAAGAAGTTAATTGAAAAGAATAATATAATTGAATTATATATTTTGAGTGTGAATTTGATATGAGAAAATGAAATTGAGATATGAGATTTAGAATATGGACCAAAGGTGTATGAATTGAATGAAGTTTAAAGCGATGATATAAGAAATAAACTAGTGAAATTGTTGTTGTTGAGATATGACTTTAGTAAACACAAATTGCAATAGAATTAATATTGAATAAAGAATAAAATTTAGTGAATTGCATATGATATGAAATGAACTAATGGAATGAAATGTGGAAAATAATAATAAAAATAAATTCAATGAAAATTGGATAGTGAAATAATGTATAAATCTAATTAAATACAAGCCTTGAAATAATGCTTATTATATTAGATGATTTAATTTAAAGAATGAAATAACTATTAAGTAATTGTATCATAAATTGAATGTATATAAGTTATTATATAATTTGAATTATGGTAATACTACTGAGTATACCTTTACTCAGCGTACGGTTGTTTCCGTGCGCAGGTTAATTGAAAGTTGGTGTCCGGACCAGCATCCAGAGCAATCCCGACCTCAGAGAAAATTTTGAGTAATGTACTTTTCTTTGATAATCGTGGCATGTACCTAGATAATGAATAGGTTAAGTATAAGTGCCTTATAGTTTGAGAAAAAAATTAAAATGTTTGAAAATGTTCTAAGTATTCGAATTAGTCCCGAACCATTCCTATCGAAGATTCATATAAGAGACTATAAGATTATTTTATATTATGATTGATAATAATTGTGTATTAATTGTAAAGTTGTCCGGTCGATCTGGTAGTACTCCGTAACCCTATTCCGATGACAGGTTAGGGTTAAGGGTGTTACAATACGGGATAAACTACACCCCATAAACCACAATAAAGTGATAGGTGCTAGCTGATTTTATAGTGAAGTGGTCTTTTGAAAGAACTATCGAGGCCACAAGTAATGTAGGCAACAGTTCAAAATGCTAGATAATATATGTCCTGTAAAAATTATACGCTATATGAAACCTGATAAATGTTAACAACTTGATCTGTTACATTCTGTGACAAAGCACGACATACTAATGATTCAATGAGTTATATTTTATGATGAAGCAACATGTATTCCACATTTTATACTAAAGTTGCTCTTTCATTTTTTGAACATTGTTTAATAGCTAACCCCTCCTCAGAAAGTGGACATGCAACTGACAATCCAAAAAGTTGGCTAGTTTACGTTGATGGCTCTGCAACCAAAACAGGATCAACGGTAGGTGCACTCATAATCGACCCCAGTGGTAACAGTGACAGTACGGATTGTCATTTAGGTTCCAAACATCAAATAACATCGCTGAGTATGAAGCCTTGGTATCAGGATTGTAGTTAGCACGCCAACTACGAGTAAAAGATCTAATTGTCCACACAGATTCGTAATTGATGGAAAAATATATGAACGGTGAATACGATGTAAAGGAAGTAGTTCTAAAAAAATATCATAAAATGGTGACTCAGCTGCTCACAGGATTCAAAAAAGCTCAAATTAAACAACTTTCGAGAAACGACAACACACGCGTTGACGCTTTGTTAAAGTTAACATCCTCTGTCATTATCGAACAAAGAGGAAAAATCCTACTCAAGTATAGGGAAACCTCGAGCTATGACACACTCCAAGTACTCTGCATGGCTCAGGAGGTGAACAAGACAACCGAGACAAGAAAGAGCTCGCAAAGGTACAACGCAAGGCTGCGAGATACACCCTATTGGAGGGTGCACTATATAGAAAAGGGTTTTCACATTCTCTATTCCGATGCCTATTGCCATATTAAGTTGAATACATTATGAGAGAAATTTAAAAAAGAATTTTCAACGAACACTTAGGGAGCAGATTACTCACGCAAAAAATCTTTAGACAAGAGTACTGCTGACCTACAATCTAGGAAGGCGCCCATCAGTTGGTTCGCACGTGTGATTCCTGCCATAGAAATGCCAAAATCCAGCGACAACAAACAGAGCCCTTCAAGTCATGTCAAGACCTTGGCCATTCGCAATTTGGGGCCTGACATCCTCAGTTTGTTTCCTATAGCCACAGCCCAAAGAAATTCATAGTAGTGATTGTGGACTACTTCACCAAATGGATCGAAGCTGAAGCTTTGGCAACAATCACAGAAAAAGAGATGCAGTCTTTCCATGGAAATCGATTGTCTATAGATTTGGGATACCTTGCACAATCATTACAGACAACGATACACAATTTTAGGGAAAATTCAAGCAGTTCTACGTTGACCTCTAGATAGTTTTAGCTCAATGCTTAATAAAAACGCCATAGACCACTAGGTAGATGGAAGCAATGAATAAGAAAATCCTAATGGCCTTCAAGAAAAAAGTTGGCGAAGTTAAGGGCGCTTGGTTGGAAGAACTATCAGAAATTTTATGGGCCCTGCGAACTACACCCCACACCGCTACAGAAGAAACAAATTTCTATCCTGTCTAAGATGCGAAAGCTGTAATCCCTGCAGAAATTGGTTTGAGGTTACATAGAACACAACAATTCATTGAAGATGCTAATCAAGAGGCTCTCAAGTTTAACCTCGATCTAACTGACGAACTCACAGAAACAACTGACGTCAAAAACGCAAGGCGCGCCCAACAGGTAGCTTGCTATTATAATTCCAAAGTCAAAAACAGACAGTTCCAAGTGGACGATATTGTCTTAAGAAATATCGAGGCTAGTCTACCTATTTCTCAACGAGGAAAGGTGGCTCTAAATTGGGAAGGGCCATACAAAGTGATGGAAAAAATAGGTTATGGAGTATATAAGCTAGCAAGAATGAAGGGCACAGTTGTACAGCGAACTTGGAATGCCCTACATCTCAAAAAATACTATGTATAACACCTTATCCTATGAATAAACAATTTTTCCCAAACAAAATTCATGTCATATTAAGGCTCACAAGCGAAGAGCCGTAGCCTCCAACACAGTTAGCGAGAGCAAAGCTCCCAGTTGTCATATTAAGGCTAGCAGATGAAGAGCCACAACCTCCAACATAGTTAGCGAGAGCAAAGCTCCCAACTGTCATATTAAGGCTCGCAGGTAAAGAGCTGCAGCTTCTAATGCAGTTAGCAAGAGCAAAGCTCCCAGCTGTCATATTAAGGCTCGTAGGCAAAGAATCGTAGCCTCCAATGCAGTTATCGAGAACAAAGCTCCTAACTGTTATATTAAGGCTCATTGGCAAAGAGCCGCAGCCTCCAACACAGTTAGCGAGAACAAAGCTCCTAGTTGTCATATTAAAGCTCACAAACGAAGAGTCGCAACTTTTAACACAGTTAGCGAGAGCAAAGCTCCCAACTGTTATATTAAGGCTTGCAGGCGAAGAGCCGCAGCTTCCAATACAGTTAGCGAGAGCAAAGCTCCCAACTGCCATATTAAGGCTCGCAAGCAAAGAGTCGCAGCCTATAACACACTTAACGAGAGCAAAAACTCCATCCATCATATTAGGGCTCGCAGCTTCAGACATCGCAACCTACGAAACTTGTTTAAATTTTTCTTAAGTTAAAATTCGCTCAAGATTAGGGAAAGACAAGTTAGTATTAAAACTTAAAAGTTCCATATCTTTCATTCATTAAAAAGTGAAAATACAAAGTTACAAAATAATAGAAACCTAAGTCTCAGTTTGGTCATCAAGGACCTTATTCTCCCTCCCCTCACACTCCTCCCCTCCTATGTCACCTCTCTCCTTTCCTTCAACAACATCAATATTGTTAATAGCGGGAGCATCAGCAGTATCATCGCCAACAGGGAAAATGGTTGAATTAATGCTACCCTCAAGGTAAAAATCCTTTGAGTTTTTCCATTTAGATAGGAACTCCTCCCAAGTAGCTCCCGAGGGGAAGAAGACATCAAAGCCAAGCTGATCAATTTCTACCTCAAGGAGAGCATCAAAGTCCACCCTGCAAACATCAAAGAGCCCAACAGCAACTTGAGTGTGCAGAAGGATGTTAGACTTGATCTAACCAATGGCTTCACATCTTTAAAGTGTTCTTCTTAAAGCCCTAAAAAGCTTCTTTTTAATTACGCTTCAACATCGCCATTGTATCCTTGTGATCTGCACAAATTCTACTGACAACTACTTTGTGCTATTTGGCGACCTTTTTAAACTTAGCACGCAAAGTTGCAACCTCACTGGATAGTTCATCATTTTTCACCTACTCAACCCCAAAACTTCTAGTAAGTTCCTTATTTTGCTTGTAGAGCACATTATTCTCGGACCTTATTCCTAGCTACCGCTCCTCAGAGACCTTAAGGTTCACTTCAAGCTCCCTTCGGGTGGCCTCTATCTTGACAATTCTCTCATTAATTCCTCAATTGATCACGGAGGCCTTAGCGAGGAAGGCTTGCAAGGAGGAGTTAAGGCTTAACAGTTTATATTCATGCAAGCTCCAATACAACTCACCAATACACAATTTCCTCTGCGCAGTCCCAGACACTGAAGCTCTCTATTTCCCCACGATATCTTGCAACTCATCGCAACTTAGATTCATGTGGCCCGGAGCTGATTCACCACTATTCCTAATGGGTAGCTCCTTGGGAGGAGACACAGTAAAAGGAGGGATTCTAGGAGGAGGAGAATTGCTACGAGTAGGAACAAGAGAACTTTCGCGAGCCGCAATTTGTGAGTTCGAAGAAGAAGAAGCAGTGATATTATAGCGAAGGTCCTAACGTGGTCTGCCCTCTTTTTACGATGAAGCTCCAACCTGCCACTATCAGCATCTTCCCCACTTCTAATCACCACGTTAGCAGCACTCATACCAATTCCAAGCTTCTTGCATTGGGCCCTTAAAGCAAGTCGCAAATCCATCACCTCGGTAGTTTTCATAGCCTCGTTAACTTCTAGCGAGATGCTAGTTGTATCCTCAGAATCACTCCCCGAATTGTAAATTGTCATTACATCATCAACCCTAACATTAGTAGGAGCAAGTAGTAGATTAATGAAGGGATTGCTTCCTGTGTGCGACAAACTTTATATTGTCCAAGAACGAGTGTTTATCCTACAATAAATGTAGTAAAAATTTATAAGTTCCTCCCCCAACCCTGTCAAAATCTGGCCCAAATGATCATTATCACTGTAGTGCACATGCGGCCATGATTGCCCTTCAGAGACTGCATCTAACGCCTCAACAACTTCTTTGTTATCACCCCGCATGTACTCATTAGGGCTACAACCTTCCAAACAGTATAGGAAGAAGTTCCTTACAATTATAACATCCTCAATAATTAAGGAATTATCAACATAGAGCCTTCCTGACTAGGCTTTCCCTCCAACCGCCCTAACAATTTGTTGGAAAGAACACATATCTACACTAGGGGCAGACCACTCTATAAGAAATCCAAACCCATCGACGAACCTATATTTCACATTGATATATTTATTCCGATTCAACTAAAGGTTTGAGCATCGATTCGCAATTATACTTAGGCCTTTCCCGCGGGGAGAGAAATAATGAAATCCCACTATATTCCCCCGATTTTGAGCCTTTAGATAATATAGGTTCTAGAAGACTGCAAGCTCTGGTGCTTCGTTGTAGAGATAGAAATTGAGGAAATAGGTCATTGCAATCCAACATTAAAACCCACAAAGCTAACCAAAGGCAATCTAGTAATCATCGAGAATATGACAGAAGAAGAGGTTCAAAGGCAAATGAAATCCAGCCTCCAAGGCATGGAAGAGGAGTAGGAAACTACCATTCTGTTGTCACTGAGTCGGTGTGGACCCTCAAGGATGGAGAATTCGTAGACAAAGTTAGGAATTTGGATTCCCAATGCTCAAAGAGCTCAAAACATTTCGTCAGGCATCGTAAAACAAGAGACAAAATTGGCCTAAACGAGAGTACTGAAAGCAGGTTTCGCGGTGGACAATGCGAAACTATTTAGCATGAGCTCCTTTCATCCTCGACATATTTTTGGCCAAAAAGGAAAAAGGACGGGAAAAATTTAAAACCAAGAACGTAGGATTACTAAGGTTTACCTTGAAGAAAAGTGTAACACCTCATACCTGGCCTAGACGTGAGGCCGAATACCAAGATGGAACACCACCATCTCACATCGATTTCATTGTACTTATTAGAGTTGAAATATATGCAGTTTCGTTTTACTTTAATTATTCTATCTTTTATGAGAATATCAAGTCATGTAAGCTTAGTTTAGCATTTAATATACTAACATACGACAAACATAAAATGTACATATCTCAAGCATTAGGACCACTTAGCAAAGTTTTCCAAAAATGTTATGTAGGTATCAATACCGTCTCTATGGTATTGATATTTCTTTTAAGTGGTATCGAGACCACCTATAAAATTGATACCAAAATAGCATTCTGTTTTTCGCCAAATTTCAAAACATCAAAAAATATCGGTACCTTTTGCAAGGTATCGATAATTACACCACGAGTATTAATACTCGGGCCAAGATATCATACCAAATCTCTATTATGACTTTCTACACATTTTGAAACACAGATGTATCGAATTTAAAACCCGATTATCGATATCTCTACTTTAAACCTAAAAAATGTAGTATACATAAGCAATTAATCCATTCCAATTTAATTCTTAAACATCATACATAAATTACTTCGACAAATAATCATTCAACAGCCTAATTAATAGTTCAATATCGCAAAATCATGTTCAAGCGAGTAACGTCAATCTCTCATCATGTTCATAACCTCAAGCATAACAATAATATGTAATTCTATAAACCAAACCAAAAACCAACAAATTGTCTAGAAGTTAACATGGCTATATACAACCCTACCATATTTCCTCATTCCCCAAAATGTAAATAAATGTAGAACACATACGAAATAACAAATTGACTTGCTTAAATCACCCTCGGAACCACACCGCTCACACCGGGACACAACTAATCTGCAATGGTTTAAGAAGGGAGTGGTGTGAGCTTAACAAGCTCAGTAAATGCCTAGAACAACTACCATGCAAACAGTTCATCAAGCATTAACGAAACAACCATATAGCATAACCTTAACAGTTCCAACTTTAGTGTCATAATATACTTACTTGTGCATTATTATTAGTTCTTTTACATGGTGAACATATTCACTTTTAAGCATATAGCATACTTCACATATAGTCTATATCACTATACTCATATAATCTCATGACGTTTAAGCATATGTCATAATACTCATAAAATCACATAACATTCAAGCATATACCACAATACTCTAAAGCATCTTTATAGATAAATTGCATAATGGTCACATGTCATATAATCACAATACACACATATTCATAAGTTAAGATAATTTGCATAGCAACCACATACTCATTTAGACATATATCACAGTACATATATATATTTTAAGATAGTTTGACACTTGAGTTATGAAACATAAAAGTGAGCTCTATCATCACTCATCGGATATGCGGATTGTAACAGCCCAATTACGACCCTAATCGGAACGGTGGTTTCCGGACCACGAATTCGAGTCGAAAAAATATTCTAATATTATTTTTGTTTTCGTGTTAAATAATTATGAATGGGTATGTGTTAAAATTTCGTGAATTTAATTGCTTTGGTGTGCTTAAATTAAGAGACAGGACTAAATAGTTAAAGTAGTAAAAATAGCCTTTATTAAGTTTGAAGGTTTAATTAAATTGTTTTCCTGCATGTGGGGACTTGCATGTCAAATTACCCAAAATACATGATAGTGGACGACAATCATGATAGGAAATTTTTAAAGTATATTATAATTTAATTATTATATGATAAGTATGTTATAATATGTATTTGTTTTAAAAAATAAAAGAAACGTGTTATATTTCATTCTCTCTCTCTTCCTCATCTTCTTCATCGATTTCTTTTACAAAGAAAAGAAGGAAGCTTGAACCTCCATTATTCGACCATTGCATGTATTAATAAGGTGGGTATTTGAGCTTTGTTTTAGTGAATTTTTACATATTTGAGTTGGTTACCTTGAGTACTATCAAAACCATGTTAAAATTTTTGAGATTGAAGCATGTTTCAGATTCGGCCATGGATAAGTATTCTTGGTTTGTTGTGCTTGATGGAAGAATGTTTAGTATATGTTTAAAAACAATATGATTTGAGTAGGAGATTTAGATGAAGTGGAGAATAGTGGTTTAAATTGTATGAATATTATGGAATTTATTTTAGAATTGAGCATAGATGTGCTCTTTATATTCGACCAAATTTGGAGTGAACATATATGATGTTTATTGAGCTTGTATGTTTGGTCATATATTGAATTATATATTGAGTTAGTATATTCGGCCATAAGTGATGAAGAAATAAATTATGTGTATTCGGCCTATATGAAATTAATTGTGTTAAAGTATAATATAAATGATTTATAGAGACTTGTATGGGGATGGTGAGTATTCGACCCTTAAAAGGGAAAATTAAATTCTTGATATTTTGTGTTTTGAGTTTTAAGGATTAAATTGTAAACATTGTAAATGTTGGGGGTAAATTGGTAAATTGTATAGTTATATGATTTTGTATTAAATTGAATGAATATATGGTTGAATGAGTTCAATTTGAATTATTTAGATCAAGTACAAAAGGAGAAAGTTTTGGATTGGGGAAAAACAAAATTAAACGAGTAGCTGGGAAGCTTAATTGGTCAACTATCGAGGTAAGTGTTTAAGCAATTGGAATTAATTCGATAACTTTTATAATGTAATGTATAAGTTTTAACAAATAAATGGTGTTGATATTGTTTTTGAATTTTCGAATGAGACATGGAATCCTATAGTGTGATAGCCGAATGTGATTATATATATATATATACTAGCTTATTTTGTATATGAACTATGTGGAAACTTGATGTATTTGGGGTGGCTATATAAGTGTGAGATGAGTAGAAATTAATCGTGGACCATGAGATAGGTGATGGTGTGATTGAAAAATTATCTATGCACTTATTTGAATGAGGCCAAATGTGTTAAATAGACATAGTAAGGTAAGTTTGACTAGAGTCTGGATATATGTGTATAACATATATACAAAATGTGGATATTTATATATGTGTTTAATGCGAACAAGAAGATGAGATTTGTTAAGGAGCACTGTGTGTGCGAAAATGTAAAGTAACGGCTCTATGTGAATGATACGTTACGAAAAGTTGGCACTAAGTGTGCGGAAATGTAATTATCCAAATGTTGACTAATGAATGGAGATATTTAGAAATTGTATTTATAAAAATGATGCATGATATCTTGGGCAATATGGTATTAATGAGGTAAGTTGTTCCTACTTCATGAAATTATAGGACGAGATGTGTATATATTAAATAAGGTATTTATTTAGATTGAAAATGTGGAATGATAATATGCGGTTTTGAGGTATATGAAAATAGGTAAGGTTTGCATATTAATTGGTTGAATATGTATACGATTATGAGCTCTTTTATGATTGAATTGATTCATTAAAGTTCGGTTGTTGAAATGTTGATCATGAAATACCATTGCTTATCACTTACTAAGCTAAGTAAGCTTACCGTTGATTTTATTTGATTATTCATAGGTCTTGAAGTTTAAGCTCGTACTTGGGAAATTCTTGTCAAAGTCAAGCACACTATCAACTACTATTTTGGTACCTTATTAAAGTTGATCTTTTTGTATTAATGGTATGTATAGGCTATGTTACCTTTGAAATTGTTGCAAATGATGTGTATATGTAATTGTGTATTTATGTATGCCATACGAAAATGGCTAAAATATGATATTTTGGGTTTATGAGAGTTCGGACATGTTAATATGTTATGATCATGGTATATATATTTATATGTGAAATGTGCTTAGTATGTTACAAATGTTTGGTTGATTTGGATATGGTTTATACAAGTTTCGAAAGTAGTATGCATTTCTATGTATGTGATGTACTTAATAGATGCTTGATGAATTAGTCTTGGAAAGTGGTTTGGTAAAATTTATTATATGTTTCGAAAGAGAGATGAACTTATAAGTTCATATAATACACATATGTTTTTGAGTGAGACTATGTATATAGATATATAGATGATTCAGTATGACATCTAATTTTGGTGTGAGTTGTTTGCTTAAAGTGCTTGATACTTTGTTGGTAAAAATTTAAATTTTGGTAATATGCATATTCGGTCATAGTGAATAATTTACCAATTGAATAGAAATTTATACCATTTGAAATTTATTATAAATATATCTAATTGGTATATTAGAATCGTGAGTATATATATATATATATATATATGTGCATGTAAATGTTTTATTATACAATGATAGTATAATATTATTAATGATGAAATTGGTTATGATCAAATTGAAAGATGTAATACTATGTTAAAATGATTTATATGTATATGTTGATTTGGGAATTTGTCTAGTAATGCCTCGTAACCCTAATCCGGCGACGGAAACGGGTTAGGGGTGTTACACGGATCTCCAACACACTAAACATAAACTCATAGAGTCAAACTTGTCCCAAAAGTGAAGCATAAAGCTAACACTCTCCTTATTTCCCTTCACATGTCTCGTTAAATGGAGCTTAACTCATATTCCCTTATCCCTCCAACATGTCCCAAGGCCTCAACGTCCAAAATCATTGTACATATGTGTGAGTACTCACAATTCTATGGCATGCCAACTATATCCAACAGTTTCAAGATCACAAGACCAAATATTCGAAGTCAACACATATCACGTACCGATTATCCGTGCACAATCACTGCACATTTGCATCTTTAACAAAACACTGTCATTAACATTAACATATACATAACATGTACATATTTGCACTTTCACAACAGTTATCATAACCACATATCACATGTTATAGCATCTAATCTCAATTCATATATTCACAAACACATAAGCATTTTATTCATAAGATAACATAGGTATGAGAAAGCTTACACTCAGAATTTAGAGTAGGGGTTTAGGCTACTACTAAATTCCCAAATAATGTATTGAATCATGTCCACAAGTAATTATTCCAAACACAAACCAATTACGCTTTCGTCGAAAAGCCGAAAGCTCAAACTAACTTTTCCTTGCCTTTATCTCTACTCGTAGAAGGTTCTACCGAATCCAAAACTTCAACACAACAAATTCACACAACAATACATGCAAAAATTAGTCATGGACTCATTACAAGCATACCAAACATAAGCCTAAACTAAGTTCTCATGTAACCAAAACTTTTAACATGGTAAACTTTAAATCCGAATATCTTGGTCTATACTTAGTTTTTTTTGTCTAAAACCAATTTCGTTCATCTTATAATTCACCTACGACTAATTCCCAATCTTTAAACTACAATAAAATATTCAATTCATAGTATCGACTTTTTTGACATGTTTTATGGCTATTTTCTAAAAATTCATTAAAACTCAAGAAATCTTTAACGAAACTTCAAAGGAAGTTTAGAAACTTTCTGATCGTGTTAAAACGAGTTAAAAAATACTTTGAAACCATATTTTTATCCATAAACCCGAAATTCACCATTAAAGATCCGATTTTCTATTTTTATTTAAAACGTGTGTTTTAATGGCTACAAATTCAATTTAAAAGACTAGATATCATTTAAAACTCATAGAAAGTCGAATGGTTACCTTCGATAGAAGAAAAACGAGCTTTGATGCAAATCCAAAAAACTTACATTTTGGAGAAGAAGATGAAATTTTTGGGTGTTTTCTTGGTTTCAATGGAGATTTATAGTTCAAAGGATGATGGAAATTAAGAGGGATTAGGAATTTTAGATCAAAAGCAGTTGGGAGAGTTGGGAGAGCAAAAGGGACGACACAACTAGCAAAAAAGAAAGAAATAATGTAAACATGCTATGGATGGGTTTCTTTTAGGTTGATTTTGAAATTCTGGTCTAATTGCTTTATAAAAACTCCCAGTTTTGACTATTTTACAATTTAGTCCTATTTCCAAAATCAAGGATATTTGAAACTCATTTTCAGAAATTGACTTGATTTTATGAAAACCATTGTCGAAAACATTATCGATTACCAAACTTATGAAATTTCGAGTTCATATAGGCCAAAATTCCTAAAATATCCCTAAAACTTCTAGGCCCTATTTTGGGGTGTGACCAAAAGCTTCAACCGATTCCAGTCACGAAGATACTAAGAACGTAAGTTTTAGGGTTTTACAATACCCTCCTTTTAAAAAAGGTTTTTCTCTACTTTCTGACGGTTCAAATAACCGAGGAGAATCAACAATCCAAATGCGAACTAAAAAAACGGTTCAATTTTCAACGGTTAGATATAGGCACCCAAAACCCACTCGATACCTGCATGTGCACGTGACAAAGCAACCATTATGTATCATAGCTCGCAATGCACTCAGCAAATTGCATTTAAGTTTGACACGATGGACCTAAGGAGTGCCACTTTATAACACCCTTTAGGTCTACTAGGGGGACTAGATTGTTATACATCAATAGCCACTAACTTGAGCCCTAAAAAGGATCCAGGTTTTCGACCCGCGACCCGGATAGATCCCACTCGAAGACTAAGTGTAAAGAGAATCACGAGAAGACAGCGAGGCAAGTTCGCAAATATGGCTCGCAAGGAGAGCTCGCGGACACGGCTCGCAAAAGGGGGTCTGGGAGCACAGGTCGCAGATGAAGCTCGCAGGAACCTAGGGAAGGCCATGGCCTCAGCTCGCACGTACCCAAGGAGTGCGCAGAAAGGACCACATGCCCCGCAAGCCACCCTGACACGTATCCAACAGGTACGAAGCCTGCTTTGGATATTAGTCCCAAGAATAGAAAGGACCGCGTGCTCGCAAAAAAATGTCAGTACTAAGGACAGAGAATGTCAGTACCGAAGGTAATAGAATCAAGACAAAGTAGTGTAACCCTACTGTGAGCTGTAATAATACTTGTAACTACATGTATAAATATCTTAACATTCTTATCAATAAGACACGAGAAATATTGCTCAACAATATATTTAAAAATTGGTGAAGATGTAAGCATGTTTACTGTATCTCCCTCTCACCATTCCTAACTTCACCTGTTACCATTGTGTCTCACAAATGCGCGTAGACACTTTTAGGCGCTTTTGTAGGATGCAGGCTCGCAAAAATAATTAAAAATGCACCTTTTTGGGGGTGTCGTGACTCGTGATCACTAGGGTGGCTCTGAACCCTCCTAATCTATTAAAACAAACAAATAATTATAATTTTGAACATCATATTTCTTTCGAGTTTGTCTGTTTCGTTCCATATCAACAAATTTTTGTGTTATAGCTATACCCACGATCTTTTATCTGTCAACACCTCTTTGAAAATTACATTTATATCCACAAATTTTCAACGATATCGACCCATTAATATAGACAGTGGTCAAAATATAGAATCTTTTTTCCTAGTGTTACCCAACATCAATATTCAATTAGGTCTCAGTTTCGCTGAGAATCTATCAACATTCCAACAGTTGTAAATGTTTAAAAGTCTGTGAATTAGATTATTACAACTATTTATTTTATATTTTAAAATATAGTTATAGGTATAAGAAATGAAAACGAAATTACTCTTTTTATGAGACAAGTTTTAAAAATATAAAAATTTAATCTCATAATTAAATTTTAATTTTACATATAAAAAGAAAGACTAGAGGTGCATTATTATGTAAAGGAATGAAAGGACATAAAGACGTAAATACAATATTAAAAGATTTTAGTGACTCATGTCGACATTCCAAGGCTGACCGTCTCAAAATGCCTCCTCACTTTGGTCGTTTGGTTTAAAAGGATGACAACATCATGTCTACATCTTCACTCTACTCGATTCCATCGTCCTGCTCTACACTCTGTCCATCTTTACCATTCTTTACTGTTCTTTTTTTTTATTTTATTTCTTCGTCAGCAATTCCCTAAATCTTCTCTCTTACATCTAATTTAATTAACCATCTACTTAATTTTAATGTGACAAGTTATATGTATTTTAGTTGGTAAATTAATTAAAATAAATATTTTATCAATTAAATAAAAATATCATTGTGTTAGCATTTTTATATCTATTTTATAATTTATTTTTGATGTTACTCTTAGCAATATTACGTCTTAAAATATAATATATATTATCATTACACATAACAGTTGTTGATTTTATATGATATTTTTTTAAAAATCATTTTTATAAAGAATTTATTTTCTTTTCCATAAAAAGGAAACTAACTCCAAACTAAATTCACTAAAAAGAAAACATAATTTACATAAAAATAAAAATTCTGTCAAATGCGATTGATTTAGTGTGGAGTAATCCTATTGTCATAATTTAAGTATGACTCACCTGCATGCTTTAATAATAATAATAATAACTCCATTTTAATAGATAAAATTATCAAATAGCTGCAATCACTTTATAATTTATATATACGAAAGATATAATACATATTCCGACTTGATATTAATATCATGTAAGATTGAAGCATTTAAAATTTAGTATTTGGAATTCAAATTCTCTCTAATTTTATTTTAATTTAAGTGGATAATTATATATATATATATATATATTCATTGTATTAATATGAATGTATCAATTAACTTCAAAAAGCATACACATAATTATACATAAAAAAAACACTAAACAATAAAATTTGCACCCCGAAATCATTAAGAGATTGTTCTAATATTTTTATGTGCGATTACTATTGTGTTTTATGACTTATATTTAAAAATTAAAAAAAGTAAATAATTAGACAGATATTCAACTTGTGGTTCTCACTGAAATTCCATTTCATAATTATCCTAATAGACATCTAACAAAATAAAGTAATCAATCAAACCTAAGAAAGGCAGAACAAGAAGTAAGAAGAGCAGAACAAGAAGCGCTAATTTTCAAGTCAATATCAATGAATAGTATGGACAAACAATACTTATTATTATTATTATTATTATTTTCTATGTCCCTACACCTCCGTACTTCAGGTCTCAAATTCATCCTTGTAATCATCAAACTAGAGAAGTATGAATATATATATATATATATATATATATATAAATTAGTATTACATATGTATTTGCATATTTTTATATTGTCAATATAATTTCATATTTTTTTACATAAAATAAATAGTTAAAAAAATTAAATTTATATCAATTTTGACATATATAATCTATATGAACAGATTATGAAATATAATAGTTAAATCGTTAAAATGGTAATCATGCCTAAAATTATTTTTAGACTGTGTTAGTGGATATCTCTCCCCTCCCCCTTTCTTTCTCTCTATAGGTATATAACAATTTGATGTTTGTGGGTTACCTCAGGGCATCAGCATCTAGCCCATCATGTTGACGCTACCATGTATAAATTATTGAGTGGTTTTGCCTTGCAGCTTTAGATTCTCTTGTAATAGCCATCAGGTTTTGTGCTTAGCAAATTCCCCAGCTTTCCATATAAAAATCATCTCAGCTTTCTCTTGCTCTTGTCCCTTTCTTTCTCTCTCTCCCTCTCTCATATAAGCTCCGCCTGGCCTAGGCGCCATTCTCATCATGGCTCATTTTCAGCTTTGTTCATTAAAAATCTTGCAGATTTTTTCTCTTCTTCTCATCCTCCTTTACCCTGCAACAGTCTCTTGCGATTGTACTTGTGATAAGGAGGACATCCAACAAAATAAAGCCGAAGCACTCAGATATAAACTCGGTGCCATTGCTGCCATTCTTGTTGCCGGGGCTATTGGAGTTAGCCTCCCATTGTTGGGGACACGAATTCCTGCTTTAAGGCCCGAAAATGACATATTCTTCATGATCAAGGCTTTTGCTGCCGGTGTTATCCTTGCAACAGGGTTCGTTCACATCCTCCCGGATGCTTTTGAAAGCCTAACTTCACCATGCCTTAAAGAAAGTAGTCCATGGGGGAAATTCCCTTTCTCTGGTTTCATTGCCATGATGTCAGCGATAGGGACGTTAATGATCGATGCATTTGCAGCAGGGTATTATGAGAGACAACATCTAAGTAAGCATAAGCATGTTAATGCTACAGATGAAGAACATGCAGGTCATGTACATGTTCATACACATGCCACACACGGTCATGCTCATGGCTCTGCTTCCCCATCTCAGGAGTTGGTTTTACCAGAGCTTATCCGTCAACGTATCATATCCCAAGTAAACTTAATTAAACCGTTTAATATCATCATACCCATTTCTTCATTCACAAGTGGTTTGGGATAGAATTGGTTATATATATATATATACTAAATTTCAGGTGTTGGAAGTGGGAATTGTGGTTCATTCCGTGGTGATTGGGATATCTTTAGGTACTTCTCAAAGTCCTGACACAATAAGGCCACTGGTAGCAGCCTTGTCTTTCCATCAGTTTTTTGAAGGAATGGGTCTTGGTGGTTGCATATCTCAGGTATTAATTCTAACTTCCAAGACTAGAATGGATGTTTCATTTGTCGTGTGTGTATATAATTGATAACTCTTAAGTTTTTATTTATTTGGTGGTGATGGAAATGGAAATGAAGGCACAATTCAAGTCAGTGTCGGTGGCAATCATGGGAACCTTTTTCTCCTTGACAACCCCTCTCGGGATCACAATAGGTATAGGAATTTCAAGTTTCTACAGAGGCAACTCCCCAACAGGTCTTATAGTGGACGGAGTTTTCAATTCAGCTTCAGCTGGGATATTGATATACATGGCTCTTGTTGACCTGCTTGCTGCGGATTTCATGAACCCAAGGTTGAAATCCAATGTTAGGCTTCAAATTGGAGTTAATCTTTCCCTTCTCCTCGGGACTGCTTGCATGTCTGTTTTGGCCAAATGGGCTTAAATTTTGCTTACCCAGCCTTTCAGTTTTTAATTAATACGGACTCTTTCCTTTTTGCTTTTCTTTGGATTTATTTCCCCTTCTAACCCTTCTTGTCTTTCTTATAAATTATAAATGCGTTGAAATGACAAATAACAAAATCCAAATAGCAGTACACTAATTAACTTTCAAAAACTAGAATAAATTATCTCCATGTTTTGGACTTTGGAGAATATAATAGTCCTAACATGATTCATTTGTTTTCCA
Organism: Gossypium australe; assembly: GCA_005393395.2. Lineage (NCBI taxonomy): Eukaryota > Viridiplantae > Streptophyta > Magnoliopsida > Malvales > Malvaceae > Gossypium > Gossypium australe. Next base: position 26,273,811 of record CM016614.1, on the reverse strand, counting down.
TTACTCCATGGACTATGGGCTTTACTTTTAAATTATGAACTAACAAAAGTTGTCTTTCATACAAAACATTCTGTGTTGCAACTTCTTATTAGTTTAACCTAGGTAATCGATTATCATATTTGCGTATACATGCAAGCATTGAGGACAAAACAATAAATGGATAATAAATGGCATGTATATATTTTCATGAATAATCAATTTGAATTTTTCAATAATTTATTAAATATGATAAAATTATAACACTTAGGGCATAAATACAAAACATAGTTTCCCTTATCTTTGTAGAATCTTCTAATGAATGAGCTCATCTTTGGATGATATCACCATTAGGGGATTGAGTAACAAACATTATTCAAGTTCCTTTTCTAACCTAACTCAAGAACACTTGTAAAGATGAACTTGTTTCATGAAGAGATACATTAGAAGTAACAACAAGATAGTTGAGATTAGTAAAGAGAATGATGGTTTTACTGCTCTATTCTTTCGAATGCCAACTCAACTCACAAGTAGTAATCTTGTTTCTTGCCATGAGCTAAGTGCCAAATGGTGTGGTTTAATGTTGTTGAAGACTATTTTGTTCCTTTGAATCCATACGCACCAAAGGATAAAAGCCGACCTTTTAGTAATATAGAGGCTTGAAATGTTAGTGCAATGTGAGTTGGTAAAATTAGAGCTTCACCCACTTATGTGTTGGATCTAGTGCCTTAAGTATAGTATATTCATTTTAGATATTTGTATTTTTAGAACAAATTAGTTTAATAAAATATCCATTGATTACATTAATATTCTTCGTAGATTGTCCTCAAAGGTTTTGCATAAAGCAAAATGGAAGCAAATATTGACTCATCGGTTATCTAACGTTTAACTAATACTAAGCGGTATTATGTGGTCAAATCGTAATATAAAAAAACAACTTGTATTAGTAGATAAACCTAAACATGTCCTTAGTCTAATCGAAAATGAGCAAACCAATTAAGAGACTAATATGTCGTCTATCAAGTCCGTATGGGGAGATGTTTTGTCTTAAGCATCGAAGTGAGTGACTTCTAGAAGGTAGAGACATAGATGTGACTGACAGTACATCAGACAAGTCCAAAGTAGAATAGGTCCTAGATCTGTTTAAGGAGTTATTCACTTGTGACGTTCATAGTGTGACACAACTTAATCCTGAGTGGATGATAGGCTATGTATGGGTGACTCGTATACTTTGATGTAAGTAAAAACCTGAGTTCAAATAGATAAGGAATCGAAAGCTGGTGCGTTGGGTATACGACTTCTGCAGTACACAAATCATTTACAATAGTGGAATTCATATCCCAACTAATGGGTAAAAGATATCCTCTCATAAGCATTACATGAAAGATGAAAAGTAAACGTGATCACGAGTCATTTGTCTTTGTGATAAATGACTTGATTACTATCTGATAGTAATTGAATTTTCATGAAGGAAGATGTAATGGTTACAATGAGATAAAATAGGATCATATTTGGAGAAAGAATTTATCCCAAATAGATTAAGGATATATTATGAGGGTAACACATTTATGACAAAGTCATTGGATGAGCACTTACTAAGTAGCTTTTGTAATGGTATGTAATTAGGGAGAGCTCAGTCTCAGTCATGATACTATAGTGGAATGACTTTGTGACTAAATAAGTTTATAATTAATAGGCAAAAAACTGGAACTTAATTATAAATGATTTGAGCCCTAATTATATATGTCCAATTGGTCCCTCCACTAGGTCATTGAAACTAGAAATGAATCACATGTAGAACCAAACGAATAGAAATGAATGAAAATGCTAAAGTTAGAGAAATGAGTCGCTTTTACAAATGAATGCATTTTCTCACTGAGTATAGAAATGACTTGAGAATTAATTTAAGGTTTTCGAATTATTATTCAATTAATTATAATTAAATAATTAAAGTTTGAAAATGAAATTAAATTAATTAGTCATTATGAATCCGTTTAATAAGGGCATTAAATATATTTCCTCATAGATTCTTTTATGGTAAAATTGTTGTAATAGTTCATTTTTTAGTGGTGTCGGAAACAGTGGTTTCAGGACCACAATGTCGACGAGTAAGTCCAAAAATATTATTAATTAATATTTATGAGTTTACTAGAGTATCATACTAAATTTTGGTTCAGTGATTTTGATGTTTAGTTGGTTAATTAAGTAAAAAGGACTAAGTTGTAAAAATCATAAAATTTTATCGCTATTGATTTTTATTAGTTTAAAATATCTAAAAAGCAAACATGTGAGGGTTTATGTAGCAATTAGACCTATTAATTAAAGGTGGACAATTAATGCTTTGTTTTGAGTGGTTAAATGTTAAAAATTATAATTAAATTATAATATATGTTATAATTAAAAGAAACAAATGCTAGTGGTATCTTTGTTTTCTTCTTCATTCACCAAAAATAATAAATAAAAGAACCCAAAAACGTCATTTTTGAAGCTTGAAGATTCAGCCCTTGCATGTAATTTGAATTTAAGTTCGTTTATTGTAAATTTTATATTTTTAGGGCTGTTGTAGCTTAATTTAGTTAGCCTGGGGATTAAATTGTAAAATTTCCAAATATTTTAAAAGTTACCATTGTTGTTTTTAAGCTTATTTGGATGTTAAATGGTAGATTTTGGAACTTTGTTATGAAATAGGACTTGTTTGTAAAGAGATAATTGTTAGTTTTTGGATTAGGGACTAAAATAGAAAAGTTCTAATATAAGCATGAAGTTTTTATAAATCTTGGTTCTAGGAGGTTTTATGAGGATGGAATTGTAAATGTTTTGAAAAATGGGTCTTATTTACAAAAGATGTAATAGTTTCAGTTTTAAGTACTAAATTCAATAAAATATAAAAGTTTAGGAAAATATCTAAAATGTTAAATAAAGGGCCGTATGCATATATTTATACTTTATAAGTATTTTAATTTGATAATTGAATTAAATTATTATATAGATCAAGAAACGGATCAACCGATAGATAAATGAGGAAAAGCAAAAATTGTTGAGTAGTCCTTGTTGAGTAGCCCATATTCACAGCTCATGTGAGCATTTCCCGAGTATCCAATGTTATTTCGCTATAGTTCATTGGGTAAAAATGAGACTTATGGAATGAAAATGGAAGTATGATTTAAGTATATGTGAATGGTAATATGTGTACTAAGTATGTTTTCTTGTATATGATAGAAAAACACGGTAAATGTTTTAGGTTTCAATTGTGAAAAAACTAACCTTGTTGGGTTTGTGGTTTGCATAGGCCGTCAAAGGATACCATGTTTCCTATTTATATTCAATATTTAAGATATATTAATTTCGGGTAAGTTGTGTTAAATTTTGTATGAACTTACTAAGCACTGTGTTGCTTACATTTGCTTTGTTTGATTTCTTGTAGATTATAGAAAACTGCACGGTCGGTTGGAATCAAATCGAGGCTCACAATATCTGTTTAACAACTCGGTAGACTTTTGATCATTTTGAGCTAGGTTATAATTGGCATGTAATTAGGTGTTTTGGTTACATGTGTATATGCATGTTTGTGGTTTGAGTTAGTTACTTGAATGTTGAATTGGTATTTAGGCTAAGTTGGTAGCCTTATGTGTGTGAATATATCTATATGTGAAATGCTTTGATCATGTTTCAAAGGCTAAGTTTCTTTTATGTTTGATATGGTGATGATGAATGATGAAAATGCATTTGATGTTTGGTTTGAAATTAGATGAAATGGGTGAATGGAATGAAAATTTGAGCAGCTTATCCAAATCTACTAATTTTAAATTTTGATTGATTGAATTATACAACAATTATTGTAAGTGGTATCCTAAGAGCCAATGATATCATATGCAAGCTCTAGTAAATGTGATTAATAAAATTTTAAAAATATTAAAATTTATAATATATATTTAAAAAAAGTAAAAAATTATAATTTTTTATAATTTTTGTAATTTTTATAATTTTTAATACCTTTTTGTATTTTTTATATTCTTTTCATTTTAAAATTTTTTTAGGTTTTTTTGGAGATGACATCACTTTGATGTCATCGTATGGCACGTGGAAGCACATGATTGGTTGGATATCCTAGTCATTAGTTTTAACGTCCAAATAATTGAATTGGGAACATTTGATAACATTAGGGACTAAAGTGGGCCAAAAAAAGCTTTAAAGACCAAAGTGGGAAACATTGTATACTTTAGGGACTAAAGTGTGCATTAAGCCAATAATTAAATATGTATATTTAATTGTAACGCCCCAATTTTCGCTTTAGGGCTTTTTCTTTTTTTTTCGTTGGGTTGTGACAATGATGAGCTTAGTGGTTTAATGGTTAAGTATTTATTTACTTTTGAGTTTTGAGTTTGAGTCTTGAATGCAAGTAAAGATTATTATTTTTTGTTTGGGCTAAGTTTTGGAAATAGAATTTCTTTTGCACTCTAATTTAAGATGACTTTGTGGATTGAGATTTTGATAAAATATTATTTTATTTTATTTTATTTTATTTTTTATAGTTATCAAATTTTGAATTAAAAAAAAAACTACCTTAAAGTTTGCTCCTTCCCCAACCGCCCATTTTCTTTTTTTTTTCACACGTTTCTTTCTTTCTCTTTCTTTGGTTTTTCGTTCAGTTTATTTCTTCTTTCTTTTCTTTGATTACTCTTAATTACTACCATTATTTTTTTGCTTCGATTGTAATTCGGTTCTCAGTCAAATATTCTTTTGGGTTTTTCATTGTTTTTTTAGTGTTAGTTGGTTTTTGAGCAAGGTGAGGATGTATTGATATATTTTTCATTCGGTGTTTTGATTGGTACCTTGTGACCTTTGATTAGGTGAAGGTTGCGAAAATCAGAAATTTTCAACGGAGTAGTTACAATGTTCGAAGTTGTTTCAAAGGGGTAAATGTTTTAACTTCGTGTTGGGGGCTAAAAGTTTGAGTTATGGATGTTATTTTTATATGGTTTTGATGGTTAATTAATGGTGTTTAATGAATGATGGTAGGATTCAGAGTGCTATAGTTTTGGGGGTTATCAAAACGATAATCAGGTCTGTGAAAATAACTCTAAAACTCGATAGAATAAATCGTGAAACATGGGGCTGTTTTTTGAAATTGCTTAGTACCACACGGTCGTGTGTTAGGTCGTGTGGTAGGCTGTGCGTCAGGGCATGTGAAGCACACAACCGTGTGTGTTTTTGCAGCCTGTGTGGCTTGGCCGTGTGGAGCACACAATCTTGTGAAATTTTATAGACCGTGTAGACCACACGGGTTAGCTATTTGGGCTGTGTGGGCCATTTTGGCCAATTTTTGGGCTTGGTTGGGGCCATTTGAGGGATTCGAAATTTAGGTCCATAGGCATCGTACGGGGCCAGGAAAACGTAAGTTTAGTACATAATTACATATGGACAATTTTAAAGGTATGCTAGGTAGGATCATTTATAAATAAACTATAAGCTATGTTATTATCTATAAGAAAATATGTGTATATGCCTATTTTATATTATGTGATATAAGTATGTATGTATGATTTATGATTATGATATGCATGTGTTTTCGGGGCGGGTTATGGTATGACAAAGGAAGTGCTATATGATAGTTTATACTGCAATTATGACGGCTAGACCGCAAATTTATGTATGGCAGCTTAGTTGCAAATATATGAATGGCACACAGCCACATATTGGTGTGATTGGATGGATGGACTCTTATAGTCTTATACGGTGTGATTGGTTGGATGGAGATGGTGTGTAGCGGATGGGGGTAGGTTGTGATATATTATGCTATGGTCTGATCTGATATGATATACTACAATTCGTTATAACATGAAATGTTATGATATGATAAGATACAATCTATATAGATTTTGATACGTTATCAAATATTTGGAAAGATATGCTATCAAATGTTTTGTTATACATTTTTATATGTACTAGAGAAAAGGGTCATAACACACATTGTAACACCCCAAACCCGGCCTAGAAGTTAGGCCCGAATCTGGAGTGCCACATGGAGGTGTTTTTAAAAAAAAACATCTTTGCAATTGTTAAAAACTTGTTTGAGAATTATAGCCTCTTTGTTAAAACCCAAAACACTTAAGCAATTGTGTTTATGTGAAAACATAATTATCTTTAATAAACCTTTTCGGTTGCAAAAGCATATTTGAAATAACAATTTGCGAAAATGTGACGTTTGATAAAGAGTTGCAAAAGCATCTTGAAACATTGCGGAAACGTTGATAAAATACAAGTATTTTTGAAAGATTGATGAATCACAAATCAAGGAATTGAACTTTAAATCCGTGACTTTTGAAAATATCGTTTGATAATTCGAGAGATAACTTCCGTGTTAAAATATTTATAAAGTTTATTATGAAATCCATTTGTCAATCGATTTTGGAAAACCTTTATTTAAGTATTTAGAAAAATTCATGTTTAAAACAATTTAAGCAAAATAATAAGTAAACCAACCATGAAGCAAATAATAAAATACTCCAGAGGCCTTATTACAATTTAAACCAAAATAGCAAAATAATAAACGGAAATAGAAATTTAAAATTTGATAACACCATTTCGAAAGTATAGCCTCCACCGAGTCATCCATGGGCCCAAGTCCTCACTACGGAGCATTACCTACAAGGGTTAAGAGAAAGGGGGGTGAGTTATAAGAACTCAGTGTATAATCCCCTTACCATCATCCACTGGGTCGGAACACACATAGCAATATTTTGGGCCTAAGCCCATTTACAATTAACATAATAACATGTATATAATATGTATGTGATATGAAATTCCCAAACCAAACCTAGTTTCCATCCGCTACACACCACCCGTACCAATCAGCACACCTGTTGGGATCAAGTCAACCTACCCCGCCAATACACCAATCACAGGCATTAAGCCGAATAAAATATTTGTGGCAGAGCCACCGAACTAGATTGTGACAGAGTCACCGAACTAGAGGCATTAAGCCATTTAAAATATTTGTGGCAGAGCCACCGAACTAGATTTTGGCAACAGGCCTTTCTTCTCTTCGTCAATTATCCCAACCCATGCAGTCATGTATATATATATATAATGCATAACAATATATTCATATGGTAAATTTCAACAAAAGCTCATATTACAAGTTATCAATTTGGCCCATTAGTCAAAATAGCATTTTAGCCCATTTAACGATCTAGCAATTTTGGCCTATTAATCACATGAGGCCCTTTTCAAATTTTCACACTTTGGCCAATTTATCAAATAATTCGCATGGCCCATTTATCTCATATCACATTTAGTTCATATAGTAAATATCACATTTGGCCCATATAGTAAATATCACATTTGGGCCCATATAGCAACATATTTCAATTTGGCCCATAAAGGGTATTTTCGTAATTCGGTCCATAGGGACATTTCGTCATTCGGCCCATTAGGGGCATTTTCATAACTCGGCCCATAAGGGCATTTCATAATTCGGTAATCGTACCCACTAAGGGTAATTCAGTAATTTACCCTCTAAGGGTATGATGGAAATTTTCGCAACCTAGGCTTAATTACTAATTTGAGGCATAAAAATAGAAACTGTCCATCTGCGTTATACTGACTAAACTGACTATAACTCGAGGTTGAGAAACTCAAAATCTAAATCCGTAAATTTTCCTTGAAACTAGACTCGTATATCTTTCTACTATAATTTTTCCAGAATTTTTGGCCTAGCCATTTAGTACAGTTTATTCCTCAAAGTCTCCCCTTTTCTGCTGTCTGGCAATTCCGACCATTCCTTACTAAAATTTAATTATCTTTTTGTACAGAATTCAAATAATATTCTAGTTTGTTTCTTGTAAAAAATAGATTCATTAAGGAATCTAACCATATAAATTACGTGCCAACATTAGTTTTTATCAATTTTTAATGATTTTTCCAAGTCAGAACAAGGGATCTCGAAATCACTCTGAACCAGTCCCACAAAAATCTAAAAATCTCAAAATATACTAATTCTTTGCTTTCTCTGTTTCTTTTATAAGAAAATAGACTCAATTATCTTTCAATCCATATCTCCTTCACTTTCTAATTCAATTTCCACTATTTTTGGTGATTTTTCAAATCCACATCACTGCTGCTAACCAAAACTATTTCATTGCAAAATACGATTACCACTTCGAACATGCGTACGTCGAGTGGTCACAGATGCCGGTTTCTGGCTTTTTGGTCTTTCGAACGAATCACAGAACATTTTATGCAAACATTCAAAGAGGTGTGAGATTACACACCATTTCTAGAAAGATGAAAGAACAAATTTTGGTCTCAATTGTTGATCTACATTCGGCAACAAGAAGAAAGAAATAAGAGAATATGCACACTTGATGCTAATGGAATTAGCACTAAAACTTTACCAAAACACTAACAAAATTCAGCTATGCCCCTTAAGCCCCCAAAACCGTCCACATACATAGCTAAAATGGCCAACAATTTGCCACCCATACTTTCCATAACATCTTCCATTAAAATTCCACTTGTTCCCTTTACTTTCCCCTTCATCCATTTTTGGTTGTCCCCCATCTTGCTAATAAAAAAAATTGTTCAACAACCAACTCCTTCATTAGCAACGTGAGTGATTGCCATCTAAAGGAGTCCCATGTTAAATTTTTTTTTATTTCCTAATGCTTGATGAAGTATTGACATAATAAGGTAATGGTGGCACTTAAAATGAACAAAAGATGGTGGAATGGCATGGATAATCATGGAGTATTGATATAATGGGTAAGGTGGCCATTATTGAATTTGAATGGCAAGCATTGGAGGAAAGTGACTAAAAAGAAAAATTCTAGGATGTTACAATTCTACCCCCTTAAAGAAAATTTCGTCCTCGAAATTTACCTGATTAAAAGATGTGAGGATATTGTTGCCGAATGGTGTCCTCAGGCTCCCACGTAGCTTCCTCCGCTCCGTGATTACGCCATAGAACCTTAACCAAGGGTACTGACTTCTTTCTCAACACTTTAACATCTCGGTCTAAAATTTTCACTGGTTCTTCCTCGAACAACAAGTCCGGCCTTATCTCAACTTCTTCTATCGGTACTATGTGAGACGAATCCGATCGATAACGCCTCAACATAGAAACATGGAAAACACTATGAATCTGACTCAACTCCAAAGGTAACTCAAGCTGATAGGCCACTGGTCCTACACGCTTCACTATCCGATAAGGCCCGATGAACCTTGGGCTCAATTTGCCCTTTCGTCCAAATCTCAAAATCTTCTTCCAGGGTGAGACCTTTAGAAAGACCTGATCTCCCACCGCAAACTCGATATCCTTACGCTTCAGATCTGCATACGACTTTTGTCTATCCGAAGCTTCTTTTAACCACGCTCGAATCACTTTTACCTTTTATTCCGTCTCAGATATCAATTCTGGACCCAATAACTGCCGTTCCCCCAATTCAGTCCAACAAGTAGGAGTACGACACCTACGACTATACAATGCCTCGTAGGGTACCATCTGGATGCTGGATTGATAGCTATTGTTATAAGCAAATTCTGCCAACGGTAGGAATTCCTCCCAACTACCCCTCAAGTCAATCACACAACCCCTTAACATGTCTTCCAAAATCTGAATTACTCTCTCTGATTGTCCATCTGACTGAGGATGAAAAGCCGTACTGAAATTCAACTTGGTTCCCAAAGCTTCATGTAAGGCTTTCCAAAATCGTGATGTAAACCTAGGGTCCCTATCCAAAATAATAGACACTGGTACCCCCTGTAACCTCACGATCTCAACTACGTATAACTTGGCCAACTTCTGCAATGAGTAATCCATACGAACAGGTAGAAAATGGGCAGTCTTCGTCAACCGATCCACTATTACCCAAACAGAATCTTTCTTAGTAGGCGTTAAAGGTAACCCACTAACAAAATCCATCGTTATTCTTTCCCATTTCCATAATGGAATCTTCACCGGTTGTAACAATCCCGATGGCAATTGATGTTCCGCCTTCACTTGCTGACATGTTAAGCACCTACTCACAAAATCAGTAACCTCCCGTTTCAACCCTGGCCACCAATACTGCTCTCGGAGGTCTCGATACATTTTATTTCCCCCGGGGTGCATAGCATATGGGCTACTATGCGCCTCTCGCAAAATCATTTGCCTCAATTCTAAATCTTTGGGCATACAAATTCTTCTGTGGAAACACAATACTCCATCATTATTCATTTCAAAATCCCCTTTCTCACCGCTTTCCACTTGCTGAAATAGGGAACTCAACTTTTCATCTGATAATTGTTTTTCCTTAATCTGATCTAACCACATAGGCTTCACCTGAAGTTCCGCTAGCAAACTGCCATCTTCATACAAACTAAGATGAGCAAACATTGCTCTCAACTCCGATATCACCTTACGACTCAACGCGTCTGCCACCACGTTAGCCTTTCCGGGGTGATATTCAATTGAGAAGTCATAATCCTTTAGCAACTCCACCCATCTCCGTTGTCTCAAGTTCAACTCCTTTTGGGTAAGGAGGTACTTAAGACTCTTATGGTCCGTATAAATGATCGACTTCTCACCGTAGAGATAGTGCCTCCAAATCTTTAGAGCAAACACCACCGCAGCCAACTCCAAGTCATGAGTAGGATAGTTGACTTCATGCGGCCTCAACTGACGAGAAGCATACGTCACCACTTTCCCACTTTGCATCAACAAACATCCTAAACCCATATGTGACACATCACAGTAAACGGTAAACTCTTTTCTAGCCTCAGGTTGAATCAGTACTGGCGCTTCCGTCAAAATCTTCTTCAGTTTCTCGAAACTTTCTTGTTGTTTATCGGTCCACACATACGGTACTCCCTTTCGCAACAACTTAGTTAGGGGTGCAACAATCAACGAAAACCCCTCAACAAAACATCTATAGTAACCAGCCAATCCCAAGAAACTCCGAATCTCAGCCACTGACTTCGGTGGTTTCCAATCCAACACAGCCTCTACCTTCCGAGGATCAACTCTTATTCTTTCAGCTGACACCACATGCCCCAAGAAAGTCATTTCCTTCAACCAAAATTCGCATTTACTGAATTTGGCATAAAGTTTCTTTTCTCGAAATATTTGTAATACTATGCGCAGATGTGAGTCATGCTCTTCTTCATTCCTCGAGTATACTAAAATATCATCTATGAACACCACCACGAACCGGTCTAGGTAGGGTTGAAAGACTCGGTTCATCATGTCCATAAATGCAGCTGGTGCATTGGTCAATCCAAACGGCATCACCAAAAACTCATAATGTCCATAACGAGTTCGAAAAGCCGTCTTATGAATATCCGCCTCCTTAACCTTGAGTTGATGATAACCCGATCTCAAATCTATCTTGGAGAAAACTGAAGCTCCTCTCAACTGATCAAACAGGTCATCTATTCTCGGCAATGGATCCTGTTCTTGATTGTCAATTTATTTAACTGCCTATAATCAATGCACATACGCATCGCCCCATCATTCTTCTTGACGAACAAGACCGGTGCTCCCCACGGAGACACACTCGGTCGAATGAATCCTCGATCCAACAATTCCTGAATTTGAGCCTTAAGCTCCGTTAACTCCTTCGGTGCCATTCTATAAGGAGCAATGGACACCGGAGCCATTCCTGGTAATAGCTCAATGCCAAACTCTACCTCCCGGTCCGGAGGCAATCCAGGAAGTTCTTCGGGAAAGACGTCTGAAAACTCCTTTACCGTTTTAACTCTTTCTACTGACACTTCCTTGACATCCAACGCGCTAATGAAGGCTAGGAATGCTCCACACCCTTTTCGTACCAACTTTTCTGCCTTTAAAGCAGACACCACATTCGATAGATAGTTCCTCCTTTCACCTATCATCACCACTTCCTTATCTTCCGGAGTTCTTAGCGTCATCCGCTTTGCAGCACAATCCAAATTTGCATGGTATTTCACCAACCAGTCCATGCCCAAAATAAGGTCGAACACACCGAAAGGCAGTTCCATCAAGTCCGCCAAAAATGTTTCTCCTTTAACTTCTAAAGGTACATTTCTAAACAATTTATTTACTATCACTGACTGCCCTAAAGGACTAATTACGATCATCTCTCTATCAGAAATCTCAGATCTAATATTCAGGTTTCCAGATATAGCACTAGCAACATATGAATGGGTAGATCCGATATCTATCAAAGCAGTAACAGGTACATCAAAGATGAAGAACGTACCAATTATCACATCAAGTGCATCGCCATCCTCCCGACGCCTGACCGCATAGACTAACCCTGGCTGTCTTACCTCCGCGTTACCTCTGAAACCATTACCTCTACCAGGTGCACCTTGACCATGACCACCGCCATTACCACCTCGACCTGGCCCATGGCCTTTCGGTGGCTGTTGCGTGCCTCTAGCTGGTTGAGCATCAGGGTTACGAGCTTTTGGAGTTGTACCACTCCGTCAAGGGCAATTCTTATACTGGTGATCCTTGGAACCACATTTATAACAGGCACTAGTTTTCCTCCAGCATTCCCCAGGGTGTCGCTTCTCACAGTCAGCACAGTCTCGACTCTGATTGGTAGTCACAGGTGCTCTAGCTTGAGCTGGCTCATCATTTCGGGGCCTCTTCTGGAACCTTTTAGCAGAGCCCGTGCACTTAATATCCCTCTTGCCTCTAACTCTTTCCCGGTTCTGGCGTTCTGAGTTTTTAGCCTCTTCGGCTATCTTGGCTTTCTCCACAAGCGAGGCAAAAGTCCGTCCTTGTTGTGGGGCTATCAGTACCCGCAACTCATCATTCAACCCATCTTCAAAGCGTACACAGCGCTCATGATCGGTCGATACTATAGTGCGAGCATAACGGCTTAAGAGAAGAAATTCCGCCTCGTAGGCTGCCACCGTCTTATTTCCTTGAACCAAATTTAAGAATTCCTTCCTCCGGGCATCTACATAACTTGTCCCGACGTACTTCCCTTGGAAAGCAGCTTTGAAGAAATCCCAAGTAATCAATGCAGCCTCGGTGCCTTCTTGAACCGTAAGCCACCATTGATACGCCTCGTCCCTTAGCAAGGACACAGCCCCTCTCAGTTTCTGCTTGACAGTGCACTCCATATCATCCATAATCCGCTCTACAGCCTCGAGCCAATATTCCGCAACATTCAGAGCTACACCTGAGACACCTCTAAAAACCTCGGCACCACTTGATTTAAGTCGTTCCGAGATTGATCCACGAATTGCTGGACCAGTTCTAACCCCAGTGACCCTTTCTAGGAATCGCAACATTGCTTGAGTCAAAGCATTATCCTCTCTCGTATGATCATGAGATCCAGTCTCACTCCCAGGTGACACAGGTGCATCCATTTCCGGCATAAGACCCGACGCTTCAAACACAACCTTAGCACCTCGGCCTCTACCACGGCCACGTCTACCACGTCCATGTCCACGTCCTCTAGTGCTCATATTGGGTATTTCGGTTTAATCTGATTACAAGTTTATGAATCAGTATATTTTTTCAGTATTTATTAACGATATTTTATGAGATATAAGAGATAGAGTTGTTTTCGTAAACGCGTCCTATAGTCTCAATCCCTATAGTTTCAACACCTAAAACTAAAAGTTCTAGAGTGTTCCTATAGTCATTTCACAATAATAAGAATTACTCAATTCACATATACTTACTTGACTTGGTGCCCTATACTCGTGGTGCCATACTACCCTTTTTAAAAAAAAAAATAAGTTCTATAATTCGAAACAGTTTTGTACCATAAATGTTTTTGAACCCAAACTACAACCGAGTTTTGAACTGGCTCTGATACCATAAGATGTAACACCTCAAACCCGGCCTAGAAGTTAGGCCCGAATCTGGCGTGCCACATTGAGGTGTTTTTCAAAAAAAAAAACCATCTTTGCAATTGTTAAAAACTTGTTTAAGAATTATAGCCTCTTTGTTAAAACCCAAAACACTTAAGCAATTGTGTTTATGTGAAAACATAATTATCTTTAATAAACCTTTTTGGTTGCAAAAGCATATTTGAAATAACAATTTGCGAAAATGTGACGTTTGATAAAGAGTTGCAAAAGCATCTTAAACATTGCGGAAACGTTGAGAAAATACAAGTATTTTTGAAAGATTGATAAATCACAAATCAAGGAATTGAACTTTAAATCCGTGACTTTTGAAAATATCGTTTGATAATTCGAGAGATAACTTCCGTGTTAAAATATTTATAAAGTTTATTATGAAATCCATTTGTCAATCGATTTTGGAAAACCTTTATTTAAGTATTTAGAAAAATTCACGTTTAAAATAATTTAAGCAAAATAATAAGTAAACCAACCATGAAGCAAATAATAAAATACTCCAGAGGCCTTATTACAATTTAAACCAAAATAGCAAAATAATAAATGGAAATAGAAATTTAAAATTTGATAACACCATTTCGGAAGTATAGCCTCCACCGAGTCATCCATGGGCCCAAGTCCTCACTACGGAGCATTACCTACAAGGGTTAAGAGAAAGGGGGTGAGTTACAAGAACTCAGTGTATAATCCCCTTACCATCATCCACTGGGTCGGAACACACATAGCAATATTTTGGGCCTAATCCCATTTACAATTAACATAATAACATGTATATAATATGCATGTGATATGAAATCCCCAAACCAAACCTAGTTTCCATCCGCTACACACCACCCGTACCAACCAGCACACCTGTTGGGATCAAGTCAACCTACCCCGCCAACACACCAATCGCAGGCATTAAGCCGAAAAAATATTTGTGGCAGAGCCACCGAACTAGATTGTGACAGAGTCACCGAACTAGAGGCATTAAGCCATTTAAAATATTTGTGGCAGAGCCACCGAACTAGATTTTGGCAACAGGCCTTTCTTCTCTTCGTCAATTATCCCAACCCATGCAGTCATGTATATATATATAATGCATAACAATATATTCATATGGTAAATTTCAACAAAATCTCATATTACAAGTTATCAATTTGGCCCATTAGTCAAAATAGCATTTTAGCCCATTTAACGATCTAGCAATTTTGGCCTATTAACCACATGAGGCCCTTTTCAAATTTTCACACTTTGGCCAATTTATCAAATAATTCGCATGGCCCATTTATCTCATATCACATTTAGTTCATATAGTAAATATCACATTTGGCCCATATAGTAAATATCACATTTGGGCCCATATAGCAACATATTTCAATTTGGCCCATAAAGGGTATTTTCGTAATTCGGTCCATAGGGACATTTCGTAATTCGACCCATTAGGGGCATTTTCATAACTCGGCCCATAAGGGCATTTCATAATTCGGTAATCGTACCCACTAAGGGTAATTTGGTAATTTACCCTCTAAGGGTATGATGGAAATTTTCGCAACCTAGGCTTAATTACTAATTTGAGGCATAAAAATAGAAACTGTCCATCTGCGTTATACTGACTAAACTGACTATAACTCGAGTTGAGAAACTCGAAATCTAAATCCGTAAATTTTCCTTAAAACTAGACTCGTATATCTTTCCACTATAATTTTTACAGAATTTTTGGCCTATCCATTTAGTACAGTTTATTCCTCAAAGTCTCCCCTTTTCTGCTGTCTGGCAATTCCGACCATTCTTTACTAAGATTTAATTATCTTTTTGTACAGAATTCAAATGATATTCTAGTTTGTTTCTTATAAAAAATAGACTCATTAAGGAATCTAACCATATAAATTACGTGCCAAAATTAGTTTTTATCAATTTTTAATTATTTTTCCAAGTCAGAACAAGGGATCTCGAAATCACTCTGAACCAGTCCCACAAAAATCTCAAAATCTCAAAATATACTAATTCTTTGCTTTCTATGTTTCTTTTATAAGAAAATAGACTCAATTATCTTTTAATCCATATCTCCTTCACTTTCTAATTCAATTTCTACTATTTTTGGTAAAGGTAGAATATATCGAGTGTTAATACGAATGAGAAGAAGAAATAGAGAAGGGATGAAAGTTCGGTTATGGAGGAATAATGGGCACAATATTCGGCTATGGTGAAAGGATTAGAATAGAAAAGAAGCTTGAAGGGTTTTTGCGAAAAAGAAAAGAAGGAAGAAGAAGAATGGTTCACTAGTTTGGTTTTTTTTTTTCTAGAAAGATGAAAGAACAAATTTTGGTCTCAATTGTTGATCTACATTCGGCAACAAGAAGAAAGAAATAAGAGAATATGCACACTTGATGCTAATGGAATTAACACTAAAACTTTACCAAAACACTAACAAAATTCAGCTATGCCCCTTAAGCCCCAAAAACTGTCCACATACATAGCTAAAATGGCCAACAATTTGCCACCCATACTGTCCATAACATCTTCCATTAAAATTCCACTTGTTCCCTTTACTTCCCCATTCATCCATTTTTGGTTGTCCCCCATCTTGCTAATAAAAAAAAATTGTTCAACAACCAACTCCTTCATTAGCAACGTGAGTGGTTGCCATCTAAAGGAGTCCCATGTTATTTTTTTTATTTACTAATGCTTGATGAAGTATTGACATAATAAGGTAATGGTGGCACTTAAAATGAACAAAAGATGGTGGAATGGCATGGCTAATCATGGAGTATTGATATAATGGGTAAGGTGGCCATTATTGAATTTGAATGGCAAGCATTGGAGGAAAGTGACTAAAAAGAAAATTCTAGGTTGTTACACACATTGGGCTTAAAGCTCACGATTTGTATGTCTTGTTTCAGGTAATCCTCCGACCTAGGATTGGATGGCGACCCCAGAGCTTGAGTTTCACGACTTTAGATTATGCACTAAGGACTTTTTATTTTGTTCATTATGGACATTTTAGGCTATTTTTGGTTTTTGATTTTTGATTTTTGTCATGGATATTTTAATTTTTGGTTAGTTGGTTAGCATTATTTTGATATTTCCTACACAAATGTTTTTAAATGTTTAAGAATGTTTTAACTTATGAAATTTAAAAATGAACCGCGGTTTTATATACAAAAAGTTATAAGGTTTTTCTGCTACAAGTCAAATTTAGATTCTTCCAAAACCGAGGCCCAACTCACTTTGCGCATCATGAGTTGATTTTAACAGAAATTGAAAAACAGAAATTAAAAATACCTCAGCGCGCGTAACCCGAGGCCCAACTCACTTTTCGCATTATGAGTTGATTTTAACGAAAATTGAAAAACAGAAATTAAAAATACCTCAGCGTGCGTGACCCGATGCCCAACTCATCTCTCGTATTATGAGTTGACTTTAACAGAAATTGAAAAACAGAAATTAAAAATACCTCAGCGTGCGTGACCCGAGGCCTAATTCATCTCTCGTATTATGAGTTGATTTTAACAGAAATTGAAAAACAGAAATTAAAAATACCTCAGCGTGCGTGACCCCAGGCCCAACTCATCTATCGTATTATGAGTTGATTTTAACAGAAATTGAATAACAGAAATTAAAAATACCTCAGCGTGCGTGACCCGAGGCCCAACTCATCTTTCGTATTATAAGTTGATTTTAACAGAAATTGAAAAACAGAAATTAAAAATACCTCAGCGTGCGTGACCCGAGGCCCAACTCATCTCTCGTATTATGAGTTGACTTTAACAGAAATTGAAAAACAGAAATTAAAAATACATCAACGTGCGTGACCCGAGGCCCAACTCATCTCTTGTATTATGAGTTGATTTTAACAGAAATTGAAAATGTATCATCTGGTGGAACTCGGATGCCTTCTTTCTCCTTGGTTCGGTACAGTTATCGTCAAAACTTCTTGCTTTACTGGTGTACCTATTTGTGTCATGCGTGATGTTTCATGATGTGCACGTGTTTGTCTTAAATGCTTTTATGCCTACATGATTATGCCATGCGCCCTGGGTTTGTTTGTCATGTATCTCTTTTTCGTCACGACTTTCATGATGACCTGTATTCATTGCTTCGATTCTTGACTCTCCTTTTAGGTTTTGTACCCGCCCTCAAGTTTTACGGGTGATCTGCGTTTCTTGTATATCACCCTTTTGCCCCCTGTTGAACTTTGTCCTTGCTTTGAGGCTCTTGTACTTACCAAATTCTCATCCAGGTAATGCTCAATACTCCTTTTGTTTAAGGCATGTCATTTGACTATTTATCATTTAATGAACCAAAAACGAGATGCATGAAAATGACGAAGTAGGTGTGAAGGGGACACCTCACACCCATATTTATTTCTAAAGCAATAAGCAAAGAAAATTGACAAGGAATAATTTACTATATAAAAAGGAAAGCAGGTTCAATTGTCGCAAGTGCCCTAGATATTCAACGCATGTACTTTTCCACGTTTCTTCATCCTGGATCCTTTCGAGCAAAGCTTCTTGTGTAGAAGATTTCGAGCTTCCGAGTCTGCTTCAAATATTGTACTCGCCATATGACTCCCCGTTCGAATCGTCTCGCTCCTTATGTCCGAACCCCCTTTCATTAGGACGCCCTTTGAGGTTTTCATCCTAATATATTTTGTTTGTCAAGAGGCCCTTTTCGGGTTTTCATCTTGATCTCTTTTTTATTTTTCTTCTTCTTTTTTAGATCATATTTCTTCACAGCATCTGAGTTCACTAGATTTGGTAACTCCTTCCCATCCATCTCAGTGAGAATCAAAGCTTCCCCTGAGAAAGCTTTCTTCACGACATATGGCCCTTCCCAATTTGGTGCCCATTTTCCTCGAAACTCTTTTTTGAATTGGGAGAATCTTTCTCAGTACGAGTTCTCCCTCGCGAAATTCTTTTGGCCGCACCTTCTTGTCATGGGAGTTGATCATTCTTTTCTGGTACATTCGTCCATGACAAATTACTTTCGAGTGTTTTTCTTTGATAAGATTTAGCTAGTCATATAGAGCTCAAACCCATTCTGATTCTTCTAGTTCCGACTCCATTAAGACTCGTAAAGAGGGGATTTCGACTTCGATGGGTAGCACAGCTTCCATTCCATAGACCAGAGAGAAAGGAGTTGCCCCCGTAGAGGTCCGCACACATGTGCGATATGCATATAGAGCAAATGGTAGCTTTTCGTGCCAATCTTTATATGTCTCGGTTATTTTCCCAATAATCCTCTTAATATTTTTGTTGGCCGCTTCTACTGCTCCGTTCATCTTTGGGCGATAGGGTGAGGAATTATGATGCTTTATTTGAAATTGCTCGCACACCTCCTTCATCATCTTGTTGTTCAGATTAAAAGCATTATCTGAAATGATTCTCTCAGGTAATCCGTATCGACATATGATCTCCTTTTTTTAGAACTTGCAAACTGCGGTCTTTGTCACATTAACAAACGAAGCGGCTTCTACCCATTTTGTGAAATAATCTATGACCACGAAAATGAATCGATGTCCATTAGAAGCTTTTGGGGAAATTGGCCCTATAAAGTCCATGCCCCACATAGAAAAAAGCCACAGAGAAGTTATGACATGAAGGGGCGAAGGTGCTGCATGAATTTTATCGCCGTAAACTTGACATTTGTTGTACTTTCGCGCGTAACTAATGCAGTCGCTTTCCATTGTCATCCAGTAATAACCGAGTCTCATAATCTGCCTAGCCATAGTGAAACCATTAGCATGCGCTCCACAAATTCCTTCATGGACATCTTTAAGTATTTTTTTGGCTTCGACAGCATCTACGCATCTCAGGAGCACTTGATCTTTTCCTCTTTTGTATAGGATGTCCCCATCAAGAACAAATCTCACCGCCATTCTTTTGATTGTTCTTTTGTCGTTCTCATTTGCTTGTTCGGGATACCTTTGATTCTTGACATATTCTAAGATATCATGGAACCATGGCTGTCCATCTGCCTTTTTTTCAATGCTAAAACAATACGTAGGGGCCTCATATGTGCTCATCTGGAGAGGCATTATTTCCGTTTCTCAGTTTGCTTTGAACATTGGAGCCAAAGTGGCTAAGGCATCAGCCAATTGGTTTTCTTCTCGTGGGAAGTAATTAAAAGTTACTTCTTCGAATTCTTTGACCAGCTCTGCCACGAGATCGCGATATTTGACCAACTTCGAATCTCTCACTTCCCAATCTCCACGGATTTGGTAAATCACCAGCGCTGAGTCTCCGTATACCTCTAAGATTTCGATGTCTCGTTCAATAGCTGCACGAAGTCCCATGATGCAAGCCTCATATTCCACTATGTTGTTGGTACATAAGAAATTTAATCTGGCAGTGAATGGGTAATGATTCCCTTCTGGTGACACTAAGACTGCTCCAATCCCATGCCCCAATGCATTTGATGCACCATCAAAGCTCATCTTCCATGATTTCTCTTTTGACGACTCACATTCTTTTTCCGTAATGCACATCAAGTCTTCGTCTGGGAAGTCAAATCTCAATGGCTCGTATTCCTCTGTCATTCAAGTTACTAGGAAGTCAGCTATTGCGCTCCCTTTTATCGACTTTTGGTTCACATAAATGATGCCGTACTCTGACAGTAGGATCTGCCATCGTGCCATTCTTCCTGAGAGTGCAGGTGATTCCATCATGTATTTTATTAGATCCAGTTTTGAAATTAACCATGTCGTATGATACAACATATATTGCCTGAGCCTTCGGACTACCCAGACCAAAGCACAACAGAATTTTTCAATTGACGGGTACTTTGCTTCGTACTCTGTGAACTTCTTGCTGAGGTAGTAAATCACTTTTTCTCTTTTCCCAGACTCATCATGTTGCCCCAGTACGCTACCCATTGAGTTTTTGAACACAGTCAGATACAATACCAATGGTCTCCCGAGAGTTGGCGGCACTAGCACCAGGGGGTTAGACAAATACTGTTTTATCTTGTCAAAAGCCATTTGACACTCCTCGTTCCATTCTCTAGGATTGTGTTTTCGAAGAAGTCAAAAATTGGGTCACATTAGTTGGTAAGTTGAGCAACGAATCGAGCGATGTAGTTCAACCTCCCTAAAAATCCTCTGACTTTGTGTGCGCGGAGGCAGTAGATCTTGTATGGCTTTTATCTTATCTGGATCAACCTCGATACCTCTCTCACTGACGATGAAGCCTAGTAATTTTCCCGAGGTAGCCCCAAACGTACACTTGACTGGGTTAAGCTTCCGCTGGAACTTTCTTAGTCTTTCGAACAATTTCTTGAGATTTTCAATATGTTCTCTTTCACCCCGAAATTTGAAAATCATATCATCGACGTAGATTTCTATTTCTTTGTGCACCGTGTCATGGAACAACATCACCATTGCCCTTTGATATGTTGCCCCAGCATTCTTCAATCCGAATGGCATTACCTTATAGCAGAACGTTCCCCACATTGTTACGAAGGTAGTTTTCTCCATATTCTCGAAGGCCATCTTTATATGATTATAACCCGAGAATCCATCCATGAAGGAAAACAAAGAATGTTTTGCTGTATTATCCACCAACGTATCAATGTGCGGTAAAGGAAAATTATCCTTAGGGCTTGCTCGCACATTCGCACCTTTCCGTCTTTCTTCGGTACTGGGACTATATTAGCTACCCATTCTGGATACTTAGAGACTTGTAGGAAGCCGGCATCAAATTGTTTCTTGACTTCTTCTTTTATCTTTAAAAGTATTTCAGGTCTCATTCGTCTTAACTTCTATTGAATAGGTTTGCATTTTGGTTTCAGTGGGAGTCTATGGACCACTACATCCTCGTTCAACCCTGTCATGTCCTGGTACGATCATGCAAATACATCTTTATACTCATGAAGCAAGGCGATCAAATCATGTTTGGTGTTCTCGGGAATGGAAGTCCCAATCTTCACTTCTTGCCTCTTTTCTTCACTTTCCAAGTTTACTGTCTCAACGGATTCTTGATGGGGTAGAATCTGTTTATGATCTTCGGCATTTTCTTCAGCTTCGCATTCTCCTCAACAAATAGCTTTCTTAAAATCGATTTCAGGGCTTGTAACGGGATTGTTCATGCCGTTGACATCTGAGCAACTAAAAGGTGAATGGAAAAGAAAACTATAGAGGAGCATCACATTATTGGAACCGAACAAACATAATGTTATGGCATGATATGAGGTACATGTAAGGACAGGTCGTGAGAAGAGGGAGCAATTATGAAGTTAATGAGAATGAAAAGACCATGACAAATGTATCTCCATTAATGTTCATTTAAAAGATAAATAGCAAAAATAAGCTCTTACAAAACAACCCCGTTAGAGAGTTAACATTGAGCATTACTCTGGAGAGGACTTACAAACTATAAGGAAATCCACAGCAGTCCAATTGTTCAAAATGACTCCAGGAGGACAAGGGCATATCATTGAAACATTGCATTATCTCTTTTGTCGATAACATTTATACTGACGTTCTGAGGACCCCTTTCAATTGATAACGACGTGTTTTGTGGATTATCTCTTCCTGGGTACATCATTCCTGGAGACGTAAATGTTTTTGACAAAGGAGGATACACCATGGGCTCCCATTCCGATTCCTGACCTGAGGCTCTTGCAATCCCCCTTTCTTGATCTTTCTGCAACTGTTTTCTTCTTTGTCGCACATCTGTCTCTATTTCAGAGACACAACTTTTGGCTCGCCACCTATCTTCTTTCGTCGCTACACTCATGTTCCCTTCAGTATGGTCAGGGAGCGGGTTTCCAGCCACATTACTAGTACCATCAAATGGTAAAATCCCTGCGTCGATAAGGCCTTGAACCCTTCTTTTAAAGGCTAGGCAATTTTCTGTAGAATGCCCCTGGTTTCTAGCATGGTACATACAACTAGCATTAGGATCGTACCATTTTGGGTACGGAGGCTTCAGGGGTGCCATATAATGTGGGGATATTAATTGTTTTTCTAGTAATTTCGGGCACAGCTCTCCATACGACACAGGAATATGGGTGAATTGAGGTTTTTTAGGATTGGGTTTTGTCAGTCTTTGTTCGTTTTTGGGCTGGCTTTGAGCAGGCATAGTATCTAGTGGAAGTATAGTGAATGGTCTTTGGTTATTTATGGCGTAGACGGGGTAAGGAAGAGATGCTTGATGACAAGGGCCTTGAGGGGAAAAATAGAAGTTTAGAGGTGGGCGATATTGAGGTCGTGATTGGGTTGGGTACGAATTAGAAGCGTAGTGGCTTTCAGTCCTCACCATGTGGGTCTCTGCCTCTCCTTTCTTTATAGGTACCGCCCTTTTCGAACTCTCGGGGCCTTCCATCCTTCTGCTCTTGATGGCATTTTTTATAAGTTCCCCTGACATTACGATATCGGCAAAGTCTTTTGTGGCGTTTTCTACTAACTTATCATAAAACGATACTTTCAAAGTCCGCTCTCTCCTTTTTGCCTCCGCTTGAACAATTGGTTTGGCCCTATCATCCTCAGGGTTAAAACGTGAATTCATCGAGAAGTTCAGTAGCGCCGATGTATTAGTCTGACATTGAGGTCTGGTAATGACAGGTTCCCCGTACGATTGCGTGTCTGGTTGAGTCGAGATATTCGTCGGGGAATAAACAATTTTTTCGTCATCGTCCGCACTGTCGTCCACCGAGCCACCTCTTTTTTCAAATCCTCCGGCTAGTAACTGGGTTAGCTGGCCTATCGTGTTCTTTTGGAATTGCGTTTGTTCATACATCTCTTGTTGAATTTTGGTCAATTACTCTTGCGTCTGTATTTGCATTTTCTCTATTCTTTCCAACCTTTGCTCCATGTTTTCTAGGTTAACTAAAATGACTTCACACAATTAGAGTCTTTCCACAAATTTTAATGCGCGTGATATGATGTAATGCAAATGCATAAAATTAAATGCGGGCGCACGGCATGAATGTAGAAAGAAAGAGAGGTGTTGATCATGAATTCGATTCCATTAGAAGAACTTTTCTAGAAGATACGTTTCTTTACATAAAACGGATCGCATATACGGCCATGTCCTTATGTTCGAACGACCGTATTACAATCCACTTTATCAAGTAACACATTCCCTTATGACAAACTCTTCCATTTAGCAATCGAATATGAATCAACACTTCCTTTCTAAGATGATGCAATGTAATGCAGTCAAAACAGAAGAAAACACGTTAGCATAAGAGAAATAAACAAACACAAAAAATGTCAGTGTAGGAGAAATAACAAACATAGAACACCTATCGAGGTGACCTCTAGGGGTTTAGCGTGGCTCTATCTAGGGTAGGTTCCTAGGTCTCTCTATATGTGGTTTGGTTCTAGAGTAAAGGTACCTGAACCAGCGGATTTCTCGATCCTCACCCATTATAGGCTCATATGGACCGAGTTCGGTTCAGGGGAATACATTTCCCTATAGCTGCACAGAGATAAAAATCTCACGAAGATATAGGTACGGATGTATCTCGAAAGCGATCCACTATCTTGCACAGAGGTAAAAACCTCACGAAAGAGTAGCTTCTCACTCCCACTTAAGAGGGTGTGGCAATAACGGTCATGCAGTGCAATGCCAAAGTATTTTATGAGACTCAACAGTGTAGCACAAACAAATGCATCAAAAGAAAAGATTTTTTCGCAACAATTTTCCAAATTTTCAAATGAAAGGACAAAAATTAATCAATTTATTTCCTGACTCTCGAACAGTCCCTAGTGGAGTCGCCAAGCTGTCGTAACCATTTTTTTGTAGAACGAGAATCGACATGGTTTTGAAAACGAAAATAAAGCTGGAGTCGGCACCGACCTTTATTTGGTGTGATCGAATCACCTTTGTTTTAATAAAACATTTTTGATTTACTAAAACAGTGTTTTTGGTCTACGAAATTCGAGAAAACGGGTTCGGGAGTCGGTTACGTGCGAGGAAGGGTTAGCACCCTCGTCACGCCCAAAATTGGTACCAAATTGATCAATTTATGTTCTTATGTCGAAAGTTGAAAATTGTAAAAAATTTAAGAATATGATCCTTCTACAAATATTTGAATTTTCTCGGATTGAATATTAAGATTTTCTCATTCCGAAGGAACAAAATATCACATCCAATACCTTAGGACACGATAATTTGAGTCCTCGAATTCAAGATCATCTCATAATTCCCGAGACCCACGCATTAAAATATCAAAAAGGATATTCGAGTGTTTGGCCAAGCGGGAAGCCGAAACCCAACACATAGGGCACGATCCCTCGAGTTTCCAAACACAGAATATTGCCTTATTTTGGAAACTTTTATTTTTGGATGAAACTGATAAATGTATTTGAAATGACGCTAAATTAGTTTAAAATTGATAATGCAAAAAAGGGTTTTGATAATATACAAGACAATTTTTTTTAAAAGATAATGTATAAAAAAACTTTAAACAGGATAATGTATACATGTCTATATATAAAAGTAGAAAATAATGATATAAAGAAGACTTAAAATAATTAATAAACCCATTACAACAAATAATGTATAAAGGCAGAATAGTAATAATAGTAATAATTAATAAACAATACGTGTACATGTTTAAAAAGTTGTGCATATAGTCATATAATAATAATAATAATAATAATATTTAAATAATGGCAGAATAGTAAAATATTTAAAGAAAACAAAGTATATATAACAGGATTAAATTAAAATGAAAGCTGGAATCTGGGGCAAAAGTCTGAAATAAAAGGGAATTAATAGACTTAAGTGGAATGCGCGCAAACGATTGGGGACTAAACGAGCAAATAAACTCGAATCGCAAAACGTGGCATTTAAGAGGGCTAGATGGCAAAATGATCAGGGAACAGAGGGACTAAACACGAAATAACCCTTTTTAAAGCAGAGAGGCGCGGATCCGGGTCACCAAGCGGGTTGACACGCGGATCCTACCCCCTGAAACGGCGTCGTTTTGCATTTTATTTAAAACCAAAATTTCCTTTTTTTGTTTTCATTCTTTCATTGCTTCAGAAAAAAAAATTCAAAGGCCTCTCGGCTTTCTCTCAAAAGAAACCGAAGAGGCAGCCCTCTCCCCCACTTCTGTCCCGACGATCGGGTTCCCCTTTCGGCCGCCCGTCGCACGACCACCGTCCGGTGGTCGACACTGCATGGAGATGGGCCTTTGTGCCCCGTTTCGTCACCCGTTAGAAGGATGATCCATGGTTTTTTCGAACCCTCAAGAGGAGAAGACTCTCCCCTTTTCGATTCGGCTTCGAAGACGGTGAAAGGGCTCCGACGATGGCTCCATATTTCAGGTCCGTCTTCCCCTTTTTTACTATTATTTCGTTTGCGAAATTTTAAAAGAGAAATAGAGGAAAACAGAGTAATATTTAACAACAGAAAGTAAAAAAAATAAACGAAAAAGACTACAAAATCCACCTCTTTTCAAACTGTTATCCTCTTTGATTTCTTTTGCTTTTTTGATTTCTGATTGTTCTTTTTTGGTTTTCTATTGATTGCTGATGGTTCTTTCGTCCAAAAGCCCCCAAGAAATTTTTACATTGTCTTTTGAATGGCTTTATAGCCTAAAACGTACAACTCTTTTCTTTATTCTATTGCTTGTCCCGTATTTCTCTGCTTTTGTTGCCTCTGTCTCTGTTGCTGCGTGATTTCTTTGCAGGGTATGGTGATGGTGGAGGCGTGCGGGTGTCGATCGAGACGCGGATGATGGCAGTAGCTGATAGTGGCGCGCATGGGTTGCTGAACCGATGCGAGGCACGCGCGGAGGCCGAGGAGCGTGGTGGCAAAAGCGTGCGGGCGAAGGATGTGCGGATCTGAAAGGGTGCGCGTGGGAGTGGGAAGGTCAGGAGGCAGACATGCGACACTGCATTAGGGACTAGGGTTCTTTGTTGGCTAAAATGTTTTGGGCTAAAGGGGCTAGGGTTTCTAGACATTTGGGCTTGTTGGGTTTGGGGTTTGAATTGGGCTTAGTGGGTCTGATATTTGTTTTGTAATTGGACCTTTCATGGACTGTTTTATTTGTATTTTATTGTTTAGACTTTATTATTTTGTTTACTGGGCTTTAATGGGCCAGGCAAATTTGGTTATTATCCAATTTTCGACTTCTTCGAAAACACAATCCTGGAGAATGGAACGAGGAGTGTCAAATGGCTTTTGACAAGATAAAATAGTATTTGTCTAACCCCTCGGTGCTAGTACTGCCAACTCCCGGGAGACCATTGTTATTGTATCTGACTGTGTTCGAAAACTCAATAGGTTGCGTACTGGGGCAACATGATGAGTCTGGGAAAAGAGAAAAGGCGATTTACTACCTCAGAAAGAAGTTCGCCAAATATGAAGCAAAGTACCCGTTAATTGAAAAATTCTGTTATGCTTTGGTCTAGGTAGTTCGAAGGCTCAGACAATATATGTTGTATAATACGACGTGGTTAATTTCAAAACTGGATCCAATAAAATACATGATGGAATCACCTGCACTCTCAGAAAGAATGGCACGATGGCAGATCCTACTGTCAGAGTACGACATCATCTATGTGAACCAAAAGTCGATAAAAGGGAGCGTAATAGCTGACTTTCTAGCAACTCGAACGATAGAGGAATACGAGCCATTGAAATTTTACTTCCCAGACGAAGACTTGATGTGCATTACGGAAAAAGAATGTGAGTCGTCAAAAGAGAAATCGTGGAAGATGAGCTTTGATGGTGCATCAAATGCATTGGGGCATGGGATTGGAACAGTCTTAGTGTCACCAGAAGGGAATCATTACCCATTCACTGCCAGATTAAATTTTTTCTGTACCAACAACGTAGCGGAATATGAGGCTTGCATCATGGGACTTCGTGCAGCTATTGAACGAGACATCGAAATCTTAGAGGTATACGGAGACTCAGCGCTGGTGATTTACCAAATCCGTGGAGATTGGGAAGTGAGAGATTCGAAGTTGGTCAAATATCGCGATCTCGTGGCAGAGCTGGTCAAAGAATTCGAAGAAGTAACTTTTAATTACTTCCCACGAGAAGAAAACCAATTGGCTGATGCCTTAGCCACTTTGGCTCCAATGTTCAAAGCAAACTGAGAAACGGAAATAATGCCTCTCCAGATGAGCATATATGAGGCCCCTGGGCATTGTTTTAGCATTGAAAAAAAGGCAGATGGACAGCCATGGTTCCATGATATCTTAGAATATGTCAAGAATCAAAGGTATCCCGAACAAGCAAATGAGAACGACAAAAGAACAATCAGAAGAATGGTTGTGGGATTTGTTCTTGATGGGGACATCCTATACAAAAGAGGAAAAAGATCAAGTGCTCCTGAGATGCATGGATGCTGTCGAAGCCAAAAAAATACTTAAAGATGTCCATGAAGGAATTTGTGGAACGCATGCTAATGGTTTCACTATGGCTAGGCAGATTATGAGACTCGGTTATTACTGGCTGACAATGGAAAGCGACTGCATTAGTTACGCGCGAAAGTGCCACAAATGTCAAGTTTACGGCGATAAAATTCATGCAGCACCTTCGCCCTTTCATGTCATGACTTCTCCGTGGCCTTTTTCTATGTGGGGCATGGATGTTATAGGGCCAATTTCCCCAAAAGCTTGTAATGGACATCGATTCATTTTCGTGGTCATAGATTATTTCACAAAATGGGTAGAAGCCGCTTCGTTTGCTAATGTGACAAAGACCGTAGTTTGCAAGTTCTAAAAAAAGGAGATCATATGTCGATACAGATTACCTGAGAGAATCATTTCAGATAATGCTTTGAATCTGAACAACAAGATGATGAAGGAGGTGTGCGAGCAATTTCAAATAAAGCATCATAATTCCTCACCCTATCGCCCAAAGATGAACGAAGCAGTAGAAGCGGCCAACAAAAATATTAAGAGGATTATTGGGAAAATGACCGAGACATATAAAGACTGGCACGAGAAGCTACCATTTGCTCTATATGCATATCGCACATGTGTGCGGACCTCTACGGGGGCAACTCCTTTCTTTCTGCTCTATGGAATGGAAGCTGTGCTACCCATCGAAGTCGAAATCCCCTCTTTACGAGTCTTAATGGAGTCGGAACTAGAAGAATCAGAATGGGTTCGAGCTTGATATGACCAACTAAATCTTATCAAAGAAAAACGCTCGAAAGTAATTTGTCATGGACTAATGTACCAGAAAAGAATGATCAACGCCCATGACAAGAAGGTGCGGCCAAAAGAATTTCGTGAGGGAGAACTCGTACTGAGAAAGATTCTCCCAATTGAAAAATGAGTTTCGAGGAAAATGGGCACCAAATTGGGAAGGGCCATATGTCGTGAAGAAAGCTTTCTCAAGGGAAGCTTTGATTCTCACTGAGATGGATGGGAAGGAGTTACCAAATCTAGTGAACTCAGATGCTGTGAAGAAATATGATCTAAAAAAAAAGAAGAAAAATAAAAAAGAGATCAAGATGAAAACCCGAAAAGGGCGTCTTGACAAACAAAATATATTAGGATGAAAACCTGAAAGGGCGTCCTAATGAAAGGGGGTTCGGACATAACGAGCGAGACGATTCGAACGGGGAGTCATGTGGCGAGATTACAATATTTGAAGTAGACTCGGAAGCTCGAAATATTCTACACAAGAAGCTTTGCTCGAAAGGATCCAGGATGAAGAAATGTGGAAAAGTACATGCGTTGAATATCTAGGGCACTTGCGACAATTGAATCTGCTTTCCTTTTTATATAGTGAATTATTCCTTGTCAATTTTCTTTGCTTATTGCTTTTGAAATAAATATGGGTGTGAGGTGTCCCCTTCACACCTACTTCGTCATTTTCATGCATCTCGTTTTTGGTTCATTAAATGATAAATAGTGAAATGACATACCTTAAACAAAAGGAGTATTGAGCATTACCTGGATGAGAATTTGGTAAGTACAAGAGCCTCAAAGCAAGGACAAAGTTCAACAGGGGCCAAAAGGGTGATATACGAGAAATACAGATCACCCGTAAAACTTGAGGCCGGGTACAAAACCTAAAAGGAGAGTCAAGAATCGAAGCAATGAATACAGGTCATCATGAAAGTCGTGACGAAAAAGAGATACATGACAAACAAACCCAGGGCGCATGGCATAATCATGTAGGCATAAAAGCTTTTAAGACAAACACGTGCACATCATGAAACATCACGCATGACACAAACAGGTACACCAGTAAAGCAAGAAGTTTTGACGATAACTGTACCGAACCAAGGAGAAAGAAGGCATCCGAGTTCCACCAGATGATACGTTTTCAATTTCTGTTAAAATCAACTCATAATACGAGAGATGAGTTGGGCCTCGGGTCACGCACGCTGAGGTATTTTTAATTTCTATTTTTCAATTTCTGTTAAAGTCAACTCATAATACGAGAGATGAGTTGGGCCTCGGGTCACGCATGCTGAGGTATTTTTAATTTCTGTTTTTCAATTTCTGTTAAAATCAACTCATAATACGAGAGATGAGTTGGGCCTCGGGTCACGCACGCTGAGGTATTTTTAATTTCTGTTTTTCAATTTCTGTTAAAATCAACTCATAATACGAGATATGAGTTGGGCCTCAAGTCACGCACGCTGAGGTATTTTTAATTTCTGTTTTTCAATTTCTGTTAAAGTCAACTCATAATACGAGAGATGAGTTGGGCCTCGGGTCACGCACGCTGAGGTATTTTTAATTTCTGTTTTTCAATTTTCGTTAAAATCAACTCATAATGCGAAAAGTGAGTTGGGCCTCGGGTTACGCACGCTGAGGTATTTTTAATTTCTGTTTTTCAATTTCTGTTAAAATCAACTCATGATGTGAAAAGTGAGTTGGGCCTCGGTTTTGGAAGAATCTAAATTTGACTTGTAGCAGAAAAACCTTATAACTTTTTGTATATAAAACCGCGGTTCATTTTTAAATTTCATAAGTTAAAACATTCTTAAACATTTAAAACATTTGTGTAGGAAATATCAAAATAATGCTAACGAACTAACCGAAAATTAAAATATCCATGACAACAATCAAAAATCAAAAACCAAAAATAGCCTAAAATGTCCATAATGAACAAAATAAAAAGTCCTTAGTGCATAATCTAAAATCGTGAAACTCAAGCTCCGGGGTCGCCATCCAATCCTAGGTCGGAGGATTACCTGAAACAAGACATACAAATCGTGAGCTTTAAGCCCAATGTGTGTAACATCCTAGAATTTTTCTTTTTAGTCACTTTCCTCCAATGCTTGCCATTCAAATTCAATAATGGCCACCTTACCCATTATATCAATACTCCATGATTATCCATGCCATTCCACCATCTTTTGTTCATTTTAAGTGCCACCATTACCTTATTATGTCAATACTTCATCAAGCATTAGGAAATAAAAAAAAATTTAACATGGGACTCCTTTAGATGGCAACCACTCACGTTGCTAATGAAGGAGTTGGTTGTTGAACAATTTTTTTTTATTAGCAAGATGGGGGACAACCAAAAATGGATGAATGGGGAAGTAAAGGGAACAAGTGGAATTTTAATGGAAGATGTTATGGAAAGTATGGGTGGCAAATTGTTGGCCATTTTAGCTATGTATGTGGACGGTTTTTGGGGGTTAAGGGGCATAGCTGAATTTTGTTAGTGTTTTGGTAAAGTTTTAGTGTTAATTCCATTAGCATCAAGTGTGCATATTCTCTTATTTCTTTCTTCTTGTTGCCGAATGTAGATCAACAATTGAGACCAAAATTTGTTCTTTCATCTTTCTAGAAAAAAAAAAACCAAGCTAGTGAACCATTCTTCTTCTTCCTTCTTTTCTTTTTCGCAAAAACCCTTCAAGCTTCTCTTCTATTCTAATCCTTTCACCATAGCCGAATATTGTGCCCATTATTTCTCCATAACCGAACTTTCATCCATTCTCTATTTCTTCTTCTCATTCGTATTAACACTCGATATATTCTACCTTCGGACATAGTGGTAAGTGATTCAAGTGTAACTGATACGAAATCTTTTGGAAATCCGAGGCTAACTTTTGGTTGGTATTGTTCTAGGTCAACTACGAGTGGTTCGTTAGGAAATCGAAATCAGGTGTGTAATCCTGTACCTTTCCGAATATATGTTTAAAATGGTGTGTAATCTCACACCTCTTTGAATGTTTGCATAAAATATTCTGTGATTCATTCGAAAGACCAAAAAGCCAGAAACCGACATCTGTGACCACTCGACGTACGCATGTTCGAAGTGGTAATCGTATTTTGCAATGAAATAGTTTTGGTTAGCAGCAGTGACGTGGATTTGAAAAATCACCAAAAATAGTGAAAATTGAATTAGAAAGTGAAGGTGATATGGATTGAAAGATAATTGAGTCTATTTTCTTATAAAAGAAACAGAGAAAGCAAAGAATTAGTATATTTTGAGTTTTTTAGATTTTTGTGGGACTGGTTCAGAGTGATTTCGAGATCCCTTATTCTGACTTGGAAAAATCATTAAAAATTGATAAAAACTAATTTTGGCACGTAATTTATATGGTTAGATTCCTTAATGAATCTATTTTTTATAAGAAACAAACTAGAATATCATTTGAATTCTGTACAAAAAGATAATTAAATTTTAGTAAAGAATGGTCGGAATTGCCAGACAGCAGAAAAGGGAAGACTTTGAGGAATAAACTGTACTAAATGGCTAGGCCAAAAATTATGGAAAAATTATAGTAGAAAGATATACGAGTCTAGTTTCAAGGAAAATTTACGGATTTAGATTTTGAGTTTCCCAACTCGAGTTATAGTCAGTTTAGTCAGTATAACGCAGATGGACAGTTTCTATTTTTATGCCTCAAATTAGTAATTAAGCCTAGGTTGCGAAAATTTCCATCATACCCTTAGAGGGTAAATTACCGAATTACCCTTAGTGGGTACGATTACCGAATTATGAAATGCCCTTATGGGCCGAGTTATGAAAATGCCCCTAATGGGCCGAATTACGAAATGTCCCTATGGACCGAATTACGAAAATACCCTTTATGGGCCAAATTGAAATATGTTGCTATATGGGCCCAAATGTGATATTTACTATATGGGCCAAATGTGATATTTACTATATGAACTAAATGTGATATAAGATAAATGGGCCATGCGAATTATTTGATAAATTGGCCAAAGTGTGAAAATTTGAAAAGGGCCTCATGTGATTAATAGGCCAAAATTGCAAGATCGTTAAATGGGCTAAAATGCTATTTTGACTAATGGGCCAAATTGATAACTTGTAATATGAGCTTTTTTTTAAATTTACCATATGAATATATTGTTATGCATATATATATATATATATATATATATATATATATACACATGACTGCATGGGTTGGGATAATTGACGAAGAGAAGAAAGGCCTGTTGCCAAAATCTAGTTCGGTGGCTCTGCCACAAATATTTTAAGTGGCTTAATGCCTCTAGTTCGGTGACTCTGTCACAATCTAGTTTGGTGGCTCTGCCACAAATATTTTATTCAAAGCTTAATGCCTGCGATTGGTGTGTTGGCGGGGTAGGTTGACTTGATCCCAACAGGTGTGCTGATTGGTATGGGTGGTGTGTAGCGGATGGAAACTAGGTTTGGTTTGGGAATTTCATATCACATGCATATTATATACATGTTATTATGTTAATTGTAAATGGGCTTAGGCCCAAAATATTGCTATGTGTGTTCCGACCCAGTGGATGATGGTAAGGGGATTATACACTGAGTTCTTGTAACTCACCCCCCTTTCTCTTAACCCTTGTAGGTAATGCTCCGTAGTGAGGACTTGGGCCCGTGGATGACTCGGTGGAGGCTATACTTTCGAAATGGTGTTATCAAATTTTAAATTTCTATTTCCGTTTATTATTTTGCTATTTTGGTTTAAATTGTAATAAGGCCTCTGGAGTATTTTATTATTTGCTTCATGGTTGGTTTACTTATTATTTTGCTTAAATTGTTTTAAACATGAATTTTTCTAAATAAATAAAGGTTTTCCAAAATCGATTGACAAATAGATTTCATAATAAACTTTATAAATATTTTAACACGGAAGTTATCTCTCGAATTATCAAACGATATTTTCAAAAGTCACGGATCTAAAGTTTAATTCCTTGATTTGTGATTCATCAATCTTTCAAAAATACTTGTATTTTATCAATGTTTCCGCAATGTTTCAAGATGCTTTTGCAACTCTTTATCAAACGTCACATTTTCGCAAATTGTTATTTCAAATATGCTTTTGCAACCGAAAAGGTTTATTAAAGATAATTATGTTTTCACATAAACACAATTGCTTAAGTGTTTTGGGTTTTAACAAAGAGGCTATAATTCTTAAACAAGTTTTTAACAATTGCAAAGATGGTTTTTTTTTTGAAAAACACCTCAATGTGGCACGCCAGATTCGGGCCTAACTTCTAGGCCGGGTTTGGGGTGTTACATCTTATGGTATCAGAGCCCAGTTCAAAACTCGGTTGTGGTTTGGGTTCAAAAACATTTATGGTACAAAACTTTTTCGAATTATAGAACTTATTTTTTTTTAAAAAAGGGTAGTATGGCACCACGAGTATTGGGCACCAAGTCAAGTAAGTGTATGTGAATTGAATAATTCTTATTATTGTGAAATGACTATAGGAACACTCTAGAACTTTTAGTTTTAGGTGTTGAAACTATAGAGATTGAGACTATAGGACGCGTTTACGAAAACAACTCTATCTCTTATATCTCATAAAATATCGTTAATAAATACTGAAAAAGTATACTGATTCATAAAACTTGTAATCAGATTAAACCGAAATACCCAATATGAGCACTAGAGGACGTGGACGTGGACGTGGTAGACGTGGCCATGGTAGAGGCCGAAGTGCTAAGGTTGCATTTGAAGCGTCGGGTCTTATGCCGGAAATGGATGCACCTGTGTCACCTGGGAGTGAGACTGGATCTCATGATCATACGAGAGAGGATAATGCTTTGACTCAAGCAATGTTGCAATTCCTAGAAAGGGTCACTGGGGTTAGAACTGGTCCAGCAATTCGTGGATCAATCTCGGAACGACTTAAATCAAGTGGTGCCGAGGTTTTTAGAGGTGTCTCAGGTGTAGCTTCGAATGTTGCGGAATATTGGCTCGAGGCTGTAGAGCGGATTATGGATGATATGGAGTGCACTGTCGAGCAGAAACTGAGAGGGGCTGTGTCCTTGCTAAGGGACGAGGCGTATCAATGGTGGCTTACGGTTCGAGAAGGCACCGAGGCTGCATTGATTACTTGGGATTTCTTCAAAACTACTTTCCAAGGGAAGTACGTCGGGACAAGTTATGTAGATGCCCGGAGGAAGGAATTCCTGAATTTGGTTCAAGGAAATAAGACGGTGGCAGCCTACAAGGCGGAATTTCTTCGCTTAAGCCGTTATGCTCGCACTATAGTATCGACAGATCATGACGCTGTGTACGCTTTGAAGATGGGTTGAATGATGAGTTGCGGGTATTGATAGCCCCACAACAAGTACGGACTTTTACCTCGCTTGTGGAGAAAGCCAAGATAGCCGAAGAGGCTAAAAACTCAAAACGCCAGAACCGGGAAAGAGTTAGAGGCAAGAGGGATATTAAGTACATGGGCTTTGCTAAAAGGTTCCAGAAGAGGCCCCCAAATGATGAGCCAGCTCAAGCTAGAGCGCATGTGACTACCAATCAGAGTCGAGACTGTGCTGACTATAGGAAGCGACACCCCGGGGAATGCTGGAGGAAAACCGGTGCCTGTTATAAATGTGGTTCCAAGGATTACCAGTATAAGAATTGTCCTCGACGGACTGATACAACTCCAGAAGCTCGTAACCCTGATGCTCAGCCAGCTAGAGGCACGCAACAGCCACCGAAAGGCCGTGGGCCAGGTCGAGGTGGTAATGGCGGTGGTCGTGGTCAAGGTGCACCTGGTAGAGGTAATGGTTTCAGAGGTAACGCGGAGGCAAGACAACCAGGGTTAGTCTATGCGGTCAGGTGTCGGGAGGATGGCGATGCACCTGATGTGATAATTGGTACGTTCTTCATCTTTGATGTACCTGTTACTGTTTTTTTTTTAATTTCTATTTTTCAATTTCTGTTAAAGTCAACTCATAATATGAGAGATGAGTTGGGCCTCGGGTCACGCACGTTGAGGTATTTTTAATTTCTATTTTTCAATTTCCGTTAAAATCAACTCATAATGCGTAAAGTGAGTTGGGCCTCGGGTCACATGCCGAGGTATTTTTAGTTTCTGTCTTTCAATTTCTGTTTTTCAATTCTAAGCTTCAAAAAAAAGAGAAAGAAAGAAAAGGTCAACTCATATTGCGAGAATAAGGAAGCAGTTTGAAAGGTTTAGATTTATTTCATCGAAGTCCTAGTGGAGCAATTAGTAGATCGAAGCTACAAATCTCTTTGTGTCGTGAAGTCACATTGGAATAAACAAATCTCACCCCTTAGAAGATTGAGGGAAAGCAAATTGAAGCTACGGGTCATATCTCGCGGAAGTAGTGGTGGAATGGATCAAAGCGACAGGTTACAGTAGAGTTTGAAGATGTTTGAGGAAGACGAGGACCAATAAGTCAAGGCTTGGCCAAGACCGGGCAAAATTGGTTCTTCTATTGTCTTTGCTCTATTCTCGTTTCACGACAATGAGCAAAGAGGGGCAGCTGTAATAACCAAATTTGCCCAGCCCATTAAAGCCCAGTAAACAAAATAATAAAGTCCAAACAATAAAATACAAATAAAACAGTCCATGAAATGTCCAATTACAAAACAAATATCAGACCCACTAAGCCCAATTCAAACCCCAAACCCAACAAGCCCAAATGTCTAGAAACCCTAGCCCCTTTAGCCCAAAACATTTCAGCCAACAAAGAACCCTAGTCCCCAACGCAGTCGCTGCATGTCTGCCTCCTGACCTTCCCACTCCCACGTGTGTCCTTTCAGATCCGCACGTCCTTCGCCCGCATGCTTTTGCCACCACGCGCCTCGGCCTCCGCGCGCGCCTCGCATCGTTTTAGCAACCCACGCGCGCCACTGTCAGCTACTGCCATCGTCCGCGTCTCGATCGACACCCACACGCCTCCACCATCGCCATACCCTGCAAAGAAAACACGCAGCAACATGGACAGAGGCAACAAAAGCAGAGAAATACGGGACAAGCAATAGAATAAAGAAAAGAGTTGTAAGTTTTAGGCTATAAAGCCATTCAAAAGACAATGTAAAAATTTCTTGGGGGCTTTTGGACGAAAGAACCATCAGCAATCAATAGAAAACCAAAAAAGAACAATCAGAAATCAAAAAAGCAAAAGAAATCAAAGAGGATAACAGTTTGAAAAGAGGTGGATTTTGTAGTCTTTTCCGTTTATTTTTTTTTTACTTTCTGTTGTTAAATATTACTCTGTTTTCCTCTATTTCTCTTTTAAAATTTCACAAATGAAATAATAGTAAAAAAGGGGAAGACAGACCTGAAATACGGAGCCATCGTCGGAGCCCTTTCACCGTCTTCGAAGCCGAATCGAAAAGGGGAGAGTCTTCTCCTCTTGAGGGTTCAAAAAAACCGTGGCTCATCCTTCTAACGGGCGATGAAACGGGGCACAAAGGCCCATCTCCATGCAGTGTCGACCACCGGACGGTGGTGGTGCGATGGGCGGCCGAAAGAGGAACCCGATCGTCGGGACAGAAGTGGGGGAGAGGGCTGCCTCTTCGGTTTCTTTTGAGAGAAAGCGGAGAGGCCTTTGAATTTTTTTTTCTGAAGTAATGAAAGAATGAAAACAAAAAAGGAAATTTTGGTTTTAAATAAAATGCAAAACGACGCCGTTTCAGGGGGTAGGATCCGCGTGTCAACCCGCTTGGTGACCCGAATCCGCGCCTCTCTGCTTTAAAAAGTGTTATTTCGTGTTTAGTCGCTCTGTTCCCTGATCATTTTTCCATTTAGCCGTCTTAAACGCCACGTTTTACGATTCGGGTTTATTTGCTCGTTCACTCCCTAATCGTTTGCGCGCATTCCACTTAAGTCTGTTAATTCCCTTTTATTTCAGACTTTTGCCCCAGATTCCAGCTTTCATTTTAATTTAATCCTGTTATATATACTTTGTTTTCTTTAAATATTTTACTATTCTGCCATTATTTAAATATTACTATTATTATTATTATTATTATTATTATTATTATTATTATTATTATTATTATTAGTATTAGTATTAGTATTATTATTATCATATGACTATATGCACAACTTTTTAAACATGTACACGTATTGTTTATTAATTATTACTATTATTACTATTCTGCCTTTATACATTATTTGTTGTAATGGGTTTATTAATTATTTTAAGTCTTCTTTATATCATTATTTTCTACTTTTATATATAGACATGTATACATTATCCTGTTTAAAGTTTTTTTATACATCATCTTTTAAAAAAATTTGTCTTGTATATTATCAAAACCCTTTTTTGCATTATCAATTTTAAACTAATTTAGTGTCATTTCAAATACATTTATCAGTTTCATCCAAAAATAAAAGTTTCCAAAATAAGGCAATATTCTGTGTTTGGAAACTCGAGAGATCGTGCCCTATGTGTTGGGTTTCGGCTTCCCGCTTGGCCAAACACTCGAATATCCTTTTTGATATTTTAATGCGTGGGTCTCGGGAATTATGAGATGATCTTGAATTCGAGGACTCAAATTATCGTGTCCTAAGGTATTGGATGTGATATTTTCTTCCTTCGGAATGAGAAAATCTTAATATTCAATCCGAGAAAATTCAAATATTTTTAAAGGGATCATATTCTTAAATTTTTTACAATTTTCAACTTTCGACATAAGGACATAAATTGATCAATTTGGTACCAATTTTGGGCGTGACGAGGGTGCTAACCCTTCCTCGCACGTAACCGACTCCCGAACCCGTTTTCTCGAATTTCGTAGACCAAAAACACTGTTTTAGTAAATCAAAAATGTTTTATTAAAGGTGATCCGATCACACCAAATAAAGGTCAGTGGCGACTCCAGCTTTATTTCCGTTTTCAAAACCATGTCGATTCCCGTTTTACAAAAACATGGTTACGACACAAGTTATCAAAGGTTCTATTTGGAATAAAACAAGTACCCAGAGCTTAGTATGAAAGGCTCGAAATATTTTTATTTGACAAAGGTGTAATAGGCCAATTTAGCCCAGGCCTATACAAAAAAATAATAAACCCAAAATAATAAAACAAAGTCCAAGTCCAGTCCAAAATATATCATTTGGCCCGATCGAAATGGCCCATTACTTGAAAAGATTGAAGGTCCATTTACAAGCTTGACGTATATGGGAACACAATCTTTAAGGATATGCAATCTTAGATATGATATGTAAATCTTAGATATGATATGCAATCCTAGAAGATATGATATGCAATCCTAGAAGATATAGTATGCAATCTTAGAAGATATGATATGCAATCTTAGAAGATATGGTATGCAATCTTAGAAGATATGATTTTGTAATATTAGAGATTTAATTTGTAGATACCTTTTAATCTTAGCCGTTGATGTAATTGATCTGTACCGTTGGATTTCGGAAGGCTCAACTATAAATAGAGGCCTCTCCCTTCATTGTAAAAGGACTTGAGTTTTGAGTAATAAAAATTCTTGAGAGCATTCACTCAAATTTTTCTCTCTTTTACGTTCTTATTTTCTGTGGCTTGTTCTTATTTTGTTCTTCGCTCATCTTCGTTTCTTTTTTAGTTGCTTCTGTTCGAGTTAGATTTTCGTGGAGGAATTTCGTTGAATCCTCATATTGCGAGAGTTAGGTTGACTTATGCATTTTTTTAACTTTTTTTTTTATTATTTATCCATTTAATTGCTTAATCATTATTTATTCATTTATTTTATTTTTTTATTTTTTCTTTTTTGCTTTTCCCTATTTACGTTAAATTGTTTTATCATATATATTATTATTATTATTTGTTATATATTATCTATATATTATATATCATTTAAATTTAATCATATTATGTATTATTTGAAAATTTGTATGTTTTACATCAGTTAAATTGTTTTATTATTAAGGCAAAATTTTCCATATATTGTTTATTTAAAATATGTATATTATCTATTTTTAAATGGTATATTATATACTTATTATAAGTTATCCCTTATACATTTTTTATTTAAAGTTTTTATATTATTTATTTAAAATATATATTTATTATATTATGTATATATTAACTATTTTAGATTTTGTCATATAATTTTTTATTATTTTTTATTATTCTATTTTAAAAAAAATTTGTTATAATATCCCTTTATTGTTTTGCATATATCATTTATCTTATATTGTTATTTTACTTTTATATTTGATCTCATATGTAAAGTTTCGTATTCATTTCTTAGTTTTTTTATCTTTCGTATAGATCTTTTGAATTATTATATCTTTTATTTATTATTTACGTTCTTTTATTTGTTTATTATTTTTATGTTTGCTTTAGTATGGTCATTTTATTACTTGTATCATTTGCTATTTTATGTTATTCTTTCTCTTAATTGCCTATATTAGTATTAAATGTTATTATATCATGTAATTGTAGTATATTGCTTTGGTATTTGTGTTTTGTAATGTATTAATGATACATTTTACTCAAATCATTGTTTTAAAATATATCTTATTTAATTGCCACTTTTTATCCAAAATTTTATTTCTTAAAATAAGGCAATATTTGACATTTGGAGTTTTGAGGGAATCATGCCCTAACTTACTGGGCTTCGATTTTTCTCATTAAGTCTAAATGATCAAATACCCTTTTTGAAATTAAAATATATGATTTTCAAATAAAAAACCTATCTTTGTGAATTTAAGATGTTGCGTCCTAACTTATTGGATGTGACATTTTGATATTTTGAGATAGGGATTTCAAAAAAAAAAAAAAAACAAAGGATATTTGGTGTTTGGGAAATTCGAAAGGTCGTGCTCCAACTTACTGAGATTTGACTTTTCTTTTATCCAAACAATTGAATGTTTTTTTAAAGGTTATAAGTTTTGAAAAGTCAAAAGGGTCATATTTTAAAATCTTCTCAAATTTTCGACATTAAGACATTAATTAATCAATTAGGTACCAATTTTTTTGGGCGTTACGAGTGTGCTAATCCTTCCTCGTGCATAACCGACTCCCGAACATGTTTTCTCGAATTTCGTAGACCAAAATTATTGTTTTAATAAATCAAAATGTTTTTTTTATTAAAATGATCAATTTCAAGGTGACCCGATCACATCTCGAAAAAAGATTGGTGGCGACTCCATTTTCGTTTTTAAAGTCGATCCCTGTTTTTTCAAAAGAAAACTTAAAAATGGTTTCGAGAGCTTTCGTAAGGGGAGTGCAAACATAACTCTTTTCACTAAAAGGGTTAAAAAAGTTTAATGGTTGCTCAAATCTATGTGGATGACGTATTTTTTTGGATCTACCTCTCCAAAATCTTGTGAAGAATTTATTCAACTCATGAAGTCATTATTCAACTCGACTTACCCACAACGAGAACACCGCTAACCCTCGATCAAACAAACGAAGCGAACTCACAGTTCAACACCTTCTCCTTCTCCTACTCCACAAGATATAGCAACGTTTCAACCTTCAGAAAATAACGGTAAAAAGAATACAAACGGAAATCCACTTACCGATTACACGAAAAACAAGGATTCGAATCGCCCAATAGCAATGATTAACGATAAAGACAAAAACGGAGCAAAGAGTTTAATTTCTGTCAACGAGGAAAGAAAACAATAAGAGCACAAATGGGAATTTTGTTTTTGAAAGAAAAAAGACGTCAAAACAGAGGGAATTTTGGAAAAAAAAAAAGAAATAACAAGAATAAAATTCAATTTTGATATCCCCCAACTTCCCACTAACACCAAAATCCTAACCACTTCAGAATTTCAATTCCACCAAAACTCCACCACAAAACCAAGAAAAAAATAATACCCACGCTCACGCAGGGATTCAAACACAGGACCTCCAACACACTAACTCCCTTACCATTTGAACCAACAGGCTCATTCTGATATGAATTAGCAGACAATTTAATAAAAGCCCACTGAACCAGAATAAGGCTTGGATCCAAAAATAACAAAATTTAGCAAGGGTGGGACTTGAACCCAAGACCTCACACACACACCCAGAACACTTAACCACTGAAGCAAACAGATATTTGTGTCAAATACTCATAGAAGCAGAAATAAATTATTCAGGGCGTTACATTTTCGTTGTAACACTTTACTATACTAAAATTTGACCCGTATACTTGTGAACACCGTTGCTTTATTATTTATCCTTTTATTGTAGTATTTCCAGTCCAGACGTTCAAATATCTGACGATAGTCATTATGTTAGTGAAACATAAATATGACAATATGATCTAAATAGATCAAAGAGATTGATAGACACTTAATGTGATAGAGTGAGTTTGGGTATTGCAAGCATACTCTACAAATGTTTTAGGTAGAAATAATGTAATATCCCTTATTCGAACTCACAGTTAAACCCAAGCAAGAAATGTTACATTTACAGACCAATCACTTTAATTTTATTTATAATTATACATTCAAGTTTTAGATTGATTTAAGGTCATTTACGACTTTTTAAACCATTCTAAATTTTACTTACGCTTTGGCTTTGATTGGGAGTCGGTTGAGGGCCTTCGAGAGTGTAACACCCCAAACTCGGCCTAGAAGTTTAAGCTGAATATGGACGAGTTACACCATTTACACCGACGTATTAAAAACTGATTTCAGCAATTATCCAAAAAACATTCAAAACCATACTTGATTCGTGGCAGAAAATTTTTTCAGAGTTTAACGTTGAAAACCAAAATTTGTTTTCTCGACTTGAGTGGTTTTATAGTTTCGCTTTAAAAATTATCAACTACTGACGGATTTAGCAAAAACCAAAACGAGCTCAGAAACAAACTACAAATTGAAAACATCAAAAGCACTTTTACATTATTGTAAAACAATCCGAGCTCCCACACGCCGTCTGGTCCTAAGTTAGGGACTGATCTGAACACACAAAGATAAAGCCAAAAGGTGAGCTATGAAGTCTAGTGTATAACCAACATCAATTACAATTAACAAAACATAGTATATAAATCAGTGTAACATAGAGAACTTAATAGCGAGTGTAAAACCAAAACGGAACAGACCAGAGTATCACAAAGTTTGCCATCACACTAATATAACATAACAACACAAACCCACTAGAATAGGACAGAGCAAAATAGAGCAAAGCGAAGTAGAATAGAATAGAGTAGAGCAGAACATAATAGAATAGAGCTACGTAGAGGATGTATGTTTATGCAGATGCAATATTTTTCAAAACCAATCATAATGCAGATTTATCAGAAAACATCCTACTCAACTCTGCTACACACCAAAATAAAGTCCCCCCAAAAATCATTTAGCCAAATCACACCAACAAATAACTGTGGACAGTGCCACCAGAATTTTAAAATTGCCAAATTAGATACATGTGGTCAAGCCACTAAAATTGCAGCTTAGCTGCAAGAACAGAAACATGGATAAACCACTAGATAATGTAGATAATCAAACTGCCAGAAACTTCCTCCTTTCACATCATTCCAAGTCCCATACAATATGTCATGGCATGCACATACAGAAGTAGAGTGTTAAGCATGTAAGTTATGCTATTGTACAGTAATAGAATCAGTAGGCATGGAAGTCCATGCGTTATAAAGCAAATTTATCAAAACTTAACAATAATATCATATTTTTCATGAAGTCACATGCATGGTTGTAAATCAGAATCAGTACCAATCAATTCAACATATTTGGATATCACATGTTCTTAAGCAACAGAGTCGCGTAAAGGCGTACCAACAAACTTAACAAAATACAGATCGTACCTGTAAAATTCGCACACATTAGATAATAACACATTACACAGATCCTACTTACTTAGGTTAAAACATAGTAGATATACGTACAGATCACAAGTTGTTAGTCATCAGATATCAAGTTATATAGCCTAATTCAGATCATATGGACCCTACAGTAGGTGTGCATTCATTTCGAATGACATTTGTGGCCTGAGGGAAAAATTCCAAACATTGGTCCACACGCCCGTGTGGTTTCGCACGACCTGGATAGTTGGCCTGTGTGTCCCACACGACCTAACATACTCTTATGTACTTTCCCGTGTGGTCCTAATCTGTAATTAGTAAATTACACGACTTGGACACACACCCGTGTCATTGGCTCGTGTGAACCCTGCATAACACATAACCATACACGGCCTGGGTACACGCTCGTGTGCCTCCAATTTTCATGAACAGAGAGTTACACGGTCGTATGGCGTGGACAGTCAGTTTTCCGATGACTAAATTCAAAATAAAAGTTGGGTTATTGGTACCCACCTGATACGGATCCGATGCAGAAACAATAAGGATGGATTCTCGTCCCTAAACAACATTACAATAACAGGTCAGACGACTTATTCGAAATCAATCGCTAAGATTAGCATCCAAAACCGAAATTATATCGAAGAACTTTGACACACAACTCCAAACCAAACGATGCACTACCGATAATTGAACTGCAATTTCGCAGACCTTATGTTGTTGAGAAAACGTTAAACTCGAGACCTTCGCCTAAGACAAGCTTACTTAAGTCAACATTTTCGTCACAAAAATGAATTACAACCCCATCTAACAAAAAACTCACGCATGAACTTGACAGAGAATACTTACACGACTGATTACAGATGAACAATGAAGGAGTTAGAAGGATAGATGTCTCAAAGATTCAATGGAAAATCGTTGGTGGAAGAATTGGCAAATAAAAAGAGAAAACGCAAAGACAATAGTTAAAACAAAAAGGATAAAACAAATGTAACAAGCCAAAAAGGAAGTTGAGAGAATTGGTTAATTTAAAACCAACCAAAGGCTACCTCACAAGGCAGCAGGATA
Source organism: Gossypium australe (assembly GCA_005393395.2). Taxonomy (NCBI): domain Eukaryota; kingdom Viridiplantae; phylum Streptophyta; class Magnoliopsida; order Malvales; family Malvaceae; genus Gossypium; species Gossypium australe. The sequence goes on along the minus strand of CM016614.1, from coordinate 26,229,084 downwards.
AAAACATTTCCATATTGCTTTCGTAAAGACTTAAACACAAGACTAAAGAGTATACGGATGCTTAGCCAGTGAACCAGCAGGCTTATTCTTGTCATCAATTGATCGGAAATAGAACTTATGCCAAATAATCAAGAATAAGGATTTGATAAAATAACAAAATTTCAAGAAAGAGGATTTGAACCCAGAATCTCACACACATAACCAAAATACTTATCCACTGAACCAGATTAACTCACTTCTCAAAATTTCCAAAATCTAACTCAAAATCAAGGGATGACCACTCTTGGTTTCAAAACCCAATTTCTTCTAGCCCAGTTTTTAGGATGTTACAGAGAGCAAAACAAGAAAATTTATTGGTACAAGCTTGTCTGTCTCGAGACGAAGGTCTATATGTCTCAAGACATTACCCTAGAGATACATAATTTTGATTCAATGTTGCCTTGTCTCAAGACAAAACTCAATATGTCTCGAGACATTATGTTGGGACTGTAGCATTTTAGCTTTGGAGCTTGTCTATCTCGGGACATAAGCCGTCATGTCTCGAAACTTGGGATAGGGGACCTAAAAATTCTATTTTCAAACATTTCTCATTCATACAAAATTTGTTCATAATCAATCCAAACACCACCAAAACCTCATAAACTATGTAATACCTTATATCTTTCATTCAAAACACAATTAACACGATATTGAAACAACTAGACACTCGCTTACTTATTTCATTGTTACACCTATGTACATGCCATTTTCTTAAATCAAAATTAATAGAGATGTCACTCTTCTCCAAGTCCTTGGAATGTGATTGTAACACCCCAAACCCGGCCTAGAAGTTAGACCCGAATCTGGCGTGCCACATGGAAGTGTTTTTCAAAACCATCTTTGCAATTGTAACAACTTGTTGGAGAATTTCAGCCTCTTTGTTAAAACTCAAAACACTTAAGCAATTGTGTCTACGTGAAAACATAATTAACTTTAATAACCCTTTTCGGTTGTGAAAGCATATTTGAAATAAATGATTTACGAAAATGTGACCTTTGAAATAGAGTTGCAAAAGCATTTTGAAACATTGCGGAAACGTAGATAAAATACAAGTATTTTGAGAGATTGATTGATGAATCACAAATCAAGGAATTGAACTTTAAATCCGTGACTTTTGAAAATGTCGTTAATAATTTGAAAGAATGTTCGAGTTAAAACATATTTGTATAAGTTTATTTTGAAATCCATTTGTTAATCAATTTCGGAAAACCCTTATTTACGTTTTTAGAAAAAAAAATTATCTTTGTAAACAATTTAAGAAAAATAATAAAAAAACATCCCAACCATAAAGCAAAAATAAAAAAAAATAGTTCAGAGGCCTTATTACAACTTAAACCAAATTAGCAAAATAATAAAATAAACGGAAATAGAAATTTAGAGTTTAATAACACCATTTCTGAAGTATGGCTCCCACCGAGTCATCCATGGCCCAAGTCCACGTCACTGAGCATTACCTGAAAGGGTTAGAATATATCGAGTGTTAATACGAATGAGAAGAAGAAATAGAGAAGGGATGAAAGTTCGGTTATGGAGAAATAATGGGCACAATATTCGGCTATGGTGAAAGGATTAGAATAGAAGAGAAGCTTGAAGGGTTTTTGCGAAAAAGAAAAGAAGGAAGAAGAAGAATGGTTCACTAGCTTGATTTTTCTAGAAAGATGAAAGAACAAATTTTGGTCTCAATTGTTGGTCTACATTCGGCAACAAGAAGAAAGAAATAAGAGAATATGCACACTTGATGCTAATGGAATTAGCACTAAAACTTTACCAAAACACTAACAAAATTCAGCTATGCCCCTTAAGCCCCAAAAACTGTCCACATACATAGCTAAAATGGCCAACAATTTGCCACCCATACTTTCCATAACATCTTCCATTAAAATTCCACTTGTTCTCTTTACTTTCCCCTTCATCCATTTTTGGTTGTCCCCCATCTTGCTAATAAAAAAAATTGTTCAACAACCAACTCCTTCATTAGCAACGTGAGTGGTTGCCATCTAAAGGAGTCCCATGTTAATTTTTTTTATTTCCTAATGCTTGATAAAGTATTGACATAATAAGGTAATGGTGGCACTTAAAATGAACAAAAGATGGTGGGATGGCATGGATAATCATGGAGTATTGATATAATGGGTAAGGTGGCCATTATTGAATTTGAATGGCAAGCATTGGAGGAAAGTGACTAAAAAGAAAAATTCTAGGATGTTACAGTGATGATATGTGTTGATGTCGTTATTTCAATCGAAAGCTTTAATCCAATCTTTCACCTACATGTTACACAACAATTCATTAAGCTACATTATAGCTTAATAAGTACCCATGAATTCAAATTTTATCATTTCTATAATTTATTCGATATTAACAATATTACTATTATAATCTCACGACTATATTATAATAATCAAGAGGTTATTTAGTATTAACAAAATTCTGACTATATTACTTTGATTCACTATTTGATCACTTTACTACTTAACAGAAATTATTAAAAAAATCACTGACCACGACTTTTAGCCCATGCTAGATACATTTGAACGAGATGGATACACGAGAGCACACTGGTTCCTATGGCATGGTAATTATATCCACAAAGTTCAACACTAGTCCACATGGGCACTCAAATATCACTAGACTTACATTATTTATACACAAATGTATTATTTCACGTTTTTCACAATTTCACTACACTTTTGCATTTTTTCAATTTAGTCACCATTTTCACGATTTAAAGAATAATTGTAAATTTCAATTACAATAATCATGAGATTTTATTCACTGAATTCTTGGTCCATAATACTGTAACACCCTTAACCCGTATCCATCGCCGGATTAGGGTTGCAAGGCATTACTATACATAGCACAGGTTACCACAACAATTACTTGCCCAATGATCACGTAATTACTTAGCACAAGTCATAATAAGAACTTTTTTACTGCTCATATAATCAAATCTGAATGTGTTGTAAGTAAAATACATTAACAAGGTTTACATATCCAACTCGAGCATATCTTAGAACCAGTAGCCGAATTTCATATAAACATTTTGCATCAAATACAAAGGTTTCAATTTTAGTGGTCTATAAGGTTCAATATTCGCACATGCACATGCTCACTTAAAAACTACTTAAACAAGTTGTCAAATATTTAAACAAAACATACGCGTATATTTATATATAGACTTTATTTATCCAAAACCAAGATATACCAAATGTTCATACATCCACGCAAAAGCATAAATCAAAATATCTAAATGAACATAATCGTACCCAAAATACCTAACATACCTCCCATAATCTGAAACACATAAATTTAAACTTTATACTCATGTACATTTATAATACATGTTCGATTAGGTAAATTCAAAAACTCAACCTATAATCTCATGATATGGTCGAATATACATTCTTCAATATTAAGCAATATTCCAAGTTGGTTTGTGTTTCAAATTAAGTATTTCTCTAGTGAACATTTATAAATTCATAGTCCAATCAAATTCAAATGTGCATATACCAATTTCCTAAATGCAACCCCTATTGTTTCAAAACGCATAATATGATCAACTATCAACCATGCACAATCAACCACATTCAACAACTATCTTAACCTTTAAGTCAAGTCATATAAACATCCATCATCAATAATGTATTATAAGATATACTTCTAAAATAAGCTAATTACTAAATCAAATGCATGACATAATAGACACGATAATCAACCAAGCTACCAACACCTGCATACATACATTACCGATTGTACCTTTAAAATGAACAAGCATCATGGCCGAATACATTTAAGACCCAAGTACCATAATTTAGCCATTTTCGCATGGCTATAAATATATACAAAGTCAAAATTTCATTGATTCAAAATCTAGTCTAGCCTATACATGCCTTAAGTTCAAAATCCAAATTTAAAGGTACCAAAATAAGTCGATAGTGTGGATGACTTCGTTGATGATCCCCTGAGCTCGTAGCTTGACCAAAATCTATAAAACAGAGTAACAAGCACACAGAGTAAGCTAACTTAGCTTAGTAAGTCTTAAGCAATTAAAACGAATCAATTTAAACATGCAAACATTTTAAAACAATTACTTAATATCATATAATTATTAACTTAACACATTTGGTCTATTATTGCCGAATGCCAATACCTCATTTAATTTAATAATCACCACTATCTTGCCTTTAACAAACAATTTACCATTTCGGCATATGGTTCAATTATAAAATATCAACTCTTAACCATCTACTCATATTACATATGCATATAATTCAATAAAATCACACACACACACACACACACATATATATATATATATATGTATATATACTCATGTCCATTTGACATCTCATATATTCGAATATCTAATATCAATGTAATAACAATGTGTCCACATAATCAAAAGGCCGAATACACATGAACATTAGTTTCATTCTAGCTTGACAAACTTCATATATATATGCTTACCTACTTGATCAAACATGAATACTCAATTAAATAACTCATGAGCACATACCTGTATGGCCGAATATAAACAAACTCGTATTATCATTAGTTTGCTCAATGAACATATAACTAGGTAAGCCCATAAACCATAAGTCGATATTAAATCATCGGTTTAAAACCTACTAGGCATAAGCCTGAATTTCACACCGGCACTAAACCTGCTAGACCTGAGGTCTGATATCCATTCACCGGCAATAAGCCTACTAGGCAATAAGCCCGAAAAGTTCACCAGCCCAAGGCTTGCTAGGCTCTAAGCTTGAATAGTAATACCTTAGATTATCTCACATGCATCGTTTCACATATCAAACCTATTACTCATTTCGAAATCATGGTATGATAAATCAAATAGCATATAACAATCAAATAGCTTAACCAACTCAAATATTCACATAGTCAAATTCGACTTTTGCATAATATATTTACAATGTTTCCATAATTCAGCATATAATAAGTTACACAAGTAATTTACGACGTATATTTGCTTAAAGACTTACCTCGAATATCGTCGGACAACAAAAACCGGCTATTCGATAATTTTCGCTTTTCCCCGATCCAAGTCTGTTTTCTTTTGTTCTTGATCTAAACATGTTCAAATTAAACTCATTCAAACACACTTATATTCAATTTAGTCCTAAATCACATAAATGGGCAAATTACCATTTTGCCCCTAATATTTCACACTTTTACAATTTAGTCCTATTTGCACAAAACACAAAATACACAAAATCTCACAACATATCTTGGCCGAATCTTCCTTATAATCATATAAGTCCATGCATTCCATTTATTTCACATTTTAGTCCCTCAAAAATTTTATGTTTGCAATTTAGTCCAAAATACTCAAATTCATCAAAAATCCAAAGACAAAACATATTAATCTAACACATATATTTCATAATTCATCCTTAAACAACACAAACAACCAACTATCAACAATGGCTCAACTCAAAATATTCATCAAACACAAAAATTAAAGCATGGGTGTTGTACATTTCATAGCAACGATTACAAAAACGTAGAAATTATCGAAAACCAACCGAAAACATACCTCTAATTTGGCTCTCAAATGGCCGAATATGTAAAACTCAACCCTTGCTTTCTCTTTTTCTTATTTCGGTCAAAAAATGAACTAAAAATGGCCATTTTTTTTATGTTTTATCTAATATAACATACATATTAATTCATTTACATATTTAGCCTTTCATTAAACAAATAAAACAAACATGTAATAAGGGTATGATTGTCTTTCATTCATCCACTAACCATGTTTCTTTTATTATAATATAAATATAACTTATAAAGTAAATATAATAAAACTTTAACGTATAATATACATATTTCCTTACCCATGCCGTCCACTAACCAAAATAGTGGCTAAATTGCCACATAAGCCCTTAACACTTAAAAGCCACACTAATTTAGCCATTAATCAAATAAAAGGCCACTTTTATAAATTATGCAATTTAGTCCTTTTGTCAAATTGAACACACAAACAGACAAATTAGCTTACGGAAATTTCACACATGCTAATTTACATATCATAGACACAGAAAATAATATAAAAATATTTTACGGACTCGGATTTGTGGTCCCAAAACCACTGTTCCGACTAGGGTATAAGTCGGACTGTTATAAATACATCATATATTTTGTACTCTCTACATCATTTTAACTTAACAAATAATAACGCGTAAAATGTCACATACTTTTCAATTTAATCCTTTTTTCCATGAAATTCAATATCCAAGACTTGGACACTTTAAATCAATTCTCTTCCATGTAAAACTCCACTTGAATAATTATTTTCAACATTTTTAATACTTATAGTCATTTCTGAACATCTTAAAATTTAGCCCTTAACATTATAAAAATTCAGTAATTGTTGTAATATCATTCTAGTTTCCCCCTTCATTCAAATTCCCTATCACATAACACTTTAATCAAAAAAATCATAATATCATATTTCATATATCTATTTTTTATGCACTTCACTTCTCTTTTTTCAATTATAAATTTCACAAAGTTCACAATTTAATTCTTAGCATCATGAAAATTCAATGTTTACTATAATTTCACTTTAACATCCCTTTTTGTTTAGTTTACTACCAGATTACACTTCAACTAAGCCTTCTATAATAACATTTTATTTTATATATCAAATTACTTTACACTTTATTTTACTAGTTTACCACAAATTTCATAAAGTTTACATTTTGATCCTTAGGTAATAAGAGAATTCAATGGTACTTACCTATCTTCCACTTCAAATAACTTGTTTTCCACTTGTCTTTATCACTGGATTCTCTTTCTCAATTTTTTTTTTCAAAAAAATGTCAAGAGCATAAAACTTTCCATGAAAAATCTTTACTTTAACATCATTTCTATACCTTTCTAGCAAAATTAAACTTGAAAACATGATGGAGATTTGATATTCTTACCTTGCTCTTTTAATTTCAAGCCTTTGCTTCATTTTCTCTCTCCTCCAACATAAACATGTAATCTTTCTTCTTGAAATCTAAGTTCACTAGATTTTTGAAGGCTTGATTTTATTAAAAATTTTAATGGAATTTTAAGGATTGCTCTCTTAATTTCAAGGAAAGAACCAAATTGCAAAGAAAATAAAACTTATTTTCTCTATGGATGGTGGTGGCGTGAACTTGAAAGAAAGGTGGAGAGAATTCTTTTCTTTTCATCTTTTACTTAATCATTAATTAATATAAAAATATCTTAAAATAAAATAATAGTAAAATAATAAATTATTTTAACCAATAATATTTCTACACCATTCATCCTTAATTATTACACTTAATATTTATCCAAATTGAGAAAGGGCCATATTGCTCTTCATAATTCTCTATAATTCCATTCTTGAATCACTATTTTCTTTTGGAAAATTATAATTTAGTCCTTCATAGTTCTCAACTATTCAATTCAGTTGCTACTTACCAATTTTGTGCCACAAGAACTTTTGGGTTATTTGAACTTTCGGTCCTGCAACTTTCTTATATTTACATTTTAACCTCTCAAATTTTGAATAATTATATTTAGATTTCAAAACTTTTCACATCTTTATAGTTTAGTCTCTTTAATCATTTTATCGAGGATTCTACAATATATGATCTCAACTTAATACCAATTTTTATAGCATAACGGTTTTAGGGGTATTACAAAGAACCACTATATATTCCTAATAGATGTGTGGTGGAGGGTTTTCGATGACCATTGATATCAAACTTATGATTTAGTATGAACTAATGGGTGGTGTTTTTGTGACAATTTTAAAGTTTTGGATGATGGAATCATATAACCATCACGTGCAAGTGAGAGACGTAAGATTATGTGTTTTGGTAGCCATAGAATCGCCTATGATGGGTTAATCTAAATCGATTTATTATGACTCAATTTAGGTGTGAATGATGTATCTAAATAAAATAAGACAATATCTCTTAAAAGGATAGAGACAAATTATATTCAAATTCTCTAAATAAGGGAATAGTCAAGTTTCCGAATTCAAAGGAAGACTAATCAGGTTACCATATCCTCTACTTTATTAATAAGGAATTTGGTAACAAAAGAAAATCCTAAACACTTAACGCACATGCCGGTGTAGTCATACTCATGGTTGCATCTTTAGTTCGGTGTATCAATCCTCATTGGCTTATTGCTTCCGCCTACATATAACATAATTTTAGAGTTATTATTTTAATTGTTTTACATTTAATCATATTATATATCGATTTATCATCCAGGGCCTAAGTCCACGTCACTGAGCATTACCTGAAAAGGTTGAGAGAAAGGGGGCGTGAGTTACAAGAACTCAGTGTGTAATCCCCTTACCATCATCCACTAGGTCGGAACACACATAGCAATATTTTGGGCCTAAGCCCATTTACAATTATAACATAATAACATGTATATAATATGCATATGATATGCAAATCCCAAACCAAACCTAATTTCCATCCACTACACACCACCCGTACCAACCAGCACACCTGTGGGGATCAAGTCAACCCACCCCGCCAACACACCAATCGCAGGCATAAAGCCATTTAAAACGTAGGCACGAAGCCTTTTAATAACATGGCACGAAGCCTTTTTATAACATGGCACAAAGCCTTTTGATAACATGGCACAAAGCCTTTTTATAACATGGCACAAAGCCTTTTGATAACATGGCACAAAGCCTTTTGATAAGTGTAATGTTATGCATTAATTTATATGATTTTTTTTTTTAAATTTAAAATTTCCAAATTTAGATTTCTTCACTTTGATCCTGCATGGTAAGACAACTTTTACATTTAAATTATTTAATAATTTAACACAAATTATTCAATTTATTAATAATAGAGTTTCAATGCTATAATCTGATAAAATAAAAAAAAATGATGACTTACATGAAAATGAACGTTAAGCGACCTTACCTCAAATTTGATCAAGTGTAAAAGTTATTTGGCAATTTGATTAACGACACATGTGGCAGCAGGTTATTGTGCTTTTTTTCCTGTTATTAGCATTAGGTGTAGTTGTAATTAATTTTCTTAAGCCCAGTTGCATATATAACTGTTGTTTGATATAAGAATTCAAGGGGGAAAAAATCCGCTACTCCCTTTTCCTTAATGTTAATTTAAGCATAATAATAAGTCACACGGAATTTCAAGCATATTTTTTTCAACTTGAAGCATAGTTGAAAGACTAGGGAAATGTGAAAAAAAAAAAAAGGGGAAAAAGAATAGATTTGTTTACGTCTCTAGCTACTTGATTCGCTTCAATTGGAATATCTATTTAGGAGATTAAGGGATTAAGGTACTCTAGTTTAAGATATGGTGATTTATTTGGTTCTCTAGTTTATTTCTTTAGTCTTCTATTTAATTTTTCGTCTTTTTTAACTCTTGAATTTATATTTTTTTGTCAAATCACTCTAAAATGGATATAAAATTTAATGTCTGTTAACTTTGCTAATGTAGCATATACGTGGATTGCCATGTGTATACTATGTTAACAATTAATTAGTTTTTTATAATTATTAAAAATATATTGTATATTTATAAATTTATTAAATTTTATTTTTTTGAATTATTTTTTTGATTTTTTTAAATTAAAAAAAAATTCATTAGTTGTTGACGTGGCAATCCACATGTCCGTCACATTAGCAAAGTTAACAAATTTCTATCCATTTTAGAGCGATTTGACAAAGAATACAAGTTCAAAGGCTAAAAAGAGTGGAAATTAAAAGGAAGGCTAAAATGACTTCTGTTTATAAAGTTGGAGAACTAACTAAGTCATTATGTCTAAATTTAATAAGTAAAATTGTTTTGGTATTTACTAAAACAATTAAATTTTGAATATAAATATATCATTTAATAAATATAAATTCAAAAATTAAATATTAAATAAAAATTATAAAAAAGTATATTTTTAATAATATCTAAAATAATAATAAAAGTAATTATTTAAATTACTATGATTACATTATTTATTTAAAGGAAATTATATTTTTTTTGTGAGAATAAATAAAATTGCATCAAACCAAATGTTCAAAAACATTACTATCTGTATATTGTTGAAGAATATCCAATACTTCATTGGGAGGCTCATTGAAAATCTGTAAGCTTGACTTCCATGTTAGAATGAGTTTAGCCATTCAGTCTGCAACTACATTTTTCTCTCTGGGCATATAACGAGTTCACCGCTGACCTTTAGAACGCATAGTCCTTTGTACCCTTCTAAGTATCGTGATGCCTGAATCTTCCATCTCCTTTCGATCAAAGCCTTAATCACTTCTAAATTATCAGTTTGAATTGTGGCTCATTTGTATCCTTTCTTTAGCATAATAAGGATCCTATCAAGAATACTCCATAGTTCTACCTCAAATGGAGTACAGTTGCCCAAAAAGTGATAAAACCCACAATCCAGTTACCTTCCATGTCACGTATCGCTCCTCTAGTAGACGCTTTTCCAATGGCTCTCTCCACAGCACCATCTGAAAAAAGATGAACCCACATGTCCTTAGTATGCCTTTTGTAGTATGGGTTTAAGGAATTGGGTTTGTAAGCATTCTGACTTGACTCAAATTGTTGCACCCAGCTCAGAGAAACTCTAATGATTTTGAGGGCATGCCAATTAATGTTTTGGAAAATGAAAAGGTTTCTATTCTTCCAAATTCGCCAGGTAATTATCCTAAAGAGACTCAACCACAACACTTCACGCTCCTGCAAATGCAAATGACAACAAAGGTTAGAAGAAAACCAAATTTGAAAAGGGTCAAAAAAGAACCTGATTTGTTGATCATTTGGATCGATATGCATCCACGCTTCTTTTGCAGCCACACAATCCCGAAGAACGTGGAGAATGTATTCTGTTTCATGGCCACAAATGTAACAAGAGCTGTTGAGACCCAAACCTCGCCTAGTGCGCTTTGAGTTAGTAAGCAATCTTTGCTTATAAGCTAACCAAAGGAAAAATCTAAACTCTTTTAGGACCTTGATATTTCCAGATGTTCTTCCAAAATGGGTCTTTGAGATTCCAAGACTTTTGTTTTAAAGACCAGAAATCGCTTCGAACTGAAAAGGAACCTAAAGCTAAAGAAGCCCAAATTATCCTATCCACTTCCGAATTAGGATGTGGATGAGGAATACTAATTATACGTTAAATTGGCTCTTTAGACCAAACACGAAATAGATCTATATTCCAATATCCATCATGCATGACCATATATTTAAGGGTGCTTTCCATGTCCATATTCACGTGAGCAGGGATAAAAGAAAGAAGAGGTCTGATTCCTGGGATTCAGGAATTCTTCCAGCAACAAATGCTTGTGCCACTACCCACAGACCAAGCTAAGTTTTCACATAAAAGTGGCCACACCTTAGAAAGAGAAAGCCATAAATGTGAGCATTAACTTCTTTTAATAGAATTCGAAAGGTGTTCCTTCAAACCGTATTTTGTGCGAAGCACTCGAACCCATAAAACATTTTCCTTAGTGATTAGTTTGAACCCAATCTTCAACAAAAATGAATTATTCTGATCATGTAAATGTCACAAGCCAAGACCCCCACGAGACCTTGGTTGACAAATGGAATCCCACCCAACCAAAGTAAGTTTTAGGTGGCCACTAGTAGAACCCCATATAAATTGTCTCACAATCCGCTCTATCTCTTCACAAACTCCTTTTGGAATTAGCATAGTCTATATAAAATAATTCGGAATGGCAAGGAGGAGAAATTGGGCCAGGGTGATCCTTTCAGCAATGCATAATTTCCTTGATTCCCAATTTTGTAGCTTATGCCTTACCTTTTCCACTACAAAACTCAAGGTGCTTTTTTTTTTTTACCCGATCATGAAGAAAAGGTACTCCTAGATAAGTTCCAAGGTTTCAAACTACCTGAAACCCGAAAAGTTGATTAATCCGAGAACAAATATCATCTTAAACTCCTTTAGAGAAGTAAATATTGCTTTTCCTCATACTTATCTTGTGTTCAGAGAATTCACAGAAGTGATTGAAGATACCTACTAATAAGTGAGCTTGATCTAGCTCCATCTTGTAGAAAATTACCAAATCATTTGCGAAAAAAAAGTATGATAAAGTAGGCCCCGTTCTTGACAAATGAATTGGACACCACTTACTTTTGTCAATATTTGCACAAATAATATGCCCTAACCACTCTATACATAAAACAAAGAGATATGGTGATAATGGGCATCATTGTCTGATCCCTCTATATGGCTTGAATTTCTAAGTTGGCATTCCATTCTAGAGAATTTGCATAGTCGACAAAGAAATGGTTGTCATAATTACTGAAATAAGAAAATTTGGAATCCTCGCAGCCTGTAGCGAAGCACCAATAAAATCCCAACACACTCTGTCATAAGCCTTTTCCAAGTCCAACTTGATCGCCATCCAATTTTTGCCCCTTCCTTTTTTCCGCATGGAATGGAAGACTTTCTAAGCTATAATGACATTATCAGAAATACTTCGTCTAGCAATGAAGTCAGCTTGCTCCTACAAAATGAGGTTAGGAAACACCATTTTAAATCTATTAGCAATTACTTTCATTACCAATTTATACATTACCGAGCACAGGCTAATAGGGCGAAACTGGATGAACTTCTCTGGAGTAAGAGTATTGTTCAATTCTGGGTCAATGTTGTTACCATCAAAAACACTTTGAATGTAACACCCCCTACCCGTATTCGTCGCCAGAATAGGGTATGAGGCATTACCAAAGTTTAATGAATTATTATTATTATTATTATTATTATTATTATTATTATTATGAACTCAATATAGTCCCTTTATAAATATCCAATCGTCCTTGCAAATTTTAAAACTGACCAATCCAATCTAATTCAATCAATTTGATACCAAATCATACTTCTATTATAATTATACTATTTAGCATATTCATCACTCTTTACTTTAACACATATTCATTAAACAAGTTTTGGTATTTATATAATCATCAAACCATGTACATGCCATATATATCAAAAAGGAAATTTACAAAAGCTACCGGAGATAATCTTGATAGTGTGATCCTCAGTGTTGATCCGATCCTCCGTATATTTTTACGTCAATCTACATAAGACATTGAATACACTCAAGTAAGTTTATAGAAACTTAGCAAGTTCATAGGCATAAAATATAAATCTTACCAAACATTCATACACTTATGCATTATACACAATTACTAAGTTCACCTGTCAACCACAATTTGGTGAGTCCTCTTGTATAAACTCACTGCCACTTATCCATTTACTTTAACTCTTTTGGGCCCTTTTGTCACTTACCATCCTTAATCAAATTAGGGAACGGTTACGGAAAATTGAGTACTTCACTTCTACTTTTCCATAGTATAACTATGGTCTTACATATGATCACTTATCACTTTCTGAAGCCATAGCCCTGCCATGGTCTTACACGGATCACATTTATCACTTATCACTAATCAGATAAATGTAGCTAAAGCTACCACTTATCACTTGTCACTTGTCACTGATTAGATAAGTGTAGCTAAAGCTACCACTTATCACTTGTCACTGATCAGAAGTACTCAAATTCGATGTTCCGCTCAATTTGATCATTTATTCGGTTTTCGCATTGTTGTTTTGTTCTCAATTCATCAACAAATATATCTCATCATACATGATATAATTCATGAAATTAACATTTAATCATTAAATTTCAGCCATATGAACTTACCTGGGTCGATTTGCAGAATTTGTAAAAATTCAGGGACTAATCAGCTACTTTTTCTTTTTCCTCGACTTGCTTCGGGTTCTCGATTTGCAGTAAAAATATGAAAAACCAGCTTAAGGAAACTCTTCTATGGTGTTTTTGCTGATGAGAATGTAGAAAAATAAAGAGAAATCTAGATAATTCCACTTTAATCCTAGCTTTATTAAGTAAATTTTACAATATTCCAATTTTGCCCTTAATTCTCCTTATTTTCTTGCTGATTTCATGCCCTTGCCGTCCAGCCCAAATAGACCTTGGGTCTATTTGCCTTTTAAGCCCTCTTTCTTTTATCATTTAAGCTATTTAATCATTTCCCATAATTTTACATTTGTTACAATTTAGTCATTTTTGTTCAATTAACCATCGGAACTTTAAAATTTCTTGACGAAACTTTAATACTAACTTATTAACACTCCATAAATATTTATAAAATATTTATGGCTAGATTAAAAATCTCTGAGGTCTCAATACCTCGTTTTTTATTCTAATTATTTTAATATTTTTTAGTACACTATTCACTATTTCAAAAATTTTCCTAACTTCACATTTAACTTATACTCACTAAATTAATAATATTTTCTACTCACTTGTCGGATTTAGTGACCTCAAATCACCGTTCCGACACCACTGAAAATTTAGGCCATTACATTGAACCCACTCACACACTGCATTACCAACAATATCCCATTGACTCTGGAAGAAGTGAGCATGAAAACCATCACTTCCCGGAGCTTTTAGAGGGTTCATGTCGAATAAGGCCTTCTTGATTTCTTCATCAGATACTGCCTTTTCCAAAAACACAATGTCTTGCTCCTTAATACGAGGGAATAAATTGGACGGTAATCCCTTTATGGGCTTTGGTATTTAACCATAAAATTTCTTGAAAAATCCAACTGATTCAGTTTTGAGGATATTTTGATCAGAACACCACTCACCATTATCAATATGTAAAATTTTGATGCAATTAAATTTCCTCCTTTGGATCGTTCGACTATGGAAAAAGTTGGTATTACAATCTCTAAACTGAAGCCAATCACACCTAGCTTTTTTCGTGATCAAGCAAGTTTTCTAATTCGTCACGAACATCACTATCTAATTGAAGCAATCGACTGGAGGCTGAGTGGTCCAAGGCTCTTTGGATATTGGAGAGTGACTTCATAAGATTCTTTTTACAAGTACCTATAAAATCGTAAACAGACATATTCCACTCATTAATGTGATAAGTAAAATCAGAAAGAGAGTTAGCCATATTACCGAAGAAATTCCACTTATCTTTTACAAAATAATGAAAATTCACATGTTTGGTCCAACCAACAATGAATATGAAGGGCTTTCCTATAGACGAACAAAAATCCGGATTAATCCTCAAAAGGATGGGCCTGTGATATATCAGACTTAATGCGCGGAAGGTGAGACACTAGACAATGAGGAAAGGCTGATATCCAAGAATCATTAGCCAAAGCTTGATCTAATCTCTCATATGTTCCCGCTCTTTGCCAAGTAAAGGAAGGGCCAACGTATCTCAAGTCCTGCAAATTACATGAATCTACAAAATTGCCAAAGAGGTTACATCTCTTTCCAGAGGAATGAATGCTTTTTTATTATTATTATGTGACAAAATAGCATTAAAATCACCTATAATTAAAGAAGGAAAAAGATCATGCGGTAAAGTATATTTCAACTTTTCCTAAAGAACCTGTCGTTTCCTCCCTGTTCGGACTACCATAAACAAAAGATATAAAAATAAAATTAGGAAAATCATTACCAGATACACATAGCAGTATGAATTGTGGGTGATTTTGGATAATTTTAATCTGAATCGAATCTTTCCAACCCACCCAAATTCCTCCTGAAAATCCAATAGCTTCAACACGATAAGAATAACAAAACCTCAATTTGTCAATGATAAAATTTGCATTTTTACCACTAACTCTCGGTTCCAATAAGCACATTATGTCCAGTCCAAATTCTAAATTATATTCCCGAAAAACCTGAATAAATTTTACTACTTGCACAACCTTGATAATTCCACAAAAAAAACGGTTAGATTTAAAAACATATAAAAATAATAAAATAAAAGTGAAGTAAATGAAGTAAAAATCAAAGGTTTACTGTTTGAGAGGGTCTCGATTATCATGATGCTCCTCCCTCTGGACTGGGTCACCTACGCCCAAAACTCCATTGGCCTGTGATGAAATGGCCTCAACCAACTAGGCTATTGATTCCTGTAAAAGAATTCGAGAGTTGCCTGCTGCCTTGAATTTGCTCCCATTCCCTTGAACAACCTTATTAATATTTTTAGAAAATTGAGAGCCTGTCAATCTCTCCCTTGAGCCTTTACCCACAGTTTTTGTCTTCCCTTTCCTTGAAATTGCTCCAGCATCCCCTGCTAACATACCGTTGACTGTTGGTTCTTGGCTTTTTAAAAAGATAATCGTCGAGTGTTTGCTCGGATCAAGACCCATCCCCGATTTGGATATCATGACATCCATTGGTTCTTGTGATAAAGGTTTCGACTATAGAGTAGAAATTAGCAAGACCACACGAAGATGACCCAACAAAAACCCTTCCTCAGTCCATCCTTGGTTGCCGGAAGTTTCAGAGCTTGATGGAGTTTTTTCAAGACCTTTCGTGATCCGACCCTGAAAAACCTGAACACTGTTCACCCTGAACTCAATAGTCGAAACAAGCCCTAACTCTATTATGGCCTTCTTCACCTGATCCATGTTTCCTAGGCCCTTGACAGCTCCCACTTTAAATTAAGGACTATTGAAAGGCCTATTCTTGGACACAACGAGCCCAACTCCTGGTTCACTAGGAAGGTGGCTAACAATAGTGGGGTCTGCTGAAGGAATGTTGTTGAATGCATTGCCTGGGCCTCTAATTGAAGGTCCAATAAAGTGAAGGCCAATTGTACTATCAAGATTGCCCTCAGGTAAAATGTCTTTACCTTTTTTCCACCTATTATTCTGTTCTTTACCAATTAAAATAGATTTTTATTCAACGTTACCTTTCGTATTTGATAAAGCCCTAAATCTCGAACCTTCCTTTTTGTTAGCCATAAATCCAGTTCCAGATTGTGTTGAATCCCTTAATTTGCAACGAGATCTCTTCTCCACCAGCATCCACGAGTTATAAGTTTCGTTTTTCTCCCCCGTTCCATCAACGGCCATATTCGCAACCTCTGGCAAAGGTTCCGACGACGATGGTTCACTTCTGATAAAGATAGGTTCAGCATTCCTACTAGGGCACCCTTCCTTTACATGACCATATCTTCCACAGTGAAAATAGATTGTAGGAAGAAATTCGTATTCAACCCTCTGCATTTTCCCATTAACTCAAGGTTTGTCCAAATTAACATACACGACCATACGTGCGAATCGATCTCTGTCTCTGTTATCCATGTTCATGTCCAACTTTACGACCTTGCCAATTAGCCCTTCAATTTCTACCAGAATTTTCCTCTTGTAAAAAAATCCTGGCAATCCCATAAATATGATCCATGACATCACGATACTCGAAAAATTATGTGTTGGATTAAAGGACATCGACCATGGCTATACTGTCAAATATTGACCGAAAATAATCCAATGACCTTCCAAGAGCACCTTTTCATAGTCGAGTCTATTCTGAAATTTGGCCAAAAATAGTCATTCTAGTCATTCTCAATATCCATCAAATGGAATGGTGATGATAGCTTCCATAAACTATAGACTTTATTTTGAAGAACAAAAAAAGCCAATGTTATGTCCCAAAAGTTTTAAGACCACAGTATTTTCCATATCCTTAATAAGGATTTGATGGATCCTTTCGGAAAATTCTATAGAGAGAGTTCCATTCACAACCGATTTCTGAGTATCATCATCTAGCCACTTGTCGTCTTTCTCCTCTAGACCATTTCCCCCGGTACTTGTTGTTTTACCAACTAGCTTGTCCTTCCAGGAAACTCTTGGTTCAATGGGTAGCTCGGCCAACACATCTCCACCTTCGCTCTCACCTTCTTCCCTAAATCAGAATTTCTTAAGGGTTAAATCTTCCATAGAGACATCTCCAGATTAAGGGATTTCACAGAGAGAATCCATTTTACTTTGCATAAATTTAATAAAAGTTGCATTATTTATAGGATATTGTGTTTTTTTTAAGTCACAACTATATAACAGTTTCTCTTCAAATAGTTAGACTCTTTTCTCCCTTTATCCAAAAACTTGATGGCTTCTGTTCATTGGACAAGCCACCCCCGTTTACTCTTTATGGGACACTTGATTTGGGCCTTATCATTAAGGAACCCACTTTAATTCAAGTCCTACACCTATTCATACCACACCCAATAATATTATGTTTAAGCATACACAAACTTAGAGGCTCATTTGTATGGTTCATGTAATGAATTGAGTTTTACCTGTTCTCTTAATTTCATCAGCTTTTACCAACAAAAGCCCAAACTAAGAATGTTTACATTTTCTCACCAAGGAAATGCTATTTGGTTTTAAATACTCTAGAAAATACATTTAAAGAAAACGACACTCAGATCCAACTTTAACTTTAATACTACAGTGGCCACATCTATCAAATATATCAACACATAATTTACTCCAATGTAAATAGTAACATTTAACTATGGCAATAATTGCATCAAACTTGATGCAAGACTTTCAACAATCATAAGTATCAATATTGCACTGACATGAATTTCAAGATGTGGTAAAGTGTAGTATGGTTGACATTTGTGATCCCATAATAAAATATTATATTAATATTATATTTAGTCCTCGTTATGGTTTCATCGAAAACTTTGTATGGGAGTAAGTACCTTTTATACTTGGATGAAACTTATATATTTATGGTTATAGAGAAACTCTATAGGTAATTATTGAGCTTCATTATATTTTCGAAGTTTCTTTGTTAATAATTTTTTTGTACATTAAAAAATAGGTAGGGCAAATAGAATGTTAAAAATAATAGTATGGTTACATACCTTGAAACAGAAACTTATTTTTTATCTCTACACTGAATTGTTATATTTATGGATTTGCTATTAATATAGGTTGATTGAATCTTTTATTTACAATCTTTGTTATAATTAATGCATTTACATGCATAAACATTGGCACTAGATTCCATGACCTTGAAACCCACTAATTCTCTAATGCTGTAATCTTTGATTGTTGTCTGCACAACATCTTTCGATAGAAAAAGCTGGCCACCATTGTCGTTGAACGGAAATTGATTTAAATCTATCAATTCATTGGCATATTTGGAAAATTCATTCCCCACTAGTGCAAACACCCAATGTTGGATGGTAGCTTGAGGGCCCATACATTTGATTACTGCAACTCTTTCAACCAAAAGAATGCTTATTCTTTAAATTGAAATGCTTCATGTTTGTAAATTTAAATAGTAATGTTTTAAGGGGTTTTAAAGTAAAAGAATCTGTTTTGTATAACTTTAAAAATTTTGGATTTAAAATATTACTTCAATGATTAAAAATTATAAAAAAAACCCACATTATTCTAAAATTGTTAGCTTTTTTTTTTTACTACACAAATTTTAGCAATCGCTACCTAATAGTTAAAATGAGTAGTATTTCATTTAATTATTTTTCCGAAGCTCAAGCTAATCAAAAGAAACATTTTTTTATTGATAAAATTAACAATGTTTTTCCTTAGCAAAAATAAAATAAATATTTATAATTCATAGAATTAGATTTGATTTATTACAAATACATATAATAAAACCAGTCAATACAAGTTTAATGTAGTTGTTACATTACATTGATAAATACAAGGATTGTTAAATACAAGGGCGAAGTTAGAAAATTTTTTTAAGGGGAGTCGAAATTAAATTTTAATTCTTAATAACTTATATTTTTATAATTTTTAAAATATTAAATCGAATTTTTATTATTTTTAAAGGGAAGCAAAATACAATTTTAACTTTACTAATTTAAAATTTTAAAATTTTTAAAAGACTTAAATGGATTATTTTCTATTTTAGAGGGCAGGCCACTAGTTAAATATTCAAAATTCATACTATCATATATATATATATATATAGTTAATATGTTCTTATGTTAAAAGGAAACAATTATTTACAATTAATAAAAATAAATTTGATTTGATTTATTACTAATAAATATAATTAGACCATTTAATACAAATTCACTTTAGTTGTTACAATAACTCATAATACCAATCTTTAATTTTGAAACAATGAACCACAGTCTTTTATAATTACAAACATATATAATTAATTTTTGTGAGGCAGATTTAAACCAAATTTCAAAATATAATCATCCTGAGTATTGTTAAGTTATGGTTGAATATCAATCTTAACCATTCTCTTTTAAAAAGGGAGAGATCAAACAAACATCTTTATTTCTATAACCACCAATTTGACTTTACCAGTGCATGCTTGCTTCTAGGATTTCTTTTCTCATAATTGCTTCTAGTTTTATTTTCTTCTTTCTCATTTTACAATACATTTTTTTTAAATATCTCATTTTATAGTACTACAAGAAAGTCTATTGTTATTTTTATATATAATAACATAAGTGTCCTATCACTTAATCAGATTAACAAATACTTTCAAAAAGAAGAGAGATCTAGATTCCATTGTAAATGAATAAAAAATATAAAAATCAATGTTAAATATTATTTCAAAACATTGAAACAAAAACTAATTTTAAATGTAGAAAGCAGTTGAAGAAGTATTTTAAGTAAATAATTTGTTAATATAAATAAATAATTGGAAATGGTATTAATTTTGGTGTTGCTACGATATATTTATTGATACAGTAAAAAGGAATTATCTATTTTGACGTTTCTTTTAATTCAATATGTCTGTTTTTTTTTAGAATACGAAGGTTGTCCCATGAAATTCACTAAAATACCAAATTAACTATAATGCCCCTTTTTATTCCTAGTGATTCCCAAAGGAGCTGATTTTATTATATATGTTATAGTATAATATAAGTCACGTGGCAGCTAACAATATTTGTTAGTACGTTAGCAGTTTGTTATAGCTAGCTGGTAGTCAGTTAGATTTGTTGTATATATATACATGTACCAAGACCTTGTAAAAGAACAGATTCATTTTTACAAATAACATCACCTTTCTATTCAATATTTGTTTCCTATTCAATATTCTTTCATGGTATCAGTCGCTGGTTAACGTTTTCTGGCAGTCATGACCACGCATACCGCTGACTTTGTTGATGCTCCTGAGTCAGTCTTTTCCGGTGATCGGGTGGTAAGTTCGTTTCCTCGTCATGAGGTTGTCAAATTGGATGGTAGTACGTTCCTTCAATGGCAAAAGCAAGTCCGACTTATTCTTGTTGGTTATGGCTTAGAAGGATTTCTTGATGGCTCTGTCATTGCTCCTGACAAATTTGTTCAAAATATTGATGGATCTCGTGTTAGCAATCCTGCTATGATAGCGTTTAATCAACAAAATAGTTTACTCACCTCGTGGTTACTATCCACGATTACTCCTTCACGTCTTTCCTCATTTAATCATGTTGAGACAGCTTCGGATGTATGGACGACGGCCACGAAGCTCTTTGCTGCTGATACTCGCGCCAAACAGTCACGGCTGCGTCATGCTCTTCATTCTCTTCGAAAAGGTAACCTCTCAATCTCTGATCTTGTTGATAAGATGCAAGGGTTGTGTGCTCTCTTGGAGGCGTCGGGATCTGTGGTTTCTGAGGATGATCGCATTGATTTACTTTTGGCAAGTCTTCCTCCTGAGTTTGGTGCTATTATATCGTCGATTTCACTTTCTTCGGTCTCCTTGTCTCTTCGACGTGTTGTGGATACATTGTTAGAGTTTGAACAGTGTCAAGAGCGTGGTGTTCAGGAAGTTCTTGTTGCGGCAAATCTAGTCGACCGTTCATCCTCTGACGCGGCGAAGGCTCCTAGTCGTGGTGGTCGTTTCTTTGCTCGTGGACGGGGTCGCGGGTTTCGATCTCGCGTCCAATGTCAAATATGCAGCCGCTATGGTCATTTTGCCCAACGATGTTTCTATCGCTACCGTCGTGATGATCAATCTCGTGACAGTCGAAACTTTTGGCCTGGCGATGGTGTGAACTCTGGAAGAGAAAATTTTACAGATTCAAATTGGAATGGTCAAAATTGGGGCAATTATGGTCAACAAAAATTTTTTAATTCCAAAGAAGGGTTTGGTTATCAAGAAAGGTGGCCGATGGTTGAGGATTTAGACACACGTGGGCCCCTCTCTACACGTGGGCCGCATAATGCTAGGCAAGGTGCACATGGTTTTCAATCAAATCCATCTGCAAGGCATGAATTTGGTGGGGTCCATAGTGATGGAAGGCGTGCATTTGGTGGGTCTTTTACTGCTCATTTTAATGCTCATTTTAATGAGAAAATTGGGCCGCATGTTTATGGTCCAGAAAATTCCCAATTTAATACTAATGGTCCACGTGAGATTGGACATCCTTTTGGGCCTCGTGGACCAGGCCAAACACGGGTTTTGGACACTCAAAATTTTTCTATACCTACTGCCTATTGTGCTACTGCTCATCCGCATCGGGAAATTGGTGATTCTCATATTCCGGGTCGTACAAAACCAAGAGCCCGTGTCTTTCCTGTTGATTCATCTCCGTACGACTCCTCTCAATTTGTTGGGCTACCTCCGCGAGTTTCTGACTTACATGCGTCCCAGTATTCTGATGCCACAGCTTATGATTCGAATTTCGACAATACAAATTCGCATATTCCGTTGACAGTCGGAGGTGCGACTTGGTATCCAGATTCGGGTGCTACTCATCACGTGTGTCAGAATACGTCTGCTCTAAATTCTTCTAATCCGTATACAGGTAACTCCTCACTTAAAATGGGTAATGGCGTCTCTACTAAGATCACATCTATTGGGAAGTCGTTGATTGCTACAGAGAAGAAAGTCTTACATTTATCGAATATTCTGTGTGTGCCTAGTATTCGTAAGAATTTACTTTCTGTGTCTAAATTTGCTGCTGAAAACAAGGTTTATTTCGAATTTCACCCCTCCTATTGTGTGGTTAAGGATATCTAGACGCAGGAAATTTTGATGCGGGGCCGAGTTCGTGATGGACTATATTATTTTTCGCCTACCTTGACGGATGAGTTTCCAGTGGTGCATACTGCCTCCGTCCGAGACCCTATCTCAAGTAATAATGTGTTTACATTGTGGCACAGGAGACTAGGCCATCCTTCTGTTACTATAGTAAAAAAATGTTCTTAGTAAATGTCATATTCAATTCAATAAAACCAGTGTTGATGAAGTTTGTGTCGCCTGTCAGCAAGGCAAGTCACATAAACTACCATTCTCTCAATCTCTTACGAAGTATGATGAGCTTTTTGAACTTGTTGTTTCGGATCTCTGGGGGCCAGCTTCGGTTGCATCTGAAGGACATCTTTACTATGTGTCTTTTATTGATATGTGCAGTCGTTTCACGTGGATTTATTTGCTTAAACGAAAATCTCAAGCTCTCGAGTGTTTTCTACAGTTTCGACAGATGGTTCAGACTCAGTTTGGTAAGAGTATTAAGAAGTTTCAAAGTGATTGGGGTGGTGAATTTCGAAATTTTGCATCTGTTTTAGCCACACATGGTATTCTTCATCGTTTATCCTGTCCTTATACGTCTGAGCAAAATGGGGTAGCTGAACGAAAACATCGTCATATTGTGGAAACGGGTCTTACATTGTTGGCTCAGCCTAATGTGCCTATGGACTACTGGAGCTATGCGTTTCGGAGTGCAGTTCATCTCATTAATCAGCTCCCTACTTCAGTCTTGGGTGATCAATCTCCGTATCAATGTTTATATGGTCATTCACCAGAGTATGCACATCTCCGTGTATTTGGGTGCTGTTGTTTTCCCTGCTTACGACCATTTGTTCGACACAAGCTTGATTATCGCTCTCAACCGTCCACATTTCTTGGGTACAGCTCTCAGCACAAAGGTTATTTTTGTCTACTACCGGATGGGAAGATCGTTATGTCCCGTCATGTGATATTTGATGAACAAAAGTTTTTATTTGCTTCTTCGACTGATTTTAATAGTCAGCAATCTCAACCTGTGGGCTTTCCTACCTATGTTCCTCTTGTCAGAACGTTTGTTTCTCAACGAAATGTCGTACCATCTACAATCCGTGGCGATTTCCCTGATGGTTCTACAGCTGTGCGTCAAAATTCCAGCACACCTAGTCCTTTACCATCTGTTTTCCGCTCGTCAGGAAATACTAGTCAGAATTCTAGTGCATCCATCCACTTGCGCAATGCATCCAGTCCATCCGCCGATGGCTCTCTGGAAAGGTTGTCACCTGCGAGAATAGATGAGCCTGTTAACACCCATTCCATGGTTACTCGATCTAAAGCTGGGATATTTAAGCCCAAGGTATTATCTGTTGATGTCACAGAGTTTGAGCCTAGTTCGATTGAAGAGGCTCTTGCTCATCCTGAATGGCGCCAGGCAGTTCAAGTTGAGTTTGATGCTTTATTAGCCAACTCTACCTGGGAGCTTGTTCCTCTTCCGTCTGGTCGGAAAGCAATTGGATGCAAGTGGTTGTTTAAAGTAAAAAAAATCCCAACGGATCTGTTGATCGGCGGAAAGCCCGGTTGGTTGCAAAAGGGTGCTCTCAGGTACCGGGATGTGATTTCACAGAAACATTCAGTCCGGTTGTCAAACCAGCAATTATACGTGTTATTATTTCTATTGTTGTATCTCGTGGGTGGCAATTCAGGCAAGTTGATGTTAATAATGCTTTTTTGAACAGTGATTTGACTGATGAAGTTTTCATGCAGCAACCCCCAGGGTTCGTTCGGTATGGCTCCTATGGTGAACAGTTGGTATGTCGTCTAACTAAAGCTTTATATGGTTTACGGCAAGCTCCTCGTGCCTGGTTTGACAAATTGAGAAACTTTCTGGCTGGTAACGGGTTTATTATCTCTAAATCTGATGCTTCGTTGTTTGTCAAAGTTCTGCCTAAGTTTACTTTGTATGTTCTTGTTTATGTGGATGACATTATCGTTACTGGAGATTCCTCTGCTGCAATAGATAGTTTTATTCAGCAGCTTAACGACAAATTTGCTCTTAAAGATTTGGGCGAGCTTCATTATTTTCTGGGGGTCGAAGTAAGCAAATCTGCCTCTGGTAGTCTTCATTTGAGTCAGCAGAAATACATTAAAGAACTTCTTAATCGCTGTTCTATGGCTAATGCGAAACCTGTTCATACACCTATGGTATCTTCGCCTGTGATGTCTAAAGATGAAGGTGACCGTCTTGCTGATCCCACTGAGTATCGGAGTTTGGCTGGAGCTCTTCAGTATATTGTGTTAACACGACCAGATATTTCGTATGCCGTAAACCGGGTATGTCAGTTCATGCATGCACCCACTACAGCTCATATGACAGCTCTTAAGTGTATCCTTCGATATCTACGTGGTACTCTGTCTCATGGCCTGCTGTTTTGTCGATCCGATAGACTTTCTTTGGTCGGATATGCCGATGCGAACTGGGGTCTTGATTTTGATGATCGTCGGTCTACAACAGGATATTGTGTTTATTTTGGGAATACTCCTGTATCGTGGTGTTCTAAGAAACAGTCAGTTGTTTCTAGATCCACAGCTGAAGCAGAGTATCGGAGTTTGGCTGGAGCCACGAGTGAGATTACGTGGCTTGTGTCTCTGTTATCTGAGTTGAAACTCGCGTCTGTTGATATTCCTACTGTGTGGTGTGATAATAGTAGTGCGGTTGCTGTTGCAGCTAATCCAGTTTTGCACTCCAAGTTCAAACATGTGGAACTTGATTTATTTTTTGTTCGCGAAAAGGTGGCTAATGGAGACTTGATTGTTGGTGAAGTTCCGGCAAGTGACCAGGTCGCAGATATTCTTACCAAGCCGTTGTCTGTGTCTTTGATTACTCAGTTTCGTCGTATTCTTCAGATTGTACCTCTCGAGGAAGCTAGGTAAATGTTATAGTATAATATGAGTCACGTGGCAGCTAACAATATTTGTTAGTACGTTAGCAGTTTGTTATAGCTAGCTGGTAGTCAGTTAGATTTGTTGTATATATATACATGTATCAAGACCTTGTAAAAGAACAGATTCATTTTTACAAATAACATCACCTTTCTATTCAATATTTGTTTCCTATTCAATATTCTTTCAATATATATAGAATATGTGAATTAAAAAAGGAAAAGCAAACACTATTTCAGTTGTTGATAGGCTTAAGATATGATGAGATTGAATACTACCATAACTTCCCTTACCTTGGCATAATTAGAGTTGATCGACGAGTATAGGCTCATGTATTACTGCATTTACAGCGTTCGCCATTTCATGTGAGGTAAAACCATCATCTTTCATGTAAAAGAGATGCAATACTTTGCTCATTTTCCAGAATAGTTCCTTGCATTGTCTTGGGACAATGCTATCATTTTTCTGCAGCACTAATCTATGCAGTTCTCTCCTCCTTTCCTCGATTAAATGCTTCAGTTCTTGATTTACATGATCGTCTGTTACCGAATTGGTACCATGAATTATGTGCAAAGATACCGCATTCAGTTTTCCCTCCATAGATTCCCTCTGCAACCATATGGGACATTAATTACTAAATATTTCCAAACTTCCATTCACATGAGACTAGCCGTGTTATTGGTCCAAAGAGAAGCCATACCTTAAAGCTATGAATATCATTGAGAAGACGCCCGCAAGTGCTTACATGCCTAAATAGAAGACTATATTCCCCGCTTTTAACAACAGCCTCTGAAAGCCTAGGGCCAACAAAATAGAGAGCCGGGAGGATGATTGGTCCCAAGGCAAACGAAATGTAACCATTTCTCATGTATTCATCCACAGTTGGGACTGCCTTCTCCTTCGACCACTGAGCTTCCTGCAACATGGACCTAAGCAAATCCAGCCACTGCAACGTCAACATTGTCCGTTTAAATACTGGTTCATTCCAAATTTTCTTCAATACTAATAGTGTCCTAAATTTTCAGATTTAGTTCACACAAGTTACTCTTCAGGATTCTACTATTCATTGTTAATATGAAGAGTAAAATAAATATTGGATCTCACAATCTCAGAAACATGATTCTTTATGTTACGTCCTTGCCATGCAATTGCTTTCTCCCCAATCTCAGAAATTGTGTTGTCAAGTGCTGAATATATGATTTCAACTTCCTCAGAACAACAATCAATGCTGACATCTAAATCATGCCTGTGTTTCATTTTCTCATAAGCCATTACTTTGTTATAGGCAAGATTAGTTAAAAGAACTACAGAAAGTTATACACCAAAAGTGGTTAGATATAAATGAACAAGAAAAGGAAAAAGAGCCTACTTTTCAACCAATTGAATTAGGTTTAACAGTTCATCTTCAGAACCTCCAACATCGAAAAAGTCATCAACCACAGTAGTAAGCACGCCATTTTTAGCCCATGTTAAGCGAGCATCAGATAATTCAGGAGAGCATAGTGTTGCAGCTGCAGAAAAGTAACAGTATGCCAGTTTCTGCCTGGCAAACTTCAGCTTGTCCAATCGCTTTTCTCGAACCCACCTGTTTCACAGAAGGGATATCATGCAATAATTTCAAAAGCATTTCTCACTGATGTCTACCGTAGCGAATGAAATGTAACTCCCATGAGTTGGGAACTCCATAAGAATTCTTGTCACTGCATCATGGTTTCTATCTTTGTAAACAGATTTACCTCTCGAGTTGTTTGAGTTCTTCACGATATATAGATTGACAGGCATTGAAGTCCTCCACTGCTAGTCTTAGGAAATCTTTGTTGCCAATACTCAAAGAACTAGCACGCAAAGACAGTAAAATAAGATGCAAATCAGGTATACATTATTATTTATTTAAAGGAAATATATTAGTAGAAGAATAAAATACCAAAGGAGTACCTATATGAAGATTTAAGCATCCGTATATCATCTACATCATAGTTCACTATGTTTCTCCTGTATACTAAGCGCTCCAAACTTGCATAATAGGGAAACTCAAGGGCATCATTCACCTGAAAATTATAGAAGGCGACCATTCTACGGTAAGTACCTGAATCAAATATGGAAAAGAAAAGAACTTGACAATTTCCTTCAAAACTAACTGATTATCAATCCAAAAAGAGAAAAACCTTCTGCATAATATTTTGTTTATGTTTATATGCACATTTAGAAGTGTTGGATAATTCCTGTTTCAAGAAATGACTTGTCCATGAGATGTGTTTCTCCAGGAGTTGTTCATTTGGATGTATGATCATCTGTGAAGCCCTAAATAGCTCAACGACAGCATCCAAATCCTTCAAATGTCCTCCAAGTGAATTGAAGAAGTGTTCTTCAGCAAATCCAGCTAAGGCTTCTACACCACAAGATAGTGCAGAAAAAAGGCTTTAACTAGAAGGATCCTATCCCTTATCAATATCATCTGAATACCAATAAGCATAAACATACCTGAGGAAACATCATAACCATTTAAACGTAGTATTCGGAAAGCCAATGCACATGTGGGCGGGTCCAAGAATATCTCCTCCTCCCCCTGTAGCCAGCATCTGTTTAAGACATGATCGATGAAGTTAAAGAGACGTTTTTAAATACATTTGTCTTTTACAGAATGGACATAAGATCCTGTCAACCTATTACAATAAAACAGCCTTCTAAATACATTTTATGCTATATTACCCAGACTTAGGATGAATGTTGGATAAAAGTACTTGTCTGACATGGCTATATTCAATATTTCTTCAAATGTCAAAAAATGAAAAAAGGTAGAGTCCGAGTTACATAGATTATATACATTAACTATGTTTGTAAAAGAAGATTACCGATATGTTTCATCTAATACACTTGTAATTTCTTCCCTGAAATGCTGACCAATTCCCAAACTTTCAACAGTCTCCACCATACAAAGTCGGGGAAAAACATGGAAAGGATGAAGTGTGGGAACTGAAGTGAACATGATCATTAGTAATATAGAAATAGATAATGTTGCAGAATACATTGAAATTTGTGAAGTAGCATTGGCCTACTGACCTGCATTCTCAAACTTGTCTAAGAGTGCAGTGAGATAATGAAGACAACCGGAATTTGGAAGGTGAGAAAGAGTGGCTGCTGTTGCAGATGGTGAATTGAACAATGATCCATTCTTCCGCTGATACTTCATGACCATTGCCCAGTCTTGGTGTTTGCCAATTCCTTCCGAAACATATGCTAAGTAGGCTTCCCTCCCTTTAGAGTTTTCTCTGTGGCAATTAAATCAAGACATGACGTCAAGGCCAAAATTTATTCGTTTCTTCAAAGTGCTTCCATGATTTCAAAAAGGCATTCAACATTTACTAATGAAGCAATAGTTAGATAACAAAACCAGGTCCGACAAAGACAAAGGCTGGTCAAAATGATCAGCCCAACAATTTGGTTTGGCTAATGCTATGCTTATTATATGCCTAATGGTTGACACCACATTTACACTAAAAATAATAGGAAAAAAAAAAGAGACCAAAAGTATACCTTCTGAGCTGTAAATCTCTTTTATGAAATAAAGCATCTATATCTGTTGATCTCAAAGGGAGGTTCAAATTCAAATCCTTAGCATATTCAACCATACCAGAAAATATGATATCAAATCCAATAGGTGTAAGTTGGCTTTCATCAGAAGCCGAACCAAAATGTGACTCAATAAACCGAAGCCCTGCAGAAGAAAAGAATAATGTTAATCCATGAAACACTAATGAGGGAAAAATGGGTGAATGAAAATATACCCTTTGTCATGTGTTCTTCACCAACACCCCATCGTCTCAGCGCAAGGACACATGCCAATGTGGAGGAAAGAGTGTCTTTAATTAGCAAGGGATGGGGACGGCAAGGACCCCAAGAACCATTAGGGAGTTGATTATCCAACAGCCAGTTTAAGCAGGCAGGGAAACATGGATTGCGGCGGGAAGTGGGAGATGGAACCATTGCAACCCAAGCAGTATCATAAGAAGAAACAGAAAGTTCAATCTGTTTGAACATCTTCTTAATCCTTTGTTTAGAATCCTTAAAGCACTGCATAATCAAGAATATTATTATCTCTTCTACAATGTCAACTCCACTAGAGAATAGATAAAAGCAAAATTGATAGATAACAATAAGAGGCTGGATTGTTATACCAAATCATTACTACTGTTGGTGTCTGCTGTTGGGTTTGCTCCACTGTCCGTGGAAACTGCTCGGATAATCCAGATTAATCGAGGTGAAGATTAAGATAAGAAAATAAGTCTTAAAAGAAATATATATACTTACATTGATAGTGGTGAAAGTTGAGACCAGAAACAATGTGTGCAACTCGATGGTTGCAAATCCACATGCATCATTATTTAATTCAGATGAGAAACAAAAGCTGAGACAGAACGAACCTGTAATGAGAGAATTGGAGCAGCTATGAGGGTGGAAGAGAGACATGGCGATGGCGATGGCGATGGCGATGGCGATGGCGATGGCGATGGCGATGGCGAAGGCGAAGGCGGTATCAGCCGATGGAGGAAGGAAGTTTTGCCTAAGCGACAGCCTGCATATAGAAAGGAAACAGAAGAGAACACAGTGTTGAAAGGGTAAAGGTCAGCTTTGAAACTTGAACCAATGAAAGAACTGTGTCACTGTGTCCACCAAGTCAAAGAAATGCTCCACTGCCAAGTTCCGATCCTTCATGTCACCTCATTCAACTTTTTGTTATTAAAATGCTAAAGTTTTTATTTTAATGGAAAAATATTTTTTGAAATTGTAATTATTGTTGCTACTTTTCCTTTATATTTGTTTACATATATTAAGCATCATTACCTTATTAAAATATTCTTTTTACCATAAAATGATTCTTTTAAATATATACTTTTTGTAAGAGGTAGGTAGATTTTCAGGAAAAAAAACGGTAGTTTAATTTTAGGCATAATGAGAAATTATGCCCTTAATGTTTGTATTTTTTATCAATTTAGTTCTTATTTTTTAGTTAAATTTTATGATCAATCTTAAAAAAAAAGAAGTTAAATTTGACCATTATCCTTTAAAAAATTAAAATTGTTGTTTCTTTAACATTAATATAGGTTAAAATATTAAATTTTTTAACATGAAAGCCCGTATGTTAGTCTAATTGTACTTCATGCTAAATTTTTTGAATTTTATATTTATATATTTTTAGTTTTATTTTTAATTTTTGAATATTTATAATTTTTAAATTATTTATTGATTTGCATACAAGTAAAATAGTGACAGGTTAGCTAGCATGAAGTGCACGTGGACTATTATTCAGATTACCATGCTAATATTATAAAATTTTAATATTTTAGTCAGTATTTTCATTAAAAAAGACAATTTGACTGTTGAAAGGTAAAATTTAGCTAAAAAAATAAAAATCAAATTAACAAAATATATAAATATTAAGGGCTAAATTTATCTTTATACCTTAATTTTATACAAAGATTTTGTTATATTTTTTACTAAGTTATAAAATCATCCTCGTCACTTTGAAAATTTTTATCATTTTATTTATGATTCACTGGCTTCTAAATATAATAGATTTTTAAAATATTAAATTTTATGTAAGTATAATCTTCATATATATTATTTATAGTAATATATTGATATAAATAATGAAATTAGTTTTTGAGTAATAAAATTGTTGACAATTGTCACACTTAATTTTTGAGACATAGCAGTAAGTTATTTGAATATTTAATTACAAATTAATTACGTAATTTAAAAAAGTAAAAAAAAAAAAACAGAAGTCAAACTTGGATAAAATAATATGAATATGGGAAATTTATAGATATTCCTTTACTGAAATAGGTTGGAAAACATTAAAGCACTAAAAACCATTTCCATAAATGCTAATTTGGAGTAAGGTTAAACTTTTGGTCAAGATTTATTCAAATAAACTAATTACTAATAATATATAATCTTTATAAATTAGAGGTTTAATTAAAAAATAAAAGTATAAAATTTCCATTCTTTCTTATAAAGTTTTTCAAAATGTCTTAACAAATATTTCTAGGTAAATAATGTAAAACATGTCTAGTTTTTTTAAAATAGTTGGATTTAGATCTATTCATGGGTTGGGTTATTCGCCTTCAAGCCCGCTCAAAATTTTGGAAGGTTTGAGTGCTCGAAAAATGAGCTTGGATAAAAATTTTAAGTTCATTTTAAAATATGGGTCGAGCTCAAGCTTAAACATTCAAAGCCAGAGTTCGACCCGACCCGACCATCTTTTAAGTTTATAATATTTTATATTATGTTATTTTTATATATTATGTAATTTGTAACACATTAAAAAATAAATTTATACTAATATATAATACTATTATAATATAAACATTAAAATAATGTTAAGATCACTATATAAAATTTTTCAATAAAATAAAATAAATTTATTGATGTTAAAATAATAAAATATAAATATTTTAAAAAAATATTTGAAATATAATATAGGCGAGTTTAAAATGGGTTTAAGTTAATATTTTGCAAATACGGATAGATTTGACAAAATTTTAAGTTTATATTTCAGGTTGGACTAGGCTTGGGCAAGCACCTCTAGTTGGGTCCTTCTTTGTTAAAGTCTTAAAGAAACAGTGAATAAGAGAATCTCAATTCATTGAGAGAAAACTTGAGTCTGTAAAAAAGAGTTGAGTACATATTTAAAGAGAATACTTCAACTGCTTAACTACTTTTCTGAACAGCTAACGTACGTAACTGTAACCCTAACAACCTGAAGTTATAGTAACAGAAGTAATTGTAAGTCTAACATTTTCCCGGTTTTATTCATGTTTGAAAACTTCAGATGCTGTAGTTGTTTGGTAGCACTCGAAGAGCTTGTCTAAGCACTTCGAACTATTTAGACGAGATAGGTTTGGTAAACACATCAGCAACTTGTTTTGAGGATGGAACATAATTGACATGTAACATACCTTCGAGAACTTTTTCCCTGACAAAGTGATGGTCAATCTCAACATGTTTAACTTTATCATGATGTGTAGGGTTTGCAGCCATCGATACTGTGGAAGAGTTATCACACCAGACCACTGGTGATCGAGCTATTGAGACTCCAATCTCATCTAGAAGCTGTTTAACCCACAGAAGTTCAGTAACACAGTTGGCTAGGCTGCGGTATTCTGCTTCAGAAGACGATCTGGACACAACAGCTTGCTTCTTGGAGCACCACGCTACTGGATTTGAGCCAAGATAGACAACGTACCTGGTTGTGGATCTACGATCTTCAACCGATGATGCCCAATCAGCATCTGAGTAACAAACAACATCATACTCTCCCTTTGAAAAATGTAGCCCATGGTCAAGAGTCCCAACGAGATATCGAAGCACACACTTAACTGCTCTCCAGTGTACATCAGTTGGCTTGTTCATTTACTGACTTAGCTTGTTAACACAAAACGATAAGACTGGACGTGTGATGTATGTATACTGTAGCATGCCAATGACACTACGATAAAGTTGTGCATATGCAAAGAGTGAAGTTCCATCTGAAGATGTTAGCTTAGGGGAAATGACCATAGGCGTAGGCGTCGAGGTAGCTCCTTGCATTCCCGTTTTCTGAAGAACGTCAGAAATGTACTTCCTCTGATTTAGAACCAATCCGTGAGGTGTGTAGAGGACTTCTATACCGAGAAAGAAACTGAGCCCACCCAGATCCTTTAGAGCAAATTTGCTTTTGAGTTGGATGACCACATTATCAATAGCTTTGGTGGAACTTCATGTTATTACTATGTCATCAACATAGGCCATTAGAAGTAGGATATTGTCACCGGATCCTCGAATGAAAAGCGATGAATCAGCTTTTGATGCATGGAAACCAAGTTCAGCAACCAAAAATCGTTTGAGGTTTTGAAACCACACTCGGGGAGCTCGTCCCAGGCAACTATTGTCCATTGTTGCCAGGGACTTCAAACCCAAGTGGCTGAGTCATATAAATATCCTCCGTCAATGAGCCATTGAGAAAAGCATTATTAACGTTGAGTTGTCTAAGTTGCCAACCTTTCATGACTGCAAAGACAAGGACAGTACGAATAGTCGTTGCACGAACAACTGGACTGTAGGTCTCGCTAAAATCAACACCTGCATGTTGCGAGAACCCCTTTGCAACTAGCCTGGCTTTGTGTCTATCAACAGTTCCATCAGCCTTCCTTTTGACCTTGAACAGCCACTTACATCCAATGGCTCTTCGACCATGAGGAAGAGAACACAAACTCCACGTTTTATTCTGAAGTAGATCCTGGAGCTCATTGTACACGGCAGCCTTCCACTCTTCACTGCGCATTGCTTCATGTATGTCAACAAGCGTTTCATTCGAACAACAGACTGCATCACTGGGATAGGCTTTAGGTTTGAAAATGCCAGCTTTGCTACGTGTAACCATAGCATGGGTGTTGCATTGTAAGATAGGATGAGACGTTGGTGATTCTGGCAGAGGTGACCTCGAAGGGGTGGATGAGTTTTGTACAGATGCTGTTGGACTTGAATAAGTAGAAGTGTTAGGAATAGGTGAGGGAAACTCGTTATGTGGGGTGATATTAGTTGTGTGCATAGGAGTTGTATGGGCTGGAAGTAGAATAGGTAGTTTTGAGCTAGTTTGACGAGTGACTACTGGTAGACAAGGTTTAGAGTGTATGGTTTCAAATGGAAAGATAGACTCATGAAATGTGACATGTGGTGTTATGTAGATGCGACCATTGAGGTCTTGACATCGATAGCCTTTATGTTGAGAAAAGTATCCTAAGAAGGTGCATGGAGAAGACCGAAACTGAAGTTTGTGGTTGTTATAAGGGCGAAGATTTGGAAAACATAGGCAACCAAAAGTTCGAAGGAGGGTGTAATCAGGGGGTTGATGAAATAATTTTTCATGAGGAGAAATGTTGGCTAACGGAAGTGAGGGTAGTCTGTTAATCAAATGAACTGCACTACCGAAAGCTTCGTTCCAATAGGCCAGTGGCATTGAAGCTTGTGCTAGCATGGAGATGCCAACTTCCACAATCTGTCTATGCTTTCGTTCCACCAGGCCATTTTGTGACGAGGTGTAAGGACATGTAATACGATGCATCATACCCTGCTGACTCAAGTACTATCTTAACACTTGAAACTCCCAACCTCCATCTGTTTGTAATGCAACCAGCTTGTAACCAAGTACACATTCAGCTAGTTTATGAAATACTGGAAAAACATTGAAAACTTCAGACTTCTTCTTCAAAAAATATAGCCAGGTATATCTAGTACAAGCATCCGTAAAGGCTACATAATAGCGGAAACCATTTGAGGGAATTGGAGCTGGTCCCCAGACATCAGCAACCACCAGCTGAAGAGGTTTGTTGTATTGAGTCAATGAACTAGCGACTGACAACTTGTGCTCTTTCCCTAAATGACAGGCAGTGCAGTTGAGAGGAGCTTTGTCTTTGTCAAACAGAATATTACAACGTCTTAGGACTGATGTAAGGGTGGGTTTACACGGATGACCTAACCGAGAGTGCCATGTACTCAAGGGTACTGTAGTAGAAGTAGCAAAACACTGAGGCTTAGTAGCTGACTATTTTTGTTGAGTTGAGCCAGGTAAATTGAGTTTGTATAGTCCTTCATGAAGTGAACCACGTAGAAGAACTTCTCTGGTTTGCAGATCGCGAACTTGGCACTGTTTAGGGAAGAACTCAAACATCACTCGATTGTCCTGAGCAAATTTGGACACAGATAGAAGATTCTTGGTTATACCCGGTACCAATAAGAGTGACTTCAGAAATAACAGCCTTGAACGAGTAATAAGAGAGGACTGACCAGTAGAGATGACAGGTAGAGCAGAACCATTACCCATGTATACTTTACCTGGCCCTTTGTAGGATGTACTGTCACTTAGGGACGTTACTGAGTTAGTGAGATGATGAGTAGCCCCCGAATCAGGGTACCATGCACTGTCTCCAACAGTATCAGGCGTTGCTATGTAGGTTTGAGAAGACGGAGATGTAATCGGTGGTTGCACATGTTGTGAAGGAGCTGCAAAAGGATTGACCCAACCAGTTGCATGTGAAGATGAAAAGGGCCAACCAGGTGGTGCACTCGAAGTTGGAGCAGGCATGGACACTGCTGGCCAGAACAGGATGGAAAAAGGGCTGCCAAACATACTGACATTTGCTTGAGGCATGGGTGGAGGCCTGTAACCAGCACTTTTATAGGTTGAATCAAACCGATAATAGCATCGGTCAACTAGATGACCTGACTTTCCACATAACTGACATTAAACACGGGACCCCGAAAAACAACCACGTCCACGGCTTCTACCAGTGGAAGAAGGGCGATAAGACAGTGTGACAGGATCATTGTGAGCAGGAGGTGGTGGCTGATTGGAGACCATGTTGGCAGAACTAGAAACGTCCACAACAGCAAACTGTTGACGTGCTTCTGCATCAAGTAATATTGTCGAAACACCTTGAACAGTATATGGAATTTGACTAGCAGTTATGATGGTAATAATAGACTCATAATCAGATGAAAGTCCATTGAGAATAGAAGTTACATGCTCACGTTCACTAATAACCTCTTCACAGCTAGCCAGATTATCACAAAGCCCTTTTATTTTCATTAAAAATTCTTTCATAGTCAAATCAGCTTTGCGTAAAGAATGCAAGGTTCTTCTATAGAACATTAACCGAGATGTGGTTTTGTTGCCATACAAGTTGACAATGGCATTCCAAATCTGAGCACTCGTGTCTAAGCCAATTAAGTGTGGGAGAACAGTAGGACTCACCGAGGAAAGCAACCGAGAAGCAAGTGCACTATCTTGTTGTTCAAATGTGAAGAAGTCAGGGTTTTCTTAGAACTCACTAGTATCATCAAGAATTCTTTGTGGTGGTGGAACTGTTTGAGAATCAAGAAGCAATTGAAGCTTATACATTTTTACTGCCAAGAGAACCTGTTGTCGCCATAGTAAGTAGTTATCATCATCAAGAAGGACACTGATCTTCTTGGTAGCAAGGAAACGACTATCAATCGTTCCAGCAACTAGGGCTGACATCATTGCTGGTGAAGGAGACTGAACACCAGGCGAGCTAGAAAATCTTTCCATGAAAAAAAAAAACGAATCAGATACAGATCCCCAGGATGAGAGAAACCTCTGATACCATGTTAAAGTCTATAAAGAAACAGTGAATAAGAGAATCTCAATTCATTGAGAGAAAACTTGAGTCTGTAAAAAAGAGTTGAGTACATATTTAAAGAGAATACTTCAACTGCTTAACTACTTTTCTGAACAGCTAACGTAAGTAACTGTAACCCTAATAACCTGAAGTTATAGTAACAGAAGTAACTGTAAGTCTAACATTCTTCATATACACACAATAATATATTATAAAGTAACTTATAAATTATATTATTTTTGAAATCTGAATTTTTTTTAAAAAATTCAAACAATCAACAAATGCATGAAAAAAATTAATTTTAAATATATTAATAAATAATGTTAAAAGATTTAAATCAAAAATCAAAACTTCGATCCCGTTTTAGTTAATTGACTTGATTAGAAATGAGAAAAACTCGATTCGATTCGAAAAAATTGAAAAAAATTGAATTTCGAGTTAATCGAATCAAGTTAATTGAATTATTCGAGTGTGTTTCGAGTTTGAATTGAGTTGAATTTTACAATTCAATTAACTAAAATAATTCGAATAACAGATTGGTGTAAATATTTTTTTGGTGTTTATCAAATTTGAAAATGAATAAATTGGTCTCTTTTTCAATAAAAATTACAAAATAATTCAAAATAATTTTCAAAAATTCAAAACAATGTTTAAATTTTAAAATATTTATAAAAATTCCAAAATTTATATTTAAAAAAATATTAAAAAATTCTAATATAAAGAAAGTTAAAAAATTAAAAAAATTAAAAAATTTCTAAAATAATAATTTTGGGACCTAAATAAGGTAAATTAATGATTCAAGATTATCATACTAAAGTATTTTTTTATTATTTTGCTTTTAAAATAATTTCAAATATATATGGTTTCAAATTTATGTGCTATAATACGAAATTAGTTATATTGTAATAAGATTTTAATTTGACATGTTTATTTTTTTAATTTAACTCGAACAATTTCACTTGATTCTTCTCGACTCGAATTTCATTTCACTTGACTCAATTCGAAAAAATTTCAAATCGAGTTGGATGATAAAATATGACTCGTCAACTCCATTAACTCGAAATTTTTTCACTTGATTTAACTTGATTAGATTGAATGCTCACCCCTAGATTTGATATGGTAGATTGATATTTGATAGACTTCTTTTTGTTTGAAATTAAGCATTCATTAGTAAATGAATCAAGTCCAATTAAGTAAAAAAGAACTTAAGAAAAGATACAACAACAACTGTTTTTTTTTATAAAAATAATATTAAAAAATTAATTAATCACAGAAATGGGATGGGAGAACTTTTTTTTTTTACGAAAATTAGTTATTTGCTACAGTACTCATCGATTTTATCTGACACAACAATGGTACCACCCCCTTTTTGGACAATCATACAACAATCATCATTTTTTTTTTCATAAAATTATAGTACAGATTTTTTAGAAAACTTCTTACTAAACTTTGTTACAAACCAAAATAGAGTTCCCTAGAACTCATCCATCCAAAATCACACCAATAGATATTTGTGGACAAAGCTACCAGAATTTGCAATTAAAACTATTAGATCATATATATGTGGTCAAGCCATTATATCGCAACAAAGCTGCCAAAACAAATATGAGTGGTCAAGCCACCATGATTGCAGCCAAGTTGCTAGACAAAAATGTGGGTAAACCACCAAATAGTGTAGATTATTAAACTGCTAGAACTTCCTCCTTACTATATTATCCCAGCCCCAATGCAATGTGACATGACATGCATATACAGAATCAGTATGATAAGCATGTTAAACATGCATCCATAATCTTAATAGAATCCAATAAGCATGGTTTACATGTTTTGTAGACAAATATACCAGATGACTAATCACTTTGATTAGAAAAACCATAATGTCACATGCATGGTCAGAAAGTAAATTCAGAGATTTACAATTCAACATATTCAAACATGTTATACTCATACATAACATTGCAACACAGAGACATGCCATCATATTTGATAGAAAACTGATCATACACATATATTTTACGTACCTTTAAACACATCGCATATAGTAGCACACTAACAAATACCTTGTTTTCAAGTCATATTTAAGCAATATGAACTAGAGGTGATCATGGGTTGGGCTGCCCGGCCCGACCCGACGGTCCGCCCAAAAAATGAGAGGGTTCGGGTAAAAATATAGGCCCGAAATATGGGTTTAGGCAAAAAAAACGAGGCCCGTTTAGAAAATGGGCCGGGCCTCGGGTAAAACTTTTTTGGCCCGAGCCCGACCCAGCCCGGCCCGAATTATATATTAAATATATATTTTATTTTTAATCAAATATACTTTTTAAATTACATATTTTTATTTTTTAATATTTGTTTTAAAATTTTATATTTAATGAAAAAAGCTAAAAAAAAATTTACATATTTTTTATTTGTTTTTTTGTTTTAATATTTGTTTTAAAATTTTTTATTTAATGAAAAAAGCTAAAAAAAAATTACATATTATTTATTTATTTTTTTGTTTTAATATTTGTTTTAAAATTTTTTATTTAATGAAAAAAGCTAAAAAGAATTTACATATTTTTATTTTTTTTGTTTTAATATTTGTTTTAAAATTTTTTATTTAATGAAAAAACTAAAAAAAATTAATATGGGCCGGGCCGGGCCGGGATCGGGTTTATCAATTTTCTTTCGGGTCGGGCTTGGACAAATTTTTAGGCCCATATTTCAGGCTGGGTTGGGCTTGGGCCTAGAAAACGGGCCTAAAATTTTGTCTGGGCCTGGTCCGGCCCATGATCACCTATAATATGAACCCTACAGAAGATTTATTACACATCGTACATCATAAAAGGGCTTAGAGTAAAATTTCAGAAAATGGGCCCATACGACCCAATTGGCCAACCCTTGTGGCCCACACGACCAAAATAGCCCAGACCGTACGACACATATAGCCTGGCATACGACTATGTGACATCGACAGTGGGTTTTTCAGCATCACGCCTTTTGCTATTTTTCGAGTTTTTCGTTACACACTTGGTCGTTTTTCGATGCCGATTCAACAGTTGCAATACTAGAACCCTGAACAGCGGAGAGATTAATGCACTTACGAAATCAGAGAAAAATTCATCTGGAGATTTTCACCCCCCACGATAAAAAAACTGGATAGAACGAACAATATCACTAA
Organism: Gossypium australe; assembly: GCA_005393395.2. NCBI lineage: Eukaryota > Viridiplantae > Streptophyta > Magnoliopsida > Malvales > Malvaceae > Gossypium > Gossypium australe. The sequence goes on along the minus strand of CM016614.1, from coordinate 26,188,985 downwards.
TCTACGCCAAAACAAAATGGAAATGAAGGGTGTAGCAAAGTGAACAACAATAATTTAGAAGCAAAAAAGAGGAAAACCAAATATGGGATGATTGGAAAAAATGGAAATTGGAACCAAAAGAAAAAAACAAATGAAATTGGGAAAGATGAAAAGATGTGACATTTGACTAGGGAAAGAGAGAGAGTGTGTGTGGGAGAAATTTTAGGAGACACTCTCTCTTTTTCTTTGTTTTTAAAAACCACCCACTAACTCCTATAATTATTTATATCAGATTCTTTTCTTCAGAGTTTAAAACAAAAATAAAATCCACTTTACACACATGGAGATTCAAACACAAGACCGAAAGGTAAGTTGAAGCCTTACCACTGAACCAGCAGACTCATTCTTGTCATTAATTGAACGAAAATATTATATATAAATCTAATGTTCAAATATAGGGGTTTAGACAAAAATAACAAAAAAATATAAGAAAAAGTATTCGAACCCATAACCTCACACACACAAGCAACACACTTAACCACTAAACCAGATTAATTCATTTTACAAAATTTTCACAATCTTAACTAAAAATCAGGACGTAACCACTCTTGGTTTCACTAACCCAATTTCTTCTAATCCGGTTTTCGGGATGTGACAATAAGTGTTTGTAATAGCAAGGTGTGAATGATGTTATATAAAGAATGTTTACTTGTTGACATTTTGGTATGTTGATTATGGTTTTGATATGGTAACTTGAATGTGATTATTAATTATGGAATGTGATGGAACAACATGAAGTTTGGTAGGTCTGATTATGATATAGAATGTCTGGATATGTGAGATTTTGTTGGAAATCATGGTATAACATTTTAATGATTGAATTGGATGTTAAAAGTATGATATGCGAAATGGTTTTTAGTGTCAAACTTATAGACTGTTGGTCCGAAAACATGGTCAAATTTTAGATGATAGAAACTTGGTATTTTGATTGTTTATAAGGCATATGCATGGTTATGTTCGAGTTTGTCACGAAATGGAAAAGTATCTTGAAGTTGATTTATGTATGTGAAGATGCCTTGAGGCATATTGGTTAGAAATAGGAAATGTTATGTCTTGGTATGATTGTTGTGCATTTTGGACAGGTTTAAAGAATGATTATATGCAAATTCATGACATAGATAAATGTTTGGGTTGATAGCTTGCATAGTAAGGTACATTTTTTGGGTCACACTATTTACCACACAATTGTGTGTCACGCACATATGGTTGACACGGACTTGTGCAATTTGATTTTTTGTTACTTTTAGATCACACGACCACAATTAGTTACACGGTCCAGCCACACGGCCGTATGACATTTGTTGAAATTTTACACTTGGACCCACATGGCCTCATTGAGTTACATGGCCTGGACACACGACCATGTGAGTCAATGCTACACAGTCTCAGTCTATTATACGATCGTGTGACTCCTATTTTACGCTTTTCCCATTCTTTTTTAAAATGTTTCAATTTAGTCCTTAACTGTTTTCGGGTTGATTTTAGAGCTTCCGTAAGCTCAACTTAAGCTCGAAATTGTATGAAAAACATGTTTGTTTGAACAATTGAGATATGATGAATGTTTTTTTGAATTTTTTAATTAAATTCACATGTTCTTGTTCTGTTTATTACTGTAGCATCCCGTAATTCGATTCTGAGATGGAGACGGGTTCGGGGTGTTACACATAAATGCTACTTCTGTGCGTTATTTTATGTAGAACCCTACTAACTGAAATCTTGTGTTATCTTATTTGATTGATGAATGCAGGACGCTCCACCATTATATAAGTTCTAGCTATTGGATACATCTTTTTCGGGAAGGGAACAAATGTGCAAATGCTTTTAGCCCACTTGAGTAGTAATTTTTATTTTTCCTTTATTTAGATGAACTTTCTGCTTATTGTTTGCTTTATGTTTGTTCTATTCCCCTTGACTACTTACATTGTCTTCTCTTAGATAAGACAATGCTCAAAGGTATTTATGTATCCAACCTTATGTTAGTGTTTTATTAATAAATTATGTTCATTTTCCAAAAACAAAACATAAAACCTTTAAACCTCAATTGTATCATTAAACTAAAACTCATTTATTTTAACAATAATTTAATTTGAGAACCAAAAAGTTTATTCCCTTACTGTATCTTATTTTTATTTGTATGATAATAAGTTTAGAAACTTGAGTCCATTAAGTTACAAGTTGGTTACAACTATATGAATTAATTATTAGTTTAAGACTTCTTTTTTTCTTTTTTGTGAATGAAAAAGACATTGCAATAACACTACTTAGATAAACAACTAAGCTATCATTCCAACTCTACTGCTTAGAAGAAGTTCCAGTATTCTGGTGCTTGCTATCCAGAATCGCCACAACTTTATTAGGCTCGGTATCAATTTGGGAATTTATTAAAGCCACCAAAGAGTTCATCAAATCTAAAAAAGAGACCTTGGTGTTTTTAACAGTCTTAAAACACTTACCACAATCCTTGATGGTTTTATTAAGAACTTGACATTTCCTAATAATAATGCCCTTCGTAACTGTCCCACACTGTTTTGAAATTGAAATACTAGATTCAGAATTTGACGGATCACCAACCTCCAAAGAATCTTTATCATTAATCCCATTATGATCTCTAAAAACCACTACCGAATGCTTCATAGGATCAAACACATTTGAATTTAGAGTTAACTCTATTTCAATTGGACATTCGAAAGTTGGATTATAGTGAGAAGTGGCATTATAGTGAGAATTAGACTCTTTTCTATAATTTTCCAACTTATTTTCAACATGTGACGAACATGTTATATTTTTAGCAGGCTTTTTATTTGCTCTAACGCCAATTTTATTTTCAGCTGGGCTTGACACACTTTTATCCATTATATTAGTTCCAACATATGACCCAGAAAAGAGAGAGACTAGCCCATCAACACCTAAGGCACGTTTCCCAACTAAATTATTTCCAGCAGCAGCTCCCAAATAATTCGATGAGTCTAATTCCAGTCTAGCAACTTTAGACAACCCAGCTCCATTAGAAGTGCCATCCAAATATTCGACCTGTTTTCCAAGCCCAATTTGTTTCCATGACCCAGCTTGCCTACTCCCACTTCATCTTTCTCCAGCCCGACTGCCCTATCCCTTATTTTTCCATCGACTTCCGATTCAACTTATTTAAGAAAATCTCCCTTCCTAAAATGATTCCCTGAAATATCAGCCTCCATATCTTCCTTTTCCCCTTTTTCATTGACACTTGAAATTAAAGCCCTAAATCTAGACCTTCCTTCAATACTAACCATATTTTTAGCCGCCGTTTTGCGAGATTCCTTTAGACTCTGGCGAGAACGCCTTTCTATAACCATCCAAGGACCAAACTTAGCTATGTCTTCCACCGCAACTCCAACTATCAATTCTTCCATTTTCGCCCTCTCATTTTCTTCGGTTAAATCCTTTTCACCCGTGGATATCGGGCAAAGTTCCTTAACGTGACTGTATTACCCGCAAGAGAAGCAAATAGACGATAAATGTTCATACTCAATTCTTTTTAGATTGCCATTGATCAGAATTTTCAAGGTTAATGGCTTATCCAAATTTACGAATATTACCATTCTAGCAAACTGTCCCCTTAATCCATTATCAGTATTGAAGTTGAGTTTAACGACCTTTCTTATTAGTACGCCAATCTCCTTTAGAATCTTTTTATTGTATAGATACCTAGGAAAGCCTGGCAATCGGATCCATGGCATAACAACTGACGAAAATGATTGATATGGGTTAAATTCCAATGTCCATGGCTGAACTGTAAGATATTGGCCGAATACAATCCAAGATCCTTGGGTAAGAACTTTTTCATAATATTCTATGCAATGAAATTTTACGAAATAATACCCATTTTCCACATCTGTAAGTTGGAACGGTTTTAAGGGCCGCCACAAACTCAAGACCCTATTTTGCATAATATTTTAACTGATGTTGCATCCGAGAAGCTTAACCACAATTGTGGTCTCCATGCTCTTCAACAAGTAATTCTGAACCCGATTTGAAAAAGCAATTGTGGGAATTCCCTTAATAGATGATTTAGTAAAGTCTCCTTCAATAAAATAAAAAATTCCCCATCTTTTTCCCGAGATTCCTTCGCAGATTCAATGAATTTACCCAATAACATATTTTTCCACAAGACAGTAGTGGTCGGCTTCGAGTCAATTAGCATTTCTGCGATATCTCCCTTTTATCCTTAAACTAGACTTTTTTAGTATTCCGACTATCTAACGATGTAACACCCCAAACCCGGCCTATACGTTATGGCCGCATTTGGCGATGTCACATGGAATGGGTTTTGTAAACTAAGTCGTCACAGTAAAACCATTTTATTTTATTAGCTCTTATTTGTTTTTAACAATTCGAAAACGCTTATTCAACTCTTAAGTTTCTATTCTCATTATCAAAACATTAATTCATTTGCCTAAAAATCATTTAGATCGGAAGCTTATGAAAAATTGTTATGTTTTAGTGATATAGTTTGTGATTTAGAGAAAAACCTTGTTTTAGTAAATCGTCGTTTTAAAAAAAAAACCTTCTTGTCAAGCATGCATAAAACGAGCAACAAAACCAAAACCATTAGCTAAAAGTCCAAACAGTCCCAAAAAACACAAACTCTCAAATCTTGATGCCAAACTTAAATAAAACTATAAACAAAATAAAACAGTTTAGGGCGAGTGGTCATCGTCAAGTCCTCCGCTGCACCGATCTGCCTAAGACTGTGGATTACCTGTACAGAATAAATAGAAAGAGTGAGTTTACATAAACTCAGTGTGTAACCCCACAAAATTAAGCATGCAAACAACCAGAAAATTAGAATTAGTTAGATACAGATTTGGGCCTAAGCCCATTACAGTCATAGATTCATATTCGGGCCTAAGCCCTTCTGAGATGCAGATACAAATATGCAAATTAGAATCAGAAATCAGATATCCTACCCCCAACCTCTACACACCATCCCCGACCATCCCTACACACCATGTGGGGTTTAAAACACCCACCCAACCCTACACACCATGTTGTACCGATGCGAAATATAACAGATATAACGCAGCCACGCTGCCAGATAATAAGCAAAACTGCCTTTCAAAACACTTCCTCCAATATACATCATCCCACCCCAATAACAGTAATAGTACATACATACAGAATTAACAGATAAAACATGCTTAACATGCTTATATAAATAGATAGCAGATATACATGGCATAAACATGCTTAGAACAGCACTACAGTCTAACAAGTCACGTCATTATAGGGTTTAGTAAGCCTTTACCGACCGTACGGTAGGTCCACAGTCGATTAGGATGACCCGTGCGACCATACAGAAAATTTTAGTATAATGGGCTTACATGCCCGTGTGGGCCCACACGGCCTGGCCCAATAATCCACACGCCCGTGTGTCTTGCCTGTATGGGCCCACACGGCCACACTCGAGCCACCACACGACCTTGCCTTCATCGATCACACGGTCGTGTCCTAACACACGGCCTACCACACGGGTAACCACACGCTCGTGTGGTGTAGACAGTGGCCGCTTTCGGCTTTTGTCGAAATCTCAATTTCTGCTTTTCGGGTACACACATGTTACAGTTTTGATGCGAAACCAGCCCCGAGACCACCATAACCTAAAATCAACAAACCAACACCACAAAATCAGTCCTAATTCACGATTAGTCAGAAACCACAAAATCGTCGCTTACCCCAACACTCTGAATGATTGACTACGAATCCGCAAGGGTAAAGTCACGGTCCTCATGGTTCGCTACTGCCAAAATAATCACATGACCCCAATCAACGTTTTGTAAAGAAAACACAAGTTACTGGATAACAAAGCTTCACTTACCAAAATCGAGCGACAAAAAAAAAAAGAACCAATGTGTGACGAACGGTAAAAAGAAAACGAAATCAAAAGGGAGAATAGGAAAAAGGCAGAGAACTAACGTTCAGGAATCCCCCAAACTTCTCCCCCACAATCCTACTAACAACCACTTCCTCAGAATCCCAACTCTACCGAAACACTAGCAGCCAACAGAGCAAAAATAATACCCATGCTCATGTATGGATTCGAACACAAGACCTCTAACACACCAATTTCCTTACCACTCGAACTAGCAAGCTCATTCTGATATGATTTTGCAAATAATTAAATATAAGCCCACTGAGCAAGGATAGGGCTTAAGTCAGAAAAAAATACCAAAATTTACCAAAGCTAAAGCTTGATCTTGGAACCTCACACACACACCCAAAACACTTAACTATTGAAGCAGATACACATTTATGTTAAGATTTTACAGAAATAGACATAAGAAATTTGGGGCATTACAGATGAACAATCACCATCGTCCTCGATGTTACCAGAAGCCATTATACATTAAAATCACATTCAATCATAAAGAAAGACAATTCTCATAACAATTTTTTAAGACTACTTAAGACTTTTTAAGATGATGACTAATGCAACTTGCTTTTTTAATAATGAGTCAAAACAATAAATAAGACCACATAGACAAGAAGACAAGCTGTGCTTTTAAGGAATCTAATGAACAAACTATTATGTAATCTTTTAAACTGATTGACAAAGACGAATTTTGGGAATCTAATGCACGCTAAGCAGGGGCTGGCCCTTTCAATTTTTTAACATATTTTAATTATATTTATTTGAAGAAAATAGTAAATTCATATTTGACCTTAACTTTTTTTTAATAAATTGCTATATTTTATTTATATGAGAAAGGTTAGATCTACATTATTGTAAAATTAAAATATTCTTACATACTTCCATAATATTTTATATAATTAATAATAATTTAATTATCAGATTTTATGTCAGATTTGAAGAAAATTAAAATTTCTTAGCTATTTCCTTTATGTAAAAATTTTCAACTATTAGATATATTTTCATATAGATACTATTTTACGTTATAATGGATTGATTCGAAAATTTTACTTGCATGATAAGTAGAATTATATTGATAAGTTCAACAGTTAGATTGATAATATATATTTAACTATTCATTAAATTTTAGTTTAAAAATACATGTAAAATAAAATTTCACACAATCTAATATTATATTTTATATATTTTAAACAATTTTTTTATTTATATTCAATCAATTAAAATTATATTATTATGTTTTAATTTTGTAAACATATTATTAATGATACGTTACAAAATTTATGAAAAATTTAAGAAATAATTCGATCTAATTTAATTAATATATACAATTAACCCATTTATTATACGGGTAGAAAACTAGTGTAATATATTTATTAAAAATCACATGAGAATTAGATATTATTTTGGTTTAAATGATAAATTTGGAAGAGTGTATGTTTGGTGTTTTGGATTCAAATCTCTTATAATTATATATATTTTCTAGATTTTATATAAAAAGATAAAAATACACTTAAATTAATATTTATTGCTTTGTTAAAACAATGACCTATTGGTAGTTTAACAATTGAATTGGGACCCGGTTATGAGTGAGACTCCACTTAGTCAAAATCTTTATATACAACACTAGAAATTCTATCACACGTATATACGTGTTGAAACCACGAAATCAAAATATAGAGGTGTGTTTAAAAATAACATACAATAAACAATGAAACATATGATTTGAAACTAATTAATAATAACATATGAAATATGTACGCTATTAAAATGAAAAAATTAGATTAAATTGTAAGAAACAAAATTTAAACATATAAATATATTAGGTTAAGAATGCTAAATGAATATAATTGCTTATCATGATATTGTCATCAATCTTAAGTTGGCGTCAAATGAACTTGTGATGTTGAGTTAACTTCTAACACAAACTCAATCAACACCATTATTAATATTATTAACATATACAATTGACAAACGTAATAAAATATGCATAATAAAATTAAAATATATAAAAACTATCAAAATAAAAATTTGGTTAAGTGAAAAATTTACGGTTTTACTAATGCAATTGGCATATGTCCAAATCAACGTAGTCGGTTTTGGTTGCATAGGCCATTGCGCACTATTCTAGTAATAAATTGAAACAACCACTACTTTTCTCCACCCCGGTGTAAATTCTAATCCGTACCGATTGCACCTGCTCGTTCCGACCAATTCCAGTTATATCAACTGGAACATTGCACACCAATAAGTGCATAAATAATATTAAAAATAGATAAAATTATCATTTTCTTAACCAACATTAAAAAATTTTATTAACCAAAATTAAACTTTAAACTTTAATAAAGGTAATGGAGCAACTTTAAAATTTAAATTAATAAATAAAAAAGTAAAAAATTTACATAACAAACAAACTAAAAAAGGATAATTTTTAAAAGTTCCACGAACACAATATTTATTAAAATTGCATTTTATATATTTAATAAGAAATGATTTTATTTTAGATTTTTTAAAATAATTTTGTGCATAATTTTGTTGTTTAATGTGTGAGATATTTTTTCTTTTTTAATTTAGATTTTTAAATGATGAAATTTAAATTGTAAAGTTAATTGATAAGCATTTTATATAATCAATAAATATTTTTATATTCGAAATTATTTAATCTAATTCATTTGATATATATATTTTGTATATTAAATATTTTTCAAACATATCGATAATTTCGAAACAGTACACTAAAATAGATCGATAACGGTATGTACCGGTTCTAGTAGAAAAACTGTACGCCTACCAATGCGGTACTAACTACCTTCGTCAAAATACCAACCTATGCATATTTTTATTTGATTTTTTTAAATAAAATGTCTAATACTCTCGAATAATATAACTTGTTTTAAATATGAAAGGACATCAAAGTAATTTCTCTAACTGAGTTGGTGTCCGGTTGACTTATATTACCAATTTAGTCAAGGGTTTAAATAATAGTATAAACTAGAAATTCTATCGCATGCGTATGCGCGTGGGCATTACATATTTAAAACACAAAAGTTCGTTTAAAAATTACATACAATAAATAATGAAACATATAATTTGAAACTAATTAATAATAATAACACATTAAATATGTACATCAATAAAAATTTGCATAAATAACAGTATAGATGTACAATTAGTGAAGGGAATGAAGTAGTACAATTAAAATGTAATTATTATATTATTATAAAGTTTTGGTTCAATGGTAAATTTATTGTTTTATTGATTTAAATAGCATGGGTTCAAATCCTGCCATTTATAAATTTTGTATTAGTTTTTTTTGAAAATGACTAAAGTACCCTCAAATAATATAACTTATTTAATTGCGGAAGGACATTTTTGTTATTTCCTTAATCAAGTTGGTAGCCGGTTGACTCGTGACACCAACTTAGTGAGGGATTTATATATAAAGATTTTGACTGAGTTGGTGTCATGCATAACCAAGAACCAACTCCATTGTTAAATTACCAAAAGATCCTTATTTTACGCATATGGAAACTAAGTAATTAAAATACGGAGGTTAGTTTAAAAATAACATAAAATAAATAATGAAACGTATGATTTGAAACTAAATAATAATACATGAAATATATACATCAATAAAAAAATTTGTGTGACACCCCACACTTGACCCAATTGTCGGGTCCGAGTATGAGACACGACATTCACTGTCGAAACAACTTGAACTAACTTATATTTCAAATTCAATACAAGCATCAAACAAACTATACAAAACATTCATATTTACTAAAAACATTTTCAAGTAATTTAAAACATTTTAGAAACATTTTGGAATGAGTTCTAGGTGTTCAGGAGTGATCATGACCAAGTTCGGGTCTCCGGGAGTAAAAAAAACTCAAAACAAGAGAATGACCCCTATTAGACCTAGTTATATCGGTACAAGTGGGCACTTGTGTCGATACTTCTGATTGTTATTTTTCATTTATGGCTACTGACTTACTTGTTCCGACATATCTTACCACTTCTACCGAAACAAGTTTGCCAAGACCCGAAAATAACCCCAAAACTCACCTAGTTTAGTCCAAAATTGTACCAGTTTAATTCAAAACATTATGGGACATCAAAATCAAGTTCTAAAGCCATTCAAACTTAGTTTAACACATTCATCCGCATACCTACAATCATGATCACAACATTTCCTATTTCAACCAACAATTTTACTTAGAATGCAAGTAACACATGAAACATGGCATTAACATACCACTATGGTCAAGTATACTATCATACTTATATAATTACACATTTGCATAACTTCATACTTACTTAAACATGCCCAAGCTACTATTCTGAGCATTCAGAATACCGAAACATATAAGAGTGATTTTAAAGTCTAGTTTGACACTAGGTACATGCCAACCTTAATAAAACATATATAACAACTTTACACACTTTAATGAGATGAGGATTGAGTTTTGGATGTTGTCAATTTCTTCAAATTATCGAGTCTTAATTAATACCTACGCATGAAATTAAACAAAATCGTACGCTGAGCAATAGAACTCAGTGGTGCTAACATGATTTGAAAAAAAATATAAACAAGTATAATTAAGTTAAGCATGTGCACTATATATATAAACCAAATCAACATTTCTTGTCTCATGCCTTTTATTAACATACTTTAATGCTTATTTAACATGCCATTTATAACTCTTGAATTCGACTATCATGCTATTACAATATCATCTCAATTACATGAATCATAAGGCATTTCATATAAATATATTGTAGGGGATAAACTTGATTAAGCAACAAACAAGTAAAATAACAAAGAAATTGAAAAGATCAAACAAAAATATTTTACGTGGAAAAACCCCTCCCAAGAGGATAAAAAATCACTGGTAAAGAAAATTTCACTATAACGACAAAAACGAAGAGTGCAATGATGGAGATAAAAACTAAACCCCTAAAACTCGAAATACAAACCTTCAAAATGTAAACACAAAATTCTGTGAAAGCTTGTCAAAGCTAATACCTAAATGTGTAATAGGTTCAAAAATTCTAGGGTAGGAAATTATCTATTTATAGGCTAAATTTGCGCGTCAAATAATATTAAAATAATCTACACTAATCAGAGTTTGACTGCAACAAATACTCAGAGTTTAACTAGGAGAAGAAAACCAAGAAAATTACATGACACATTGTGTAACATCCTAAAAACCGGGTTAGAAGAATCTGAGTTTTGAAATCAAGAGTGGTTATCTCTCAAATATGAGTCTAGATTTTGGAAATTTTTAATAAGTAAATTGATCTGGTTCAGTGATTAAGTGTTCTAGTTATGAATGTGAGGTTTTGGGCTCGAATCCTATCTCTTAAAATTTTGCTATTTTTAATTAAAACTCTATCTTTGGACATGTGAGTTATAAGTTATTTTCGATCAATTAATGACAATAATGAGCTTAGTGGTTCAATGGTTAAGATTCTGTGTACTCTTTGGTTGGGTGTTTGAATCCATTTGAAAGCAACGGGGAAACATTTTATTTTGACTTGCTTTGTGTGGTAATTTTTTTTTGGTTGATTAAACTTCCCGTAAACCTCTTGTGTTTATTCCACATCCATTTTCCATTTCTTTTCCGCCATTTCTCCTCCATTTATTTATTTTTCTTCGCTTTGATTCTAGTTTAAATTCAATAAAAAGTGTATTTTTAGTCTTTTATTGACCTTATGGGCTGAATGAGGCCTAAAGGCGAGCTAACTTACCTAGTAAGTGTGCAGGTAACCGTCTCCAGACATACTAATGTTTAGAGTGTGAATACTGCAACTAAAGACATGGATTTGAGGCTGTGTTCGCAAGTATACGGGTCAGGTTGTAATATAGCTTGTTTATAATGAAACACTTGGTAAGTATTCCGAGGATCGTACCCAAGGGATTGCAGTTTGGGAAAATTGTTATTAACTCAAGGAACAAAAATAATTACTAATCTACTCGAATCACGATTTAGTAGTGTTAATCAAGAAGTAAGATGAGAATAATAATAAACTAAATAAATTTAACTAAACCTAAATCTACTCCTAAGTTCATGTATCGATTTTCCTATTCCTTGTTTTGACTACGCGAGCTCCTTTTGGCCTAGATCCGATTGTTTTACCTAACTAATTATTGATGTATGATTCTAATTAATCTACTAGTCGATACCCTAGTAGGATCTTCTGATACATCCACTAGAATAACGAGTCAGCAAAGACTACTTATCTTCCGACCTCACAATCCAGACCGGTTCAGGGTTAAAGTGTTCACAAATAAGCCATACCAATTTTGGGTTAATTCCCACCTAAATGACTTCCTAGGGTTGTCAAGCCTATGGTTTAAGTTCTTCCTCTCCCAAACAGTTGATCCTCTAAGCAACTCTATCCTTCAATCAGTTAATAATATTAGAATAGTTGAAACATGCAAGATATGTATGAAGCATAAATTGATTCTACTCTTTACATAAACATTCAAGCAAACAATGTTAAAGAAAGAGATATAAATAATAGAATAAAGGAAAAAAGATGCTCATGGATTTATCAATGAAAGCGTGGCTCCAGAACAATCTCCACTCACGAGAGTCTCACTTCAGAATAAGATATTCTGATTACAAGAACATAAAGTCCCCTAAGTAAAAACTAATAATGAAATAAAAACCTTAAGTATATTTTCTACCTCCCTAAAATTGTGTGTTTAAACTTTATACAATGGCCTTTATATTGGCTAAACTCGGAATATTAAAGTGCCTAAAATATTCTTGAAGTCCTTAGAGTTAGACTAGGACAGATACTTCTAACATACCTAAAAAAACATAATTAAAATGTGTAAGAGTTTTTTTCTCCGCAAGGGCTTGGTTTCAACACAGACCTGCGATGTTAAAACCAACCTCAAGAGTATGTCGTGAAAAATGAGAGCCGTTTCACGACATCGAGGGAAGTGTCGCTCCAAAACTTGTTTTTGGCTTCTGCCTTCGATGTTTAGGCATCAGTGTCTTGGTGTCGCGACATAAGCATCAGTTTTGACCCGAATAAGCATCTTTAGCTCCCGACTTGACCTACAAGACCATGTAACCTTATTTTGATATATAAAATGTAATAAAAACCACTAGAAAGCATAAATTACTACTTTAAGTATGAAATCCTAAATATATACTAAGATGCTTTGATTTAACTATCAAACAAGCTAAATTTATATGTAAAAAGGATGCAAATGATAGTGTATTTCATGGAAAATCAGTAAAAGACCATTCAAGGCGTAAGAACTCAAAGCTAGACACTGTGTTGCAACACAAGGAGTTCGATGTTGCAAAATAGGGAGAAAAATGCCAAAATTGCTATGCTGCCTTTAGTGCTGCAGTTATAGTCTGCCCAAATACTAATAATGAGATGATTGTAATTACATACTTATTTTACGTTGTTTACTAATATAAGGCATTGCCATTATTATTTTATTTTCCTTTTCTGTGTATATAAATAAACTGGATTGTAATAAAGTCCTAAAAAATATGATTATTCTTAAAAGGTCCTTAGTCAAGTATTATTGTGGGCTTGGATAACAATAATGCATTGAGACTAATGTGTAGTTGATTGATGACAAAGTGTTGTCATTAACATAGGGATATCAAAATCAATACATGAGTATGTGTTAGAGAACAACATATTGGGCTGACTTGCTATAAGTACGTTTCTTGGATTATTATGTAACAGTCACAACATTACTCATAGTGATAACTATGTATACGATTGTCAAACTTGAGATCGTCATTATCCCAACATCGTGAGTCGTATATTTTGATACAGTCAAACGTCTTTCGTAATAGGTTGTACTGAAAAGACTGATGTTGGATATGCCACAATCTATGTAATGGGATATGGTTGATCAATATAGGATTTGTCCCTCCTACATAATGAGAGCAATATCTTAGGCCACTTGATTGAGTGAGACTAGAAATGCATGGTCATGCTCGAATAAGTTGATATGAGATATTATACTTATTTGTTTGTACTCTACTCGAGATATCAAGAAACATGAGATTGGATTATGCAAGTGTGAATGTTCCATGACTTGTGTCCAATCTAGATATATAAAGGACAAAAGGATATAATACATGAAAGGTTTATCACAGAAATGTTATGTTGAATTACGACTTCTTGTAACTCAGGTAGCAATGATGCATTGTTAGATGCCACTCATTGCTGTATTATTAGAAATGTTCTAGTATTACTACTAACATTACAAGAACCTATAGAGTCACACCCTATGGTTAAAATGAAAAAAAATCCAAACACAGTTGGTATTGTGGTTAGCTGTCACATGAATTAAATTAATTATTGAATGAATTTAATTTGACATTTAAATATTAAATAAATTAAATGTACAAGCTTGTTGAACACAAATAGAGAACATATATTACTGAAATTATTGTAATAAATTATTATAATTATGATTTCGGTCAAACATTGAAACATGGTAGTTATAATTATTTTGGAAATAATATAACATTTTTAATGTTTTCCATATGTTCTCTATAGAATTATTCCGTTTTAAATATATGGATACCAAAAATCCCGAATTAGGGTAAGAGTCTTTTAAAAGAAAATAAGAAAAAGGTCTAGTAGTTGTTTTGGAATATTTTCTCTTGAAAAATTCCAAGAGAGTTTTTGCTATTTGTTTTAATATCGGGTGTACTACGTAGAGGTCAGGACATATTTTGTTGTGGTTTGGAATCGACATCGAATCAACAACATTCTTTCATCGGTTTTTTTTTCAATTAAGAAAGTATATCTTCAACCTTATTTCAACTTATTTCGTTCCTCATATATGAATCCATGGATGAGAATTGCTGGAATATTTTTCCGCTGCCCCACGGGGCGTATCGGTGATCCCAACAATCGCGACACAGCCAAGGGATGTCGCGACACACCCCTGAAGTTACCCTGAACTTGAGCATATTGCCTTTGATGTCGCGACACAAGCACTAGGGTGTTGCGACACCGGCCCTTTATGGGAATAATTACGAGCCAGGGGCATTTTTGTTCGCACAATGGAAATTAAGCATGAGAACGTTAATGACCGCCTCTGGGCGTACCAACATCCAGAGTGTAAATATTGCAACTAAAAGATATGGAATTGAGGCGGTGTCCACAATTATACGGGTTAGGTTGTAATACAATTACAACGAAGCAAATAAGTGTTCCGAGGATCATACTCAAGGGAGGCGAGTATTAAAGTAATGTCTCTAAATGCAAATAAAAGCAATTAGTAGTTTAAATAAATTATAGTACGATAAAACCTAAAAGGAAATATTTTAGAGTTTTTATAAATAATGAAATAAAAGTAACAAAAGGAAAGTGAACTTTGGATATATAAATCCTAACTTAGCCGAATCTAAATATAAGTGATTAGCTCACTTTGGTGATCATAAATAATTCCTATTTCGGGTTTCTACTCAATCAACTAGTCATTACCCTAGCAGGATCTCTCAATCTTCCATTAAACTAACGAGTCGGCAATAACTACTTATCTCTTTACCCCATAGTCCAAACTGGTTCAGGGCTAAGGTGTTCATGGATAGGCCATACCAATTTTGGGTTAATTCCCACCTAAATGACTTCCTTCGGTCATCAAGTCTAGGGTTTAACTTCTTCCTCTCTCAAACAACTAATCCGCTAAGAAAACCCTGAATAGCAATTAATTACTCAGACCTCTACTCAGTAATCCCCCATAAAATGATTAATTTCTTGTGGATCTCATGAACACAATAATCTTGATAATAAAGATAAACATAAATAATGAATCAAGAGAAAAGTTTGAGAGAATCCAGAATTGTATTGATTAAAACGTAGAATCCACAATAGTTTGATCATGGTTACAACTCAAGTTCTCCGACAAACATGAAATAGAAAAGAATTGAAATAAACCTAAAGCCTAACGAAAAGAAAAACTAGAGACTAAATGAATAAAGAAAAACTTAGGATATGAAAGTTGTCCTCCAACAAGTGTTTTAAGAGCCTATTGATAGAGTTAGGGTTTTCGTCGTCCTTGACCCTAAGTCAATTGACGTTCTCGTGTTTATTTTTATTTTGTGGACCAAAACGCCCATGGCTCATAAGTGCTTCCTGTACATAACTGTTGTCGCAACACCTTAGTCCTTGTGTTGCAACATCGAAGGCAGTATATATGGTTTAGGGCTAGCTTCAAGGGTGTGTCACAACATCCTTTGGCTATGTCACGACACCTAAGGTAGTATAGCAATCCTGGCATTCTACTCCCTATGTTGCGACATCAAACTCCCCGAGTTGCAACATAGCGGCCAGCTTTGAATTCCTATGCCTTTAAATGGTCTCCTGCACACTTACTAATTATGTTAGCTCGCCTTTAGGCATCAGTTGGCTCTTAAGGTCAATAAAAGACTCAAAATGCATTTTTTTATTGAATTTAACTAAACTAAGAAAACATAAATAAAACATACTAAAATTGCATGTAGTCAAGCTCCTCAAGTATGAAAACTAGTTTAATCTACTACATTGAATTACAGAAGATCAAACTCCTCCACACTTAAATCATTGCCTGTCCTCAAGCAAAGCAAGAAAAAAATAGAAATATAAAAGACAACCCTTGAAAAAGCATAGTACAAAGATTGGTTTTGGAGTACATAACTAGGTATTTTCGTATTTACACATATCCGGGCATGATATATGAACAACTTACCACTTTCAATATCAAACACATAAGTTCAGTATATTACAAAGTAAATAGTCATTAAGGTTTTCAAACATATGCATCCATCAACAAATCATACAGGTAATTTGATTATCATAGTAGAATACAAATAGTCATAAATGCAATTACTTAATATGATGTCAGTTCATGAGTAAGCCTACTTAGGTTACATAGAACTTTTTAGCTTGTAACATTCTGAGGCTTAGGACATGTATGAAACTCAAAATGCACAAAAATAGTTTGCCACATTGTATTGTTCCCTATTCTCCCCCTTAGTAACCCTTACCCGCTCATCGCCTTATTTCTTCTTCTCTCACCTTCCTTATTTCTCCACATAGGAAGTCACAACATAATATAGTAATAAGGGCTACCTCACGAGTTTTTGTGCATCAATTGAGTGAGTTTTCCTGCTTTTGTGACTTCGTCATTTTTTTATCTTCTTCATACATCTCACTCATAATAATTTTGATTTTCACATACTTTTTTTTACTCGTTCTGATTTTCTCTTTGAATTTTTCTTATGTTGCACATATTGGCTAACATGTAATCACTATATCACACTAATTCTTCCTATTTCACTCTTGTTTCTAAAAAATTCACCGTGATGTATCTACTTAACCGTCAATACATATGGCCAAACGTCTATAGTCGTGTAGTTTGGGACCAAAGAAAAAAAGTAAATACAAATTAACGTTTTTTTGCTAAGAATCTGTAAGAAGGTTCCTCAAGAAGTGTTTTCTCGCTCAAAATAGGTACTAAGGATGAATAAACAAGGTTAAATTTTTTGCTCTGGGTGTATACCAAACAATGCCTTAGGTTATCCCTAGGTATCTCAATATTCACAAATTTAATCAATCAAATAATTACAAATTCAACTACTTAGCATACATACTAGCATGCTCGTTTCCCTAAATTCTCTATATAATTTGGTATGTTCAATTACTCAATACCTATTTATAGTTATTTACTATCATGCCAAGTTTATAGAAAACACAATCAACCTATTTACATGCTCCTAACCAATCCCTTGTATTTCTACAAGCTCAAGCACACATTTGACAATAAAAAATTAAAAGAAAAACATAAAAATTAAAAACAAAATTTCTATGTTACCCTCCCACACTTTAGATAACACATTGTCCT
Organism: Gossypium australe; assembly: GCA_005393395.2. Lineage (NCBI taxonomy): Eukaryota > Viridiplantae > Streptophyta > Magnoliopsida > Malvales > Malvaceae > Gossypium > Gossypium australe. The sequence goes on along the minus strand of CM016614.1, from coordinate 26,171,157 downwards.
CAATGTATAGCTCTTAAAATAAATAAGGAAAGAAATTACCTGATTGGTTGTGGTAGTTTTGTACTTCTATTGGTTGGTGCTCCCTTCCAATTTTCATTGAAAGCTCGTAATTGTTGTGTCCCATTCATGTGGGGTTCCTACACAGAAAACTTAAACCAGGAAAAGAAAACAAATAACAATATATTGTTAATCCTACTCCTAAAAAATTATCCTAAAATTAATTACAATCTTCAAAAAAATAAAATTACAAATTTGGTTCAATCCTCCTCATCCTCCTTAGAAGTGATCTCATCATTCCCTTCTCCTTCCTCGCTTTCTTCTTGCTCCTCTTCCGCACGTTATTTTGCCTCACAAATTCTTGAAGAACAGGGCCTATTTCTTGCATCCATCTTATCATTCCATTGATTTTTGCACTACTGCTCTCGCTCTTTTCTTGTCTAGATGTCGATTTTACTTTTCTTTTGAGCGAAGCCAAGACGTCCATATTTTGTTTTCTCCTTTGGTTCCAATCTATGATATGCTTTCAATTGAGTTCTACGTACTGAGTATACAGAGAATCGCCTATTAAACTCTTTTTTGGGCCCATGAACTGCTTGATCCCTTCTATTGGAACCTCTGCACTCTTGCAAAGTGTTGTCACGAGATGGGGAAAGAAAATCCCAACCTTTTGGCTATTAACGCAACACTTCATACTTTAATGGATCCATTGCCCTATGCATATATGCTTCTTTTGTAAAATGTCATATAATAAAATAGCTCAGAATGTATTGATATTAGAAACGTTAAGAGCAGGTGTAATTCTAGTGCAAATAAATTGCATTCACATTTTAGCTATTGGAAACATTATAGCTTGATTGAAATTGGCAGGTAGTCCGGTGTCTGGCCGGAGGTTCCATTCACCTCAAATTTCATTCAAGTATTTAACAATGCTTTCCATATCACATCTTGAAATCCCATTAAATCCATGTTTTATAAATAGTCAGAATCATAATATGGAGCATCGTAAATGTAATAGCCCGTTTTTCAGTAGTGCCGGAAATAGTGGTTTTGATGCCACAAATCTGACGAATGTGTTCATAAATATTATTATTTAATATTTATGGATTAAATATAGTATTCAATTGAATTTTTATATGATAATTTTAATTAATTAAATGAATAGTTAAGTACAAGTAGTTTGACCGTAAAGTCAAGTGGTTTTGGAAAATGAGGTATCGGGACCTCGTTTCTATAAACCGAGGTTGTAAATATTTTTATTAAATATTTACAGAGTGATTATATAGGTATATCGAACTTTGGTACAGAAATTTTAGTGATTTGATAGTTAATTAAGTAAAAATGACTAAATCGTAAAAACTACAAAAATAAGCCATTATTAGTTTATTTGTGCTAAATGGATTATATGTTATTATTGCAAGTGTTAATATGTAAAATTACTACTTTTAAAAGATAGTGGTGGTTGGTGTAAGAATTTTTAAGTAAAATATTTCAATTATAATATTAAAAATATATGTTAAAAGTAAAATAAAAATATCATATTTCATATCTTCATCTTTTTATTTTGTTTGGAACATCGAAACTCTCTATTGAAGGAAGCCATAAAAGTTTCAAAATTTCCTTTATAATCAGCCATTACATGGAAGTCCCTCAGGTGATCATTTTTAGAAACTCAAAGGAATTTACAGAGGCCCGCACAAGCGGTGGAGCATATGGTTTAATTCGATGCAAAGCAAAGAACCTTACCAAGGCTTGACATGCCGCGAATCCTCTTGAAAGAGAGGGGTGCCTTCGGGAACGCGGACACAGGTGGTTCATGGCTGTCGTTAGCTCGTGCCGTAAGGTGTTGGGTTAAGTCCCGCAACGAGCGCAACCCTCGTGTTTAGTTGCGACTGTTGAGTTTGGAACCCTGAGTAGACTGCGGGTGATAAGCCGGAGGAAGGTGAGGATAACGTCAAGTCATCATGCCCCTTATGCCCTAGGCGACAGACGTGCTAAAATGAACGGGACAAAGGGTCGCGATCTCGGGAAGGTGAGCTAACTCCAAAAACCCGTCTTCAGTTCGGATTACAGGCTGCAACTCACCTGCATGATGCCGGAATCGCTAGTAATCGCCGGTCACCCATACGGCGATGAATTCGTTCCCAGGCCTTGTACACACCACCCGTCACACTATGGGAGTTGGCCATGCCAGAAGTCGTTACCTTAACCGCAAGGAGGGGGATGCCAAAGGCAGGGCTAGTGACTGGAGTAAAGTCGTAACAAGGTAGCCGTACTGGAAGGTACGGCTGGATCACCTCCTTTTCAGGGAGAGCTAATGCTTGTTGGTATTTTGGTTTGACACTACTTCACACCCAAAAAGAAGCGAGCTACGTCTGAATTAAACTAGGAGATAGAAGCCTTCTTTCATTTCTAGATGGTGAAGTAAGACCAAGCCCATGAGCTTATTATCCTAGGCCGAAACTAGCTGATAGGATCACCTTTTACGCCCTCGGGTCCCTCCCATGTGGCGACATGGGAGCGTAAAAAGGAAAGAGAGGGATGGGGTTTCTTTCGTTTTTGGTATAGCGGGCCCCCAGCGGGAGGCCCGCATGACGGGCTATTAGCTCAGTGGTAGAGCGCGCCCCTGATAATTGTGTCGTTGTGCCTAGGCTGTGAGGGCTCTCAGCCACATAGATAGTTCAATGTGCTCATCAGCGCCTGACCCTGAGATGTGGATCATCCAATGCACATTAGCATGGCGTACTTTTCCTGTTCGAATCGGGGTTTGAAACCAAACTTCTCCTCAGGAGGATAGAGGGGCGATTCAGGTGAGATCCAATGTAGATCCAACTTTTTATTCACTCGTGGGATCTGAGCGGTCTGGGGGGGACCACCACGGCTTCTCTCTTCTCGATAATCCATACATCCCTTATCAGTGTATGGACAGCTATCTCTCGAGCACAGGTTTAGGTTCGGCCTCAATGGGAAAATAAAATGGAGCACCTAACAACATATCTTCATAGACCAAGAATTACGAGATCGTCCCTTTCATTTTGGGGTGACGGAGGGATCGTACCATTCGAACCCTTTTTTTCATGCTTTTCCCGGAGGTCTAGAGAAAGCTGCAATCAATAGGATTTTCCTAATCCTCCCTTCTCGAAAGGAAGAACGTGAAATTCTTTCCTTTCCGCAAGGACTAGGAGATTGGATTTAGCCGTAAGAAGAATGCTTGGCTGATAAATAATTCACTTCTTGGTCTTCGACCCCCTCAGTCACTACGAATGCCCTCGATCAGTGCAATGGGATGTGTCTATTTATCTATCTCTTGACTCGAAATGGGAGCAGGTTCGAAATGGGATGTGTCTATTATAAATGTTTTGCTCATTTCAAGATATCACTTGTCACATTGGGCTTGTCAAAGCATGCAAACTGAATTTCTCAATATATAATATCATGTAGGGCATGTTTAACATGAGTTTCACGTATTGTTTCAAGATATCGAAATATCACAATTTATTTGTCATGTAAAATCAATTATGCCATAATATCACATAACATGAGAATGAGAATAACATACTTTTCAAACGGTAAAATTCATAACTACACAACATACTTTTCATAAGCTAGTTGGTTTGGGTTACCTAATTGGTATAATACAGATCAATGAGTTTAATCTTCCTACTTTAAGTATTCCCATAAAAAACAACATAAATAATAATATTTATTTAAATACTAGAATTAACATATATCTATTTTTATTTTAGATTAGACCCACACCTTATCCAAGCAAATCCAAATTTGAAAAATCCTTCTAACGCACACTTCTAGATTTGATTAGATTTATCTCGGATCTAAACACAAAATGAATATTCCACCACTAAAACACCCTTCATAAATCTTTGATAAATGGTTAAGCTTTGGCTTCTATGACAATACTTACTCTTGTGATATTTAGATCGAAGATATGAATCACTTTCGAAATTACTGACATTCCAAACAGTCGTATTTGGTCCTTCATCATCAAAACAGTATAAGGGATATTACTTCCAAAAAACATACAACTATACAATAGTTATGATCGACCATTAGAAATGAATGAGAGAAGAGTGTTGACATATATATATCCATTATTATTCCATACTTATGCTTATGCCAACCAACACTATGTTGAGTCAATTCGGTCTAGAGAAGAGGATTGCTTGATAGAGAGTAAACAAATAAATAGATGATATAAGAGGATTAAAATGATAAAAAATCCAGCAAGATTTTATCAAAAAGAAGAAAGTAAAAGAAGAGTGGTGGTCATAGTGGTGATTAGACAGTGGTGCAGCGGTGGTCTAGTGGTGGTGCGGTTAACTAATGGTGGTGGAAGGTGGTGGTCTAAAAAATGAATGAAAAATGAAGTAAAAGATGGAGGAGAACAATGGGCATAAGGTTGTTCAAAGGAGGAGAAAGAGAGGATTTTTACAAAAATAAAAAAGTGTGCATAGCCTTCAAGGGTTAGACAACTACCTAGTCAACACTCTACTTTTTGGAAAGAGAATGAGACAAAGAGAGTAGAAAGAGGAATGGAAAAGATGAAAAAAAATTAATGTGGATGGTTTCATGTGCTTGGGGTGGCATACATTAATTCAAAGGTAAGCAAGTAAAATAGGGAGAAGAAAAGGAAATAGGGGTACACATGAAATGGAAAAAGGGGCAAAAGATGGTAGGTTGACTAGTTAAAGTATGAAAGCAACCCTTGCCTATAAGGCAATGTTGTAGGCAATTTTGGGGTGTGTTGACCATGGTTTTATGAGCCAAAAATTAAATAAAAATTATAAGGATGTTGAGAATAGAACATAAGACCTTATGGAAACTAATTAAGCTCTTAACCATTAGACTAACTCACTTACTTGTTAACACTCCTACAACATTTATTTTAATAACATAGTGTGACCTTTGCTAAGGTTTGAAGCAAAATTACACCACATAGAAAATAATGTGATGGAAGGGATTCAAGAGATCCTACTAGGGTAACGACTAGTTGATTGAATAGAAACATGAAATAGGAATAGTTATGACCACCAAAGTGAGGTAATCACCCATGCCTAGTTTTGATTAAGCAATTATCCTAGTTTTCCAAAGTTAATTCTTTTATGATATTTTTATTCCTTTACTTATAAAATCCCAAAAATCTTTCCTTTATGTCTTATTGTAATATAATTTATTTAGATTACTAATTAATTCTATTTGTGTTTAGGTTAATGTTAATTTAGTACTTGCCTCCCTTGGATACGATCCTCGGAATACTCACATATTCCGTTGTAAAAACTATATTAAAACCTGACCCATATACTTGTGGACATCGCCTCATATTCATATTTTTAGTTACAATATTCACACTCTAGATGCTAGTACGTACGGAGGCGGTCAGTTTTGCATATGCTATTGTTGCTGTTGTTGTCGATGATTTCTACAAATTAGCATTTATGGATTAGTGGTCAGCTCTATGGGTATTACCCTACTACAAGTCATACACTGAAACCAAAAAGAAAATAAAGGACGTTAGTAAAAATAAAATAAAAATTGTATCTATAATTTATAAATTTTCTAATTATTCTATAAAAGAGCAAAAATTAAAATTAACCTAGTGATGTTGCCTCCCCGGCAATGCGCCAACAACTTGACCGCCTCCGAACGTACTAACGTTCAGAGTGTGAACATTGCTACTAAAGATGTGGAATTAAGGTGGTGTCTGAAAGTATACATGTTAGGTTGTGATATACTTTTTACAATGAAGTAGGTGAGTACTCCGAGGATCGTACCCAAAGGAGGCGAGTACTAAATTAAAGTTAACATAAAAGCAATAGAATTAATTAGTAAATTAAATAAATTATATTAAGAGTAAATATAAAAAAGAGATTTTTGGTTTTTATAAGTAAAAAACAAAAATTACATAAATAACGTGAACTTCGAATAACTAAAATATAAACTCAATCAAATCTATGTAAGGGTGATTAGGTCACTTCGGTGGTCATAACTAATTCCTATTTTGAGTTTCTATTCAATCAACTAATCGTTACCCTAGTAGTATCTCTCGATCTTCAACTAAACTAACGAGTCGGCAAGAACTACTTATCTCTCCACCTCACAGTCCATACTGATTCTGGGATAAGGTGTTCATAGATAGGTCATGCCAATTTTGGGTTAATTCCTACCTAAATGACTTTTTAAGGTCGTCAAGCCTAGGGTTTAAGTTCTTCCTCTCCCAAATAGCTGATCCGCTAAAAAAACCTTACATAGTAGCTAGTCAATCGCACCTCCACTCGTTAATCCCCCATAAGAGGATTAGTTTCTCATGGAATCCTTAAACATCATAAGCTTGATAATAAAGATATGCATAAATAATAAATCAAGAAGAAAGTCTAGAGAATCCTAATTGTAATTGATTAATGAAGTGAAGAAATCCACTAGCGTTTGATCGTGTTTACAAATCAGATCCTACGAAGAACACAAATGTAAAGAACTGAAAAATAAATCTAAAGCCTAAAAGAAAAGAAAACTGAAAACTAAATTACAAGGAAAAACTAAGAATATCCAAAACGGTCCCTAAACAAGTGTCTAAAGAGCCAATTTATAGAGTTAGGGCTGGTCATCGTCCTCAACCCTAGGTTAGTTGACGTCTTCGTGTTAATTTCTATTGTATGGACCAAAATGCCCTTTTCTTGTAATTGTTCCCGTACATGGCCAGTGTCGCAATACCCTAGTGCCTGTGTCGCGACATTGAAGGCAGTATGCTTGGTTTATGTTTGGATTCAAGGGTGTGTCGCGACACCAAAGGGAGACTTGAAATTCTTGTATTATGTTCCCTATGTTGCGACATTGAAATTTTCGTGTTGCAACACAACGACCAACTTTGAGTTCCTATATCTTTGAATGGTATCCTTTATACTCACTTAGTACATTAGCTCACCCTTAGGCCTCATTCGGACCTTAAGGTCATAAAATGACTTAAACTACACTTTTTTATTGAATTTAAAGCTAAGATGGAAAACATAAATAAACCATGCTAAAATTACTCGTATTTAAGCTCATTAAGTATGAAAACTAGTTTAATCTACTACACCGAATTACAACAAATAATATTTATAGACCTAAGAGTCCTGATAATCTTTGGATACCTTACTTGACTTAAGAAAGTTATTACTTGCACGAAAAGTATTATTAGATACACTAAATCTTTATTTCCTAATTCGAGTCTAATTGTATCTTTGATTGGTAAACCCCAGTTCGCAACAAGACTGGTGAACCCCAGTTCATAACCTACCTGGCAAACCCTTATTTGCAACTTAACTTACGAACCCCAGTTCACTAAATAGAGTGGCGAACACCAGCTCACCATCACATTAATGAACCTACCTCGAAGAGAAACTAGCAAACCCAACTTGGTAATGGATCTAGCGAACCCTTTACCACATCTTTAGGCATACACTACTACTAGCAAACCCCTTTGTTAATACTCTTTTGGCGAACCCCCAGCTCATCTAAATCTTGGAAAATACCTAGTTCGCTGAAATGTTGGTGAAGGCCCAGTTCGTAAGAACACTGGCGAACCCTTCACTTGTGAGGCCAAAACTTTCAGGTTCGTCAATGGGGTGTTACAGTGTTGCTGGGTGCAAACCATGATATGAAAAGCTCTGGACCCTGTGGAGAGGACACTGTGGTGTTCGGGCATCAAGGTTAAAAGTGGCAAAATGGAGGAATGGGTGGATGAATATGGTAGTGGAATTTCATTAAGATATCGCCATACGGTGTTGCTAATTGCAAACTGTGATGTACAAAGCTTCGAGCTTTTACAGAGGGGAAACTAAGGTGATCGAGCATCAAGGTTAGATATGAAATGAATCAATATCAATGTTTATTAGGTTCCATAGAGCAACATCGCGATGGCGTTCAGCAGGTTCTATGGGGCAACACCGTGAATGTGGTAAGGTCCTTCAGGGCGACACCGCAATGACAATAAGGTTCTTCAGGGCGACAGCTTAAAGAGGCTCAATGTGTAAAACCATAGCTCAGCTATGGCAACTAAAAGAGTCTACCGGGACAATAAAAATAAGGATTACAAGGTGTAAGACCATAGCTCGACTATGGCAACTAACAAAGCCTGCTGGGACAGTAAACACGAAGATTACAAGGTGTAGACCATAACTATGCTATAGCGACCAATAGAGTCCACCGGGACAATAAACATGGGAATTATAAGGTATAAAACTATTGCTTGGTTATGGCAACCAACAGAGTTCATCAAGACATTAAACATGGGGTAGTCCGATAGGACATTAAACATGGGGTAAGAATTTGTAAGACCATGGCTCGGTTATGGCAACAGGGAGAGTCCTCCAGGACAAAAACGTACAGCATGATGTGTAAAACCATAATTCGACTATGACAGAATATGTAGCCTATCGGGACATTAAACGTGGGGTAGTCTATTGGGACATTTAAAACATGATAGACCGTCAATACGGTAATTATGGAACATTACAAATATGGAAAAAGGGTTAGAAAAAGTGTTAGTATTGGTGAGCAATAGTTAGCAAGCGGATTCTGAGGAATCTGTCGAACAAGGCAAAGGCAGTAGAAACAGGAGTAGTTTGCCAAAATAGAACTCATGAAAACTGGTAAGGCATCTGGGTGTTAACCTAGCAAGAATCAGACATAGGAAATGATGTGTCAGTAGTGCATAGTGTTTAGGCAAACAAAATAAGAGTTATCTGAGGATTTTAGATAAGGATCTACCATTAAGAAACGCCATAAGATGTTTAAAAAAAACTTAGGAGGCTAGGGGTTCGACCACAAGTACCCTGATAGTCTATTGGGTAAAGAGGGGACAGTTAGGACCTATTGATAGGAAAAGGTACTAAGAAGGATAATCCATGTGACAAATATGTCTGTCAATACTATTCCTCTCTAAGGAGAATCTATGGAGAAAATATCCACCAAGGAAAAGTTCCACAGGAACCATATATAAAGGACATCAGGAACTAGAATGGTTATTCAGATAACAGTCTGCTGAAAATTGTAAGTCCAATATAGATGAACTTGTTACACCCTAGAAGTAAGGTATCACAAATGAGGCAGATTCCAAGGAAATAATCCATATAGCATTTCCACCCAAGTGTAGGGTAGAGGTAGAAAGGATGGGATAGGGTAAGACTGTCAGAGTGGAGAGAGTCTCTTTGAGTGGTCTTATGAGTGAGATACCAGCATATATGCTAGAATCATCAAGGGACTTCTAGTCAAGATAAGTTAGATGGATATTCAGGGTTAGAAATGTGCAGAAAAAATATGAATCCTTAAGCGAGACATGTTACACCCCAAGTTTGACGGATCTAAGATTTTGACGTATTGTGAAATAACCTATTTGGTAAGGTGTAATCCGCCCATATATTTCTTTTGGTCCATAGGTGTGGGTTTATAGTAATCATCATACAAGTAAGTAAAGGTTTTATTTCAGATTATTTTGCTAGTTAAAGAGAAATATTTGGTTAAGTGAAAAGGTAATTATGGTATGAGTTAACACCAATGGTATAGTATGCCTTGTTTGCTTGAAGTACTATGCTAGTTAGGTTGTAAAGTAACATAGTTAGGAGCGAACTGGATAGATTAGTCTGATATCTATAATGCATGATTCTCATTTATGTTTCTCTCAAAAAATGTAGGCAATTAAGAAGGACAAATTCTGAAGTTATGACACTTGTTAAGTTCCACTAAGTAGAATGAGTCATGTGTGTATGTGGGTGTGAAGGGTTTTAAAGAAGGTTCTTATTTTTCCTTCAATGCTACTTAATGATTCTTTTTCTTTAGTCCAATGGTATCTTTTCCTCATTAAGCTAGAATTTAAGGATTCTTGGTTTAATTAGTGACCATTCCATTTCTAGATAAGTATTATAGCTCTGTATGTTGGATGTTTTGAAAGAGTGAGTCTGTATGTGGTATATGAACAGTAAGTTGTAAGTACAAGGCTTTGCATGGGGGTTATTGACTGCCTCTGGATGTACTAACATCTAAAGTGTAAATTCTATAACTAAATATATGAATTAAGCGGTGTTCACAAGTAAAAGTGTTAGGTTGTAATATAGTTTATCTACAACGAAACACTTGGTAAGTATTCCGAGGATTGTACCCAAGGGATTGTAGTTTTGGAAAATTTGCATTAAGTCAATTATTAAAAATAAATACTAATATAATTGAGTCGTGAATTAGTAATGTTAATCTGGAAGAAAAATGATAATAATAATAACCAAATAAATTGAACTAAACCTAAATCTATCCCTAAGCTCATGTATCAGCTTCTCTTATCCCTTGTTCAACTGTGCAAGTTCCTTTAGCCTAGATCCAATTGTTTTACCTAATTAATTATTGATGTAGGGTTCTAAATAGTTGGTTACTAATTAACCTAGTAGGGCTTCTCAGCCTTCTACTAACCTAACAAGACAACAAGAACTACTCACCTCTCGATGACAGAATTCAGACCGGAGTAGGGTAAGGTTTTTAGGGATAAGCAATGCCGATTTCAAGTTAATTTTCACCTATATGACTTCCTCGGGTCGTCAATCCTAGGGTTTAATTACACTTAATCAGATCTAACCAATCTAAATTGAACTCTACCTACCAATCAATTAATTAGAATAAAGGAAGAAATATAAAGCATAGAATAAAGGAAAAATATGCTCATGGATTTATCAATGAAAGCGTGGCTCTAAAACAATCTCCATTCGTGAAAGTCTCACTTCAAAATAAGATCTTCCAATTACAAGAACATAACTTAAACTAAATAAAAACTAAGAACAGAATAAAAACCTAAGAATCAAACCCTTAAAATTTTCTGTTTAATTTTATTACAATGGCATTTATATAGGATAAAATTAGAATATTAAAGCACCTAAACTATCATTAAAGTACTTAGAGTTCAACTAGGAAAAAGACTCTTAATTGGCCTAAAAAATGCAACTTTCACGTGTAGGGACTTTTGGACCGCACAGAAGCTGTGTTGCAACATAGGCATACGGTGTTGCAACATTGGATTCGATGTCGTGACATAGCCCTCAAGCAATTTCTCTTCAGGACTTGTTTTTGCTCCTGTCTTCGATACATAGGCAGCAGTTTTGGCCTGAATATGCATCTTCAACTCCTGATTTGTCCTACAAGACCATGTTACCTTGTTTAGATATCTAAGATGTAACAAAAACTATTAAAAAGCATAAATTACTACTTCAAGCATGAAAACCTAAACATATACTAAGATGCTTTGATTTACTATTAAACAAGCTATAGTTATGTGTAAAAAGGGATGTAAATAATAATTCATTCGTGGCAGATCAGTTATCAAAGTTTGAGATGATAGTAAATTGTATGTAAATGAGTTTTAATGATGATCATATGTTCTGTAAGCAATTGTTACTGGTTCGAGAAGGATGTTCGAGTTTAGAGCTTAGAATTGTAGTAGGTGAGTTTAAGGTGAGTCACTACTTAGACTCTCTCTCTTATGTAAACTTTTCAAGTAAAAGAAAATATATACATAGAAGATGATGATATCTATAATAATCGATAAGTGTATGAGTATTGTAACACCCCAAACCCGGTCAATACGCCACGACCGAATCTGGTATGTCACTGAGGAAAATATTTTGAAGAAAAACGAGTTAACGATTAAATAGTTTGAGATATGGGATCGTCTGCCAGTGATTTGGTATCACACGTGGGTTGGCCCCACAGATGGATTATTCGTGAATTCGGTCACCAGTGATTTGGTATCACATTCGTGTATTCGGACACCAGAGGTTTGGCACCTCATAGCGACTTGTCCCTGTGGTTAACACCACCGTGGGTTGGCCCCACTCTTGAGATATGGGATCGTCTGCCAGTGATTTGGTATCACACGTGGGTTGGCCCCACAGATGGATTATTCGTGACTTCGGTCACCAGTGATTTGGTATCACATTTGTGTCTTTGGACACCAGTGGTTTGGCACCACCAGTGGTTTGGTACCACACGGGGTAGAAAAGGAGTTATGGATGGCTAGGTTGGGTGCATTATACATATATGTTGCTTTGTTATAATTTGTGTAAGTATGTGGCATTTACCCGGGAGAGGGAATATGCACTGAGTCTTGGTGACTCACCTTCTCCCTTATATTTTCAGGTGATTCGTGAGTTTGCGGATGAGGAGCCAGATGAACTCGAGGAGGCCATGCAATAAAATTGGAATTTACATGAACTTCCATTTGGTTTGAAAACTTTACTTTATTTTTTATTTGGTTTTTCATATTTTATGGATTTGTAATAAGGCCTGTTTAATTATGTTTTGGATTATTTTTATGTTTTGATTATGTTTTAAATATGGTTATAAATTCTTGATTATTACAATAAATTGAGCACCAAGTTTTCTAAACTACACAACGCGATGGTTTTTAAAACGTTACATCGGGTAACATAAATCATTTGATAATTTTAACAACTTAAGTGTTTTCGATAATTTAAATGATTTTCAATTGTTAAGTTCCTACATTCAAATGCAATGGTTTTCAAAGTAATAATTCGAGTTTTCTTAAAATGATAAATGTTTTCTAACCTATGATTTATTCACTTATTTTAAAGTTTTACGTAATTTCAAAGTAAATTATTAGTTTTAACTTATTATACACCTGATTTCTACAAATATAGAATTTCAAAGGGTTTTTCACAAAAATTTAATCGTTAACTCGTTTTTCTTCAAAATATTTTCCTCAGTGACATACCAGATTCGGTCGTGGCGTATTGACCGGGTTTGGGGTGTTACAACTATAGTAAAGAGGAGATAAGTAATATGATGATATGTAATAAGTTCTATTCAGAGGAATGTTGATTGATAAGTATGCAGGTAAAGTTTGATATATGAAAAGTATGAGTCAGCCTGGAATGCAAATAAATCTGGGTAAGTAAATGATGAGAAATGTCCCTTTGTGAAGCCTCTAGTAGGGCAGTTATATTGCTAACCAGATTGGTAGATCACAACATAAAAAGAATTGTAAGACCATGAGGTTGAGACCCATGACATCTTGATATGATTTGGAATCATTTAAGGTATAGCCTCCAGTAAGATGAAGATTGGGCTGGTAGATCATAATACTTGAATGTCTGTAAGACCATATGGTTAAGACCCATGGCAAGATGTATTTGTATGAATGTTCATGGTGTAGCCTTTGATGATGTGTAAATTGAATGGGCAGATCACGATACATGAACCTATGTATAAGTCCATGAGGGAGAAACCCATGGCACCTTTTGTGAAAGTCTATCGGGATAGTAAACACGTGATTTTTTATGATGCCCTTGTGGCATATTCTGTTTGGCCCTTGCGACATACGCTGATAAATCTGTCTGGTAAAATGTATTTATCCGCCCTTATGGTAAGTTTAGGTAAATCATGATTGTTCTGTGATAAGTATTGCTAAGATAAGGTTGTGATATGTACGATGTTATTTTGATGGAATTATATCTATAAAGTAATTGGATAAGTTTTTAAGAAAGTTCTTGAAGAGAAGTTTGTATCTGTATGCTAAGAAGGGTATCTGTCGTGATAATTTGTTAGTGTTGAATATGGGTGTATTTACAGTTGAGAGACATAAGAAAATGTTTATTTGAATTTTTCTGTGCTGTATAGTACTAAAATCTGAGTATCTGGTATATGCCATATTTGAACAGTATCATGCCTTCTTCTAGAATCTTATAGAAACCGATTCATCGTATTTTTTGAGTATTTGGGGTTATATAATAAGGTTGTATGGAGTTCATCTGGATGATTTGTATGGTACATTATTAGTTTGAGTTTGTATGAGATCGAACTAGAGTCTGATTTGATTAGTAAATTGATGGTATGCAATTCTGAGTGAGTATCCGCCAAATGTGTATGTATTCGCTAGTAATTAGCATCTGTGAACAATTGTTCTGGAATAAATGTATGTGTGAAAAGTTGGTCTGTATAAAGTGGGCTCTGAAGGTATATTCTTTTGAATGGTACATTGGTAAGTTAAGAGTATGAAGGTTGATGTGTTAGTAGTCATCCTCCTTTTCATCATTTAGAGGATCCGATGTCAAAATTCTTTCCAGCGGGTCCTCAACACAGTTGAGTTCCTTCTCCACTATTAAATCCTCTAGATCGGACATTGCAGAGCAATCATCAATTATGTCAGGAAATCGCATAGACTTAAAGACATTAAATGTTACCTGATCATCCTGAACACGCATAGTGAGCTCGCCCTTCTGCACATCAATAAGGGTCCTTCTAGTTACTAGGAACAACCTTCCTAGGATGATTAGTACTTCTTTGTCTGCTTCAAAATCTAGAATTACAAAGTTAGAATGAAAGATAAACTTATCTACACGTACCAATACGTCCTCGATTTTTCCTTCTGGATGTGCTAAGGATCGATCTGCTAGTTGAAGCGTAATTGTAGTTGGTCTAACTTCTCCTATCCCCAACTTCCTAAATATTGACATAGGCATCAAGTTGATACTTGCACCTAAGTCACATAATGCCTTGCCACAATATGTTGCTCCAATGTTGCACGGTATGGTAAAACATCCAGCATCCTTCAATTTTGGGGGTAGTTTGTCTTAAAGATATGCACTGCATTCCTTCGTCAGAGCTACCGTCTCAAATTCTCCAAGTCTTCGTTTCTTAGATAAGATATCTTTCATGAACTTGGCGTAGTTTGGCATTTGCTCAAGTGCTTCAACCAATGGGATGTTGATATGAAGTTGCTTGAGTACGTCAAGGAACTTCTTGAATTGAATCTCCTGCTTCTGCTTCTGAAGTCTTTGACGGTAGGGTGGTGGTGGTTTCATTACTGGAACTGATTTTGGTTGATTTGTCTTTGGCGGTAATTCTACATCTAACGAAGTTGTTAGTTGATCAGAATTAGCTGGTCCTGAGGTTACTTTGTCGGGTTTTGCAGATTCTGGTTCTGGTGAAACTAGGATCTCAACACTTGGTTGAGCTTCTTCTAAGTCTTGAGTGTTAGCTGGATCCTTTTCAACTTCGACAGTGTTGGGCTCTACTGTCTTTCTGCTCCTCAATCCAGATTTCTCAGATTCTCCGTGTCACTAGGTAGAGCACCTTGTGGTCGGTTCCTGAGTTTAGTAGCAAGCTGGCCCACTTGATTCTCCAAACTCCTTGGAGTGGCGTCGTTTTTCGCCATGTTTGCCTTCCATAGATTCTCTAAGCTATTGGATAGTTCTTCTTGGGTTGGTTTCTAAACTTGCTAAGGGAAGCTAGGCGGCTGAGTTGGTTTGGGTTGGGCATAAGTGTTACTAGTTCCAGCCCTTTGGTTACTCCAGGACAAATTCGGATGGTTTCTCCACGATGGGTTATAAAATTGGATTGCAGTCCTTGCGTCCCTCGGTTTTGATTCTGGTTACCCATGTAATAAACGGATTTGGGGTTCGATGGACATTCTTCAAACAAATGTCTTTCCCCATAGTTCACACAGGCTATATTCTCAATTTGGTTAGGTGGTTGGGCTGCAACACTGTTAGACCCATTAGTGGTAAAATTCTTAAGTATTGAGGATATTGAAGATACCTAAGATACGAGTAAAGTGAGAGTGTCCACTTCATGTATTCCAGCGACTCGTCTTCCTGACGCTGCTCGATTGGTTGGCCATTGATAATTGTTGCTGGCAATCCTCTCAATAATTTCATAAGCCTCATTATAAGACTTAGAAAGGAGAGCACCATTAGCAGAGGCGTTCACTACCATCCTCGTGTGAGCGTTGAGACCGTTATAAAATGTCTCAAGTTGAATGCAATGTGAGATTCCATGATGAGGGCACTTTCGTAATAACTCTTTAAATCTTTCCCATGCGTCATACAAGGACTCATCATCCATTTGTTGGAAGGCAGTGATCTCATTCCTCAACTTGGCATTCTTGTTCGGCGGGAAATACTTCATGAGGAATCTGTCGACTAACTCTTGCCATGTAGAAATGGAGTTCGGTGGCAATGAGTTCAACCAGGCACGAGCTCTGTCCCTTAGTGAATATGGGAATAGCTTCAGTCATAATGCATCTTCGGGTACTCCGGCTAACTTGAAAGAATCGCTCACCTCCATGAATAGTCTCAAGTGCAGATGAGGGTCTTCGGTAGGCATTCCACTGAATTGGCCCACTGTCTGAAGCATTTGGAACATGACTGGCTTCAGCTTGAATTGTTGTGCCTCGATTTCGGGTCTCCTAATACCCGGATTAAGATCGTTAAATACTGGCACACATACTGTCGCAAAGCTCTATCCCTATTATCAGCAATAAGGATAGGATTCTGAGCAAGGTTTGCTCTGTTTCCTTGATTCATATTCTCGAAGTTCATCTCTTCAGTCCTTCTCTGGTTCTCATGTTTTCTTCGCTGTCGAAAGGTTCGTTCTATTTCAGGGTCCACACGGAGTAAGTCAATAATCTAGCCAATACTCATAAACACCTGAAATAATCACAGAAAAATTAATTAAGTTAAAAATTAAACAGAAAATTAAACCAAAATGTAAGACTAACAAATTCACAAATAATGGCTTTTAAAAAAAAGTCCTCGGCAACGGCGCCAAAAACTTGGAATGGTGGAAATGTGCAAGTGTACACAATCGCAACAAGTAATAAAGTGACAAGTAAATGTCGAGTTATCGTACCCACAGGGACTGTAAAAGAATTATTTATGAAATTAATTTTAAATACTTTGGTAAAGGAAAAATATTTTGTTTTGAGAAATGATTAAAAAGTAGAAAACAAAGTAAAATAAAATAAAATAAAGTTCTAATGCATGATTTCAAAAGCTGATTTTAAGTGTTGGATTAATTATATTTCCTTACCTTAGAATTATTAAACTTATGCTTATACTTGTTACGAATAATCACGGCAACTCGGTAATTTGCTAACTTATGAACATATTTACAAATCAAAAATCCATTCATCTCTTGTACATATGTCTATGTCAATTCGACCGATTAAACATATTTATAAAAGTAAACATGTTATTGCACATACATACTTATTAAATTAAACAATCTCTCGCATATTCCTATGTCGATTCAGACTATTAATTTAACCTAATAAGCATATAAAACACTATGTGTGGTAACAAAGTATCCTTACCTTGAAACAGTTTAATCACAATAATCTTGCAGGTTATGCAAGGCATGTGTATCGCTAAATACAATGCTAATCTAATCTTCAGCTACCTTGGAAGAATTAAACATGCATTAATTAAGTACTGTGTCCATTAATTACAATTTCAATGCGTTTAAATAATTAATTCTTTAGTTATCTAAACAATTATAATGCCAGAATAACTTAGGCATGATTTTACTTAATCAAGCATTTTACTGAGGCCTATAACAGCATAAACACAATTTTAATAATTTAAAAGGACGAAATGCAATCAACCCAACACGAATTAAATTCAAGCTAAGCTGATTAAATTAACCATTTCAA
The DNA here is from genome assembly GCA_005393395.2 of Gossypium australe. Lineage (NCBI taxonomy): Eukaryota > Viridiplantae > Streptophyta > Magnoliopsida > Malvales > Malvaceae > Gossypium > Gossypium australe. Next base: position 26,153,678 of record CM016614.1, on the reverse strand, counting down.
TAGCATAAATATTCATAAACCATGTTTGTCAAAACAACAACGAAATTTAAAGAGATAGGAACAAGAACAAGATGATTCGGCAAAGAGTGGGCAGTAGTTGAGGAATAACGATGAAAGGGAAGAAGACCCGAATGGTAAAAATGTTGCACGAGATGCCACAAAAGAAATAAATCCCGAAATGTACAAAAAGAAAACCCGAAATGGCAAAGAGGATTTTTGGTTTCGACTCTCTCACAAGGTTGCCAAAAATGCACAAATGACCCCCTTAACCAAAATCCCCTTACTCAAGCTCTCCCATTCAGCCAAGACTCCTCCACATCCTAACTCCTTCAACCTCTCCACCGTTTCCTCCTTAATTTACTCCCAGCCTCTCATTCAAATTTGTTGACCAAGTCTCCAACCTTCTCTGCAAAGTTTGATTCCAACTCTACCTTTCACGCCACAGAGATGTAAAATAAAATCTCCTTATTGCATGCCATGGGATTCAAACTCCAATTCCCTTGCCACCTTAGTGACGCCACAACCATCAAGCCACATGCTCTTTTTGTGACATAAAATCACACACATTTAGACATAAGTCCTAACTGCTAACAGCTAATTTCACTTAAGAGAAAAAAAATTTCCAAGGCCCAGACTCGATTTCAGGCTTCCTATAAACCACCAAATACACTCAAATACTTAGCCATTGAAGCACACATGGAATTTAAGCTAAATCATGCAAAATTACAAACCCTACATTTTTGGGGCGTTACAACTCTACCCCCTTAAAGAAATTTTGACCTCGGAATTTACCTGTTCAAAATAGGTGAGGGTTTTGTTGTCGCATTGCCTCCTCAAGCTCCCACGTGGCTTCCTCTAAACCGTGATTACGCCAAAGAACCTTGACCAACGGAACAGATATCTTTCTTAATACCTTAATGTCACAATCCAGTATTTACACCGGTTCTTCCTCAAAAGTCAGATCAGGTCTAACCTCGATATCCTCCACCGGCACTATATGTGAGGGATCAGAGCAGTATCGCCTCAGCATGGAGACGTGGAACACATCATGTATCTGGTTTAGCTCAAGAGACAGCTCAAATTGATAGGCGATCGGTCCCACATGCTTTAATATCCGGTAAGGTCCGATGAATCTAAGGCTCAGTTTGCCTTTCCGTCCAAATCTCAAAATCTTTTTCCATGGTAAGACCTTCAAGAAGACATAATCCCCCATAGAGTACTCTATCTCCTTACGCTTTAAATCAGCATACGACTTCTGCCTATCAGATGCTTCCTTTAACTGATCTCGAATCAACTTTACTTTTTCTTCTGAAACTAACTCTGGCCCCAAAACTCGCCGCTCACCGAGTTTTGTCCAACAGGTAGGGGTGCGACACCTACGACCATATAACACCTCATATGGTGTCATCTGAATACTGGTTTGGTAGCTGTTGTTATATGCGAACTCTGCTAAGGGCAAGTAGTCTTCCCAACTGCCTTTAAAATCAATTACACAGCTTCTTAGCATGTCCTCCAATATCTGAATCACCCTCTCTGACTGACCGTCAGTCTGAGGATGAAATGCCGTACTGAAATCCAACCTTGTACCCAAAGGCTCGTGTAACTTTTTCCAGAATCGAGATGTGAATCTAGGGTCTCTGCCCGAAATAATAGACACTGGTACCCCATGTAGTCTCACAATCTCAGCCAAGTATAACTTAACCAACTTCTGCAGCGAATAATCAGTACGGACCGATATGAAGTGGGCAGATTTAGTCAGTCGGTCTACAATAACCCATACTGAATCCTTCTTAGTAAGCGTCAAGGGTAGCTCACTAACAATGTCCATGGTTACCCTCTCCCACTTCTAGAGTGGAATCTCAACGGGTTGCAGTAATCCAAAAGGCAGTTGATGCTCAGCCTTAACTTGTTGGCATGTCAGACACTTACTCACGAAATCCGTAACCTCGCGCTTGAGCCCTGGCCACCAGTACAGTTCACGCAGATCTCAATACAAATTGTTTCCACCAGGATGCATGGCATAAGGACTACTATGCGCCTCCCGTAGGATAGATTGCCTCAGATTAGAATTTCTCGGCATACAAACTCTCTCACGAAAACATAGCATTCCCTTACTATTCAGCCCAAAATCCGCAGTCTCTCCCTTCTAAACCAGTCGGAAACGAGGGACTAACGATTCATTCAACAACTGCTTCTCCTTAATTAGATCAATCCAGGTCGGTCTCACTTGGAGTTCAGCCAATAGACTACCATCCTCAAATAGGCTGAGACGAGCAAACATTGCTCTCAGATCAGATACGACCTTACGACTCAGTGCATCCGCTACTAAGTTAGCTTTACCCGAATGGTACTCAATCGAGCAATCATAATCCTTAAGCAACTCTGTCCATCTTTGTTGCCTAAGATTCAACTTATTCTAAGTAAGGAGGTACTTGAGGCTTTTATGGTCGGTGTAAATAATAGACTTTTCACCGTATAAATAATGCCTCCAAATCTTCAGTGTGAATACCACCGCAGCTAACTCCAAGTCATGAGTGGGGTAATTTGTCTCGTGAGGCTTCAATTGGTGAGACGCGTATGCAACCACCTTACCCTCTTGCGTCAACACACAACCTAATCCAATGTGCGACGCATCACAGTAGACAATAAATTCATTCCCAGACTCTGGCTGTATTAACACCGAGGCTTTAGTCAGAACTTTCTTTAGTCTCTCAAAACTCTCTTGTTGCTTATCGGTCCAATTAGACGGTACCCCTTTACGCAGTAACTTAGTCAAAGGTGCAGCAATCAGTGAAAACCCCTCCACCAAACGTCTGTAATACCCAGTCAGACCCAGAAAGCTTCGAATTTTAGATGCATTCTTTGGTGGTTTCCAATCTAATACGGCTTCAATTTTTTGAGGATGAACCCTAATCCCCTCAGCAGACACCATGTGACCTAGAAATGTCACTTCTCGCAACCAGAACTCACACTTGCTGAACTTAGCGTATAGCTGCTTTTCCCTCAGAATTTGCAAGACAATTCGGAGATGTGTATCATGATCCTCTTCAGTTCTGGAATACACCAAGATATCGTCTATAAACACTAATACGAATTGATCCAAATAAGGCTAGAATACTCAGTTCATCATATCCATAAAAGTAGCTAGTGTATTCGTTAACCCAAACGCATTACTAGAAACTCGTAATGCCCAGATCGAAGATCTATCTTGGAGAAAACTGAAGCTCCTCGCAGCTGGTCAAACAGATCATCTATCCTTGGTAAAGGGTACTTATTCTTGACAGTCAGTTTGTTCAGTTGACGATAGTTGATGTACATGCACATGGATCCATCTTTCTTCTTCACGAATAACACCGGTGCTCCCCATGGAGACACACTCGACCGAATAAACCCTCGATCCAGTACCTCTTGAATTTAAGCCTTTAATTCCACTAGCTCCTTCGGTGCCATCCTATAAGGGGCGATAGACACCGAAGCTGTTCAAGGTAGGAGTTCAATATCAAACTTGACCTCACAGTTTGGAGGCAGCCCAGGAAGCTCTTCAGGAAATACATCCGGAAACTCTTGAACAGTTCTGATATCTTCAGCAAAAGGACCCTTAGAACCAGAACGACTGACATAAGCTAAAAACGTATCGTAACCCTTGCGAACCAATTTGTCGGCCTTTAATGCTGAGGTTACAATAGACAGATAATCTCTTCGCTCCCCTAACACAACCACCTCCTCATCCTCAGAAGACTTCAACACCATACACTTAGCAGCGCAGTCCAAATTCCCACGGTGTTTCACTAGCCAATCCATGCCCAATATCAGATTGAATTCGCCAAACGGTAGTTCCATCAAATCTGTCGAAAAGACAACCCCTTGGACCTCGAGGGGCACGTTTCTGAATAACTTATTCACTCTAACTTACTGTCCCAGTGGACTTAACACAGTCATCTCACTATCAATAATTTCAAACCGAGAACCCAGCGTCCCAGACATAGTGCATGCAACATACAAGTGTGTAGACCCAATATTAATTAAAGCTGTGTATGGTACATTACAAATTAGGAACGTACCAGTTATGACGTCAGGAGCGTCGCCATCCTCTCGGCGCTGAGCAACATAGACCAAAGCTGGTTGTCTCGCCTTAGTATTACCAGCACCTCTGCCCGGTGCTCCACGACCTCTTTCCAAACCATTTCTTCCTTTGGCCTGACCACAGCCTCTCTGTGGCTGCTAACCACATCTCCACGGCTGAACATAGCCCTGACCTGCGACTTACATCTGAACAGGCCTCTGAGTACAGTTCTTAACCTGATGCTCCATGGACCCATATCTGAAGCACGCGTCAATTCTTTTCCAGCATCCACCCTGGTGAGATCACCCACAATCAGCGCAACGCTTCGGTCTAATAGCAACAACAAGAACCCTAGCTCGGACTGGACCATCAAATCTAGGCTTCTTAGGCCCAACAAAAGAACTTGAGGGCCCAAAAGCCTTCTTATTTCTGCCCCTATCTTTTTCACGGTTCTGGCGGTCTGAGCGCTTTACATCCTCGGTAATTTTTGCCTTCTCAACAAGGGCAGTAAAGTCTTGTTCCCTCTACGGAGCTATCAGCACCCACAATTCATCTCAATGGCCATCTTTGAAACGCACACAGCGTTCATACTCAGTTGCGACTATGCCCCGAGCATACTGACTCAACTGTAGAAACTCTGCCTCATACTCTACCACAGACTTATTCCCCTAGACCAGGCTCAGAAATTCCTTCCTCCGGGCATCCACATAACTCGCCCCAACATATTTCCTTGAAAGGCCGCCTTAAAGAAGTCCCATGTCAAGCGGTCGACCTGCGTGCCTTCTCTCACAGTGAGCCACCATTGGTATGCCTCGTCCCGCATTAATGACATTGCTCCCCTTAGTTTCTGTTCTACAGTACAATCAAGGTCATCCATTATTCTCTCGGTAGCCTCTAACCAATATTCTGCCACATTCGGGGCTACACCAAAAACACCTCTGAAGATTTTCGCTCTATTAGACCGGAGTCGCTCAGAAATTGACCCTCAGCCCACTGATCCAGTACTTGCTCTAGCAACCCTTTCAAGAACATGCGCATTGCTTGAGATAGAGCATCATCCCCAAATACTCGGTCATGAGACCCTATCTCAGTTACTGGTAAGGCTGGTGCCTCCCTAGCAGGCATGTGACCCGATGCTGAAGCCTCAGCCCTAGCACCTCGGCCTCTACCGCGGCCCCGTGTACCCCTTCCGCGAGTACCCCTTGTGCTTATATCGATATAGCGTATTATCTGTTTTAAAAGTCTTATGAATCAGCTCATAATTCCAGTAATTATTAACGGATGTTTTATGACAATCAGTATTTAAAGTTTTTGTTTTCGTAGAATGTGATATCCCACTACAATTTCCAGTTTTCTACAGTCTCAGTTTACCCTAAAAAGAGTTTGAGCATAGTACTACTATCTATGGTAGTTTCTCAGTATAACATTTAAATCTATAACAGTAAACAGTGTTAGAGAACTTATAGATTTGGTGCTAGAGACTCGGTGCGCCACACTTTCAGTAACAACCTTTCGATTTTCTTTCCAAAAGAAAAAAATGGAAAATTTTAGGAAAATTTTTAGAAACACATTCCACAGCCGAGTTTTTCAACTTGGCTCTGATACCACTAAATGTAACACCCCAAACTCGGCCTAGACATTACAACCGAATCTGACGTGTCACATCAGAGTACTGATTTGAAAACCGGTCTTGTCGATGCAAATTCGTGACTAAAGTTTTAAATCCTTTTTTAAAACGTTGGGGTTGTAAAATCAAAACTTGTTATTCACTTATTAGTCATATCATTTATTACAATTTTATTAATTAGGATTAAATATCGCGGATGTAATCACCAATCTTGCCCGGGCCCTTAACCAAAACCCAAGCCCGGGCCCTTAATCAGAACCCAAGCCCAGGCCCATTAGCCAAAACAAAATCAGATGAAAAAGAAAAAAAAACCAAATGGCCCAAATAAATAAATAATAAAAATGTAGTCCAAATGTCCATTTGCATTTCTGAAACCCAACATAAAATAAAATAAAGTCCATTAAAAGTCTAATTACAGCCAAATATTTAAACAGTACAAGCCCAAACACTTACACCCTGACCCATTAACCCCCAAACCCAAGCAACTAAGCCCAATTACAAATAATCCAATAAGCCTAAACTGCCGGCCCAATTACAGCAGCCCAATGGCCCAAGGATTAAGCCAAAACAGAAACCCTAGGGACCCTAAGCCAAGCGCCGCCGGCAGGCTTTTTCATCTGCCTCGCGCGTCGGCCACGCGCGTCGCTCCAGTTCCTCGCACGCGCGCCTTGCCTCGTCTCGACCGCCACGCACCTCGACTCTGACGCCCACGCCCTCGAGGTTTCGAGTTCTCCCAGGCTCCTTGTCTGCCGCTCCTTGCACGTCTCTATCGTCCACTGTCTCGGCATCCGTCGCCTGCAGCCTTCACCCATCATCTGCAAACAACTCCAAAAAGCAACAAAAAACGAAGCAACGACAGAGGAGGATGGAGCAAAAATAATAGAAAATCAAATAGATCAGTGTATTCATGGTTATAAAGCCATCAAACGTTGATGTAAAAGGGGTCCGATCTCGGTGTTACAAAAATCTCAATAAGAGAAAAAAAAGAATCAACAGCATTCGAAAATCAGAAAACGGAGGGGGGATAAGGAGAGAAAACTCAAAAAAAAAGGGGAGAAACACTTGTAACCTTTTCACACATCGTTAGAGATCAAAAAAGAGGAATTAAAGGTTGTTCAAAAAAATCATTATCAGAAATAAAAAAGGAAAAAGCATAAGGTCTTCCTTCGATCTCTCTCTATTTTACTCCTCTTAATACCGTTCTTTACTCTTTCGTGTTTTCATTTACTGTTTTCGAAGATCGAATACAAAAAAATCGATAACCCAACGAATAAAGAGAATGAAAGGGCTTTTACCTGAGTCGAGGGGCACTAAATCGGGGGATCTATGACGTTGTCGCAAGCCAGGTTTAGGAGGAGGGAGTTGAGAGTGTTCGGTTTTTGAGTATAGGCTCAGAACGAGTTTGAAACCCCCTCCCAAGGCTTCGCCGGCCACCGGTTACGAGAGGGAGAGTTGAGAGGCAGGAGAAAGATAGGTTTTGGGGAGGAGGCGGCCATTTCGGCTAGAGAGAAAATGAGGGAAGAGGGAGGGCTGCGGCTGCTAGGTTTTGACAGAAATGAGAGTTGGGTTTTCAGGTAGATTTAGGGTTTCTCAGGTAATGAATAAAACGGCGCCGTTCGGTTAACAGGGTTACCGCATGTGTTCTTTAAAAAGGCCTATTTATGCGGCCGGTCCCCCCCTTTTTGTGTCGCTCACCAATCACATCTAATTACACCTTTTAAATCCTAATTTCGCCCCAGTATTTCATTGAGGCTTTAGTCAAGTCCCCGTCAAAACGTGCGTTTTATGAGAAGGGCCAAATTGCTCGATTGGCCCCTCTTGCTGCGGCCCGCGCAGCGTTTTAGTCCCTTATTCCCTTCTATTTTGCTTTATTGCTACTTTACCCCTTTTTACCTCGGTTCGTTTTCAATTCAGTCACCTCTTCGCACTATTATTGCTATTATAATTATTATTATTATTACTATGTTACTATCTTTATCACTATGCTAATATTATTACATTTTTATTGCTACTATATTTATATCGATATCGTATATATCTCATACCCTTACTATTATTATTCTTACATTCACTATTGTTATTATTATTTTAGTATTATTACTATAGTTATATTATTCATCGTGTACATATTTTGTATTATTAATATTATTACTATTATTATTATCATTATTATTATTATGTCGCACATATTTCGTATTGTTATTTTATTATTATTATACTACTATTTGTTATCATTATTATTATTATTATTTATCGTATTATTATCACTTAGCATATCGATTTTACTCGTTTCATTTTCATCCTCGTCTTATCATTATCTCTCGTATTTAACATATTTGTTCTACACGCTTGCTAGCTTTATATTTCATTTTCTGCATTTTGTCACAAATCCGTGCTACATATTACTCAACACAAAATTGATTTCTTTCATAAAAGGCGATATTTGTGTGTTTAGAAGTTCGAAAGATCACATCCTAACGTGCTGGGTGTCGATTTTTCTGTTCGACTAAATGTTCGAATATCCTTCTCCAATCGATTTGAAGATCAAAGATGATCTCAACGTCAAAGTATAAAGGCGCCATATCCTAACGTGCTGGGTATGACAATTTTATTCCTTTGAAACGATTTAATCTTGAGATTCAATCCCGATTTAACTAATCTATTCCTTCATTTTTTTTTTCGCCCCAAATATTTTCAAATTTTCAGCGTTGGGACATTAATCAATCAATTTGGTACCGATTTCGGGCGTTGTGAGGGTGTTAATCCTTCCTCGCACGTAACCGACTCCCGAACCCTTTTTCTCAAATCTTAGTAGACCAAAAGAAAAAAATGCCGTTTTAGTAAATCAAAATACTTTATTAAAACAAAGGTGACCCGATCACACCAAAATGATCGGTGGCGACTCCTCGTTTTTAAAGTCGATTCCCATTTTGTCAAAAAAATGGTTATGACAGCTTGGCGACTCCGCTGGGGAAATCGAGAGTCAGGCCGTAAATTGATTGATTTTTGTCCCTTTGATTGAAAATTTGGAAAATTATTTCGAAAAATCGTGTTTTTCTTTGATGCATTTGCTCGTGCTATAATGTCGAGTCTCATGAAATATTCGGCATTGCATTCCATGACCGTCGGTCGCACCTTTAAGTGGGAGTAAGAAACTAAGCCTTCGTGAGGTTTTCACCTCCGCATGGGCTAGTGGATTGCTCCCGGGAGACATCCGTACCTACGTGTTTCGTGAGGTTTTCACCTCCGCATGACCGTAGGGAAATGTATCCCCCTGAACCGAACTCGGTCCGTATGAGCCTATAATGGGTGAGGGTCGAGGAATCTGCTGGTTCAGGTACCCCTCCGAAGAACCGAACCTCATATAGAAGCCCTAGAACCTACCCTAGATATAGTATCGAGATAGTTATCCGGATAAGTGTTTAATGATATTTTGCTTGTGTGACTATGCAGCACTAACTAGCGTTGTTTGTTTGATTTGCATGTCATTTCATACAATAGAGGTGTCAATTTCTGCTCGATTGCCGAAATAGAAAGTTTGCTATGGAGAACGACTTTCTTGATAAAGTAGAGGACAATGCAGCCGTGCGCACATGGTCAGAAAAGTTGCAATCCGGGGAAGGAGATAGCTTAGTCGAGAGTCATACGTCAGAACTATGGGACTTCACCCCTGTTAGCGTGACGCAAAATGAGTTGCGAGAGTTGCGGGACATCTGGACCCATTGGGAAGAAGAAGCCAAACAGATGTTCTACCGCCGCTACGGTGATATATCTCACTTGTTGGATGTCAAAGTAGATAGACACTTGTTTCGAGCTATGGTCCAGTTTTGGAATGCTGCCTACAGTTGTTTCACTTTTGGGGAGGTGGACTTGGTGCCAACCATAGAAGAGTACACTACTCTGCTTCGTATTCCTAATATGCAAGTCGATAAGGTCTATATTAGGCCTACTTATGTCCCTCCTTTGGCAAAGAAGTTGATGAAGGTTACGGGAATGAGTGAGCAGTGGATCTCAGCCAAGATTCAACAGAAGGGTGAAGGGAGATGTTTTCCTTGGGTGGATTTAAGGGATTTGATTTCAACGCACCCTGACATGGGAAGGAAGGTTGATATTTTCGCCCTAAGCCTTTATGGTTTAGTCATATTCCCAAAAGCTCTGAGGCATATTGATGAGGCAGTGGTGGATCTGTTCGACCGATTGGATAAGCAAGTCACACCTGTCCCAGCGATTCTCGCTGAAACTTTCAGATCGTTAAATTCTTGCAGAAGAACGGGAGAGGGAAGGTTTATCGGATGCGCCCAACTATTGATGGTATGGTTTCACGGGCATTTTTGGAAGGTGGACAAAGTCTCTTGTCGACCTTTTCATAGAGACTATTCTCCAATAAAAGAGGAAGCGGCTATGTCAAGGAGAGAGGACGTAACAGAAGAGGGATGGATGGCAATTTTTCAGAACCTTCAAGGAAAAGACATTGGTGGAGAGCCCCTGGATGATGCCTGGAGAGATACTTTATAGGTGTGGAGACTTCAATTGGGTACCTCTACCCGGAATTTGGGGAGTCATCGGGTATGCCCCATTGCTAGCGGCGAGACAATACCAGTCTAGACAATTCGTGCCGGCAACACATGGGTTAAACCGAAGTGAGTTCTTTTATACGGGAGAGGGATACAAAAAGAAGATCAAAGAAATGGCAAATGCTTGGAAACAAGCACGCCGAATGAAGAGGCTAGCTGCGGGCGAAACGACAACTTCTGAATACAAAGCATGGCTAAGCAAGAGAATCAATGATAATATCCCGGGACCAAACTTAGATAATGCTCAGTCTTTGGAGGAACGGTTGCAAGTGATACCAACAGAATTAGAAATTATAAAGCAAGATTTCGTACAGCGAAGTTCCAAGCTTGAAAAGAGAATCGAGCAGTTGGAGGAGGAAAAGATGTTTTTGAAGTTAAATGTAGAGATACAGAAATCAGAGACGAAAAAGGTGCAGAAGGGGAAGAGCAAAGCCGAAGAAGAATTGGATAGCTTAAAGGGGGACTACAAGAAGATGCGCCTCTCGATGAGAACAGCCGGACTAGGAAAGACTTCGAGCCAATGGCGACAAGAGTTGCAAGAAGAAAGAGCTAAAGCCGAGCAATGGGAAAAGAAATTTCGAGAAATGAAGGTTCAAAACGAGACCCTTGAAAAGCAAATATCAGAAGGCCAGAATAGAAGAAACAAATTGAAGACAAGGGTGTCAGAGTTGGAAAAGTCCCTCGACCATTATCGAAACCGTAACTCAGCAAGAGAGTTAAAAGCAAGTCTGAGTAGAATCGAAGAAATGAAAAAAAGGACTGAAGAGTTAGAAATGGAGCTACTGCACTGTCAAAATCATATTGGGCATTTAAAAGAGAACGAGGAACGAAGGAAAGCGGAGCTGTGCCATTCCCAGAGTCAAGTCAGGGATAGAGATTACCTCATAGGGGAGGCTATAATCCGAATACGAGAGATAGCTGAGTATTTACAAACTCTAGCTATACAAGCCGACACATTGAGCATACAATTCGAGACACAGTCGGATCGCGGGCGAGAATTAGCTTCCCTACTGACAAAGATTAAAGCCTTAGGTGTTAGAGCAAGGCCATTTCTGTAATCTATTTTATGTAAAGAGCTTTGTTATCTAAGGAAGTTTTCTATGGGGAATTGAATCGGAGTTGATACCTTTTTGCACTCATACCATGCATTTACATTGCATTACATACATTAGCATCATATCACTAAACTATTCGCTAAACTTAAAATCACGTAATCCGCAGCTACGACATTACGAACCTGGAATCACATCATCCCTATAGGACACGCTTAAGAACTAGAGCTATGGACGCCGAACTCAATGAGAGGATTGAAAGGATGGAAAGAACCCAGAAAGAGCTGCAAGAACAGTTAGCCAAGGCACAGCAAGAAGCGAGGGACCAGATGATGAGGTCTCGCGAGGAATCGCGAGAACATAAGGATCAAATGGATAGAATGTTGAAGATGTTGACGGCCATGTCCAACGGACAAGGACTTGCGCAAAGTCCTGACATTACGGAGCCCCATTCGAGGGATAATCAAGATCCGCTCTATCCCCCAGGATCCACGCCACCTCACGCTCATGCAACGCAAAGGGGATATCCTCAAGGGAACCCAGTAGGCCTGGAGCAACGACCCGTCCCACCTACCCATCTGGGGGAAGGTATATACGTATCAAACGCTGGGGATAATTCTGCTAACCCGATGGTTCCGGATTTGGATGATCCGATGGAAATAGCTAGGTTAAAGAGGGATGGCCATGATGCCGAAGAAAAATATAAGAGTCTAGAAGAAAGACTCAAGGCCGTGGAAGGTACTGGAACCTTCTCTGCACTAAGTGCCAAAGAGCTTAGTTTGGTGCCTGATCTGGTTCTACCCCCAAAATTTAAGGTACCGGATTTTGAAAAGTATGAGGGAACGAGATGTCCAAAGGCACATCTTATCATGTTTTGCCGAAAGATGGCCGGACACTTGAATGAGGACAAGCTATTAATACACTGTTTCCAGGATAGCTTGATCGGAACAGCCCTCCGATGGTACGATCAGCTTAGCACAGAGAGGATACGATCGTGGAAGGACCTGGCAACTGCATTCTGCGAACAATACAAGCATGTTTCTGATGTGGCTCCCGACCGGATGACACTGCAAATGTTGGAAAAAAAGCCAACGGAGACCTTCAGACAATACGCTCAGAGATGGAGGGATCTCTCAGTCCAGGTCGAGCCCCCTCTAACTAAAAGTGAGGTAACAGTCCTTTTCATCAATACTTTGAGGGCGGCCGTTCTACGACAAACTGGTGGGAAGTGCCACGAAAGACTTCGCCGATCTCGTAATATCTGGCGAACTCATCGAAAACGGCATTAAATGTGGAAGAATGGAAGGCCCTGAGAGCTCTAAAAGACCAACACCTGCAAAGAAGAAAGACCCCGAAACCCATATGGTGGGGACCGTGAGCCACTATGCTCCTAATCCATATCTGACTCGACCACGACCTCAGTTTCGCCCACCGCCAAGTTCATACTTTCCTCCACAAAGCCCTTACTATCAAGCCCCTCCTCCCTATTCTGTTTATGCCACCGACACTCAAAGACCATTCACTATAATCCTACCAAATACCATGTCTGCCCAAAATCAGCCAAAAAACGAACAAAGACCAGTAAGACCCAACCCCGATAGACCCCAGTTCACCCCCATTCCCGTGCCATACGGAGAATTGTGCCCGAAGCTACTGGAAAAGCAGTTAATCTCACCACATTACATGGCACCATTGAAGCCCCCATTCCCAAAGTGGTACGACCCCAACGCCAATTGCATGTATCATGGCGGGAATCAGGGGCATTCTACAGATAACTGTTTAGCCTTTAAGAGAAGAGTTCAAGGCCTCATCGACGCCGGGATCTTGCGATTTGACGGTACCAACAATATGGCGAGAAACCCGCTACCTAATCACGCTACAGGGAACGTAAATATGGTGACGCCAGAAGATAGGTGGCGGGTCAGAAGTTGTGTTTCTAGGATAAGGACACCTTTGGAAAAGGTCTGGAAAGCAATGGTTGAGAAAGGCATGCTCGACAGGAATTTCAAGGAGGAAAGCGTGAAGAGTCCAAGTTTCTGTGTCTTTCACAAGTATATTAGGACACCATATCCAGTCTTGCGAGGAGTTCAGACAGCTGCTTCAAAGCATGATGGACAATAAAAAGGTGGAAATCTGCAATAGGATGGAAGAGACCAGTGGAAGGGATATATATGTATCTGAGGGCCAATCATCAGGCCCTCCCTACAGTGCCGATCGGCCTCTGGTAATATACTACGAGGCAAAGAAGGAAGAGAGGAAACCAAAAATGATAATCCGAGTACCTTCCCCTTTCCCTTGCACGGATAGTAAAGCGGTGCCGTGGAAGTATGATGTCAACGTCACCACACCCGAGGCTACAACTGGAGGCATCAGCGAGGTGGGGCATTTTACCCGCAGTGGGAGATGCTATTCCCCTGAGGTGTTTGAAATGAAGAAGAAAACCATTGGAACGAGTCAGAAAGGGAAGGCACCGATACCCGAGGCTGAGGGTGAGGGTGAAATACAATCCGAACGAGGAGTAAAGGAACCAGTGACCGAGGATGAAGCACGGGAATTTTTAAAGTTCATTAAGCACAGCGAATACAGTGTTGTGGAACAGTTGAATAAACAACCGGCAAAAATCTCAGTATTATCCTTGTTGTTGAACTCAGAGCCACATCGAAACGCATTACTGACGGTGCTGAACCAAGCATATGTGCCAAGTAATGTGCCCATTGAAAAACTCGATAGGTGGTTGAACAATTTAAACGCGATAATTTCATCTCCTTCAGCGATGATGAAATACCACCTAATGGTAGGGGCTCTGTTAAAGCTTTGCACATCACAACTGAGTGCAAAGGATATATAATACCGCATGTGCTTATTGACAACGGGTCCGCGCTCAATGTCATGCCGTTGGCTACATTATCTAGGACGCCCGTTGACATGTCTTATCTGAGGCCGTGCCATTCTGTGGTGAGGGCATTCGACGGAACACGGCGAGAAGTTATGGGAAAAATTGAGATCCCTCTGGAGGTAGGCCCGTGCACGTACAATGTGGAATTCCAAGTCATGGACATTGCTCCTTCATATAATTGCCTCTTAGGAAGGCCCTGGATCCACTCCGCAGGAGCGATCCCTTCATCTCTTCATCAGAAAATAAAGTTTATTATGGATAACCGCCTGATCACGATCGCCGGTGAAGAAGACATCGTCGCATCACTATCTACTGACGCACCCTACATCGAGGCAAACAAAGATGTGCCAGAATGCTCCTTCCGTTCCTTCGAATTCATCAACGCTACATTTGTCGCCGAAGGAGATAGGACTCCCACACCCAAGCTGTCGAGAAACACCAAAATGGGGGTCAAGCTAACGGTAGGAAAAGGTGCCCGAGCAGGAAAGGGTTTAGGTAGATATCAACAAGGGATAGCTAGAGCGCTAAACCCTGTACACCACAAGGCTCCGTACGGCTTAGGATTCAAACCTGATGGATGGCAAAGAAGGAGACAACTGCAGAAAGATCAAGGAAAAAGGATCGCAAGAGCCTCGGGTCGGGAGGTAGAATGGGAGCCCATGACATACCCACCCTTAGCGAAAACTTTTACGTCCGCAGGGATGATGTACCCAGAGGGAGGTAGTTCACGAAACACGCTGCTATTAGTTGAGAGGGATCTCCAGAACTTCCACATAAACGTCATCGACAAAGTGGACGATGCGATGAAGGGCCTTTCAAAGATACGCCTCGGCCCTCCTGGATATGTGTTGAACAATTGGACCGCTGAAGATCTTCTTGTAGTTTCTAGGATCCCTCCAAAGTAATTCTCAATGACAACCTTCGTTATTCCTCTAAGTCGAAGGGGAATTTGTTATAAAAGTTTGTATCAGCTGTCTAACTTTTAAATGAACAATCAATGAAAATGCATTTTGTCACTGTCTCTCATTCCCATTAGCCTCATGTCTATTCCCTCTTCTCATGACCTGTCTTCATATATATATATACATTCATGACGTAGAAGCACATTTTCGTTTCCAATACCTCGATATTTCTCTATAGTTTCTTTTTACTTGTCAGGTGCTCAGATAATGACAGCGTGAACAATCCTGCTACTGATCCTAAAATCGACTTTGAGCAAGTGATTTGTTTAGGAGAATTCGAAGCCGACGAGGATGCCGAAGATTTTGTCTCGACCCCTGACTTACTAAAGATGATAAAACAGGAGGACAAACAGATACTCCCCCACCAAGAATCTATCGAGACGGTGAACCTGGGAAATGAAGAAAAGAGGCAAGAAGTGAAAATTGGGACCTCCATCTCAGAGTCCACCAAACACGACTTGGTCACCCTGCTTCATGAATACAAAGACGTGTTTGCATGGTCATATCAGGACATGCCGGGTTTAAGCGAAGATGTAGTGGTCCACAGGCTCCCTGTGAAGCCAGAATCCAGGCCGATTCAGCAAAAGCTAAGACGGATGAGACCCGGAATGCTCTTAAAGATAAAAGAGGAAGTCAAAAAACAGTTCGACGCCGGCTTCTTACAAGTCTCCAAATATCCGGAATGGGTGGCTAATATAGTCCCAGTACCAAAGAAGGACGGCAAGGTGAGAATGTGTGTGGACTATCGCGATCTGAATCGAGCAAGCCCCAAGGATAATTTTCCCTTGCCACACATCGATACGTTGGTAGATAACACGGCAAAACATTCGTTATTTTCCTTTATGGATGGATTTTCGGGTTATAACCAAATAAAGATGGCCCTTGAGGACATGGAAAAAACTACATTCGTGACGATGTGGGGAACCTTCTGCTACAAGGTGATGCCATTCGGTTTGAAAAACGCTGGGGCAACATATCAAAGGGCAATGGTGATGCTGTTTCACGACATGATGCATAAAGAGATAGAAGTTTATGTCGACGATATGATAGCCAAATCTCGGGGAGAAGGAGAGCATGTTGGAAACCTCCGGAAATTGTTTGAAAGACTGAGAAAGTTTCAACTGAAGCTTAATCCGGCTAAGTGTACATTTGGAGTAACCTCGGGGAAACTACTGGGCTTTATCGTTAGCGAGAGAGGTATCGAGGTCGACCCCGACAAAATAAAGGCCATACAAGACTTACCATCTCCGCGAACACAAAAAGAAGTCAGAGGGTTTCTAGGGAGATTAAACTACATCGCTCGGTTCATCGCCCAGCTTACCAACCAATGCGACCCAATTTTCCGACTATTGAGAAAACACAACCCTGGGGAATGGAATAAGGAATGCCAAGCTGCCTTCGACAAAATAAAACGATATTTGTCTAACCCACCTGTGCTAGTACCACCGACTCCAAGGAGACCGTTAATACTGTACCTAACGGTGTTCGAAAACTCAATGGGTTGTGTACTGGGGCAACATGACGAGGCGGGGAGAAGAGAAAGGGCGATCTATTACCTCAGTAAGAAGTTCACAGAGTATGAGGCAAAATACCCATCAATCGAAAAATTCTGTTGTACTCTGGTTTGGGCAGCTCGAAGGCTTAGACAATATATGTTGTATCATACGACATGGTTAATCTCTAAATTGGACCCAATAAAGTACATGATGGAATCACCTGCACTCTCAGGAAGAATGGCGCGATGGCAGATCCTGCTATCGGAATACGACATCATCTATGTAAGCCAAAAGTCGATAAAAGGGAGTGCAATAGCCGACTTCCTAGCAGCCCGAACCACAGAAGAATATGAGCCATTAAGATTTGACTTCCCGGATGAAGATTTGATGTGCATCACAGAAAAAGAATGCGAATCGTCAAAAGAAGAGTCATGGAAAATGAGTTTCGACGGGGCATCAAATGCATTAGGACATGGGATCGGAGCAGTCTTGGTGTCACCAGAAGGGAGTCATTATCCATTCACTGCCCGATTAAACTTCTTCTGTACCAATAACATAGCGGAATACGAGGCTTGTATCATGGGGCTCCGCGCAGCTATTGAACGAGGCATCAAAAGCCTAAAGGTATCAGGGGATTCAGCATTGGTGATTTACCAAATCCGTGGAGATTGGGAAGTAAGAGACTCAAAGTTGATCAAATATCACGATCTTGTTATGGATCTGGTCAAAGAATTCGAAGAGGTGACCTTTAATTACTTCCCACGAGAGGAAAACCAATTGGCTGATGCCTTGGCCACCTTAGCTTCTATGTTCAAAGCGAATCGAGAAGCGGAAGTAATGCCTCTCCAGATGAGCATATATGAGGCCCCGGCGCATTGTTTTAGCGTTGAAAGAGAGGCGGATGGACGACCATGGTTCCATGATATCTTAGGATATGTCAAACATCAAAGGTACCCAGAGCAAGCAAACGAGAACGACAAAAGAACAATCAGAAAAATGGCAGCAGGATTTGTTCTTGATGGGGACATCCTATACAAGAGAGGAAAAGATCAAGTGCTTCTAAGATGCGTGGATAATGTCGAAGCCAGAAAAATACTTGAAGAGGTGCATGAAGGAACTTGTGGAACACATGCCAACGGTTTCACCATGGCCAGGAAAATTATGAGACTCGGCTATTACTGGTTGACAATGGAAAGTGACTGTATCAGCTATGCACGAAGGTGTCACAAATGTCAAATTTATGGCGACAAAATTCATGCAGCACCTTCGCCCCTCCACGTGATGACCTCCCCGTGGCCCTTTTCCATGTGGGGCATGGATGTTATAGGTCCAATTTCCCCGAAGGCCTCTAACGGCCATCGATTCATCTTTGTGGTCATAGATTACTTCACAAAATGGGTTGAGGCCACTTCGTTTGCAAATGTGACAAAAACCACGGTCTGCAAATTCTTGAAAAAGGAGATTATATGTCGATACGGGCTGCCTGAGAAAATCATCTCGGATAACGCTTTGAATCTGAACAATAAGATGATGAAGGAAGTATGCGAACAATTTCAAATAAAGCATCACAATTCCTCACCCTATCGCCCTAAGATGAACGGAGCGGTAGAAGCAGCCAATAAAAATATTAAGAAGATCATTGGAAAGATGACCGAGACATACAAAGACTGGTATGAGAAGCTCCCATTTGCTCTATATGCATACCGTGCATGTGTACGGACCTCCACAGGGGCAACTCCTTTTTCTCTAGTATATGGAATGGAAGTTGTACTACCCATCGAGGTGGAAATCCCTTCTTTACGAATCTTAATGGAGTCAAAACTCGAAGAATCAGAATGGGTACAAGCTCGATATGACCAATTGAATCTGATTGAGGAGAAGCGCTTAAAGGCAATTTGTCACGGACAAATGTACCAGAAGAGAATGATCACGGCCCACGACAAGAGGGTACGACCAAGAGAGTTTCGCGAAGGAGAGCTCGTGTTGAGAAAGATTCTCCCAATACAAAATTGATTCTCGAGGAAAATGGGCACCGAATTGGGAAGGACCCTATGTCGTAAAAAAGGCCTTCTCAGGTGGAGCTTTGATTCTCACTGAGATGGATGGGAAAGAGGTACCGAATCCAGTAAACTCGGATGCCGTGAAGAAGTACTACGCCTAAAAAAAAATTAAAATTCAGGATGAAAACCCGAAAAGGGCGTCTTGATAAACAAATGGGGATGAAAACCTGAAAAGGCGTCCTAACGAAGGGGATGCGCGCGTAAAAAGCAGGAACGGTTTGAGCGGGGAGTCAAGGGGCAAAATTTGAAGCGGACTCAGAAGCTCAGGGTCGTCTATGCAAGGAGCTTCGCTCAAAGAGATTCAGGATGAAGGAGCATGGAAAAAGTTCATTCGTTAGATATCTAGAGCATTTGTGATAATTGAATCTGTTTTCCTTTGTATAATGTTCCCTTTATCGAATCATTTTTTGTCAATTTCCTTGGCTTGTCATTTGAAATAAATACGAACTCAAAGCATTTCTTTCACACCTACTTGGTCATGATCATGCATCTCGTGGTAGGTTCATTTAAACGGTAAACAGTGAAATTGCATACTCTGAACAAAAGAAACGTTGAGCATTACCTGGACGAGAACCTGGTAAGTACAAGAACCTCAAAGCAAAGATAAAAGTTCAACCAGGGGACAAAATGGGTGATATATGAGAGGTACAGACTACTAGTAAAACTTGAGCACTAGTACAAAAAACTGAAAGGAAGTCAAGAATCGAAGCATTGGGTGCAAGTCATCATAACAAGAGATACACGACAAACAAACCGAGAACGCATGGCATAATCATTACAGGCATAAGAGCATTTAAGACTAAACACGTACATATCATGATAACATCACGCATAATACATACAGGTACACCATCAAAGCAAGAAGTTTAGACGATAACTGTAGCTTTGCCGAACCAAGGAGAAAGAAGACATCCACCAGATACGCTTTAAATTTCTGTTCAAAAAATCAACTCATAATGCGAGAAATGAGTTGGGCCTCGGGGCACGCCGAGGTATTTTCTGTCTTTAAATTCTGTTCAAAATCAACTCATAATGCGAGAAATGAGTTGGGCCTCGGGGCACGCCGAGGTATTTTCTGTCTTCAAATTCTGTTCAAAATCGACTCATAATGCGAGAGATGAGTTGGGCCTCGGGACACGCCGAGGTATTTAATTTCTATCTTTAATTTCTGTCTTTAAATTTCTGTTCAAAAATCAACTCATGATGCGAGAGATGAGTTGGGCCTCGGGACACGCCGAGGTATTTAATTTCTGTCTTTAATTTCTGTTTTTAAATTCCGTTCAAAAATCAACTCATAATGCGAGGGGTGAGTTGGGCCTCGGGACACGCCGAGGTATTTAATTTCCTTAATTTCTGTCTTTAAATTTCTGTTCAAAAATCAACTCATAACATGTAAGGTGAGAAGAGCATTGGGGCACGCCGAGATATTTAATTTTCGTTCTTTCAAATTCTATTTTTCAAATTCTATTTTCTGTTTTTCAATTCTCGTTTTCTCAAAAAAAAAAAGTCGATTCATGTGGTGAGAACAGGGAAGCGGTTCGAAAAATTCAGATTCCCAGTGGAGCGCTTGGTATATCGAAGCCACAAATCTCAGTATTGTGAAGCAAACAAATCTCATCCTTTTTAAGATTGAGGAAAAACAGATTGAAGCTACACGCAAAAAGCAGCAGTGGCAGAGTAGATCAATGCAACAGTTTATAGTGGAGTTTGAAGAGGGGACAAGGACCAATAAACCCAAGCTCGCCAAGACCGGGCAAAATTGGTTCTTCTTTTGTCTTTGCTCTATTATTGTTTCACAACAACGAGCAAAGAGGGGCAACTGTAATCACCAATCTTGCCCGGGCCCTTAACCAAAACCCAAGCCCGGGCCCTTAACCAGAACCCAAGCCCAGGCCCATTAGCCAAAACAAAATCAGATGAAAAAGAAAAAAAAACCAAATGGCCCAAATAAATAAATAATAAAAATGTAGTCCAAATGTCCATTTGCATTTCTGAAACCCAACATAAAATAAAATAAAGTCCATTAAAAGTCCAATTATAGCCAAATATTTAAACAGTACAAGCCCAAACACTTACACCCTGACCCATTAACCCCCAAACCCAAGCAACTAAGCCCAATTACAAATAATCCATTAAGCCTAAACTGCCGGCCCAATTACAGCAGCCCAATGGCCCAAGGATTAAGCCAAAACAGAAACCCTAGGGACCCTAAGCCAAGCGCCGCCGGCAGGCCTTTTCATCTGCCTCGCGCGTCGGCCACGCGCGTCGCTCCAGTTCCCCGCACACGCGCCTTGCCTCGTCTCGACCGCCACGCGCCTCGACTCTGACGCCCACGCCCCCGAGGTTTCGAGTTCTCCCAGGCTCCTTGTCTGCCGCTCCTTGCACGTCTCCATCGTCCACTGTCTCGGCATCCGTCGCCTGCAGGCTTCACCCATCATCTGCAAACAACTCCAAAAAGCAACAAAAAACGAAGCAACGACAGAGGAGGATGGAGCAAAAATAATAGAAAATCAAATAGATCAGTGTATTCATGGTTATAAAGCCATCAAACGTTGATGTAAAAGGGGTCCGATCTCGATGTTACAAAAATCTCAATAAGAGAAAAAAAAGAATCAACAGCATTCGAAAATCAGAAAACGGAGGGGGGGATAAGGAGAGAAAACTCAAAAAAAAAGGGGAGAAACACTTGTAACCTTTTCACACATCGTTAGAGATCAAAAAAGAGGAATTAAAGGTTGTTCAAAAAATCATTATCAGAAATAAAAAGGAAAAAGCATAAGGTCTTCCTTCGATCTCTCTCTATTTTACTCCTCTTAATACCGTTCTTTACTCTTTCGTGTTTTTATTTACTGTTTTCGAAGATCGAATACAAAAAAATCGATAACCCAACGAATAAAGAGAATGAAAGGGCTTTTACCTGAGTCGAGGGGCACTAAATCGGGGGATCTATGACGTCGTCGCAAGCCAGGTTTAGGAGGAGGGAGTTGAGAGTGTTCGGTTTTTGAGTATAGGCTCAGAACGGGTTTGAAACCCCCTCCCAAGGCTTCGCCGGCCACCGGTTACGAGAGGGAGAGTTGAGAGGCAGGAGAAAGATAGGTTTTGGAGAGGAGGCGGCCATTTCGGCTAGAGAGAAAATGAGGGAAGAGGGAGGGCTGCGGCTGCTAGGTTTTGACAGAAATGAGAGTTGGGTTTTCAGGTAGATTTAGGGTTTCTCAGGTAATGAATAAAACGGCGCCGTTCGGTTAACAGGGTTACCGCATGTGTTCTTTAAAAAGGCCTATTTATGCGGCCGGTCCCTCCCTTTTTGTGTCGCTCACCAATCGCATCTAATTACACCTTTTAAATCCTAATTTCGCCATAGTATTTCATTGAGGCTTTAGTCAAGTCCCCGTCAAAACGTGCGTTTTATGAGAAGGGCCAAATTGCTCGATTGGCCCCTCTTGCTGCGGCCCGCGCAGCGTTTTAGTCCCTTATTCCCTTCTATTTTGCTTTATTGCTACTTTACCCCTTTTTACCTCGGTTCGTTTTCAATTCAGTCACCTCTTCGCACTATTATTGCTATTATAATTATTATTATTATTACTATGTTACTATCTTTATCACTATGCTAATATTATTACATTTTTATTGCTACTATATTTATATCAATATCGTATATATCTCATACCCTTACTATTATTATTCTTACATTCACTATTGTTATTATTATTTTAGTATTATTACTATAGTTATATTATTCATCGTGTACATATTTTGTATTATTAATATTATTACTATTATTATTATCATTATTATTATCATTATTATTATTATTATGTCGCACATATTTCGTATTGTTATTTTATTATTATACTACTATTTGTTATCATTATTATTATTATTATTATTATTTATCGTATTATTATCACTTTTAGCATATCGATTTTACTCGTTTCATTTTCATCCTCGTCTTATCATTATCTCTCGTATTTAACATATTTGTTCTACACGCTTGCTAGCTTTATATTTCATTTTCTGCATTTTGTCACAAATCCGTGCTACATATTACTCAACACAAAATTGATTTCTTTCATAAAAGGCGATATTTGTGTGTTTAGAAGTTCGAAAGATCACATCCTAACGTGCTGGGTGTCAATTTTTCTGTTCGACTAAATGTTCGAATATCCTTCTCCAATCGATTTAAAGATCAAAGATGATCTCAACGTCAAAGTATAAAGGCGCCATATCCTAACGTGCTGGGTATGACAATTTTATTCCTTTGAAACGATTTAATCTTGAGATTCAATCCCGATTTAACTAATCTATTCCTTCATTTTTTTTTTGCCCCAAATATTTTCAAGTTTTCAGCGTTGGGACATTAATCAATCAATTTGGTACCGATTTCGGGCGTTGTGAGGGTGTTAATCCTTCCTCGCACGTAACCGACTCCCGAACCCTTTTTCTCAAATCTTAGTAGACCAAAAGAAAAAAATGCCGTTTTAGTAAATCAAAATACTTTATTAAAACAAAGGTGACCCGATCACACCAAAATGATCGGTGGCGACTCCTCGTTTTTAAAGTCGATTCCCGTTTTGTCAAAAAAATGGTTATGACAGCGGAAGCTTTTCCAAATGTAAACTTTAAAATTTGAAAATCGTGATTTTTTTGGACAATCTTTTATTTTGAAAACCCGTGTTTCCTAATCTAACAGGTTAACGTAAAAAGTTAGAACCAAATAAAAGTTAAAAACCTCAAATGGCCTTATTACATAAATATCTCCCTAAAATAAATATTAAAAAGGCCAGATATAAATTAAAATACTCACACACGTGTGGCCACCTCTGAGTCCCTCGCAGCTCCAAATCCTCTAAGACTAGGGATTACCAGTACAATCAAAAGAAAAAGGTGAGTTACGAGAACTCAGTGTGTAATCCCCGATCATGCAGTAACAGTTTAAGGCCGAGCCCTATTCAGTAACAGATCAGTCTGGGCTTTAGCCCTATACAGTAACAGAGTGGGTCTAAGCCCAAAGTCATAACAGTGCATAACAGAGATACAACCTAACCCAGTCCAGCCAACACACCACCCGTACCAACCAACACACCATGTGGGGACCAAGTCAACCTACCCAGCCAACACACTATTATCGCAGCATAGCTGCTAATAACAGTAAACGTGGCCAAGCCACTAAAATCAGAATACGTGGCGAAGCTACTAGAATGGAAAAAACATGGCAGAGCCACTAGTACAGTAGTTCCTCCAGATCAGAAACCCAACCTCAATGTAGAATGTCGTGTCATAAATATTACATGTATGTAGTACGTCATACTCATAATCAGTCAATAAATATCATACACACATCACTCAAACTACCACTAGGGGTATACTGGTCATTTTGTTGGTTAGGGGTAAAACGATAATTTTCACCCCTCAGGGGTATTTTGGTAATTCTACTCTGTGAGGGTATTTCGGTAATTTTACCCTTTGAGGGTATTTTAGTAATTTTACCCTTCGAGGGTATTTAGATAATTTTATCTTTCGAGGGTATTTCAGAAATTTTACCCTTCGAGGGTATTTCGGTACAGTTTACGATATTTCTAAAGGCCTACCGTCGTCTCGAACGACTCGAATATCTTATAGGGCCAAAATAGTGAAATTGGGCCCAAAGCCCACTATTCGCCCTAAGTGGGGTCACATGCTCGTGTGGCCTATTCAGCCCAATTTCAGTCACGGCTATGCGAACTTCACAACCTAAACCATTATTTTGACAATACCGTGAATTTTACCCAGGTGGGGTCTATGAGCCCTTTGGGCCCATATGGCCCATCTCAGCCCATTCCGGCCTAAACCCACGAGAATATTCGTGGCGGCCTCTACGGTCTATCGCCAATGATTGTGGCTCGATTTGTCCCTACGAGCGTTCGCACCCTCGTGAGCCCTCAGATGCCGAAGTTTCGACTTTTTGACTTTAGCCGAATCACAATTTTGCAGGGGTGTGAATACACACCTTCATCCATCGTTTTTACAGAAACAGCATTGGGTGTACAATTACACACCTGTTACGGGTTGTAGTTTGAAGCGCTTCCAAGATTAAACACCTATGATAACAATAGCCCCATCAATTAGTCTCAAACCCTTGTTAATCCATCACCATAAGAATATATTTATACTAGGTTTAAAGCACTTACCATGTATCAAAAGATCTCTTTTAGGGGAAAAGTAATCGGCCTACCCCTTGGTTAAGGAAAACGAGTCCCTAGCAACATTTTAATGAAAAAGAAGGTGTTAGATAAACTTATCTCCATGGCAACTAGGGGAAACAGCCTTTCGACCCAAGAGAAACAAAATTGAGTATGGAGAAGGAAGCCGACCAAGATTCGGCTAAAGTCACCACTTACCAATAAATCGAAGAGATTAAGAAACGGTTAGGAACGAAGAGAATAAGGTGTTTAGGCCTTAACAGGTTCTGTCAACACAAGAAGAACTAAGGTTTTAAGAAAGAAAATATAGCCGTCCTGAAAAGAAAAGAAAAGAATAACGAGAGGGAAAAGATGAAGTTAAGTTCGACCAAAGGAGAAACTGAAAGGAGAAAAAGATGATTCGGCAAAGAGTGGGCAGCAGTTAAGGAATAACGATGAAAGGGAAGAAGACCTAAATGGTAAAAATGTTGCACGAGATGCCACAAAAGAAATAAATCCCGAAATGTACAAAAAGAAAATCTGAAATGGCAAAGGGGATTTTCCGTTTCTACTCTCTCACAAGGTTGCCGAAAACGCATAAATGACCCCCTTAGCCGAAATCCCCCCACTCAAGCTCTCCCATTCGGCCAAGACTCCTCCACATCCAAACTCCTTCAACCTCTCCACCGTTTCCTCCTTAATTTGCTCCCAGCCTCCCATTCAAATTTGTTGACCAAGTCTCCAACCTTCTCGGCAGAGTTTGATTCCAACTCTACCTCTCACGCCACAGAGATGTAAAATAAAATCTCCTTATTGCATGCCATGGGATTCGAACTCCAATTCCCTTGCCACCTTAGTGACGCCACAACCATCAAGCCGCATGCTCTTTTTGTGACATAAAATCACACACATTTAAACATAAGTCCTAACTGCTAACAGCCAATTTCACTTAAGAGCAAAAAATTTTCCAAGGCCCAGACTCAAACCCAGGCTTCCTAAAAACCCCAAAATACACTCAAATAATTAGCCATTGAAGCACGCGTGAAATTTAAGCCAAATCATGCAAAATTACAAACCCTACATTTTTGAACCGTTACATGCTCCCACCAATATCATACACAAATCTTATGGCGTTCCAATTATGCCCTGACAATGTCTAGCATCATTTAATAAGGCAAACTCATATATTTACATTATTAATACATGTATTACCACATACTTTTAAATTTGAAAACCAAGTAGCTAATCATTTTAGCATCGTAATGAATTTCATATACATAAATGTACCTGTCTAACTTACCAATTAAGCCAACATTTAATACGATACATTCTAATATAGTTTGTAATAATGTATCACTAGCAATTCAACAAGACTAGTTACTCAAATGAATTTAAGAAATAAAAAATATTATATTAGTACAAAACAAAAATAGCTAATCCTCGACGGCTTTCGCCTTACCTTTATCCTGCGACGGCTTGACTTCGTATTTAGCTACGCTTAATAAATTAACATCCAAATCACAAATGTTATGCATTTATTCAATTTAGTCCCTATAAACCCATATTATTCGAAATGCCCATATCTTTCGATATCCAATATTGAATTGAAATTCTAATTTGAATTTAATCATTAGGGACCTCATACTTCTATTCTACAATAACATTTTCTAACAACTTTCAATCTATTCAATTTGGTCTCTAATGTCATAAATTAATTTAAGGACGTAGTTTAATTTCTAACTTAATACAACTATTTATACTACTTCCTAATATGGTCCTAACATATACCAAAAATATCATTCATGTAACACCTTTTGTAACGCCCCAAAAATCCCTTAGATATTTATTTTTGTATGTTTGTGTCATAAATAATTATCTGCTTTAGTGGCTATGTGTTCTGGGAGTGTCTGAAAGGTCCCAAGTTTAAGCCTTAGCTTTGGCAAAATTTTGTTTTTAATTGAGTAAATCCCTATCTTTAGCCAGTAGGCTTATAATTAAATGTTGGTAAATTATGCCAGAATGGACCTGCTGGTCTGGTGGCTAAGGTGTGAGTTGGCATGTGGGAGGTCTGGAGTTCAAGTCCCTGCGCTAGCATGGGGGATATATTTTTGCTAGTGGTGCGTGGAGAGTTTGAGCAGAACTGAAATGTCGAAGTGGTAGAGGTGTAGTGGGAAGTGAGTAGAGAAAATTAAGGGATTTTGGATAATGAGAGAGAGTGGTGGACAGTTTTGGGGGTGTTTGAGTTGTAGTGGGGAAGTGTGGGAGCAGATTGATGGGTTATCTGATTTAGTTTAGATTTTTTTTCTTTTTTTGGAAATTTGTTTTCTCTCTCCCCAATTCCAAATTCTGATTTTTTTCAGTTTCATCTTGCACATTGCCGAAATTCTCTGTTCTCCCTCGTCTGCCTTGTTTTTCTTTTTCTTTCACTCTTGTCGAAATTCTCCTTGAATCCTCCATTTTCTTTTTCTTTTTCCGTTTTATTGTTACTATCTTTCCCTTTTTGCAACAAGAATTGTGTTGGTGCGGTTTCGGTAAGTAATTCTTTCCCTTTTCTCGTATTTGTATTTCGTTCGAGTGGGAATCTAAAGTTTTTTTTGAAATTGATGGTTTAGGCGAAAGTCTTGGAGCAGTAAGTTCATTCTTGGATTGAGAAGTGGTTACAAAGGTCCTCTGTCTGCGGTAAGTCAAGTTTTGGGTAATTCCTTAATGACAAATTCGTTAGTTTTAAATCTTTAAATGGCTAAATTGAGGATGTGTACAATGATTTTTAGGATTTGGTGCGCTTGGGAGTGCTTACACTTCGGAAGTAATATAGGTGTGTAACCACAACACTGTAAATGGAAATCGGCGAAAAGCCAAAAAGTGGAGTTGTCGACGCCACACGGTGTGTGGCCGCCCGTGTGGTAGGTCGTGTGATTGACGAGGCTGGCCACGTGCGATTCATGGGCCGGGCGGACTTGGGTCGTGTGGGCCCCACACAGGTGAACCACACGGGCATGTGTGATTATTGGGCCAGACCGTGTGATCCACACGGCTAAGGCCATTTTGGGCCTTGTAGGCCACACGGATGTGTGGGCCTACATGGGAAAATTGCATGGGCTTGTGGGCCCATTTTCACTATTTTGATTGCTAAGGTTGCACGGGTCGCCCGAGTCAACTGTGGACCTATTGTAGGGTCGATAAGATTACCTAGATCCCTAATTGACTGAATGACTGTTATATCCATGTACTTTATATACATATATATATATGTACGACTGTATTTTGAGCATGCTGTTAAAACTGTACTTAATACATATAAGATACCATGATTTGGCATGACATGATTGTATGATGCATTGCATGGGGATGGGTTTATATGGATCAGAGGAAGTGTACTGAAAGGCTTCGAGCCTAACTTACTGACAGCTCAGCTGCAAACTACTGTTTAGTGCCAAATTCAGTATTTTTTGGAGTATAGGGATAGGTGGGTTGATTATATCCCCACATGGTGTGTAGGATTGGATGGAGATGAAGTGTAGAGGCTGGCTGGGTAGGACTTGTATACTGCATAATTTGATACTGTACTGATTACTGATACCGTACTGGGCCAAGGCTCAAATGCATGATTGCCTCTGTACTGAGATAGGCTAAAGCCCAAACTGATATTGTCACTGATACTGAAAAGGGCTTAGGCCCAGATTGTGGTCGCTTTCTGTCTGTTTACTTTATATGGGATTACACACCGAGTTTTTGTAAATTCACCCTTCTGATTTGATTATACAGGTAATCCCCAGACTTAGGTGGATCAGTGTGACGGAGGACTCAGCGGTGGCCACACGACCTGTTTAAATTGACTTAGTACTTAATTATAAATTTAATTTTATTTTGGGGAATAATGGCCTCTTTGGTTATATTTTTAATTTGGGGACTTTTACTGTTTTGATTTATAACTGCTAGTAGTGGGGATAATCGCATTTTCAAAAAGATCAAACGTTTTGACAAAATTCACGCAAATACGCAAATTGTTTTAAAAAGCTTCTGCAATAAGTGACGTTTTGAAAGAAAAAAACAACGTTTTGAGAAAGAATAATTTTATGATAACGTGCCACATTTTGAAAATAAACGACGCATCCTAGAATTTATATAAGATTTTTTAAAGAGGTTAAATAGAAAAGAGGTTTTTAGGATAACACATGTGTTTCGAAAAACATGACCATGTGACATCTCCAGATTCGGCCATAACATCTAGGACAGGTTTGGGGTGTTACACCTTTAACCCCTCTTCTTCGTCGGATTAGGGTCATGAGCATTACTAACAAGTCATACAATTAATCAATCATAATTACACATATATATACTAGCCATTAACAATATGATATACAGAGGCAGGTCACAAACAATCATATCATATCATACTAGAATATTATACAATCGGAAAATGATTCATGCTATGCTATGCTAAACTTGGTCTTTCATTGTCTACACTCTTATCACTATTTATACATTGCTAAACTTAGTCTTCCACTGTCTACACTCTTATCACTATTTATCCCTTCTTGAATGACAGAATTCGGATACATATAAGACTATTCCAATTATTAGTATCAAAGTATTAGTCCATACTCCGTCTACTATTATCTTTTTTTATTTATCTTCGATGATGTTAGTGGAATGCACTAAATTTAGGTTTGCTAATCTACCCCAATTTAGAGTAAAAGTTACTCTTACAGCCCCTATTAAAAGTCTCGGGACCCTAAAAGTAGTTTAAAAATAGGCAAGGACTAATTTGAAACAATTCTTGAAGTTTAGGAAATAATTACAAAAATTTTGATTACAAGGGTCATACACTCGTGTGGCCAGGCCGTGTAGCTATCTGACTTGGGTCACAAGCCCATGTGTGTTGCTCGTGTGGCCAGGCCGCATGCACCCAAAAGTACCTTAAACCTCAAGTTTACTATTTCCTATTTACTTAGACACTAAGCAACTCAATTACCAATTGTTTAACCTATTCAAAACATGATTAAACATGCCCAAAATACACCAAATTTATCACCTAATATGCCTAACCAATGTACCCTTATTGGTACCACATTTTATATGTTCAAATACATCAACAACACATCAAACATTCAAGACTTTCATTCATATCACATTTACCATATTTGAACTAACTTTCAACTTCTAAAGTTTCCAAATATGAAGCTACACACATACCAAGCATTATGCTAGGCTACCAAACTTTAAACTATCACATACCAAAATATAAACTAGGCTACCATACTAACATAGCCTCAACCACAACCATATACATAACAATTATTTCACTAGAAACTAAGTTAACAACATCTTATAAACAATATCAACAAAAGACTCCTTAGGTACATGCCATTACAAAATGAAATATCACCACACTTGAGCTCAGGATTTGTGATTTGATGCTGAGTCGGTGATAAATCGAATAATACCTAGCCTGCGCACGGAAAACAAAATCGCACGCTGAGTAAAACTCAGTGGCATTTCTATAATTCGAATAACATGAACTTGATATAAGTATTTAAAATGCAAAATCCAACAAGTAATCTATGTTCATGTGTTTCAATTCAATAGTATAATTTTTGCTCATTCCTTATTCACATCTATTAAGATTTTCACATATTTAAATATATAAGTATATATCAATGGCATTTCTTTTAACATTTGAATACATCATCTCATGCAATGGCATGATTCATATCTTTGATCAATACTTGAATTCATTCAAGTTTCACATCTCAATTCATCATTTCATATTTCATTTCTCATCTCATAATCAATTCTCATATTTTTCAATTCAATATTTTCTTATTTCATATTCATTTCTCATCTTTGCCATTTCAATATCAATCACATAAATTATTATTTTACTTTCCCTATTAACACAACACGGACTCAAATGGATACATGGATCCAACCAACACACCAGTTTGGCACCTAGTGCCTCATTGGATAAATCCGAAGTAATAATTGAGCCCAGCACTATATAAATTGACACCCAGTGTCTCATCGGTTAAACTGAAGCAAATTGGCACCCAATGCCTCATCGACTCGAGGTTGAAGTAATCCCTGAACTCTTCCTATCCTATGGCTTGCTATCTATATCTGACGCAGCCTGATACAATTAATAAGGATTCATTTCACTTTTCAATACAACAAATGTCTCAATTTCATGAATGTATATTGTAACACCTTTAACCCATACCAGAGTTTACAGAACAATTTCATGTAATTCAAGTCATATACTGTTCATATTTGAAACTAATCATATTGTCTCTTGAATGGACCATCGAGGCCCAATTTAAATATTAAAAGCAAGTCAGGACTAAATTGAAAACATAGAAAATTTTTCGTGAAATTTTAAATTTTTTACTAAATGCAGGGCACACACGCCAGTGAGGTCAAGAGACACACCCATGTGACCATAGGACACACCCATGCTACCTGCCATGTCCGACCCCGTGTAACTCTCTGCCTTGTGCCACACAGGCTGCCGAAGGCCCATGCGCTAGGCCGTGTGGTTAATTTAATTTTCACAAATTAGGTGCAGGTTTCACACGGCCAAAACACATGCCCGTGTTCTGGGCAATGTAGCACACACGGTTGAGACACACGCCCGTGTGCCCAATTCTGAGCATTCTATTTCTATATTTTAGGATCCAGGGGACACACGGCCAAACCATATGCACATGCCTGTGTGTCTACCCGTGTGGACAAAATAAAGTCATTTCCTAGCTTTATTTCTCACTCAAAATTTGCCAACAACTTACACCAACATTTACTCACATATATCAACCAATTCCAAACATTAAACCAAGCAATCAACATTAACATGTATGATATAACATCACCTATATTCATATAGCCAAACTTTCCATTTTGTTAAGGCATATAATTTACCTTAATTAAATCTAAACATACCATACACGTATATATATTAACATGATATAACTTTGTAGTAATATACCAAATCAAAAATCACTAGCCATACTAATGGCTAGATTACAAACATCCATCTACAAGCCATCTTTTCGTCAAGTTAACCTATACATCACATTATATAAAAATAAGTTTATTATTTATACCAAAATGAGCTAGTGGATAGTGTGATGATGCTACGATCGGTCTCCGACCTTTGCGAGCTCTCGAGCACTATAAAATAGTGAAAATAAAACCTAGTAAGCATTTAATGCTTAGTAAGCTCGTATAACAAGAATTAAACATACCAATTACATTTCAAATAAGCATACAAAAACATGATTCCCAACAAATTAGCAAAATTTGCTTAAACACATACACTCAACAATTATGTTAGTTACATAACTCATGTGTACATTAAATAGCATGGATGAGCTTATCATATTACAAATTTTTAGGAATTTCAAGAACATTCAAGATTTAATTCATTTAATCTTATAGATTCTCAATTCAAGAATTTATCCGTTGAATCATTGAAATTTCGATGGATACTCAGGTATTACACACAATGTGTACAAAACCGCAATCCATCAACTCATAATCAGGGGTACCCATTAGGGCACTTAATTAGGGAGCACACTCTCGAGCCATATATCAGGATGCTCAGTTGAGCCATGTAACGGGACACTTATCCTGGCTAAATAGGAAATTCATAAAAGTTTTATTCAAGGAGCTCATAAAGCATAAAGATGACTCTGAAAAGTTAATATCAGGGAGCACCGGATAAGGTAACAGAGAGTTCAAGCGAGCCATATCAGGAAGCCCATAAGAGCTTATATCAGGACGCTCACGTAGAGCTGCATTTGCGTCCGCATTATATGCTGGATCACAACCGATCGAATCATGTAACAGGATGCTCACAAAGATCTGCGGTAGTTTGCAACACATGCAAAATCACTACCGATCAAGATGCTCACAGGAACTATATAATAGGATGCTCGAGAAGGCTTTTAACAGGATGCTCGTCCAAGCTATGATCTCAGCAACATATGCAGGATCACATGTAATACGGGAAATCACTTATATCCATCGAATTTCTTTATTCAAACGGAACTTATCATTTATCAGGCATTATTGGACATGTATTCAATTTTCATATGCATAACCACTACATAATTCTCATACATAACATTAAATTCAAGTGTGTAAATATATAAATTTAGTTATACGAACTTACCTTGATAATCGTCTGTATAAGGAATTCTACTAATTCGAAACTTTTTCTTTTCCTCGATCTAGCTTCGAATTTGAGTTGTCTGGATCTATATAAATGAATTTAATCATTAATTTATCACATTTCATATTCAATTGGATTCAATTTACACCCTAGGCAAAATTACCATTTTGCCCTTAAACTTTTCATAAATTCCAATTTTATCCCTAAGCTTGGAAAATAAAATTCATGCAATTTAATTGTCAAAACCATTTTTATGTTTTTATAAAAACGGGGTCGACTTTAAAAAAACAAAAAAAGGGAGTCGCCACCAATCCCTTTTTACTTAGGTGTGATTGGATCACCTTATAAAACGTTTTATTTCAAAACATTGATTTTGGTCCACGAAATACAAGAAAACGGGTTCGGGAGTAGGTTACGTACGAGGAAGGGTTAGCACCCTCGTAACCCCCAAAATTTGGTACCTAATTGATAATCTCATGTCCTAATGTCGAAATTTTGAAAAATTTAAAATACGATCCTTTTATTTGAAAGAAAGCCAAGACTTACCTATCTCAAACAAATAAAATGCTATACCCAATAAGTTAGGATGTAACATCTCATGACTTTGAAACTAGGCTCGCCTTTATTTGTAGAAAATTCTTACTTCGAGACACAAAACATCATATCCAATAAGTTAGGATACAACATTTTGAATTCTCGAGAATAAGTTTTGATTTGAAGTTTATAAATTTCAATTTCGAAAGAAAAGAGATACTTAATATTTTAAGTTCAACGAGAAAAACTGAAACCCAATGAGTTAGGACACAATTCTTCTCGAAGTCCCCAAATATTACATATCACCGTATTTTTTCAAAAACAACTTTGAATAAAATACGACAATTTTGCAAAATGTGTTTTTTTAAAAAAATGGTTTGAGTAAGATATTGCATTGATACATTATAACGTACATACTTAATAGCAATTCACTATAACTACAAATTATATTAACAATTACTAATAATATAAATATTTAAAGAATAATATAACATGAAATAACAAATAAAAGAACTATGCTAAGCAATAATAAACGCTTAAAAGAACATATATAGATAAACATGAGATATAAAATAAGTAGCAGTAATTAAAAATCTTCACGAAATATAAAAATTCAAGAAATAAATATTAAATTCCATAAACAAAATCAAATAAATAAATGAATGATATATTTAAACGTTGAATGAATATTATGACAAAAAATAAAAGGAATGTGACAATCTCTTAAACGATTATATATATAGACGATATTTTAAAAAAAACTTAGGATATATGAAAAATATAGAGTACTTATACCAAATTTAATAATTTAGTACATATATAAACATAAACGATAATATACAATGAAAACGATTATAAGTAAATATTATATAAAAATTTAAAATAGAAATATATATATATAATACGGAAATCATAAAAATTAAATATATATATAAACAATATAAATAATATATGTTATACGATATAAATAAATTTTATACAAAATAAAATTTTAAAAGTAATATATGATATAATATAATATATATAATATACAAACATTAAAAAAACATATAACATAATAACTAATATACAAATTATAAAATCATATGTAATATATAAATAATATTAAATAAAATAACCTAGTATAAATGACAAATAGTTAATAATTTAATACATATGTATAATACTAAATAATTAAAAATAAATAAAAGAATTGAAGAAACAGGGATCAAATTAAAATAAATAAATAAACTAAGGAAAAAAATGTAAAAAGGATGATATTGAAGTGCGCTACAAACTGTAGGGACCTAATGGGCAATTATGCCCTGTCTCCTAAACTGCGTCGTTCTGTCATCAATCTTTAATTAGCCCGTGGGATCGAATTGAAACATAAACAAACATTTAGGGCTAGATTAAAAATAAAAAAATTAAATTGAACCAAATTAAAAATAATAAAATTGCGGAAGGACCAAAGAGGCAATTAGACCATTTTATAAAAAATGCGCGGATCCTCCCCGGTTCGGGTCAACGCGCGGGTCCGACCTTTTTAAACGACGTCGTTTAATGCTTATTGGCCTAAGCAAAAATGGCGTCGTTTTCATGCTACTATATAAGTTAATTTTAACCCAAAAAAATCATTTGAACCCCATTTTTAAAAAAAACCTTCAAAAAATTCTCTCAAAGTCCTCCCTTCCTCCGTCCGGAGTCCGGTCATCGGACTCAAGGGCCACCGCCTCACGCGCCACACACGCCGCCATAGTCGGCGGTCGGTGAGTCAAATCTCTCTGTTTTGAAGCCGAAACGAAGGTAGTCTTCTATATTTGTTATTTTTTTATCATATGTACAAAAAATAGCATAGATCGAAAAGGAAAAAAAATATAAACGAAATAAAAAATCACCTCTGCTGTTTTCTTATTAATCTCTGTATGTATCTGTATATTCGTGTGTATATTGTTTTCTCTGTGTGTATTTTTGTGTCCTGTTTACAGATTTATAGCCCAAAAAATAATAAAAAAAATATGTCATGTTGTTTCTTGCCATGTTTGCTGCTCCTTTCTTTCCTTTTTTTGCAGGCGAATGACGAGAAACACGGCAGCTGAGCGCGATTCGTGCTAACTGCGGCGCGACTGGTGGCTTGGGCGCGAGAAAGGGGCTGCTGGGGCTTGCGGCACAAGGGTTTCCCAGAAACCCTAAGTCTCTGATTTCGTTTAGGTATTGGGCCCTTTCGAGCCGCGTGAGTTTTGGGTCTGGAACTACTGGGTGTAATTGGGTCTTGGGTTAGCATTCGGGTTTGGGTTTTAGTTCTGGGTCTGAGGGTGTATGTAACACCCCTCACCCGTGTCCAACTCCGACACGGGGTTCAAGGCATTACCGTACTTTGACATTCACAATCATTCAAAATCGGGTTACCAAATTTCGCCCAAAATTAAAACTTTTCAAACACATGCCAATATTCCAAGGATAATGGGCCGATAGTGTGATGCTGCCTCCGACGATCTCCAACCCTGAGCTAACCTGAAAAACTAAAAGAAATGGAAAGGAGGGAGTAAGCTTTACGCTTAGTAAGCTCGCATGAAAATAATAAGCAATGCGATAACATGCTATTTTCATATTCTTCCTAGTTATTCAAATTCAAGTTAAGCTATTTTCTTGAGTCACAGTCATTAAATTATTTATATCTGGAGTTACGGAACTCCAAATTAAGATCCATTAATTTTCCCTAAAACTAGACTCATTTATCTTCTTACCATAAAATTTCCAGAATTTTTGGTTTAGCCAATAAATACAGTTTATTCTTTAAAGTTCCCCTATTTCACTATTTGACTATTCTGACCTCTCTTCACTACGAATCAATTTTCTACTTGTACAGAATTTAGATGGCCTCCTTGTCTAGTTCATTTGAAACTAGGCTCATTCAGGATTTCAGGAATATAAATTATATCTCATAATTATTTTTGTAAAATTTTTAATGATTTTTCCAAGGTAGAATAGGGGATCACATAATCATTCTGAACCAGTCTCACAGAAATTCAAATATCTCAAAATATATGAATCATTTGTTTGCTATGTTTCTTTTATATGAAAATAGACTCAATAAGATTTAAATCAATATCTCATCCAACTTATAATTCAATTTATAATATTTTTGGTGATTTTTCAAACTCATCTCACTATTGTTGTCCAAACAGTTTTATTGTAAATTTTTGCTCTCTCTTTCACTTTAGTTATGTTCATCACTTGCCTATACCAACCTTTCCAATTTCCGATTACATATCGAACATATTGTTTATACGTATATTTGCCACATTTCTCAATTGGTCACATTCACACTTGCACTTATTCATAACATGATCGCACCAATCATTATTAGTAAATTATCTCGTTGAACCCCTTCGGAAAACGCCCGATACTCGATGGTCTCAGCACATAGCTCCACCCACACATAATTCGGCTTTCTTGTACACATGGTGAAGGTCCCTTATCATGTAACATCCTGAATTTTTGGGCCTATGCATTTAATGGGTGGATATGTTTAATGTGTTAATTTAAGTGTTAGGGGTCCAAATTGGGCTCAGGCTTAGGCAGAGGCCTTGATTAAAATTATCTGTTTGGGCATTATAGGGTTTAAAAGGTAGTATCTATGTTTAAAATACCAAAGTGGGCTTGTGGCCCAATCTTAGGAGGAGACGCCACACAAGGGAGTAAGGGGCCCAAATTTAAGTTTCATGGAGCCCAATTCTTTTAATTTAAGTTAGCTAAATTTTGGGCATTAGGATTAGGTGGAGTGGATGGCAACAAGGCTAAAATTTAGGGGTTTTAGTGTTTAAAATATGTGGATAATAAGCAAATAAAGGCTATTATTTAGGAATTTATTTTATGTGGATAATAAGCAGATAAAGGCTAAAATTTAGGGATTTTAATGATTAAATTATGTTGATAATATGCTGATAAAGGACGGAAGAGTTAGAGATAATTAAGTCTCTTTTAGATGAGCTAGTAGATTAAGATAAAGGAGAAAAGATAGGATTTATCTGCAAGGTTAGGTAAGTGCCGAAATTTCTATAAATAGGGGGAATATCTCTTCAATTTCGGCATTTGGGTTTTTCTCTCATTCTTTTCTCTTCTTCTCTGAGTAAAAGCCGAAAACTCCTAAAGTTCCATCTTCTTCTTCATTCTCTGCAAAAGCCGAAATCTCTAAGCATATTCCCTCATCTTCACTTTGATTTAAAAGCCGAAACTCTTTCCGTTCTTTTTCTTCCTAGTCGAAATCTTCAAGTCTCTTCCTTGTTTTCTTTTCTTCTTCTCTTTTCCTGTCAGAAACTGAAACTCTTCACTCAAGTATTTTAAAAGCCAAAGACACATCAGCCTTCTCTTGTTCATACTTTTTTCGGGATTTTCCTAAAAGCCGAAATCCCTAGATCTCATCTCCTGTGATTGCTGAATTACTTCTGTGGTGCCTATTTGTGCCGAAATCTGAAGGGAACTTTAGTGGAGTCAATTGCATAGATCTCTGAGTTATAGATCAGTAGCACTCGAATCGTGTTACTTTCGAGATTTCAAGGTAAGAAGATCTATTAGTTTCAAGGTGTAAATTCAGGATTTACTAACCCTTGGCCGAATATAGGAGAGGCCCTATTTTCACATCTTTCCGGCTTTTTGAGCAAAGTTGTAGATCGATCTAGCAAGATTATCGACATTAATCAGGTGTGTAACCTTTCTCACTATTAGACTGTTTGCTAATATATATTCATATGTATAAATCTGCTATACTCTGGTAAATGCCGAAATCCTGGCATAACAAGTGAAAACCCTTGAAGGGTAAAGGCTGATCAACAGGTTAGTGACTTCTGCCCTATTTCAGTGATTATTCATGTTAAAACGATATGCTTTGTATGACGATTTCATTGTATGCTTGGGGTTGGGAAATTGATGAAAAGGGGAAGTGATCTGTTCTGGTGGCTTTTGCCATTTCAGCCTGGTGACTCTGTCACAAACTCTGTTTCTGGTAGCTTTTTGCCATTTCAACCTGGTGACTCTGTCACAAACTCTGTTTCTGGTGGCTTTCTGCCATTTCAGCCTGGTGACTCTGTCACAACTCTGACGATGAGCAGCATGACTGCCATCAACGGCGTGTAGCAGTGCGGGTTGATTGTAGAAATCCCCTATGGTGTGAACGGCTGGTACGGGAGGCGTGTAGCGGATGGAAACTTAGGATTTGGGTTGGGCTTGCATAATTTTTTTTTTTGTTATATATATATATTAAACTGTTATTCTGTTCTGTGGGGCTAAGGCCCAAATCTAATGGTTCATAAGAGTTGCACACTGAGTCTCGAGACTCAACCAATTTCTTAACATTTTCAGGTAGCACCTAGTGCATCGGACCGGGCTAGAGAGGAGCGCAAGGTGGCCATGCAAAAGAACTCTTGGATTTAACAATAAGACTCCAGTTTATTATTTTATATTTTTATTTAATGGGTTTTAAATTTTATTGTAATAAGGCCATAGGCCACTAGACTATTATTTATGTTTTGGTTTTATGTTGGGCTTTTATTACTGGGCTTTTAAGTTTTATGTTTTAAATTAAGTTAAGACATGTATGAAATTATAGTTTTTGTTTAAAATTCACCAAGGTAATTTATAACTTTATATTTTATATGAATTAATGAATTATTAAGTTTTCGGTATAAATGTTTAAACCTAGTAGTTGTTTTCCAAAATGCGACATGTTTTGTAAAATCCCTTAAGTGACATACCAGATCCGATTGTAGCGTTTGGGTCGGGTTTGGGGTGTTACATATCACCCATGTGACCTAGCCATTCTATCTCGTAGCTTTCTTGTCTACATGGTGTCTAACACTAGGAACCACTCATGTGACCTAGCTACTCATAACCCGTAACTTTCTTGTACATATGGTATACACACAGTATTACACATGTGACCTAGTTACATATGAAATTATTGTCCTGTAGCTTTCTTGCACACATGGTGAAAGTCCCTTATCATCCATGTGGCCTAGCTATATATCAAATTTTCCCATCTAGTAGCTTTCTTGTGCACACGGTGAAGGTCGCTTATCACTCGTGTGACCTAGCTACATATTGTCCGTATCTCTCGGTTTTCCGAAGGTTCAATCGAGAATTTCGCATTCCATACATTTTCATATTTTAGTTATCACCCAATGATTTCCATAATATCTAGCAAAATAATTATTGTACAAGTAAAATAAATGCATTATTTACATATAAACTTTCTTATAGCAACTCATACAACCCATGTAATATTAATTTAACATTCAATTCTTATAACATTAATTTGCCATTCAATTTCTCATGACACAACTAACATCACATTTTCCATACCATACATACCATCCATCAACTTCTCCTAAACATATTAAATCATACAATTTATGCCATATCAATAGAGAATTATAATTCAAGCATGCTATTGCATTATTATTAACACACGAACTTACCTTGGATCCAGAAACGACAATTTACCAACTTTCCCGATTTTTCGATTTTCCTCCCGTTTTAGGTCCAAATCTCATTTTTCGGGGTCTAAAACATCACATTTCACTTATTTAATTAATTTATTACTCAAAATAGTCCCTAACTCAAACTTTGGAAAAATTACAATTTTGCCCCTAAACTTTTCAAAAATTACACTTTTACCCCTAGGCTCGTAAATTAAACTTTATTCCTTTTTCTTATGTTTTATGACATGCTGAACATTTTTCCCTTCTATGGCAACATCAAATTCTCACTCTAACATGTACTTATGAACATTAGGTATTTTTGCCGATTATGTCGTTTTACTCGTTTTCACTTAAAATCGCTTAGTAAAAGTTGTTTAACATAATTCTAAGCTTCATACTCTGCCATAAAACATCAAAATAAACACATTTCACCTATGGGTATTTTTCCAAATATGAACCCTAGATTAAATTATTGCTAGAATAAGCTAAATCAAGTTACCGGGACTCCAAAAACGTAAAGAACATTAAAAACAGGGCTTGGAATCACTTACTATAGAGCTTGGAAGCTTGAAACAAACCCTAGCTATGGAGAACCCTTGCATTTTCGTCCTAACGAAGAAGATGGACATATTTGGCATTTAAATTTTGTTTTTAATTCATTTAATTCACTAAATTACCAAAATGCCCCTTAAAAAAATCTTTTGAAACATACCCATCCATGTCCATTTTTGTTCACCAACTTAACCAATGGTCTAATTATCATTTAATGACCTCCAATGTAAAATTTCATAACAATTGGACACCTCTAACATGTAGAACTCAACTTTTGCACTTTTTACA
This sequence comes from Gossypium australe, assembly GCA_005393395.2. Lineage (NCBI taxonomy): Eukaryota > Viridiplantae > Streptophyta > Magnoliopsida > Malvales > Malvaceae > Gossypium > Gossypium australe. The sequence goes on along the minus strand of CM016614.1, from coordinate 26,112,788 downwards.
ATTTAGTCCTTTTGACTAAATTGAGTGCCCAAACGTCAAAATTTTCGAATGAGATTTTCATGAAATCATTCCGTGAAATTGTAGAACATAAAAATATAAATAAAATAAAATTATCAACATCGGATTTGTGGTCCCGAAACCACTATTCCGTTAGGCCTTTTTTCGGGATGTTACAGTGTAATTTGGGTTTTGGGTATTAGTTTGGGTTATCTGTTTTAGTATTGGGCTGCTAATTGGTTTTGTAAATAGGCTGTAAAAATAAACTGGACATTTATTTTTTGTTTTTTATTCTGGTTTAAGGGCCCGGGCAGAAATGGGCTATTACATTAATCATTATTCCAAGCCTAACCGAATTTTACATGTTATAATAACAGCCCTTGAATTTCACAAAAATTAGAATTTTTCCATGGGTTTTACCACTTTTCAATTTAGTCCCTAAATCATGATTTTATCAAAATTCTCTTTGTAGAAGTTGTTTATCTATCAACAACCTTTCATTTTCTACCATAAACTTCAAATTTTCAACATATCCATCCATGGCAAAATTTCTATACTTTGATTTCTTTTCAAATTAATCCCCAAAATAGATAGATTAGACTATCCCGATCTCAAAAATATAAAAATTACTAAAAACGGGATAAGAAAACATACCTAATTAGGCTTGATTAGTTTTCTTTTTCTCTCCTAAGGTTTCCATAAAATTTGGGGATGAAGATGATGAAAATAACATGATATTTTCTATTTAATTAGTTATCATCTTTTAATTTTTCTCATTTCCAATTTTGTCCTTAGCCTTTTCTAATTTTTCCATGGATTAATCACCAAAAATATCTACTAAATTTTCTTTAATGGTCTAATTACCATATAGGGACCTCAAGTTTTGAATTCCATAGATATTTGATCCTCCTAGCTATTAGAATTCAACTTTTTCATTTTATGTGATTTGGTCTTTTCCTTAATTAAACACATAATCGATAAAAGTTTCATATCAGAATTTTCATATAACATTCCTATCATAATACAGACCAAGCAATAATATTAAAATAAATTTTCTTTTCGCCTCGAATTTGTGGTCCTGAAACCACTGTTTCGATTCACTGAAAATGGGCTATTACAACTCTTTCCCCTTAAGAATTTTCGTCCTCGAAAATCTTACCAGTAAAAAGATTCGGGGTTTTCCTTTCTCATGCTATCCTCCGGCTCCTAGGTAGCCTCTTCTATACCATGTCATTTCCAAAGAACTTTCACTAAAGCCACATTTTTGTTTCTCAACTCTTTTGTTTCACACGCCAAGATTTTGATCGGTTCCTCACTGTAAGTCATATCAGGTTAAATCTCAACTTCTGTCGTAGAAATAACATGTGAAGGATCTGACCGATATCGTCGTAACATAGACACATGGAAAACATTATGAATCCGATCAAGTTCTGGTGGTAATGCTAACTGATATGCAACAGGTCTAATTTTTCATGTGATCTCAAATGGCGCGATGAACCATGGACTCAGTTTTCCTTTACGACCAAACTAGAGAACTTTCTTCCAAGGTGATACTTTCAAGAATACCTTGTCACCGACCTGAAATTCTATTTCTTTCCATTTAAGATCAGCATAAGACTTTTGATGACCAGAGGCTACTTTTAAACTGTCCTGAATTACCTTTACTTTTTCTTCTGTTTCACGGATCAAGTCAACTCCGTGTATCTTTTTCTCACTAAGCTCTGTCCAATACAATGGAGTTCTACATTTCAGACCATACAAGGCCTCGTACGGTGCCATTTTAATATTAGACTAATAACTATTATTGTAGGCAAATTCAACTAAAGGTAGATACTTTTCCCAGTTACCTTCAAATTCAAGTACACAATACCGAAGCATACCTTTTAAAATCTGTATAACACGTTCAGATTGTCCATCAATTTGAGGATGGAATGCAAAACTGAAATGTAATTGTGTACCCAAGGCTTCTTGCAGTTTATTCCAGAATCGAGATGTAAATCGAGGATCTCTGTCTGAAATAATGGAGACAGGTACTCCATGCAATCTGACAATCTCAGAAACATATAATTCAGCCAAACTATCCAAAGAAAAATCCATACATATCGGAATAAAGTGTGCAGACTTTGTTAACCGATCAACGATTACCCAAATAACATCTTTCTTCTTCTGAGACAAGGGTAACCCTGATACAAAGTCCATGGTAATTCTTTCCCATTTCCCTTTCGGTATTGTAACTAGCTGTAATAATCTCGAAGGCACCTGATGTTTAGCTTTTACTTGCTGACATATTAAACTTTTAGATACAAATTTAGAAATATCTCGTTTCATTCCCGGCCACTAGTACATCTTTTTCAAATCATTATACATTTTATTACTACTAGGATGAATAAAGATATTACCATTATGAGCTTCATGTAAAATCTTCTATACCAATTTTGAGTTCTTCGGTATACATATTCTGCCTCTGAATAACTAATAATCATCAAAACTAATCTGAAATTCTGAATCAGAAATCAACTCGCACTGTACCCGTTTAGCTCGTAATACATCATCATTTTTCTGAGCTTCAAAAATTTGCTGCAAAAATGTTGGTCTAGCTTTTAACTCAGCTATGATTGAATCATCATCAGATAATGACAATCGAGTATTCATTGCTCGCAAAGCAAACAGGGATTTTCTGCTCAGAGCATCTACAACCACATCGGTTTTTCCCATATGGTAATCAATAACCAGATCATAATCTTTCAATAATTCAAGCCATTTGCGCTGTCTCAATTCAAATCTTTCTGTGACATCAAATACTTCAAACTTTTATGGTTGGTGAATATGTGGCACTTTTCACCAAACAGACAATGTCGCCAAATTTCTAGTGCAACCACAATGGCTACCAATTCAAGATCATATATCAGATAGTTCTTTTTCATGTGGTTTTAGTTGTCTTGAAGCATAGGCTATTACTTTACCTTCTTGCATCAATACACAGCCTAAACCATTTAACGATGCATCACTATAAATTACAATTTCGTTACTCGATTCAGGCTGAACTAACACAGGTGCTTCTGTCAATAAGGCTTTCAATCTGTCAAAACTCTACTGACATTTATCACACCACTTGAATTTTACATCTTTCTACTACAATCGAGTCATCGGAGAAACTATCATTGAAAATCTTTTAGCAAATCTCCGATAATATCCAGCCAAACCCAGAAAACTTCTAACTTCAGACACATTTTTTGGTGGCTTTCAATTAACAATGGCTGAAATTTTATTTGGATCCACCTTGATACCTTCAGTAGATACAACATGTCCAAGAAAACCAACTTCTCGTAGCCAAAATTCACATTTACTGAATTTGGCATATAATTGTTTCTCACAAAAAGTTTGCAACACTATTCTTAAATGTTCAGCATGCTCATTTTCATCTCGAGAATATACCAAAATATCATCAATAAATACCACCACGAACTTGTCTAAATACGGTCTGAAGATTCTGTTCATCATATCCATAAATACCGCAGGTGCATTTGTCAAACCAAACGACATTACAAGAAACTCATAGTGTCCGTATCTGGTTTTGAAAGTTGTCTTTGGCACATCTGAATCTGTTACCCGTAGCTAATAATAACCAGAACGGAGATCAATCTTTGAAAATATAGTGGCACTTTTCAACTGGTCAAATAGATCATCAATTCAAGGCAATGGATACTTATTATTTATTGTGACTTTGTTAGGTTGTCTGTAATCTATACACAATCTCAATGATTCGTCTTTCTTCTTTACAAACAGAACTGGTGTACCTCAATGTGAGAAACTAGGCCTAACAAAGCAACTGTCAATCAATTATAGCAACTGTGCTTTCAACTCTTTTAATTCTGTAGGAGCCATTCTGTAGAGTGTTGTGGATATTGGTGTTGTCCCCGGTACAAGATCTATAAAGAACTCCACTTCTCTAACTGGTGGTAAACCAGGTAGTTCATCCAGAAATACATCAAGAAATTCACAAATAACCGGCACTGATTGGATCTTCGACTCAGATACTATAGTATCTAACACAAATACAATATAAGCATCATATCTCTTTCTGACATATTTCTATGTTGATATTGCTGAAATCAGATTAGATAACCCATCCAATTTATTAGATTCAACATAGAGTAACTCACCATTCTGACATTTCAACATAATATATTTCTGTTTACAATTCACCACTGCATCATGTTGGGTCAGCCAGTCCATTCCTAAAATCACATCAAACTCATCAAATGGCAGTAGCATTAAATCAACCGAGAAACAATAACCCTTTACCATCAACGGACAGTTTTTACAAATTTTATCAACCATAACATACTAGCCCAGGAGGTTTGAAACTTTAACCACAAATTCTGTGAATTCAGCGGGTAAATTTTTAACAGACACTAAATTTGTACATATATGAATGTGTGGAACCAAGATTAATCGAAGCAATAATATCAGTATCAAGAAGAAAAAATGTACCAGAAATAACGTCTGGTGCAGAGGCATCCTCTCTAGCACGAATAGCATATGTCCTTACTGATTCTCGTACCTCGAATTTAACTGTTGTATCCCTTGTAGTACCTTAACTACCACTAACATTGCCGGGGTGATGGGGTGGTTTGCCTCTTGAGGCAGGATTACTCAGTTTCGAAGTTTGATTAGTATCTTTTTCAATCCTTTCCGGGCAATCTTTGATGAAATGATCAAGAGAACCACATCAGTAATAGGCTCCACTTCTCAAATGACATTCCCAAAATAAAATTTATTATAGTGTTTATACCTCTGTTTGGGTTTACTGACACTTCCCACACTTGTTACAAATGGAGACGAGGACCTCGGGTTAAAGGGTTGAGAGCCTCGCTCTTTTCCAGAATATCTCGTAAAGGTGGTAGAATGATCATGGCACTTCTTTGATTTCTTTGAAGCATATGATTGTGATTTACCCATAAATAGTTTACCAGAAATCTGAGCTTCCCTCTCTGCTTTCTTCTTTTCTTTACTTAATTCCTCAGCTTTATGTGCTCGATTAGCTAACACCACAAATTCCCTCAATTCATAAATTTCAATCAACAGCTTGATATCTTTATTTACGCGCCCTTCAAAACATGTGCACATATCAACCTCAGTCGGAACCCATTCTCTAGCATACTTAACCGAACAAATTCTCGCTCATATTCAGATACAATGGTGTTTCCCTGTTTGAGCTCTAAAAATTATTTCTTTTTCTGATCCAGAAATCTTTGACTGATGTACTTCTTTCTGAATTCAGTCTGGAAAAACTCCCAGGTAACATTTTCTCTCTGTACCACAGAAGTTATGGTGTTCCACCAACGATAACCTGTGTCTTTCAATAACGATATTGTACATTTCAAACTCTCGGCTGGTGTACTCTAAAACTCGGATGGTATTTTCCAACCAAAACTCAGCCCTCTCTGGATCATTATCGGCAGTAGCCCTAAATTTCTCTGCCCCATACTTACGAATTTTATCCACCAGAGGCTTCTTGATTCTAACATGTTCAGTACCCTGTGTTATCTCTAGAACCGATTGAGGAATAGGTGGGGGAGGTTGTTGTACAGCAGGACTTGTTCTCAAATATTCAGTAAACAACTCATTCATCATTTGAAAGAAGGCTTATTTTTCTTCCTCATCTCGGCCCTCAAATACGGCCTCCACTACTACTAGATATAGCTCGTTGAACAGAAGCTTGAGCAGTTCTCTCAGCTTCCTTAGATTCAGCTCTAGCTTCGTTAGATGACATTTCTATATGAGAAACACATTTAAAATGGTCAGAAGATATCACACTATCACAAATTATATAATGGCATATATAACTAAACTCATACTTGCTACGTTAGTCCGAGAATCGACTAAATCGTAGCTCTGATACCAATAAATATAACACCTTTAACCCATATCAGTCGCCGAAATAGGGTTACGGAGAATAACTAGAGTTTATTGAATAATTTCATGTAATTCAAGTCATATACTGTTCATATCTGAAACTAATCATATTGTCCCTTGAATGAACCCTCGATGTAACAGTCCGGTTTAGACCCTAGTCGGAACAGTGGTTTCGGGACCACAAATCCGAGTCAGTAAAATATTTTAATATTATTTTCTGTGCTTACTGTGTGATTAAGCATGTGCTAAAGTTTCGTGAATTAATTTGTTTGTTTGTGTGTTTAATTTGAACAATGGATTAAATCGCATAAACTGTAAAAGTAGCATTCTATTTGATTAATGGCCTAATTGATGTGGCTTTTAAATGAGGAGGCTTTATGAGGTAATTAAACCATTTTAAAAGTGAGTGGATGGTATTGGACATTAATAACCTTGAATTTTATATGTTTTAAATGTTTATTCATAAGGTTAATTTGGTAAAAGAAATAATAATATATGTTATAATAAAATAAACATAAAATATGGCCATTGTTCATCTTATTTGGCCGAATATAGCAAGGAAAGAAAGGAGGAAAACCATTTTAGGTTTCGGCACTCATCTAGTTCAATTAAGGTAAGTTTTGACTTCGGTTTTTGATAATTTTTACGTTTCTGTAATCGTTGCTTTGTGTTCTTCAAAACCCATGTGTTGTGTATTGATGATGTTTTTGAAATGTACTTGTAACATCCCAAAATTACAGGTTTGTGATTTTGCTGTATAATTGTATGTTGTGTTTGTTTTTCGAGTTGTTTGAAGGGATTTAGAGGCTCTAGGGAGGCCTGGGGTCGAGGCCAAGCCCTGGAAAAATTTTGGTTTTTGAGCCTTCAGTGGAGAGGGTTGTTGGAAGCAGGGTTTAAGTAAATTTAAGTGTAGTTGTTAACACAAGTTGGCCATGTGGAAGGATGGTTGTGGCGTCAATGGGAGAGCAAGGGGGAAGGTAAATTTAAGTGTAGTTGTTAAGGCTCGATGGTAGAGATGGTGAATTATGAATAGTTTGAAAATTCAAGATACTAAATTTTTTTTTAACTCGAATTTTTTTTTTTGAAACTTACTCGGAAATACTCAAGATGATCAAAATGTGCCTAATTTGATTGGCTCTGATACCAGATGATAACGGTCCGTCTCGGGTTAGGAGGCGAATCGTAAATGTTGCCCGATCGTAAATTAGGTAGTTTCTCGTTTAGTTAACAAAGGGATAATTTTATTGGAATTAAAATCTTTGAAAGGTAAAGATAGGTGATAAGCTGAAATGGATACGTATTTGAAACAAGAAAGAACCTTTAATAAAAATTAAAGACCCGAATCTTATAAGTTTCAAATTGATGGAATGAGTTTTTAGATAAAATCGAGACCCACTATCTAGCGAGATAGGAACCAACGGTATAGGTAGATGAACGCCACACCCGTGAGGATGATAAGTTCAAAACAAGGAAAGAACGACGCCACTAGAAAACTAGATAAGTCAATTTAACCTCGAGAATAAGGAGAGTGAATACTCACCAAAAGAAAATTTTCTTTCATTCAAATTCAAGTTATATTCAATGATAATTACATAGCCTTTTTATAGGCTAAACAAAGGCCAACCACAACCTTGGCCTTTAACCCTTAAAATTTCGAAAAGACACTAGTAATCTTGTCCCTTAACCCTTAAATTTTCGAAAAAGCACTAGAAACCTTGTCCCTTAACCCTTAGGTTTTCGAAAAGGCACCTGGCAACTTTGTCTCTTCATGTTCACCAAAAGGCACCTGGCAACTTTGTCTCTTCATGTTCACCAAAAGGCATTGGGCTAGTGAATACTGAATGAAGCTGAACTAAGCTAACACGACTAAATCAACTTGAAGAAAGGTACGAATCAAGCTAATTGAGCATGAAGCTGGGAAGCAGTTTAATGTAGAAAAGCCAAGAGATGACCAAGATATGTTGGAGGAGGTAATAATTGCGGGAGAGCCAACTATAGTTGATTTCCAACATCTTATAGAGCTAACTAATTATACAGACAAGAGCTTTATTTCATTAATTCCACCATGTTGATTCAAATTCAAGGCTTGCATTTTTTTTTACCATCTTTCATGACATCAAAAACGTGGAGCACTGCATAAAATCACATTAATTAAAATTGGATTAGACAGAATTTTAATTTCCTTATTTAAACACTAGATAAGAGCATACTAATATTCAACTTCGATAAAGACTAAAATAAATAATAAATAAGAAAATGAAGCTATTACTGAAAATAAAAATTAAAACATGCGTAAATTAAAGTGTTAAATAAACTAGCAGTCAGACTGGCTAGTATATTCAACTTCAAATAAGTTGTATGAGTTCAGCATGTTTTTGGGCTCTCTTTTATGATCATCCCAAATTTGTGCCACCAACACCGTTGCGGCATCTTTGAATTGTTTGGTTCGGGAACGTGTAATTGGCCCATTAGGTAGCCTCATCGGGTCATGATTGACATCCGTCACAGGCTTCATAGGTGAGCTCGTATCATCCCCTCCCTCTTTAAGTTGATTCGTCCTCGAATCATCACCTATATCAAAAGGAGAAAGATCAGAAACATTAAAACTCGCGCTCACATTATAGTCACTTGGTAAGTCCAATTTGTACGAGTTGTCATTTATGCGTTCAATGACTTGAAATGGACCGTCTCCCCTTGGGAGAAGTTTAGATCGCCTTTGCTTGGGAAACCTTTCTTTTCGCATATGAACCCAAACCCAGTCCCCTGTTCAAAGAGAATACGTCTACGACCTTTGTTAGCTCGTTGGACGTATTGTTTGGTTCTTGCTTCGATATTCTCGCGCACCTTTCGATGCAACTCCTTTATGTATTCCACTTTTTTTTAGCATCAGAATGGATAAATTTATCTGAAGGCAATGGCAATAAATCAAGAGGGGTGAGAGGGTTAAACCCGTAAACAATCTCGAAAGGCAAAAATTTAGTTGCAGAATGAACAGCTCGGTTGTAAGCAAATTCGATGTGGGGCAGACAGTCTTCCCACGTTTTGAAATTTTTTGCACCAATGCTCACAACAAGGTTGATAGGACTCGGTTCACTACTTCGACTTTTCCATCCGTTTGAGGATGACACGTGGTCGAGAATAGTAGTTTAGTCCCTAACTTTCCCCACAGAGTTCGCCAAAAATGACTTAAAAATTTTACGTCCCGATCAGATACGATCGTCTTTGGAACTCCATGCAATCGTATGATTTCCCTAAAAAACAAGTTTGCAATATGTACAGCATCGTCAGTCTTAGAACAAGGGATAAAATGGGACATTTTAGAGAAACGATCAACTACAACAAAGATCGAGTCCTTCCCGGTTTTTGATCTCGGTATTCCAAGGATGAAATCCATGGAAATGTCGACCCACAGAGTGTCTGGAATAGGAAGGGGCGTATATAAACCGTGAGGCTGGACCCGTGATTTTGCTTGTTTGCAAGCAATGCAATGTTCACAAATCCGTTCGACATCCTTTCTCATTCCTGGCCAGAAAAAGTGTTCTTGAAGAGTGGACAATGTTTTGTCTCTTCCAAAGTGACCCATAAGGCCACCACTATGTGCCTCTATCACAAGCATGTCTCGTATAGAACCTTGCGGTATACAAATCTTGTTTTCCTTGAAAAGGAATCCTTCATGCCTGTAAAACTTATCAAAAGCACCACTCTCACAACTATTATAGACATTGCCAAAATCAGCATCGTTAGCATACAATTCCTTAATATGATGGAAACCAAGTACTTTAGAATCAAGAAAGGTTAATAAATTGTACCTTCGTGATAACGCATCCGCTACTACATTTTCCTTACCTTTCTTGTACTTAATTACGTACGAAAATGATTCTAAATACTGGATCCATTTTGCATGTCGTTTGTTGAGCTTGTGCTGACCTTTAATATACTTGAGTGCTTCATGATCTGAATGAATAACAAACTCTTTCGGTCTCAAGTAATGTTGCCACGTTTCAAGTGATCTTACTAGAGCGTACATCTCCTTGTCATACAAGGGGTAATTAAGTGCAGCTCCGTTCAATTTCTCGCTGAAGTATGCCACCGGTCTTCCATTCTGAGTTAGAACGGCTCCGATCCCTACACCTGATGCATCACACTCAATTTCAAAAGTTTTAGTAAAGTCAGGAAGGGATAACAATGGAGCTTTAACAAGAAATTCTTTAATGGCATTAAAAGACCGTTCATGCTCATCGGACCAATGGAAAGCTGAATTCTTCTTGATCACGCTCGTTAAAGGAGCGGCTATCGTGCTGAAGTTGGGCACGAATCGACGGTAAAAACTAGCCAACCCATGGAAACTTCGTACTTGGCTAACCGTTGTAGGACGGGGCCATTCTTAGATTGCTCTAATCTTCTCTTGGTCCACTTCTAATCCATTTGCACTTACAACGTATCCTAAGAAAATAACCTTGTCAGTACAAAAAGAACATTTCGCGAGATTGGCGTACAATACCTCTTTTCGTAGTGTTTCTAAGATCGCACGTAGATGTTGGAGATGATCCTCCAAAGATTTGTTGTACACTAGTATGTCATCAAAATAAACAACACATGATTTACCAATAAAAGCTCGTAAAACATGATTCATAAGTCGCATAAAAGTACTCGGAGCGTTTGTAAGTCCGAATGGCATTACCAACCATTCATACAAACCTAACTTTGTTTTGAAAGCCGTTTTCCACTCATCGCCTTCCCGCATCCTAATTTGGTGATAACCACTTTTGAGGTCAATCTTTGTAAAGATTCGAGCTCTACTTAACTCGTCAAGCATGTCATCGAGTCGGGGTATCGGGTGTCGGTATTTGATGGTAATCTTGTTGATGGCGCGACAGTCTACACACATCCGCCACGAACCATCTTTCTTTGGCACTAGTAACACCGGTACTGCGCATGGACTAAGGCTTTCTCGGATATATCCCTTTTCTAGCAATTCAGTGATTTGCTTTTGGAGCTCTTTTGTTTCTTCGGGATTGCTCCGGTACGCAGGTCGATTGAGCAGTGAAGCTCCCGGCACCAAGTCAATTTGGTGTTCTATGCCTCGAATGGGCGGTAAGCCACTTGGTATCTCTTCTGGAAAGATGTCCTTGAATTCCTGAATCAGAGACAACACAGAAGAAGGAAGATTCTCGGGTAAGTCGTTAGTGTTCAAAAATGATTCCTTGTATAGTAAGACATACATTGGTTGTCTTACACACAAAGCTTTTCGAATATCTCTTGCTTTTGCAAAAACACTCATTTTTCCATTTTCTTTTTCTTCCTTCATTTCCTCTCCTTTTTGTTTACACTCTCCTGTTTTATCACTTAATTTCTTGCCCCTCTTTTTTTTTAATTTTTCTCTTTTTCTTTCTCATTTTTCCGCTCGCTTTCTTTTGATTTTTCTATTGATGCCTTCATCTTCAACTGATCTTCGTAAACTTGCTTGGGTGTTAGCGGAGCTAGTGTCACATTCCGGCCCAAGTATTTAAAAGTGTACCGATTAGTGTAGCCGTCATGGATTGCTCGCTTGTCAAATTGCCAAGGTCGTCCAAGCAGGAGATGTCCTGCTAGCATCGGAACCACATCGCACAAAACCTCATCTTGATACTTCCCTATTGAAAAGGAAACCAAAACTTGTTTTGTGACCTTAAGTTCTCCCGCGTCGTTAAGCCATTGTAGCTTATACGGATGGGGATGTTTGGGGGTAGTCAATCCAAGTTTCTCCACCAATATGGTGCTGGCCACATTAGTACAGCTTCCTCCGTCAATAATGACGCAACAAATCTTCCCCTTTACTTGGCAACGCGTATGGAAGATGTTTTCGCGTTGTTATTCGTTTTCGACACCTTGTAGGCTAAGGCTCCTTTTAACCACCAAGATTTCTCCACTTTCGGCTTGTTCTACCTCTTCTTCATCTTGGGATGTCTCACTGGCATCATCTTCTCTTTCACTTTCGGATTCGACCTCGCCATCATCTCGGATAAACATAGTATTTCGGTTTGGACATTGACTTGCAATATGTCCTCGTCCCAAACATTTGAAACACTTAATGTCTCGGGATCGATTCGGAAGAGCTTCCATTTTGCCCTTGCTCGTTTCACCGATTGGTTTGTTAGACTTGGGTGCGCCACTTGTTTCTTTGGCTCGGTTCGATATGTCCTTTTTGTTGGTCGCTTGCCCCCACTTAGATGTTGAAGCATGATTGGGGGTTGCTCTAGGCGTAGCTTTTCGTTTCAGCTGTTTTTCGACCTTTATTGCCATGTGGACCATTTCGATGATATCGATGTAATGGTGCAATTCTACAATATTTGCGATATCTCGATTAAGGCCAGCGCTAAAACGTGCCATGGTGGCTTCTCGTTCTTCTTCTACATTAGCTCGGATCATGGCCACTTCCATCTCCTTGTAGTAATCCTCCACGCTTCGGTGACCCTGAGTTAGGCTTTGCAACTTTTGATGCAACTCGCGGTGATAGTAGGTTGGGATGAACCTTTTCCGCATTAGTGCCTTCATTTCCGCCCATGTGGATATTGGGTGTTCACCATCCCGTCTTCGACTCGTCGTTAATTGATCCCACCAAATGAGGGCGTAATCAGAAAATTCGATGGCAGCAAGTTTCACCTTCTTATTTTCTGAATAATTATGACAGTCGAAGATTAATTCCACCTTCTTTTCCCACTCAAGGTAGGCTTTCGGATCGGATCGCCCTTGAAAAGCAGGAATCGCCATTTTAATGTTCTTCAAGTCGTCATCGGCCCATTCTCGATCCCTTCGCTCACGGACTCGTGGACCTCCTCTTCGTTCATCGTGTTCGAAAGCCAGGTTGCTGTCGGCTTCACTTGGTTCGTAGACGTCGTTGTCACGTAACCAAGGTTGTTCTCGTCCCCTTCTCGGAATTGGAGGGGTATTTGCTCGAGGTCTTCGTTCATCTCTTCGATCTAATCGTTCGCTGATTGATCTGAACATACGTGTGATTTCTTGCATTACTATTTGCAAATCCTGATTTCTCCCTTCAGGATCATTTCTCCGGGGTTGCAATCCTCTTCCACCTCCGGCGGCGTCGGATGCTTCGTCACTTATTATTCGACGTTCGGGGCTCCTAGACATGTTTTTAAACAAAAAATTAATGAATCCTCACTACAATCCTCACTTGTTCACTCACAAAGAAATTATCAACACTCACACTCGTGTTTTCACTCAATTCTGGCTTTTTTTTTAATGTATTCACTCTTGCCTTTTACCGCTCAAATTCACTCTTCTAGATTCTAGAAGGTTGTCTTTGACTTACTAGCAACTCGTAGGTCATTTTTAGAAAAAAATTAAAACGGTAAGATTGGTCTCGAAAATGGGTAGGCTCAGAAAGGATAGAAAGGTTGATAGGTGGTGGGTCGAAAAATAAGGCTCGATGGTAGAGATGGTGAATTATGAATAGATTGAAAATTCAAGATACTAAATTTTTTTTTTAACTCGAATTTTTTTTTTGAAACTTACTCGGAAATACTCAAGACGATCAAAACGTGCCTAATTTGATTGGCTCTGATACTAGATGATAACGGTCCGTCTCGGGTTAGGAGGCGAATCGTAAATGTTGCCCGATCGTAAATTAGGTAGTTTCTCGTTTAGTTAACAAATGGATAATTTTATTGGAATTAAAATCTTTGAAAGGTAAAGATAGGTGATAAGCTGAAATGGATACGTATTTGAAACAAGAAAGAACCTTTAATAAAAATTAAAGACCCGAATCTTATAAGTTTCAAATTGATGGAATGAGTTTTTAGATAAAACCGAGACCCACTATCTAGCGAGATAGGAACCAACGGTATAGGTAGATGAACGCCACACCCGTGAGGATGATAAGTTCAAAACAAGGAAAGAACGACGCCACTAGAAAACTAGATAAGTCAATTCAACCTCGAGAATAAGGAGAGTGAATACTCACCAAAAGAAAATTTTCTTTCATTCAAATTCAAGTTATATTCAATGATAATTACATAGCCTTTTTATAGGCTAAACAAAGGCCAACCACAACCTTGGCCTTTAACCCTTAAAATTTCGAAAAGACACTAGTAATCTTGTCCCTTAACCCTTAAATTTTCGAAAAGGCACTAGAAACCTTGTCCCTTAACCCTTGGGTTTTCGAAAAGGCACCTGGCAACTTTGTCTCTTCATGTTCACCAAAAGGCACCTGGCAACTTTGTCTCTTCATGTTCACCAAAAGGCATTGGGCTAGTGAATACTGAATGAAGCTGGACTAAGCTAACACGACTAAATCAGCTTGAAGAAAGGTGCGAATCAAGCTAATTGAGCATGAAGCTGGGAAGCAGTTTAATGTAGAAAAGCCAAGAGATGACCAAGATATGTTGGAGGAGGTAATAATTGCGGGAGAGCCAACTATAGTTGATTTCCAACATCTTATAGAGCTAACTAATTATACAGACAAGAGCTTTATTTCATTAATTCCACCATGTTGATTCAAATTCAAGGCTTGCATTTTTTTACCATCTTTCATGACATCAAAAACGTGGAGCACTGCATAAAATCACATTAATTAAAATTAGATTAGACAGAATTTTAATTTCCTTATTTAAACACTAGATAAGAGCATACTAATATTCAACTTCGATAAAGACTAAAATAAATAATATATAAGAAAATGAAGCTATTACTGAAAATAAAAATTAAAACATGCGTAAATTAAAGTGTTAAATAAACTAGCAGTCAGACTGGCTAGTATATTCAACTTCAAATAAGTTGTATGAGTTCAGCATGTTTTTGGGCTCTCTTTTATGATCATCCCAAATTTGTGCCACCAACACCGTTGCGGCATCTTTGAATTGTTTGGTTCGGGAACGTGTAATTGGCCCATTAGGTAGCCTCATCGGGTCATGATTGACATCTGTCACAGGCTTCATAGGTGAGCTCGGATCACCGGTTCTCTCTTCTTTTCTCCAATTTGAAAATGTTTTTTCTATCCCTTACTAATAGTCGAATCTTCTCCTACTCACCTATCCTCTCGTTACATTCACTTCTTCTCCCTTCTTAAGTCAAATAGTCACCCTACTTCTACTTTGATTCCTTTAGCCGAACACTTAGTAGCCTGAAGCTTGGTGTTCTTCTATGATTACAAGGTAATATTTTCTTTTCCCTTTATTTCTTTTTTTCTCTCTCTTTTCTCTCTACTAAAGCCGAAACACTCAATCTTAACTCTTTTTGTTTAGGCTGAATCTGAATACTCTTCTCCATCTCAAGTCTTGTTTGTTTTTTTTTGTGGAAGCCGAAACCCTTGTTGAGCAACTGCCGATTTTTTGGCATTTTGGTAAGTATAGTTATGGCCGAATGGGGGGTGGAATGTTCTTGTTATTATTTTGTGAGTTTCTTTGGGCCGAACGACCGTTTCTATGTTGTCTTGAAACAACATTGCTAACCTGTGCTCTTCTTTAGGTACTCGTTCTCGTGATCAAAAGCAGTAAACCAAATACTCTAGCATAGCAAGGAGTGGTCGATCTCTGGTAAGTAGAGGCAATGGGTATAGTGTTTCAAGTTAAGTTTATCAAGGAGAGAAACTAACTGGTTTTCTCAACTATCTTTATAGGTGTTGGAATCGGGGGTTAACACAACTCGTAATCAGGTGTGTAATCTCACACCAATCGTCGATGAAAGCATGTCTTGATCTGTGTTTCGGCCAAAAGCCGAAAAGCCAAAAAACCGGCAACCTTGACCACTCGAGCGTGCGAGCATTCGTAGTGATTAACTGAGTTACTATGAAGGCGGTAGGTCGTGGAGAGTGTCACGAGCACTCTC
The DNA here is from genome assembly GCA_005393395.2 of Gossypium australe. Lineage (NCBI taxonomy): Eukaryota > Viridiplantae > Streptophyta > Magnoliopsida > Malvales > Malvaceae > Gossypium > Gossypium australe. The sequence continues at coordinate 26,097,050 of CM016614.1, read as the reverse complement.
GCAAAACTGAGGCTGTAACGGACCTGATCGAGCCGACATGGGCTAAATGGGCCCAATGGGCTAATAGGCCCACATGAGAAAAATCAATAGAAAACTACCGAATGACGGATGCGATTGCGAAGTCTGCAAAATTGAGATCGAAACCAAGCTTAATTGGCCGCACGAGCGTGTGGGCCCATTTCGGTCGGAAATGGATTTTAGGCCCAATTGCATTGTAGAGACCTAGAAAGGGGTCCCGAGTCGCACGAGGCGACAGTAGGCTTCCTAAAAGGTCGTTAGATGATTAAAATTACTGAGATACCCTTGGTGGGTAAAATTACTGAAATACCCTTGGTGGATAAAATTATTGAAATACCCTTGGTGGGTAAAATTACTGTTATACCCTTAAGGGTAGGTTTAGCTTGATTGTGTGTATTCTGTTTAACTGCTATGATGGTACATTTTTGCATACACTGAATTATTATGTCACGACATCTTGCATTGGGTTGGGATGGATAAATATATATAAATATATATCTTGGAGGAAGTACTGTACTGGTGGCTATGCCACATTATACTAATTCAGTGGCTATGCCACGATATACTGATTATAGTGGCTCAGCCACAAATACTGTTACTGGCAGCTCTGCTGCGTTCTTGGTGTGTAGGGCTGGGTGGGTTGACTTGGTCCCCACAAGAGTGTGGGGCTGGTATGGGAGGTGTGTTGGTTGGATTGGATTGGGTTGCATTTTCTCTGTTTGTATTACCATTATTTTGGGGCCTCAGGCCCGAACTGATACTGCATGGGCTTGAGCCCAGGCTGTGATTGTAACTGGGATTACACACTGAGTTCTTGTAACTCACCCCTTTACCTTAACTGTACAGGTAATCCCCAACCGTAAAGGATTAGAGCCGCGATGGACTAAGAGATGGCCACTCGTTCTGCATCCTTTAAGGGTGAACTAAGTATTTTAAATTTAGGATTTCTTTATTTTAATTATTGGGTTTTATAATTGTTGTAATAAGGCCATTGGAATTATTTTAACTTTTATTTGGATTTTCTTTAAATACTGCAAATCTAATCAACATGAAGTTTTCAAAACAATAAACAATTATTTTTTTCAAATAACTCATTTTCGTAAATGATAAGACCAAATCCTTTGTAATCAACCCATTTTTTATTAAACAAGACAAAATGCGCATTTTGAAAGAGTATTAAAAAGAGTAAATCCCTCTTGGCCATAAGTGAGGAGAAATGAAATTTTGAATTTATAAATGTGATTTTTAACGATAAGTTTTTCCAAACAACTTTGTGGTTTCAAACATCACCTGATGTAGCACACTAGATTCGGTCGTAACGTTTAAGCCGGGTTTGGGGTGTTACAGTACCATTGATGAACACATGAGTTTTGTGATGTTTGATGGTGAAATATGAAAGATATGTGTTTAATTGACATAGTTTGTCTTTGAAGTTTTGATGAATTTGAGTAATTTGGATTAAATTGAAAGAATAATATTTTGAGGGACTAAATTATGAAATAAATGAAATGTATGGATTGATATGATCATAGTGTATATTCGGCCAAGCATGGGTATAAGCAAATTTGGTGTATTTTGTGATTTTATGAAATAAGGATTAAAATGTCAAAATCTAAAAATATGAGGGCTAATTTGCAAATTGCCCTAAATATGTGTTTTTGGATTGAATTGAATGATTTAGTAAATAAATGGGTTAAGTTTGAATATGTATAGATCAAGAACCGAAGAAAATGGATTTAGATCGAGGGAAGTTAAAAGTTATCGAATAGCCATTTATCTCCGTTCTTCCTATACGAGGTAAGTCAATATACAAATAAACGTATTTGAATTGAACTAATTGTGCATATATGAAATTTGAATTGCTATGAATATCCATTGAGACTGAATGTATGTGAAATCCGAGTTTACGAATAAGTCGACAAATTGTTAAAGTCCGAGAAGTCCCTTTTGAGCCTAGGAATAGATAGGATTGCATATGTCATGACATAGGTGTCCAATATGTGATATCATGTAAGACCACGTCTGAGACGTTGGCATTGATTCGAGATTTCGTGTAAGACCACATCTGGGACGTTGGCATCGATATGAGATTTACATGTAAGACCATGTCTGGGACATTGGCATCGTATTTGATTCGTGTAAGACCCTGTCTGGGACGTTGGCATTGTACGACTATTCCGAGCATTCTAAGTTTCCTATTAGATTCTGAACGGTTCAACGGGCAATTCCGAGAAATGAACGACTATATGAGTTGAATATCCGTTTCAGGTACGTTTGAAAAATACACTATGTGTGTATGAAAGGTAAGTATCTATATGAGCTTACTAAAGTGAATATGTATTTAATCATGAGATGATATGTGAAAATATGTTTGAATGAGCTATGTGTATATGTAATATTTGAGTGGAAGAATGTGGCAAGCTTTGGCTAAGCAAATGAGCCAAAGATTATGTGATGAATTTGCAATGAGAAATATTAATGTCATTGTATTAATATGACTATGTGCATTTTATGCTAAGTTTATTTGTATATGGCTTACTAAGCTTTTGAAAGCTTACTTTGTGTGTTTTTGTTCTGTTTTATAGATCGTCAAAGCTATTGAAGGCTCGGGGACCGTCGAGGATCGTCATCACACTACTCAATCATATTTTGGTACTTTGAAAATGTATATATAGTTAAATATGGCATGTATAGGCTAGTTGGTTTGGGAAATATGTTTAAGATATGAAATTAGCCATGTGATGTGGCTAGTTAAATGTTGGTATTATGCATGTGTGAATATGGTATATGATGTTGGTTTTGGTATGATCTCATGTTTTTGAAATGGTCAAGATTATGGTAAGCCTATTGATGCAATATGGATGTATATGTTTGAACAATGAAATAGTTATATGATGGCAAACTGTCATTGAATCATGCTTGGTTATACATGTGTTTTGGTTGTGAAATTTTGGTATACAAGTTCGCATGATTGGAAATGTGATTAAATGGGATGATAGGTTGAACAATTGATATGATTTTGGTTGCCAATTATGTATGGAATATTGATTATTTGTGCTTGAAGGGATGACCCTTGTATGGGTGGCAATTTGGCCTTGAAAATGGCCTATAATTGCCCACACGGTTGAGCACACGGGTGTATGGCTCGATCGTGTCCCTCGTGGTTGTAATTCAAAACAAGTCAGTAGCGACCACGGGCTAGACACACGGGCGTGTGAATGGCCATGTGGTGCAAGTCAGTATGTATGCCCTTTTTGACACGGCTTAGACACACGAGCGTGTCTGAGGCCGTGGGAGGCACACGGCCTACCCACACGGGCGTGTGACCTCTGTAACTTAGAAAAATTTTTAAATTTTTGAGAATTTCCGTATGTGTTTGGTTTAGTCCCGACCTTATTCTAAAGCATGTTAAAGGTCTCGTTGACCTATTTAAGAGACGCTTTGATGTGATATGATGAATTATGTTATGAATTATCTGTAAAAGTTTCCGATTGTCCGATAATGCCTCTTAACCCTGTTTCATCGACGGATACGGGTTAGGGGTGTTACACTCAAGGCCTAATTAAAATATTTAAATCAAGTCGGGACTAAATCGAGAACATAATTTTTTTTGCAAAATTTTAAAATTTTTCCTAGATGCAGGGCATACACGCCTGTGTGGTCAAGGGACACGCCCGTGCTGCATGCCGTGTTCAACCCCGTGTAACTCTCTGACTTGTGCCACACAGCCTGCAGCACACCCGTGTGCTAGGCCGTGTGGTTAATTTAATTTTCACAAATTAGGTGCAGGTTTCACACGGCCAACACAGCGCCCGTGTTCTGGGCTGTATAGCACACACGGCTGAGACACATGCCCGTGTGCCCAATTCGAAGCATTCTGTTTCTATATTTTAGGATGCAAGGGACACAAGGCCAAACCATATGCACATGCCCGTGTGTCTACCCGTGTGGACAAAATAAAGTCATTTCCTAGCTTTATTTCTCACCCAAAATTTGCCAACAACCTACACCAACATTTACTCACATATATCAACCAATTCCAAACATTAAACCAAGCAATCAACATTTACATGTATGATATAACATCACCTATATTCATATAGCCAAGCTTACCTTTTTGTTAAGGCATATAATTTACCTTAATTTTGTAACACCCCAAACCCAGCCTAGAAGTTATGGTCGGATCTAGCATGTCACATCAAAAGGTTGTGTAAAAGATATGCGTTCGTTATAAACCTTGTATCCTTTTTGAAACTCCGAATTTCGTTGTTTGTAAAAAACAAGATTTTGCTTAAAGAGTATTCTTGTAAAGATGTTTTATTTTTGAAAACTTTGTTCATTGTAGAAGTTTGACTTAAAGAATTGCGGAAACATGATATTTTGGAAATGGTTATTATCGTTTTAAAAAACCAGTGTTTTATTTTTTAACAATTTATAACTAGCTGAAATGAAAGTTTTAAAAGAAAAACAAAATCCAATGGCCTTATTACACAAAATATTAACCCAAAAATAATAATATAAAATAAATTAAAACCAAATTTCTAAGTTCCGTTAAAAAGCAAATCCGACGTATGGCCACCTCCGAGTCCTCCGCAGCTCCAAATCCTCTAACGCTGGGGATTACTTACATGGTAAAAGAAAGAGGGTGAGTTACGAGAACTCAGTGTGTAATCCCCTATAACGGTTGCTATCTGGGCCTGAGCCCTTACGGTATCGGTCTAGGCCTAAGCCCTATAATCATGATAATGCAAACACAAAAATGCAGCCCAACCCAATCCAACCATCACACCACCCGTACCAACCAATCGCACCATGTGGGGATCAAGTCAACCCACCCCGCCAAACGCACCAATATTGCAGTCAAGCTGGTAATCACGGTATATGTGGCTGAGCCACTAAAACGGTATGTGGCAGAGCCACCAAAATTGCACTTCCTCCAATCATCAACCCAACCCATGCAACATGATATGAATGCAATGTATTACAAGTGTAAATAGTATAAATAAAATCACATACACGATATTTAACCACAATCGAGGGTATAGCGGTCATTTTGTCACCTAAGGGTATAATGGTAATTTTTACCCCTTTGGGGGTATTTCGGTAACTTACCCTCTAGGGGTATTTTAGTAATTTACCCACCAAGGGTATTTCGATAATTTACCTACTAAGGGTATTTCGGTAACTTTACCCATAGAGGGTATTTAGGTAACTTTACCCATAGAAGGTATTTCGGTACTTTCACAAATTAAGGGTATTTTGATAATTTTGCAATCTGAGGGTATTTCGGTAATTTCACAAATCAGGGTATTTCGATAATTTCACAAATCAAGGGTATTTTAGTAATTTCACAAATCAGGGGTATGTCGGTAATTTTACAAATCGGTGGTACTTCAGTAATTTCACAAACTGAGGGTTTTTCAGTAATTCTATAAACCAAGGGTATTTCAGTAATTTTGTAAACCAAGGGTATTCCAGTAATTTTGTAAATCGAGGTATTCTAAGCAGAGATAACGATGCGAATGGGCCTATGGCCCATTCTCGGCCCAAATGGGCCCACACGCTCATGTGGCCCATTTAGCCCAAATCTAGCCACAGATATGAGATTCACATAGACCCACCGGCCCATTGGGCCCACTTGGCCCAAGGCAGCCTAGACTCATGAGAACACTCATGAGTGCCTCAACTATCGCGTCGAAGCTCCCACACGTGCGCTCGCACGCTCGTGTGGCTACCATCATCTTGTGACCGGCTTTTCGGCATTTGCCGCTCTACAGCTAGAGTAGGGCCCCTTTGCTTCCTTTATGGCGTCACTTCCTTGTCTCCCATGTGGCGCCATTTGCCACTAGACCACAACTCCTTTTGTGTCATTTTTCTCCACAAGCCTACTTACTAACTTCCAGGGTTTTATTCACCTAAAACCAAAATTTTCCTAAAGCCCACGTTTGATCCCGGGGCTTCATAGAAGCCCCCTAACCTTCCAAAATCACTCACCTAATAGGTCCAACTTGCATTACTGTCGTTCTCTTGTTCTAAAAAATTTTAAACGCTCCCCTGGTCAAGGCCCAATAAACCCAATTCTACTAGGCCCAAATTATGGTCGTTACAAATTTAATCTAAACATACCATACACATATATATTAACATGATATAACTTTGTAGTAATATACCAAATCAAACATCACTAGCCATACCAATGGCTAGATTACAAACATCCATCTACAAGCCATCTTTTGGTCAAGTTAACCTATACATGCCATTATATTAAAATAAGTTTATTATTTATACCAAAACGAGCTAGTGGATAGTGTGATGATGCTCCGATCGATCTCCAACCTTTGCGAGCTCTTGAGCACTATAAAACAGAGAAAATAAAACCTAGTAAGCATTTAATACTTAGTAAGCTCGTATAACAATAATTAAACTTACCAATTACATTCTTTCAAATAAGCATACAATAACATGATTCCCAACAAATTGGCAAAATTTTCTTTAACACACACACTCAACAATTATGTTAGTTACATAATTCATGTGTACATTAAATAGCATGGATTAGCTTATCATATTACAAGTTTTCAGGAATTTCAGGAACATTCGAGATTTAATTCATTTAATCTCGTAGATTCTCAATTCAGGAATTTATCCGTTGAATCATTGAAATTTTGGTGGATACTCAAGTAGTACACATAAGGTGTACAAAACCGCAATCCGTCAACTCATAATCAGGGGTACCCATTAGGGCACTTAATCAGGGAGCACACTCTCTAGCCATATATCAGGATGCTCAGTTGAGCCATGTATCGGGACACTTATTTGGGCTAAACAAGAAATTCATAAGAGTTTTATTCAGGGAGCTCATAGAGCTTAAAGATGACTCCGAAAAGTTAATATCAGGGAGCATCGGATAAGGTAACAGGGAGTTCAAGCGAGCCATATCAGGAAGCCCATAAGAGCTTATATCAGGACGCTCACGTAGAGCTCCGTTTGTGTCTGCATTATATGCTGGATCACAATCGATCGAATCATGTAACAGGACGCTCACAAAGAGCTGTGGTAGTGTGCAACACATGCAAAATCACTACCGATCAAGATGCTCGCAGGAACTATATAATAGGATGCTCGAGAAGGCTTTTAACAGGATGCTCGTTCGAGCTATAATGTCCGCAACATATGCAGGATCACTTGTAATATGGGAAATCACTTATATCCATCGAACTTCTTTATTCAAACGGAACTTATCATTTATCGGGCATTATTGGACATGTATTCAATTTTCATATGCATAACCACTACATAATTCTCATACATAACATTAAATTCAAGTGTGTAAATATATAAATTTAGTTATACAAACTTACCTTGATAATCGTCTGTATAAGGAATTCTACTAATACGAAACTTTTTCCTTTCCTCGATCTAGATTCGAATTTGAGTTGTTCGGATCTATATAAATGAATTTAATCATCAATTTATCACATTTCATATTCAATTGGATTCAATTTACACCCTAGGCAAAATTACCATTTTGCCCTTAAACTTTCCAAAAATTCTAATTTCATCCCTAGGATTGGAAATGAAATTCATGCAATTTAATCCTTATTCCAAGCTTAACCGAATTTTACATGTTATAATAACAGCCCATGAATTTCACAAAAATTAGAATTTTTCCATAGGTTTTACCACTTTTCAATTTAGTCCCTAAATCATAATTTTATCAAAATTCTCTTTGTAAAAGTTGTTTATCTATTAACAACCTTTCATTTTATACCATAAACTTCAAATTTTAAGCATATTCATCCATAGCAAAATTTCTATACTTTGATTTCTTTTCAAATTAATCCCCAAAATAGATAGATTAGACTTATAAAAATTACTAAAAATGGGACAAGGAAACATACCTAATTAAGCTTGACTAGTTTCCTTTTTCTCTCCTAAGGTTTCCATAAAATTTGGGGATGAAGATGATGAAAATAAGATGATATTTTCTATTTAATTAGTTATCATCTTTTAATTTTACTCATTTCCAATTTAGTCCTTAGCCTTTTCTAATTTTTCCATTGATGAATCACCAAAAATATCTACTAAATTTTCTTTATTGGTCTAATTACCATATAAGGACCTCAAGTTTTGAATTCCATAGCTATTTGATCCTCCTAGCTATTAGAATTCAATTTTTTCATTTTATGCAATTTGGTCCTTTCCTTAATTAAACACATAATCGATAAAATTTTCTTATTAGAATTTTCATATAACATTCCTATCATAATGCAGACCAAGCAATAATATTAAAGTAAATTTTCTTTTCGGCTCGGATTTATGGTCCCGAAACCATTGTTCCGATTTTACTGAAAATAGGTTATTACATATATCTTCACATATAAGCATATATTCATTTTGATAATAATCACATTTTCCGCAATACACATATATTCATAATCAATATGTTTCATAATATACAAAATCAATCCATTTCATTTCAATTATGAATTTAAGTTAATCCTAAAGTACCAAAGTACTCACCTCAAATGCTTACCATATGCAAACAATTATATATGCAATAATCTACTATTTAATTCGGATTATAGAAACACAAACCATGATTTCCGAGCTATTCGAAGTCGATTTTATTCTCCCCCTTTTTACTTGAGGATTTCGGTACAACGTTAGCTACAGAATAAAACAATTAAATCACATTAATATTACACATTTCAATTTCACATTAATTTTAAATTTTCACACTATATTTTGCTTATTCTTCAATTTAGTCCCTAAATCGAGTCTAATTTTAACCTTCACATTTAACTTCATATTTTTATACTAACTTCACTCTAGACCACATTTAGCTTCTTATTTTCCAATTCAACCCTTTAATTTCAAATTTTTCACAATTTAGTCCCTATTGTTTGAAATCAACAATTAATTCCATATTTTAGTCCTTTTCTATTTCTAACTTAAAAATCTATTTATTTAATCCCTAATGCTTAAACTATTCAACAATGTCAACATCTAAAATCTTGAGCAATACTAAAACTTACAATATGGGTCAGGTAGCCCTAAGTATCGGGAATCCAAAAATGTAAAAATTACAAGAAAAAGACTAAATTGCACTAACCAATTTGAGTTTGAACCCTAAAGTCCGTAACCGTGCGTGACTATCCTTTTCTTTTCTTCTTTCTTTTCTTTCTTTTCTTTGTTAAAATTGCATGCGTCCACTTTCATTTCTTTTTCTTTCTTTTATTATACATTCATTTTAATTTGTTTTCATTTTATTTCATTTTATTATTATTACTAACTTTATAATACAACATATATAATATATATACATGCATTTACAGTTAACCATATTCGGCCACCCATACACAACCTTTTATTAAATGGTTTAATTGTTACTTTAGCCCCTTTAATTTATTTCAATTTATGATTCAACTTTTAACCCTTACATGATTTAGTCCCTATACCTTAATAACTCCTAATTTCACAAAATTCACTATTCCAAAAATTAATTAGCTACTAAGCTAGCCTCGTAAACATTTAATAAAATTATTTACGGGTCCAGTTTACAAAAACAGAGTCGCAAAAATATGTTTTTTGACACCATTGACTATCGGGTCGTTACAATTCATGAATCCATTATTTTCAAGCTTTAATTTTCACCAAACCCCTATAATGACAACTAGATATACACTTGATAATTTAAAAATCTAACACTTCGGTCCTTTATATCTAAGACCACTAGCTAATAATGCAACTCAAATTAAAAGAAAGAAGAGAAAAATCTCACCAAATTTTGGCTTGGAAGCTTGCGACAATGGAAGAATAAAAGACTAGTTTTTTTTTTTTTTTTTGGGATGATGAAAAAAGATGGAACAAATAAAGCTGAAGCAATGTTTTGGTTCTTCCCACTATCTATATTTATTCATTTAATCTTGATTAGCTACTGAAATAAAAATAAATCAATGGTTATGGTCACTTTCATCATGATTTAGTGGAAACCTTTGGTTAAAACCATACTCATACACTAAGCTAACATATAATGATGGTAATTTAGCTAATAAGTCCATGGCTCAAATACCATTTAAGGATTGGTTCTATTCTTAATTAGATCCTAGTTAGTCACTTTGCTATTTGGCCTCTGTACTGTTTATTTTATAATCTAATTGATTTAATTTCTAATTAATTCCATGTCTTAATCCCATATTCAACTTACTAAGTCCTAAGCTTGAAAATTTAAATGACTCAATTTAAGGAATTCAACCTTGAACCAAATTTATAGATATTGATGAAAATTGGGTTGTTATAGGAAAATTTAAAAATTGCAAAATGGTCAGAGGGTTAAAAAGAAGATTGTATATATATCTCCTCCAAAATGATGTGTTTCGTTAAACAAGTTACCCAATGCATCATAGTGAATGCCACCTAGGCTTGTGTCATATGGTACAATACAAATTCATCATTAGCCTCATTCTTATGAATAGTGGTTCAACTTTGCATTTAGTATGAACATTCTAGAATCTTCAAAGAAACCCCTCATCTCCAAAAATGTCCTCAACACGATCAATGAATAACCTTTGGTATTCTAGACCACTCACTACTTCACATTGACAACTACCACTCATTAAGACTACCTACAGATGGTCTCGAGATAGGCCACTTTATAGCTTACCTCTTAATCGAAGGGGCATTTGTTATACCCCTTACCTCGGTTTGGACACGTGGCAACACTAGAAGCAACTTGAAAGGCACCTTAGGTGGCCCTCTACTTTACACCTCCTGGTTGATCACTAGATGACTAGTCACTCACATGCCTCAGACCTTTCATAAGAAGGCCATTCATCCTTGGACACCCGTCATTAGTAGGTCCTCCATTAGGCCACTTGCTTTTAGTGGGTTATTGTCATTCCTCGACGAAGGACCATTGAAGCCTAAAAACCTCATACTACCTTACCAATGAGAATGTCAAATAGTACCATGCTTGACAACAATCATCACATAATAGACCTGTCACCTGGCAGACAACATGAGCAGGCCACCACCTGTGTTGTCGGTGACATGGCACTATTAGGTAAGGGGACCCTTTCCCTATATATAACTTAAGGCACGATGAGCAAATGATCTCTCTTCACCTAGCTCTCAACTCACTTTAGCTTTCTACCTTAAGCACACTACAACCTCTTCTCCACCTTTACCCTCTACTTACTTCGACTCTCCGCCTCACTTAAGTGAATCGACCTCCTTGTCACCACCAACAATACATCTCCTCTCCATCTCCTTCTTATTGATAAACTTGTATCAACAAGTTCCAAACCGTATGTTTCATTATTTATTATATGTTATATTTAAATGCAACTATGTCTTCTAAATACATAATTTTCATATGCATGTGTGATAATACTTCTAGTAGATATATATGCAAATATACATAAAATACATTCGTGAAAAATGTTTATATACAAAATTATGTTAAATAATTTATTTAATGATTATATTATATTTTTAATATACTTATAAATGAATAAAATGTTAAGATAAATAAAAACTAATTTAGAATATTAAAATGTTGTATCAAACCGTATGAATGCATACATGTTAAAACATGAAAAATAAACCCCAAAATTTTAAGAAAACAGATACCAATATCGATAGGGTACCAGCCACCATGGAGGAAATCCCCATTGAAATATTTGATAAACTTAGGCCTAAATTAATTTGTGACATTATCCAATTTTCTTTTAAATTTTTATCCAGAAATTATATTTCAGATTCTTTAAGAGAGTTAAATAAGAATAGAGTTAAGAAAGAATAGTCCTATTGGTCTGAAAATTTATGATTATCTTCCTGATATTACTCGAATGTGTAACAAGAAAATAATGGTTACTAGTACAAATTTAATCATGGCTAGTTGTAATTAGCTAAATAGTTAAGTGATTGGTGATAAATAAATTTGGAAGACGGCAAGTTTTTCGTAATTTCCCAATAAAAGAGGTAGTCAAAGTTGAAACGTAATAAAATAACAGAACAGAAGCAAAGCAGGAATGAATTGAATCTATTTTTGATGAGGGAAGATATTGGAAGCGACGGGGAAAGAACCGAACATCTGGCTTTTTAACTCAAGAGTGTGGCAAAGAGACACAGACAGATCATTATACTACTACCCAAAGCAAGAAACGCACTGAAACTGGAAGACAGCAGACGATATGAGGGTGCTACAAGTTTTGGCAGTTTCCAAGATTCTCACCTCACACTTGTCTCGCACGCTCCGCCCCTCTGCCTCTCGTCAGGTCTTCTTTTTCTTCACTTGGCTCTCTTAAATTCATATCCTCTTCTTCTTCTTCTTCATTATTTGATCCTTTCGTTTTCATCAGATGAGTACTGCTGCTTCTTCGCTTAAAAAATCCCCAATATTTCGAACCCTGGGTCTAATAGGAGGGAAATGGATTGACGCTTATGATGCCAAAACTATTCAGGTTTCTTTATTTTCACAATATTCTCTTTTATTTTGGTGTTTCCTTGTCTTACTTCACTTTGTTTTGGATGTCACGCCAGGTTAACAATCCATCCACTGGGGAAATTATAGCAGAGGTTCCCTTTATGGGCACTCTGGAGACCAATGATGCCATTTCTTCTGCGTCTGATGCTTTTAATTGTACGTCATAAACATTTCTAATCCCTCTCATTTCATGTTTTTTGCTTACACATTTGACTTTTCTGATTTTTGAAATGTTTGATTAAATAGCACGAAGCATGTTAAATTTTAGCTTAAATAGCAAAATGTATGTTATCGGCTGGGCCTAATTATGTTATGCATAGATGTTATTATGTAGCTATTGGATTGAGGTTGTTGTTGGTTGATAGCTTTCATATGCTGAGTTCAAAGTTTAATTGGGATTGAAATCAAGTTTAACTGACTATCCTCATTATTTTCATAGCTTGGAGTAAACTCACTGCTGCTGAGAGGAGCAAATACCTTAGAAAATGGTATTATCCCTGTTCTATGGTCTCTTTATATGGTGTATGTGTATTGAAATCTGAAACGATGACCTATTTGAAAAGAACCATGTCTTTCTGCTCCATTTAACTTGAGGTATTTTGATAAACTATTATAGTTAAGGGCACTTAGAATTTGAAGTATGTGTTTTTAACTATGAAAGATGTTTTGTTAGCGAAGTTTTGGAGTACAATCTCCTGCTTTTAGATAAAATGTTCTAGACTAGCAGGATATTTTGTTGCTTGGAACTTTGAATGCTTATCTTATTTGAATGGCTAATACCCAGAATTTAGTCATTTGGTTAGACTAAGCTAGTCATTTTCTGCTTATGGCTTGCTTAATTAAATATAGATTGCTGGTTTTCAGATACCAACTAAACAGTTTTTCTTTCTCATGTATTTAACAGGTATGATCTTATAATGGCCCACAAGGAAGAGCTTGGGCAACTAATAACATTAGAGCAAGGAAAGCCTTTAAAAGATGCCCTGGGTGAGGTAATCAAATTTAGTAATATTAAATTGAGCTACTGGCTTTGACCGTTGGTCATTATTGTCTGTCAATTCTGATGCTAAGACTCACATTATAGGTTAACTATGGGGCCAGTTTTATTGAGTTCTTTGCAGAGGAAGCCAAGCGCATCTACGGAGATATAATTCCAGCTACTCTAGGTGATCGTCGTCTGTTTGTTCTAAAGCAGGTGAGGATAAATATGTTTATGTCCTGTATAACTGCTACTCTGGCACTTGCACTTGATTTCTTCCAATACACAAATTTTTATTACTCATACAATTTTTAATGAATTTCCCCTTATTATTTGATATTGTCTTCTAACAAAGAATCTGGTATGTTGACCATAGTTTAAGGGGAAATTATTTTCACATGACTGTTAGGAGTACTTTGTGCAATGTTGTATCTGTACAGGGAAAATATAAGTGATGCCCTTTTGTACTAGAAAAAAACTTTCATATAAGGAAAATAATAAGAAAAACATGAACTAAAGATGAGAGAAGTTAAATTACTTCCTCTATCCAAAACTTCCTTTATAACCATTTAGTAGTTTGACTTCTTAAGTTTGGATTGCATTTTTGTGTCATATGGGAATGACATTTGATGATCCTTTTGGGGGAATCGCCTCATGCATTTAAAATTCATAAATCAGTGAAGTATCTGCCATCCAAGACTGCTGATCCTGTTTTTTCAATCTCTCTCAACAATTAGAAGGATGGCCTAATACTTTTAGCTTATGTGCGTTCATCAGAACCCAAATGCCACTTCCAAACCATGGGGTGGTGTATTGATTCTGCCCAAACAACAAGGGAAGAGCACCTTACCCTCATGATAGTCATGTAGGAAATAGGCTTTTGTTCGAAATGCTAGCTAACACCCTGTAGAGGCAAGCATTATGAATAAACTAGAGTATCTCATTAATCAGCTTTCTGATCATACGCATGACGTAATCATCCTATTTATACAAGATCCTCCGGTATCTAAAAGTTTGAGGGTTTAAGGAGTTATTCTCAGCAAAATAAACTCGATAGGTACATACAGGGGGAATTAACAGATGAGAATGACTTTCCTGCCTTTTTAAGTGACTGTCCCCCCAACTGTTGATGTTATTAAGCTATCTTATTGCGCCAATGCACTAGAAACCAGTTATATAGAGTTATTTTTGGTGACTAGGGTTTATTCAAAGCTGTTGTACATCTGAAAGGTAGTTCAAGATTTCTTGTATTTTTACTTTCCTGCAGTATTGACTCTCTTCATTTCTTTTTGGCAGCCTGTTGGTGTTGTTGGTGCAATTACACCCTGGAACTTTCCCTTGGCAATGATCACCAGAAAGGTGTGTGTTGTATATAGAATTTTCGGTCATATTATTTTCTCTGGCGGCTAAAGAGCTAAAAGGTTCCTTCTCATGGCTGGATCAGGTCGGCCCTGCCCTTGCATGTGGCTGTACAGTGGTTGTAAAACCTTCTGAACTTACTCCACTCACAGCTTTAGCAACAGCTGAACTTGCCCTTCAAGCAGGAATTCCACCGGTAGTTCTTTATGCATTTAGTACTTTTACTAGGCTTTGTCATTCATCAAGTTATATGTTGTTGGGTAGCATGTGATCATAATTGAAAGCTTGTTTAGAAATGGTAATTTAATGCTTGTTCAAGAAACCAATTGTGATCATTAAGTAATGACTGAAATATCTTAGTTCCATTTGCAAACTAGAGATTTATTTGCATAGATAGTCACATACAATATACATGCATGAGTACGCATGCACATACATATTGTGTGTGAATGTGTATATGTCCAATGTTTCATCATATAATAATAACATTTCTAAAGCTAGGTTCTGACTTTTCATATCTCATATGATAATAACTACTGGAGCTTTGAGACTAATCCATGTGATATCGGACAGACAGACAGCTGACTATTCACCAAAGGACTAACAGAACGTATCATAATTTGGTCTGCAAGTTGGGCATGTGTAATATCTATGTACCAACATGAGATGCACCAGCTTGAGGGGGAGGAGTGTTGAATAATTAACAGATTAAGCAGATTTTTAGAGATTAGACAAGCAGATTTTAGCTAATTAAATATTTAGTTTCCTTTTTCTTTTTTTATTGTATGTGTTTAAATAGGTTGTAAATTCTTCTCTAATGATATGAAAAAGTGAGAAAAATTCACTGATCTTTCTTCTTTTCCTCTGCCCATTTAATTTCTAACAGTAAGTAACAATTATGTTGCTAATTATGGTCAAAATTCCTGTAACATGAAACAACATATACTAGTCTTTGAATACATACTCTTGTTAATCATGCTTTATTTCCATTGTAACTTTTGGTGTTCCAGGGCAATATCCTTGGTTATTCGTTCATGTTGCTTCATTTGTTTCATATTAGATTTTACCTTTCATTCTTGTAGGGTGTTATAAATGTGGTTATGGGGAATGCTACTAAAATTGGTGATGCTTTACTTGCAAGTACACAGGTCTTCTACCCTTAACTTGAAATTGATTCCCTTCTAGAAATTAATGGGTGTATAAATTAAAGAACGTTAAATATTCCTGCTTCTTATTACTTATCCAGGTAAGAAAGATCACATTTACAGGCTCAACTGCAGTCGGGAAGAAGTTAATGGCTGGTGCCGCTGAGACTGTCAAAAGGGTATGGTTATTCTATGAAATGGATATGTACACCAAATCAGTGTAGTTTTGAAAATTATCCTGCAGTTGACTGCCTATATTCTGAACTTTTCTAGGTATCGCTTGAACTCGGTGGTAATGCCCCCTGCATTGTATTTGATGATGCAGACCTGGATGTGGCAGTTAAAGGAACAGTAAGTTTACTCAATAGAATAGCTTTGATATATATTGACATCAATAGCATGCTCATCCTAGATATTGCTGAGTTCCACTTGTAATTGGTTGTGTGGATGCTGCCATTCTGGATAGCGATAGTAGTAACATGATTTTCTACCATCACTTTATGTCAAGTTTCAAGCATATGATTTGTGTTTCTCATTGTACTTAAAAAAGTACCTTGACATTTATTTGTTTCCTTTTTACTTTTACGACTTCCTCTGCATATCGATTGTCTTGTGTTTCATAGCTTACACCTTTTCTTCTTCCTCCTCTTCCAGCCTGAACAAGAGGAATTTGGTTAGCTATAGGGTCATATTTTTAGTTTCCTAATTCTCAGGGTTGTTCTTGAATCTGTCATTGCAGTATTGGTGGCAAAAACCGGACCTGAACCCAAAAACCACTTGAATTCAGCCTGGTTCAAGTTGGATGGACCAAAAGATCTATGAATTAATATGAAAAATTATAAGAGCTAAAAGTGCCCAAGCCCGATAAGGGTTCAAAGCTTAAATGATTCGAAGCTGAAATGACATGAGCTGAAACAATCTGAAACAGAAACCCGAAATCAACCTGAAATCTAAAGCTGACCTGACCAGGATCCTTTATTTCCCAAAGTCATAATCTGAGGAGATTGCAACTGAAAGAAACAGACACTCAGGCTGGTTAAAAGCTAACAAGACTTATTCAGTTTTCATGATGCATGAAAATTAACTTTAAATATGCATTCTAATATCCTGTCCAGTAGTACCTTTCATTTGATTCTTAACCTGAGTATGCACTCTTATCTTTGTTGCACCATTTACAATACCATGCAATTTGCAGCTTGCAGCAAAATTTCGTAACAGTGGACAGACTTGTGTCTGTGCGAACAGAATAATTGTGCAAGAAGGTATGGATGTAAATGTATTCTGATGGAAATCGGTAAGCAATTTCCTTTATTTTTTTTTATTTATGTTTCCCCATATTGAGAGACTTTGGGTGCATTTGGATCTAGAAAATATTTGCTGTTGTCATGTCTGAGGATTTTTTTCTAATTTCTATATATTAGCCAAATGAAAATTTAGTAATTTTTTTTTTCTACACAATAAAAATGATAAATGTACATTTAGTATCAAGATTTTATATTTAAAAAAAAAATGACTAATAAATATAGCTTCTGTTAACATTTCAATTAAAATATATATAGTGGAATACTTATTATTATACTTATTATTTCCTTTTGAAAACAAACAAATAACATTGTTTCCTTTTGTACTTCTGATATGTGAGCAGTTGAGTTGTAAAACCACAGGCCATTATTTTCCTTAATTATACAAGGATTTTTCTAAAACAAGAAGATATAGTTACTTTAATTTTTATTTACCTTTTGTT
Organism: Gossypium australe; assembly: GCA_005393395.2. NCBI lineage: Eukaryota > Viridiplantae > Streptophyta > Magnoliopsida > Malvales > Malvaceae > Gossypium > Gossypium australe. The sequence goes on along the minus strand of CM016614.1, from coordinate 26,079,315 downwards.
TCAGGGATCTATGAGAAGTTTGAGGAGGCTTTTTCAAAAGCTGTCCAGAATCTGCAAGTTGGAGATGGCTTCACTGAAGGCGTGGTCCAGGTTGTAGCCTAAGCCATGCATTTGTTGTTCATATATTAATTGTTGTTGCCAAATTGGTCTTTACATTTATACATGGTGACCCTATGCATTTTATGTTTCTCAGTCTTTAGTTTATAAGGATAATATTTTATGGAAAATTGTATTGAACTTTTTTCTTGAGGTATTTTATACAAATCATAAGATTTGTAAAAATATGCAGTTATGTTGGTAATAATGCTAAGTTGCTCAGAGCTTTTTCTTTTAATTAAGTCTAACAAGTGAATTTAGCTTGAAGATAATAAATTTGTTTTACTATACTTACCTATGTAGGGTCCACTAATTAATGAAGCTGCAGTGCAAAAGGTTACTTTGCTTCCTTTTCCAGTTTTTATCAATTAACGTATCTATGATTCTTTTATTTCTAGTGGATTTCTTACGATCTTTTAGCTTTGGATTTTTCTTTTCTTTTTCACAGGTTGAGACATTCATTCAAGATGCGATGTCAAAGGTTTGGATTTTTACCTGTCCTGTTTAGCTCTGACTGCCAATTATTTTATGTTATGTTTGGGAACATGAATTTGAAGATTTGGATTTGGATTTTGTTAGAAATAGGCCTTTCTGTTATATTATTTCACAAGAAATTACACTAATATTTATATACATAGTGAGCCTAACTTTAGGAAACTCTAAACTAGGAAGCAAACTGATTCTAGGGATGCTGTCCCTTAAAACACAGCCTTAAAGTTAGGGATAGCAATATCTACAGGATTTTATCTGATACAATGAATATTCCTTATTAGGAAACTGTATTCTGACACTCCCCCTCAAGCTGGGAAGTGGGTATCATCCATTCTTAGCTTGCTTACTAGTTTCTGAAAGGTCTTCCCAGATAATCCTTTGGTAAGGATATCTGCCAGTTGACCATTGGTGGACACATATGGAGTGCAAATTAGGCCACTGTCAAGTTTCTCTTTGATGAAATGTCTGTCAACCTCAATGTGCTTTGTACGATCATGTTGCACTGGATTATGTGCAATATTGATAGCAGACTTATTATCACAATACAACTTCATTGGACCTTCCCACTTGATCTTCAAATCCTCCAAAATAATTTTCAGCCATAATAATTCACAAATTCCAAGAGCCATCGCTCTAAATTCAGCTTCTGCACTAGATCTAGCCACAACATTCTGTTTTTTACTCCTCCAAGTTACAAGGTTGCCTTCCAGAAAAGTGCAATAGCCCGAGGCTGATCTTCTATCAACCATAGATCCTGCATAATCTGCATCAGTATAGGCTTCAAGGGTTAAATTTTCCCCTTTCTTAAATAGGATTCCTTTGCCTGGAGTGCCTTTTAAGTACTGTAGAATCTGATATACAGCTCGAAGATGTGACTCTTTAGGATTGTGCATGAACTGACTTACAACACCAACTCCATAGGCAATATCCGGTCTAGTATGTGACAAGTAAATGAGCTTCCCTACGAGTCTTTGATATGAACCCTTATCAACTACTGCATCTTCTAGTGCATCTCCAAGTTTGTGGTTCACCTCTATGGGTGTTTCTGCTGGTTTACATCCCAACTTGCCTGTCACTGTCAACAAATCAATTATGTATTTTTGCTGAGATATGAAGATTCCTTCCCGAGAGTGTGCTACTTCAATACCAAGGAAATATTTTAATTTACCAAGCTCTTTGACCTCAAATTCTTTTACTAGGCAGTTCTTTAAATCTTCCATTCCTTCCAAATCATCACCTGTCACTATAATGTCATCTACATAGACTAACAAAGCAGTCATTCTCCCTGAAGATAAGTGCTTGACAAACAGAGTGTGATCTCCTTGACTCTGTTTATACCCCAGCTTGAGCATCACTTTGGTAAATCTTTCAAACCAAGCTCTCGGGGACTGTTTTAGTCCGTACAGAGCCTTTTTTAGTTTGCAAACTACATGTCCTGTATTCGAACCGAACCCTGGTGGAACATCCATATATACTTCCTCCTCAAGATCACCATGTAAGAAAGCATTCTTGATGTCAAACTGCTGTAGTTTCCAGCCTCTGTTGGCAGCGAGTGACAACAACACTCTCACAGTGTTCATCTTTGCAACCGGGGCAAATGTCTTAAAGTAGTCTATTCCATACTTTTGAGTGTACCCTTTAGCAACTAATCTTGCTTTGTACCTCTCCAAAGAGCCATCTGAATTGTATTTCACTGTGTACACCCAACGACATCCAACTGTTTTCTTTCTTTTCGGTAATTTTACCAAATCTCATGTCTTATTTTTTTCAAGTGCTTCCATTTTAACCTTCATAGCATTTTTCCAATTCTCATCATTTAATGCCTCGGATACAGTTTTGGGAATGGAGATAGAATTTAGGCTAGTAAGAAAGGTTTTGTGTTTATGGGACAAGTTTTTGTAAGACATGAATGAGTACAAGGGATGTTTTGTACAGGCCCTAGTTCCTTTTCTAATAGCAATAGGAAAATCATAGTCTTTTTTATCTGAATTTTCGGTAGTATTCAAAGTAGGTTCAGTAGTTACCTCGGGTTGTAGAGCAGTAGGTTGTTTATCCGAAGAAGATGATTGAACTTGCACCGGTGCCTTCTTCCTTGAATAAACTAGTAAAGGGCGAGTAGTGTCCTGAATCCCTTTGGGCGATTTAGGTGTAGTAGGCTCTATTTCAGTTTGCATAGGTTCAAGGTGGGCAGGCTGGTTGGTAGGTAAGGACTGAGTGTTTGGCTGCTGAATAGGAGCTGGAAAAATAAGTTGGGCAGGCTGATTGGTAGGCTGGACAGGAGCTGGAAAATCAAGAAGAAAAAATTCTCTGCCCTTATCTTCTGTGAATAAGTTCTCCCCCGAAGATAAGGACGAGTAAAGAATTTTTCTTCTTCTGCAAAAGTGACATCTGCTGAAACATAAAATTTTTTAGTGGCTGGGTTATAGCATTTGTACCCTTTTTGTGTAGAGGAATAACCGAGAAAGACACATTTGATAGCTCGTGGATCAAATTTTTCCCTATTTTGAGAATGTACATGTACAAAGGCAACACCTCCAAATATTTTGGGAGTAAGGTTTGGGGTATTAAAATCAGGAAAAAATTTTGATAGAACTTGCATAGGACTTTGAGAGTCAAGGATCTTTGTAGGCAACCTATTTATCAGATGAGTAGCAGTTAAGACAGCCTCCCCCCAGTACTGTTTAGGGACATTTTTTGAAATAATAGAGCTCTAGTAATAGCTAAAATGTGACCATTTTTCCTTTCAGCAACACCATTTTGTTGGGGTGTGTTAACACAAGAGGACTCATGGAGAATGCCTTTTTCTTGAAAATATGGGGAGAGAAACTGATTGAAGTAGTCTTTAGCATTGTCTGACCTAAACCGTTTTATTTTAGCCCCAAATTGTGTTTTGATCATGTTGTAAAAGGTTGTAAAAACAGACCTTACATCAGATTTTTGTTTTAAAAGAAATATCCAAGACACACGGGTACAATCATCTATAAAGGATACAAACCACCGAGCCCCAGAGATGTTTGAAATGTTTGATGGTCCCCAAATATCACTATGAATAAGAGTAAAAGGAGCTGATGTTCTTTTATTGCTTACTGGAAAGGAGGTACGTTTATGTTTGGCAAGTTCACAAACATCACAATGGAAATTTTCAACAGTTATTCCTTTGAACAATGAAGGAAACATAAATTTAAGGACTTGAAACGAAGGATGACCAAGGCGGAGGTGATGGAGCCAAATTTGGTCTTTATTAGCTTGAACAGACTTGGATAAGAAGGATAATGGTGAGGAATTCAGAGCACTAATTTCTCCACTAGATTCTTCAAGATAGTATAGGCCATTTGCTTCCTTAACATGTCCAATCATCTTCTTTGTATTCTTTTCCTGAAAAAAACATCGATTGGGATAAAAAATCACACTACAATTAGAGTCCCTGGTAAATTTTTTTATGGAGAGAAGATTGGTAAATAGTTTAGGAACATGAAGGACATTTTTAAGAGTAAGGGTCTTATTTATAACAATATCACCTTGACCAGCTACTGTTATCACAGAACCATCAGCTATTGTAATCTTTCTATTACTAGGACAAGGTGTATATGAAACAAATTTGTGTGAGGAGTGGGTCATATGGTCTATAGCTCCTGAGTCAATGACCCAAGACCTATTGGTGACTGTGTCCGAGACATTAGAATTTTGAGAATAGGATATACCTGAAAGCGCCAAACTACAAGTACCTGTGGAAGTAGATTTTTCCAATGATCCCAGCAACGTTTTTAACTTCTCAATTTCGTTTTTATTAAAAACACCAGGTGAGTCTTGAGAAGTCTGTTCTCCATCCAGCTGTCTTGCTATATTTGCTCGTCCTTGTTCTTTTGGTTGTCAGCTGGTTTCTGAAAAAGTCCTTTTAATTGTCTGTGGCTTCCCATGGAGCTTCCAACAGTTTTTCTTTGTGTGACGAGATTTTTTACAGTAGGTGCACCAGACAGACTCCCTTTTAATAGGCCTTGTAGAATCTTTCTGCTTAATATCGTTGCCTGTTGGCTGTTCCATGGCAAGTCTCCTTTCACTGACAGCCTTTGTAGCTAAGGCAGAACCATCCACTTGATTATTCTCAAGCATAACTCCTCTTCTTCCTTCTTCAACACGAACTATCGCGAGTGTCTCATTTAGTAATGGTAGCTCCTCCTTTCCAAGTATTTGGACTCTTACTGCATCAAATTCAACATTTAGCCCAGCAAGAAAATCATAAATTCGGTCCTTTTCAACGAACCTTTTCAGGAGTGCTGCATCTGCACTGCACTTCATTTGAAGGCATTGGTAATGATCCATCTCTTGCTATAAGCTTTGCAAAAGATTAGAATACTCCGTGATGGAACGATTTCCTTGCTTGGTGGATGAAATCGTAGTCTTGATTTCATAGATTTGAGCAGCATCTCGAACTTTAGAATAACTTTAGAATAAGTCTGCTTCACAGCCTCCCATATTTCTTTGGATGAGTTAAGAAACATGCATCCCTGATTTCTGGCATCATAGAATTCCATAACCAAGACATGACCATAGAGTCTTGTTCATCCCAAGCAGCAAACTGAGGATCTCCTTTTTTAGGTCCTGTGCCGAGTGACTCAGCTTCCTCTGCCCTTCAAGAACGTGCGAACCAGCTGAGACCACTTCAGGTAATTCTTCCCATTTAAGCTGTAGGCCACTTGAATGTTTTGCAACTCACTTGTTTGGTTGGAGTTTTGCATAGTGATTTCTGAACTATCCCCATTGGTTTGGATAATTTCAGACATATTTCTTTTGAACAAAAAAACAGGCTTGAGGGTTGAGTGGGAGTAAAAGATTACCAGAAAAAATAATAATTCCCAGAAATCGGTCTAATCTGATACCATGTTAGAAGTAGGCCTTTTCTGTTATATTATTTCACAAGAAATTACACTAATGTTTATATACATAGTGAGCCTAACTTTAGGAAACTCTAAACTAGGAAGCAAACTGATTCTAGGGATGCTGTCCCTTAAAACACAGCCTTAAAGTTAGGGATAGCAATATCTACAGGATTCTATCTGATACAATGAATATTCCTTATTAGGAAACTGTAATTTGACAGATTTCATTTGCTATATAAATTGTGAAAAAGATATGCTTATATCATATGTAAATTAGTTGAGGTTCAGCATGATTATAAATTTGAAAGGTCTAAAAACATGAATTTCAAATTCTTAAATTTGTATAGGGATTCCAAATTCGCTACTCAATAAGCATTCTACACATCCGTGAACTTTAAAAATAATCATGAATTTTGCACTTGTGTGTTTGTCAAACAAGTTATACTATTTTTGAAATCCAAGTTACCAAACACCACCTTAGAGAAGCTACAGACTGTATTGCATGTTCTAATTCTTTGATAGAATTGTTAGGTGTTGTATATTTATATAATATTCTATATTTGCATTGACTAAGAATGTGTATTTTAACCACTTTAATCAGACGAATGTTAAAGCTGGAAAATGGTACATGAGTATTGGGTAGGTGCTAGATGATGTATGAGTTGATTAATTTGTTCATTAATTGCATTCTTTATGGTAAGTTTAATTAAAATTTAAATATTTTCAAAATAACAGTTTTTTTTTAAAAAAAAAAGAAATCTAGATGCATTTTTGTTCTTAGTAAAGTCTTGTCTAATTGGCGTAAGACTATTTTGTAGCTTTTAGCTATCAATTTTCTTTATGCTTATTAGTTCCCTTTTAATTCATAGTTATAGTTTTTCGTGCTCATTTTCTTTACACTTGTTTTCTTCTTAATTAGTTTTTTTATATTTGTGTATTCTTAATTAGTACGTACATAGTTTAATCTCTTAACTTATTGCTGCAACATGTTAGTGTCAGAATAGATTTTTCTCTCTATTAATTTTACAAGAGATTACACTAAATATTTATATACAAGAGAGCCTAACTTAGAAGACTCTAGACTAGCAGCACTACTGGTTTTAGGGGTGCAGTGCCTTAAAACCAGCCTTAAAGTTAGGGATAACAATAAATAAAATACTCATAGGATAACATTTAATATACTGAATATCCCTTATTGGACAACTGTAATATGACACTCCCCCTCAAGCTGGGAAGTGGATATCATCCATTCTCAGCTTGCTTACTAGTCTCTGAAAGGTCTTCCCAGATAGTCCTTTGGTTAGGATATCTGCCAGTTGACCATCAGTGGGCACATATGGAGTGCAAATTAGGCCACTGCCAAGTTTCTCCTTGATGAAATGTCTCTCAACCTCAATGTGCTTCGTACGATCATGTTGTACTGGATTATGTGCAATGTTGATAGCAGACTTATTATCACAATACAGTTTCATTGGTCCTTCCCACTTGATCTTCAAATCCTCCAAAATAATTTTCAGCCATAATAATTCACAAATTCCAAGAGCCATCACTCTAAATTCTGCTTCTGCACTAGATCTAGCCACAACATTCTGTTTTTTACTTCTCCAAGTTACAAGGTTGCCTCCCAGAAATGTACAATAGCCCGAGGTTGATCTTCTATCCACCATAGATCCTGCATAATCCGCATTAGTATAGGCTTCAAGGGTTAAATTCCCCCTTTCTTAAATAGGATTCCTTTGCCTGGAGTCCCTTTTAAGTACTGTAGAATCTGGTATATAGCTCGAAGATGTGACTCTTTAGGATTGTGCATGAACTGACTTACAACACCAACTGCATAGGCAATATCCGGTCTAGTATGTGACAAGTAAATGAGCTTCCCTACGAGTCTTTGATATGAACCCTTATCAACTACTTCCTCTTCTAGTGCATCTCCAAGTTTGTGGTTCACTTCTATGGGTGTCTCTGCTGGTTTACATCCCAACTTTCCCGTTTCTGTCAACAAATCAATTATGTATTTTTGCTGAGATATGAAGATCCCTTCCCGAGAGTGTGCTACTTCAATACCAAGGAAATATTTTAACTTACCAAGCTCTTTGACCTCAAATTCTTTTACTAGACATTTCTTCAAATTTTCCATTCCTTCCAAATCATCACCTGTCACTATAATGTCATCTACATAGACTAATAAAGCAGTCATTTCCCCTAAAGATAAATGCTTTACAAACAGAGTGTGATCTCCTTGACTCTGTTTATATCCCAGTTTGAGCATTACTTTGGTAAATCTTCCAAACCAAGCTCTCGGGGACTGTTTTAGTCCATATAGAGCCTTTTTTAGTTTGCAAACTACCTGTCCTGTATCAGAACCGAACCCCAGTGGAACATCCATATAGACTTCCTCCTCAAGATCACCATGTAAGAAAGCATTCTTGATGTCGAACTGCTGTAGTTTCCAGCCTCTGTTGGCAGCAAGTGACAACAACACTCTCACAGTGTTTATCTTTGCAACCGGGGCAAATGTCTCAAGGTAATCTATTCCATACTTTTGAGTGTACCCTTTAGCAACTAATCTTGCTTTGTACCTCTCCAAAGAGCCATCTGAATTGTATTTTACTGTATACACCCAGCGACATCCAACTGTTTTCTTTCCTTTCGGTAATTTTACCAAATCCCATGTCTTATTTTTTTCAAGTGCTTCCATTTCAACTTTCATGGCATTTTTCCAATTCTCATTATTTAATGCATCCGATTCAGTTTTGGGAATGGAGATCGAATTTAGGCTAGTAAGAAAGGTTTTGTGGTTATGGGACAAATTTTTGTAGGACATGAATGAGTACAAGGGATGTTTTGTACAGGCCCTAGTTCCTTTTCTAATAGCAATAGGAAAATCATACTCTCTCTGATCTGAATTCTCACTAGTATTCAAAGTAGGTTCAGTAGTTACCTCGGGTTGTAGAGCAGTAGGGTGTTTATCCGAAGAAGATGATTGAACTTGCACCGGTGCCTTCTTCCTTGAGTAAACTAGTAAAGGACGAGTAGTGTCCTGAATTCCTTTTGGTGACTTAGGTGTAGTAGGCTCTATTTCAGGTTGCATAGGGTCAAGGTGGGCAGGCTGGTTGGTAGGTAAGGGCTGAGTGTTTGGAGCTGGAAAATTAAGTTGAGCAGGCTGAACAGAAGCTGGAAAATCAAGAAGAAAAAACTCTCTACCCTTATGTTCTTTAAATAAGTTTTCCCCCTGAAGATAAGGACAAGTAAAAAATTTTTCTTCTTATGCAAAAGTGACATCAGCTGAAACAAAAATTTTTTTTGTGGTTGGATTGTAGCATTTGTACCCTTTTTGTGTAGAGGAATAACCTAGAAAAACACATTTGACAGCTCGTGGATCGAGTTTTCCCCTATTTTGAGAATGGACATGGACAAAGGCAACACACCCAAATATTTTGGGAGGAAGATTGGAGGTATTAAAATCAGGGAAAAATTTCGATAGAGCCTGTATAGGACTTTGAGAGTCAAGGACCTTTGTAGGCAACCTATTTATCAGGTGAGTGGCAGTTAAAACAGCTTCCCCCCAATATTGTTCAGGGACATTGCTTTGAAACAATAGAGCTCTAGTAATAGCTAAAATATGACCATTCTTTCTTTCGGCAACACCATTTTGTTGGGGTGTGTTAACACAAGAGGACTCATGGAGAATGCCTTTTTCTTGAAAAATAGAGGAGAGAAACTGATTGAAGTAATCTTTAGCATTGTCTGTCCTAAACCGTTTTATTGCAGTCCCAAATTGTGTTTTGAGTAGGTTGTAGAAAATTTTAAAAACAGGCCCTACATCAGATTTTTGTTTTAAAAGAAATATCCAAGACACACGGGTACAATCATCAATAAAGGAAACAAACCACCGAGCCCCAGAGACGTTTGAAATGTTTGATGGTCCCCAAATATCACTATGAATAAGAGTAAAAGGAGCAGATGTTCTTTTATTGCTTACGGGAAAGCAGGTACGTTTGTGTTTGGCAAGTTCGCAAACATCACAATGGAAATTTTTAACATTTATTCCTTTGAACAAGGAAGGAAACAGAAATTGAAGGGCTGAAAATGAAGGGTGACCAAGGCGGAGGCGATAGAGCCAAATTTGGTCTTTGTGAGCTTGAACAGACTTGGATAGGAAAGATAACGGTGAGGAATTCAGAGCACTAATTTCTCCACTAGACTCTTCAAGGTAATATAAGCCATTTGCTTCCTTAGCATGTCCAATCATCCTCTTCGTGTTCTGTTCCTGGAAAAAACATTTATTGGGATAAAAAACCACACTGCAATTAGAGTCCCTGGTAAGTTTTTGGATGGAGAGAAGATTGGGAAATAGTTTAGGAACATGAAGGACATTTTTAAGAGTAAGGGTCTCATTTATAACAGTATCACCTTGACCAGCCACTGTTATCACAGAACCATCAGCTACTGTAATTTTTCTATTACTAGGACAACGTGTATATGAAACAAATTTGTGTGAGGAGTGGGTCATATGGTCAGTAGCTCCTGAGTCAATGACCCAAGACCTGTTGGTGACTGTGTCCGAGACATTAGAATTTTGAGAAGAGAAAATACCTGAAAGTGCCAAGCTGCAAGTACCTGTGGAAGAAGTTTTTTCCAATGAGCCCAGCAACGTCTTTAACTTTGCAATGTCTTCTTTATTAAAAATACCAGAATGCTGTTCTTCATCCATCTGTCGTGCTATATTTGCATGCCCTTGTTCCTTTTGTTGTCCACTGGTTGCAGGAAAATTCCTTTTATTCGGCTGTGGCTTCCCATGGAGTTTCCAGCAGTGTTCTTTTGTGTGATGAGATTTTTTACAGTATGTGCACCATACAGAATCCCTCTTAATAGGCCTTGTAGAATCTGGTTGCTTCATATCAGTTGGCTGTTCCATGGCAATTTTCCTCTCACTGACAGCCTTTGTAACTAAGGCAGACCCATCTACGCGATTATCGTCAAGCATAACTCCTCTTCTTCCTTCTTCAGCACGAACTATCGCGAGTGTCTCATTTAGTGAGGGTAGCTCCTCCTTACCAAGAATTTGGACTCTTACTGCATCAAATTCAACATTTAGCCCAGCAAGGAAATCATAAATTTTGTCTTTTTCAACGAACCTTTTCAAGAGTGCTGCATCTGTACTGCACTGCATTTTAATGCACTGGTAATGATCCATCTCCTGCCATAAGCTTTGCAACAGATTAGAATATTCCGTGATGGAACGATTTCCTTGCTTAGTGGATGAAATCTTAGTCTTGATTTCGTAGATTTGAGCAGCATCTCGAACTTTAGAATAAGTCTGCTTCACAGCCTCCCATATTTCTTTGGATGAGTTAAGAAATAGGCATGTGTCACTGATTTCGGGCACCATAGAATTCCATAACCAAGACATGACCATAGAGTCTTGTTCATCCCAAGCAGCAAACTGAGGATCTCCTTCTGGAGGTCTTGTGCCGAGTAAGTGATTCAGCTTGCCTCTGCCCTTCAAGAACGTGCGAACCAGCTGAGACCACTTTAGGTAATTCTTCCCATTTAACTTGTAGGCCACTTGAATATTCTGCAACTCACTTGTTTGGTTGGAGTTTTTCATAGAGATTTCTGAACTGTCCCCATTGGTATTGGTGTGGACAAATTCAGACATATCTCTTTTGAACACAGAAGCAGGCTTGAGGATTTTGTGGGAGTAAAAGATTACCAGAAAAAATTCCCAGAAATCGTCTAATCTGATACCATGACAGAATAGATTTTTCTCTCTATTAATTTTACAAGAGATTACACTAAATATTTATATACAAGAGAGCCTAACTTAGAAGACTCTAGACTAGCAGCACTACTGGTTTTAGGGGTGCAGTGCCTTAAAACCAGCCTTAAAGTTAGGGATAACAATAAATAAAATATTCATAGGATAACATTTAATATACTGAATATCCCTTATTGGACAACTGTAATCTGACAGTTAGGAATTAAGATTAGACATGAAACATCTAGAAAAATACCAATTAAAACTATAGCAATTGATTGCCTATGGCTTGCACAGGGTTAAGTTTGATATAATTTATTTTATTAGTTATCCTTTTTTACATAGTTAAATATATTTTTAGTTTTAACTTTTAAAAGCGTAAGATGATAACTTTTTATATTTGATTATTTTTGTACAAATTGTTATAAAGTTTCCAAAGAAAGTCTTTAATTAAAAAGAAGAGTAAATAAAGAAGAAAAAACAAAAATAAGAGAAGAATATAATGCTTAAAAGATTATATACATTGATGTGATGGGTCTCTAAACTGTATTTATTAGAATTGGAGCAGTCTGATGACCTTTGACTTGGGTGGTTCTTGAATTGGAACATTTATCCAATTGATCCAAGGATGCTAATACTTGATTCTTTCATATTTTCAAAAGAAAAAATATTCTTGTAAAGCTATTTCAACATTTAAAAGTGAAAGCAAACATACATTATAAAAAAAATGAAAAGTCAAAATTTCTTTGTAAAGGGATTTGTTTTCTTTTATAATCTTGTAAAATGGTAATGAACAATTTTTAGTTTATACAACTTCTAAAATTATTTATATTATCTTTTGTTTTGTTTTTTTAATATTTTATATACAAGTCATAATCTCATAGCTTCTTACATATGTACTCTATCCAAGGGTTCCTGAGAGCCTTAGTTAAAACACTTGTTAATTGATCATTTGAATTAATAAAGCTGGTAGCAATGCATCTAGACTCGATCTTTTGTCTCTCAAAATGACAATCAATCTCTATGTGTTTTGGTCTCTCGCGAAACATTGGATTCGAGTTGTATTGTAGTGTTGCTTGATTTTCACATATTAACTTCATTGAGATGATAGTTCCCCGTTTCATTTCTTAAAGCAATTGTTTTAACCAAATTAGCTCTCAAGTAACTAAGGCCATTGCTCGATATTCTGCCTCTACACTTGGTTGTGCCACAACTTCTTCTTTCTTACCCTTCCATGATATTAGATTACTTGCAAAGAGAACACAATATCCTGAAGTGGACTGTCTATCTGAAGTAGATTCTGCCCAATCAACATCTGGATACAATTTGACCTAGTTTCTTACTCTTATGATATTGTCGTATCTTAGTGACTATCACACGGATTCTGAAGGAATTGACTAACTACACTCATTGCAAAGATGTTTGGTTGAGTGATGGCAAGGTAATTAAGTTTCCTAACTGGCTAGAATCTTTTAGAGGCTCCTTCTGATTTGGTGCAAGCTTGATATTAGGATCTATAGGCGTTTCCATAGGTTTACAATCTAACATTGCCGTTTCCTCTAGAATATCCAAAGCATTTTTTCTGTAGGAGATAGTGATGGCTATTTTTGATTGAGCCACCTCAATGCCAAGAAAGTGTTTAAACTTTCCCAAGTCTTTTGTTTGGAAATGATTTGAGAAGGTGTTGCTTGAGGTGTGAAATGCTTTTATGATTATCTCTCCTGTAATAGCAATGTAATCCACATATACAACTATATAGATGCACTTGTCGTGACTATTGTGACGATAAAAGATTAACTGGTCTGTGTCAGATTACAGTTTCCTAATAAGGAATCTTGAGTGTATCAGATAGGATTCTGTAAATATTTTATTAATTGCTATCCCTAACTTTAAGGCTGTTTTTAAGTGACATCCCTAGAATTGGTCTGTTTTCTAGTATAGAGTTTCTTAAGTTGGGCTCACTATGTATATAAATATTAGTGTAATTCCTTGTGAAAAAATATAATAGAAAAAACCTATTTCTAACATGGTATCAGATTAGCCCGATTTCTGGGAATTTTTTCTATTGTCTGGCATTTTTTTTTTACTCCCGCTCAACCCTCAAGCCTGTATATTTTGTTCAAAAGAAATATGGCTGAAATTGTCCAAACCAATACCAATGGGGGTATTTCAAAAGTCTCTATGAACAACTCCAACCCAACAAGTGAGTTGCAGAAGATCCAAGGAGCCTACAGGTTAAATGGGAAGAATTACCTGAAGTGGTCTCAGTTGGTTCGCACGTTCTTGAAGGGAAGAGGAAAGCTGAGTCACTTACTCGGAATGGGACCTAAAGAAGGAGATCCTAAGTTTGATGCTTGGGATGAACAAGACTCTATGGTAATGTCTTGGTTATGGAATTCTATGATGCCAGAAATCAGTGATACATGCATGTTTCTTAACACATCCAAAGATATATGGGAGGCTGTGAAGCAGACTTATTCTGAAGTTCGAGATGCTGCTCAAATTTATGAAATCAAGACTAAGATTTCATCTACCAAGCAAGGAAGTCGGTCAATCATGGAGTATTCCAATCTGTTGCAAAGCTTATGGCAAGAGATGAATCATTACCAGTGCATTCAGATGAAGTGCAGTGCAGATGCAGCACTCCTGAAAAGGTTCGTTGAAAATGATAGAATTTATGATTTTCTTGCTGGACTAAATGTTGAGTTTGATGCAGTAAGAGTCCAAATACTTGGAAAAGAGGAGCTACTGTCACTAAATGAGACAATCGCGATTGTTCGTGCTGAAGAAGGAAGAAGAGGAGTTATGATTGAGAATAGTCAAGTGGACAGTTTCGCCTTAACTACAAAAGCTGTACATGAGAGGAGATTTGGCCTGGAGCAGCCAACTAGTGAAGATAGCAGGCAGACAGAACTTACAAGGCCTATTAAAGGGAGTCTGTATGGTGCACCTACTATAAAAAATCCCGTCAAACTAAAGAAAAATGCTGGAAGCTCCACGGGAAGCCACAGACAAATTTTTTTTCAGAAACCGGTGGACAACCAAAGGAACAAGGGCGAGCACATATGGCAAGACAGTTGGATGGAGAAAAGAATTCTCAAGAATCACCTGTTGCATTTAATAAAGGCGAAATTGAGAAGTTGAAGAATTTGCTGGGATCATTGGAAAAATTTTCTTCAACAGGTACTTGTAGTTTGGCTTTTTCAGGTATATCCTCTTCTCACGATTCTAAAGTCTTAGATACAGTCACCAACAGGTTTTGGGTCATTGACTCAGGAGCTACAGACCACATGACCCACTCCTCACAAAAATTTGTTTCGTATACACCTTGTCCTAGTAATAGAAAGATAACAGTAGCCGATGGTTTTGTGATCACAGTGGCTGGTTAGGGTGATATTGCTATAAACAAGACTTTTACTCTTAAAAATGTCCTTCACGTTCCAAAATTGTTTACCAATCTTCTCTCCATTCGAAAAATTACCAAAGACTCTAACTGTAGTGTGGTTTTTTATCCCAATCGATGTTTTTTCAGGAACAGAATACGAGGATGATTGGACATGCTAAAGAAGTAAATGGCCTATACTATCTTGAAGAATCTAGTGGAGAAGTTAGTGCTCTGAATTCCTCACCATTATCTTTCATATCCAAATCTGTTAAAACCAATAAAGACCAAATTTGGCTCCATCACCTCTGCCTTGGTCATCCATCATTTAGAGTCCTTAAAATTATGTTTCCTTCATTGTTCAAAGGGATAACAGTTGAAAAATTCCATTGTGATGTTTGTGAACTTGCCAAACATAAACGTACCTCTTTTTCGATAAGCAATAAAAGAACATAAGCTCCTTTTACTCTTACTCATAGTGATATTTGGGGACCATCCACTATTTCAAACATCTCTGAGGCTCGGTGGTTTGTATCCTTTATTGATGATTGTACCCGTGTGTCTTGGATATTTCTTTTAAAACAGAAATCTGATGTAAGGTCTGTCTTTTCAACCTTTTACAACATGATCAAAACACAATTTGGAACTGAAATAAAAAGGTTTAGGCCAGACAATGCCAAGGACTATTTCAATCAATTTCTCTCCCCATATTTTCAAGAGAAAGGCATTATACATGAGTCATCTTGTGTTAGCACACCCCAACAAAATGGTGTTGCCGAAAGAAAGAATGGTCACATTTTAGCTATTACCAGAGCTCTCTTGTTTCAAAAAAATGTCCCTAAACAATACTGGGGGAGGCTGTTTTAACTGCTACTCATATGATAAATAGATTGCCTACAAAAGTTCTTGAATCTCAAAGTCTTATGCAAGTTCTAGCAAAATTCTTTCCTGATTTCAATACCTCAAACCTTACTCCTAAAATATTTGGATGTGTGGCCTTTGTACATGTACATTCTCAAATTAGGGGAAAACTCGATCCATGAGCTGTCAAATGTGTCTTTCTCGGTTATTCTTCCACACAAAAATGGTACAAATGCTTTCATCCAACCACCAAAAAATTTTATATTTCAGCGGATGTTACTTTTGCAGAACAAGAGAATTTCTTTACTCGTCCTTATCTTCAGGGGGAGATCTTATTCACAGAAGATAAGGACAGAGAATTCTTTCTTCTTAATTTTTCAGCTCCTGTCCAGTAGCCAAACACTCACTCATTGCCTACCAACCAGCCTGCCCAACTTGATTTTCCAGCTCCTGTCCAGCAGCCAAACACTCAGTCCTTGCCTACCAACCAGCTGCCCAATTTGGAACCTATGCAACTCGAAATAGAGCCTAATACACCCAAATCACAAAAAGGGATTCAAGACACTACTCGTCCTTTACTGGTTTACTCGAGGAAGAAGGCACCGGTGCAAGTTCAATCATCTTCTTCGGATATACAACCTGCTACTCTACAACCGAGGTAATTGCTGAACCTATTTTGAATACTACTGAAAATTCAGATCAGAGGGACTATAATTTTCCCATTGCTATTAGAAAAGGAACAGCAGCTTGTACAAAACATCCCTTGTACTTATTCTGTCTTACAAAAATTTGTCCCATAACCATAAAGCTTTTCTTACTAGCCTAAATTCTATCTCCGTTCCTAAAACTGTATTTGAGGCATTAGATGATGAGAATTGGAAAAATGACATGAAGGTTGAAATGGAAGTCCTTGAAAAAAAATAAGACATGGGATTTGGTAAAATCATCGAGAGGAAAGAAACCAGTTAGATGTCGTTTTGTGTACACAATGAAATATAAGTCAGATGGTTCTTTGGAGACGTACAAAGCAAAATTGGTTGCTAAAGGGCACACTCAAATGTATGGAATAGACTACCTTGAGACATTTGCCCCTGTTGCAAAGATGAACACTGTGAGAATGTTGTTGTCACTCGCTGCCAACCTAGGCTGGAAATTATAACAATTTGACATTAAAAACGCCTTTTTACATGGTGATCTTGAGGAGGAAGTCTATATGGATGTTCCACCAGGATTCGATCCAAATACAGGATAGGTAGTTTGCAGACTAGAAAAAAGCTTTGTGCGAACTAAAACAATCCCCGAGAGCTTGGTTTGGAAGATTTACCAAAGTAATGCTCAAGTTGGGGTATAAACAGAGTCAAGGAGATCACATTCTATTTGTAAAGCACTCATCTTCAGGGGGAATGACCGCTTTATTAGTGTATGTAGATGACATTATAATGACTGGTGATGATCTGGAAGGAATGGAAAATTTAAAGAAATGCCTAGTAAAAGAATTTGAAGTCAAAGAGCTTGGTACGTTAAAATATTTCCTTGGTATTGAAGTAGCACACTCTCGGAAAGGAATCTTCATATCTCATCAAAAATACATAATTGATTTGTTGACAGAGACGGGCAAGTTGGGATGTAGACTAGCACAGACACCCATAGAGGTGAACCACAGACTTGGAGATGCACTAGAAGATGCAGCAGTTGATAAAGGTTCATATACTGATGCCTATGCAGTTAGTGTTGTAAGTCAGTTCATGCACAACCCCAAAGAATCACATCTTCGAGCTGTGTATCAGATTTTATAGTACTTAGAAGGCACTTCAGGCAAAGGAATCCTCTTTAAGAAAGGGGAGAATTTAACCCTTGAAGCCTATACTGATGCAGATTATGCAGGGTCTATGGTTGATAGAAGATCAACCTCGGGCTATTGCACTTTTCTAGGAGGCAACCTTGTGACTTGGAGGAGTAAAAAACAAAATGTTGTGGCTAGATCTAGTGCAGAAGTTGAATTTAGGGCGATGGCTCTTGGAATTTGTGAATTATTATGGCTGAAAATTATTTTTGAAGATTTGAAGATCAAGTGGGAATGTCCAATGAAGTTGTATTGTGATAATAAGTCTGCTATCAATATTGCACATAATCCAGTTCAACATGGTCGTACGAAGCACGTTGAGGTTGACAGACATTTTATAAAGGAGAAACTTGACAGTGGCTTAATTTGCACTTCGTTTGTGTCCACTGATGGTCAACTGACAGACATACTTACCAAATGATTATCTGGGAAGATCTTTCAGAAACTAGTAAGCAAGCTTGAGAATGGATGATATCCACTTCCCAGCTTGAGGGGGAGTGACAGATTACAATTTCCTAATAAGAATCTTGAGTGTATCAGTTAGGATTCTGCAAATATTTTATTAATTGCTATCCCTAACTTTAAGGTTATTTTTAAGGGACAGCATCCTTAGAATTGGTTTGTTTCTTAGTATAGAGTTTCCTAAGTTAGGCTCACTATGTATATAAATATTAGTGTAATTCCTTGTGAAAAAATATAATAGAAAAAGCCTATTCCTAACAGCCTGCTTCACTTTGCTTCATTCCAAACTCTTGAATAACAGCACTGAAGTGCTCGAACCAAGCCTTGGGAGGTTGTTTTAAGCCATAAAGAGATTTCTGTAGTCGACACACTAACCTAGACTTCCCCTGAGCAACAATGAGCAACAAAACCTGATGGTTGCTCCATATAGACTTCTTCAGTTAAATGGCCATGACGAAATGCATTCTCAATATCAAATTGATAAAAATTCTAATAACTCATTGTAGTGAGAGAATTCAGTAATCGAACCGAAGCAATTTTAGCAATCAGAGAGACAATCTTTCTATAATTGAGACCAGGAATTAGTGTAAACCCTTGTGCAACCAAACGAGTTTTTAGCCATTTTATCTTTCTATTAGAATAAATTTTAACTGTGTACACCCATCGACAAGTAATAATAGTTTTTTCTGGTGGTAAGGGAACAAGATCCCAAGTATGATTAGCATGGAGGGTGTTAATCTCTTTCGCCATAGCTTGTTGCCATCCAATATCCGCCTTTGTTGCACTAACAGTCTTAGGAATGGATACATTGGACAAAGATGAGGTGAAAGCATAATATGATGGTGATAATTGATGACTACTCAAAAAATTGTAAATAGGATGAGGATTACGAAAAGAACATATACCTTTTTGAAGTTCTACTTGAGGCATGACCGAAGATGGAGAATATGGTAGTTGAGGAGATGAATCACTTGGATTACACATTTATTCAGTACCTACAGGAGGATTATTAGGAGGATGTATAGTGGATCGTTTGGAGTAGACCTAAAGGGGGTTTTGAAGGTGTAGTATTAAGAATGGTTGAAGATTGTTGCTTGGAAACTTGATATTGTAAATATTCATCATAATTTGGCCTCTTGAGCAATTGTAAGTGGAAGAAGTCCATCTCCTTAAACCTAGGCTAAATGAATAATGGGCTGAATATTATGAGAAGGTTGACCATCTAGAGCCCAACATGTATCGTGTATGTGGCCACATTTTTTACAATACAATATTCATCATAATTTGGCCCCTTGAGCAATTCTAAGCAAAAGAAGTCCATCTCCTTGAACCTAGGCTAAATGAACAATGGGCTGAATATTATGAGAAGGTCGGCCATGTAGAGCTCAACATGTATCACGTATGTGGCCTACGTACAATTAGGTTGAGATCCCCTCCTCTTCAATTATCTCTTCATTGGTCAGTTTTTGTATTGCTAGCACAGAGGATTCTGCCTCAGCTTGGGCTTGGTTTGAGGAGATTCAGAGTAATAGAGCCGTCACATCGTCAAGGGTAGGAATGGTTGGGCTGGCAAGGATTTGGTCTTGAATTGAGGCTGCATCTGTTTGCAGTTTTATCAAAGCAAGTACCATAAAAAATTTGTTCCATTGCTGCTCCTGGTCAACAACACTTTCAAAAAGGGGTGTGAGAACATTAAACTCATCCTATAAGGTTTCGACCTGACCCTAGTAGTTTGCCATATCCTACTAATTTTGTTGTAGATTAACGAGATTTTAGACAACTTTATAAATTCGTCGAATACCACTAGTGTGCAGATTCTTAGCCTTAGCCCACACTTTGTAATAAGTTTTGCAAGACTGAAACAAAGTGAGTAGCTTTGGCTCAAGCGAATGTGATTTTGGCCTAGGTATCTTTATTCTTTTCATCAATTTGATCAACATCTTCTAAGTGATACTTGAAACCTTGTCCCGTAAACCAAAGTTCAACCGAAGCTGCCCATGAAATATAATTATTGCTACCTTGAAGTTTGACAATAGTAATTGCTAGAGAACTAGAAATTGAAGAGAACAAAGGTTTAACGTGATGGATCCATTGTGGTCCAGAGAGGAGTGCACCTTGAGGAAGATTTGTGGCATTGAACGGTGGCTGGAAGGGGTCTCACACGCGCTCACGCACCGGCACGTGGGAGAAAGGCAAAAGCTTGCCACATGTCCTGTTTTCAGCGATGGGCTTTCAGCCGGAGGGTCGATTGCGGCTGGCCATAAGGGGCGGTGAGAATTAGTAGGCTTTGATGCCATGTGAAATTGAGAGAAGAAGAAGAGAATGAGAAGAAAGGAGGGGCTGCTACTTTGAGATACTGTTTGGCTGTAACAGCCGTGAAAAAGATGGAGAAAAAAGAAGGAAAATAGAGAGGAAAAGGGAAATTTATACTCTTAAAATTATTCAACTTAATTATAAAACATATTCCAAAACCTATTTATACTAATAATCAAATATATAATGAAGAAAAGGTAAAGATTACATAGCCTATTTATCTTAATTTTGTGCTAATCAATCCCTAGAATCACGATACATTAATCCTTAAGATTACTATCACAACGTTTTAAAATATTTTTATGAATCCAACATTGAATGAATCAATGGTTGAACCATCAGATCTAATATCCAAAACTTGGAATAAGTCATTGTCTTGTATGATTCAAATAACTGTGCTTGATCATTTATTCACTGTAATGATGGATAAAGTATTCAGTTAAGTAAACAAATTTGAGGAGGAAAATAGCAGAAGTTACCTAAAAATTTCCTATTTTTTGGTTGAAATTGGTTTAGGTCTCTAAAGGTTTTTAAATTTCACTATTTTTCAAGTTTTATTTCCTTCCCTTCGGTTTTTTGGCCCAAAACCCATATGAATAAAATCCCATGCCCCTAAAAACCCTAGATTAAGAATAAAAATATGTTAGATAATACACTGTGGAATTTAGATCAGCTTAATGTTAAAGGTTTTTGTTGCCTTAATATGAATGCAATGAAACTTCAGGAAAAACATTCTTATGTGTCTCATGCTCATTAATTAACCATTAATGGTAGTGTTGTATGATTGAACCAGACTTTATTAGTAGTGCTATATGATTTGACCAGATATTTTTGTTGCTTACTGCTTTGGAATGTATGTTACGGCAGCCTGCTACTAGTTGTCATGGTATCCTACTCTGGATTTACTGATTAGATGTTGAATAATATGCATGTGACAAGGGGTTGAGATATTATTTTTGTATCATTAGGAGTTGCAATTCTTTCAGATCATGCCAAAGTCATCTCATTGTAGCTAGGAATGGTGATGCATCTGTATTTGCAAACTTTTAACTACCTGATGCTGCATATTTAGTTTTAATATTTGATTAAATAAGCATGAACTCTAGTGTCTCCTCAGTTCTGCCCCTACCACTCCTTCCCTCTTTTGGTAAATGTTGCTATGTTTTATCACTGCCCGGTGCTGTGACTGCCTAGAAAAATTTTTCTGTTAATACTTAATTTATGTCATCTCTGATCATTATTTTTTGAAGGGAGCAAAAGTCCTTCTTGGTGGTAAAAGACATAGCCTTGGAATGACTTTCTATGAGCCCACAATTGTTACTGATGTCAAGAGTGAGATGCTATTGGCTAGGTACGTCCTCAAAGACATGTTATTTCTTATTAGCTACTAAATATGACATGATTGTAGCTACTTTCATGCTTTATGCTGGATAGTATTATATATGGTCTGACCTTAGTATAAATGCTTTACCCAAGCCATATTATTAAATAATTTAAACAAATGTTTGGGGAAAATTATGATTTCCATGTTTTTGTTTTTGAAGATGGAAGAATCTTAAGAAGAATTTAAAGGAGTTTATTGCTTCCTATAAGTGGAAATTAATGTTAAGTATAACCATTTTCTATGCCTTCAATCCAAATTAGAGCAAGAAAAAAATGTAGTACGTTACATGCATACATGTACACTTATGTACCTACATACCTACATACCTTCTTTTATGTTTTACCTTCAGCCTTGCACTTTTAAGTAAGAAGAAAAAAAACCCATGGATGATGCTTTTAATTTGTTTGATCAATGAGCACTGTTTAAGGAGATTTTACTTTGAATTGTAGTATAGGCTTCTTTCTTCTTCATCGTTTCTTATTTATTTATAATGCCTTGGCTTCTTGTGGTTCATCTTCCTCTAGTAATATGCCTCGTTGCATTATTTGGCAGCCTTAGTTTTTTTTTTTTTTTTTTTTTTTTTTTTTTTTTTTTTTTTTGTGCTCTAAAGGAAATTGGAAGGAAAGGAAAATGAAATTGTAGAAACCATTTTCTCAAGTTTGGTTGAAGTGAAAAAAGTTAGGAGTTTCTTTTAAAGAAAATTCAAGGAATGTTTCCTAACAACCTTTATTCTCTTTCCTTTCAAGATTGCTATTCTTTTTTAGAGGGTTGGGGGGGGGGGTTGTGGAGTTTTAGAGGTAATGGATTTGTCTTTATGCTTTGCTTCTACATTGCCAAAAGCTTTATGCTTGACAAAGTTTTGGTATTGTGGGGTTCACAATTTACTCTATGGTGATTATTGAGACTGGCTTTGCTAACTCCCTTATTTAATGTGTTAGTTAAAAGGTTTAATATAGCATTTGGTACCTAAATTTGACATTTTCCCTAATTTGGTACCCAAGGTTTTTTTTTTGTCCAATTTGATACTTGAACTTGGCACTTTTTCTTAATTTGGTACTTGAACTTATGCTATTTCCTAATTTGGCACCTAAGCTTTTCTAAGAGGGGACAAAAATAGCTAATGTATGCCCAATATGTGACAGTTGACATAGAAATTTAATGTAGGAATGATTGCCTTTTTTTAGAGTTTTTTGTGTTTCACTAAATAACATGCTCAAAGTTCACTCTTCATTGGGGTTGAGATTACTTTGACTATTACTGGTAGAAATGATTTAAGAGGGACCGCATGCTTAGAGCCATGGCCTAGTCTTCACCAAGCCCTCAATTCCACAAAATATCATCAATATAAAAGGATATTTGTGTTCAAATATTGTGCTTCAAGCTATGCTTAATGAATGGATATTGAAAAAAAAGTTTTAAAAACCAAAAATAAAAAAAAATTGATTATGTTAAATTAAAAAAAAAAACTAAAATTAATTGAATATTTGAAATACAAAAATGAAATTTCATGTCATCTATCACATATCAATCATATAGTGATTTTTTTGTCACCTCATAAAAAAAAATTACATTGTTAGTATATTGAAGTAATTTGTATCATGTTTGAAAAATTTATGTACCAAATTAGACCAAAAAAAGTTTAGGGACCAAATTAGCGAAAATATATCAAATTTACGTACCAAATTAGGTAAATAAAAGCTTAGATACCAACTTAGGAAAAACTGTAAGTTCAAGTACTAAATGTTATATTAAGGCTTATCAAAATATAAACTTCTATTTAGTTGTGAGAAAGCTAACATAAGTTCTTTTGCTTGCATTTTTTGTAAAGAAAGATTTCTAACTAGTAGCAATGTATTTCAACATGACTTTTTTGTTAAGTAATTGGGTAATCGAGGTTTCCTTTTCTTTATCATATATTTACTGAATTGATACCTGTCACCTATTGTTCATGAATTCCCTGATAGAGAATGGATCGAGAAGAAGGTTCTACAGAGAAGAGAAGAGAAGAGAAGAGAAAATGGAGAGAATAGATAAGAATTTTCCACTGTATTTTTGCATAATCGTCTTTTCAGCCTGATAGGCGCTAAATAGGAAGTAATAACAGATCGAGTAACAACCTGGCAGCTGTCATAAATGTTGCCCTCAATCCGCACCATTCACTAAACGGTTAAAAACATCCCGAATCGATACGTTTTAGACGGGCCTTCTATGCAGCGTTTCATTAATACAAAATCATTAACTGAAATTAACAGAAATTTAAAACTAAATTAAAATGTTGTAGACTACAACATGTTCCATAACAACTACTGCCCCTCGAACACGATCCTTGTCCTCAAGGATCAAATGTTGGATACTCTCGGCAAAAATCATTGAAGTTCTCCCATTTAAAGTCCTTAGGAAAAGTATTGGCCCATTCTACGAGGATTTCTGTTGTAGCTTGATTCCCACTTTTGACCAAACGTCTGTCCAAAATCTTCACTGGTACTTTTGGAAGTTCTCCATCAGGTCCCACTAAAGGTAGTATAAGTGTGCTAGGAACATTACCAATGTATTTCTGTAGCTGCGATACATGGAAGGTAGAATGGAGCCTTGATCTTGCTGGCAAGGTCAATTTGTAGGCTACTTGTCCAACTCTAGCTTCCATAGGGCAGGGTCCATAGTATTTGGGTGACGATTTCTGGTTTACCACCCTCCTTAGAGAATGTTGTCGATAGGGGTGCAACCTCAAATAGACAAGGTCCCCCACATTAAACTCTCTGTCAGATCGCCTTCGGTACTGTTGAGCTTCCTCCCTTTGCTGCAAGCTTCTGTCCATAGTTGCCACTTGTAAAGTACCAGCTAAATAGGGTTGATGCAGTGGAGGTCCTTGGCCATAGAGTGCTTCATAAGGAGTGGTCTGTATAGCAAATTAGTATGTGGTGTTGTACCACCATTCTGCTAGAGGGAGCCTACTAACCTACTCACTCGGCTTCTCACTTGCCATGCACCTCAAATAACCTTTCAAACACCTATTCAAAGCTTCTGTTTGATCATCTGTCTGTGGATGGTATGCAATGGACAATTGCAACTTGTTTCCCATCTGTTTGAATAGCTTCTGCCAAAAGGTGCTGATAAGTATCTTGTCTCGATCAGACACAATGGACTCAGGAACTCCATGCAATTTGTAGACTTGAGTCAGGAACTCCTGGGCTACATGTACTGTAGTAAAGGGATGAAAGAGAGTTAAGAAGTCACTATACTTGGTTAATCTATCAACCACAACCAATATGGTGTTTTTTCCTTTAGAAGTAGGTAAGCCTTCAATAAAATCCTTACTAACGGCAGCCCAAGCTCGTTCAGGAATAGGCCATTTCAAAACCCCCTCAACCTTGGATTCACCCATGGAAAATGTGCCTTGCTGAATGATATGAAGAATTCTATTCGAGTTGTGCCAAAACTACATTTGCTCAACTTAGCAAATAGCTGGTTACTCCTTAATACCTGTAAAACTTTTCTCACATGCTTCAGGTGCTCATCCTAACCCCTGGAGCATACAAGGATATCATCGAAGAACACTAATACTGATTTTCTGAGAAGTTTCTTGAATACTGTGTTCATCAAAGACTAAAAACTGGAGGGAGCATTGGTCAACCCAAAGGGCATGACCAAGAAATCATAATGTCCCTCATGAGTTTAGATGTTTTGTGAACAACCTTGACTCACATTCTAGTCTGATGGTAACAGACCTCAAGTCCAGTCTAGAAAAATGTGTGGCTGCTCCAAGTTCAACTAAAAGCTCCTCATTGATAGGAATAAGGGATTGGTCTTTGATGGTGAGCTGGTTAAGCTGTCTGTAGTCTATGCACAACCTCTAGCTTCCATCCTTCTTTTTCACCATCACAATGCGTGAAGAAAAAGGGCTGTTGTTATCCCTGATCACCCCAGCTTCTAGCATCTCACTGACAAGCCTTTCAATTTTTGCTTTTTGAAGTGGAGGGTACCCATAAGGTCTTGCCTTTACAACCTGAGTTTCATCCACCAATGGAATCCTATGATCATGTAATCTGTGAGGGGCTAGTTCATTTGGCATTTCGAAGACATCCTCAAACTCGGATAACAGTTGTTCCAGTTCCTTTGGCAATGGATGAGGACATGGCAACTAATATTTGGCTATATGAGGTTAATAGCTTGGGACTTGGTCCTTGTTCTATCATATTGTGACATTTGGTGTTATGCCCCTGGGATCCTTTAAGAGCATGTATAGATGGAATGGGTGAAGTTGGTTCATTGTCATGATCCACCGTCTCTAATTGCTGAGGGCAGTCCTGAAAAACCTCTATTGGCTGAGTCTTAGCATCACCTTCTGATTCCAAAGAAGTCTCTACCAAGACTTGGTACAAATGGGACCTAATGCACTTATGACCTAGTGTATATTTGGAGACACACTAGAAACATAGGCCTTTTTTTTTTCCCTTTCCTCCAACTCAGCTTGTGACAGTGACTTTGTAGGACTCTTGTATCCCAAATTTGTAGAGTGAGCTTTTCCAACATCCATTGGGGATTGAACAGAAGTAGAACTTTTAACACTCGAGAAAAGAGGTTTAGTGGAACCTCCACCCCCAACCACATTATGCTTTTTGTGTGTGCTAAACATAATACTCTCGATCTGTCTAGCTATCTAGCACCCTTCCACCAACGTTTGAGGTTTGACAAGCCTTAGATATTGACCAATCTCACTTCTAAAATTACTTATGAAGATATTCAAAGCATATCTTTCAGGTAAGTGTAACTGATTGAGAAGACTTACAAATATATCATGGTACCACTCAACAGTCCCTTTCTGTTTGTGAGACTAGTTCAGCCATCGGATCCAAAAATGTGCTGTACCCAAAATACTCTTGTAAACCGCTAGCATATATGTCCCGTGCCAACTGATGAAGCCCTCCCTGCCTTCGAGTGAAAAAGTGATGCCAGTTGAGTGCCTTCCCTTCTAGATGGAACACCACCACTCGTACTTTAGCATGGTCGGGTACTGATTCAGCTTCAAAAAACTGCTCCAGTTTTGACCACCATCTTCTAAAGTCTTCCCCATCAAACTGAGGACAATCTATCTTGACAACTCTGCCCGACATGTCCATGGTGTTTGCTCGAGAAGCCGTACCCAAGTGTCCCAAATTTGAAACAGAGACATAAGTAGAGGCTCTTTGGGAGGGAATCCTGGTGGGGGCTCTCCCAAAACTCCCTTGCCCTTATCTGGTGGTGGTTGCCCAAGGGATTGTTCCAGTAAAGATTGGAGCTCAGATCAAACGTCACCTCTAACCTCAGCTTGCATCTCCTTGAAATGAGCATCGAGCCTGGCATCCAATTGAGAGAACTCTGCTTGCAGTTGACTCATTTCCTTCTGCAAATGTGTGGTAACCCCGTCGTTGGCCATGAAGATCATGTGGCTTTGATACCTTAATAGAGAATGGATTGAGAAGAAGGTTTTACAGAGAAGAGAAGAGAAAGAGAAGAGGAGAGAAAATGGAGAGAATAGATAAGAATTTTCCACTGTATTTTTGCATAACTGTCCCTTTAGCCTGATAGGATAGGAAGGAATAGCGGATCGAGTAACAACCTGGCAGCTGTAATAAATGCTGCCCTCAATCCGCACTGTTTCACTAAACGGTTAAAAACACCCCAAAACGGTAAGTTTTAGATAGGCCTTCTACGCAGC
Source organism: Gossypium australe (assembly GCA_005393395.2). Classification (NCBI taxonomy): domain Eukaryota; kingdom Viridiplantae; phylum Streptophyta; class Magnoliopsida; order Malvales; family Malvaceae; genus Gossypium; species Gossypium australe. Next base: position 26,052,149 of record CM016614.1, on the reverse strand, counting down.
ATTTCATTAATACAAAATCATTAACAGAAATTTAAAACTAAATTAAAACATTGGAGACTGCAGCATTTTGTTCCATAACATTCCCTCTCAGAAATCTAGCGAATAGAATGCCCTTGAGAGAGTTCCTTGAAATAACTAATGATGCGAAAAACGCACCTTTTTTCTTGTAGGATTTGCCTGAAATAAATAGTTTAGGGCTTCTTTTGTATTAGTTGATAGCCCAACGCAGTCAAATTTGATTGGGCTTTTTCTGGTTTTAGTTTGCTGGAAAAACGGGGGTACAAGTGCTTAACTGTGTTCTAGTTTTCAATAAACCACATCGTTTTTATCCTTTTGCTCCAAAACTGCTAGTAACCACGATTTTTAAGGATTTGGAGTGCAATGTATTCTGTAGAATTCTTTTGAATAGAACTCGTTGGACACCGTTTTATTTTCTAGGTTTATTGTGCAGATGTTGACTTCTTTTCTTAATGCTTGTTTTCTCTTATTGGGATGACCAAACCAAGCACTCTTTCCTTGGGCCCTTTTAGGCCTTAGTTTGCTAGGAAACTTGGCCTAGAATTAGTCTTAATGAAGTATAAATTATGCTCTCATCTTTTGTAGCAAAAACACCTGTCATAATAATTCTTTAGGAGTTGGAATGCAAGAGGATATGTAGATTAGTAGTGTTTTTTTTTTTTTTGTTAATTTCGATTCTATCCTTGTTTTTCCCACATTGGTTCTCAGGTTAAATACTTAAGTTGAAGCATTGGGATAACCATAGTAATATATCCTTTGATGGTTGATTAAAAGTATATTCAATTCTCAGTATTTTACTGGGGATAATTGATTTGATTCTGCACAACAGTGCTGATTATTGGGGTATGCTCAACAATCCTGATGGAGTATATTAGGATCCCGAGTATAGCTTGTATTTGCATGAATGCTGTCATTATCCTTGCCAATTCTAACAAGTATATTTACTGCATTGTGGAAGTGGTTGAAGTGTTTAAATTCAATTTGGTGCCTGAGTTACTATGCTTCATGTACATTGAAGGTTGAATATGCAGCTTTGTAAGATTAAATTAAATTTCTTGTCATGTGTATGCTATGTCATGTTTGCCACTTCAACTTTGCTGCTATACTGTCACTGTATATATGTCTAGTTTTTTGAGATGTGATTAAATTTGTATTACCTCAGCGAGGAAGTATTTGGACCAGTAGCACCTATTTTGCGATTCAAAACTGAGGAGGAAGCTATCCACATGGCAAACAACACCAAAGCAGGTTCATTTTTCAAGCTGTAGTTCTATCCTAATGAATAAACTGGTCAATTTTCTTTTTAAATTAGTTATTATCATTTCTTTTATTAGTAGTCTTCATAACTATCTGCCAACCAAACCAAATCAATCAAATCTCAATAAAAAACTCTTTCAAAATTTATTATGTACCGTCTCGTAGAATAATATTATACAGTTCAATTTATTAGAATACATACTTTATTGTGCGTATTCAGGGTTAGCTGCTTACATATTTACAAACAATGTTCAACGAACATGGCGTGTCTCAGAAGCTCTCGAATATGGACTTGTTGGTGTTAATGAAGGAATCATTTCAACTGAGGTGGGTCATATTTGCATCTATTAACCGATTAATATACACAACTGTTCTAGATATAAATTATTGTTTTTTTGTTTCAATTCAGGTGGCACCATTTGGTGGTGTAAAACAGTCTGGTCTTGGACGAGAAGGTTCCAAGTACGGGATAGATGAATATCTTGAAGTGAGTGCAATACCTTAACTCATCTTGCTGCATATCTCTATACATACACAAATATATTCTAAAAATTATTGTTGCTTGTTGGTAGCTTGCTATATAACTAATGCTCGATGCTAATGCACAGGTGAAATATGTATGCTTGGGAGATATGAACAGAATTTGAAGAAGGGAAACAATGGCAGTCAACAGCTACTATTTTATAACTGTTAAATGCATGCTATGTTCTGTTCTGCTCACTGGAATTCAGGTTTATCTTTGTTTGATGGAGTTTGAGTGTGCTGAGGCGTTTTTGTACAAAATTTCTAAATAAATGGGAGCTGTCGAAGGCGTTTTTGTATAAATTTCTGTCTAAATAAATTGAAGAAACTGATAAGCGCTGAATCCTGGAGGAACTGTGTCAAAAATCCATTTTAAGAAACCCAAGCTTGTTCAAAATGTTGAGTATTCAAATGGTGTATATGAAATTTAGGATTGACTTGATTATATAAATTCCAAATTTTTAACATAACAATAAAAATGAGAATGAAGAAATTATAGCTAAATAATTTTTTAGAAAACAAATTCCTTGACCTTTTTTTTAACCTATTTTGGAAATAAATGTTAATTTATTATGATAAAGATAATTACAAGACTGATAATGGAATGAAAAGTTGCACAAATATGCTATGATTTGTTTAATTTTTTACTATAAAGTGCACAATCAAATGGTTGACTACCATTTGTAGTATTATGTGAAGGTTGATAATAATAAAAATAAATTGGTGACATCTTATTTCAAACCATCATTTTGTGGAAAATGAAATTAATATATCTTCTGGGTTTTGGACGAGAAATTCGGTTAGTATTTAACAGGATTGGAAATTATCAGCCCATTTTAGAATTTAAATACAAGTTTTTTTTTTTTTAGAAAATGTGGCGCAAATTATATGTTCTTTATTTATTTTTAATAAAAAAAAAGTAAGGATTATTTAGTTCATGTCATAGAAAGATTTTAACAAATCTTTTCTCACTTCACTTGGGTTCAATTCACGTAGTATTCTTTGTTCTTTAAATATTCATGAACTCAGTATTAATATCAACTAAATATTTGATGACAAATCTTTCATCATTTCACTTGTCGTTCTATTTACATATACATTTTGTTATTTTAAAACTCAAGAAACCTTTTTTTTTTCATGTAAACACAAGCTTAAAATTAATAAAATTATGGTACTATTCTGGTTCAATATATAGATTGGTTCCTGAACTTGATAACTTTTTTCAAATTGGCCCATAAGATTTTATTTTTGGATCACATTGGTCCTTAAGGTTGTCATCCATTACACCAATTGGTCCTTATGGTTAACGCTGTTAGGTTTTTTAACAATTGGGTGACGTGGCCCAACATGAAGGTTTTTTAACAATTGGGTGACGTGGCCCAACATGAAGGTGACACGTAGACATAGCGGAGCGACACATCTTTTCCTCTTTAATTATTCTAAAAAATTAATATATATTAAAAAAATGTAAACAATTTTTTTAACTATAAGAAATATATGTAAATTATAAAAATTCAAAAAAAGTGAATATATAATTAAAAAAATAAAAATATAGTTAAAATTTTATAAAATTACAAAAATATAAAAATATAAAGATTCAAAAAATTGACCGACATTGATCGGTCAATTTTTTTAATTTCTAACTTTTTTAGATTTTTTAATTTTCTAAAATTGTAACATTTTTTTTACTTTTTATTGAATTTTTCAAAAAATGAACTTTTTTTTGTTGCAATTTTAACTATTTTTTAATTTTTATGTTTTGAATTATATATATTTGTTATAAAATAAAGTGAGATGGAGAGAATAAAGAACAAAGAAAATATGAAAGCAATAGAGAATGTACTTTATTGATCAAAAGGAGTGATTACAATGTTTCATCCGAGTCTCTATTTATAGGCATAAGAAGTATAAAAGAAGTAGAGATAAAATTCTAATGACTATTAGAATTTAAAGTACATTAAAACTTTATCTTTATCATGATGGATATCTACTTGATAAGATATTCATAACACTCCCCCTTGGATGTCTATTAGTAGATAATGTGCCTCGTTAAAATCTTATTAGGAAAAACTGTATGGGATAAAAACCTAATTAAGGAAAAAGAGTACACATTTTATTATATGCATAATAAGCTTCCTCATTAAAAACCTTACCAGGAAAATTTAATGGGACAGAACCTTGATTAAGGGAAAAAGAGTGCAACGCGTATTTACTCCTCCCATGAAAACATCACATATTTTCTCATACTCTACGTATTCAATCTTGAATACTAGTTTTTCAAATGACTATTTGAATGTATTTGCTAAGCATTTATATTACCATTCTTTTAAAAGTCATGAGTGAGGGAAATTTGGGAAAATATATTTTCATCTCTTGAGGAGATTCAACAATAATCATAACAAACTTTAATCAGGATTCTTTTATAAAAACACAAATAAGTATTTTGGATCATTTTATAATCCTCCTTCAACTATTATTCACTAAGTCCAATTTACTACATATGTTCAAATTATTTCAATTCATATAAATGAACAATTTCTCGAGAATTTCAATATGTTTCTAGCATCCTAAATCCTTCAAGGATTTTAATATAAACTTTACTAATAGTGATTCATAAAAGGTTGTAACAATAACCATTAGGCACAAGTTAAATCTTTTATGAATTGTCAATTGAATAATATATCTAAAGGTTATTGCATCCATCACAAAAGAATATTATATCTTTTCATAACCAATGCCAGGACTTAGCGAAAAACTTCATATTTTTATTTTGTTTTTGCAAAACTACTTCAATTGCACTCTCACTGGCTTTATACCTTTAGATATTTGGACTATTGGTCCAAAAACTCCACGAATTTAATTGTACTTGAGTTGCGTATTTCTATTTTGATCAATTTATTCGATATCTATATTTCTCAATAGATTTATTCATGATCTTCCTTTTATTTCATTATTTCAATAATAATATTGCATGCAAAATCATTGTCGGTCACTTTTATTATTCAGTTCTACATTTTCTCGAATTGACATAACTTATCGAGATCTTTTATTTTCATTATTTTAAAATTCAGTTTCAGGTACCTGAATCTCTTTTGAAGTTTTACTTATTAGTTATGTCTCGGGTCTCTTCTGGTGCACCCGCCTCTACTATATGATCATCTAAAAGAATTTTCATCTTTGAACTGATCAATCTATTATTTATTCTAACTGGTTGTCCTACTGGGACTTTGATTCAAATTAAAATATTAGATGGTATATAATACTTTGCTATTTTCATTAAGTTTATAAATACATCTAAGAATTAACTTGTAATGAGTTATCCTTATTGAACTTCTGGTTCAAATTACTCTCCCCCTAACTCGTTACTAATTATTATTTCTCCCCCCTAATGTCGTGAAAACTATCGAATCAAAATTGTAATCACAAATCATATCATAATTGAATCTCAAATACCTTCAAAACATCTAATAATATAAAGAAACTATTAATTAATATATATTCCCAACTTTTTTTGAGGATTCACCGATCTTTGTGCGTTGTGGTGGAGCAATTGGAATATATACGCACATACAAAAATTCAAAGATGAGAAATATTTAGCTCTTGGTCAAAAACCAATTGTAATGGGGAGTATTTATAACTTATTGGCTTGATACGTACAACATTTAAATCAACATAATCTTAGGTTGAAATAAGAAGTTTAGTTATCATAAATAATGGTTTAGACATTAATCAGAGATGTTCAATCAATAATTTCTCTAAACAATTATGAGCAAACTTTTACATAAGTTTTTCAAACTCAATCAATAAAAGATTGAGATATAAACTCATCAGTATTAACAAGATGAATTGTCGTAATTGCATGATATGAAATTAATTATTTAAACAAGCAATCTTGCAAACGACAGGATGCAGATTGATAACACATATGTGATTATTTTGTAGATGCATCTACCAAAAACATATGATATCAAAACTATCCACATGGTGGATGAATGGGCCCATATTCGTTTTAGAAATGCAAGACATTAAATCTCAACTTTAGCTAGTGAGTTTCTAATAATCAATTTTCATTGACAACAAGCAACATATGAGAATTCTTTTAAATTAAAGAATCTTCTGGTTCTTTAATAATTGTCCATATGAATTCTTAATTAATTTTTGCATCATATATGATTCAGGATGGTATAACTGGTCACGCCAAGCAGTAAATGCATTTGTATCAGTAAACTTCTAGTTTACTTTAACATGTGTTTCAATTGTACTAAATTGTAACAAATTAATAATTTTACTATCATTCCTTTTACTTTGCATCCACATATAAGTGCTATTGTGATATTTACTACTGGAAATGTCTAAATCAATGTGAATATTATAATGTCAGTAAGTCAACAAAATAAATATAATTTCTAAATAATTATATACAATATTCGCTTCAGGGAATATGTCAAAATCTTCAAATTTCTAAGAAAAAAATTTGCAACTTCATGTGCATTTAACCATAACGAGCTTTAGATAGAATTATCATATTTTATTGCTCATAAATAGATCTTTCACAATAAAATATTTTGCTTCCAACCCCTTAATGGCGATGATAACAAAAGAATTACAAAGATTATAAAATAAATATAAATTAATAACTCAATCCTCTCTTTTTCATCCTTTCAAAATAGATATTTATAGCAATAGTGATTCATATGAAATATAATATTTTGCTCATTCAGAATCTCAATATAAGATCCATTATAAATATCTTTTCAAACTAATGGATTAACTATCACAAGATATTAATATATTAGCTCTTCTAGAGCTTTCGACTAGTTTTGGACTATCAAATATTGGAATAATATTTGTTTGTTTTGGTACCAAATAATATAAATACTTTCAGTCTATAATGGTAGAATTTATTACTACATTCTTATATCCTTCCTCAAATAATATTAACAGAAAAAAAATATCTAGGCATATGCCACATATGTGGCCAATAATTTTTCATATTGCATTGATAACATAAGTTATCTTCACTCTTTGAAGAGTTATCTTAAGAACTCTCATTGTTCTCTTATTTATCCCACTTTTAGTGGTCCATGATTATATCTTTTATTTTCTTTATGTTTGCATTCACTTCAGGGAATGCAATAAATCTAATAGGATAGACTTCTAAACGCCTCCATTGATTTTTTATTTCATAATCACCATCGCAAAACATGCGTGGATTTCAAATCAAAATCTATCTATTCATGTTGTCATGATTAGTCTCCAATCATATCCTCAATTACAACAACAATCATGATCTCTATATTTTCATTTTTCATAATTGTTATGTACTGCTACATTCACTTTAGGGAATGAAGCAAAACTAGTGGAAAATATTTCATAGTTTTTCATTAGTAACTTATTATTTTTCTTAGCCATTAGAATGTATGAGATCGTTTGAAAATACAGTTAAAGTCATTTTCACAATATTGCTACTGTAGGAGCACATTAGATATTTCAATCATATAGTGTAATGTATTCCTTCGGGGAATATATATAATACAAATACATGAGTATCTCATGTTATTTATATATATGGTTTTAATGTAAAACATATGAAGGTTTTATTCAACATATATCTTCTTGATTTGAAAAAAAATATAATATTTACAAAATTTTGCATCACAAGTAGCTAAAATACAAGCTCTTAAAGAACTTTTTACATTTTGATGTAATATTAGCTCTTTAGGAGAATATAATCAATTTATTGTATAACCTTAATGAATATTTAATTTATTTTAAATAAAATTTTATTTATTCATACAAAAATAAAATGAATAGGTATAAATAAAACATATATTAAACATAACAAATAATAAATTCATGTCACTAATAAATCATTGTGGTTAGATAATATATATTTTATATATCATACCACAACAAAATACAAAATATTAGAATGTCAAATTAAAATAACTTTACAACTATAAAAGTTTAAACATAAACATTTTCTAACCTCCACTTCTTATGACATAATTTCATCTCAAATTTTACAATGATATGAAATTATCATAGTCAGGGTGAATACCCCAAAGTTCATGACAAGTAAGTATTTTTACTCACATTCCGCAATAATCATATATCTTCATCAAAATAAAAATTAAACCAATCAATTCTATTAAAAATGAAAAAAAATATTTATCTCCACATAAAAATCCCAATAACTAAATGCATGAAGAATTTTATAAATTCATATAGATATGGATAGTGAATTATATAAATTAAACTTTTTAATAGAAATCAAATCAAATTTCAAAAGAAGTTGATTAGATTGACTTACGTTACCATGGATGAGAAGTAGTGATTATAAACATCCTTTGTAATGAAGAGAAAGAGATCATCCCTGATCGTGTCTGTATAATCTTAAAATTTATAAAAAGAATGATCGAACCTAGAAACTAACTATGACAACAATTTGAGGCAAGCGCACGTATCGAATAGTAGTATAGTTAAGGCAAGACCGGAATGTCGAACCCAAAGGAACCAAAAGTACTAATACTAACTCTCTTTTTATTATTTAGCCTAAGAATAAAGGGATTTATTTATCTAATCTAAATTAATTAACTATTAAACTAAAGACTCTAAGACAAAGAAGAATGAATTTGGGAAAATAACTTGGAAGAAAAACCAATTGATTAAGACGACACCCAAGGAAGAATCCACCTAGACTTCACTTGTTATCTAACTCTGAACTAGAAAATTTATTCATTTGACTTGATTCGTAAGATTCCCTAATGTATTTTAAACCCTCTCTCGGAGCGAATAACGTCTAATCCTAGGTTGATTAATTGAAATCTATTTCTAATTAAAACCCCTAGAATCGCATTAACTCGATCTATGGACTCCCATATTAGGTTTCACCCTAATCCGACAAAATCTCGTCACCCTGTCTCTAGGCGCGCGATCAACTTCGCTTAATTATGCTAGATCTACTCTTAGGCAGGGGCTTTTGCTCCTCCACCTAAGCACATTATACTTGAATTAATATCCCGGAAATATCAACACAAGAATTAAGAACACATAATTAAGAACAAGTCAAATATTTATCATATAGTTCAGCAAACAATAACAAGATTCATCTTAGGTTTCATCCCCCTCAGGTATCTGAGGGTTTAGTTCATAACAATAAAAGAAAACATCCCAAAAGAAAAGATAAAAAAAAACATAAGAAATCCCTAAAACCCCCTAAAGGAATTGAAGGAGAGATCCTCCGTCTTGAGTATAATTCCGGCTTCTTGAGATGGATCAACTGGCTTTCTTCTAGTAAATCTCCACAAATCAACCTCCTCTGGCCTAGTCGGACGCCCCCTGACTAAAGCCTTGGGTTCCAGCTTCTACCAAATTCCCCTTCAAGTTGCCCCCTTGGGTGTTTATATAGACTTTGAGATGCCTTACTTGGCCCCTAAGTATCCTAATTCAAGTAGAATTCCTACTATGGTGTTTGAATAGGCTTTGGAATTTGTTTCTTTGCCCCTATGTATCCAAATCCGAGTGAAACTATTCTTTCCTACGGCAGGGACACGCCCATGGCACACGCCCGTGTAAGTCGTGGCCAAGCCGTGTGGCTAGGGCCCAGGCCGTGTGGATTTCGTGATATGGCCCATTTACTCCGTTTTGGGCCCGTTTTCCGTTCTTTTCATCATTGGGTGCTCTCCTGAGTATAAAACATGAAAACAAAGTATTAAGAGCATCAAATTACACAATTCAGGGCTTAAATCATCCAAAAGCATGCTAAATGTGGGCTTAAAATATGTTACTTTTACGGTTTATCAATCCCCAAGCAAATATCAAAAAGCATACTTTGAGAGTGAATCTTATTTCTCGATTTCATATAGATAACAATATCAAATCTTTCACTATCCTTAAAAACAAAAAGTAAAATAAGTTAATCAAAATAATGATAACGTATAATGAAAGAAGAATGAAAAATAATAATTAGATATGAAACATTAAATAAAATAAACTTCCTATAAAAACTTTACATCTTGTCGTCAAAGATATTGGAAATCATGGAGGATAAATTTGATCGTCAATAAAAGGAACTATCACTTTGAGCAAGATCGAGCTGATAACATATTATAAAATAAATAGAGATGGAGAGAATAAAGAACAAAGAAAAAATGAAAGCAATAGAGAATGTACTTTATTGATCAAAAAGAGTGATTACAATGCTTCATTAGAGTCTCTATTTATAAGCATAAGAAATATAAAAGAAGTAGAGATTTAATTCTAATAACTATTAGAATTTAAAGTACATTAAAACTTTATCTTGATCATGATTGACATCTACTTAATAAGATATTCATAATAATATTAAATTTTTTAATTTTTATAATATATTTCTTATATTTTTCTGAAAATGTTTACTTTTTAAAATTTATACATTTTTTTACTTTTTTTTTATAATTTTTAGAATTATTAAAGAGGAAGGCACATGTTTCTTTGTTTGTCCACATGTCACATCCTAATTTGGCCGCATCACCCAAATGTTCAAAAACTAACATTGTTAACCATAGGGACCAAATTGTGTAATGGATGCCAACCTTAAGGACCAATGTGATTCAAAAAAAGTCTAGGAGCCAATTTAAGAAAAGTTGTCAAGTTTTGGGGCCAATCTATATAATAAGTCTTACAATTTATATTACTAAATATGACTTAGGAAATTATAATGTAACGACCCTTTATTAACCAAACACGTTTAGGGAATTAAAATTTTTTATAATTACAAGATGTAATTAATACCTTAGTAATTATACTTTCATCTAATTACTATATATTATCCAAATTCATCCATTTTGATTAAAAGTATATTTTAATTAATGTAAATTAATAATTAATTTTAAAATTTATTAAGATAATATTTTAGGATAATATATTTTATACACATTCTTTATATTCATTTATTAAAATTTTTGATAAAATATATGTTAAATTTTTATAATTTTAAATTTATGAAAAAAATTATTTTGATTTATTTATTAAGGCTTTATTTTAAATATATGATTTTAAAATTTCAATTAATTATAAATATTAATTCTAAAAAAATCATTTATGCAATCATAATTACCATCAACAAATTATATGTAAGCAAAATAATGATTTACAATATAGTGCGGCGAAAAAGATCGAACATAAATACCTCCAGCCATTGCCTGAACCAAATATCAAAATCCAAATGTTGTGACACCACAGTCGAGCATGTCAAACAATTGATGAGGTCGTCAAATTTAGCCGTACGAAAAACTGAAAACCGCCAAAGTCTTCTAGGCACTCAAAAACCTCACTAGATGGAATATTTTTTTTTTTTGAATTTTTGGTGCTTTAGGACCGTAAGCTTAGTTGGTATTTATAGTGGTGGTTTCCGATAAAAAACCATCAACTACATGTCCCACTATCACACAAACAAAGGTGTGAAAGTAGTGGGCAACAAAAGTGGGCTGCAAAACATGGGGTCATTCCCACGAACCAAAAAGCAGTTCCAACATTATCCCACTTGGTTTGTATTGCCTATGAATACTTAAAGTCGAAACATAATGCATGAATCATGGCGATATTTTCTTTTAGAATTTGAGTAGTATCTTCCACATATAATAATATATCATGTCTCAAAACTTTAGTCCAAATTTCTTAACAAATAAATCCAGTGTTTATTCCAGGTCCAAACTTTAGTGATATTTCTTGAAATAATCAAATTAATGTGAGCACAAAAATATGAAAAACATCAAACGTAATAGAGTTTCTTTATAATCGTTCTTACAAAGAAAATTTACGAGGTGGGAACAAGCCCTATAGTGACAACATGATCATTAAATTTGTGTGGTGGCATGCCTTTAGTTAAAGGATCAACTAACATCTGCCCAGTGTTAATGTGTTTAATGACCACTTTCTTTTCTTTAACACATTCCCTTATGGCTAGATACTTAATGTCGATATGTTTACTTTGACATCCACTTTTGTTGTTATTAGCCATAAAGATAGCAGTTGAATTGTCACAATATATCATCAAAGGCCTAGAAATTGATCTACAAGTCTAAGCCTAGAAATGAAACTCTTTAATCATACACCATGTGAGGTAGCCTCAAAACATGAAATGAACATAGCCTTCATAGTGGAAGTAGCAGTTAAGGTCTGCTTGACGCTCCTCCAAGATATAGCTCTGCCACAAACATAAAAATGTAACCTGTTGTTGATTTACGTGAATCAACATAGTTGGAAAAGTGAGTAGCCAATCACATCCAAATTGTTTGATCGTTTGTATGTAAGCATGTAGCCCTTTTTCCTTTTAAGATATCTCAAAACTTTCTTTGTAGCTATCCAGTGGTCAATATCTGGATTACTCTAATATCTTCCTAACATTCTAATTGCAAATGCAATGTCAGGTCTTGTATAGAGTTGAACATACACCAGACTTCCAACAACAGAAGCATATGGAATGTTTTCCATTTGCTCCTCTCAAATTTGTTCTTCGGGAACTGATTCAAATTGAGCTTATCACCCTTCACAATAGGAGCAACACTTGGTGAACAATTTTTCATTCGAAATATTTCTAAAACTTTATTGATATAGGTTTCTTGAGATAGACCTAAGATACCGTGATGTTTATCACGATGAATTTTAATGCCAACGATATAAGACGCATCGCCCATATATTTTATATCAAAATTTTTAGAAAGAAATTGTTTCACTTTGTAACAGCCAGTTTTTAGTGAAATTAAAACAGTGGTTTCGGGACCACAAATCTGAGTCAGAAAGAAAATTTATTTTAACAATACTGCATAGTCTACATTATAATAGGAAATACGTATGAAAATTTCGATAAGAAAATTTTACCGATTACATGTTTAATTATAGAAAGGACCAAATTGCATAAAATGCAAAAGTTGAGTTCTAGTAGCTATAAGTATCAAATAGCTATGGAATTCAAAACTTGAGGTCCTTATATGGTAATTAGACCATTAAGAAAATTTAGTAGATATTTTTTATGATTCATCCATGGAAAATTAGAAAAAGAAAAGGACTAAATTGAAAATTGAAATAAATAAAAGATGATAAATAAATCAATATCTAATATTATCATTTTATATCATCTTCTTCCCAAAATTCTATGGAAACCCTAGGAAAGAGAAGGAAAATCAAGCAAGCCTAATTGGGTAAGTAATCTTATCCCGTTTTTAGTAGTTTTTATATTTTTGAGATCAGAATAACCTAATCTAGCTATTTTGGGGATCAATTGGTAAAGTTATCAAAGTATTAAAATTTTTCCATGGATGAATATGCTAAAATTTTGAAATTTATGGTAGAAAATGAAAGGTTGTTGATAGATAAATAACTTTTGTAAAGTGAATTTTCATGAAATTGTGATTTAGGAACTAAATTGTAAAGATGTAAAATTCATGGAAAATTTTTGATTTTTATGAAATATATGTGATGTAAATGTTAAATGTAAAAAATCAGTTAGGCTTGGAATAAGGATTAAATTTTATGAATTTCATTTTCCGAGCCTAGGGATGAAATCGTCATTTATGGAAAGTATAGGGGCAAAATGATAATTTTTCCTAGGGTGTGAATTGAATTAAATTGAGTATGAAATGGATTAAATTGATGTTAAATTCATTTATATAGATCCGGATAAACCTAGTACGGAAGGAAAACAAAAATTATCGGATTAGTAGATCCTTGTGTACGAATGCCTGTTGAGGTAAGTTCGTGTAACTAGATCATGTGTATAAATATGTTTGGAATTGAATGTTGAATATGTATGAGTTGTATAAATTTTTATTGTATAAAATTAATTACATGCCTGATATTGCTCGATAAGTATAAGTCCCGTTTGAATAGATAGAATTCGATGGATACAAGATTTCCCGATTGGTTGTGGTCTTGCTTATGTTACAAACACACCATAACTTGAAAGAACATCCTGTTATAAGCTCTCTCGAGCTTCCCATTATATGGTTTCTGCGAGCATCCTGACCGGTAGTGATCCTGAATATGTTGCGAACTACCACAGCTCTTTGTGAGCGTCCTGTTATGTGATCGGTAGTGATCCTGCATATATTGCGGACACAAACATAGCTCTTTATGAACATCTTGTTAAGTGATCGGTTGTGATCCTGCATATATTACGGACACAAACGCAGCTCTTTATGAGCGTCCTGATATAGGCTCTTTTTGAGTGTCCTGATATGGCTCGCTTGAACTTCCTATTATATGGCTATCCGGAGCTCCCTGATAATAGCTCTTCGGAGTTACCTGTTAAGCTCAATGAGCTTTTTGTTCTAAACTCTTATGAGTTTTCTGTTATAGCCCGAATGAGCTTCCTGTTACATGGCTCATATGAGTATCTTGTTATATGGTTTGAGAGAGTGTTTCCTGATTATGTGCCCTAATTGGGTACCCCTGAATATGAGTTGCCGGTTTACAGTGCTGTACACTTCAAGTGTAATACATGTGTATCCATCAATATTTCAAATAAATTCAATGGGCAAAGTTCTGTCATGGCTAATCTGAACTTGAGATGATTTATCATAGAAATGTATATGTTATACGGAAATATAATAAGAAGAGTATGTGTGTATGAAAGTTATTACATGATGAACTCATTTTTATTACTTGAAAAGTATTTAGAATTTTATGACTAATTTGCCTGATTGAGTGTATGTGATTAGGCAATTGGTCAATTTGTTGGGATGCATGTTATTTACATGGTTACTTAAATCGAATATAAATGGTAAGTTAAATTCCTGTTATGCGAACTTACTAAGCATTAAATGCTTACTTTATTTTATTTTCTTTTGTTTTATAGTGCTCGGAAGCTAGTGAAGGTTGAAATCGATCGGAGCACCATCACACTATCCTTCAGCTCATTTTAGTGTAAATAATAAGCTTATTTTGGTATAATGGCATGTATAGGCTAACTTGGTTAGTGTTGGCATTTAAATGGTTGATTGTAATATAACCATTGGAATGGCTAATGATGATATGTTTAATGAACTTATATATATGAGGTTATAATATGGTTAATATATGTGTGCTTGATATGATTAGATTAAATTATGGTAAACATATGTGTTTTACAAAAGGTGAATTTGAATACATGTCATCATATATCATGTATAATGTTAATGTTGGCTTGGTTTTAATGTCTTGAATTGGTTGGTATATGTATATAAGTATTAATGTAGGTACAAGGCAAAACTTGGGTGAGAAATAAGGCTTGTAAAATGGCCTTATTTTGTCCACACGGTTAGACACACGGGCGTGTGTCTCAAACGTGCGTGACACACGACCATACGCACAGGCGTGTGGTTTGGCCGTGTGTCCTCTGCATCTTAGGAATTGAGAAATAGAATGCTCAGAATTGGTCACACGGGCGTGTGTCTCAATCGTGTGAAACACACGGCCCGATAGACGGGCGTGTGTCTTGGCCGTGTGAATCCTACACCTATTTTTGAAAATTAAATTGTCCACACGACCTAGCATATGGGTGTGTGGCTGGCCGTGTGACCCAAGTCAGTAGCTACCTTAATTTGAACACGGGCTGGGACACGGCCATGTGCCTCACATCGAATGCCCACACGACCTAAGACACGGGCGTGTCACTTGGTCGTGTGAGCCACACGGCCTGACCACACGGGCGTGTGTCCCCCGTACCTAAATTTTTTTTTTGAAAATTTCATGAAAAATCATCCGAATTCCCGTTTTAGTCCTGACTTATTTCTAATGTATAAATTAGACCTCGAGGGTTCAATTAAGGGACAATATGATTGAAAATGATTGGTTTCAGTTATGAATAGTAAATGACATAAATTTACTGTATTTGTTCTGTAAACTCCGGTAATGTTTTGTAACCCTGTTCTGGCAACGGATATGAGTTAGGGGTGTTACACACCTTATGCAACATACCACTGTCATTTGTTGCAAGTAAAATGTCGTCCACATATAGAATAAGGAAACAAATTTTACTCTCACTGACTTTCTGGTATATGCATTGACCCATGATATTCTCAAAAAAACCAAACAAAAAGATAACTTCATGGAATTTTAAATACCACAATCGAGAGGCTTTTTTCAATCCATATATGGACTTCTTTAGCTTGCACACCAAGTGTTCACCATCACCAGAAGAGAACCTTTTAGGTTGTTTCATGTATACCTCTTCCTCTAGGTGACCATTGAGAAAGACAATTTTCACATCCATTTGTTACAACTCAAGGTCAAAATGAGCTACTAATGCTAACACAATGCGTACGGAATCTTTCTTAGTTACCGGACTAAAAGTCTCAGTATAATCGATCCCTTCTTGTTGATTGAATCCTTTCGCAATGAGTCCAGCTTTTTATCTTTCTATGTTTCCCATTAAATCTCTTTTTATTTTGAAGACCCATTTACATCAAATGGCTTTTACGCCTCCAGGAAACGACACAAGATCCAAAACATCGTTACTGTGACATCCCAAAACCCGATCTAGAAGTTTGGATCAGATCCCGGAGGTTACATTGGCCACCCAAAGTGGCAGAAATAAAACTTTGTTATAAACATGGAAAATTCTTCTCTAAACCATTATGCTTTGTAATTTCAGTGAGTTAAATATAATGTAGTTACCTTTTGAAACAACATTTAATAAGCATTTAAAAACAATTAAGAATAAATCAAATTGGCGTTCTTGAACAGTTTCAAAATGCCTTCAATTTTTGCCAATTATAACTCAAAATTTCAAATTAGGATTTGTGTGGAATATATATTATTTTCTCAAATATGTATAAACTTTGAAACAACAACAGAAAACAATTTTTAAA
The DNA here is from genome assembly GCA_005393395.2 of Gossypium australe. Taxonomy (NCBI): domain Eukaryota; kingdom Viridiplantae; phylum Streptophyta; class Magnoliopsida; order Malvales; family Malvaceae; genus Gossypium; species Gossypium australe. The sequence goes on along the minus strand of CM016614.1, from coordinate 26,035,520 downwards.
AAATAATAATAAATTTAAATATAACATATTACATATTACATTAAATAAAAATAATAGAATTTTCTCTCCACTCGCAACGGGATTTGAACACCAAACCAAGAGTAACTTGAACATCTAACCACTAAAGCACATGCTCATCTTGTTCTAAAAACACTCAGAACTCAAAACCTCACACACACAAACACAATACTTAACCATTGAATCAAATCATTTCAATTTACTTGTCTATCAAATTAAATAAAATTAATAAATAACTAAAAGATAAATAAGTATTTAAAACTTAAAAACAATACTAGATTAAAATTAATTCCTCTAAAACACTCGCAAGGATTCGAACACGAGACCTAGAGATAAACTACCACACCCACAACCATTGAACTAGCAGACTCGTTCTAACACTAAAACGCTAAAATAAACTCAATTGTTCAACCTACCCCTTAACCCTAACTACAAACATCAAAACTTTTAACCCTAAATTCCAGGGTGTTACAGCTCACCCCTCCTTAAAGAAATTTCGTCCTCGAAATTTCTTACTAACAAGACAGACGCCTAAATAAAAAAGCTCACCACTACGCACCCGCTTTGCAACTTTGATCTCAACGCACCACCGTACTAAACTTTAAAATCTCATATCCACTTATCACGTCACCTTAATGCATGAACAAACAATTACTTAAATCCTATAATTGTAACATCTTGGTTTGAGGGGTTAGATGGATTAAAGTTTGTATCTATGTCAGAGGCTTCGAGTGGGTTTTTATGTTTCTTTAAGCATTTTTAGAACAAGATGAGCATGTGCTTCAGTGGTTAGATGTTCAGCTTATTTTTGGTCCAATGTTCGAATACCGTTGTGAGTGGAGAGAAAATTCTATTATTTTTATTTAAGGTAATATGTTATATTTTTATTTAAGTTGTTTTGAAAATAGAAAAAAAATCCCTAAAATGTCTCACCATACACACTCTCTCTTCACACGTTAGTTTTTGTTTCCCTTCTTTTGAATTGTCAAACTCTGATTTTTGATTTTGGGTTCTCTTCTTTCTTTTGTTTTTTTTTTTTCTTTCCTTTCCTTTCGAGTTTCAATATCATTGTAAACTGCTGCTGTAAGTCCTTGTGGTGCTTTTATTCTTCGTTTGTTTGGATTTCGAATTGGGTTGGTGGAGGTGAATCGATCAGTTTGTGGTACCCGGAGTTCCACTTTAAGGTGTGTTTTTGAACCCTTAGCGATTAGGGATTGTGTTGCCATCGCAAAACTGCAGTTTTAGCCTATCTCGGTGTGGTTTTGTGACCACATGGTTGGTCATTTAGGAGTGTGCTGCACACGGGCGGTCCACACGACCGTGTGACATTGGAAAATTAGGGTTTTTGATGTTTTCTTGTGCCACACGGCTGTGTGTCTACTATTTGGAGAATTTGTTGATTTCACACGGGCGTGTGCTTTAGACACACAGTCGAGTCCCTTAGCCACACAGGCGTGTGAGTTTTCTACATGGCCGTGTCTACTCTGCTTTTAATTTTGCTTATTTTTGCACAAAATGCACAATGAGTTACACAGGCTACTCACACGGCCATGTAACTCGACAACACGGGCGTGTGTCTTCTCCACACGGTTGTGTGCTTCTTTCCTACAGCTATGTTGATCTTCACACGGCCGTGTGGCTCTGTTTCACATGTTTTTGTTCTATGTCATAAATTGACTCGTTTAATGTTTCTATGTAATCTGACCTTCGATTAATTCTTGGTAACTGTGTTTGGGAATCCGCTATAACTTGGACTCGTGTGTGTATTTGAGTTCATAGGATTAAGTTTAACTATATGTTTAAGTGTTAATGTGATATTACTTAGCAATTGAATACAAGCATATACGATTCTGAATTTGATCGACCGAATATGTGTAATTCTATTTCTGTGTGATTGTCTGCATTTAGCGTGCATTTTGCATTTGCATGAAAATTCTGGGATTTTGATTGTGAAGAGAAGGAATACTGATTTGGCAGTTCAAATGCAGTAATACTGTATAGCGGTTTATTGCATGATTTTTGTAACATCCCAAAATTGGGCCTAGTAGGATTGGGCCCATTGAGCCTTGGGCTTAGGAGTGTTTAAAATTTTGAGAAAAAGAGAATGGCATTATTTCAAGATTGGACTAATTAGGAAGGTGATTTTGGAAAGTTACGAGGTTTCTAGGAAGTTCCGGGTTCAAGTTGGGCCTTAGTATAAATTTTGTGTTTAAGCCTATTAAAGAGAGATAGTAAGTGGCATCAAGGCTTATGGAAATAGGTGGGTAATTTGCTTGCATAAGTGAGCAATTAGTAAAGAGGTTATGGCGCCACATGAAGTACCTTGAGGGAAGAGGTTCAAATCCCATTGTGTGCAAATTTTGACTATTATTTTTGCATTCTTTCCCTAAGTGTCGGCCAAGCATGTAAATAAGGCAATGTGGACTTTTTATTTTTGGCAAGAGGGATAAGGAAAATAGGAAAGGATGAAGGTGAGGAAAGAAATCAAAGAAAAGAGGAAAGTAAGGGGAACATGTGGCCTTTTTCAAGGGAAGTGTTATGGAAAGTGTGGTTGGCCAACTTTTGACCATTATGGTCATGTATGTGGACGATTTTGGGGGTAAAGGGAGGTAGCCGAATTTTTCTTGGTGTTTTGGTAAAGCCTTAGTGTTTGTTTTGGTCAAAAATACCTTTAGCATCAATAGTGTCAGTTTCTCCAAATTTCTACTCTTTGTGAGTTTAGTTTTCTTCTTTTCTTTCTTCTTTGCCGAAACCTCCTAGCACAATTGTGCATTTTTCTTCTCTTTTGTTTGGTCAAAATATTCACCTCTTGTTCATTTCCCTTTGATAGCCGAATCACCTAGCATCCATTCAACCTTCCATCCTTTTCTTTTAACCATTCCTCCAACCTTTCCTCTTCTCTAAATCGACACCACCATAAAATCACATTTTCTGGTTTGATTATCCTCCATAGCCGAATATCATTGTTCATTTTCCTTTATAGCTGAACCCTTCATTTCTTCTTTATCTTTTCTTCTCATCCGTATTAACACTCATTCCTCGATAAATCGGTAAGTGGTTCTCTTCAACATTTTATTTTCTTTCTCTTAATGCCGAATTATGCCTTGGTTTGGGATGGTCATATTGACCGAGACCATCATTTTGTTCTACTCTCTCAAATGAGATCACTCTCCCTTTTGTAGTATTCTAGTGGGAGGCCGAACATCATTCTAGCCTTAAGTCGAACAGAGAAATCGGATCCAATATTAATAAGGTAAAGAGTTCTTATAGATTATTGATATTATTCAATATTCGATTGGTTGCTAACGGAGTAATAATTTGAAATAATCGACTATATGTTTTAGGGACAAATCACTCGATATATTCAACCTTCAGACATAGTGGTGAGTGATTCAAGTGTAAGTGATACGAAATCTTTTGGAAATTCGAGGCTAACTTTTGGTTGGTATTGTTCTAGGTTATCGACGAGTGGTTCTTTAGGAAATCAAAATCAGGTGTGTAATCCCGTACCTTCCGTATACATATCTGAAATGGTGTGTAATCTCACACTTCTCTGAAAGTTTGTATGAAATATTCAGTATCGGTCGAAATACTGAAGAAAACCAAAAACCGGCATCCGTGATCACTCGGGCGTGCGTATGATCGTAGTGGTAATCGTATTTTGTAATAAAATAGTTTCTGTTAGAAGTAGGGGTGTGGCTTTGAAAAATCATAAAAAATAGGGGAAAGGGAATTAGAAAGTGAATAAGATATCAAATTAAAGCTTACTGTGTCTATTTTAATATGGAAGAAACAGAGAAGAAAAAGGAATTTTATATTCTGAGATATGTAAATTTTAGTGAGACTAGTTCTGAATGACTTCGTGGTTCCCTGATCTGTCTTGGAAAAATTGTATAAAATTGTACAAAGTGAGTTATGAGTTATAATTTATATGTATAGATTCCTTAGTGAGCGTAGTTTCAATATAAACAAGTGGAAGAAACGTATGAAAACTGTATAGTGAGATATTTGAATTTTGGGTAAGAGAGGTCAGAATCGTTGGACAATGAAACAAGGGAAACTTTAAGGAATAAACTGTACTAAATGGTTAAGCCAAAAATTCTGGAAAAATTGTAGTAAGAAGATATATGAGTCTAGTTTCAAGAAAAATTTACGGATTTAGATTTCGAGATTCCTAACTCAAGTTATAGTCAATTTAGTCAGTACGATGTAGATGGACAGTTTAAATTTTTAAGCCCAAAATTAGTAGTTAAGTCTGGATTGCGAAATTACCGAATTACGAAAATGCCCTTACGGGCCGAATTATGGAAACGCCCCTAATGGGCCGATTTGCGAAAGTGTTAATGGCCGATTTGATATATATTTCCTTAATGGGCCTATTTGATAAATTGTTATAATGGGCCGTACGTTTGTAATGAATATCTGGATAAATTACTGTTGTTATATTGTAAAAATCATGAATTGTTATGCATTATATACATGATTTTGCATGGGATGGGATAATATCGAAGAGAAGTTCTGGTGGCTCTGCCACATATTTTGGTGGCTCTGCCACAAATCTGTATAGTGGCAATGCCACGTAAATTATGTTATTCTGGTGGCTTGTCCACAATTATATTTGTTATAAATGGCTTAATGCCTGCGATTGGTGTGTTGGCGGGGTGGGTTGACTTGATCCCCACTGTGTTGGTTGGTACGGGTGGTGTGTAGCGGATGGATTATTAGGATTGGTTTGGGAATTGCATTTCATTCACATTATAAAATTTATACATTATTTTGTAAATGGGCTTCGGCCCAAGATTATGCTTTATGGACTCAGGCCCAAGTATTTGCTTTGTGGGTTCAGGCCTAGTGGATGACGGTAGGGGATTTCACACTGAGTTCTTATAACTCACCCCCCTTTTCTCTTAACCCTTGTAGGTAATGCTCAGGGACGTGGACTTGGGCCATGGATGACTCGGTGGAGGCCATATTTCAGAAATGATGTTTTTATTTTAGAACTTTAGATTTCTATCTTCGTTCACTTTACTATTTTGGGTTTTTATGTTGTAATAAGGCCTCTGGAGTATTTTATTATTTGCTTTATGTTTGATATACTTATTATTTTGCTTAAATTGTTTTAAATGGGGATTTTCTAAAAAAAATTAAATAAAGGTTTTCCAAAATCGATTAACAAATGGATTTCAAAATAAACTTTTACAAATATTTTTAACACGGATATTTTCTTTCGAAATATCAACGAAATTTTCAAAAGACCCGGATTCTCTTTCGAATTTTCAACGTCGTTTTCAAAAGTCACGGTTTATAAGATCTCTATTTCAAATTATCGATTTATCAATCAACCTTTGAGATTAGTAGTGTTTTATCATATGTTTCAAATCAAATTTGTTTTCTTGATAATACCTATTTTAGTATGAATAAAAAGGATTTAACATGTTTTTCTCATGTGACATGTCAGATCCGGTCATAACGCATGGGCCGGGTTTGGGGTGTTACAATTTTATACATATGTTAGCTCAGCTGCATATTATTATTTAGGTGGCTTAGTTCCACAATTGTGGTGTGTAGGGTGGATGGGCCTATTATGGTCCTATGTGGTGCGTAAGGTGGTTGGGTCTTTCATGGCTCTAATGTGGTCTGCAGGGGGGGCGGAGTGGTGTTTGGCTGGATAGGTGGGATTTATTATTTTTGTTGCATTCATCTCACATTTGGTATATGTATATCTGTATGGTTGTGGAGTTAATTGCGTACTAATTTAAACCATCCAACATGTCTTTGGTATCTGGTGTGTTTGGATTAATAACTTAATGTTATGTTTGTTAACGGACTACTTGTGAGACTGACTATTGGTATAAGTTGTTCGTTCACTGTCTGCGTGTGCATATTGGAAATATTCATTTTGATACTTTGTCAATTGCCTTTTGTTTTTTTATTTCAGGCTCACATTGAGCTCGCATAGCTCATCTCCTCTCAGATCTTTTCTTTCAGGTAACTCGCGTGGTTAAGCTCTGGATTCGACACATCAGAGGTCTCAGGGATAGTTTGGTGTTGATCAGATTTATTAAGTTTTTTTTAATAATTTTAATATGGCTGGTTTTAAATTATTTGTAAGGCGATTATATAAAATGTGTTATGGGTTAGGGTTGGACTTTTCGTTAAACTACGTGCTCTCGATTGTGGACAATATTTCAAAATTTGTGCACACAATTTTAAAAAAAAAAATTTGGTTTCTGCTATTGTTTCAAAGTTTATACGTATTTGAGAAAATAATATATTTTCCACACAAACCCTAATTTGAAAATTTGAGTTATAATTGGCAAACTTGAAGGGATTTTGGAACTGTTCAAGAATGCCAATTTGATTTATTCCTAACTATTTTTAAATGCTTATTAAATGTTGTTTCAAAAGATAACTACATTACATTTAACTCACTAAAATTATGAAGCATAATGGTTTAGCGAAGAATTTTCCATGTTTAAAACAGATTTTTATTTCTGCCGCTTTGGGTGGCCAATGTAACCTCCGAGATTCGGTCTAAATTTCTAGGCCAGGTTTCATAGAATTTGTCTCTTCTTTCATAGTATTGTACCACAATTCTGACTCTTTGTAACTCATAGCTTGTGAAAATGATTCAGGATCATTCTCAGCTCCAATATTATAGTCAAACTCTTGCAAATACACAATATAGTCACTAGAAATTGTTGATTTCCTTTCTCTAGTAGATCTTCTCAATGTTGAACCAACATTTTCTTGTGGATCATGTTGTCCAACTGGTTGTTCAATAATTTCTGGGTTTTCTTGAATAGTTTGATCCATTAGAGTGTTTTTAGCAGCTTGTGGATTTTAATTGATTGGTTGTTCAACACCCAGTTGAGCTTGAGGGGTGTTATGTATGATAATCAACCTCTCACTTGAAGTGGAAGATTGACCTAAGGGAATCATATCCCAAGATAGATCGCTCCCACTGATTGAGTTATTATTAAAAAAAATTGTATTTCTCGATTCCACAATTCTAGTGTTATGAGATGAACGATAGAATATGTATCATTTGGACCTTTTCGGCATATCCAATGAAATACCCACTAATGGTCATTGGGTCCAATTTCTTTTCTTGTGAGTTATAAACTTTTACTTCAGACGGGCATCCCCATACGCGTATGTGTCTCAAACTCGGTTTCCAACCTTTGAACAATACAAAGGTATCTTTCGGATAGCCTTGGTTAAAACTCGATTTAATATATACACAACCGTTTTGAGAGCTTCAACCCATAAAGACTTAGGCAACTTAGAGCTACTAAGCATACTTCGCACCAGGTCTATTAAAGTTCAACTTCTTCTTTCCGCAACACCATACTGGTCATGTGAGTAGGGCATGGTATATTGGCCAACTATACTGTTATCTTGAAGAAACTTTGAAAATGGACCAAGTTGTTGTCCATCCTCAGCGTATCTACCATAATATACTCACCACCTCTGTCGGTTCTCACAATCTTAATTTTCTTATTGCATTGTTTCTCTACTTCAACATTGAAAACTTTTAAAAGCTTTTAATGCTTCAATTTTGTGATAAAGCATGTAAAGATACATGTATCGTGAGTAATTTTCTATGAAGGTGATGAAGTATTTCTGACATTTCACATCCATATCTAGGCAATATATATCAGAATGGATGATTTCCAATATGGTCAAACTCCACTTGGCACCTTTCTTTAACTTATTAGTTTGCTTGCCCTTAATGCAGTCTATACAAGTATTGAAATCAGTATAATATAAAGTATTGAGCACCCCATCATTTACTAATATATTAATTTTTTCAATAGAGATGTGTCCTAATATCCAGTGCCATAAAATTAGAGGAATTTTCATTTATAACACAACGTTTAGTACCGGTTTGAACGTGCATAATATTATGAGTGGCATTATTTTGAAAATTAAGAGAATAAAGGCCATTATATAAAACATCATTTCCAACAAGTTCAGATTTATAAAATAAACTAAAAACAATGTTTGAAAAACTAAAACAATACCCAAAAGGTGCAAGTCTTGAAATAGAAACTAAATTTCTAGAAAAACTGATAATATAAAAAGTCCTTTATAAAATTAAAACCACTCTAAAGCACTAATTCGCTTGTTCCAATTTCTTCCACACGTGACTCCATCTTATTTCTTAAATAGATGTGTCGCTCAGCTCTTATGGGTTCCCTCATGTTTCTTAATCCTTGTAAGTAATTTGAGATATGGATTGTAAAACCAGAATCAATGCACCAAGTGTTGTAACTAACATCAAACAAATGGGATTGATTTACCTTTCTTTTCAAGGCAGGTCTTAAACTTGACATAATCCTTCTTTAAGTGTCCCTTCTTTTTACTAGAAAAAACACTTGGACTCTTTCTTTATGTTAGTTTGGGTTGCATTTTGGCCTTCCCCTTTTGATTGGCTTGGACCATCTTCTTTCCTTGAGTAACCATTAGTGCACTCTCTCCCATCTCCAGTATGAGTCTAGCCTTTTCCTGATCAAACATGGTCAAAAGTTCATTGATAGACCACTTACCATTATGTGTGTTATAGGAGATCTTAAATGACCCATACTGAGGTGGAAGAGTGTTCCAAGAAAGATTTAGACATTTCAACCTCAAGTGCTCTTAATCGAGTTGCTAAATCTCTCATCTTGTTGATGCGATGACATACACCTTTCATGGTAGTGAGCTTCATTGATGTGAACTTCATAATTAGGGTGATGACTAATGACTTTTAAGAAGTTTTGAAATGTTTTTCAATAGCTATTAATAATTCTTGTATATTCTCATAATGTTCAATTGAGCCATGAACATCAGCATGAACCTTACTCTTTATGAACATGATACTTAAGTGATTAGATCGCTCCCACTTTTCATACAGAATATGTGGCTCAGATTTCTTTCTGGCATAGTCAATATCCAAGCACCCTAATTGGAGAAGAATACTCTCATTATAGAACTTAAAGTTCTCACTAGTTAATTTAGGGATATCTACTCTATTATTAGACATATTCATAGGTTGTAAAACGTCAAAATAAATGAACATACATGCTTAACAAAAAATTGAGGCAAACATAAATAATAATTTACCAATGTAAATTATGTAAATAATGAATCTACTGAAATAAAAATTGTCCGTGGGCTAAATTTTTAATTCAATTAGACCCATTTTATGATAGAATTATTTACTATCTTTTTGATAAAAATTATTAAATTCATTTTCATAATTCCTTTGGGTAACTATGAAAAGTCATACAATAATTTTATCTTAATAAATTATGTAATGGGATTTAATAATTATGCTTTCTATATGTAATTTTTAACTTTAATAATTTTATTTAACTAAAGATGTTGTGATTAGTCTTTAACTAAATAAAATTATGAAAATCACTTAGCTAGATATTAATCCTTAAAGCCATTACGTAACATCTAATGCCTATAAATCTTATGAGATCCTTACTACAATAAATAATTTAATTAATTTTTTTGTGGTTAATTTTCTAATTAAATAAAATTATTTGGATCCCTAGACATATATTGTAAAGTTTTATTACTAAATACCTTATGTAATAATTCTAAAAATTTTATGCACCTAAAATTTTTTATGTAACTAATAACTAGATAATTCATGTATAACCATTTACTTCAAGCATATAAAAAATATTCAAACAATAAATTTCTAAAATTTTTCACTCAAATTATTTATAGTATAATTAATTTTAAAAATTTCCCTTTAATAAAATCCAATGATTTTGCACAAAAGTTTACAATAAAATTCTCAAAAAAAATTTTAAAATATATTTTTAAAGAAACATGGCATCGTTATTTTGAGAAATTTACAAACTTTTAAAATCGGACAAGGTAGAGATTAACCATGCTCGGATACCAAATGTAAGCAAAATAACAGTTACAATATAGTGCGACGAAAAAAATCAAACCTAAATACCTCCTGTCATTGCCTGAACCAAATGTCAAAATCTAAATGTTATGACACCATTGTCGAGCACATCAAACTACCGGCGAGGTCGTCAAATTTAGCCATACGAAAAACTGAAAACTGCCAAAATCTTCTAAACACTCAGAAACCTCACTAGATGAAATATTTTTGGTTTTTGAATTTTTGGTGCTTAAAGACCTTAGTTGATATTTATAGTGATGATTCCTCGTAAAAAAAACTACCACCTACATATCTCACTATCACACAAATAAATTTGTAAAGTAATGAGCAACAAAAGTGGACAATGAGGTCATTCCCGTGAACCAAAAAGCAATTCCAACATTATATTATAAAGTTAAAATAATAACTAAGAGCCATGGGATTAGGTTTTATATCATAGCAATGAATTTGATTTTGTTCATACAAAAAGTTTTATATATATTTATCAATTGTTATAAACATATAGGTAAAGATATTTCTTTTCCTAATGTATTCTACACTTTGAATACTTTTATAATATATGTTTTCCATTTTTTTATGATATGAAATTAAAAGATTAATTTTGGGTAAATATGTAAACAAACAAAATTATCCAGTGTATTGTACAATGTACAAACTAGTTTAACATAAAATTAAAATCAATATTCTCAGAAGTTTTGAAGATTTATTTTCCATCACAATTATCATTAATAAAATTAAGTTTAATTTATTTTTTTAAAAAAATTAAGTTGAAATGATAAAGTTGAAGTTTTAAAAATTTAAATGTCTTATATTCAAGTTTAATCAAATTTAAATTCTAATATATATATAAATAAATTATGCCCAAATTTATCGTATTTTATATTAATTTGATTGTAATTATGCGCATTAATTTTATTGAAGATAAAAACCCAATCCCCAATCTGCATCTCCAATTTAAAGAATAAAGTGCAACACAGGAAAACTTGTGAGATATTAATAACTTACAATTACAAAGTCCATAGAAAAATGAAAAGATAAAACATAAGTCCAAAAACCCTTTATTGATACATCATATTTTTCTCTAGGATTATTGTACGTCTTTCTAAAAGGTGAAAACAAAAACAAAAGCATCTCATTATCATACCATTCCCACTTGACCACCAGCTTTGCTTTTGGCCAATTCATATTTAGGGTCAAGCTTCTCCTCTTCATCACCCCAAATGGCATATGCTTCTTCACCGTGAGCTGCTTCATCACCAATCTCCATCTCCTCTTCAGACATCCTTAGAGGCATAAATATTTGCACCACAACACAGATTATGCTTGTACTCAGAATGTTAAGAACCACCACAAACACCACCCCAATCAACTGAACTCCAATCTGTCGAAACCCGTCATGTGTTCTTTTGTCCGCTAGTCCGTAAAATAGGCCAATGTAGTTGCCGGAGGTACCGTAGAACAACCTGTTAAGCTTCGGTACAGCAAAGATGCCGGAAAGTATGCCTCCCAGGCTGCCAGCGATGGCATGAGTGTGAAGTACAGCCATGGTATCGTCCACCTTTTGAAACATTTCAGATCTTTTGTGAATAACCATCATGGTGAACCATGGAATTGAGCCAGAACAAAGCCCCATTATTACTGCTGCCCATCCTTGTACAACCCCTACATCATTTAATTTAATTTGCATCTTATCCTTTTTTCTATTGTGTCAACAAACTAAACGCATAGAAGTACCCCTTTTACAAAGTCAACTGAGAAACATTATGCACGTGGATACGAGTTCTGGAATAAGCTAAACCGCTGAAATTTGACGAAAAATTTAATTGAGTACAATTTTTTTGCAAAAAGTTGAATTGATTTTTTAGCCAAAGTTAAAGATTTATATACCCTTTAACCTTTAGAATATATCTATATTGACTTTTTTTATGTTAAAATTTGTGCATCTAAAATGTGATAAAGTATCACAGAGATTCATGCAGAAATATTTAGACAGTATCTTGTTATTTTTCTTTAAAAAATGAGTAAACTAAACTTTATACGTTAGATCAGAGAGTAAACTGAATTTTTTTATAAAAATTTCATCAATTTTTAGGGTTAAAAATTGATCCTTGCATGTGTTAATATGATGTACACATGGTACTCATATGTCACTGTATTGTTATTCTGTCAAGCACATCAATTTTTAACGGTACAAATAAATAAAAATTTTAGCATAAAAACCTAATTTGCAATTTAATTTAGCATATAAAAATTAATTTATTTATTTTTTGAGTAAGGAGAACAAAATGGCATACAATTTTAAGGCTTTGTACTTTTACCCCTAAAATGCAACGTTATGTGTATGTATATAATTGTGGGAGTACTTACCTGCAGCAGGTGTGATGCAGACCAGACCAGTGATCATGCCTTGAACAGCACCGATAACGGAAGGCTTTCTAAAAAAGACAATGTCGAGTAGTAGCCAGGTAAGCAAGCTGGCAGCAGTGCAGATATGAGTGTTTATGACAGCCAAGGAAGCATCAACGCTGACCACATAGGGATCTCCTCCATTGAACCCCGTCCAACCTATCCACAGCAAACCTGCTCCGAATAACATCAGCAGGATGTTATTGGGAGGAAATCTTTGCCTGTCCTGGGTTAGACGTGGTCCTACCTGTTACAACATAAATAAGACAATTATTTCATTTCATAGCTGCTAGAATGAGTAAGAAATGGTTATGGTGGTTGATATATATACCCAGTAAGCAGCAGTGAATCCTGCAACTCCAGAAGATAAATGGATGACATATCCGCCTGAATAATCAATGATTCCCATCTTAGCAAGAAACCCATCGGGACACCATATGCTAAAAGCCGTAATTGTATAAGAAAAGGTTAGCCAAAGTGGCACAAATAGCATCCAAGCATAAAAATTCATTCGTCCCAACAATGCTCCGGCTATCAGAACCAAAGTTATAGCAGCGAAAACGCCCTGGAAATACACCATTGTCGCGTTGGGGAATTTCCCTAGAAACGTTTGCTCCATTAGATAGTGCCCATCCAACGCAAAGTTGGGTTTCCCCCAAAATGGAATCATCTTATCACCGAACGAAAATCTGTAACCCCAAGCCGCCCAACACAAAATAACACAGGCAAAAGCATAAAGCACCATGAAAGCTGAATTTACTGCCCATTTCTTCTTCACTGACCCTCCATAAAGGATAAGAAGCCCTGGAATGCTTTGAAGACCAACAAGGGTAGCTGCTGTGAGTTGCCATGCATTGTCACCTTTGTTCATCCAGTCTGGGCTGGCTTGATCTGGGTTTAGATTTGAAGGCATAGAAAACGCAGTTTTATTCATCTTTTTTTATCTACTTCCCGTCCCTCTGCAAAAGTATCTGACTATGGAAAAAAAAAAAGGTTATTTTCTCCCGGATTTATATAACAAGGAAATGAACCGTTTCGATTATGTCGATCACCTGTCATTACTATAGTATCTCTTTTGTCTTCTTTTTTTTAGACATTTATCCCCATTTCTTGAAGGTAGGCAACACCAGCAGTTCGAAATTCAATAGTTATTATCGAGTTGTCCAAACGACTGTAACGATGATTTCAAAGTAAATTTGGCACCGGATCCAATTTTGCTGTATCATTGGATTGTCTGTTACTGCTTCATGCTTCAATGATGATATCAAAAGATTAATGAATTTTATTTTGTTTCGACATAAAACGACAAGATGTTCTTTTAAGGGTGCGGTTTAGTTGAAAATGGCAACGTTTGTTCTGCGGAGTAGACAGAATCAAGACCTTATTGCTAATCAGAACTTAGAAAGGGGAATAACTAGTTTAAACTTACATTATTCGGAGAGTCATTTATGTACTTTAAATATGTACCTAAATGAATATTTCTTTTTTTTTTTTAAATTTATTAATATTGGTAAATTTTGGTGTATTGTTTTAAATTTATCAATATTTTTTAACAAATAATTAATATATGTATATAATAGGATTAAATTCTACTCTCTTCAAAATCTTATATGGTAGCTTGCTTATTTTTTTTATATATAACTAATTAAAAAAACAATTAATTTTTTAAAAGTCACCTAGTAATCAAATCTGGGTGTAATGGTTTGTAATTACACAGTATGACATGTTTGGATAACCATTATAATTAGAGAGTCTCATTGAATTGGGTGTAAGTAGAGTAGCCAATTATATTTGTCAATTCTTAGAGCGAGGATGAAAATTGGAGCAATTACACTCAAATCCAATCACCTCATGGTTTTTCAAACACTTGCACATTATTTAACTTTAAAAAATTTATACAAGTTTAAATGATAAAAATTATATTATAAGCATGAACATGTATGAGTCTTTTAGATGATTGTGGTAAAAAAAATATTAAAATTATATTATAAATCCTTAAAAATTATATTATAAAAAATAATTATTTCTATTGTATAAAGTTATAACAAAACCTTATATTATTTAAATCTTAACAAATTTATAAAGTTATGACCAAAAACTATATTATAATTTTTTTTACATGTTATAAAAGTATTATTAACTACAATTTTAGACTAACATATTACATATGATGACTTAATTTAGTTTTTATTACTTGTTTTCAAAAAAAAATCATCGTACTGATATTTTTTAAAGTAATTAATATTTTTTTAAAATAAATTATGTAATTGTGTAATATTTATAATTGGTAATTACAATTTATACTTCCAAATATAACATAAGGACTTACAATCAAATTATACTCTGTCAACCATACACATCTATGGAATTACAGTTTTTTGTAATTACAAGATAGTGTCTACCCTAATAATTACCTTTTTATTCAATTACTCTATGTTGTCCAAACATACCCTTAATGGATTTAGCATTTGTTATTTGTGTCAATATTGAAATTTTGAAAGTTGGAAAAGTATAGAGACTAATAATAATCAAAGAGAACAATTTGGACTAAATCTATAACTTTATGCCGAGTATAAGACTAATAGCAAAATTTAACTAAACATATTTAACTATTATCATTTAGGTCAAAATGAGAATTTTAAACGTGAAAAGTACTGAGACTAAAAATGATCAAATTAAAATGTAGGGACCAAATCCACAACTTATGCATGGTTCAGGGACTAATAATAGAAGTTGTACTAAAATTCTTGATTTATGTATATAATAATTTATTATACATAATTTTTGGGTAAAATTATGTTATTAGTCCTTGTAGGTAAAAAGACCAATTTAATCATTAATTGTTAGTTTCGAAAGTGAACAATTAAGGGCAATTAATCAGTGTGTTAATATTTTTTTGTCAAATGCACATAATTTTTTTATTAGACTTAGGGCTAGTTTGGATGGGCGGTGTGTTTACCTCCGGTGAGGTTAAAAACAGCGGTGGCGGTGAGATTAGTTACTGTAGCGGTGAGATTGGACACTGTAGCAGTGAGATTAAAAACAGCGGTGGAGTGTGTGTTTGGATTCAAACGCAGCTGTAGAGGTGAGGTGGAAATAAAAAATGACCATTAAGGACATCATATTAGAATTGATATATAATAGTTGTTTTTAAATTATTTTACTTATATAAAATTATTAAAGTATGTGAATTTATGAATTCATTTAATAAAATATTAAAATGTATCTTCCAATATTTTATTATAAATATTTTAATGAATTATATAATCAATTTAAATTATTTATTACATAAAATTAAAATTATTTTTAATTTTTTATAGTTAAATATTTTTTTATAACAATGATAAATATTATTTTCGTAAATAGTAACATTATACTTGGATCAAATTTTGAAGTATCTAACCGAATGATTTTTAATAAAAAAAATATAGTAACATAAGACATAACAAGTTTCATTATTACTAGAAATTAAGTTATGATACAAAATTGTTTTTACAAATGTTGATTCATTAAACTATTTGCAATGGTTTCCCTTAACATTGTAATTTCAAGGTCCCTTTCATTGTTAGAAGAACTTGATTCACCTCTATCAAAATGGCCTGAAGAGATTGGCACGTCGGGTATATTCTCAAATTGTCGAAAATTCTCATCATTTGACCAAGCATGTCTTCGAATGTAATTATGCAAAACCATTGTTGCAATAACTATTAAAACTTGCTTGTCGAATGAATAGCTTGGAATATCTCTTAATATTGGCCATTTTTTTTCCACACTCCAAATGTTCGTTCAATCACAGAGCGTAACGAAGAATGGGCATGATTAAAGATTTCTTTTTTTCCAGATGCTCGATGATTACCTCGATGAAAGTCAGGTAAATGATATCGTTCCCCCCTATATGGACCTAGAAAACCTGCCATTTGCGGATATCCTGAATCCACAAGATAATATTTTCCTACAAAAAAATTAAAACATAATATCAAGTTTAAAAATAAAATAAAAATTTTAATATTTTTTATGTAAAGATTAATTAAAAAAATTAAAGTTCGACCTGGTGGAGGGTGTGGAAACTTTAACTCTTGTTTTCTAAGTGCTTGCAAAAAAATTCTACTGTCATGTGCTGTTCCTTCCCAACCAGGAAATGCAAAAATGAAGCACATGTTGAAGTCACAAACTGCCATAATATTTTGAGTTGGTTCACCTTTCCGTCCGATATAAGGTATCTGAGAAGAAGGCGAAATGCATGCTTTTATGTGTGTTCCATCTATGGCCGCAATACAATCCTTTAAAATAAAAACAAGTAATGAGATAAAAGTTAGAAATAATTTATATTTTAAAAAATATAAAGATTGTGTAATGTTTACCTTAAAGTGAGGCCAATATCTTGTATCATGTCGAATATGGTTCGGTACTTCCTCGAATTGACCTTCAGTGGGTTTAATCGTGTCTATTCCCATTCGAGCAAATATATGCAACATATCAGAAAAAATTCGACTAACAGTTTCCCCATATCGTTGAAATCGCTCTGCTGCATTTGAATTTGATTCTCTATTTCCAAGAATATACAATGATAATGCCAACTTCTCCATCGCAGATACCTTCCCATGCTTTAAGCCATAATTTCTTTGCAAATCATGCAATAAGCTGTGAAATATATTTTTTGGCATCCTAAAACTATTCATGCAACGATCATCATGCCCATTTAATACTTCGTCCACCCACATTTGACCTGTATAATTTTAATTCATACACGGTTGCATAGTGAAATGTAACACCCCAAACCCGGCCTAGAAGTTAAGCCCGAATTTGACGTGTCACATAGAAGTTTTTTTTTTAAACCATCTTTGAGATTGTTAAAAACTTGTTCGAGAATTACGGCCTCTTTGTTAAAACCCAAAACACTTAAGCAATTGTTATCTACTTGAAAACGAAATTATCTTTAAAGACCTTTTGGTTGTGAAAACATATTTGAAATAAACAATTTACGAAAATGGGATGTTTGGGAATAGAGTTGCAGAAGCATTTTGAAAGAAAATCCTAGGCCTTATTACAACATTTAACCCCAAATAGTAGAGTAATAAAATAAACAAGAAATAAGTCTGAAGTCCAAATAAACCATTTCTGAAGTATGGTCTCCACCGAGTCATCTAGGGCCCAAGTCCACGTCACTGAGCATTACCTGAAAAGGTTGAGAGAAAGGGGGGTGAGTTACAAGAACTCAGTGTGTAATCCCCTTACCACCATCCACTGGGTCGGAACACACATAGCAATATTTTGGGCCTAAGCCCATTTACAATTATAACATAATAACATGAACATAATATGCATGTGATATGCAATTCCCAACCAAGCCTAATTTCCATCCGCTACACACCACCCGTACCAACCATCACACCTGTGGGGATCAAGTCAACCCACCCCGCCAACACACCAATAGCAGGCATTAAGCCAATTAAAATTATATTTGTGGCAGAGCCACCGAACTAGATTGTGACAGAGTCACCGAACTAGAGGCATTAAGCCATTTAAAATATTTGTGGCAGAGCCACCGAACTAGATTTTTGGCAACAGGCCTTTCTTCTCTTCGTCAATTATCCCAACCCATGCAGTCATGTATATATATATATATAATGCATAACAATATATATATATATAATGCATAACAATATATTCATAAGGTAAATTTCAACAAAAAGCCCATAATACAAGTTGGCCCATTAAGCAATCTAGCAAATTTGGCCCATTAATCGATCTAGCAAATTTGGCCATTAAACGATCTAGCAAATTTGGCCCATTAATCAATCTAGCAAATTTGGCCCATTAAACGATCTAGCAAATTTGGCCCATTAATCGATCTAGCAAATTTGGCCCATTAAACGATCTAGCAAATTTGGCCCATTAAACGATCTAGCAAATTTGGCCCATTAAACGATCTAGCAAATTTGGCCCATTAATCGATCTAGCAAATTTGGCCATTAAATGATCTAGCAAATTTGGCCCATTAATCCATCTAGCAAATTTGGCCCATTAAACGATCTAGCAAATTTGGCCCATTAATCGATCTAGCAAATTTGGCCCATATAACAAATATCACATTTGGCCCATATAGCAAATATAACATTTTTGGCCCATATAGCAAATATCCCATTTGGCCCATATAACAAATATAACATTTGGCCCATATAGCAAATATAACATTTTGGCCCATAAAGGGTATTTTCGTAGTTTGGTCCATAGGGACATTTCGTAATTCGGCCCATTAGGGGCATTTTCGTAACTCGGCTCGTAAGGGCATTTTTATAATTCGGTAATCGTACCCACTAAGGGTAATTCGGTAATTTACTCTCTAAGGGTAATTCAGAAATTTTACCCACCAAGGGTAATTCGGTAATTTTCGCAACCCAAATGTATTTCAGTAATTTACCCTCTAAGGGTATTTTGGTAATTTTGCAACCGAGGGGTATTTCAGTAATTTACCCTCTACGGGTATTTCAATAATTTCGAAACCCAAAGGTATTTCGGTAACTTACCCTCCAAGGGTATTTCGGTAATTTCACAACCCAGGGGTATTTCGGTAATTTACCCTCCAAGGGCATTTTGGTAATTTTTACAAGTCAAGGGTATTTCAGTAATTTACCCTCTAAGGGTATTTCAGTAATTTTGCAACCGAAGGGTATTTCGGTAATTTACCCTCCACGGGTATTTCGATAATTTCGAAACCCAAAGGTATTTCGGTAACTTACCCTCCAAGGGCATTTTGGTAATTTTTACAACCCAAGGGTATTTCAGTAATTTACCCTCCAAGGGTATTTTGGTAATTTCACAACCCAAGGGTATTTTGGTAATTTCACAACCCAAGGGTATTTCGGTAATTTACCCTCTGAGGGTAATTCGGTAATTTACCCACCAAGGGTAATTCGGTAATTTACCCTCCAAGGGTAATTCGGTAATTTACCCACCAAGGGTAATTCGGTAGTTTTACCCACCAAGGGTAATTCAGTAATTTATCTTCTAAGGGTAATTTGGTAATTTACCCTCTAAGGGTAATTCGGTAATTTACCCTCCAAGGGTAATTCGGTAGTTTTACCCACCAAGGGTAATTCAGTAATTTTACCCTCTAAGGGTAATTCGGTAATTTACCCTACAAGGGTAATTCGGTAATTTCATATTTAACAGTGTTTTTGAAGATTCACTATCGCCTCAAGTGATACAAAACTCTATTTGGGTCTCTACGGAACTATTGGGTCAAAATCCATTTTAGGCCCAAACGGGGTAATTTCGCAACTAAAACTTAACTAGTAATTTGGGGCATACAAATTTAAACTGTCCATTTGCGTCATACTGACTAAATTGGCTACAACTCGAGTTAGAAAACTCAAAATCTAGATCCGTAAAATTTCCTTGAAACTAGACTCATGTATCTTCTTACTGTAATTTTTCCAGAATTTTTGGCCTAGCCATTTAGTACAGTTTATTCCTTAAAATTTCCCTTGTTTCACTGTCCAATGATTCTGACCTCTCTTACCTTAATTTCAAATATCTCACTGTACAGTTTTCATATACTGTTCCAACTTGTTTCTCTTGAAAATAGGCTCGCTAAGGAATCCATACATATATATATATTATAACCCATAATTCATTTTGTACAATTTTATATGATTTTTCCAAAACAGATCAGTGAACTCCGAAGTTAATCAGAACCAGTCTCACTAAAATCAAGATATCTCAGAATATAAAATTCATTTTCCTTCTCTGTTTCTTCCATATTAAAATAGACACAGTAAGATTTAATTTGATATCTTATTCACTTTCTAATTCCTTTTCTCCTATTTTTAGTGATTTTTCAAAAACACGTCACTGCTTCTAACCGAAACTGTTTTATTACGAAATACGATTACCACTACGATCATACCCACACCCGAGTGATTTCGGATGCCGGTTTTTAGTTTTCTGTGGCATTTCCACCGATTAACAGCATATTTCATACAAACTTTCAGAGAAGTGTGAGATTACACACCATTTCAGATATGTATATGGAAGGGTATGAGATTACACACCTCATTCGGAATCCGTAACGCGATGCTCTCCGCGACACCAAAAATCCGAGTCACCTATTACGAGGGATAGGTTTTCGATTGAACCTTTGATAAAGTACTTCGATACCTTGCAACCAGCATAAAATCTCTCATGGCAAGTCCCTAGACTCTCAACCATATTACAAATTAGTCCCCTCATTAGCTAGCTTAAGCTTTGGGGGTTCCAAAAATACAAAAATTATCAACTAAAGCCATCAAAATCACTTACTTGAAGAGAAAATGAGTTGCTGAAATTTTCAAGCTTTCAAAGCCCTCCCATGGCTGATATTTTCAGTTGGTGAAGGAGAATAAAAAAAAAGATGATAACTTTTGCTTATATCATCTTATTTTATTCATTTTACCTACCAATACCACCAATTTTGACCAAAATAAATGCCCTTGTCCCTATTTTTTTTTGGCTGGCCTACTCATTTAGACAAGGCCAAATTGTACATTTGGGACCTCCAATTTCTAATCCATAGCTATTTGGCACTTCTAGCAAATAAAATTAAACTTTAGCATTTTATGCGATTTAGTCCTTTTTCGAAATTAAGCCCTCAATCGCTAAAATTGAGACACCAAAAATTTCATGCATGTTTATAAACATGTTATAGCACATAGAATAACATAAAAATAATTTTCTCTATTCTCGGTTTAGTGATTCCGAGATCACTGTTCCGACTATCCCCTAAATCGGGCTATTACACCCTCCATGCATTTTTTTTCTCACCTACCCCATTCTTTTCAAATCTCATCATTATATTTTTTTTTCTTTTTCAACAAATCACTCTCCATCATTCCTTTTTCCACAATCACTCTCCATCATTCCTTTTTCTCCCATTTCTTTTTTTATTCTTTTTCTTTTATTTCTTTTCTTTAATAATGTCATGGTTGACACTTGGAAGAGTACACAAAAATAAATCCAAAATTTTGCAAAAGATGGGATTTGAACCCCTTCCCTCCATGCTCTCCACTTGATGCCATAACCTCTTTACCAATAGTTCATTTATGATAACAATTTACTCACTTATTTCCATAAGTTTTGATGCCTTTTACTATTTCTCCTTAATAGGCTTAAACAGTAACTTTCATTAAGGCCCAACTTGAACCCGAAACTTCATAGAACCCCGTAACTTTCTAAAATCATCTTCTTAATAAGTCCAACTTGAAATAATGCCATTCTCTTATTCTCAAAAAATTTAAACACTCCTACTCCCAAGGCCTAATGGGCCCAATCCTACTAGGCCCAATTTAGGGATGTTACATGAAATAAGTTTCGTGGTGTACCAATTCACTGTTTAACACTTGTTCTTCCTCTTCATGATAATTGTTGTGCTCAACTTGTGTAACAATTGTGGCTATTCTTCGTTGAGCTTCTTCACTTAATTCATGGGTATCATAATTCATATAAAAAGTATTATACATATTGTTAAATTCATCCATAACCTGAAAACTGAATAAAATGAAAATAAATTAATAACTTGTGACATTATACACAACACAACAAAATTGAATAAAAGCATAGCATAAAAATACCAAACATAAAAAATATCATACATTAATTTTACTATAAAAAAGTAGATCATACATTAGTTTTGCATATAAAAAAGTAGATCATACATTACTTTTACATATAAAAGAGTAGTCTAGTTATATTACAATAATAAAGCTAAGGAGCTTATGGTGGAGGTTGTGGATGGTATGGTTGGAAGGGAAATGAGGATGTTGCTACCAAGGACGAAAATGATGCAATTGGATTTTGTTCAGCATACTCACGTCGAAGCCACCAAACCCTAACATCTGGATCTAAGTTCAAAAACACTTCTCGTTTCACCGGTATTTGGAACATTTTGATGGCAAAATAATACAATTCATCTTTTTTTGGAATTTCATCTTCCAATTCACGCAAAACATCCATTGCACTTGAAATAGTATATTGAGAGTGAGGAAAAATAAATTCAGAAACTGACTTCCTTGGACTAGCCATACTCTCACACAATTTCTCAATATGAGTAGCTAATGAATTTTTGGATGATTTTCTACTTGAACTTGATTTTTTTCCTTTACCATGTACAACCCCAAGTGTTTCCTTTCTTCGATTAGGAGTTTCATGAGAAGGGTTTGATGGTACCTCATTAGTAGGAATATCTTCATTCTCATTACTATTCTCATCTGAATCACCAAATCCCTCATTAGGTGTATCATCTCCCATAGGAACCCCACTTGGAAGAACACCAGACGAAGGTGCCCATGCATTCTCTCCAGTTGCTACAATGCCACCAAACATTTGCCACATTAAATCATTCAATCGTGGCTCAATTCCTTTCTTCTTAAATCCTTTAAAATCCGGATTTTCCTACATAACATGTTAAATGTTAAATGTTATACTAAGATTTTTATATTTGTAAATTATTAATTTTAATAAAATTTATGCATGAAAATAATGATAAAGTTAACACTAACCTGTATTTTTTCAGCCCACCATTCTTCGGTAGCATCAATCGTCTTTTTAGATGGACACCATCCAATACCTGTAGATTCCTTAAGCAACTCCCTCCATAACCTCCATTCCTTTTTTAATGTATCCCACTTATTTTTCAATTGAGGTTTTCCATAATTTTTTTGTGTCTTTGCTTGAAAAAGAGCAATGACATTTTCCCATCCTTTTGAGTTTAGATGAGTTGTCGGTCTATTACCAGCATTGACTTCATTCACGCAGAGTTCACAAAATATCAACATCAGCTCATCATCCCAAGTAGCTTTTGTTGCTAAGGTACTTTCTCCTTCCACAAATTTTCGTGTCTTTACCATCTATTATTATTATTTGAATTTTAAATATCAATCGACATAAAACCATAAATATATAATTAGATATAATAACGATATCATACTATTAAATTAAAAAATGCAAAATAGATACCATGATGTCCCCCTCACTCGTACATTTCTAAATCTCCATTAAAAAATTCTTATTGCATTAGCCATTAAATCAAGTTCATTTGTTATCTTCTAGCTTGCAAGTAGTTTGATAGCATCAACTGAGTTCCACTTAAACTGAAATGTGTGGCTCTAATTTAAAGGTAAATTATGTAGGAGATATTGCAAAAATCTGAGGTACAATGATTAAGAGAGCAATAACTGAGTTTTAAGATTATAAAACCGAACATTAAACCTTACCCTTTCATCTTTCTTCTCAACTTTACTTAAAACCCCTACTAAAAATTATCTTTTAAAAAGTTTAGGGTTTAGTATAGATTGGTGGTGTTATCACTATTTTATTAATTATATATTTTTCTTTTAAATATGGGTAGTATTAAATTAAAAAATGCAAAATAAAATGACATGGAGCACTATTGTTAATATAATAAAACAATTCCCTACTCCTTAATTACAAGTGCATTGTTTACTTTATCTCTAATTATATAATCTATTAATGAAAATGAAATATATTTTATAATCATTCATTTTATCTTTTCGGAATTTTTTTTTTTAATCTACCTCCATTGTCATCCAAGCCACCGTCACAGAATACATTGGAGTAAACAATAATCACCTAATGTTTGGCCAAATTTGAGATCTGCCCCCTATTGTTTTGTTCTTGTTTGTGATTTTTTAATAATACTAATTTAATTATCTTATTGTATAAATTTAAATTTTGCTTTCTTTAACAACCTATTTTATTATCCCAATTTTACTCTTGTATATATACTCTGTCTATAAAGAGTATAATTCTTTGAAAAAAATCAAAGAAAAGAAAGACTATAATTTATGTTTTGTGAAGTGCAGGAAAACCTCACAATGAATGGAACCAAGAACCTCTTTTGGGGTTATTCGTGATTTTCTAAGCATCAAAGGAAATTAAAAATATAGTTTTTTGTATTTCAAATTTGCTAATTTTCCCTTTCAATTTTCCTTCAAAACAAACAGAAAAATTTATGCATTATAAAACCGCTGACCACATGAATGATAGCTGTCAGAATCTCACAAATTTATGCATTATAAAACCGCTGAACTCAGAATGAATTTCTAAACAAAGAAAAAAAAATAAAATCAAATACATAGGGGAAAAAAGCAATTTCTCCATTTCTGTTCAGTCCTCTTTACGGGGAAGGACTAAAAAAATAAAGAAAAGAAAACAGAAAACCCATCAACCTCACATCATCCCCTCTAAGCCGCTTCTCACCTTTCCTAGACCCAAACTTTCACCATTGTCATCCACAAACAAACCAACCCTTACCACACTTTGTTCTTCTTCAACTGGGCATCAAACCCAAACCCAAACCCCAACAACTATTCCCACAATCACCCTACAGTCAAACTCCTTCAGAAATCCCAAATGCCCTCTGATTATTTAGTTGGTAAAATCATCAAGGCTTATGAGGATAGAGGTAATATTCGATTTTGGGCGTTTTAGTTGAAACCTTGATTGATAACGCTGTCAAGGAAGGTGTGGTTCAACCTGATGTGTCTTCTTATACTATATTGTGGACAAGAAAGGTAACATTTTTTTCAACTTTTTTTTAATGATTTACTGCTATTTTTCAATTGCTTTGTTTAGGTTAATGGGGTTTTGGAATTTGATATATTTGAGGAAAATTGGTGTTTTCTAGTTTCTGCAACTGTATTGGTATGATAGAATGCATGGAATTTTGGTAGCTGAGAAAAGTAGGAAAATTATACTCAAGTAGTTCTCATTTATTTGTTTTCTTCTATGTTATTTTCTGAAAATTTCAAGTATTGGAGGAAAATGTGGTTGTTCGAGATTAGCTTTATTCCTGATTTCTCTTATGAATTATACCTATTTTCTCACTTTGAAGCCTAAATTTTACAGTTCAAAAAAAAATTATAAATAAGAGAGATTTTACAGTTTACAAGATTACCATATTTTAAATGTCAAACTACTGAAAAATAAGAGCCAAACCAGACCATCAAAGGCTGCTTGATAGGTTTGGCTTGACATTATCTTTTATCTTCATCTGTTTCATCTGTTTCTCTTTTGATTTTGAGGCAAAATACTATTTTTGGGTTGCTTTGGTTATTTTCATAGCAACTAAGGTAGTATTACTGGTTTCATGCTTGTAAAGTGGTACATCACAGACTAAAATATCAATCACTTAGAACCTTATGCATCACTAGATACTACTTGGTTTAAAATTAACAGTGCTACAAGTAAATCACAGTACAAACTCTAAATTAACAGCTCTAGGTAAAATAAGAATCAAGTTAGTTCCTCACCCGCTCCCCTCTATTGATATTCCTTTTGCATTATGTTTTAAGAAAAGTAACTAACAAAGTCCATTAATAGAAATCTCACCAATCTAGTTACCTCAATTTATTTAGCTCCAAACTAGCCCAGAAAACATGTTGATGTATTGATGGATTATAAGATATAAGCCAAGTATGACATAAACTTTAGAAAATATATCATCAGTAGAAAGATGTAGCTATGAAGAAATAGTGATACCAATAAGTAAACCACTGCCAACTCACACACCACAAACATGACTACTGCCCCTGTGATTCACCACAAACATGACTACTCTTCAACTCCTCTAATAATAAACAACATCATTTCCTTAGTTTTAGAAATTTCTAAATTATGGAGCATGCAAATTAAAAATGACCCTTGAATTTAATCAGGAAAAGACATACCTCTTTGGGATGATTCAGATACCGATAGTTTCTCAAAATAAAAAAACGGGGCTTTTCAAAGGTCTTTTATTAATTTCCAGCCCTGCAACAGACAACACGTATTCCTTAAAGTTTTAAAATTGCATTTTAATTTATAATGGAAGCAAAAGGAAACATAAAAAAGGGTAAAGAAATGAAAGAATGAAAAGAAATTATATACACAAAATAAAAAAAAAATTACATACAAAAAGCATCAAGTAGAAACAAAGATACTTTGCGCCAAAAACACAAATGGCATCATTGCTACAAAGGTGAGCATAGGTAAGGTGATCAAGAATTAATTTCAACAGATAACATTCACCTCTAGTCTAGTATAGGAAATTAGAAAGCAAATACACGTTCTATTACTTTTCATATCCATGTCCCAAAACAAACTCTTCAGCAATCAAAATCATAACATTTCAAAAACCTGCAACAAAGAAGAGTAGAAGAAGCCAGAACTAGAGATAACAAGAAATTAATGAAAATACCTTCAAAAAGTTGTCACAACCAAGAACAAAGCAAAAAAGAGGGGAGAAATCAGTGTTTTTCTTCTCAAATATGAAAAACAAAAAGGCTGTTTCGTTCCAAAAATAATAGTAATAATAATAACAACTGCGACAAAGAAGAGTAGAAGAAGCCAGAACTAGAGATAACAAGAAATTAATGAAAATACCTTAAAAAAGCAGCCACAACCAAGAACAAAGCAAAAAAAGGGGAGAAATCAGTGTTTTACTTCTCAAATATGAAAAAGAAAATAGCTGTTTTTGTTCCCAAATCTGAAAACAAATAAGATTTGGAAAGAAATTAATTTAAGTTTGAAGGATAAAATGGTAAAATAATAACAAAAAGTAAGGATATTTTTATCTCTTGAAAATACAAAATATCTCACTGGGGCTGAAACCTCCAGCTACGTTTCAGCATACCAGTGTGGCTGAAATCACCTTTCACTGGACTGAGCTGTTGAACCAAACAACATTCTAGTGTGTTTGATACCCTCAACCTCACCTCACTGACACTAACTGATGAACCAAAGGAGGCCATAGGGCTAGTTTGGATGGGCGGTGTGTTTACCTCCGGTGAGGTTAAAAACAGCGGTGGCGGTGCGATTAGTTACTGTAGCGGTGAGATTGGACACTGTAGCAGTGAGATTAGAAACAGCTGTGGAGTGTGTGTTTGGATTCAAACGCAGCTGTAGCGGTGAGGTGAAAATAAAAAATGACTATTAAGGACATCATATTAGAATTGATATATAATAGAAGTTTTTAAATTATTTTACTTATATAAAATTATTAAAATATGTGAATTTATAAATTCATTTAATAAAATATTAAAATGTATCTTCCAATATTTTATTATAAATATTTTAATGAATTATATAATAAATTTAAATTATTTTATTAGATAAAATGAAATTATTTTTAATTTTTTATAGTTAAATATTCTTTTATAACAATGATAAATATTATTTTCACAAATAGTAACATTATACTTGGATCAAATTTTGAAGTATTTAAACGAATGATTTTTAATAAAAAAAAATATAGTAACATAAGACATAGCAAGTTTCATTATTACTAGAAATTAGGTTATGATACAAAATTGTTTTTACAAATATTGATTCATTAAATTATTTGCAATGGTTTCCCTTAACATTTCAATTTCAAGGTCACTTTCACTGTTAGAAGAACTCGATTCACCTTTATCAAAATGGCCTGAAGAGATTGGCATGTCGGGTATATTCTCAAATTGGCGAAAATCCTCATCATTTGACCAAGCATGTCTTTGAATGTAATTATGCAAAACCATTGTTGCAATAACTATTAAAACTTGCTTGTCGAATGAATAGCTTGGAATATCTCTTAATATTGGCCATTTTTTTTCCACACTCCAAATGTTCATTCAATCATAGAGCCTAACGAAGAATGGGCATGATTAAAGATTTCTTTTTTTCCAGATGCTCGATGATTACCTCGATGAAAGTCAGGTAAATGATATCGTTCCCCCTATATGGACCTATAAAACCTACCATTTGCGGATATCCTGAATCCACAAGATAATATTTTCCTACAAAAAAGTAAAACATAATATCAAGTTTAAAAATAAATTAAAAATTTTAATATTGTTTTTATGTAAAGATTAATTAAAAAATTAAAGTACAACCTGGTGGAGGGTGTGGAAACTTTAACTCTTATTTTCTAAGTGCTTGCAAAAAAATTCTACTATCATGTGTTGTTCCTTCCCAACCAGGAAATGCAAAAATAAAGCACATGTTGAAGTCACAAACTACCATAATACTTTGAGTTGGTTCACCTTTCCGTCCTATATAAGGTATTTGACAAGAAGGCGAAATGCATGCTTTTATGTGTGTTCCATCTATGGCCCCAATACAATCCTTTAAAATAAATACAAGTAATGAGATAAAAGTTAGAAATATTTTATATTTTAAAAATATAAAGGTTGTGTAAATTTTACCTTAAAGTGACGCCAATATCTTGTATCAAGTGTTCGGTACTTATTCGAATTGACCTTCAGTAGGTTTAATCGTGTCTATTCCCATTCGAGCAAATATATGTAACATATCAGTAAAAATTCAACTAATAGTTTCCCCAAATCGTTGAAATCGCTCTGCTGCTGTAATATCCTAAAAATTGAGTATTTATATGTTGCATTATTTTGGTGCTTAGCTAGTGAAATGATTCCATTTATGTGTTTACAATGGTCTCGAGAAGGCTCGGGATTTATTTGGACTTGGAATAATTTTTGGTAAGTAGTACTTTATTGAAATGGAACAAGTAACCTTAAATACTTAAGGTAATTAAACAGTAAAAGTTAGCATAAGATGAGCAAGTAGTAAAAGGGATATGATGCCATGTATGTTTGCTTGAGGGAAGCGGTTCGAATCCCTTGGTATGCATTTTTGTGACTAAAATTTTTTTTTTCTTTTCACTCATCTAGCATGTGTCGGTCAAGCTTTATTTTTGGAAGGTTGGACTTTTGGTTTTATGACAAGGTGGCTAATGGATTAAGAAAAGAATTGACATAGGGAAAGGAATCAATAGGATAAGGTAGGTAGGGGAACAAGTGGCTTAAATTGAGGAATGTTTTATGGAAAGTATAATGCTTAAATTGAGGAATGTTTTATGGAAAGTATAGTTGGCAAATGTTGACTCTCTTGGCCATGAACTTGGTGGGTTTTGGGGGGCAAGAGGGGTTGGCCGAATATTGATAGGGATTAGGAGCTAGTTGGTCAAATTTCTTTAGCAATTATGCGCACTATTTTCTTTTCTCTCTAAAACTTCTCTCCCTAGCCGATTTTTGTCATGAGCATTGATAAAGCTTTTGTTTTCTTTTGGTCATTTCATTTTAACCATTTTGGTATCATCCTTTTCTCCCTAAACTCTTTTCCTTTCTGTGCAAAAAATCGTACAACCTTGAGGGACATTTTTAATTCCTTTCTTCCTTGGCCGAATGAACACCAACCTCAAAACTTCTTCTTTGTTCATTCTCCATCTTTGAAAACCGAAACATAAACATCTTATCCCCTATTTCTTTTTCTTCTTCACTTCTTACAAAAGACTCTCAAACATCTCTCTCCCTAATTCTTCACCATGACCGAATGTCAATAATCATCTCCTTAGCCGAATCTTTTTCTTCTTCGTAGTGTTCTAAGTGGGTGGCCGTGTATCAACCGTAACCATAAGTCAATCGGTGGAAATCGGATTCATCATCGTTAAGGTAAGGAGTTCTTCTTGGATTTTTCGTTATATCTCTATTCGGCTATGTTGCAAATCAGATCGAAGTTTTGACTAATCGGTTATTTTTAGGGACAAAGTCACTCGATATTCTCTATTTGTTAATCCTTCAGAAATAGTGGGTGTCGTAGGTGCCGACGATCAAAAAGGTTTAGTCCTTACCGTAATCAGGTGTGTAATCCTATGGACCGAATTACGAAAATACCCTTTATGGGCCAAATGTGATATGTTGCTATATGGGCCGTTTGGTATTTTTTATATGGGCCTTTTGATATTTGATATATGGGCCAAATGTGATATTCGATATATGGGCCTTTTGATATTTGATATATTGGTCAAATGTGATATTTGATATATGGGCCAAGTGTAATATGAGCTATATGGGCCAAAATGTGATATAAGCCAGATTGTGTAAATTTTTATAATGGGTCGTATGTTTGTAATAATTTTATGATTTGATATGAATAATTGAATGTGCATATTATATACATGATTTGCATGGGTTGGACTATTTGACGAAGAAAAGATGGCTTCGTGCCCAGTTTAAATTATGGCTTAATGCCCAGTTGGTGTGTTGGCAGGGTGGGTGACTAAAGCTCCCCACAGGTGTGCTGGTTGGTACTGGTGGTGTGTAGCGGATGGAAATTTAGGCTTGGTTGGGAATTGCATATCACATGCATTTTATACTTGTTGTATTATTACATTTGTAAATGGGCTCAAGCCCAAGTAAATGCTTAAATGGTTTTGGCCCAGCGGACTTTGGTAAGTGGGTTACACACTGAGTTCTAAGTAACTCACCCCGTTTTCTTTACCCTTCTCAGGTAACGATCAGTAGTGGAGGCTTGGGCCGGGAACGACTTCGTGGAGGCCATACTACAAATGATGGTTTATATAAACTTGAACTTCTTTAAAGTATTTTTTTATTTACTATGTCAGTTATGATGTAATAAGGCCTCTGGTTTTATTTTATGGATTTTTACTTGTGGATGGATTTTAATTATGTTAGATACTTAAATGGGACTATTTTATTTTTATAAATGATTTCTTAAAATTTTCGTACAAAAAGGGGTTTTCTTAAATATTTTATCTCGTAAATTTTTTGTAAATATTCTTTTAAGAATCTTGTTTTTCAAATCTCTTTTAAATTACGTAAAAAAAATTTTAAACAATAAATTTCTAAGTTTCAAATTATAACCTCATACGTCTTAAATCATAGATTTTAAATTAACCTCGGTTTTTAATAAACTCTATTTTCAAAATAATTTTGAGGATCTGTTTTCTTAAAATCATTAGACGACTAGATGTATTTTCGTTTTGCGTGACATACCAAATTTGGTCTTAACGCATAGGCCGGGATTGGGGTGTTTCATTTTATAGTATCAGAGCCAGGTTTCAAAACTCGGTTGTGGTTTGGGCTAAAAAAATGTTTTCAAAGCTGTTTAAAATGTTAATTTATAATGCATGTTCTAAAGGAAGTATGGCACCGCGAGTATCCGGCACCAAGTCAAGTAAGTGTATGTGAATTGAATAATTCTTATTATTGTGATATGCTTATAGGAACACTCTAGAACTCTTAGTTTTAGGTGTTGAAACTATAGAGATTAAGACTATAGGATGCGTTTACGAAAACAACTTTACCTCTTATATCTCATAAAATATCATTAATAAATACTGAAATAGTATACTGATTCATAAAACTTGTAATCAGATCAAATTGAAATACCCAATATGAGCACTAGATGACGTGGACGTGGACGTGGTAGACATGGCCGTGGTAGAGGCCGAGGTGCTAGGATTGCGTCTAAAGCGCCGGGTTTTATGCCAGAAATGGACGCACCTGCGTCACCCGGGAGTGAGACTGGATCACACGACCACATGAGAGAGGACATTGCTTTGACCCAAGCAATGTTGTGAGTCCTAGAAAGGGTTACTGGAGCTAGAACTGGGCCAGCAGCTCGTGGATCAATATCGGAACGACTTAAATCAAGTGGTGCCGAGGTTTTTAGGGGTGTCTCCGGTGTAGCTCTGAATGTAACAGAGTATTGGCTCGAGGCAATGAAGCGAATCATGGATGATTTGGAGTGCACCACCGAGCAGAAACTAAGAGGTGCTGTGTCCTTGTTGAGGGACGAGGCGTATCAATGGTGGCTCACTGTTCGAGAAGGCACTCAGGCCGAACTTGTTACTTGGGATTTCTTCAAGACTGAATTCCAAGGAAATTATATCGGGGCAAGTTATGTGGATGCCCGGAGGAAAGAATTTCTGAATCTGGTCCAAGAAAATAAGTCGGTGGCAGCTTACGAGGCAGAATTTCTACGCTTGAGCCGTTATGCTCGGACAATTGTGCCAACCGATCATGAGCGCTGTGTACGTTTTGAGGATGGGCTAAATGATGAGTTGCGGGTACTGATAGCCCCACAACAAGTAAGGACTTTTGCCAAGCTTGTGGAGAAAGTCAAAATAGTTGAGGAGGCTAAAAACTCTGCACGTCAGAACCGAGACAGAGGCAGAGACAAGAGGGACTTCAGGTATTCGGGTTCCACTAAAAGTTTTCAGAAGAGGCCTAGGAATGATGAGCCAGCCCAAGCTAGAGCACCTGCTACTACCAATCAGATTCAACCGTGTGCTAACTGTGGGAGACGACACCCAGGTGAATGCTAGAAAAGAACTGGTGGGTGTTTCAAATATGGTTCTAAGGACCATCAGCTTAAGAATTGTCCTCGAAGGACTGCTTAAACTCAAGAAGCTCGTAATCATGATGCATAGCCAGCTAGAGGCACGCAACAGCCACCGAGAGGCCGTGGGCCAGGTCGAGGTGGTAATGGCGGTGGTCGTGGTCAAGGTGCACCGGGTAGAGGTAATGGTTCCAGAGGCAACGCAGAGGTGAGACAGCCAGGGTTAGTTTATGCTGTCAGATGCCGTGAGGATGGCAATGCACCTGATGTGATAACCGGTACATTCTTCATCTTTGATGTACCTGTTACTGCTTTGATAGATATCAGATCTACCCATTCATATGTTGCTAGTGCTATATCTGGAACCCTGAACATTAGATCTAAGATTACTGATAGAAAGATGACGGTAATTAGTCCTTTAGGACAGTCTGTGATATTGGATAAATTGTTTAGAGACGTGCCCTTAGAAATTCAAAGAGAAATATTTTTGGCGGATTTGATGGAACTGCTTTTCGATGAGTTTGACCTTAGTTTGGGCATGGATTGGTTAGTAAAGCATCGTGCGCACTTGGATTGTGCTGCAAAACGGATGTCGATAAGGAATTTGGAAGATAAGGAAGTAGTAATGATAGGCGAATGGAGGAACTATTTAGCAAATGTGATATCGGCTTTAAAGGCAGAAAAGTTGGTGCGAAAAGGGTATAGAGCATTCCTAGCCTTTATTAGTGCTCTGGATGCCAAGGAATTATCGGTGGAAGGCGTTAGAATGGTAAATGAGTTTTCAGACGTCTTTCTCGAAGAACTTCCTGGATTGCCTCCAGACCGAGAGGTAGAGTTTGGCATTGAGCTTTTGCCCGGAACGGCTCCGGTGTCCATTGCTCCTTATAGAATGGCGCCGAAGGAGTTAGCGGAGCTTAAGGCTAAAATTTAGGAATTGTTGGATCGGGGATTGATTCGACCGAGTGTGTCTCCGTGGGGAGCACCGGTCTTGTTCGTCAAGAAGAAGGATGGGTCGATGCGTATGTGCATTGATTATAGGCAGTTAAATAAATTGACGATCAAGAACAGGTATCCATTGCCGAGAATATATGACCTGTTTGATCAGTGGAGAGGAGCTTCAGTTTTCTCCAAGATAGATTTGAGATTGGGTTATCATCAACTTAAGGTTAAGAAGGCAGATATTCATAAGACAGCATTTCGAACTCGTTATGGACATTATGAGTTTTTGGTGATGCCGTTTGGATTGACCAATGCACCAGCTGCATTTATGGACATGATGAACCGAGTCTTTCAACCCTACCTAGACCGGTTCGTGGTGGTGTTCATAGATGATATCTTAGTATACTCGAGGAATGAAGAAGATCATGACTCACATCTGCGCATAGTATTACAAATATTGTGAGAAAAGCAACTATATGCAAAATTCAGTAAGTGTGAATTTTGGCTGAAGGAAGTGACTTTCTTAAGACATGTTGTGTCGGCTGAAGGAATCAGAGTTGATCCTCGAAAGGTAGAGGCTGTGTTGGATTGGAAACCACCGAAGTCAGTGGCTGAGATTCAGAGTTTCCTAGGTTTGGTTGGTTACTACAGGCGTTTCGTTGAGGGGTTTTCATTGATTGCTGCACTCCTAACTAAATTGTTGCGCAAAGGAATACCATTTGTGTGGTCAGATCAGTAGCAAGAGAGCTTTGAGAAATTGAAGAAGATTTTGACAGAAGCGCCAGTACCGATTCAACCTGAAGCTGGAAAAGAGTTTGTTGTTTACTGCGATGCGTCACACACGGGCTTAGGATGTGTATTGATGCAAGGTGGGAAAGTGGTGGCTTATGCATCTCGTCAGCTAAGACCGCACGAAGTCAACTATCCTACTCATGACTTGGAGTTGGCTGTGGTGGTGTTTGCTTTAAAGATTTGGAGGCACTATCTCTACGGAGAGAAGTCTATCATTTATACAGATCATAAGAGTCTTAAGTACCTCCTTACCTAAAAAGAGTTGAACTTGAGACAACGGAGGTGGGTGGAGCTGTTAAAGGATTATGACTTCTCAATCGAGTATCATCCTGGAAAGGCTAACGTGGTGGCAGACGCGTTGAGTCGTAAGGTAGTATCGGAGTTGAGAGCAATGTTTGCCCATCACAGTTTGTATGAAGACAGCAGTTTGCTAGCGGAACTTTTGGTGCAGCCTTTGTGGTTAGAACAAATCAAGGAGAAACAATTAACATATGAAAAGTTGGGTCCTTTAATGCAACAAGTTGAAAGTGGTGTAACAGGGGATTTTGGAATGAGTAAGGATGGAGTGCTGTGTTTTCGTGGAAGAGTTTGTATATCCATAGATTCGAATTTGAGACAAATGATTCTGCGAGAGGCGCATAGTACCCCTTATGCTATGCACCCCGGAGGAAATAAAATGTATCGAGATCTACGGGAGCAATATTGGTGGCCAGGGTTGAAGCGAGAGGTTACGGATTTTGTGAGTAGGTGTTTGACTTGTCAACAAGTGAAGGCGGAACATCAATTACCACCGAGCTTATTGCAACCGGTAAAGATTCCTTTATGGAAATAGGAGCGGATAACGATGGACTTTGTTAGTGGGCTACCCTTAACACCTACTAAGAAAGATTCCGTCTGGGTAATAGTGGATCGATTGACGAACACTGCCCATTTTCTACCAGTTCGTACGGATTACTCGCTGCAGAAGTTGGCCAAGTTGTATGTATCGGAGATCGTGAGGTTGCATGGGGTACCAGTGTCTATTATATCAGACAAGGACCCTAGGTTTACATCACGATTTTGGAAAACTTTGCATGAGGCTTTGGGAACAAAGTTAAACTTCAGCACGGCTTTTCACCCTCAGTCAGATGGACAGTCAGAAAGAGTAATCCAGATTTTAGAAGACATGTTAAGGGGTTGTGTGATTGACTTCAGAGGTAGTTGGGAGGATTTTCTACCGTTGGCAGAGTTTGCGTATAATAATAGTTACCAATCCAGTATCCAAATGGCACCCTATGAAGCGTTATATGGGCGTAGGTGTCGTACCCCTATTTGTTGGACTGAATTGGGGGAACGCAGTTATTGGGTCCTGAATTGATATCTCAGACGGAAGAAAAGGTAAAGGTGATTCGAGCGCGGTTAAAGGAAGCTTCGGATAGACAAAAGTCGCATGCAGATCTGAAGCGTAAGGATATCGAGTTTGCGGTGGGAGATCAGGTCTTTTTGAAAGTCTCACCTTGGAAGAAGATTTTCAGATTTGGAAGGAAGGGAAAGTTGAGCCCTAGGTTCATCGGACCGTATTGTGTGTTGAAGCGTGTTGGACCAGTGGACTATCAGCTTGAATTACCTCCAGAGTTGAGTCAGATTCATAGTGTCTTCCATGTTTTTTTGCTGAGGAGTTATAGATCGGATCCGTCTCACATAGTACCGGTAGAAGAAGTTGAGATAAGGCCGGACTTGTCGTTCGAGGAAGAACTAGTGAAAATTTTAGATCGAGATGTTAAAGTGTTGAGAAAGAAGTCAGTACTCTTGGTTAAGGTTCTATGGCGTAATCACGGAGCGGAGGAAGCTACGTGGGAGCCTGAGGACACCATTCGGCAACAATATCCTCACCTCTTTTAACCAGGTAAATTTCGAGGACGAAATTTCTTTAAGGGGGTAGAATTGTAATATCCTAAAAATTGAGTATTTATATGTTGCATTATTTTGGTGCTTAGCTAGTGAAATGATTCCATTTGTGTGTTTACAATGGTCTCGAGAAGGCTCGGGATTTATTTGGACTTGGAATTACTTTTGGTAAGTAGTACTTTATTGAAATGGAACAAGTAACCTTAAATGCTTAAGGTAATTAAACAGTAAAAGTTAGCATAAGATGAGCAAGTGGTAAAGGGGATATGACGCCATGTATGTTTGCTTGAGGGAAGAGGTTCGAATCCCTTGGTCTGCATTTTTGTGACTAAATTTTTTTTTTCTTTTCTCTCATCTAGCATGTGTCGGTCAAGCTTTATTTTTGGAAGGTTGGACTTTTGGTTTTATGACAAGGTGGCTAATGGATTAAGACAAGAATTGACATAGGGAAAGGAATCAATAGGATAAGGTAAGTAGGGGAACAAGTGGCTTAAATTGAGGAATGTTTTATGGAAAGTATAATGCTTAAATTGAGGAATGTTTTATGGAAAGTATAGTTGGCAAAGGTTGACTCTCTTGGCCATGAACTTGGTGGGTTTTGGGGGGCAAGAGGGGTTGGCCGAATATTGATAGGGATTAGGAGCTAGTTGGTCAAATTTCTTTAGCAATTATGTGCACTATTTTCTTTTCTCTCTAAAACTTCTCTCCCTAGCCGATTTTTGTCATGAGCATTGATAAAGCTTTTTTTTTTCTTTTGGTCATTTCATTTTAACCATTTTGGAATCAACCTTTTCTCCCTAAACTCTTTTCCTTTCTGTGCAAAAATCGTACAACCTTGAGGGACATTTTTAATTCCTTTCTTCCTTGGCCGAATGAACACCAACCTCAAAACTTCTTCTTTGTTCATTCTCCATCTTTGAAAACCGAAACATAAACATCTTATCCCCTATTTCTTTTTCTTCTTCACTTCTTACAAAAGACTCTCAAACATCTCTCTCCCTAAATCTTCACCATGGCTGAATGTCAATAATCATCTCCTTAGCCGAATCTTTTTCTTCTTCGTAGTGTTCTAAGTGGGTGGCCGTGTATCAACCGTAACCATAAGTCAATCGGTGGAAATCGGATTCATCATCGTTAAGGTAAGGAGTTCTTCTTGGATTTTTCGTTATATCTCTATTCGGCTATGTTGCAAATCGGATCGAAGTTTCGAATAATTGATTATTTTTAGGGACAAAGTCACTCGATATTCTCTATTTGTTAATCTTTCAGAAATAGTGGGTGTCGTAGGTGCCGACGATCAAAAAGGTTTAGTCCTTACCGTAATCAGGTGTGTAATCCCGTACTTTTCGTATACATATATGAAATGGTGTGTAATCTCACACTTCTCTGGAAGTTTGCATGAAATATTCTGTGATTCGGTAGAAAATACCGAAGAAAACCGATGACCGGCATCCGTGATCACTCGGACGTGCGTATGCTCGTAGTGGTAAATGTATTTTTGTAATAAAACAGTTTCAGTCAGAAACAGTGATGTGTATTTGAAAAATCACGAAAAATAGGATAAAAAGAATTACAAAGTGAATAAGATATCAAATTAAAGCTTACTGTGTCTATTTTGATATGAAAGAAACGGAGAAGGAAAAGGAATTCTATGTTCTAAGATATTCTAATTTTAGTGAGACTGGTTCTGATTGACTTCGTGGTTCCCTAATCTGTTTTAGAAAAATCATATAAAATTGTACAAAGTGAATTATGGGTTATAATTTATATGTATGGATTCCTTAGTCAGTCTACTTTCATTAGAAACATGAAAACCGTACAGCTAGATATTTGAAATTAAGTTAAGAGAGGTCAGAATCGTTGGTCAGTGAAACAAGGGAAACTTTAAGGAATAAACTGTACTAATTGGATAAGTACAAAAATCTGAAAAACTTAAAGTAGAAAGATATACGATTCTAGTTTCAAGGAAAATTTACGGATTTAGATTTCGAGTTTCCCAACTCGAGTTATAGTCAGTTTAGTCAGTACGATGTAGATGGACAGTTTCGATTTTTATGCCCCAAATTAGTAATTAAGCCTAGGTTGCGAAAATTACCATCATACCCTTAGAGGGTAAATTACCGAATTACCTTTAGTGGGTACGATTACCAAATTATGAAAACGCCCTTACGGGCCGAATTACGAAAATGCCCCTAATGGGCTGAATTACGAAATGTCCCTATGGACCGAATTACGAAAATACCCTTTATGGGCCAAATGTGATATGTTGCTATATGGGTCGTTTGGTATTTGCTATATGGGCCTTTTGATATTTAATATATGGGCCAAATGTGATATTTGATATATGGGCCTTTTGATATTTGATATATGGGTCAAATGTGATATTTGATATATGGGCCAAGTGTAATATGAGCTATATGGGCCAAAATGTGATATGAGCCAGATTGTGTAAATTTTTATAATGGGTCGTATGTTTGTAATAATTTTATGATTTGATATGAATAATTGAATGTGCATATTATATACATGATTTGCATGGGTTGGACTATTTGATGAAGAGAAGATGGCTTCGTGCCCAGTTTAATGGCTTCGTGCCCAGTTTAAATTATGGCTTAATGCCCAGTTGGTGTGTTGGCAGGGTGGGTGACTAAAGCTCCCCACAGGTGTGCTGGTTGGTACGGGTGGTGTGTAGCGGATGGAAATTTAGGCTTGGTTTGGAATTGCATATCACATGCATTTTATACTTGTTATATTATTACATTTGTAAATGGGCTCAAGCCCAAGTAAATGCTTAAATGGTTTTGGCCCAGAAGACTTTGGTAAGTGGGTTACACACTGAGTTCTAAGTAACTCACCTCGTTTTCTTTACCCTACTCAGGTAACGATTAGTAGTGGAGGCTTGGGCCGGGAACGACTTCGTGGAGGCCATACTACGAATGATGGTTTATATAAACTTGAACTTCTTTAAAGTATTTTTTTTATTTACTATGTCAGTTATGATGTAATAAGGCCTCTGGTATTATTTTATGGATTTTTACTTGTGGATGGATTTTAATTATGTTAGATACTTAAATGGGACTATTTTATTTTTATAAATGGTTTCTTAAAATTTTCGTACAAAAAGGGGTTTTCTTAAATATTTTATCTCGTAAATTTTCTGTAAATATTCTTTTAAGAATCTTGTTTTTCAAATCTCTTTTAAACTTCACGTAAAAAAAAATTTAAACAATAAATTTCTAAGTTTCAAATTATAATCTCATACGTCTTAAATCATAGATTTTAAATTAACCTCGGTTTTTAATAAACTCCATTTTCAAAATAGTTTTGAGGATCTGTTTTCTTAAAATCATTAGACGACTAGATGTATTTTCGTTTTGCGTGACATACCAAATTTGGTCTTAACGCATAGACAGGGATTGGGGTGTTTCAGCTGCATTTGAATTTGATTCTCTATTTCGAAGAATATACAATGATAATGCTAACTTCTCCATCGAAGATACCTTCCCATGCTTTAAGCCATAATTTGTTTGCAAATCATGCAACAAGCTGTGAAATGTATTTTTTGGCATCCTAAAACTATTCATGCAACGATCATCATGCCCATTTAATACTTCGTCCACCCACATTTGACCTGTATAATTTGAATCCATACACGATTGCTTAGTGAATAAAGTTTCATGGTGTACCAATACACTGCTTAACACTTGTTCTTCCTCTTCATGATAATTGTTGTGCTCAACTTGTGTAACAATTGTGGCTATTATTCGTTGAGCTTCTTCACTTAATTCAGGGGCATCATAATTCATATAAAAACTATTATACATATTGTTAAATTCATCCATAACCTGAAAAAGTAATCAAATGAAAATAAATTAATAACTTGTGACATTCTATACAACACAAAAAATTGAACAAAAGCATAGCATAAAAATACCGAACATAAAAAATATCATACATTAGTTTTACATATAAAAAAGTAGATCGTACATTAGGTTTACATATAAAAAAGTAGATCATACATTAGTTTTGCATATAAAAAAGTAGATCATACACTAGGTTCACATATAAAAAGTAGATCATACATTAGTTTTGCGTATAAAAAAGTAGATCATACATTAGTTTTGCATATAAAAAAGTAGATCATACATTAGTTTTACATATAAAAAAGTAGTATAGTTATATTACAATAATAATTCTAAGGAGCTTATGGTGGAGGTGGTGGATGGTATGGTTGGAAGGGAAATGAGGATGTTGCTACCAAGGATGAAAATGATGCAATTGGATTTTGTTCAGCATACTCACGTCAAAGCCATCAAACCCTAACATCTGGATCTAAGTTCAAAAACACTTCTCGTTTCACCGGTATTTGGAACATTTTGATGGTAAAATAGTACAGTACATCTTTTTTTGAAATTTCATCTCCCAAATCACGCAAAGCATCCATTGCATTTGAAATAGTATATTGAGAGTGAGGAAAAATAATTCCATTCACTGACTTCCTTGGACTAGCCATACTCTCACACAATTTGTCAATATGAGTAGCTAATGAATTTCTTGATGATTTTCTACTTGAACTTGATTTTTTCCTTTACCTTATACAACCCCAAGTGTTTCCTTTCTTCGATTAGGAGTTTCATGAGAAGGGTTTGATGGTACCTCATTAGGAGGGATACCTTCATTCTCATTACTATTTTCATCTGAATCACCAAATCCCTCATTAGGTGTATCATCTCCCATAGGAACCCCACTTAGAAGAACACCAGACGAAGGTGCCCATGCATTCTCTCCAGTGGCTACAATGCCACCAAACATTTGCCACATTAAATCATTCAATCGTGGTTCAATTCCTTTCTTCTTAAATCCTTTAAAATTAGGATTTTCCTACATAACATGTTAAATGTTAAATGTTATACTCAGATTTTTATATTTGTAAATTATTAATTTCAATAAACTTTATGCATTAAAATAATGATAAAGTTAACACTAACCTGTATTTTTTCAACCCACCATTCTTCGGTAGCATCGACCGTCTTTTTAGATGGACAACATCCAATACCTGTAGATTCCTTAAGCAACTCCCTCCATAACCTCCATTCCTTTTTTACTGTATCTCACTTATTTTTCAATTGAGGTTTTCCATAATTTTTTTGTGTTTTTGCTTGAAAAAGGGCAACGACATTTTCCCATCCTTTTGAGTTTAGATGCGTTGTCGATCTATTACCAGCATTGACTTCATTCACGCAAAGTTCACAAAATATCAACGTCAGCTCATCATCCCAAACAGCTTTTGTTGCTAAGGTACTTTCTCCCTCCACAAATTTTATTTTGATTTTAAATGTCAACCGACATAAAACCATAAATATATAATTAGATATAATAATATAGTTTCATAAAAAATTAAGAATAACACATCACAAAAAAGATGAAAGCCATAAGATGAACAATAAAGAAAAAATTCTCAAAAATCCATGGTAAACAATAACGAGGATATAGAAAGGATAATTGATTATGACTATCTTTTCAAAAGTGTAAGCAAACTTGAGCAGTTTGGTTTTTCTTAGCAACACTAGTCATCAAATTTTTACTTTAGTCTAAAAAAAACATGCATTTAATCACTCAAGGTTTTGGCATCAATCTCATAGTATAACTAATTATTTAAGATAGTAGTAATTTCAACTAATATACGATGACAGTGCAGGAATAAGAAAGTGGAGTTTACAAGTAGGCATTATTAGCCCATACTTTTGACACATTTCATAAATCTAGCTTTAAACAGTAAATTGAAAAATACATTTTATATAATTTTAAATTTAAAAACACATTTCTATGACATTTATACATTTTTTGAAAACACATTTATATAATTTTAATTACAATTAAATAGTGTAAAATTTCAAAATTATGAATTTGGAATAAGATTTTTACTTTACAAAATGAAAATACATATTTAATAGATAATTCTTTTAATATTATGAATATGGTTAATGAAATTCTAATAATTTATTTTTAAACTTTGTACATATAGGACAAAAAACTTTTTTATGACATAGTTCCAGTATTTTAATTTATTTTTCTTATAACTTTAAAGTATATTTTTTAAATATAATATGAAGGTTAATAACGTAAGTGACTAAAATGTTACAATGCGATAATGTAATTAAGCTATTATTTATTAAAATATAAGAAATAGGTACGATTTTGAAACAATTTAAAATAATTAAAAAGAAATTTAATTTAATGATCAAAATAAATTTAAAATTTCAATAATTAAAAAAATTATTATTTAATTTATTTAAAGTTTTAAAATTACATTAATTTATTTAACCTTCATATTATATTTAAAAAGTATACTTTAAAGTTATAAGAAATTATATGTACAAAGTTTAAAAATAAATTATTAGAATTTCATTAAATATATTTATATTAAAAGAATTATCTATTAAATATTTATTTTCATTTTTGTAAAGTAAAAATCTTATTCCATATACATAATTTTGAAATTTTACACTATTTAATTGTAATTAAAATTATATAAATGTGTTTTCAAAAAATGTATAAATAATTGAAATTTAAAATCAATTTAAACAGTAAATTGAAATTTAAAAACACATTTAATCACATTTTTTGCAGTGTGGTGGAAGCATCATTTCATCACATTTCTTTTTCTTTCATTGTTAGTTGATTTTATTTTATTATAAATTTGAAAAAATTCTTGTGTTTTCGATCTCTTTCTTGAGGAATGAAATTTGAAGAATAACTCATTGTAACATCCTAGATTAGGGGTTATGTGTTTGGGACATAACTCAAGTATTAGTAGGATTTAAGTGTGTTTGGTGATGTTTTAGGAGTTTTTAGAACCCAAGGAGGAAGGGGAAAAACTTTGGAAAATGTTGGATTTTAAGTATAAAAGGGGGACTGGGTGAAGGAACCCTTAAGGAAGAATTTGGGCGTGTTTGGACATAAAAAAGGGGCTTGGTAAAGTGGCTTAAGGGCGCCACTTAAGGGCCTGGGAGTGACGCCTGGCGCAGGTCTGGGGTTCGAGCAACGTGGGCAGCAGGGAAGGGTGTTTTATTTTTGGGCTTTTTGGCGTTAAAAGGAAGGGGCTAAGTTAAGGAGGTTTTAAAAGATTTTGTGGGAGTTGGTGGACATGAAAGTCGGGCTGGTAAAGTGGCTTGGGGCCGCCACTTGGGGCCTTGGTGAGCGCCGCCCCAAGCAGGAGGGAGGACTCAAGTTCGAGTCACGATGGAAGAGCAAGGTATGTTTTATTTTTGTTTTGGCGTTAGGGCAAGGGGGAGCTAAGGAATGAGCTCTTAAAAGGAGTTATAGGAGCTTATGTCACAAAAAGACGCCATAGCAGAGTGGCTGGAAGCGTGGGATGTCTCCAGCAGGTCTTGGGTTCGAAACCTACGGGCAGCAGTTTGGTGCTTTAATTTTTGCATGCTGGCGTGAAGGAGTGGTCTGCACATGGATGAGGATAAAGCTTTGTTTTATTTCTTTTTAATTTCGGCTATAGAAAGGGATAAAGGATTGGGTTGTTTTATTTAGTTTAAATAAGGGATAATGGCTGTTGTATTCTATTTATTTTTGAATAGGTGTCAACAGATTAAATAGGAGTTTTAATTGGGATTGGATAAGTGGAGTTTTGGTGGCCGATTAGAAGATTTTGGGGGCTTGCATATTCGGCTGGAAGAGTAGAATTTTATTATTTTATTTTATCTATTTATTTGAAGAGGTGGCTAAGAGATAGGATAGAGGATAGATATTGTTTTATTTTATTTCAAGTGGGTGATAATTAAAAGATAAAGAATTATCACAAAAGAGGGAGATGGCCGAATGTAGGATTCCTTTGGGACTTTCATAATCGGTTTGAGTATAGTAAGGGGGTGCCGAAATTCATTTAATTTTGTTCTTCTTTTCTTCTCAATTTGTTTCTTGGCCGAATTC
This sequence comes from Gossypium australe, assembly GCA_005393395.2. Lineage (NCBI taxonomy): Eukaryota > Viridiplantae > Streptophyta > Magnoliopsida > Malvales > Malvaceae > Gossypium > Gossypium australe. The sequence goes on along the minus strand of CM016614.1, from coordinate 25,991,446 downwards.
TCCCTAGTCCCCATTGCCCAGAATTCTTCAAACCCCTTTCTTCTTTTGCTTCTACTTGGCCGAACCTACCACCCCTTTCTACTCAAAATTTCATCTTCCATTTGTTGCCAGCCGAATATCCCTTACCATATAGGGCATAAGCCGAATCCCCAAAGGAAGGTGCTGTCGATTACAAAGGTTGGTAAGTGTCTCTCTTTAGCATTCGGTTTCTCTTCTCTTCCTTTGTGTTATACCGAAAGCTTAGGAATAGGCCTTGGTAAGGTTGGCCGAATATGTGTGGGACCTTAATAGTATATCTTTTGTGTGTAGCTGACACTAAGGTGTTCTAAAGGAGTCTTCGGGTTTCGATAGGCAAGGGGCTAATCGGCAAAGGAAAACAGAGGTTTTCGGGATTTCAATTTACTTTGGTAAGTGATAATAAAGATTCGGCCTAGGGCCATATTTTGGTTATGGGTGCGATTAGTCCTTCGGGATTGTTAGTTTAGCCGAATAAGGCTTTTTGATACTAACCTATAGTGGACGATGTAGGAGCAGTACGGGAATACGTCTCGGGATTTTGTGATATCGCATAGATTCGGGATTTCTCTTTAGATCTTCGGTTAAGCAGGTGTGTAAAACTCTTACACACTTTATTAGTTGGCATTGCTTATTATGTTACGATTAATTATTGTGATAGTGATTTGTCTTGTGGGCATGAGCATGGATTTCGGGTAAGTTGCTTGTGACTTTAAATATGTTATACGAATGACATGATGGGTACGATGCTATGCCATGACTTATATGCATGATTTATGATGATATGTTAAGCATGATATGAGCATGTTGGAATGGGATTGAAGAGAGGAGGGGGAATATTCTCTATGGACTGTCACCAGTGGTTTTGACCACAAGATGGGTTGGCCCCATCAGTTTAATTGTGACTTCGGTCACTAGTGGTTTTGACCACACCGTTGATATAAATTGTGACTAAGTCCCAGTGGTTTGGTACCACCAGTGGTTTTGACCACATATTGATAATTGTGACCTATGGTCATCAGTGGTTTTGACCACACGATGGGTTGGCCCCATCACTTAATTTGTGACTCAGGTCACCAGTGGTTTTGACCACCAGTGGTTTTGACCACATGGGGTAGTTAAAGGAGTATGGATGGCTAGTTTTGAGTTGCATGTTTTGCATGTCTTTCTAATATTTTGTGTATGAGCTTGCACTTCCGGGTTGGGGATTTATACACTGAGTCTTGGTGACTCACCCCTTCCCATATCATTTTGCAGATAGGTAGATCGCGGAGATGGAGCCGGTGAGGACTCGAGGTGGCCATGAGATGGGAAATTTTATTTAAATAGACTATGGTTTATTTTCATATTATTTTTATGTTATTGTTTGAGTTGTAATAAGGCCATCAAAGTATTTAAGTATTTTTATTAAGTATCTTTATTATTATGTTCTATCATGGATTGGCACTTTAAATATTAATTGCAAATAACTTTATTTTCTTAAGTATATATAATAAAGTTTTAATCTGAATATTTTTATAAACTCCACACCTTACTTAAGATTTTAAATGGTCACCGTTTTACAAACTCAACAAAATTTCATGTTTCACTCATAAGTCAAAATCTTTCAAACGTTTTCCCGCAGTGACATACCAGATCCGGTCAAGGCTTGTGGGCCGGGTTTGGGGTGTTACAAATTGGTATCAGAGCCCAGTTCAAAACTCGGCTGTGGTGGCCCAGGGTCCAAAATGTTTTTGGTAGGTTTCTGTAAACTATTATGAAAATGGTTTTGTTTTGAACAGCATGGCATCGAGTCTCCGGCACCAATCCGCCCAGGTAAGTACTTCTAACTACTGTGTGAATTATTATCTGTAGAGGGGTAGAAATGGAACGTAGATAGTATGATAAGTATTTGAACCCTAGGACTAGTTTACCCCAACAATCACATAAGACTTTAAATGCCTAATTAAACAAACCTGTGACTAAGTCGCCGAGTTAAGGTGTGGTAACCCTGGTGCGCATGTCTAGGATTGGATCTGGAAGAGCCTGGTATTTAAGCAGTCCTAGTGACTCACCTCCTCTTCGCAGGAATCCTACCTGGTGCGTAGCTACGGTTCACCCTAACCAAGAAGACTCGGTCGCGGGCTAAACTCAATAACTAAAACCCGACAGGGATTAGCCATGTTTTTATGAAAACCCTAGTTTTAAAAAGCACCAAGGTACCCCTTTGAATAGTAACAAAAACTTATATTTTATAATTTTTTTTAAAACATTTATGATTTACAAAAATTACCAAAATGCCCCTAGTGGCAAAATTACAAAAATACCCTTGGTTTATAAATTGTCCAACCACCCAATAGTGTTACCAAAATTTCATTACTTTATAAATGTTCAAAAACCCTAACTTGCAAAATATCAAAATACCTTGATTTCAGAAAATTACAAAATTGCCCCTAACTTACAAAATTACAAAAATGACCTTGATTTCCAAAATTTTTGCAACATTATCGTTTTGGAAAGTACAATTCTCAAAAAAAAAAGAACTCTCAAAGTTTTGCAAAATTTGGATATACCCCGGAATTATTAAACTTTACAAATTTACCCTGGTTTATTTCCAAAATACCCCCGGAATTCAAAAATCACCGAAATACCCCTGGAATTTTCAAATTTACCGAAAGGCCCCGAGATTGTAAAATTTCCAAAATACTTTTTGACAAAATCACCAAGGAACTTTTTCTTTTGACAAATTACGAAAATACCCCTGGGTAGTGGAAAAACGACAACAATGAAAACTACAACGTTTCTCTGAATGAACGAAAGTTCATAATTATTTGATGGATGAATGAATGAATGTGAAGACTGTGTGCATGTATGAATACGAAAGAACCCCTCCTAAAACTCTTTTCATAAAACTTCTTCGCGGGTAAGTAAGTGAAACAAGGACTAATTCATAAAACTTCTTAATCAGATCACGACGTTAGAAATGAGCTCTAGAGGACGTGGTCGTCGTGGACGAGGTAGAAGAAGGATGACCGTGTCAGAACCCGTTAGATCGGGTCAAGGGTCTGATAATGAAATACCACCGCCACCACAACCCCCAGCTGTAAATGTTGAGCAGCAAGCTCAGACGGGGGAAGATGCTATGTCGCAGGCTGTGCTGCGAGTTCTTGAGTTGGTGGCTGGTGCAGAAGGAAATTCGGGAGCTCGAAAATCTGTGCCTGAGCGGCTCCGAGCTAATGGAGCTGAAATATTTCGAGGAGTGTCTGGGGTGGCACCCAGTACAACGGAATATTGGTTGGAAGCCACCGAACGGATTATGGATGAGCTTGATTTGACCTCTGAGGAGAAGTTGAAAGGAATGGTGGCACTGCTACGCGATGAAGCGTACCAATGGTGGTTAACTGTTCAGGATGGTGCCACGGCTGAGGATCTGACCTGGGAGTATGTCAAGGCAGCATATCAGAGGAAGTATGTGGGGGCTGGTTATATTGATGAACAGCGTAGGGCGTTCTTAAATTTGGTACAAGGGAATAAGTCGGTACCCGAGTATGAGGCTGAATTCTTGAGGTTAAGTAGGTATGTTCGGGGTATGGTGGCCACAGAACATGAACGCTGCGTTAGGTTCGAGGACGGGTTGAGAGATGAGCTACGGGTGTTAATCGCACCTCAGTGTGAAAGGGAATTTGCCGTTCTCGTGGAAAAGGCTAAGGTAGCTGAAGCAGTGAAGCGAATTGAGAGGCAGAATCAGGACAGAAGTAGGGATAAAAGGAATTTTGGGCCTTCAGGGTCCGCTGGAGGCTCACAGAAGAGGGCTAGATTTGGGGAAACAGAAAGGGCCGCAAAGCCTGCTCAGTGGCCACCTCAGTGTGGTAGATGTGGGAAATCCCACTCGGGAGAATATTGGACGGGAAACAGGGGATGCTTTGAGTGTGGATCAATGGAGCACCGGGTGAGGGATTGTCCGTGAAAATTGGCTAGGAATCAAGCTGAGGGTCAAGGACGTGGTCAATTCAGGAGGGATGGCCAGCAACCACAGAGGGGTTGAGGTGCAGCTAGGGGTAATGGTAATGGTAACGGGCGTGGCCGAGGCGCTGAAGGTGCAGAGGCGAGGCAACCAAGGTTGGTTTATGCAGTTGGCCGTCGCGAGGAGGGAGATGTGCCAGATGTGACAACGGGTACGTTCCTTATTTTTCTGGAATACCCTTAATTGCTTTGATTATTGTAGAGTTTTCTTGTATTGCTAGTGAAGTGTTTGAAACCTTGGATGTGAACTTAGAGATTGAGCCTAGGAAGTAAGATAGTTTTATTAAGATCAGAGTGCGCAGCATAAGCGTAGTGCGGTGAGTTAAGATGTACGAATATTCGTTAGTAAGTAATTTCGAGGACGAAATTATTTTTAAGGAGGGTAGAACTGTAACATCCTAGATTAGGGGTTATGCGTTTGGGACATAACTCAAGTATTAGTAGGCTTTAAGTGTGTTTGGTGATGTTTTAGGAGTTTTTAGAACCCAAGGAGGAAGGGGAAAAACTTTGGAAAATGTTGGATTTTAAGTATAAAAGGGGGACTGGGTGAAGGAGCCCTTAAGGAAAAATTTGGGCGTGTTTGGACATAAAAAAGGGGCTTGGTAAAGTGGCTTAAGGGCGCCACTTAAGGGCCTGGGAGTGACGCCTGGCGCAGGTCTGGGTTCGAGCAACGTGGGCAGCAGGGATGGGTGTTTTATTTTTGGGCTTTTTGGCGTTAAAAGGAAGGGGCTAAGTTAAGGAGGTTTTAAAAGATTTTGTGGGAGTTGGTGGACATGAAAGTCGGGCTGGTAAAGTGGCTCGGGGCCGCCACTTGGGGCCTTGGTGAGCGCCGCCCCAAGCAGGGGGGAGGACTCAAGTTCGAGTCACGATGGAAGAGCAAGGTATGTTTTATTTTTGTTTTGGCGTTAGGGCAAGGGGGAGCTAAGGAAGGAGCTCTTAAAAGGAGTTATAGGGAGCTTATGTCACAAAAAGACGCCATAGCAGAGTGGCTGGAAGCGTGGGATGTCTCTAGCAGGTCTTGGGTTCGAAACCTAGGGGCAGCAGTTTGGTGCTTTAATTTTTGCATGATGGCGTGAAGGAGTGGTCTGCACATGGATGAGGATAAAGCTTTGTTTTATTTCTTTTTAATTTCGGCTATAGAAAGGGATAAAGGATTAGGTTGTTTTATTTAGTTTAAATAAGGGATAATGGCTGTTGTATTCTATTTATTTTTGAATAGGTGTCAACAGATAAAATAGGAGTTTTAATTGGGATTGGATAAGTGGAGTTTTGGTGGCCGATTAGAAGATTTTGGGGGCTTGCATATTCGGCTGGAAGAGTAGAATTTTATTATTTTATTTTATCTATTTATTTGAAGAGGTGGCTAAGAGATAGGATAGAGGATAGATATTGTTTTATTTTATTTCAAGTGGGTGATAATTAAAAGATAAAGAATTATCACAAAAGAGGGAGATGGCCGAATGTAGGATTCCTTTGGGACTTTCATAATCGGTTTGAGTATAGTAAAGGGGGTGCCGAAATTCATTTAATTTTGTTCTTCTTTTCTTCTCAATTTGTTTCTTGGCCGAATTCTCCCTAGTCCCCATTGCCCAGAATTCTTCAAACCCCTTTCTTCTTTTGCTTCTACTTGGCCGAACCTACCACCCATTTCTACTCAAAATTTCATCTTCCATTTGTTGCCAGCCGAATATCCCTTACCATATAGGGCATAGGCCGAATCCCCAAAGGAAGGTGCTGTCGATTACAAAGGTTGGTAAGTGTCTCTCTTTAGCATCCGGTTTCTCTTCTCTTCTCTTCTCTTCTCTTCTCTTTAGCTTGGGAATAGGCCTTGGTAAGGTTGGCCGAATATGTGTGGGATCTTAATAGTGTATCTTTTGTGTGTAGCCGATGCTAAGGTGTTCTAAAGGAGTCTTCGGGTTTCGATAGGCAAGGGGCTAATCGGCAAAGGAAAACAGAGGTTTTCGAGATTTCAATTTACTTTGGTAAGCGATAATAAAGATTCGGCCTAGGGCCATATTTTGGTTATGGGTGCGATTAGTCCTTCGGGATTGTTAGTTTAGCCGAATAAGGCTCTTTGATACTAGCCTATAGTGGACGATGTAGGAGCAGTACGGGAATACGTCTCGGGATTTTGTGATATCGCATAGATTCGGGATTTCTCTTTAGATCTTCGGTTAAGCAGGTGTGTAAAACTCTTACACACTTTATTAGTTGGCATTGCTTATTATGTTACGATTAATTATTGTGATAGTGATTTGTCTTGTGGGCATGAGCATGGATTCCGGGTAAGTTGCTTGTGACTTTAAATATGTTATACGAATGACATGATGGGTACGATGCTATGCCATGACTTATATGCATGATTTATGATGATATGTTAAGCATGATATGAGCATGTTGGTAATGGGATTGAAGAGAGGAGGGGGAATATTCTCTATGTACTGTCACCAGTGGTTTTGACCACAAGATGGGTTGGCCCCATCAGTTTAATTGTGACTTCGGTCACCAGTGGTTTTGACCACACCGTTGATATAAATTGTGACTAAGTCCCAGTGGTTTGGTACCACCAGTGGTTTTGACCACATATTGATAATTGTGACCTATGGTCATCAGTGGTTTTGACCACATGATGGGTTGGCCCCATCACTTAATTTGTGACTCAGGTCACCAGTGGTCTTGACCACCAGTGGTTTTGACCACAAGGGGTAGTTAAAGGAGTATGGATGGCTAGTTTTGGGTTGCATGTTTTGCATGTCTTACTAATATTTTGTGTATGAGCTTGCACTTCCGGGTTGGGGATTTATACACTGAGTCTTGGTGACTCACCCCTTCCCATATCATTTTGCAGATAGGTAGATCGCGGAGATGGAGCCGGTGAGGACTCGAGGTGGCCATGAGATGGAAAATTTTATTTAAATAGACTATGGTTTATTTTCATTTTATTTTTATGTTATTGTTTGAGTTGTAATAAGGCCATCAAAGTATTTAAGCATTTTTATTAAGTATCTTTATTATTATGTTCTATCATGGATTGGCACTTTAAATATTAATTGCAAATGACTTTATTTTCTTAAGTATATATAATAAAGTTTTAATCCGGATATTTTTATAAACTCCACACCTTACTTAAGATTTTAAATGGTCACCGTTTTACAAACTCAACAAAATTTCATGTTTCACTCATAAGTCAAAATCTTTCAAACGTTTTCCCGCAGTGACATACCAGATCCGGTCAAGGCTTGTGGGCCGGGTTTGGGGTGTTACACTCATGGTAATTAAAAGATATCGTGCATCAGTTGTAATCTTAGACAAGCTCTTCTTTCAATAAAAGAATGCCTGTTCTGACTTCATCCCTTATGTTTTATGGAAGTATATCCAATTTTTAAGTTCAGTAATGAAGGCTACAAGATTACCAAATTATTTTCTCCTACTGAAAAATAAGAGCCAAATCAGACCATTAAAGGCTGCTTGATAGGTTTGGCTTGACATTATCTTTTATCTTGGTCTGTTTCATCTGTTTCTCTTTTGATTTTGAGGCAAAATATTATTTTTGGGTTGCTTTCCTTTTATATCTTAATTTTCATATTATGAGAACTAACATTCCAGAATATGACGCAATTCCAGGACACAATTCCAGGATCAGTAATTGGAAGAAAACCCTTAACCATTGATAGAAGCACTTCTGCATATTAAGCAACTAGGGTAGTATTACTGGTTTCATGCTCGTTACGTGGTATATCAAAGACTAAATATCACTCACTTAGAACCTTATGCATCACTAGATACTACTTGGTTAAAATACGGTCTCTCTTGTTTTATCTGCCCATTGCTTTCTCTTTGAATGTTATAGTCTCCCCCCCTTTTATTTTTCTGGTAATCCTAATCAAGAGCCATAAAATTAATAGTGCTACAAGTAAATCACAGTACAAACTCTAAATTAACAGCTCTAGGTAAAATAAGAATCAAGTTTAGTTCATCACCTTGTCCCCTCTATTGATATTCCTTTTGCATTATGTTTTAAGAAAAGTAACTAACAAAGTCCATTAATAGAAATCTCACCAATCTAGTTACCTCAGTTCATTTAGCTCCAAACTAGCCCAGAGAACATGTTGATGTATTGATGGATTATAAGATATAAGCCAAGTATGACATAAAATTTAGAAAATATATCATCAGTAGAAAGATGTAGTTATGAAGAAATAGTGATACCAATAAGTAAACCATTGCCAACTCACACACCACAAACATGACTACTGCCCCTGTGATTCACCACAAAAATGACTACTCTTCAGCTCCTCTAATAATAAACAACATCATTGCCTTAGTTTTAGAAATTTCTAAATTATGGAGCATGCAAATTAAGAATGACCCTTGAATTTAATCAGGAAAAGAAATACCTCTTTAGGTTGATTCATATATCGATAGTTTCTCAAAATAAAAAAAAAGGGCGTTTCAAAGGTCTCTTATTGATTTCCAGCCCTGCAACAGACAACACGAGTATTCCTTAAAGTTTCAAAATTGCATTTTAATTTATAATGGAAGCAAAAGGAAACATAAAAAAGGGTAAAGAAATGAAAGAATGAAAAGAAATTGCATACAGAAAGCATCAAGAAGAAATAGAGAGACTTTGCGCCAAAAATAGAAATGGCAGCATTGCTACAAAGGTAAGCATATGTAGGGTGATCATGAATTTATTTCAACAGATAACATTCACCTCCAGTCTAGTATAGGAAATTAGAAAGCAACTACACGTTCTGTTACTTTTCCTATCCATGCCCTTAGAGGTCGGAACTCAACAGTTCTAAGAAATTCATCAATGGTGAGACTATTTAGTTTCATTGATAACCTTTTCACGTAATCTACTGCCATTATGTAACATCCCGAATTAGAGGTTGTTTGAAAATTCTTTTTGTTGCCTGAAGAAATACGTATGCTGATGTATTTAGAGTCTGGTCATAAAATCGGGCTAGGCCTGACTTAGGATTAAATTTCTTTTTAGCACTTAAGAGGAAAGCTAAGAAAGGAAGCTTTAAATAAATTTTGGTGCGAAACATGCCACAAGGAAGCTGCTGGTAGAATGGCTTGAGGCGATAGGGTGCAAGGAGGCTTCAGGAGGTAAGGGGTTCGAGTCTGGGTGATAGCATGGGAGTGTTTTAATTTTTGCGTTAAAAAGGGGTTCGGGCTAGGAAGGTTAAAGAATAAATGATGCGGTTAGTGGACATGAAAGTCAGGGTAGTAAAGTGGCATGGGGGCGTGATGAGTAGTTGCGACCTCAAGGACGCGTGTTCGAGTCTTGACGAAAGCGCAAGGTGAGTTTTTAATTTTGGCGTTGACGCGAGGGAAAGCTTAAAGGAAAAGTGTGACAAGTTATGTCACAAAAGTCGCCTTGGCCGAGTGGCTAAGGGCGCTGCAGGAGATTTCGGCATGGAGGACTCGAGTTCGAGTCCTGATAGAAGCGCAAAGGTATTTTTATTTTTTCCTTGGCGCTTATACATGAGGGAGCCAAGGGATGAAAGCTTAAAAGAAAGTTGTGACGGATTATGCCATGAAATACGCAGTGGCCGAGTGGCTGAAGGCTTGGGGAGTATCTCCAGGGTCTCGGGTTCGAAACCTTTGGCCAGCAGCATGGGGTTTTTATTTTAATTGCTGGCGTGGGATTGTTGGTCTGCGCATGGGCTCAACATTAGATGCTAGACGGGCAGCTTTTATTTTTATTATTTTGTGCTGCAAAAGTATGGGTTGCTATTATTTTTATTTTATTTTTATTTATTGGATGTATGGGTTAAATTTCTTTTAATTATTGTTGGAGCATGGGTTAGTGATGGGAGGTTAATAAACAATGAATTTGTTTGTTTCTATGGTGATGGGTAATTATCACAAAAACAAGAAAAGCATGGCCGGCTTTGAGGATGGAAGAAGCATGGCCGAATGTGAAGCATGCTTTAGGGACTTGAATTGCTTTTCTTCCTTCCCAAATTTAGCATGGCCGAAATTGATGATTTCTTTTCTCCTCTTACCAATTTGTTCTTGACCGAAAAGGGAGAGGGACCTAAGGCTTGAGTTTCGATTTTGGAAGGAGCTAGGGAGTATTTTGGCTAGCATTGTTTTCTTTCATTGTTGTTAGCCGAATCTCTTAGCCACTACATCTTGTTAAATCCCCTTTCTTTTTCTATTGTGGTCATAGCCGAAACCTTGTTCTCCATCTTTTTGAAGGGCATAGCCGAATTTTCCTTACCATGTAGAGCATAGGCCGAATCCACAAAGGATGGTGCTACCGTTTTCAAGGGTTGGTAAGTGACTCATTTTATCATTCGAATTCTCTTCTCTTCCTTTTTATTATGCCAAAAGCTCGAGGACGGGCCTTGTAAGGTTGGCCAAATGTGTATAGTATCTTAATAGTGTATCTTTTGTTGTAGCTAACGACAAGGTGCATTGAGGGAGCCTTTCGTGGTTTCGAGTCTGCAAGGAAAACCTATATGGTGTTCGGCCATAGGCCACTTCCCATAGATTTGCTCATAGCCGAATTTAGCAAGTGACAACTTAAGGTTTTCGGTGAGAAAAATAAATGGTTAAGCATTTTCGGCCAAGGGGCCATTTTGGTATGCATGTGGAAACCGCATGTGTGTTATGATTTTAGGGGCAAATCGGCTAGGGAAAAACAGAGGCTTCAGGGATTTCGGTTCGTTTTGATAAGCAATAGTAAGTTTCGGTCCAAGTATTTCGAGCACGACATATCCTTCGGGATTTATTGATGTGGCCGAATGGTCTTGTTAATGACCTTAGGGTTTGGCCGAATGTAGGAGCAAGGGACCTAGTGCGGTAGATCGATTCTTCGGGTTTTTGTTGTTGAGTAGTTCGGGATTCGCTTAGACTTACGTTTAATCAGGTGTGTAAACTTGTACACACTTTATTAGTTGACATCACTTATTATGTTATCATTAACTATTGTGATAGTGGTTGCCTTGTGGGCATAAGCTTGGATTTCGGGTAAGTCTCCTATTACTTGATCTATGACGTATGTTGTGTATGCCATCATATGTTGTGAGATGCTATGCTATATACAAATGCATGATATATGGGATCATGATACTTGTTATGTGAGCATGATGATGGTGGGATTGATGAGAGGAGGGGGATGATCTCTATAATTGTGACTTCGGTCACCAGTGGTTTGGCACCACCAGTGGTTTGGTACCACTTGATGATATATTTGTGACTTCGGTCACCAGTGGTTTGGCACCACCAGTGGTTTGGTACCACATGATGATATATTTGTGACTTCGGTCACCAGTGGTTTGGCACCACCAGTGTTTTGGTACCACATGATGACATATTTGTGACTTCGGTCACCAGTGGTTTGGCACCACCAGTGGTTTGGTACCACACGGGGTAGAAAAAGAAGTATGGATGGCTAGGATCGGGTTGCATATTTGCATGTCTTACTACTATCTTGTGTATGAGGTGCATTTTCGGGTTGGGGATTTATACACCGAGTCTTGGTGACTCACCCCCTTCCCATGTCATTTTGCAGGTGAGTAGATCGCGGAGATGGAGCCGGAGAGGACTCGAGGCGGCCATGCTTGTTCCGTGGACTTGAAATTTTATTTCGCACCGTTTAAAGTTTGTCACTTACTAATGAACTTATAAACTGTTAAGCAAATCGATTAAGAGTAACGTTTTCAAAATAAGTACTCGTACGCGTTTTTAAAGATGTTACCATCGGGTAGCAAAATTTTCTAAGTTAACAATAACTCCGATGTTTCTAATAATTTAAATTTTCAAATGGTTTCAACTCAATCGTGTTTATCAAATCAACCCATCTGAGTTTTAGCAAATACCGTTTTATAACTTCAGCAAATTTTCAGATTTCCACTATTCATCCGAATCCTTCAAAACGTTTTTACTCCATGACATACCAGATCCGGTCAAGGCTTGTGGGCCGAGTTTGGGGTGTTACATAATTGGTATCAGAGCCAGGTTCAAAACTCGGCTGTGGGGGCCCAAGGCCCAAAAATGTTTTTCTTGATGGGCTTCTGTGAAATATTATGAAAATGGTATTGTTTTGGACAACATGGCATCGAGTCTCCGGCACCAATCAGCTCGGGTAAGTATTTCTAACCTCTGTGTGAATTATCTATAAAGGGGTAGAAATGGAACGTAGATAGTATGAAAGGTATGTGGACCCTAGGACTAGTTTACCCCAACAATCGCATAAGACTTTTAATTGCCTAATTAAACAAACCTATGACTAAGTCGCCGAGTTAGGATGTGGTAACCCTTGTGCGCATGTCTAGGATTGGATCCGGAAGAGCCTGGTATTTAAGCAGTCCTAGTGACTCACCTTCTCTTCGCAGGAATCCTACCTGGTGCGTAGCTTCGGTTCACCCTAAGCGGGAGGACTTGTTCATAGGCTGAACCAATTACTAAAACCCGAAAGGGAACTAGCCGTATTTTTATAAAAACTCTAGTTTTAAAACTTTTAAAACTTTCCCTTAAATTTGTGAGCTTTATTTTACAAAAATTTTCGGAAAAACTTTGATTTATGGAAATTTCAAAAATACCCTTAGTGGTAAAATTACAAAAATGCCCCTAGTTTCTAAAATTACCAAGCTACCCCCAAATTCGACAAAAAATTTTTTCTTCTTTCACAAGCATACCCAAAACCCTTGATTTGCAAAATATCAAAGATGCCACGATTTTAGAAAATTACGAAATTGCCCCTAACTTACAAAAATTACCAAAATAACCCTGGGTTTCAAAATTTTTGCAACACTACCAATTTGGAAAACAAATTCTCAAAAGAACCCCCAAGTTTTGCAAATTTTAAAATACTCTTGATTTATTAAGATTTACAAATTTACCCCAGTTTATTACCAAAAATACCCCTGTAGGGCAAATGTCGAAAATACCCCCGGGGTAGGAATTGGACAAAAAGGTGATGGAATAAGTGAATGTGTATCTTTGAATTAGAATAGAAGACTTGAAACTTGTTTGATCGAAAGAACAACTTTTAAACTCCGTGCATAAAGTTTCTTCGCTGATAACCAGTGGAACAATGGCTAACTCATAAAACTCTTTAGTCAGATCGCGTGATAAAAGATGAGTTCTAGAGGACGCGGCCGTCGAGGATGTGGTAGAGGCCGGATGGCTGTGTCAGAACCCGTTATGACGGGCCAGGGATCTGATAATGAGATACCACCGCCACCACCACCCCCCAACTTTTGGTGTTGGACAACAGGATCAGACAGGGGGCGAGTCAGTATCGCAGGCTATGCTGCGAGTCCTAGAAATGATGGCTGGGGCAGGTAGAGGCACAGGAGCTCGGAAATCTATACCTGAGCGACTCCGAGCGAATGAAGCGGAGATATTTCGAGGTGTATCATGTGTAGCCCCCAGTACGGCGGAATATTGGCTGGAATCAACTGAGAGGATCATAGATGACCTGGATTTTACAGCTGAGGAAAAACTAAAGGGTATAATCTCTCTACTTCGGGATGAGTCATACCAGTGGTGGCTCACCGTAAGGGACGGAGCGATGGCGGAGGATCTCACATGGGAATTCTTTAGGGCAGCCTACCAAAGGAAATATATAGGAGCTAGCTACGTGGATGCGCAACGGAAGGCTTTCTTGAACTTGGTTCAGGGTAATAAGACAGTGGCAGAGTATGAGGCTGAATTTCTACGATTGAGTAGGTATGCTCGTGGTATTGTGGGTACTGAATATGAACGCTGTGTCAGATTTGAAGATGGGCTGAGGGATGAGCTGAGGATGATGATAGCTCCGCAACAAGAACGGGAGTTCGCTGTTCTAGTAGAGAAGGCAAAAGTTGCTGAAGGGGTAAGACAGTCTTTTAGACGGAATCAGGATAGGGGCTGGAATAAGAGGAGCTCTGGATCTTCGAGGTTTTCTGGAAATCAGCAGAAGAAGACAAGGTATGGTGGGTCAGATCAAGCTACTGGGCCTGCTGTTGCTACTAATACTCAATGGCCGCCACGGTGTGCTCGGTGTGGAAAGTCTCACACGGGGGAGTGCTGGAAAGGTAATCGGGGATGCTTCGAATGTGGGTCCGTGACACATCGAGTTAGGGATTGTCCGAAAAAGGCAGCTAGGCTGAGGTCTGAGGGTCAGGATCGTCCATTGAATAGGAGGGATAACCAACAGCCGCCGGGAGGTCGTGGTGTAGGAAGGGGAGGTAATAGTGCTGGCAGAGGTCGTGGGACATTGAGTGGAGGTACCGGTGGTACTGAGGCTAGGCAACCTGGTTTGGTCTATGCTGCGAGGTGTCAAGAGGAAGGCGACGCACCGGACGTCATAACCGGTATGTTTTTGATCTTTGGAGTACCTTATAGCACCTTGATTGATGTTGGCTCGACTCACTCATACATTGCTAGTAGCATTGTGGAAACTCTAAATTTAGACTTTGAGTTTACTTCTAAGAAGATGACTGTGTTAAGCCCTCTGGGTCACTCTGTAGAAGTAAGTAAACTCTATAAGGATGTACCCTTAGAACTCCAAGGGGTCGTGTTCTTGACTGACTTGATGGAACTACCGTTTAGGGAGTTCGATCTGATTCTTGGGATGGATTGGCTAGTAAAGTACCAAGCTAGCCTGGATTGCGCAGCTAAGCGCATGGTGTTAAGAACCGTGGATGGAGATGAGGTAGTAATGATAGGTAAGAGGAGGGATTACCTATCTAATCTGGTTTCTGCATTGAAGGCGGAAAAGATGGTTAGGAAGGGTTATGAGGCATATGTGGTGCATGTTCGTGCTTTGGGAGCTAAAGATGCAGCTATTATGGATGTGCGGACTGTAAGGGAGTATGTTGATGTGTTTCCAAAAGAACTCCCGGGTATACCTCCTGATCGTGAGGTTGAGTTTGGTATAGATTTGTTACCCGGAACTGCACTAGTATCTATAGCTCCGTACCGGATGGCACCGAAAGAATTAGTGGAGTTGAAGGCTCAGATCCAGGAGTTGTTGGATTGAGGGTTCATCCGACCGAGTGTATCGCCTTGGGGAGCTCCAGTGCTTTTTGTCAAGAAGAAGGATGGAACAATGAGGATGTGCATAGACTATCGACAGCTGAACAAACTGACAATAAAGAACCGGTATCCCTTACCCAGGATTGATGATTTGTTTGATCAACTCAAGGGTGCATCGGTTTTCTCTAAGATCGACCTTAGGTCAGGGTATCATCAGCTGAAGGTGAAGGAAGCTGATATCCATAAGACGGCATTCCGTACTCGGTATGGGCACTACGAGTTTTTGGTAATGCCTTTTGGTTTGACAAATGCACCAGCCGCGTTTATGGACTTGATGAACCGGGTTTTCCAACCCTATCTGGATCGGTTCGTCGTAGTGTTTATAGACGACATTTTGGTGTACTCGAAGTCTGAAGAGGAGCATGACGCACACCTTCATGTGGTTCTGCAAGTGCTAAGGGAGAAACAGTTGTATGCCAAATTCAGCAAGTGTGAGTTCTGGCTTAAAGAGGTAACTTTCCTGGGGTATGTTGTTTCAGCTGAGGGGATCAGGGTAGATCCTAGCAAGATTGAGGCAGTGTTGGAGTGGAAACCACCAAATTCGATTACGGAAATCCGAAGCTTTCTGGGGTTGGCTGGATATTACAGAAGATTTGTGGAAAATTTCTCTTTAATCGCAGCACCGTTGACCAAGTTGCTGAAAAAAGGAGTTCCATTTGTGTGGTCTGAGAAGCAGCAAGAGAGTTTCGACAAACTCAAGAAGTTTTTTACCGAAGCACCAGTCTTGATTCAGCCTGAGTCAGGAAAGGAATTCACTGTGTATTGTGATGCATCGCATACTGGTTTAGGGTGTATATTGATGTAAGAAGGAAAGGTGGTCGCTTATGCGTCACGGCAGTTGAGGCCTCACGAAAGTCACTATTCGACACACGATTTGGAGTTAGCTGCTGTGGTTTTTGCCTTGAAGATTTGGAGGCACTATCTGTATGGGGAGAAGTCGGTGGTGTACTCGGATCACAAGAGTCTGAAGTACTTCTTGACCCAAAAAGATTTAAATCTAAGACAGCGAAGGTGGATTGAGTTGCTGAAGGACTACGACTGCTCTATCGAATACCATCCGGGCAACGCTAACGTAGTCGCTGATGCTTTGAGTCGTAAAGTGGTGGCGGAATTGCGAGCAATGTTTGCTCACCTAAGTCTCTATGAAGATGGTAGTCTTCTGGCGGAATTGCGTGTAAAACCGTCTTGGATAGATGAAGTTAAAGAGAGGCAGTTGACCGATGAAGTTTTGAGTGCTCAAAGGTTGCAAGTACAGAGTGGTGAGGCCGAGGGTTTCAGCTTGGGTAGTGATGGAGTGTTGTATTTTCAGGGGAGAGTATGTATGCCTAAGGATGATGACTTGAGGCAGCGAATCCTTAAAGAAGTACATAGCAGCCCGTACGCTATGCATCCAGGAGGCAGTAAGATGTACCAGGATTTAAAGGAGCAGTTTTGGTGGCCGGGTCTTAAGCGGGAAGTAACTGAGTTAGTGGGCAAGTGTCTGACATGGCAGCAAGTTAAGGCTGAGCATCAGTTGCCATCAGGGCTGTTACAGCCAGTAAAGATCCCCTAGTGGAAGTGGGAGGGGATTACGATGGATTTTGTAAGTGGGCTTCCCCTTACGCCCAGTAAGAAAGACTCAATTTGGGTGATAGTAGATCGGGTAACTAAATCGGCCCATTTCATACCGGTAAGGGCTGACTACTCGCTGCAAAGGTTAGCCAAGCTGTATATAGCTGAGATAGTGCGATTGCATGGAGTACCTGTGTCCATTATCTCTGATAGAGATCCCCGGTTCTCGTCGAGATTCTGGAAGGCCTTACATCAGGCATTGGGTACAAAGTTAAATTTCAGCACGGCTTTCCATCCGCAGTGTGATGGACAATCTGAGAGAGTAATCCAGGTTTTGGAAGATATGTTAAGGGGATGTGTTTTGGACTTCCATGGTAGTTGGGAGGAGTACCTACCCTTAGCAGAATTCGCTTATGACAACAGTTATCAAGCGAGTATTCAGATGGCACCATATGAGGCGCTGTATGGTCGGAAATGCCGTACTCCTACCTGTTGGACAGAACTGGGTGAACGTCAGATGTTGGGTCCAGAGTTGGTGGCAGAGACGGAAGATAAGGTGAGGGTAATTCGGGCTCGTCTGAAGGAGGCGTCGGACAGGAAGAAATCATACGCTGATCTTAAGCGTCGGGATGTGGAGTATGTAGTGGGTGATAAGGTCTTCTTGAAGGTATCACCTTGGAAGAAGGTGCTGAGGTTTGGCCGGAAGGGCAAGCTAAGCCCTAGGTTCATCGGGCCGTACACAGTGTTGAGACGTGTGGGACCGGTAGCTTACCAGCTCGAGTTGCTGGTAGAATTAAGTCAGATTCATGACGTCTTCCATGTGTCAATGCTTAGGCGCTATCGGTCAGATCCATCTCACATCGTGCCGATTGCGGATATTGAGGTGAACGCGGACTTGTCTTTTGAGGAGGAGTCGGTCCAGATTTTGGATCGAGTTGTCAAAGTTCTGAAAAGGAAGTCGGTACCGTTGGTTAAGGTGTTATGGCGAAACCATAATACGGAAGAGGCCACGTGGGAACCCGAGGATGTGATGCGGCAGCACTACCCCCAACTCTTCTGATCCAGGTAATTTCGAGGACGAAATTATTTTTAAGGGGGGTGGAACTGTAACATCCCGAATTAGGGGCTGTTTGAAAATTCTTTTTGTTGCCTGAAGAAATACGTATGCTGATGTATTTAGAGTCTGGTCATAAAATCGGGCTAGGCCTGACCTAGGATTAAATTTCTTTTTAGCACTTAAGAGGAAAGCTAAGAAAGGAAGCTTTAAATAAATTTTGGTGCGAAACATGCCACAAGGAAGCTGCTGGTAGAATGGCTTGAGGCGCTAGGGTGCAAGGAGGTTTCAGGAGGTAAGGGGTTCGAGTCTGGGTGATAGCATGGGAGTGTTTTAATTTTTGCGTTAAAAAGGGGTTCGGGCTAGGAAGGTTAAAGAATAAATGATGCGGTTAGTGGACATGAAAGTCAGGGTAGTAAAGTGGCATGGGGGCGTGATGAGTAGTTGCGACCTCAAGGACGCGTGTTCGAGTCTTGACGAAAGCGCAAGGTGAGTTTTTAATTTTGGCGTTGACGCGAGGGAAAGCTTAAAGGAAAAGTGTGACAAGTTATGTCACAAAAGTCGCCTTGGCCGAGTGGCTAAGGGCGTTGCAGGAGATTTCGGCATGGAGGACTCGAGTTCGAGTCCTGATAGAAGCGCAAAGGTATTTTTATTTTTGCCTTGGCGCTTATACATGAGGGAGCCAAGGGATGAAAGCTTAAAAGAAAGTTGTGACGGATTATGCCATGAAATACGCAGTGGCCGAGTGGCTGAAGGCTTGGGGAGTCTCTCCAGGGTCTCGGGTTCGAAACCTTTGGCCAGCAGCATGGGGTTTTTATTTTAATTGCTGGCATGGGATTGTTGGTCTGCGCATGGGCTCAACATTAGATGCTAGATGGGCAGCTTTTATTTTTATTATTTTGTGCTGCAAAAGTATGGGTTGCTATTATTTTTATTTTATTTTTATTTATTGGATGTATGGGTTAAATTTCTTTTAATTATTGTTGGAGCATGGGTTAGTGATAGGAGGTTAATAAACAATGAATTTGTTTGTTTCTATGGTGATGGGTAATTATCACAAAAACAAGAAAAGCATGGCCGGCTTTGAGGATGGAAGAAGCATGGCCGAATGTGAAGCATGCTTTAGGGACTTGAATTGCTTTTCTTCCTTCCCAAATTTAGCATGGCCGAAATTGATGATTTCTTTTCTCCTCTTACCAATTTGTTCTTGACCGAAAAGGGAGAGGGACCTAAGGCTTGAGTTTCGATTTTGGAAGGAGCTAGGGAGTATTTTGGCTAGCATTATTTTCTTTCATTGTTGTTAGCCGAATCTCTTAGCCACTACATCTTGTTAAATCCCCTTTCTTTTTCTATTCTGGTCATAGCTGAAACCTTGTTCTCCATCTTTTTGAAGGGCATAGCCGAATTTTCCTTACCATATAGAGCATAGGTCGAATCCACAAAGGATGGTGCTACCGTTTTCAAGGGTTGGTAAGTGACTCATTTTATCATTCGAATTCTCTTCTCTTCCTTTTTATTATGCCAAAAGCTCGAGGACGGGCCTTGTAAGGTTGGCCGAATGTGTATAGTATCTTAATAGTGTATCTTTTGTTGTAGCTAACGACAAGGTGCATTGAGGGAGCCTTTCGTGGTTTTGAGTCTGCAAGGAAAGCCTATATGGTGTTCGGCCATAGGCCACTTCCCATAGATTTGCTCATAGCCGAATTTAGCAAGTGACAACTTAAGGTTTTCGGTGAGAAAAATAAATGGTTAAGCATTTTCGGCCAAGGGGCCATTTTGGTATGCATGTGGAAACCGCATGTGTGTTATGATTTTAGGGGCAAATCGGCTAGGGAAAAACAGAGGCTTCAGGGATTTCGGTTCGTTTTGATAAGCAATAGTAAGTTTCGGTCCAAGTATTTCGAGCACGACATATCCTTCGGGATTTATTGATGTGGCCGAATGGTCTTGTTAATGACCTTAGGGTTTGGCCGAATGTAGGAGCAAGGGACCTAGTGCGGTAGATCGATTCTTCGGGTTTTCGTTGTTGAGTAGTTCGGGATTCGCTTAGACTTACGTTTAATCAGGTGTGTAAACTTGTACACACTTTATTAGTTGACATCACTTATTATGTTATCATTAACTATTGTGATAGTGATTGCCTTGTGGGCATAAGCTTGGATTTCGGGTAAGTCCCCTATTACTTGATCTATGACGTATGTTGTGTATGCCATCATATGCTGTGAGATGCTATGCTATATACAAATGCATGATATATGGGATCATGATACTTGTTATGTGAGCATGATGATGGTGGGATTGATGAGAGGAGGGGATGATCTCTATAATTGTGACTTTGGTCACCAGTGGTTTGGCACCACCAGTGGTTTGGTACCACATGATGATATATTTGTGACTTCGGTCACCAGTGGTTTGGCACCACCAGTGGTTTGGTACCACATGATGATATATTTGTGACTTCGGTCACCAGTGGTTTGGCACCACCAGTGGTTTGGTACCACATGATGACATATTTGTGACTTCGGTCACCAGTGGTTTGGCACCACCAGTGGTTTGGTACCACACGGGGTAGAAAAAGGAGTATGGATGGCTAGGATCGGGTTGCATATTTGCATGTCTTACTACTATCTTGTGTATGAGGTGCATTTTCGGGTTGGGGATTTATACACTGAGTCTTGGTGACTCACCCCCTTCCCATGTCATTTTGCAGGTGAGTAGATCGCGGAGATGGAGCCGGAGAGGACTCGAGGCGGCCATGCTTGTTCCGTGGACTTGAAATTTTATTTCGCACCGTTTAAAGTTTGTCACTTACTAAATTTCGATTGGGTTGTAATATGGCCACTTATTATTATTCGTATGTTTAAGTAGTTACTTTTACTTTATTTCTATCATATTACTAATGAACTTATAAACTGTTAAGCAAATCGATTAAGAGTAACGTTTTCAAAATAAGTACTCGTACGCGTTTTTAAAGATGTTACCATCGGGTAGCAAAATTTTCTAAGTTAACAATAACTCCGATGTTTCTAAAAATTTAAATTTTCAAATGGTTTCAACTCAATCGTGTTTATCAAATCAACCCATCTGAGTTTTAGCAAATACCGTTTTATAACTTCAGCAAATTTTCAGATTTCCACTATTCATCCGAATCCTTCAAAACGTTTTTACTCCGTGACATACCAGATCCGGTCAAGGCTTGTGGGCCGGGTTTGGGGTGTTACACATTAACATCAAAAGTCAAAAGGACTAACAAATCATAATAAAAATAATAGTAATAATAACAACTGCGACAAAGAAGAGTAGAAGAAGCCAGAACTAGAGATAACAAGAAATTAATGAAAATACCTTCAAAAAGCAGCCACAACCAAGAACAAAGCAAAAAAGAGGGGAGAAATCAGTGTTTTACTTCTCAAATATGAAAAAGAAAATGGTTGTTTCGTTCCCAAAAATAATAGTAATAATAACAACAAATACGACAAAGAAGAGTAGAAGAAGCCAGAACTAGAGATAACAAGAAATTAATGAAAATACCTTCAAAAAGCAGCCACAACCAAGAACAAAGCAAAAAAGAGGGGAGAAATCAGTGTTTTACTTCTCAAATATGAAAAAGAAAATGGTTGTTTCGTTCCCAAATCTGAAAACAAATAAGGTTGGGAAAGAAATTAATTTAAGTTTCAAGGATAAAATGGTAAAATAATAACTAAAAGTATGGGTATTTTTGTCTCTTAAAAATACCTACTATCCCACTGGGTTTAATTGCTGCTGAAACCCCCAGCCACTTTTCAGCATACCAGTGTGGCTGAAATCAATGACTGTGCTGTTGAACCAAACAACATATAAGTGAGTTTGGTAGCCCCGACTGCACCACACTAATGTTAACAGCTAAACCAAAGGAGCCCTTATTTAGCTTTCCAATTTTACTAAAAAAATCATTTTAACTCTTCATTTATTTTTTGCCTCTTTTGACCATTAAACTAGATCTTTTTTTGTCAAAATACCCTAAAATGGATGAAAAATTTGATGTTTGTTTTTTTTTTTTTTTCAAAAATAAAAGTTGGCGTCTTAACTTTGCTGACATGGCATTCACGTGGCAGTCCACTTGTATGTCAAATCAGTAAATAATTATTTTTAAATTTAAAAAAATTAATTATTGATGTGGTATACACGTGGGCTGCCACGTGGATATCATGCCGGCAAAGCTAACAAACATTACTTTTTGCATCCATTTTGGGATGACTTGACAAACAACGCAAATTCAAGGAGTAAAAGAGGTGAAAAATTAAATAAAAGGCTAATTTAATTTTTTTTGGGTAAGATTGGAACACCAAATAAGTCATTATATATTTTTATTAGTATAGTAACAAATTTAACTCTTAAAGTTTGCACAATCTATTTAATTAGATCTTAATTCAAAAAATTTAACTTACAACATTTACCCGAATATAGTTTTAATTCTAAATAAAACATTCAACTCAAATATGTTAAAATATGTTAAAATGTTGAAATAAGAATCTCAATGTTTAAAATTTGATGTTTAGCTTTAAGAGAATTTTGCTTTGAGTCTAATACCAAAGATAGATGCAAAAGCACTTCCTAGGATTATCATCTCAGCAGCAAATGAATGAAGTTTCTAATCAAATCCAATTTGGATTTATAATATCAAACCCATACTTAGTTGAAGCGTTTCTGCTTTGGGTTATATCGCCCCCTTCAAATGTTCAAAAAATAGATCAAGGAACAATCACCAACCAAAACATTCTCTATTTTCCAACAAATTTTAATTTCATGTGCTAACACACTCCAAACTTGATCTAAAATCCCCACCCAATTATTAGAAAGTTGTTTTTGCTCTCTGCCTAACCAGTTTTGACAAAAAATTACACCTTTGTTGATAACATTTCATTTTATATATATACATATATATATATATATATATATATATAAAAAAGTCATTTTAACCTTTACATCGACAAAAATAACTGACGTTCATTTTTCTATTCATTTTGAAAAGCCAAATAAATCATTACATAAATTAAAATTAAATTATGAGAATATTTATAATGTTTTCGGGATCAAAAGGCATAAAAAAAGGAGCCAATAATCAGGATAAGAATAGGTTTCATTATGGAAAATATAAGGATATTTATAATTTAATAATTTAGTACATAAAAATAAATAATAATATATGATAAAAACAATTATAAGAAAATATTATATAAAAATTTAAAATAGAAAAATATATAATACAGTAATAATAAAAATTAAACAATATAAATAATATATGTTATAATATAAATAAATTTTATACAAAATAAAAATTTAAAAGTAATATATGATATAATATAATACTATATAATATACAAGATTTTGAAAATGTATAATATAATAACTAATATATAAATTATAAAATAATATGTAATATACAAATAATATTAAACTAAATAAAATAATAAATAGTAATAATTTAATATATATATATATATATATATATATATACATATTAAGAAAGATAATACCTAAAAAACTTTATACTATAATAAATTAATATACAAATAGTAAAAAAGTAATGTAGAAAAATTTTTATATCATAGAATAATTTAATACAATGTTAAAATAATTTAAAATAAAAAAAAATAAAATAAAAAGGTTTTAAAAATAAACAAAGAAACAGGGGTTAAATAGCAATAAAACAGATATAAAAGGACTAAATCAAAACGCGCATTAAACCAGAGGGACTTATTGGGCAATTATGCCTTCTTTCCAAAACGACGTCGTTCTGATTTTGGCCTTTAAGCAGCGCAATGACTCAATTGAAACAAAAACAGACTTTCAGGGCTAATTTAAAAAAAATGTTAAATTGGTCGAAATTAAAACTAATAAAATTGCGGAGGGACTAAAATGGTAAATTTCCCTTTTTATAAAAACATGCGGATCCTCCCCGGGTTTTCGGGTCAACACGCGGATCCTAATCCCCGTACGACGTCGTTTTGGCCTTAAAAGGGGACCCCCAAAACGACGTCGTATTGATGGCTTATATAAGCTAAAATTTTTGTTAAAAAATCATTTCAAACCATTTCCAAAAAAAAAAAAAAGTCGAAAATCTCTCTGTCCTTCGGCCAAGACTCTGGTGATGGGCCATCACATACGCCGCCACACGCGCCACCATATCCGATGGTCGGAGGCTCAATACTTCTTCTTTTTAAAGCCGATTGAAAGGTAAACTCTTTACTTTGTTTATAAGCAAAAATAAAACGAAGAAAAGAAGAAAAGAAAAAAAATAAACAGAATAGTACTATTGAAAATCACCTCTGTTTTTCTTTTATTATTCTTTGTATAATCTCAATGTATCTTGCCTGTATATTTCTCTCTGTATTCGTGTATCCATATTACAGGTTATTTTGGGGTTTTCATAACCCCGAAGATAATAAAAAAAAAGGAAATACAAAATCTTGTCATTTTTGCTGCTGTATTTCTTTCCTTTTTCCAGGTGAGAAGCGGAGAACGTGGCGGCGATAAGGTGATTCGCGCAAACTTCGGCGCGACTGGTGGCTGCGCGAGAAAGGGGCTACTTGCTGGGGCGCTTGCGGCGTAGTGGAAACCTAGGGTTTCCTGCGTCCGCAAGCTATTTGGGCCACTTGGGCCAGTTTAGGTTTTGGGTCTGTTTAGGAATGGGTCTGGGGTTTAGTTTTGGGTCTGTTTTGGGTCTGGGTCTTAGGGTGTAATTGGGCTACAAGTTAAATTATTTTTGGGCTCTATAAATGAACTGTATTGGACATTTTGGTTTTATTTATTATATTTTTTTATTTATTTTTTTGTTCTTCTGAATAATATGGGCCCGGGCATAATTGGGTTCTTACAGCTGCCCTCTTTGCTCATTGTCGTGAAACGAGAATAGAGCAAAGACTATAAAAGGTCCAATTTTTCCCGGTTTTTGCTGAGCCTTGACTTCTTGGTCGTTGTCTTCTTTAAATGGCTTCCAACCCCACCGCAACTTCAACGGTATTAGAACTTCATCTTAATTTTAATAAGTCTGATGGCTTCAATCTGCTTCACTGCAACTTCAAGAAGGCAGTATCAGCTATCTTTTATCTGCTCCACTGCAAACTCAGGGATGCCAGACGGGTGTTTTCAATCCGCTTCAATGCGAACCCAGGAAGACAATATCTGTTGTCTTTTAGCCTACTCTACTGCAAACTCAGGGAGACCAGACTAATGTCCTCAATCTTCCTTCTACAACTTTAGGAAGGTAAAATCTTGTCTACTCCACTGCAACTTCAGGGAGACAAGACTGATGTCTTCGATCTGTTTCACTGCAACTTCAGGAATGCCAGATCTGCTATTTTCCGATCTGCTCCACTGCAAACTCAGGGAGATAAGATTTGATGTCTTCGATCTTCTTCCTGCAACTTCAGGAAAGTAATATCTGTTTTTTTGATCTGCTTCACTGTAACTTCAGGAATGCCAGATCATGTTTTCAGTCTGCTCCGCTGCAACTTCAAGGAGATAAGACTATAATATTCAGCTTGTTCCCTTGCTACCTCAGGGAGATAAGGCTGGTGGCTAAAATCTGCTTCTCTACTACCTTGGGGAGATAAGATTCGCCGTCTTCGATTTGCTCCACTGTTATCCCAGGGAAACAAAATCTTTAGTCTGCTTCCTTGCTACCTCAGGAAGATAATACTACAAACTTCATCCTGCTCCCTTGCTGCCTCAGGGAGATAAGGCTAGTGGCTAAAATCTGCTCCCCTACTACCTCGGGAAGATAAGATTCGCCAAATTTGATCTGCTCCACTACAACTTAAGGAGAAAAAATCTACAATTTTTAGTCTGCTTCCTTGCTACCTCAGGAAGATAAGACTACAAACTTCAGCCTGCTCCCTTGCTACCTCAGGGAGATAAGGCTGGTGGCTAAAATCTGCTCCTCTGCTACCTCGAAAAGATAAGATTTGCCAAATTTGATCTGCTCCACTACTGCTTAGGGAGATAAGATCTGTAAATTCACCAATATTGCTACCCCGTCCTCTGAGGGACATGTCCTGTAGACTCGGTTCCATATGTTTATGTCAAATGACCAAGATGTTATGATCAGAATGAATCAAACGCTTTTAGCTACATGTGTTATGAGTGACATGAATGCTACATGTCATGAAAATGATTCCTTTTTAAACGTTTAAGGATTAGGATGCAATGATCGGAATGAATCAAATGCTCCTAATGAGATGTGCTATGATATATGAATGCAAAAATGTTATGGGTATGATTCCTACTCTAAGTGTCATCACTCATTTGTTCTTCATCCTTGTTCCTCTCGCAACATCAATCATGTTCTGCTCAACAAGCTTGCGCCGCTATAATTTCAGAGTCAACTCCGCTTGAAACTTGAGGACACAAGGCTTGTACCATCCTACCACGATTTATAGGAATTGAAACTTTTTCGATCCGTCCCATCTGCAATTTTAGGGTATAGGATTTATTTCAAATTCAACCCATTCCATCACAATTCAGGGGTTCTAAATCTTTTCCCGTTAAATTAGTCTATCATACCATTCTCCGAATGACCCGGTGACATTGTTTATCTTCGTCACCACCACTCAATTGGACAAAGAATTCAGAGAAATAGTCTCCATCTAGACTTTTCTTTCTCAAATATCTATGTACATGGAAATTCTGAACAATTGTCCTGTATCGGTTTCTTGTTTTATCTAGAAATTTCCAAAGTAATATGTAGAACTTCTTTTGTGAAATTATTAGTTCATCAACCATTATTTCAGTGCAACATGCTTATGAATAATGGGCAACAAATAAATTGATTTCAAAGAGAGTTAAATGAATTATCAAAAATACAAAGGAAATTAGCTGGGAACATATCTTTGAGAAGAAAAAGAATCCAAAGATAGTAAAATGAATAGGACAAAGATCAAGTGCCCTAGATATCGCCGATTGGGCTTCTATATACAAACTCCATGAAGACTGCTTTGAGTTTAACATGTGTTTAGAAGACCCAAAGTACTTTGTTGATGCCCCGATATGCAACATATTTCATTTCTTGCTGATTCAAGTATAGCAAGATGACTGCGTATCCATTCAGAATTTGAGTTGCCCTTTTCGGGTTTTCAACTCAAAACCCCTTTGGTCTCAAGGCGCCCTTTGCGAGTTTTCGCCCTGGCCTCTTCTCCTCTTTAAGCAAAATAGTTTTTGACTAAATCCGAGTTCACAAGATTGGGTAAACTTTTGCCATCCATTTCAATCAGAATTAGTGCACCTCCAAAGAAAGCTTTCTTCACCACATATGGTCCTTCCCAATTCGGCATCCATTTTCCTCTAAAATCTTTTTGTATGGGAAGGATCTTTTTCAGTACAAGGTCCTCCTCATGAAACTCTCTTGGGCGAGCTTTTTTATCATAGGCGCGCATCATTCGTTTTTGGTACATCTGACAGTGACGAATAGCCTTTAGCCTCTTTTCTTCAATTAAGTTCAACTGATCATATCGAGCCTAGATCCATTCAGCTTCGTCTAGCTTTATTTCTATTAAAACTCAAAGAGAAGGTATTTTCACTTCAATAGGTAAAACTGCCTCCATCCCATAGACCAACGAAAAAGGAGTTGCCTCAGTAGAGGTTTTGACGGACATCCGATAAGCATAGAGTGAAAATGGTAATTTCTCATGTCAATCCTTATAAGTCTCAGTCATCTTCCCTACTATCTTCTTGATATTTTTATAAGACGAGTTATGGTGTTTGATGTTGAATTGGCTACAAATTTCTGCTATCGTGTTGTTATTCAAGTTCAGTGCGTTGTCTGATATGATCCTCTCGAGCATTCTATATCGACAACTGATCTCTTTCTTTAAAAACCGACTAACTGTTGACTTAGTGACGCTAGCATATGAATCAGCCTCTACCCATTTCGTGAAGTAGTCAATAACCACGAAGATGAATCGATGCCTATTCGAAGCTTTTGGTGAGATTGGTCCAATAACATCCATGCCTCGCATGGAAAAAGGCCATGGGGAAGTCATAACGTGCAGTAAATCTGGCATTTATGATATCTCTTGGCATAGTTGATACAATCACCTTCCATGGTGGACCAATCATATCCAAATCTCATTATCTATCTGGCCATTGTGAATCCATTAGCGTGTGTTCCACAAATGCCCTCATGAACTTCTTCTAGGATTTTCCCAGCTTCAACTGCATCAACGCATCTCAATAGTACTTGATCTTTCCTCTTTTTGTACAAGATATCCCCATCTAAAACATAGTCAGAAGCCAATCTTCTTAAAATCATTTTATCATTCTCAGTTGCATGCTCCGGGTATTCACGATTTTTTACGTATCGTAATACATCATGATACCAAGGGTGGTCATCTTTTTCCTCATCTTCCATGTTATAACAATGAGCTGGAACTTCGAAAATACTCATCTGAATAGGTCTTATATCTTCTGGTCTGTTTACTTTGATCATAGAAGCCAAGGTTGCTAGAGCATCCGCCATCTAGTTTTCATCACGTGAGAGATAATTAAAAGTAATATCATCAAACTCCTCAATCAATCACGGAACCATTATTTGGTAATCAATTAGTTTTGGATCTCTTTTCTCCCACTCTCCTTTAAGCTGATAGATTACTAAGGCAGAATCTCCATATACTTCTAGCACTCGGATTTTACGCTCTACAGCTGCTCGAATTCCCATGATGCATGCTTCATATTCTGCCATGTTGTTTATGCAATCAAAATCCAATTTGCACTTGAATGGGTAATAATCACCACTAGGGGATACCAAGATTGCCCCAATTCCATTTCCCACAACATTCCATGCCCCCATCGAAATTTAGCTTCCACGGACATTCTTCAGTATTTGCCACATACATTAACTCTTCATTGGGGAAATCAAAGCTCAAAGGTTCATAATCCTCTAAAGCTCTGCTAGCCAGAAATTTTGCTATTGCGCTCCCTTTTATAGACTTTTGGTTCACATAGACTATATCGAATTCAGACAACAAAATCTGCCACCTTGCCATCATTCCATTCAAAGCAGTTGACTCAATCATATACTTGAACGGATCAAGCTTCGAAATTAACCAGGTTGTATGATATAGCATATACTGCCTCAATCTCTAAGTTGTCCAAATCAAGGCGCAACACAATTTTTCAATCGATGAATATCTCATTTCACATTCAGTGAACTTTTTACTGAGATAGTAAATCGCCTTTTCTTTTCTTCCTGACTCATCGTGTTGGCCAAGCACACACTGACAAATATAATCAGATCAAGATGCACCCCACAATGTTATGAAAGTAGTTTTCTCCATATCCTCAGGGTGCATCTTGATCTGATTGTATCCCGAAAAACCATCCATGAAAGAAAACAATGAGTATCCCGCCTTATTATCTACCAACGTGTCAATATGCAGCAAAGGGAAATTGTCCTTTGGGCTGACTTTATTAAAGTCCCTATAGTCTACACACATCCAGACCTTTCCATCTTTTTTAGGGACAAGAACTATATTGGCAACCCACTCTGAGTATTTGACCACTTGTAGAAAACCAGTATCAAAATGTTTCTTGACTTCCTCTTTTATTTTCAACATCACATCAGGTCTCATCCTTCGTAACTTTTGCTGAACTGGCTTGCACTCTTCTCTTATGGGAAGGCGATGTACTACAATATCAGTACTTAAACCAGGCATATCTTGGTATGACCACGCAAAGGTGTCTTTGAATTTCCGTAGTAATTCAACAAGGTCTTGTTTCGTCTCCTCGGCTATGCACGTTCCAGTTTTCACAACCTTTCCTTCTTCTAAAGCTATGTTCTCTACCTCCTCTTCATGGGGTAAAATTTGTTTCTCTTCTTGCTTTACCATTCTTAACAGATTTGGAGATAAGTCATAATCTCTATCATCTTCAAAATCCTGAGATTCCTCTAAATACATGTCTTGCTCAAAATGGACCTCTGGATCTGTAGTATCATTGCTCATTTCATTGATATCTAGGGACCTGTGGTAGGGACAAAAGAATATACAAAGAACAAATGAATTCGAGGACAACTATTTATATGATATGAATAAAAATTTAGAATGAAATTAGAAGATCAAAAGAATGAAAGAATATTTGCCAAAATTGATCATTAAAAATGTATTTTATTGAAACAAAAGATGTCTGAACATGAGCCTATTTCACAAAAGAAATCTTATTGTTCCTAGGCTTAAAAACAACAAGTGCGTTCTGAATATTACTCTATGTAATCTCTAAAAACTACAGGAAGTTCCTCTATAGTCCAGTTATTCAAAACGCTTCCAGGTTCATAAGGGCGAATGCCTGATAGGTTTTTTTGCCCAGTTTCTTCCTCGTGTATGGCATTGATGTGAGGATTTTCATTTTCCAATAATCCTCTCTCCGGGTGAATTATCCTTTCTGATACAAAGGTCTGGGATATGTGAGGGAATGTCATCGATTCCCACTTGACTTCTTCCCTATTCAACCTTGCCCTTCTTCTCTCTTTCTTTTTCTCTATTTCCCTCTTTCTCTGTCTAGCATCTGGCCTGAAACCCAATCCAAAGCGGTCTCTTTTCTCTTTCAGTGATCGAACTTGAATCTCTCCTTGAAGATGTCTGCCCAATAGCAAGGCTCATTTCCCCACCATCATTTGTAAACCCATCCTTGTAGTCTTGGATATCTTAGGCACCAGAACTTCATTCCCTTCCAAAATGAATGTTGCGTTTACGAATTCCAAAGATCGAAAAGATCACTCAGTGGCCTCCTCATTTGCCTCTACATATGGTGCGTCGTTGGTAACAATTGCTATGATGTCTTCCTCCGCATTTATGGTAACTAGCCGACCTTCTGTCACCAGCTTCAATTTTTGGTGCAGTGATGAGGCACTGCTCCTACCGAATGAATCCAGGGCCTTCCCAGTAAGCAATTGTATGACGGCTTGATATCCATCACCAGAAAATCCACTTCATATGTGTTTGGCCTAATTAGCAATGGTATATCAATCCTTCCCATTACCCTTCTCTTAGTACCATCAAATGCTCTCACTATGTTCTGGCATGTCTTCATGTGAGAACTGTCTATAGGTAACCTTTTCAGCATAGACAATGGCAAGACATTCAAAGCCGATCAATTATCTATCAACACATTTGGCAGAGTGTATCCCTTGCAACGAGTAGTGATGTGCAGAGCCTTGGTCGATCCCATGCCTCTAGGTGGAATTTCATCATCACTAAAGTAAATGAAGTTATCAGCACTTATGTTACTAACCAGACGATCAAGTTTATTGACAGATATATCTTTAGTAACATAGGTCTCATTCAATACTTTCATCAATGCCTCATGATGCACTTCTAAACTTAAAAGCAAGGCTAGCACTGATACGCGAGCCGATTGTTTGCGCAACTGCTCCACCACGCTGTATTCATTGTGCTTCAAGAATTTTAGAAATTCTTTAGCCTTTTCCTCCTACACAAGTTCATTGATAAGTGCCTCAGCTTCTTTCTCCTACTCGACTACCAAAGTCTTTGCTTTCATAGGCACAGTTCTTACGTTTACCTGATCGTAACGCCTTCCACTTCGTGCGTAGGACCCTTCATTTTGGACCTCTTTGAAAGTGCCAGCTGAATTTTCCACTCCCGGTATTGTTACATTGCAGTCATAATTCCAAGGTACCATTTTGTTATCCTTGTAAGGAAAGGAAACAGGTTTCTGGATTACGACTTTAGGCACGATTTGTGCTCCGCCTTCTATGTTTCTCGGTCAGGATATGATGATCCTCGGATAATTGACTTTTTGGTTTGTCAACTCTCCTTCTGTTACGCATACGTTTCCTTCCTCTGAGACTTCCTCATAAAATTCCACTTCCTTATTATCTATAAGGCTTTGTACCAATACCTTGAACTCAGCACATTCCTGGATCTCATGCGTCTCCGTTTGGTGGAACTCATAGTAGTCACTTATTTCTTCACATCCTTCCACAGAATCTGATTTTACTAACCCTCTTCCTATCATTTCTCTCCAAACCATTCTCAATGGGGTTTTCATTTCTGAGATATCCTCCTTGATCCTTCTTATGACCTTTTTACAGATCGCATTTATCCCCTTATCATCATGGTTTGGTAATGGGTTCTCCGCACTAGGTGTATCATTGAACTTCACAATCCCCATCTTGATGAATCTCTCGACTAACTTTTTGAAGGCAGTGTAGTGTTCTATTGAATGCCCCGTTATTCCCGCATGGTAGTCGCATTGATCGTTTGAATCATACCATTTGGGATATGGGGGTTGTAATGACTTCAAATAAAATAGAGACACCACGTATGCATCAAATAAACTTTGATATAGCTCCTTATACGTCATTGGAATTGGCGTAAATTGGAGCTTTTCAGAATTTTGTCTAGTTCTCGATTCCTGTCTCACTGACTCTTGTTACCGTCGTAACTACTTTCAGTTGGCTAACTGTGATTGCCTTTGAGTACCCTTTGTTGTATGTACTCGTATTGTTCACCTCATTGTCTTTTTTCCTAAGAGCAGACCTTCTAGTGGTTTCCCCTATTTCAATCTTGCCACCCCTTATGGCATTTTCTATCATTTCTCCTGCCATCACTATATCCGCGAAGCTCTTGGTGGTACTTCCTATCATGTAGGTGATGAATGGAGCTTTCAGGGTGTTGATAAAAAGCATGGTAGTTTCCTTCCCTAAGAGAGGTGGTTGAACTTGCATGGCAACTTCCCTCCATCTTTGCGGGTATTGCCTGAAGCTTTCATTTGACTTCTTTTCCATGTTTTGTAAGGTGATTCTATCAGGCGTCATGTCCGTGACATGATTGTATTGCTTCATGAAGGCTTGGCCTAGGTCTCTTCAAGAGCTAATCCTAGCACGGCTGAGTTGATTGTACCACCTGGATGATGCCCCCACTCAACTGTCTTAAAAACAATGAATCAAAAGTTCATCATTGTTCATGTAAACAGTCATTCATCTATAGAACATAGTGATGTGGGCTTCAGGGCAACTAGTCCCATTGTACTTATCAAATTCTGGCATCTTAAACTTATGAGGAAGCACCAAATCTGGAACTAGACTCAAGTCTTTGGCATTAATTTTATGGTGATTATCAGCATTTTTTAGGGCCTTAAACTTTTCTTCCAGCCATCTACAGCGATCCTCTAACTGCCTTGAGAATTCAGTTCTTATCCCCTCCCTCTCTGCTATGTCTAAGTCAGGGATAACAGGATTAGCAGGGTTGTCTCCTGAGTTGGATCCTGTACCAACTTGGAAATTCATGGGCACTTCAGTGTCAGCTTCCCTCGCTGGGGCCTAATCGTGATAGGTGGCCTCCGGGGATACTCCTCAGGTTGTATATGCGGTGGCGTGAAACCCCGAGGAAAGTCCTCATTATCTTCAGCATTAATTATGGGACCTTTTCCTTTGTCCATCGCCCCGTTCAGCATCTGGGCCATTTGAGCCATCATGTTCCTTTGAGCTTCCAACATTTGGTCTCTCATTTCTTGTTGGAGTTTTGCTAATTGCTCTTGCATCTGGTCTTGCATGTCCCTCTGGAATTGTTCAAGTCTTTGATCCATTTTCTTAGTTTTGGCACGTGTATCGTAGTGGTGTTCAGTTTCCAGATTTTCCTTCTCTCTCTCTCTCTTCTTCTTCTCTGATAATTTCAACTAATTAGGCTCTCTTTATAGACTTAAATGCATATGATGTGATGTAATGCAAATGTATGAATGCAAGGAGACATCGGTTCGATTCAACTTCATTTTAGAAAACTTTATTAGAAAACAAAATCCTTTACATAAAACGGACTACAAATATGCTTTCACTCTAAGGCCCAAAGTTCTAATTTTCCTAAATAACAAGGCTAACTCTTGACTACGATCTGACTGTAGCTCATATTTCGTGCTCAATGTATCAGCCTGTACTGCTAAAGTCTATAGGTGATCAGCTACCTCTCAAATCTGAACTATTGCTTCACCCATGAGATAATCCTGATTTCTAACTTAGTCATGGGAATGGTGGAGCTCTTCCTTCCAATGCCCTTCTCTTGTTTCAAGCTACTCGATCCGGAGTTCACAATTCTGCAATGCCGATTCTAATCTTTCGATCTTACCCTTCATTTTCTCAATCTTGTTCAGACTTGACTTTAGCTCGATCACAGAATTACAGCTTCGATGGTGATGAAGAGACCGTCTAAGTTCAGCCACTCTAACTTTTAATTCTGCATTTTCATTTTGACTTTCTGCCAAACTCTTCTCTAAGGCCTCGTTTCGTGCTTTCATTTATTGAAACTTCCTCTCCCAATGGTCAGCTTTGGCTTTTTCCTCTTGAACCTCCTGTTGCCACTGTTCTGAAGTCTTCCCCAATCTGGCATTTTTCATCGATAGACGTAGCTTCTTATATTTCGTCTTTAAACTATCTCGATCATCCTCAATCTTCATTTTCTCCTTTTTTAACTTTTCGGTCTCCAGTTTTTAAACATTTACATCTAAGCTCAGGTATATTTTTTCCTCTTCCAACTTCTCTATTCTCTTTCTGAGCTCTTAATTCCTTCTTTCGAAATCTGGCTTTATAATTTCCAATTCTGATGGGACCACTCGTAAGTACTCTTCGATCAATCCAGCGCCTTCTAGACTTGGCACAGGGATATTGTCATTGACTCTTTTACTCCACCATCCACTAAACTCTGAGGTCGTCATTAGGCTTACGTCCACTCTCTTCATGCGTCAGGTCCGATTCCAAGCATTAGAAATCTCCTTAACCCTTTTCTTGTAGCTATCTCCTTTATACGAAAACTCACTTTGAGCTAATCCATGTGTAGCCGATACAAACTGCCTTGATCTGTATTGCCTTAGTACAAGCAAGGGCGCATATCCAATGGCTCCCCAAATTCCAAGTAGAGGGACCCAACCAAAACTCCCACACAGATACAGAACTTCATTAGAAACCATCTAGGGAGCTTTCCACTCAACATCTTCTTCTCGGAGATTTCGTAGAAGCGCTATCCAATTTTCTTCAGATATGTCGTCTCTCCTTGGGGTAGTCACTATCTCTTTTAATGGAGAATAATTTTCTGAAAAGACCCGATAAGAAATCTTGTCCACCCTCCAGAAATGACTATGGAACCAAGCCAACAACAACTGCGCTATAACATCCTAAATTTATTGGCCTATGCATTTAGTGTAGGGATAACTTTAATAGGTTAATTTAAGCGATAGGGGTCCAAATTGGGCTCAGGATTAGGCTAAGGCCTTGATTAAATTATTAGCTTGGGCATTAAGGAATTAAAAAGGTGGTAATTATGTTTAAGATGCCAAACATGGGCTTGTGGCCCAACAATAAGTGGCACTATAAGGGAATTAGTAGTGACGCCACACACAAGGGATTTAGGGGCCCAAAATTTAATTTAATGAGGCCCAGATCTTTTAATTTAAGTGAGTTAAATTTGGCATTAGGGTTAGTAAGAGGTGGACGGCTACAAGGCTATGAAATAGGAAAAATTATGTGGACTTTTAAGTGATAATATCATAGATAAAAAGGAGAAAAGTTAGGAGCTTATCTTCAAAGGAAGTGTTGGCTGAAAATCCACCACCTAGAGGAGTGTAAAATTCGGCTACTGCATGGCATAGAGGGTGCCGAAATTCTCCCCTCTTCTAGCTTAAATTTTAAAGGCATTTTCGGTATTTAGCAGTAGGTGTCAAAAATCTATAAATAGGGGGGCTAGCTCCTTGTTTCTGACATTGAAAACCCTAAAACCCTCTCCCTTAGTGTCGAAATTCCCTAGCCTCTCCCTCTCCAAATTTCTTTCTTCAATTACTTCAAAAAGCCGAAACTTTTCCTCACTTTCATTTCCCTTGTGCCGGTTTCTCTAAAAAGCCGAAGCATCCATCGCTTTTTCTTTTATTCATCCTATTTGAGGAATTGTTCCATACTTCCGGCATTTAAATCTTCCATTAGCATTGTCGAATCCTCTCCCTAGTGCTAGCCGAATCTCCTAAGCTAAGGTAAGAGTCGATTTTGATTAGTTCTCATAATCTATTTTAGAAAGGCAAAAGCTGAAAG
Organism: Gossypium australe; assembly: GCA_005393395.2. Classification (NCBI taxonomy): domain Eukaryota; kingdom Viridiplantae; phylum Streptophyta; class Magnoliopsida; order Malvales; family Malvaceae; genus Gossypium; species Gossypium australe. The sequence continues at coordinate 25,955,720 of CM016614.1, read as the reverse complement.
CTAACAGTTAATGGTTTTATGATGGGCGGCAATTCGGGATTTGAAGGAAGCTTAGTCGACTAGATCTAAAAGCTGAAAATCATAAGTCTCTAATTTCGGGATTTTAAGGTAAGAAAATTATCCCTAGATTTTTATTAAATTCGTTCAATATATATATGATTTTAACTCTATAATGAGGATTAACGATTAAATATTGTTGTAGTAGCTCTGATAAGGATTTGATGGAATTAAATATGGATCAGGCAAAAGAAAGAATCCCTAAGTTTAAGAAACGAGCAGTATCTGCTATTCGGGATTGGCCAATTGGTTGTGGACCGGCATCTGAACAACACCTTAGGCAGATAGCAGTTGAGTCGACTAAGGATAGCGTCGATATAGAAAGCCTCGTTTTATCGGTAATCATGTGTATAGATCTCTAACACACTACTAATAAACCTGTATGTATTTCTATTTATGTATGTTATGGGCTAAAAAGCCGGAATAAGGCTGTATAGACAGTCGAATGGAACCCTAAAAAGGGTTAGGCAAGGATGCCAGGTACGTAAACATTGAACTCCCTATGTGTATCAAAGAATATATAAGTCTGCTTGATGTTTTCTTTATGTATGTATGCATGGGGTGGAAATGATGATAATTGAAGGGGAAGTGTATGATAGGTCACTTGGTGATCGGTGGTACAAATCCCACATAATTTAAATGTAAGGTCACATAGTGATCGTGGCTATGCCACGTTTAATGATTCCTACTTAATAGGAATAGGCAGTACGGCTGTCGTTTTGGTGTGTAGCGGATGGAGGGTTGATTGTAGAAATCCCCACGGTGTGATGGTTGGTACGGGTTGGTGTGTAGAGGATGGAAACCTAGTATGGGTTGGGTTATTCATTCTTTATTGTTTATTATGTGATTATGATTGATGCATTCCTGTATGGGCCAGGGCCCATAATGTGTTTGTGGGCTCAGGTCAATGTGTGTTTTGAGATTTATACACTGAGTCTTTGTGACTCACGCTTTCCTTTTCTCTACTCTTCCAGATGAACAGTAGATCGTGGACATGGGAGCCGAGAGGGACTCGAGGGGCCATCAAGTTCTATTTCTACAAGTTATTTTCTTTTGGGATTTCTTTAAGTTTACTTTATTTCATTGTTATTTCGAGAATATTTATGTAATAAGGCCCCTAGTTTTCATTCAACTAAGTTGTTTTCAATGTTAAGCAACTTATGAATTTATGATAAGGTTTGTTATACTTTTAATAATAATAATACAAAGGATTCCATATTTTTAAAATGCCACCTATCTATCCAAATAATGTTCAATTGACTTATGATTTCCATAACATACAAAGCAAAAGTTTTCAAAGTACAAGCCGTGACATGCTAGATCCGGTCAAAACGCATGGGCCGGGTTTGGGGTGTTACATGCGCACATCCTATAAATCTGCCTTCCCTAGCTTTCCTACATGCACTCAATGATCGAAATGTCTCCGCCAAGATCGCAGTAACAGGTGTGACTTGTTTGTCAAGTCGATTAAAAAGATCTGAGACTGCTTCATCCACATATCCCAATGCCCTAGGGAAGATCACTAATCCATATATACTTAAAGCAAATACATCGACTCTCTTTTTCATATCAGGATGTACTAAAATCAAATCCTTCAAAGCTTTCTATGAGATGCACTTATACTCACCTTTTTGCTTGATTCTGGTTGTGACCCATTGTTCACTCATCCCCGTAATATTCATCAATTTCCTCCAAAAGGTTGGAACACTAGGAGCCCTTGAGTAAGCCTTATCAACTTGAATCTTGGGACAACGCAATAGAACTGTATACTCCTCCACCGTAGGCACCAAATCAACCCTTCCAAAAGTAAAGAAACTGTATGCAAAGTTTCAATATTGGGTGATGGCCCGAAACACATGTTCATCTACCTTAACGTCCAGCAAGTACGGCAAATCCCCATAGCTACAGTAAAACAATTGATTGGTCTCGCCACTCTACTGGTCCCATACTTCTCTTAATTCCTGAAGATTATTTTGCTTCACACTGATGCGAATGTAGTCCCATAGCTCTGATTTGTACCCTTCAGCTAGGCTATCTCCTTTTTCTAATTGTGTTTACTCTGACTACCTACGGACGGCTGCATTGTCTTCCACTTTATCAAGGAATTCGTTCTTCATAACCAGCTTTCTAACTTAGAAACTGACCGTGAATTGATACCTCTTAAAATATGAAATGACATGCACAAAAAATAAAACACAGCAAGTTAGTACCGCAGAATAGAATATAAAGTAAGTAAAATAAACAAACACCTATCTGAGTAGCTACTAAGGTTTGACATAGTTCTACTTAGGGTGGGTTCTTATGTTTTCTACATGTGGTTTAGCTCTAAAGTTGAGGTACCTGAACCAGTAGATTCCTCCATCCTCACCCATTATAGGCTCATAGACCGAGTTTAGTTCAGGGGAATACATTTCCCTATGGCTGCACGGAGATGAAAATCTCACGAAGACATAGGTACAGATGTATCCCGAAAGTGATTCACTATCCTGCACGGAGGTGAAAACCTCACAAAGGAATAGTTTCTCACTCCCACTTAAAAGGGAGTGACCACAACGGTCATGCAATGCAATGCAGAGATATTTTATGTAATTAGAACCACATGCAATAAAAAAGGATCATAATTTTTAAATCAGATTTTTAAATTCAGACACAAGGACATGAAATTATCGATTTTACGGCTTGACTCTCTTATTGGTCCCCAGTGGAGTCGCCAAGCTGTCGAAACCATTTTTGAAGTTGGTTAAAAAATGGGGGTCGACTTTAAAAAATAAAAATGGGAGTCGCCTCCAATCCCTTTTTACTTAGGTGTGATTGGATCACCTTATAAAACATTTTATTTCAAAATATTGATTTTGGTCCACGAAATACAAGAAAACGGGTTCAGGAGTCGGTTACATACGAGGAAGGGTTAGCACCCTCGTAACGCCCAAAATTTGGCACCTAATTGATAATTTCATGTCCTAATATCGAAAATTTGAAAATTTTAAAGAATGATCCTTTTGTTTGAAAGAAAACCAAGACTTACCTATCTCAAAGAAATAAAATGATATACCCAATAAGTTAGGATGTAACATCTCGTAACTTCGAAACTAGACTCGCCTTTATTTGTAGAAAATTCTTACCTCGAGACGCAAAACATCATATCCAATAAGTTAGGGTACAACGTCTTGGATTCCCGAGAATAAGTTTTAATTTGAAGTTTATCGATTTAGATTTTGAAGGAAAAGGGATATTTAATATTTTGAGTTCAACGAGGAAAACCGAAACCCAATGAGTTAGGGCACAATTTTTCTCGAAACCCCAAATATTATGTTTCACCATTTTTTAATTTGAAGTTTATCAATGCATTACGAAATATAAATTCTATGTAGTCATTCACCATAATTACAAGTTATACTAACAATTAATACTAATATAGACAATAAAAAAAATAAGATAACGAATAATAATAAAATAGCTATACTAAAGCAATCATAAAATAACAAATAAATAAAAGAACATGGACAAATAAAAGATATAAACAATAAATAACGAAAAGAAATTAAAAAAAAAACTACTAAATAAAAATGACACTTTACATACGAAATCTAATAAAAAATGAATGATATAATTAAAAACATCGAATAAAAAAATAATTTCTAAAATGATTAATATGTATAAACAATATATTTTAAATGAATAATATAAAACTTTAGAGTATACGAAAATATAAGGATACTTATAATTTAATAATTTAGTACATAAAAATAAAATAATATATGATAAAAACAATTATAAGAAAATATTATATAAAAATTTAAAATAGAAATATATATAATACAGTAATCATAAAAATTAAACAATATAAATAATATATGTTATAATATAAATAAATTTTATACAAAATAAAAATTTAAAAGTAATATATGATAATATATATATATAATATACAAGATTTGAAAATGTATAATATAATAACTAATATATAAATTATAAAATAATATGAAATATAAAAATAATATTAAACTAAATAAAATAATAAATAGTAATAATTTAAAATATATATATAATACATATTTAAGAAAGATAATACCTAAAAAACTTTATACTATTAATAAATTAACAAATAGTAAAAAAGTAATGTAGAAAATTTTTTATATGATAGAACACTTTAATACAATGTTAAAATAATTTAAAATAAAATAAAATAAAAAGGTTTTAAAAATAAACAAAGAAACAGGGGTTAAATAGCAATAAAACAAATATAAAAGGACTAAATCAAAACACGCATTAAACCACAGGGACTTATTGGGCAATTATGCCTTCTTTCCAAAACGACGTCGTTCTAATTTTGGCCTTTAAGCAACCCACAGACTCAATTGAAACAAAAACAGACTTTCAGGGCTAATTTAAAAAATAAAAAAAATGTTAAATTGGACGAAATTAAAACTAATAAAATTAGGAGGGACTAAAATGGTAAATTTCTGTAACACCCTAAACCCGGCCTAGAAGTTAAGCCCGAATCTGGTGTGTCACATGAAAGTTTTTTTTTTTTTTCAAACCATCTTTGAGATTGTTAAAAACTTGTTTGAGAATTACAGCCTCTTTGTTAAAACCCAAAACACTTAAGCAATTATTATTTACTTGAAAATGTAATTATCTTTAAAAACCTTTTTGGTTGTGAAAACATATTTGAAATAAACAATTTACGAAAATGGGACGTTTGGGAATAGAGTTGCAGAAGTATTTTGAAAGAAAATCCGAGGCCTTATTACAACATTTAACCCAAAATAGTAGAGTAATAAAATAAACAAGAAAGAAGTCTGAAGTCCATATAAACCATTTCTGAAGTATGGCCTCCACCGAGTCATCCATGGCCCAAGTCCACGTCACTGAGCATTACCTGAAAAGGTTAAGAGAAAGGGGGGTGATTTACAAGAACTCAGTGTGTAATCCCCTTACCGTTATCCATTGGGTCGTAATTCAATTAACAATATTTTGGGCCTAGCCCATTTTCAATAATAATAATGTATCAATTTTAACATGAATATGAAATGCAATTCCCAAACCAAGCCTAGTATTTCCATCCGCTACACACCACCCGTACCAACCAACACACCTATGGGGAGCTTTAGTCACCTACCCCGCCAACACACCAAACTGGGCATTAAGCCATATATCAAACTGGGCATAAAGCCATATATCAAACTGGGCATAAAGCCATATATCAAACTGGGCATAAAGCCATATATCAAACTGGTGAGTGAAAATCAAATCGGTGAGTCCACAGTCATCTCAGGTTACTCGTGCGACCCAAAAAAAATCAAATCGGTGAGTCCACAGTCGTCTTGGGCGACCCATGCAACCCTAAAAATCAAATCGGTGAGTGAAATCAAATCGGTGAGTCCACAGTCATCTCGGGTGACTCGTGTGACCCTAAAAATCAAATCGATGAGTGAAAATCAAATCGGTGAGTCCACAGTCATCTCTGGTGACTCGTGCGACCCTAAAAATCAAATCGGTGAGTGAAAATCAAATTGGTGAGACCACAGTCATCTCGGGTGACTCGTGCGACCCTAAAAATCAAATCGGTGAGTCCACAGTCATCTTGGGTGACTCGTGCGACTCTGACAATCAAATCGGTGAGTGAAAATCAAATCGATGAGTCCACAATCATCTCGGGTGACTCGTGCGGCCCTAAAAATCAAATCGGTGAGTGAAAATCAAATTGGTGAGTCTACAGTCATCTCGGGTGACTCGTGCGACCCTAAAAATCAAATCATGAGTGAAAATCAAATCGGTGAGTCCACAGTCATCTCTGGTGACTCGTGTGACCCTAAAAATCAAATCGGTGAGTGAAAATCAAATTGGTGAGTCCACAGTCATCTCGAGTGACTCGTGCGACCCTAAAAATCAAATCGGTGAGTCCACAGTCATCTCGGGTGACTCGTGTGACTCCAACAATCAAATCGGTGAGTGAAAATCAAATCAGTGAGTCCACAGTCATCTCGGGTGACTCGTGCGACCCTAAAAATCAAATCGGTGAGTGAAAATTAAATTGGTGAGTCCACAGTCATCTCGGGTGACTCGTGCGACCCTAAAAATCAAATCGGTGAGTCCACAGTCATCTTGGGTGACTCGTGCGACTCTAACAATCAAATCGGTGAGTGAAAATCAAATCGGTGAGTCCACAGTCATCTCGGGTGACTCGTGCGACCCTAAAAATCAAATCGATGAGTGAAAATCAAATCGGTGAGTCCACAATCATCTCTGTTGACTCGTGCGACCCTAAAAATCAAATCGGTGAGTGAAAATCAAATTGGTGAGTCCACAGTCATCTCGGGTGACTCGTGCGACCCTAAAAATAAAATCGGTGAGTCCACAGTCATCTCGGGTGACTCGTGCGACTCTAACAAATCAATCACTTCCTCCAATTACATAACCCAACCCATGCAGTATGTCATGTATGCAAAGCACATTTCATAATGATGTATGAAATAGATTACCGTCATAACTAGATAATTAGAACACACACAATCATGCTAATCAACCCATGGGGTATAACGGTAATTTTACCCACTAAGGGTAATTCGGTAATTTGGCAACCCAAGGGTATTTTGGTAATTTTTGCAACCCAGGGGTATTTCAGTAATTTACCCTCTAAGGGTCTTTCGGTAATTTTTGCAACCCAAGGGTATTTCTGTAATTTTTGCAACCCAGGGGTATTTCGGTAATTTACCCTCTAAGGGTATTTCGGTAATTTTTGTAACCCAAGGGTATTTTGGTAATTTACCCTCTAAGGGTAATTCAGTAGTTTTACCAACCAAGGGTAACTCGGTAGTTTTACCAACCAAGGGTAATTCGGTAATTTACCCTCCAAGGGTAATTCGGTAATTTACCCTCCAAGGGTAATTCGGTAATTTCAAATTCAACAGTGTTTCCGAAGGCCTATTATCGCCTCGAGTGGCACAGAATTCTATTTGGGTCTCTACGGAACTATTGGGTTAAAAATCAATTTTAGGCCCAAACGGGGTAATTTCGCAATTCTGGACTTAACTACTAATTTGGGCATAAAAATTTAAAACTGTCCATCAACGTCATACTGACTAAATTGGCTATAACTCGAGTTAGAAACTCAAAATTTAGATCCGTAAATTTTTGTTGGAACTAGACTCATATATCCTCTTACTGTAATTTTTCCAGAATTTTTGGCCTAGCCATTTAGTATAGTTTATTCCTTAAAGCTTCCCTTGTTTCACTGTCCAACGATTCTGACCTCTCTTAACTTAAATTCAAATATCTCACTGTACGGTTTTCGTATACTGCTCCAACTTGTTTCTCTTGAAAATAGGCTCACTAAGGAATCCATACATATAAATTATAACCCATAATTCACTTTTTACAATTTTATATGATTTTTCTAAAACAGATCAGTGAACCCCAAAGTTAATCAGAACCAGTCTCACTAAAATTAAGATATCTCAGAATATAAAATTTCTTTTCCTTCTCCGTTTCTTCCATATTAAAATAGACACAGTAAGCTTTAATTTGATATCTTATTCACTTTCAATTCCTTTTCTCATATTTTTAGTGATTTTTCAAAAACATATCACTGCTTCTAACCGAAACTATTTTATTACGAAATACGGTTACCACAACGATCATACGCACGCCCGAGTGGTTACGGATGTCAGTTTTTGGTTTTCTTCGGTATTTCGACCGATTAACAGCATATTTCATACAAAATTTCAGAGAAGTGTGAGATTACACACCATTTCAGATATGTATATGGAAGGGTATGAGATTACACACCTTATTCGGAATCCGTAACGCGATGCTCTCCACGGCACCAGAAATTCGAGTCGCTTCTTACGAGGGATAGGTTTTCGATTGACCCTTTGATAAAGTACTTCTAGACCTTTCAACCAGAATAAACTCTCTCATGGAAAGTCCCTAGACTCTCAACCATGTTACAAATTAGTCCCCTCATTAGCTAGCTTAAGCTTTGGGGATTCCAAAAGTACAATTTTTATCAAGAAAGATCACCAAAATCACTTACTTGCTAGAGGATTTGTTTGCTAAAATTTTTTGGGCTCTCCAACCCTTGTTTGCTGCCAATTTTATTTTTTTTTTGTGGTGATGAAGAGAAGAAAAGATGATACTTCTCTTTTCTTTATTTTTCTCTTATTCTATTCATTTCTCACCTAACACACCAATTCATTTCTCACCTAACACACCAAAACATTGACTAATTTAATGATCTAACCCCTATGACCGGCCATCACTCCACCCATGGCCTATTTGTACTTTAAGGACCTCCAATTGATATTCCTTAGTCAATTTGCACCTCTAGCAATTAAAATTAAACTTTAGCACTTTATGCGATTTAGTCGTTTTTCGAAATTAAGCTCTCAATCGCTAAAATTGAGACACCAAAATTTTCATGCATCTTTATAAACATGTTATAACTCATAGAATAACATGAAAATAATTTTCTCTATCCTCGGTTTAGTGATTCTGAGACCATTGTTCCGACTATCCCCTAAATCGGGTTATTACACCCTCCATGCATTTTTTTTCACCTATTCCATTACCTTTCAAATCCCATCATTATACTTTATTTTCACCTACTCCATTATTTTTTAAATCCCATCATTATATTTTTCTTTTATTTCTTTCCTTTCTTTTTCCTTGTTTTCCTCCTTACCTTATCTTTTTAGTCATCATTTCATTTTTCTTTTATTTCATTCTTTAATAATGTCATGGTTGACACTTGGAAAAGTATACAAAAATAAATCCAAAATTTGCAAAAGATGGGATTTGAACCCCTTCCCTCCATGCTCTCCACTTGATGCCATAACCTCTTTACCAATAGTTTATTTATGTTAACAATTTATTCACTTATTTCCATAAGCTTTGATGCCTCTCACTATCTCTCCTTAATAGGCTTAAACACAAACTTTCACTAAGGCCCAACTTGAACCCGAAACTTCATAGAACCCCGTAACTTTCTAAAATCATCTTCTTAATAAGTCCAACTTGAAATAATGTCATTCTCTTGTTTCTTAAAAATTTTAAACACTTCTACGCCCAAGGCCCAATGGGCCCAATCCTACTAGGCCCAATTTCGGGATGTTACAATTTCTCTTTTTATAAAAACAAGCAGATCCTCCCCAGATTTTCGAGTCAACGCGCGGATTCTAATCCCCGTACGACGTCGTTTTGGCCTTAAAAGGGGACCCCCCAAACAACGTCGTATTGATGGCTTATATAAGCTAAAATTTTTATTAAAAAATCATTTCAAACCATTTCCAAAAAGAAAAAAAAAAGCTGAAAATCTCTCTGTCCTTCGGCCAGGACTCCGGTGATGGGCCATCACATGCGGCGTCACACGCGCCACCACCATATCCGATGGTCGGAGGCTCAAAACTCCTTTTTAAAGCCGATTGAAAGGTAAACTCTTTACTTTGTTTATAAGCAAAAATAAAACGAAGAAAAGAAGAAAAGAAAAAAAATAAACAGAATAGTACTATTGAAAATCACCTCTGTTTTTCTTTTATTATTCTTTGTATAATCTCAATGTATTTTTCCTGTATATTTCTCTCTGTATTCATATATCCATATTACAGGTTATTTTGGGGTTTTTATAACCCCAAAGATAATAAAAAAAAGGAAATACAAAATCTTGTCATTTTTGCTGCTGTATTTCTTTCCTTTTTGCAGGTGAGAAATGGAGAACGTGGCGGTGATAAGGTGATTCGCGCAAACTTCGGCGCGACTGGTGGCTGCGCGAGAAAGGGGCTGCTTGCTGGGGCGCTTGCGGCGCAGTGGAAACCTAGGGTTTCCTGCGTCCGCAAGCTATTTGGGCCACTTGGGCCAGTTTAGGTTTTGGGTCTATTTAGGAATGGGTCTGGGGTTTAGTTTTGGGTCTGTTTTGGGTCTGGGTCTTAGGGTGTAATTGGGCTACGGGTTAAATTATTTTTGGGCTCTGTAAATGGACTGTATTGGACATTTTGGTTTTATTTATTATATATATATTTTTTTGTTCTTTTGAATAATATGGACCCGGGCAGAATTGGGTTCTTACAGAATTAAAAGAATTAAATTTCGAAAGAAATTTTTGTTTTACTATAAGGGAAGGGTCGAGCAATAAAATTCAAATTGATAGAATATATAAATATTGAGGTTAATTTTTTTTTAAAACTATAATTAAATTGAAAAGATCATAAATAAACATAAATGACTAAATTTATTATTATCCCAATTAAAATTATGTACAATTAAAGGAAAACATTAGTATTGTGATTGATTATCTTTAGTTGCTATTTTTCGAATTTAACAAGGATCAAATTGCTCTGATTTTTCTGAGGGGTCAGTTTGCTTAATATTGAACTTGGGAGGGACCAGAGTGTAGTTTTAAACACCCCTATACTATGCATAAGTTATTTTTTTTAGTCATTGTACTATAATTCAATCATTTTTAGTCCTTATATTTTTTCGAATTATGAAATTTCAGTCATAACAAAACGATAGCCATTAAATTCATTAACATTTGTTATTTCCAATATTTTATGCGATAAACATATTATCACATGTGTAATGGCATATTACCTTGCTATTTTCATATAATACTCATAAAAAAATCACATCATTTTAGTTAATGAATTTATCGTCTACCATTTGAGCCAGGACTAAAATTTCAAAATCCAAAAATTATTAGGACTAAAGATGATCAAATATAGACTAAATATAACACCCCTAACCCGTCTCCGTCGCCGGATTAAGATTATGAAGTATTACAGTACAATTAAAAACATTTAACTTCAATAGAAACAATCATCCAAATTAAATAATAACACTCAAAGACACATTTTATTTATATCATAAATACTCTTATGAGCCTTAAACCTAGTATACAATACCCTAAAAATAGCTTGAGAAAATTTAGGTACTAATTTGAACTAAAACAAAAAAAAATTTGGAAAAATTGAAAAATTTTAGAAACAGGGTTCACACAGCCATGTGACATAGTTCAGGCCGTATGGCTTGAAAACATGGTCATGTGGCCAACCGTGTACAACTTGAAGTATGGGACACACGACTGTGTTCAAGCCCATGTGTCCACCCGTGTGGATGTTCGAAATAGGCTCACACGATCGTGTAGCAGGTTGTGTGCTAGATCGTGTATGCATTTGAAGTTAGATCACACGGCCATGTCACCAGGCCATGTAACTCTTTGTGACCGTGTGGTTCATCCTGCACTTAAAATTAACAGAACACAGGGCCGTGTGAAAGAGGTCGTGTGTGGCACACAGCCATGTGGCAACCCGTGTCCCAAGCTGTGTGCATTCACTAAGACCTCTAATGTAAGCCTAAACAACAAGCATTTCTTGGACATCAAACCAAATCTTTTCCAATCATATTCACATGGTTAAAACACATTCAAACACACCAAAAATAGGCCAAAATCATTCAACCTATTTGCTTAATCAATATGCCATCACTTGGCACCACAATTCAAACACCAAAACAATTCAAAAACAATTCTATAAGTCCAAACCTTAAATATACATCATACACACTAGTTAACTATTTCATTTACATTCCAATTCTACCATAAGTCACTACTTCAAAGGCATAAATAGGTGACCAAAGAAATATATTCACATAGACATTTACAATCTAAAATCAATGACACATATACTTACAAGTAAGCTAAGCTCAAACCACATCACTTTGACAAAATAGCATAAAAGCTCCTATTACATACCATTTATAACCATTAACCAAAATAACCAAAAACTACCAAAATGATGGATGGATAGTGTGATTGTATTTCGACGAGATTCTCAACCGTAGAGCTTTCCTATGAGCTACAAGAAGAGAAAACAACTAAGTAAGCTACTAGTGCTTAGTAAGCTCGTATAATTACAAATGTAAACTTACCTACTAGGCTCAACTATATAAACTTGATGCATAATTTTTATTATCATGCTCATGAGCTTATAATATCCTATACACATCAAAAGTTCCAATAAGTTAGTGAGCTCAACAAGATACACACATAATCTTATCATAAACACATAATAATAACATACCAAATATATCTTTCATTCATCACAAATATCATTTTGCATAACACATTCCATTCAAAGCATTAAACCATCATCTTCCATTTCAACATTCATAATCACATTACACTTCATATAATTTAACTCACATTTTAATTTATTAATACCTGTTGAACCAAATGAAACAAATGACTTTGTTATGGCATAAAACATTACAAGTACACGTATTTAAAACTCATTTCAACCTTCTATTCACATAATAAACTTCAACCCATTAATATAATACTCATAAGTTCTTATTCACATATCGAACCTTAGAACATTGATATAATAGTCATTCCATCGATATCCTTCTCAATTATTTCATCGTTCTGAATATGGCGTGATATCTTTCAACCAAGGTCTTACACAATTCCGTAGTGATGACATAATATCTTTCAACTATGGTCTTGATCATTGAACAAAAAGCGAGAGTAATGAATGAGTGGTATTATTTTTTAGCAACAAGAACCACAAACTTAGGATTCCAATTCTCATAAATCTTGTGTGGTAATTCACTCGGTCCAATAATTTTGTACATCTGCTTTTACATGTTTTGGATCACATTAACAAGCTTGTACTTAATGCTTACTTTAATGGAGATTGTTTGATTAAGGGGGAGATACTTAGGGGAGAATATGTAATGCGATGATTTTATTTTCCCTGTGTATGTTTTTTTTTTACATTGTCATAGAGGGAGATTGTTGACGCATTTGAAGGTAAGATGAATTCTGAGACTGTTTTTGTGGCTAAAATAGTGACCATAACTTCAAACACTATTTCATTGCGTTACTCATCTATTTTTAGAATTGGAATATTTTAGAACAAAATCATTAAGCTATTTGTTTTGAAGATATTAGGACAAGTTAGAGCTCAAACCATGAAGACCAATTGAGTTAAAATTGAAGTCTTGAAGATTGATTCTTGCGGTTCAAGTTTGGTTACTTGCGAAACAAGTAAAATCATTTCTATAGTTGAAGACTTTCAATTACACCAAGACTCTTTTAGAATTATTATCCTATACTGATTTTTAGCTTTAGTTTATATAAAAATGATTAGATTATGACTCTTATGTAAGCAAAACTTAAATAGTACATAAACTTAAGTTTTGTCTAGGTTAAAGAGATATTGAGAGTAACCGAGAGATGAGTTTGAGAGAGCATAAATTTGTTCAGGTTAGGAACGTGTATGTGTGCATTGTTTTTGTAAGCAATCAAGAGTCTCTTAAGTTGCAAAACTAAGCTTTAGAAGGGAAGTTTAGTGTGAGAGTGATCTAGTCTTTGTACAATGGTAAGATTGCTAAATCGGTGAGAGTTAGCTTGATGTTAGGACTTAAATCATTGGTTGTATTGTAAGAAAGATAGTTGATCATTCCTCTGGCAAGGCCCCGTAGACATAGTCTGAGGTCAAACTGAATACGCAATCTCAGTATTCATCTTTACATTTTCGCACTTTTGATTTCGTGGTTGAAACTATGGCCAAAGTTCCAAATACTATTTTAGCCATAATTTCTATTTGCAATGCAAGTACCCCCACTTTCTACATACCTATTGAATATATGTTGTTATTAGTATTATTAGTTTCAAACCATATGATTCATTTGTTATTAAATGTTATTTGTAAATGAACATATATTTTAAATATGTGATATTCAGACATACACATGTATAATAAAATTACTAGTTATTCATAATTCGGAAAAAAAATATTCGCAATTAAAAGCTCAAGAGAAGAGTTTATTATTATATTATTTTGAAAATAAATACATGTTTGCTGTTGTGATGAGTGTTTTCAAGAATTTGACAAATTCATAATTTCAAAATATTTATATAAAAGCCGCAAAGCTCGGACCGCATTGCTAGTTCATGTGAAATAGATTTGGTATATATAAAATCAAGGAAAATTTCATGAATTGAAATTAATAATCTGTTGATTAAATTCGAGTGCATAAATATGCATCACCTCTGAACGTTTTCTAACATTCTGAAATCTGGAATTATTTAAAAAAAAAAAGTTCATGTCTGTAAATCTTGAAATCTGTATCTAGTTTTAATCTTGAGTGGACAATGTCAGTTACGGTGACGGAGACGAATAAAATCACCCTTCTAACGGCGGATGAAGCCATAGCGATGGAGTTCGGCACGGTGAAGACGTACTACGAAGACAATCCAGACTCGTGCGATGAAGCCATTCCACTCCCCAACGTGACATCCAAATACCTGGCAAAAGTGATCGAATACTACAAGTGGCATGTAGAGCATCGAGCTAAGAAAGCACCAAAACCGGTAAAAATCAAATTATTACAGTACGAAGAGGAGGAAGACGAGGAAGCGAAGGCGTTTGATGAAGCGCAGTTCAATACGCTGGACAACGAGGGAATGGAACAGATGATAATGGCGGCTAACTATCTGGATGCAAAAGATCTGCTTGAAATGCTGACGCAAGCAGTGGCAGATAGGATAAAAAATAAGAGTGTGGAATATGTGAGGAAGTTTTTCGGGATCGAGAACGATTATACGCCGGAGGAAGAGGCTGAGCTTAGGAAACAGAATGAATGGGCCTTCGAAGATTTGGATCCTGACGATGATTGATTTAGGAATGGGTTTTTACTCCTTTAACAAAATAACTACGATTATAAGCCATCATTTATGTTTTTTTGTTTTTCTTCTTTTGGGTAAAATAAAATCATTTATCTATTCGGCCTTGTGAGTGCTTAGATAGGACGAACTAATTTAGCAGGACATACTAACCAAATTTAAAATTATCCTCCTCACAAGATATTCTCTCCTTTTAATAAGGTTTTATTGATAGCAAAATTTGATTCAATTCAAAAAAAATAGATAAAAAATTTAATTTTTGAATTAAATAGTTCAAGTTAATCGAATTATTCAGATTAATTCGAATAAAAAAAATTAAATTTCGAATGCTCACTTCTAGTAATGAATGCATCTTACAAAATGAATACCACTTAGACTTCATTTTGCAAAGTATGCTCATTTATGCTCGAGGATGTTAGTTCGAATTTGTGAAGGCATTATGTTGGTGGTAAAACTTTAAGGGACCTATCAATATTTAAAGAGGACAATCTCAAATTATACAATCACGATAACACATAATGGGTTGGGTCAGACTGTGACAATTTTGTATTTTAATAAGATATGTTTTATTAAGAACTAGATTTAATATATTGCATAATGGTAAGTTTAACTCTTAAAGTTTATCTCTTTTCTTACTTTGATTTTAATTCCTTTCTTCTTTCGATCACTTTGATCCTCAAGTTCTAAAATTTAGTTAAGTTACTCTTTTATTTACAAAAAAACTAGCTAATCTATTAAAATCTTTTAAGGTATAATGATAAATTCAACCATTATCATTTATCTCTTTTTTCATTTTGGTCCTAATTCTTTTTTGTCATTTTGTCTCTCAACCTTCAAATTTTAAACAAATTGCTTTTATTTGCTTGGAAAACTTTATTGAAATGTTAAAATTTTAATGAAAACGACTTGGTAGCCCACAAGGCAATTCGTGTGTGCTTTAAAAACAATCAAAAAAGTTTATAAAAATTGGGTAAACTAAACTAGTAGTCACCCAACTATCAATGAATTTCTTTCTTGGTCACCTAACTATGAAAAGTTACAAAATGATCACCCAACTATTAGTAAATTCCTGTTTTAGCCACCAACTATGAAAAGTTACAAAATAATTATCCAATTATTAAATTTTATCTTTTCTGATCACCAACCCACTAATGGTGGCAACTTTTAAAATTGGAATGATAGCAACTTTAACCATCAATTTTGTCACATCCCGAAATTGGGCCTAGAAGTTTCGGTTTAGTAAATCGGGTTTAGTTGGTTTGGACTGAAATTAGTCCTCGATACCAAATGCTTCAGTGAGGTTCAGAAAATGTTTTTCTAACAGGTTTTAAAAGAGAAATCAATTTTGAAAAGTGATTTAGAAGACTAAATTGTAAAAAGGGAAAAATTAGAAGTATTCCTAAAGTTATCATACATTTTTTTTAAAAATCAACCTATTTTTCCTCGAACGAAACACAGACACTCACGTATTCTCCTTCAAACTCCTACTATGACTTGAAAATCCTTCACTCACCTAAACACTTTGATAGCCTATAAAAACAAACTCTTTCATTATAATTTTACTCATCTTTTGAACAACAAAAACTCTTTCAAAGTTTTCAAGAGCCTTCATCGATTTTCAAGTCTGATTCTATCGGGTTTTTATAACAAGCAAACACCAGGTCACCATTCCCTAGTGCGAAGCAAGGTTATGTTCTGCTTACTATTTCTGGCGAGATCTAGCTTTTTGAAAACATGTTTTAAACTCACTGAAACAAAGTTCATGTTTTAATTAAAATTGAGGTCATCAATGGTGGAATCTGGATTTTTGAATTAATCTGCTATTTTAAAGAAATTTCCAACTTGTTCTGAAGAGTTTAGAAGTTGAGAACTGACAGCAAGATATAAGAACAAGTCAATCTAATAGGTTCGCCAAACTGGCTAAGTATAGGTTTAAGCGAGCTAGGCTTATTTCTATGTTTTGTTTGATTTTCGATGTGTTTAACATGCCTGTGTTGTGCGGATTATAAGTGTGAAATTGTGAACCCAGCAGAGCCATCAACAAGCAAAGTAAAGGGTAAGGAGAAGCTCGTATACAATTCTATGAACCCGACAGGTGAGTGTTTTGGGGTCGCCATTAGTGTGTGAACCATAGTTTTATGGTGAGTTCGCCAAGTGTAAGTTATATGTGTTTGCGGTAAGTATGAATATGAATGGATTATGATATGTGAAAGCATCCTTTGTGCATTGCGAGCTATATATGGCACGTGATTGAGTAAGTATGATATGAACTGCTTATACATGTGTATTTGACTTTGTGATCCCTGAACCATTGGATATCATTGGCATGCCATAGGATTTGTGAGTACTCACCTATATGCTTTATGATTTGGGCATTGAGGCCCTGAGGATATATGGGGTGTAAATGGAGAGTGTTTAGCTTTATACTACACTTATGGGATATGTGGGGTGTGTTTGGAGAGTGTTTAATTTTATGCTACACTTATGGATAAATAAATGAATCTTTGAGTTTCAGGGTGTGATAGAGATTTTCTTATCCAATGTGTGGTTTTTAAGTCCACTTTTATGTTTGAAGTCGTCAAAGAAATATTTATACGCAAACTATTTATATGCGAACCCTTATATGTATGGGAGATAAATGTATGAATGTAATGGTGAACTCATTATGTGACTTATGTTTTGTATATGCTATATGGTTCTTTGGAACATTCATCGAGCTTGCAAGAGCTCACACACTCTTTACTAAACACTGCAGACAGTTAGATTGCACGGTGTGTAGCGACGAAGCAAGTGATCCAAGTGAGACATAAACACTGAATAAGTGGTACAAATGAACTCTGAACTTAAAGGCAATGTGGGGTTCCGCTTGAGGTTAGAAATATCTTTCTATCTATTGACTTCGTTGGTTGTTTTAAGACTTAATTATTTATGTTTTTCAAGCTTGTGAACCAATAAAACTATATATATACCTGAATGTTAAGTATGTTAATTCCTTGTCAGTATGAATAAAATTCGAAGCCATGTTTGATGTTTTCTTAATTTACGAGTTCATGTTTAAGTATTCAATTTGTAATGGCCTAAATTCAAGGTTATCGGAACAATGGTTTCGTAACCATAAATCCGATTTAAAGAGAAATTTATTTTAATATTTTTGCATGAATATTTATATGATAGGAAAATCGTATTAAAATATCGATAGAAAAACTTTACCGATTTAGTGGTTAGTTAGAAAAAAGGAATTATTGAAGGAATTGGGTAAAAACAAGGTATCGAGACCTTGATCTCATAAAATTGAGTAGGAAATATTTTTATAAATATTTATAAAATGTTAGTAATGTGGTATTAAAATTTCGTTAGAAAATTTTAACGTTTGAGTATGTAATTAAATGAAAAGGACTAAATTGTAACAAATACAAAATTATGAAAAATGATTAAATAGTTTAAATGATAAAATAAAGAGGGCTTAAAAGGAAAATAGACCCAAGGTCTATTTGGGCTAGACGGCAAGGGCATGAAATCAGCAAGAAAATAAGGAGAATTAAGGGCAAAATTGGAATATTGCAAAATTTACTTAATAAAGCTAGGACTAAAGTGGAATTATCTAGATTTCTCTTTATTTTTCTGCATTCTCATCAGCAAAAACACCATAGAAGGGTTTCCTTAAGCTGGTTTTTCATATTTTTACTGCAAATCCAGAAAACTCAAATACGAAGCTAGATCGAGGAAAGGAAAAAGTCCCGGATTAGTAGATTTTATATACGAACTAGTATCGAGGTAAGTTCATGTAACTTGAATTATATTCTTAAATGCTTGAAATGTATGTTATTGATGTAAATATAATTTGAATGTTCATTGTATGATAATTGATGAAACATTGATATATTTGGTAAAAAGGGGAAGAAATCCCGGTTGAATGAAAGGAAAATTCGATGGATCTCTGAAAATGAATTGACGGTAAAAAGGATCTAGCCCGGACGGGTGATCCTATCCTGATATAGCCCTCCCGAAGAATATGTGGAAAATGGATTTAGCCCAGACGGGTAATCCGAATTAGGGTCTGAATTTAGCTTGGACTGGTAATTCAGATCCAAGCTCATTAGAGTAATTGTCGTTGCAGGGGATTTAGCCTGGACTGGTAATCCCGACAATACTCTATGAGTTTATATTACAGGGGATTTAGCCTGGATTGGTAATCCCGCTGTAAAGATGAGGTTTGCGGGAGTGTGCTCTCTGAAATAGAAATGTGCGCACATGAATATGAATTGACGGACCCGAATTTGTACACTAAAAGTGTACCTATGAAAATCCATCGAAAATTCCAAGAAATTCAACGGGATAAATATGGAAAAAGAATAAGGGAATGGGAAATCATGGTATTGATGAGTTCATCAATCATGGTATATATTACTAATACATGGAAATTATTGGACTAACTTGAAAGTTGAGTTTGTGCATGTTAGGGTAATAGTGCATTGGATGGATATATGAATGTTTATTGCATTGTATTGAAAATATTAGGTAAGTATAATTCTTGTTATATGGGCTTACTAAGCACAAAGTGCTTACCCTATTTCCTTTTCCCCTGTTTTGTAGTGTTAAGAGCTCGGAGGTCGGATTCGGTAGGAGATACATCACACTATCAGCCTCAAGATTTCGGTATATAACAAAACTTTATTTTGGAAATCAATGGCATGTATAAGCTAATAAAGTAATGTTAATATGAAATGAATGTAAGGTCAGCCATTGGTATGGCTAGCAAACCTTGGTTTGGTATGTGTTGATGTTATCTTATAATATGCATGAATCTATTTTGAAAATATGTTGAATTGGATTGGTTGATGTAGATTGGTCTCGGTTTAAAATTTGCAGGGAAGGCTAGATATC
Organism: Gossypium australe; assembly: GCA_005393395.2. NCBI lineage: Eukaryota > Viridiplantae > Streptophyta > Magnoliopsida > Malvales > Malvaceae > Gossypium > Gossypium australe. The sequence goes on along the minus strand of CM016614.1, from coordinate 25,936,093 downwards.
TATAAAGGGGCTATATTGAAAAGAAAAAAATCGTAAACTCCGGTAATGCCTTGTACCCTATTCTGACAACGAATACGGGTAGGGGTGTTACACAATTTCTAATCAGAGGGTTAAGCATAAGTTAGAGCCTAAGACAATCAAAACTGACTAATTTATATAGAGTTAGCCAAAGTTGCTATGACCTACCCTATTTAAGGAGACTTATTCCATGAAAACTTAGAAATTGTGAGCTATGTAAGTTGCGAGCCCTAAAATTAAGTTACTGTGCATTAGCATTCTTCTGCATGTTTACGTGCTCGCATGAGTTCTCCTTTTGTTTACATGACATGCTGTTGTGACATGCGAACCAAAGCCTGTGAAAGTTAAGTATTATGAGTTTGCATGTTCCTTGTTTCATTCACATGGTATGTAACAACCCACCTGTAACGACCCAAAAGTCAGTGGAGTCTGAAATGATGGTTTCAGAATATTGTTTTTTGATGATAGGATCAGTGAATATTATTTATTAATATTTACAAGAATATTACAGTATTATATTCAAGTTTGGTCTAATAATGTACAAGAGTATCGATCCTAAAGTCGGTGGTTTCAAAAATTGAGGTATCGGAACCTCGTTTTCGTAAACCAGACTCGTAAATATTTTTACTAAATATTTACGGAGTTATTTTAGAAACGAGTTGAATGATAGTTTGATAATTTTAATTACTAGTGTTTAATTAAGTACAATGATTAACTTAAGTGGGTGATAAATTGTTAATTAGTATTAAATTTCAAAGTGGGATTAGAATAAGTGACTATTTAAATAAACAGTCCATTAATTTGATGAGTTTTGGTTAATGGATAATTATGAGGGAATTATATATATGTGTGTGTGTGTGTGTGTGTGTGTGTAATATATGTTAAGTTATAATAAAAATGAAAATGAAATGAAAATAGGAATAAAATAAATGAAACAAATAGAGTAGTCGGGAAAGAAAAAGGAAAGAGAAACAAAAAATTAAAGCTTCATCTCTTGCATGCCGATTTGGGGAGAAGAAAGGTTAGCACCATCCAGCCTTTAAATGCCATATTTGAAGCTTAATTTTGTTGGGATGATTTGATTATTTTCAATTAAATTTTATATTTTTGGAACCTTAAAATTATGTAGTAGATTACCCATGTGGAAATTTAGAGAAATTATGATTTTTGTGGAAGTTGCCATTGTTGAAAAACTTTAATGTTTGAAGTTGTCTGGATGGAATTAGGGGTTAAATTGTTAATTTTGTGAAGTATAGGGACTGTTTTGGTGAATTGTTCTTTGTGCTGGAAATTTGAGTTGAATTACTAAGTTTAGTGAGTAATTAATATATTTTGTACCATGAGTTTTGTTAGTATTAGCTTTCAAGGAGTTTAATGCTATAAATTAAATTAGCATGGTGTTAAGTTATAAAATTCAAGAATTTAGGGATTTTTAATAAATTATATGTATATTTGGTTAATTATGGAAATGGTAAATTCAAGGATTAAATTGTGAATTAATTGAAAGTATGAGTTGTTTTGAACCTTGTGGAATAATTGGTTGAAATGGGACTTTCTTGATTTTAATTAAATAATATGAATTATAATTGAGGATTTAATTGTATCGAGGGTAAATGTTGAGTGCAAATAAATAAAAATGTAATTAAATGGTAGAATGGTTTGAATTTGAACTTGATATGGTATTTGAATTAGTTAATAAATTAATTTATTATGTTTTGATCGTGAAACGAGTAGATCAATTGTAAATAGGGTTTAGATAAGTTCATAGTCCCCAAACTTGAACTTTATAAATTGTTTTAATTAATCTAGTTACTACTTGATGCCTTAATATATCCCTAATGTAATTGTTAATTAAATTGAATGGAAGTTTATGGATGTATAATTAATTCAATTGAATGGAGATTTATGGAATGTGACATTATGGAATAAATTAATGTATGATTCATAGATAATTGGAGTGGAAGTGTTATTAAATTATGAAATTTGATTTTGAGTTACGAAAAGCAAAAATTATAGACTTGCAAATGAGTAATTGACATCGCCAATTTGTTCGACTAGTGCTAGGCGCAAATATCGTTGGTTTATCCAACTAGAGCTGGGTTCACTAGTTATATGTCGATTTATCCGACTAGTGCCAGGCGCAACTTTCGTCAGTTTATCTGACTAGTGCTGGACACACATTTATCGGTTTATCTGACTAGCGCTTGGTGCAAATATCGTTGGTTTATCCAACTAGAGCTAGGCTCACTAATTATTCGTCGGTTTATCCGACTAGCGCTGGGCGGAACCTCCATCAGTTTATCTAACTAGTGCTGGCACACATTTGTTGGTTTATCCGACTAGCGCTGGGTGCAAACTCTTTTGCGGATTATCCGCTAGGCACCAGGTGCCATGTATCAACTGGACTATACAACAAGGTTTTATGAATCATCTAAGGAGGATGGTTATAGTATTACTAAAGAATATTGTGTTTACTTATGTATCTACATTTATTCATTAGAAGATATGATATATTCTTGAGTTAGATTATTAAAGTTGTGAAATAAATTCAAATGCTTTATATATACTTGTGGTGATTCGAATAAGTGAAGTTGCTTAATGTGAATTGGTTTGTGCCATAGTATAAGTAAATTGTTGATTGATCTATGCAAAGCTATTTATATAGCAAGTGATGTGAATTGAGATATATGTTCAAACCAACTAAAGGTGAATACTTGTGAAAATTGAGTATAACATGAAATAAGGTGATGAAATGCATGAAATTGAAATGGTGATATCTTGTAATTGTATGTTTAGATAGTAGTATGATGATATAATTCAATTTGAGCATTCATGTATCCTATCATGTCTTAAAATGTTCGAATTATAGAAATATCACCGAGTTTTACTCAACGTGCAGTTTTGTTTTCCATATGCAGGTTAGGTACTCTCTTTGATTGCAAACTCAGCATCCAACAACAATCCCGATCTTAAGTGTGGTGATGTTTAATTTTGTAATAACATGTACCTAGGATGTCTTTGGTTGTTAGTTGTTTTGTAAATGTGATATAAATTGAGTTATAAGTATATGTTTATGTTTGAAGCTAAATGTTAGTATGTGTTTTGACCAAAGGCTTGATGTGTATGAAACTTAAAGCTTGATGTCTTAAGTAGCTTTAGGTTAGGCTAAATTGAGTGATTTTGGCATACTTTAAACTTTGATTTGGATGATACATTGTTGATGTGTTTTGATGATATAAAATGTGGTACTAATGAGGGTACATTAGTTAGGCACTTAGAATGATTTGAGTATGTTTAATTGTATTTTGAATAGGTTAAATGATTGGTATTTGAATTGCTTAAGGCCCAAGTAAGCTTGAAATGGTAAATTTGTTGTTTAAGGTACATTGTAGGTCCACACGGCCAGAGACACGGGCGTGTGAGACACATAGCTTGGTGACATGGTCGTGTGTCACCTGTTGAATACTTAAGGTGCAAGTCAGTGAGTTGCAAGGGTGAGGACACGGGCTGAGACACGACCGTGTGTCACTAGTTCGAAGGTTGCACGGCCTGAGACACAGACGTGTGTCTCACCCGTGTGAGGCACACAGCCTAGCCACACGGCCTTGTGAGGCCGTGTGACCCCTGTTTTCAATTTTTCTTAATTTTTCCTAGACTTTCTAAATGATTTCAAATTGGTCTTGATTTGTTTCTAAAGTATTTTTAGGGCCTCGAGGGCTCGATTTAAGGACGATATGTGTATGTAGGAATGGTTTAAGTTATGTTTATGAGTTTCGAATGAAATTAATTATAAATGTTTCAACTGTGCGATAATGCTCATAACCCTATTCTAGTAACGCATACGGGTTAGGGGTGTTACACCACCAGATGAAGTCTCTATATCTAGTTACTGTTCATAGTGCTATCGTACTTGGCGTAGTTTCTGAGTAAGAAAAGTATAAATTTTTAACTAAGTGTAAGAATCTTATGGATGCACCATTTGACGAACTTTATGTCCTGGCGTGGTCTAAGGTGTGGTGAACTCTTCTATTGAGTATACGCCATCTTAGATATTTAGGCAAATGAGGCTAGTTATAGTTAATAGATTTGTTTATTATTTTTATTAAGGCAATTTAGTTAGCCTAATGAGAACTGGTTAGAATGGAACTAAATTACTGTAGTTGATAAGACCTAAATAATGATGAGCACACTTAATCATGGGAATCGAAGGTGATAGTGGAATAAACTAGTCTTTCCACTAAACCTTGTCTTTGTGATTAGGTATAAAAGGATAGTAGTGACTTCACAGGTAATCTTTACATTTTCTTGCTTTCATCTTCTTCTTGATTTTCTTTGCTCTCTCTGAAACTTAAAGTCCAAAAACCTATTTGAAAGTTGCGTTCGTTGTACTTAGCCAACTCTTTCATTGTTTTCTTTTAAGATTCCTGGTAATACCGATGAACCTAGGTTATTGTCATGGTTATTTACGTGCTTTTAGCTCTGCATGTTTAAGTGTTAGATCATTATGTAAAGAAAGAAACTTTAGGATTCTAGGTTAAATGTATTTTTTCTTGCATGCATGTTTGGGTTCAGTGGTGTAGGGATCTGATAAGTTTAAATTATTTATATTTTAGCTCAAAATGCTTGATAAACCGTAAAAGTATCATATTTTAATCCTACATTTAGCATACTTTTGGATGATTTATCCTTTGATTTATGTAAAAAGGTGCTCTTAATCATTTCTTTTCATATTTTATACTCAGGAAAGCACCCAAGGATGAAAAGAACGAGAAACGGACTTAAAACGGACCAAATTGGGCCAAGAGAGAAATCGACACGACCTGGCCCAAAGACCACACGGCCGTGCCTCATTAAAAGTCCGAGCACGGCCTGGCCACGATCCATACGGGCGTGTGCCATAGCCGTGTCCCTGTCGCTGGAAAGAGCAATTTCATTCAGGAAAGGATATTTGGAGGCAAAGAAACACATTCCAAAGCCTATTCAAACACCCTAATAGGAATTCTACTTAAATTAGGATACTTAGGGGCCAAGTAAGGCATCTTAAAATCCTATATAAACACCCTAGGGGGCAACTTGAAAAGAGAGGTTCAGCAGAAGCCGAAGGCATCAAAGCTAGGCCAAAGAGCCAAGCCGGGAAGGTCAGAATTGAGGGAATCACTCGAAGATAGCCAGTTGATCCATCCTAAGAAGCCGGAGTTATACTCAAGACAGCGGATTTCTCCTTCAATTCCTTAAGGGGGTTTAGGGATTTCTTATGTTTTGTTTTATCTTTTCTCTTGAGATGTTTTCTTTATTTGTCATGAACTAAACCCTTCAGATACCTGAAAGGGATGAAACCTAGATGAATCTTGTTATTTGATTTCTGAATTATATGATAGTTACTTAGTTTGTTCTTAATTATGTTGCTTAATCCAAATCTGAAGTGCTTAGGTGGAGGAGGAATAAACCCTGCCTAAGAGTAGATCTAGCATAATTAAGCAGAGTTGATCGAACGCCTAGAGATAGGGCTACGAGATTTTGCCAGATTAGGGTGAAACCTAATATGGGAGTCCATTGGTCGATTTACTGCTATTCTAGGGGGTTATTATAAGCGAACGAGAGTTCCACTAATTAACCTAGGGTTAGACGTTATTCACCTCGAGCGAGGGTTTAATATAGGTTAGGGAGTCCTACGGATCAAGCCAAGTAAAGAAATCATATGGTTCAGTGGTAGGTAACGAGTGAAGTCTAGATGGATTCTTCCTGAGAATATCGTCGTAATCAACTGAGTTTTTCTTCAAGTTATTTCCCAATTCGTTCTTTTTGTCCTTGCGTCTTTAGCTTAGTAGTCGTTAATTTAGGTTATAGAAATTTCACTTTATTTTTAAGGCTAAATAATAAGAAGAAAGCTAGTATTAGTACTTTTAGTTCCTTTGGGTTCGACAATCCGGTCTTGCCTAAGCTATACTACTGTACACTTGCCTTTAATCGTTGTCAGAGTTAGTTTCCAGGTTTGATCATTTGTTTTATAATTTTTAAAGCTCTGATTTCAGCGATCAAGTTTTTGGCGCCGTTGCCGGGGACCTAAAATATTAAGAACGCTCTATTTTTATTACTTTAGTCATTATTTTTATTTTTCGTAATTTTATTTTTTTAGGTTAAATTTTAATTTTTGCTAATTTTTCTTTCTTTCTTCTCCTACCAGGTACCTCTAGTTTATGACTAGAAGGAACCCGAGAGGACCTTTGGAATACGATAGTGAGATCGAAGCTACCGCTCGCAGGAATCGCCGAGAAATCAGGCGAGCCCTAAATTACACAGAGGAAGATCAAGAAAGCAGACCCAATCCTACTGAAGGGATGGACGAGAATAACCCACCACCACAAGATGTAGGGGAAACAATGCTCCACGCACAATGTTTGATTATGCGAAACCGCATTTAACAGGAGTAGAATCGAGTATTGTTAGGCCTGCTATAGTTGCTAACAATTTTGAATTAAAGCCTAACACAATACAAATGATTCAACAGTTTATTCAATTTGATGGTTTGCAGGACGAAGATCCAAACACTCATATAGCTAACTTTCTAGAATTCTGTGATACCTTCAAAATAAATGGCGTTTCTGATGATGTCATACGTCTTCGATTATTCCCTTTTTCATTAAGGAATAAAGCCAAACAGTGGTTAAACTCGTTACCACGAGGGTCAATCACTACATGGGAATTAATGACCGAAAAATTTTTATTGAAATATTTCCCACCAGCCAAAACAGCTAAATTACGGAATGATATCTCTTCTTTTGTGCAGATGGATCTAGAAACATTATACGACGTATAGGAGAGATACAAGGATCTCTTGAGGAGGTGTCCACACCATGGTCGACCCTTGTGGCTACAAGTCCAAACTTTTTACAATGGTGTAAACCCCTCAACGAGGCAACTAATTGATTCAGCCACCGGTAGAACCACCCAAATTTTTCATGGGGAGGTCAAGGAAATCAAAGACAACAACCTCCTCAAAACTTCCAAAATCAGCCCTATTCACAAGAGAAGAAATCAACCCTCGAAGAGATGCTGACAAAATTTTTGGCAGACACAGAAAAACGTTTCCAAGAAACTGAGAGAACAATCAAAAGCAACGAGAGCCGAATCGTGGAAATTACTAAGTCAGTCAAGGAAGTCACTAATGCAGTCAAACAACTTGCAAAGCTGATGTCAGAACGACCACAAGGGCGACTACCTAGTAACACGGAGATTAACCCTAAGGAGCAAATTCATGCCAACACAGCTCAGGACAGTAAAGGGTTAGATGAACCCAATACAATACCAGAAAATAAGGAAGACGAGGGTAAAACAGAGGTAACACAAGAAAAGCCAAAACAAGTAATCAAAGAGTACCAACCTCGCATACCTTATCCTGAAGCAATAAAAAGAGACGATTTAGAAGAACAGTTCGGTAAGTTTCGTAAACTTTTAAAGAAATTACATATTAACTTACCTCTTCTTGAAGCTCTTTTTCAGATGCCAGACTCGAGGAAATTTTTAAAACAGTTCTTGGCAAACAAACGCAAAATAGACGAAGAGCACCACGTGGAGTTGAACGCAACATGCTCGGCAATGTTACAAAATAGACTACCACAGAAGCTAAAAGATCCTGGGAGTTTTACAATTCCATGTTTAATTGGTAGTTTAACTATTGATAATGTGTTAGCTGATTTAGGGGCAAGTATAAATGTCATGCCTTATACATTGTTTAAACGACTAGGTCTAGGGAAGCCCAAACAAACTAGGATGAGTATTCAATTAGCTGATAAAACTATTAGAATTCCTAGGGCCATTATTGAAGATGTTCTTGTAAAAATCGATAACTTTGTTTTCCCAGTAGACTTTGTTGTCTTAAATATGGATAAGGATAATTTAATCCCCCTAATTCTAGGAAGACCCTTCTTAGCAACTGCCAAGACTAAAATTGATGTTGCCACAGGAGAACTTATACTTCGTGTAGGTGACGAATCAATTAGTCTACAAGCTTTTGACTCTGCCAGGACATCAAGTGATGAAGGTGAGAAAGTAAATTCAGTTGATAATCAAATTGTTCAACTTTCACCACAAGAAACACCACAAGGCTACAAACCTAAGCCGAATCATGGGCCTCAAGCCGTACAAGCTCATAACAGTGAATTGTTAGTGGAATCTGACCTCAAGACAAACGAAGAAATCACTTTTGAGGTACTTAATGTCTTCATATACGGCACAGTCGAGGTAAGCAATCCTAAATTCTACACTTTTGAGGTAAAAATTACTCTACTTAAACTATATATCCATAACCGAAGTGATCGCATGAGAAAGGATTTTCACCTCCTCAAACCACCATGACCATACGAATGAGAGGTAAAGTCTAGCTTAAGACTATAAACGAGCGCTTCTCGGGAGGCAACCCGAGCACTAACCCCATTTTTACATTTTTTTTATTTTTTATTTTTTATTTTTTCTTTTCTTTTTCTTTTTAGCACCTAACCATAAACTAACCAAAGAGCAGATTTCTAGGCCACACGGTCCTACACACGGGCGTGCCCGTGGCCGTGTGGAAGCCAGAGGATGAACCATGGGCGTGCCAGTAGCCGTGCACGACATAGAAAATTTTTTTTCCCAACACGGGTGGCGATAATAGTCCACGCCTGTGCCGACGCCCCATGCGAGGTTACTGACTTGTTAAGCACAGGCTAAACACGGCCATGCCTTCCAACCGTGCCAACATTCTGACTTATCGAACACGGGAGGAGCACGCCCGTATTAAATGACCATGTGAAAAAAGACACGGGCGTGCCACTGCACCCACGGCCGTGCCCGAACACCCTGAACGCGCCCAAAATTCAAAATCCCAAAACACAGGCTACATCTCTATTTAAACCTCATTCTCCCTTTTTCTAATTGTCTTTCATTTTCCATTATTTATTTTTATTTTTATTTTAATTTAATTTTCATTTCATTATTTTTTTTACTTTATTTTACTTTATTTTCTTTTTCTTATTCTTTATGATATTTAGATTTAGCTTAGGATACAATAAAATCAGACCGACTGCTTCGAGGATTCAATTTCAAACGGTTCGAGACGCTTCCTCACGTTCACCTCCAATCCTATCCGATTTCTTTTCATTGACTTCATCCAAAATTCAGGAAGTTTCACTTCTCTCCCCATCTTATAATTTTTATGATTATTTTGCTATTATCTATCTTTGTACATTGAGGGCAATGTACATCTTAAGTGTGGGGGGGTTAACTATAGTATTATTTGAAAATCCCTGAATTATGCCTTATTCAAAAGTAAAGTCTCTCATATTATGATTAGAATGAAGTTTCCTATGATTTATGATCTTTGTTGATATGTTTTGGCATAAGTCATTGATAATTGTGCATTGATGATTAAATTTGAAGGATACTAGAGAATCAAGCATGATAAAGTCTATTTTTCAAAAAAAAAAAATTAGGTTGTCTACCTGAATCTGAATGTTACTTTGAAGTTTGAAATTTACAAGGTTGACATCAAAATACCCATAATTTTTGTGAGATTTTGAGCCTTTTAGAGCATACATCCTTTCATGCTCACTTTTTATTATGAGTGTGTCAACATTGATTTCTTATTCTAGAACTTGCCTCGATTATACATGTTAAGACCACACCTTTGATTTGATATACAGAGATGATAAAGGCACTTAGGATCTAACCTACTCACTCCACTAAAAAGCCTACCTTCATAATTAACCCCTAGTGAACCCCTTTGATCCTAACAACCCTTTTTTGACTCACCCACTAATATTAACCCAAAACCCTTTGTATTTGTTATCACCATTCCTTTTTAACTACCCTTTTTGTCGAGATTTGATTTTGAACAGTTTCCTAACTATGTTCTATATTTTAGTTGTAAAAGCTCTTTCTTATTATAATAATAGTTTGTTCTTAAAAAAATGAAGTATATTCATTATTAGTTCGATGATAGATGAGCTTATGCATGAAAATTTCAAGTCTTGAAGAAAAAGCTCGTATTAGTAAGTTCAATTGATGTAATTATTTAAGATTAGTTCATTTTTCTAGTTAGGTAAATTGTCAAATTCGATCTCGATTCTAACCTTTTAATTCAACCTTTATCCACAACCTTAACCTAAGCCCCATTACAACCTTGTTAAAGACCTTTTGATTTGTGTATCATCTCATTTTACAGTGGTGGAGATTTGATTTTCAGGCAAGCCTATGTGATTAACTCTTCATGTTCGACTTTTGAGTGATTAATTTTGAACCTTAAACACTTTGAGTGATTTAACTAAATCTTTAGTGAGGATGTCAATTCTTGTCGGTTTCGAATCAGAGGTAATTATTTAGGTGAGGGGAAACACCTAACGTTTTCAAGGCTATAAATGTAAGACATTGATTGTTTGAATCTTTAGGACTTTTTGAGTTGAATTATCCATGTTTAAATTATTTCTGAATTATGATGAAACATTTTGATGAAAATTTTGAATCGAGGAAGTTTGTTTTAATTATGAGTTGAGAATTTTTCTTGAGGACAAGCAAAAGCTTAAGTGTGGGGGTATTTGATAAACCGTAAAAGTAACATATTTTAATCCCACATTTAGCATACTTTTGGATGATTTATCCTTTGATTTATGTAAAAAGATGCTCTTAATCCTTTCTTTTCATATTTTATACTCAGGAAAGCACCCAAGGATGAAAAGAACGAGAAACAGGCTTAAAATAGACCAAATTGGGCCAAGAGAGAAATCGACACGGCCTGGCCCAAAGACCACACGACCGTGCCTCATTAAAAGTCCAAGCACGGCCTGACCACGATCCACACGGGCGTGTGCCGTTGCCGTGTCCTTGTCGCTGGAAAGAGCAATTTCATTCGGGAAAGGATATTTGGAGGCAAAGAAACACATTCCAAAGCCTATTCAAACACCCTAGTAGGAATTCTACTTAAATTAGGATACTTAGGGGCCAAGTAAGGCATCTTAAAATCCTATATAAACACCCTAGGGGGCAACTTGAAAAGAGAGGTTCGGCAGAAGCCGAAGGTGTCAAAGCTAGGCCAAAGAGCCAAGCCGGGAAGGTCAGAATTGAGGGAATCACTCGAAGATAGCCAGTTGATCCATCCTAAGAAGCCGGAGTTATACTCAAGACGGCAGATTTCTCCTTCAATTCCTTAAGGGGGATTTAGGGATTTCTTATATTTTGTTTTATCTTTTCTCTTGAGATGTTTTCTTTATTTGTCATGAACTAAACCCTTCAGATACCTGAAGGGGATAAAACCTAGATGAATCTTGTTATTTGATTTCTGAATTATATGATAGTTACTTAGTTTATTCTTAATTATGTTGCTTAATCCAAATCTGATGTGCTTAAGTGGAGGAGGAATAGACCCTGCCTAAGAGTAGATCTAGCATAATTAAGCGGAGTTGATCGAACGCCTAGAGATAGGGTTACGAGATTTTGCCGGATTAGGGTGAAACCTAATATGGGAGTCCATTGATCGATTTACTGCTATTCTAGGGGGTTATTATAAGTGAACAAGAGTTCCACTAATTAACCTAGGGTTAGATGTTATTCGCCTCGAGAGAGGGTTTAATATAGGTTAGGGAGTCCTACGGATCAAGCCAAGTAAAGAAATCATATGGTTCAGTGGTAGGTAACAAGTGAAGTCTAGGTGGATTCTTCCTGAGGGTATCATCGTAATCAACTGAGTTTTTCTTCAAGTTATTTCCCAATTCGTTCTTTTTTTCCTTGCGTCTTTAGCTTAGTAGTAGTTAATTTAGGTTAAAGAAATTTCACTTTATTTTTAAGGCTAAATAATAATAAGAAAGCTAGTATTAGTACTTTTAGTTCCTTTGGGTTCGACAATCCGGTCTTGCCTAAGCTATACTACTGTTCGATGGGTACACTTGCCTTTAATTGTTGTCAGAGTTAGTTTCCAGGTTTGATCATTCGTTTTATAAATTTTAAAGCTCTGATTTCAGCGATCAATGCTCTTAAAGGTCCAAGTGACAAGGGCAAAGGTCCTGCTATCTAGACTTTTTTGTATTTTTCTGGTGAGTTCCTTCTTACTTCCATGTGTGGGGCATTCATGTTTATGTTTCGTTAAGGTAAGTACTTACACTACAATAAGGTGCAATGTGTATGTGAAAAATGGGTGTTCAGAGTTGTCAGTCTGAGTCTATTACGTCAGTGTTGAAGTGTAAGGGTTATTTTTAATGTTTAAGCCACTACATTCTATTTGTAACAACAAGGGTATGAATTGAATCATGGAAATGATATAAAAAAGATATATTCATGGTGTTGCCTTCAATGGATTGTACATTGAACTGGCATATCGTGACACATGAAAAATGGTAGTGTAGCCTCTAGTAGGGCAAATGTATATTGTAAACCAGATTGGCAGAACACGAAAAAAAAAAGGAACACCAATGAAGTGAACAATATGAATCTGACTATGGATCTTGGTACGTGGCTAACATGAAAAATGATGGTTTGTATGGTCATATGGGTGTATTGTAGATGCCAAAGGTAAAGGAAATTGGTGTATAGTCTGTCTGTGCATGGTACTCGCCATCTGGAGAATTGTAATACTATGTTTGAAACTTTGAATGGCTATGTGGTGAAATACCAATATCTATGTGATTGATGTTATCTGGAACTCATTAAGTTCTTTTGAACTTACCTAGTTTCCTTTCCTTCTCAATCTTGCAATTGAATAAAGGATATTTGTAACACCCCTTGTAACACCCCATACCCGAATCCGATGCTAGGACTGGATACGAGACATTACCATGCTTGAACTCACTTAAACATACACTTACTGGCTGTAAAATTTCGTTCCGATTTAAAAATTCTCTTTCTTAGTCTAATCATACATTTCATGGGCCTACGAGGCCTTAAGCAGTTATCTGAAAACTTTCAGAACTTAATCAAAAATTTTCCTTTGAAGCAGGGTTCACACGCCCATGCGACTTGGAACACGCCCGTGTACCCTTAGACACGCCCATGTCTTCAAACCGTGGGCGACACTGACTATATTCACACAGCCTTGACACACCCGTAGGCTTAGACCGTGTGCTATTCCTTGATATACTGACTTGATCACACGGGCTGGGGTACACGCCCATGTTCTAATCGTGTGTCATACACGACTCATACAAACGGCCGTGGGATTTGATCGTGGCCTATCCTAACTTAAAACAATAAGGTGCAGGGTACGCACGGCCTAGACACACGCCCGTGTGTCTAACCGTGTGGGCACTTAGGGGCTATTTACCAAGTCAATTGCCACCCTGAAAATTCAAGACCAACTCAAGCTCAATTCAATACATTATTCAAAAAAAAACTATATGCTTCATTGATCTTAATAAACATATATACTTAGTCAATTTTGGCCAATCAGTTAGCCATATACAAAAGAATAATAACTTTATAGCCTATACAATGGCCCTTCTTAACATATTCTCAAAATGAATGCTTCCTATACATGCCATACTTAGTAAAATAACTTGGCTATACCAAAATAGAGATTGATAATGTGCTACGAGCTCCGACTCCAACGATCCACAAGTTAGCTTGGCGGGACTACATAGAAAGAAAGAATTAAAGACGTAAGCATTTAGCTTAGTAAGTTTGCATGTAAAGCACATATCAATATACTTGCTTAATACAAACCAATTCCAGCTATAGAGCTTACTTACTCATACTGATTCTTACATGTCTCATGATACTTATTATTCTCATACTTGTAAGGTAAATAAGGTACCTGTATCACTTGATCACTTTGATCAACATACTTTAATATAAATAATCATGATCTCTAATTCATCATTCATAACATAAATAATACTCAATTTCAACTTGATAATAGCTTTGCTTACTTATCTTTCTTGTTATCTCATTTTAACTTTACTCATTTGCCCGATGAATTTCTGCGAATAACCGAGGATACTAAATCTCGTCCCACATAACTTGATGCCAAAGCCATATCCTAGATACGGTCTTACATGGAATATCTCATCTTGGTTTCAAGGCCATGTCTTGACATGGACTTATACGAAGCCTTTCTCGTGTGTCCCCTTGGGAACTTACCATTGCCATGTCTTGACATGGTCTTACGTGGTATCTTTACTCGTAAACTGGTCAATGTAGAGCCTTGGCTGGGACTTACATGAAATCTTTCTTGTTCTCACCAATGCCATGCCTTGGGTTGGACTTACATGGGATCTCTTTCTCTTGATAGCTTTTCAATACCAAGACTTGTCTTGGACTTACATGATAACTATTCAATGCCAAGCTTGCCTTGGACTTACATGATAACTGTTCAATGCCCAGCTTGCCTTGGACTTACATGAAATCTCACTGCCGATGCCATGCCTTGGCTTGGTCTTATACAGACTTTCTTATCTCATGTGGTGGATCGAGTATCCTGGGAAATTCATCTTCAATCAGGGCTTGCTCATACTTAATCTCATTGATTTCTTTGTTTAACATAACATTAAGCATTCTATGGTAATAATGTACTTTATACTAACAATTCAATGATAGAAATCATAAAGCTTAGAAATCATACAAACTTACCTCAATATAGAAAATGTATGTAGATATACAATTTAGTCCTTGACTTTGTTCTTGCCTCGGTTTCGATCCGGGCTTCGTTTTTGTTGATTAGCAAGCTTGAAAAAAATGAAGAACCCTAGCTATGGAGTCTTCAAATTTTCGACAATATGAGGAAGAAGATGAATAGATTTTTATCATCTTTTTCCTATTTTAATCATTTATTAGACAAATGACTAAAATGCCCTTCTCTTTAAAAATTTCCATTTTTTTAACTCATGACCAATTTTGTCCAAAAATTATAATTTGGGAAATTTGCTATTTAAGGACTTCTAATTATTATTCTAAAGCTATTTCATACAAAAATCTTCTAGAAACTTATATTTTGCAACTTTTGCAATTTAGTCCTTTTGGGCCAATCAACCTCAATTTAAAAAAATTGCTTCATGAAACTTTTACACCAGCATGCAAACATGGCATAAACCTTAAAAGCTCATAAATTCACCTTGGATTCATGGCCTCGCACCACTATTCCACCTAGGTCCTAAATCGTGTTGTTATAATTCTCTCCCCTTAGGGATTTTCTTCCTCGAAAATATTACCAGCAAAAAGGTTTGGATACTTGTTTCTCATACTCTCTTCTGGTTCCCATGTAGCTTCTTCTATTCCATGTCTTTGCCACAATACTTTCACTAGGGCAATACTTTTATTTCTCAGTTACTTGACTTCCCGAGCTATAATCTTGACTGGTTCTTCACCATAGGACATGTCGGGATGAATCTCTATCTCTGACGGGATAATTACATGTGAAGGGTCTGATCTGTAGCGTCGCAACATTGACACGTGAAACACATCATGTATCTTTTCTAGCTCTGTCAGAAAACCCAAACGGTAAGCTACCGGCCCAACTTTCTCGGTAATCTTGTAAGGTCCAATGAAACGTGGACTCAACTTGCCTTTCCGGCCAAATCTGAGAACTTTTCTCCATGGTGACACTTTCAAGAAAACTTTATCCCCGACTTGATACTCTATCTCTTTTCTTTTTAAATCCGAGTAGGATTTCTGTCTGTCTGATGCAGCTTTTACACATTCTCGTATCACTTTCACTTTCTTTTCAGCTTCTCTAACCAAATCAACCCCGTGAATTTGGTTTTCCTTAAGTTCAGTCCAAAACAAAGGCATTCTGCACTTACGCCGATATAGAGCCTCATAAGGCGCCATCTTTAAGCTCAATTGGAAACTATTATTATAAGCAAATTCTACCAGTGGGAGAAACTTTTCCCAATTGCCTTGAAATTCTAAAATACAACATCTGAGCATATCCTCGAGTACTTGAATTAACCTCTCTGACTGACCGTCAGTTTGAGGATGAAAAGCTGTGCTAAAACTCAATTTTGTACCCAAGGCTTCTTGTAGCTTCTTCCAAAATCTAGATGTGAATCTCGGATCTCTATCCGATATAATTGATAAGGGAACTCCGTGAAGCCTTACTATTTCTAAAACATACAAGTTCGCCAACTTATCGAGTGAGTAATCAACTCGTACAAGTATAAAATGGGCTGACTTCGTGAGTCTATCAACTACAACCCATATAGCATCCTTCTTGCTTGGTGACAACGGTAAACCCTTACAAAATCCATGGTGATACGGTCCCATTTCCACTCGGGAACCAAGATGGGTTGAAGTAAACCCGAAGGTACTTAGTGTTCAGCCTTTACTTCCTGACAAATAAAACATCTTGAAATCAACTCCAAAATAGCTTTCTTCATTTTCGGCCACCAATACTATTTCTTCAAGTCATTATACATCTTAGTACTACCCAGATGTACAGATAAACATCCGTTATATGCCTCGTGCAAAATTCTCTGAATAAGCTCCTCTTTTCTCAGTACACAAACTCTATCTCTAAGCATCAAGTATCCATCACAATTAATCCGAAAGTCGGATTCAGCATCTGACTCGCACTGAGCTCTCTTGACTTGCAATTCGCTATCTTCTTTCTGAGCTTCAAAGATCTCTTGAAGAAACGTTGGTCTAGCTCTCAATTCAGCTAGAATAGAACCATCGTTGGATAAATTCATCCGCAAATTCATTGCTCTTAATGCAAAAAGGGACTTCCTGCTCAAAGCATCAGCGACCACATTCGCCCTTCCTGGATGGTAATCGATGACCAACCCGTAGTCTTTTATCAATTCTAACCATCTCTGTTGCCTTAAGTTCAACTCTTTTTGTGTCATCAAGTACTTCAGACTCTTGTGATCAGTAAAAATTCGATATCTTTCACCATATAAATGGTGTCTTCAAATCTTCAAAGCGAAGACTATGGCAGCTAATTCTAGATCATGCGTCGGATAATTCTTCTCATGAGGCTTCAACTGTCTAGAGGCATAAGCAAAGACTTTGCCTTTGTGCATAAGTACACAGCCTAATCCGTTTAAGGATGCATCACTATAAATTATAAATTCTTTCCTCGACTCGGGTTGTACTAAAACTGGAGCTTCTGTCAACTTTGCCTTCAGTTTCTCGAAACTTTGTTGGCATCTTTCTGCCCACTCAAACTTCACATTTTTCTGTAACAATTTAGTCATCGGGGTTGTAATCATGGAAAACCCCTTAGCGAATCGTCTGTAATAACCGGCTAGGCCTAGAAAACTTCTAATCTCAGAGATATTCTTAGGTGGCTTCCAGTCCATTATAGCTGAAATCTTACTTGGGTTTACTCGGACTCCATCTCTCGAGACAACATGTCCCAGAAATCCTACTTCCTTGAGCCAAAATTCACTTTTACTGAACTTGGCATACAACTGATTTTCTCGAAGAGTCTGTAAAACTGTCCGTAGGTGCTCAGCATGCTCATTCTCATCTCGGGAATAAACCAGTACGTCGTCAATAAAAAAGACTACAAACTTATCGAGATATGGTCTAAAGATGCGATTCATTAAATCCATGAATACCGCAGGAGCATTGGTCAACCCAAAGGGCATGACTAAAAATTCATAATGCCCATACCTTGTTCGAAAAGCGGTTTTGGATACATCTGAATCCTTTACTCTCAACTGGTAGTACCCTGATCTCAAGTCTATTTTGGAGAACACGGTGGCTCATTTCAATTGATCAAACAAATCATCGATCCTAGGCAGTGGGTACTTGTTCTTTACTGTCGCTTTATTAAGCTGACGGTAATCTATGCATAATCTCATGGTGCCATCTTTCTTTTTCACAAATAAAACCGGAGCACCCCATGGTGAACAACTTGATCTTGCAAAGCCTTTATCAGTCAATTCTTGCAACTGTAACTTCAACTCTTTCAACTCTGTTGGAGCCATTCTGTAAGAAGTAATAGATACCGGTACAGTACCGGGAGCTAGCTCAATATTGAACTCAACCTCTTTAACTGGTGGTAATCCAGGTAATTGCTCAGGAAAAACATCCACGTACTCACATACTATCGGTACTGACTCAATCTTCAGCTCTATTTCTTTATCATTCATCACAAAGGCCAAATATGCTTCATACCCTTTTCTTATATATCTCTGTGCCTTCATATGAGAAATCATTACCGGCGATCTACCTTGTTCATCTGATTCTACATGAAGAGTATCCCCATTCTCACATCTCATCTCAATGTATTTCTTCCCACAATTAACTATTACATCATGGGTAGTCAACCAGTCCATACCAAGAATGAGGTCAAACTCATCAAATGGTAGCAACATAAGATTTGCTTTAAAGCAATGACCTCTAATCATTAATGGGCAATCTTTACATACTTTATCAACTAACACACTCTTGCCTAAATGATTAGACACCTTAATCATAAATTCTGTAGAATCTATAGGCATACTCAAACCGGATACTAATTTCATACAAATGTAAGAGTGTGTGGATCCGGGATCTATTAAAGCAATAACTTTGATATCAAAAAGAGAAAAGGTACCCGTAATAACATCATGAGAATATGCCTCTTCGCGAGCGCGAATGGCATAAGTCTTTGCAGGCGCTCTACCCTCGGGTCTCGCGGCCTGCTCTCGAGGGTTACCTCTTCCACTTGTCCCACTTCTCGGGTTT
The DNA here is from genome assembly GCA_005393395.2 of Gossypium australe. Classification (NCBI taxonomy): domain Eukaryota; kingdom Viridiplantae; phylum Streptophyta; class Magnoliopsida; order Malvales; family Malvaceae; genus Gossypium; species Gossypium australe. The sequence goes on along the minus strand of CM016614.1, from coordinate 25,917,445 downwards.
CTTTGCAGTCTTCCTCGGACTATACTCCCAGATCTCGGGTTCTGAGTTCTCTCTTCTTTCATCATCTCAGGACAATCTTTTATATAGTGGTCTTGGGAACCACATCTAAAACATGCGTTTTCATGCGCTCGGCATTCTCCAAGATGACGTCTGCCACACTGTGGGCATTCAGATCTATTAGATCGAATATTCCCTACACTTGCAACTAAAGTAGTTTGTGCTTTATTTCCCGAATACTGCTTACTTTTATCCTTCCTTGAAAATCCAGTGGAAGTAGCCGATCGAGTAGGGAAATCTCTTGACTTCTTGGATGAAGATTGGAATAATTTATTCCACCGTCTCTTTTTAGAGTCACGAGACTCCATTTCAGACTTTCTCTTCTCTTTTACTAGTTCCTCAGCTTTACAAGCCCTCTCTACTAGCACAACGAATTCCTTTAGTTCTAGGATAGCAACAAACAATTTGATGTCCTCATTTAACCCGTCTTCAAACCTTTTACTCATGATGGCCTCAGTGGACACGCATTCGCAAGCGTACTTGCTAAGTCGTACAAACTCACGCTCATAGTCGATTACAGACATCTTGCCTTGCTTTAACTCTAGAAATTCCTTTCTTTTCTGATCCATAAATCTTTGACTGATATACTTTTTCTTGAATTCTTCTTGGAAAAATTCCCATATGATCTTTTCCCTCGGTACCACTGACACAAGGGTCCACCATTGGTAAACAGAATCTCTTAAAAGAGAAACTACATACTTCATGCATTCTTCAGATGTGCATGGCAACTCATTAAATACCCTGATGGTATTTTCTAACCAGAACTCAGCTCTTTCTAGATCATCATCTTTTCTAGCCCGGAATTCTTCTGCCCCATATTTCCTGATCCTATCAATTGGAGGTTTATCTCCTCTTACCACCTCTACTACTTGAGGGGCTACTAGAGTAGGTTGTGGAACAGGCGGGGGTGGAGGGGGTTGTGCATTCGGGTTCGCACGAACGAACTCCGTATACCATGTATTCATCATATGGAGGAAGGCTTCTCTAGCCTCTTCTCCTCCTCCTTGACTCACCATAGTGGGTCTATTTTCATTCTCATTCGGCACTGTCCCTTCTGCGGGAGCTGGCGCATTACTTTCTACATCATCCGCCACAGCTCTTTCGGGATCCATTTACTATATGTATAAACATAATTTAAGTCGTCAGGAGTCATCACACTTTCATTATAAAAACATTCTTACGTATGGCATGTATAGCTAGACACGTGTTCATGCTACGTTAGTCCTAGAACCGACTAAATCGTAGCTCTGATACCACTAAATGTAACACCCCATACTCGAATCCAATGCTAGGACTGGATACGAGAGATTACCATGCTTAAACTCACTTAAACATACACTTACGGGCTGTAAAATTTCGTTCCGACTTAAAAATTCTCTTTCTTAGTCTAATCATACATTTCATGGGCCTACGAGGCCTTAAGCACTTATCCGAAAACTTTCGGAACTTAATCAAAAAATTTCCTTTGAAGCATGTTTTACACGCCCGTGCGACTTGGAACACGCCCGTGTACCCTTAGACACGCCCATGTTTTCAAACCGTGGGCGACACTGACTATATTCACACGGCCTTGACACTCCCGTGGGCTTAGACTGTGTGCTATTCCTTGATATACTGACTTGATCACACGGTCTGGGGCACACGCCCATGTTCTAATCGTGTATCATACACGACTCATACAAACGACCGTGGGATTTGACCGTGGCCTATCCTGTGTGTCTAACCGTGTGGGCACTTAGGGGCTATTTACCAAGCCAATTGCCACCCTGAAAATTCAAGACCAACTCAAGCTCAATTCAATACATTATTCAAAAACAAAACTATATGCTTCATTGATCTTAATAAACATACATACTTAGTCAATTTTGGCCAATCACTTAGCCATATACAAAAGAATAATAACTTTATAGCCTATAGAATGGCCCTTCTTAACATATTCTCAAAATGAATGCTTCTTATACATGCCATACTTAGTAAAATAACTTGGCTATACTAAAATAGAGATTGGTAGTGTGCTACGAGCTCCAACTCCAACGATCCACAAGTTAGCTTGGTCGGACTACATAGAAAGAAAGAATTAAAGAAGTAAGCATTTAGCTTAGTAAGTTTGCATGTAAAGCACATATCAATATACTTGCTTAATACAAACCATTTGACATAACAAGGGTATCATAAATTCCAGTTATAGAGCTTACTTACTCATACTGATTCTTACATGTCTCATGATACTTATTATTCTCATACTTGTAAGGTAAATAAGGTACCTGTATCACTTGATCACTTTGATCAGCATACTTTAATATAAATAATCATGATATCTAATTCATCATTCATAACATAAATAATACACAATTTCAACTTGATAATAGCTTTGCTTACTTATCTATCTTGTTATCTCATTTTAACTTTACTCATTTTCCCGATAAATTTCTGCGAATAACCGAGGATACTAAATCTCGTCCCACATAACTTGATGCCAAAGCCATATCCTAGATACGGTCTTACATGGAATATCTCATCTTGGTTTCGAGGCCATGTCTTGACATGGACTTATACGAAGCCTTTCTCGTGTGTCCCCTTGGGAACTTACCATTGCCATGGTCTTACGTGGTATCTTTACTCGTAAACTGGTCAATGCCGAGCCTTGGCTGGGACTTACATGAAATCTTTCTTGTTCTCACCAATGCCATGCCTTGGGTTGGACTTACATGGGATCTCTTTCTCTTGATAGCTTTTCAATACCAAGACTTGTCTTAGACTTACATGATAACTATTCAATGCCAAGCTTGCCTTGGACTTACATGATAACTGTTCAATGCCAAGCTTGCCTTGGACTTACATGATAACTGTTCAATGTCAAGCTTGCCTTGGACTTACATGAAATCTCTGCTTGATTGTCGATGCCATGCCTTTGCTTGGTCTTATACGGACTTTCTTATCTCATGTGGTGGATCGAGTATCCTAGGAAATTCATCTTTAATCAGGACTTGCTCATACTTAATCTCATTGATTTCTTTGTTTAACATAACATTAAGCATTCTATGGTAATAAGTCAATGATAGAAATCATAAAGCTTAGAAATCATACAAACTTACCTCAATATAAAAAATGTATGTAGATATGCAATTTAGTCCTCAACTTTGTTCTTTCCTCGGTTTCGATCTGGGATTCGTTTTTCTTGATTAGCAAGCTTGAAAAAAAATGAAGAACCCTAGCTATGGAGTCTTCAAATTTTCGGCAATATGAGGAAGAAGATGAATAGATTTTTATCATCTTTTTCCTATTTTAATCATTTATTAGACAAATGACTAAAATGCCCTTCTCTTTAAAAATTCCCATTTTACTATCTCATGACCAATTTTGTCCAAAAATTATAATTTGGGCAATTTGCTATTTAAGGACTTCTAATTATTATTCTAAAGCTATTTCATACAAAAAGCTTCTAGAAACTCATATTTTGCAACTTTTGCAATTTAGTCCTTTTAGGCCAATCAACCTCAATTTAAAAAAATTGCTTCATGAAACTTTTACACTAGCATGCAAACATGGCATAAACCTTAAAAACTCATAAATTCACCTTGGATTCGTGGCCTCGCACCACTATTCTGACTAGGCCCTAAATCGGGCTGTTACACCCCTAACCCGTATCCGTCGCCAGAATAAGGTTATGGAGCATTACCAAAAAATTTAAACTTAAAAAATTCAAATACAATAATTTATAAAAACACATCAAATTCCATTCAAACACATGTATAACGTCCCTTTTTCGAGCCTTCGAGGCCTTAGAAACACTTTAGAAACGATTTGGGACTAAATCAAAAACATTTAGAACTTCATGGCAAAAGATAGAAAAAATTCATACTATAGGGGTCACACGGCCATGTGGCCAGGCTCGTGTCTCAAGCTGTGTGGGTATTCGAAATAGGGACATACGGCCGTGTCCCAACCTGTGCCCGTGCCAGTGTAACTCTCTGACTTGGGTCACACGGCCAAGCCACACACCTGTGTGCCAGGCCCTGTAACTCTCGAAATACAACTTATAAAAACCTACAAGGGATACACATCCGTGTCGCGTGACCGTGTGTCATACACGGTTGAGACACACGCATGTGTCTTAAACTGTATGGACGAGAAATAGGCCATTTTCAAGCCATTTCATTCACCCTAAACATGCTCACACATACAAACCATTTATACCTATTTCAAACATTCAAAAATGTACCTAAAATATACATGATGTAGTTAAATCAAAATGACATCTATCCATACAACCAATATGTCTTAAAGGCACCTCAAACACAGCAATCAAATTTGACTAAACATTTGCTAAATTTAGCCATAAATCAATCAACCAATTGAACAACTTATATACTACATTTACCATAATGTTCACATATCATTTTCGTACTTATAACCACCAATATGACCATTCACACAACTCAATCAATACCTTAGCAACTTAGCTATATGCCAACCACAACCAAAGCTACCAAAACTAGCCATTTAACAACTCAATGCACTATCTCATTCCATACCAAACCAACATTTTATAGCATACATTTATATTCATCATTTCACCTACCATCATTTAAGTACTTAGATACCAAACTAACAACCATTAAAGTACCATACATACATGTCAACATAACAACTATTTCATCACTTAAAAGTGCATATTTACAAGCCAAACATAATGGCTCATTTCACCAAACAAAGACACCTATACATGCCATTATAACCATGACTCAAAATCATGAAAATTTACCGATATAGCCGATGGATAGTGTGATGGATCTCCAACTAGCTTCCAACCCGATTGAGCTTTCGATAATCTATAAAGTAAAGGAGAATAACTACGTAAGCAGTGAATGCTTAGTAAGTTCGTATAAACTTTAAGCATAATATTCCATTTCAATAATAAACTTTATAGAATAAACATAAATCTATGCCAATGCCATAAGATTCATAAATCGATATGATTATTAACTCACAAATGAGTAAGTTCACTAATGTCGTATATATTTATCATTCATATTATGATAAAATTTTATGGGACTTAATAGATAATCATCAACCTTTTTATAATGCCAATGCCATAAGATTCATAAATCGATATGATCATTAACTCACAAATGAGTAAGTTCACTAATGTCGTATATATTTATCATTCATATCATGATAGAATTTTATGGGACTTAATAGATAATCATCAACCTTTTTATAAGATTATACACTTTTCAATTTACTCTCTTTTCATTTTGTTCCCAATGCTTATCATAAGCCTAAACAACATTATCAATTCCCGACTTAGTGTATTTATCCATGTTATAGGTATATTCATCCATAGCGTACGTTAATTTCCACATATAATACATCATTCAAACTCATTACTTCTTTTTTCCTCAAGTTTCATTTTAACTATGAATTTACCATTTCATTACCTTTTTCACCCATTTCATATGCATAACATACAAGTTAAAATCATAACATCAACCATGACTACAAGCTAATGCATTTAAACATAGCTCTTTTGGAATCAATCACATAATCAACTATTGCATAAAAAATTACATACTTGGATTTATTCAAACCTTTTCATGGACATAAGCACATTAAAAATTGAGCACTTACCATTTCAATGTATTTCATTAAGATTAAACATGATATAATTCAATCACCAACTTGGCACAAGCCTAAGCACCAACAACAACACATGTTAGCATAAATTCATGTGAACTTAACATAAATAACCATTATACTTGAGCATGATCCAATTGGATTTATCATCCTTCATAACATATCATGTTTTCCATGTATCACCATTTCAATAAATTCCATACACACATGTCTTGGTTCATATTAAACACTTACCATAGCCATAAGCTAATGATTAAACACATAACTTAGTGATATCATCACATGGTAAGATATAGTACATAAACATAGCTTCTCTTAAATCATCCCTTTTATATTCATGAATATTCATACTTTAATCATTGGTATATCATACCTTTCCATATTTGTCGTAGTGAAGTCAATCGGAGCCCTTACCGGAGCTCACACAAAGTGTGCTAAACGATGGTCGAAACCATCCATTTTCTATAATCGGTGAATACTGCGAAGACGATTGAAACCCTGGTACACGTTTCCTTTGTGCCATAGTCCAACTATGGTCTTACATATGCATTGCCATGGCCCTGCCATGGTCTTACATTCGTAGTGCCATAACTCAGTTATGGTCTTATCATCAGAATGCCATAACCCAGCCTATGATCTTATATATAAACACTAGCATGGTCCTACCATAGTCTCACGTCCATAGTGTCATAACCCAATTATGGTCTTATCATCAGAATGCCATAGCCCAGCTATGGTCTTATCTATAAACACTGCCATGGTCTAACCATGGTCTTACGTTTGGATAATTGTCATAACCTCGCTATGGTCTTACCTGAGAATGCAACATGTCTTCATTGATATCAGAAATTATCATTTTCTTAACTTTTTACAATTTTTGTTCTATCAACAAATCAATTTAATATCAGTAATTTTACATCATTTAAACTTTAATATTCATAAACACTTAGAAATATAATTGAGTTCATATTAATGAACTTACAAAGCTAATTTGCAGTAATGGCTCCGAGTTTCTCAATCAATGATCGACTTAATATCAAATCATTATTTTCGTTTTCAATTACACACATCAATATAATCTAATATTATGCAATTAGGTCCATATATTTCACTTAAATATAAACTAAAATTAAACAGAACGAACTTACCTGGCTAAATTGTAGAAATGACAAAGTACAGGGGCATTTTGGTAGTTTTTCATTCTCCTCGATTTTCCACTCAGTCTTGATAATTTAGATAGTAAAACAATATATTTTATGCAATTTAGTCACTTTTGAAATTTTTAAAAAATTGCCCCTACAATTTTCCTTTTATTCAATTTAGTTTATGGGCCTGAAACATGCAAATTAACCACTTTTAATGCCAATTCACATCTGCCGAATATTCATGGCACACAAAACAGCCCATATTTACAATAATTTCACATCAAATCCTTATATTTTTATTATTTCAATAATTTAGTCCCTAATCGATAAATTCATCAAAATTACTTAATAAAATACTTATAAATAACAACTAATACTTCAAATTCATCATTTAATAACTAAAATCACAGAGATTCATCAATGGCAACATTTAATATCTTTAACGGTTTCAAAATCGAAGGTACGGGCTAACTAAACCCAGTTGCAACGATATCAAAAACATAAAAATTAAAAGAAACGGGTGAAAAACGGACTCACATGCACCCATTGAAGCTTGGCCGAAGCTTGGAGCTTCTCCCCTTTTTTTTCGACTAACAATGGTGAAGAAGATGAATGAATCATCTTTTAATTTCTTTTTCTTATTTTATTAACATTATAACATAATATAATGTTTTTATAAATTAATAAACATCATTTTTTTTAACTAAATAACCTCAATCGTCCAACACCTTTTAAAAATGGTATATTTACCATTCAAGTCCACTTACCTTTATTTAATAAACCATTTAATCACTCTAATCAAATAGTGATCACATTTTATATTTTTTACGATTTAGTCCTTTTTACTTAATTAACTATCGAAACGTTAAAATTTTTCAACGAAACTTTATTACAACCTTAATGACACTCCATAAATATTTATAAAAGTATTTACGGCTCGGTTTATAGAAACGAGGTCCCGATACCTCATTTTCTAAAACCACTTGACCTTAGAGTCTTACCACTTGAACTTAATAAATCGCTTATATAACATAAATTATCAAATCGAAAACTTTTTTAAAACTATATTTGACTCATAAATATTAAATAACAATATTTACAAATTTACTCACCGGATTTGGTGGCCCTAAAACCATTATTTCCGACACAATTGAAAAATGGGCTGTTACACATTCTATTAGACTACGCCAAAGGGCACATGTTGCTGTGAAACTCCTGTTATTTTGTATGATGCATTACATGAAGGGTGTGATGTCAAGAGGTTTATTTTGAGAGGAAATCAGTATAATAGACATTTACTTATCTAGATGTCTTATTTGAAAATCTATCGTAATTGGAATGATGTGAAAATGTTATGTTTGGTTCAATGAAGGTGATTTATTATATTTAGAATGCTACATGGTTATTTCCGAAAATTTTATTTAGTTTTGAAAACAACTCAAACCACAAGTTTTGTTAATTACATGCCAGATATGGTTTAAAGACAATAGGTTTTATGAGTAGTAACACATGGATCCTCCATAAGGGTTGGGTTTGGCGTGTTACACGATATGCTGGTGTGTTGGAGGTTCAGTTAGAGATGGAACGGAGAGTCACTCTGGTGACTAATGTGACATTCCGAATTTGGGTCGAACCGTCCTGGCCGAGTATGGGGTGTTACAAATTTAGTCTTAATTCTAAAAAATTTTAACCCTCAACATTTATACATCGTGGGTCTTTTTTTTCAGTTTTTCTTTTCTTTCTGACATTAAGTGTTAATTTTTAAAAATAATGAGATAAGATGAAAATTATTATCTTAAATTTTCCGATGTTTCTTTTTTTATATATTTTCAATCAAGTTAAAATAAGTAAATTTTTTTAGCTTTTTAGGTGAAAGGGTCACAAAGAAAAGCAAAACAACAAAAAATACCAAATTACACGATCTGTAAATCTTTAGGGTTAGATTTTTTTTTAGAATCAAGACTAAATTGACACAATATATAAATATTGAGGATTAAAATTGTTGTCACGCCAATTTTAAAAACTACCACCATTAGCTTAGTAGTGGCAAAAAAAAAAACAACAACATTGAATAGTTGGGTGATTGTTTTGTAAGTTTTCATAGTTGGATGACCAAAAAAGAAATTAACTAATAGTTAGGTGACTATTAGTGTAGTTTACCCAAAAAAATTAATAAAAAGTTCATACTTTTAAAAAAAATCGTCCACATCAACAATGAAGTATACATGGAGTGCCACACAGACTACCATGTCAGTGTCCTTAAAATTTTAACAGTTCGATCAATTTTTCGGCCAATTTGACTAAACTTTAAAGGTTGAGTACTAAAGTGATAAAAAAATTAGGGTCAAAGTAAAAAAAGGTCAACATTAGGGGTTAAATTTATCATTATGTCAAGTTTTAATGACACTAACATGACAGCTTGCATGGTAGTTCATATTACTTCATAGAAAAAAATTAAAAATACAATTTTTTTTTCATTAAAATCAAATAAATTATTTATATTAGTATAAAGTACATATAGACTATGATGTGAGTTACCACATTAGCATCCTCAAAATTAAGAGTTTAGTTAGCTTTTACATAAAAGATAATAATTTAACTAAAATTTAAAGGTTAAATATCAAAGTGATAAGAAAATAATTAAGACCAAATGACAAAAAAAAAAAAGGTTAAGAGGCTAAATTCTATATAAAGAAAAAACTAAAAACAAACTGAAACTTAAAGTGCTTTCTAATCTATACTATATATAAAATGGATTACAAGTCAACTCGATATCAATTCAACTGTAAAATTATTAAAATAACATTACTTTAAAAGGTAATGAATATTGTTATAGTGGTATTTTCATCTTTTCATACTTTTATATAATCTCCAAATAAAACAGTTAGAAAACATTATTTGAGAATTAAATACAAGACCAACAAATTCTCATAAAAAAAAAACCCCTTACCACTCCACTATTAATCATTTGTTAAATTTTTTTATAGATATATATTTTAAATATAAAATACTTTTATTCGCCGAGATCGTAGATATGATAAAATCTAGTTCTATATAAAACATGTTACAAAATTTATTTCATATGTCGCATTAGTCGTTGTATACGTGTGTGTATATAAACTCAAATTTTCATATATAGTACCGTCATTAGATAGTGTTGTTGTTTTAATTATTTACCATTAATTTGACTAATGACAATATTGATATGCACTGGTTTTAGTTAAATTTCTCATTTTAGACACTCATTTATTTAAACAAAAACATTTTAATGAGTAATAATTGTATTAAAAATAATTTTAAATTTTACTTCAATTATAATAAAAAAAATTTATTTTTAGTAATTTATTTAAATGAAAATAATTTAATGAACTATGATTGAATTTAAAATAAGTTTAAAATTTTAAGATTTACTTCAATGAGAGTATAGTTTAACTAAAATTTTATTTCATAGTAATTATGACAATTCTAGAACTCAGTTTGCAATTGAAAACTTGGATAAAAATAAAATAAAATAATAAATGCATTATTAATATTAACCAAAGTAGGAATAAAAAATATAATAATTAACCAAAGTATGATATTATTTTAATTAAAATTTACTTGGTATATAAATGTCGAATGATTAATGGATAATTTTCAAATTACAGAATATTTTTCCCAAAAGCTTAGTAGGAATTCAAATATGTGTCTAGTATTTTCTTGAAGCATAAAAATATTTTCTTCTTTCAATTTTATAGAAAGAATTATTTTTAGTTTTTATTTAATTTTAAAAAAAAATTAAAAATTATTAAAATATTTTTATTATAAAATATCATTATATTTTTATTAACATAGCTTTCACATGACGATTCACTTATATACTACGTCAATAAATTTAACAAACATTATTTTTTTATTATTTTTAAATGATTTGACAAACAAACGTTAATTTAAAAGTTAAAAGAGATAAATAAATAAAAAGTAAACAAAAAACTATAAAAAAAAGAGGGTAAAATTATATAACCAAATAAGTGTTATCTTTTCTTTGAATCCGGAAAAGCACAAAATAAATTTCGATCGACTCCAGGGCAGTATACCAAGCTTTACCAATTACAACTAACAAGCGTCTTCAATATAACCCTTTGGAAAGTATACCGGCTCAAGCAAAGCTAATAATCTAATAGCCAGGAATATAATTCTTTCAAGCAAAACATCATAAACCGACAGCAAATGACATGTTAAAGCTGCCATTGATTGAAACTGGCAGCATCAACTCTCAATGTTACAGCTTGTGCCTAACCTACCGCTACAACAACCTAACTATAGATAAAGCAGTGTTTGATTTAATTGCTTGGAAATTTCACTGCAGCGAACCGGTTACAATGCATCGGGCGAATCAAGAATCGCTTTGCTGCTGTTCAGATTGCTGCGGCTGTGGCTGACCCTGAGGCCATGGCATGAAAGCCATGGGCGGTCGAGGCTGCTGGCCAGGATACAATGCAGCTTGATCAATTGGCTTTCCCATTATCATCCCTGGGGATCCCACAGGGTGCTGTGGGACATAGTAATAAGGAATATCAGCAGGTGAACCAACTAAAGGAATAGTGGCCTTGGTGACCCCAAGTCCTTCCTCTTTCAACTCATCCCTTGGAATAATATCAACCAAGAAATCAAAGACATCAGTCCTCGAAATAGCGGCTGCTATATCATTCTTCTGTAGTGTCCTCCTTTTGTTCTCTTCTGTATGGATCCAAGAGCGTAAAGTCAGTTCCAAGATGAACATTTCGCAAGCTTTCGCAAAAATTACAGGAGCCTCTGCTGATATCATCCGCACATCTTCATCTGCTTTCATTATCTTTTTTATCCGAGCAAGTGGTAGACTGTGATTCTTGAAGTCTGTTGTTTGCTCAATTTCATGCATTTGGTTAGCCCAGAACATTTGAAGCTGCTGCTGTTGTTGCTGCTGCTGTTGGTGGTGGAAGTGCTGAGCTTGTTGGTAGGCAAGTTGATGTGGAGAACTAGAGAAAGTAGCAGGAGGCTGAGTTTGCATAGGGACAGCTACTCCTGTAGTGCCAGAAGCGACCATGGAAGCAGTTTGGTAAGCAGTAGAATAGCCCATCTGCCCAGCACCAGGTACAACTCCCATCACAGGCTGCTGCTGCTGCTGTGTTTTTTCCCCTTGATCCATGATTTACAAAAGAACCCTTTGATCTTCTTCTATCTTCTCATTACCCCCACACTGTTACAAATAAATATAGATTAAAACAGGTATCCCTTTAACATAAGTAAGTAAGTAGCTTGACCTGAAACTTCCTTCGTTATTGTAAATCATTTAACCAACTTATTCACAGGCATAGACCTACTCACTAACAACTACATAGAAGAAAAGCTTTTTAGAATGCTGATAATTTGATTCCACTATTTGTTAACAATTATACTTTCTTGTCCAAATGTTAGCTCTAGCAGCCACATACAAGAAACTAGTCAGTAGTTTACGGCAAATGAAGCTTTCTCTTCAAATGTCCTGCATTATGTAACAGCAACGAAATACCATCTCGTAGCAAGTTGAATGAATTTGTAAGAGCAACAAAATTCCATCTTATAGCCAATCCATTTATTGACAAGTTGCAGTCTCAAGAAAAGGGAAAAAAATCTAAACCCAGAGGAAATGTAATTTTTAAGATAATGTGGGACACTTACCCTTGAAAAGAAAATAAAGCAGATAACCAAACACTTGAATGCCACTAATTTATTGCAACCTGCACATATAATTGATTAGTTAAATTACTTTTAACAAAACCCTGAAATACAAACTATCCATCTAATCTACAACATGCAATTGACATGCATGACTAGCCTAATTACAATCAAGTAATTGCTTTTTCAATTCATAGCAGAGAAAAAAAAAACAATTAATTAAAAGCCCAAAACTTTACTTCTTTTTTTCATGCCTATACAACACTAAATTTTTAGAAAGAAAACCATACATGCATGGAAAGGAAGTAACTTCAAAGACATTTCACCCCAAATAATAACACTAACTGCTTTGCTTGATTCCTAAGAACCGATAACAAACTTCTTCTTTTCAAGTGAAAATAAAAAGAAAAGAAAAAGGTTTTAGAACAAACCGAGTTTGGTTTAGTCGTCTGAAACCCAAACTAATACAAAAGATATCAAAACCCAAAATAGAAATTTTCTATATGATCCTTTCCCACCAACCAAACAGGAAAGTAATAACCCTAGAAAACCAAAAAAATAAAAATAAAAAAATTCATAAAATTTACCTTTGATCTATCTTCCCTTCAGCAGTTGAATCTTCTCAAGAACCAATAAAAAAGAAAAAGAAGAGAGAGAAAGGGAGGGCCTGAGAGAGCTTCAATTTGAATTTCTATAAAAGATAAAAACTTTAATTTTGAAAGAGAAAGAGTGCTTTGGAGGTATCTAACAAGCGAACACGTGTCGGTCATTTAGAAACCCTGAGCCAGGACTGAGTTTCATTTGATTCCATGTGGCAAATAGCAAGTGGACAAAGAGGTCAGAGGAGGAGGCTCACGTCTTCCACCGCTGACGTAACGAGGAAATGACTGCGAATGTAAAGGGGAGGGTTGTTCTGACAATACATGTCAAAGTGGGAGGGTATTTAAGAAAAGGCTTAATTATAAATTGGCCCCTGAAATATATTTTTTGTTCAATCAGGTACTTAAAGTTATAAAACATTATAGTTTTTAGTCCAAAAATAAACTGCCTTTAAAAAAAGTAATGAGCCAATGAAAGGATGCCATGTATGTAACTTTTAAATTTAACCATTTAAAATTTACAAAAAATAATATTAGAATTACATATTAATTTATATTGTTTTAAATGAATTTAGTGATGTGGTTAAAAAAGATTTTACCTCTCCTTCATCTATATCTCGTTCACTCCCCCTCGTTTAAGTTGCAGAGGAAAAAAAATTAAGGTTTCAAACCTAGGGTATTTTCTTTCTCTCCTTAATTCAAATCTTCTATTTTATTTCAATTTTGATTCCAAACTCGCACAAAAAAAATACTTGAAATTTAATTTCAATATCTGAAAATATAAAATTAGAACAACAAATGTGATGCCTAAGTTAATTTTAACTCCCAAATTATTAACTAAGATGAAAAAAGAATCTTCTAATATAAAAATAAGAATTGAACCTTATAAGTACACCAAAGAGTGCTTTATTAATCAAATAATCGAAACGTCTTTCCTAATGAATAATAAGAGGCTACAAAATGAAAATCTCACGATTATAATAGAACTCCTAAATTGGAGTTCAACTAAACTTTCTTTGTCTAGTAAGACTTAAAATCTCCTAAATTTTGAAATGAATAAATATAAAAATATAATACTTTTTAAATAAAATATTGGGCCTATATACAAACAAAATTAAAACTCAAAATTGAATCCAATATGATTTAAAAGTAAATCAAATCCAAAACTCGTAATTCTCGTAACAAACACGTCCAAAATTTTTTACTTGTGCAATATTCACTAAAATGGCCATAACATGAGTTTCTGAACTTAAAATAAGGTGATTCAAAGTATGTTTCGAAAATAAAATGTACTTTTTTCATTGATTAGAAGATATCTTAACCCAAAAAGGCCTAGATTCCATCCAAAAATGCGTTGTAAGTCAATTGATTTTCCTGACTTGAAAACTGATAGCGTTAGTGAATTAAATTTAACAATTTCACCCCATCCGTGCATGTATCAAAGATTGTGGTGTTTTTTTTCTTCACACTCCAATGTACTACGATCCGACAACGTAATACCAATTAGTATTAGTTAAATATTTAGGCAATTAATGAGCAACATTTACTTCTATTTTGCTTTGTATACAAAAATCATGCGAGGACAATTATAAATATATTAATATAATCAATAAATTTGTTTTATTAACCAATCTGTTCGAAAAACAATTACAAATTTGCAAACAAATATATTACACTCAAGGCACCAGATCCAATACTAGCAGCCATTGTTCCTTCTCAAGCGCGATGGAGCCTTATCCTTCTTCCCTCCCTCAACAGAAGAATCGCTAGCCTCTTCTTCACAAGTTGAAGACTTCATGATCGACTTTCAAATAAGAGAAATAAAGAAAAACAAGAAAAAAAAAAAGATAAACTTATTTACTTGTGACAAACAGAGTGAAAATCAACTACTCACAAACAAACAGAGAAACAAAGGAAAAGAACAAGAAACAATGAAAGAAAGTTAAAAGAATATGCAGAGACTACCAACAAAGATGAATAGTAAAAGTACAAAGAAAAGGATTTTATAGGATATGGGAAACCATACGAATCGTTATAAGAAACAATCCCTTAATAAAAATGCCCAACCAGGGACAAATATGCATCCCACTAAGGCATGACAAATGATGTTTCATCAATGATATCAGTTCCCTAGATAAAATTGCCAACCCACATAATTAATGCATGTGCATCCCTTTTGCCCCTTCTAAATGCTTCCCAAGCATAAGTGAAAGAAACACGCGATTTCAGTTCTCATAGTCGGGCATATAAAATAGATGTTCACATAAACAAACCTCTTGTTATAGGCAGTAGGTCTTTTGATAAGCCATCCGTACAAAATAGATGGTAACCAAGACATAAAAACAAGAAAGCAAAAAAACTATATACTACCACCTGTTAGTTAAAATAAAACATTATTTTCTGTAGCAGCAGGTTATTTTATACTATTCAACCTTTCAAGCACAAACAAGATGAGAATACTTAGACATAAAACATAGTGCAAGGATGTTACAAGGACAATGCTTTATTAAAGGATAATTATAAAGACTATAATTAGAAAAACCTACGCAACACTATACTTTTATTTACAACGGATTATCTCCATTATCTCTAGCAGAAGAGTCCTCGAGAATTGCACCAAGCAAACTAGACTCTCCACCTAGGAGCGTTATTCTTTTTCCATCCTCTTTTAGCTCCTCTAAGAACGCTCTGGACCTCCAAGTCTCGTTTCCCATGGAGTTACTTCTCGAACACTCCTTAGTAAAAATGAAAGGCTTCAACTTCTGGCGAAAAAAACACCAACCATCCCCAAATGGGCTAGTAATGTCGAAATTAAGGCACCAACCACACCTAATTTCGTAAAAAAAATGGTCTAAAGTCCATCCCATATGTGTGCACGTGACCAAAAGATACTTGCATAGCTAGTATAACCCCATCTATAGCAATGGTAGGGACAGTGACTTAGACATCTTCCAGCCTTTTTTGTTCTTTCTATAAAAACCGACAAACATTTTGAAACTACATGCTTAAATCCTTAACTTCACCATCTTGCTCTAGTAGGGCCTCTCGGAGTTCTTGTTTCTCCTTCTTCAACTACATATTCTCCCTTTTTAAGAAAGAGTTCCCAGTCTGAACCATTCGTATCATCTCACTTAGTTGTTGATACTACTCCCTCATACCAATCATGCCTTCATAGGTTATCCACTTATTCTTCAAAAAACTGTCATAATGAGGATAAGAAGTCTCTACAATTTGATCAGCTTCTCGAAAAGGAACAATCGCCAACTCAATCTCTATTACAAGCAAAGAATTAAGCTCTAAGATAACCAATGGCATTAACAACATGAAATGTTATCTGTAGAACTCTACCTTGCATCCTCCAAAGCAAAGTTCCTATGAGGAATTGATGAAAAATTCTTTGCACCAATAGGAGACTCTACTCCAAGTGAGGCGACGATGAGAGCTTTCAGAGAAGAAACATATTAAGCCTTCATAGGAATAAATGTAGCTCTGAAAAGAGGTGTGTAACAACCTGTTTTCAGTGAAACTGGAACAATGGTTTCAAGATCATAAATTCGAGTCTGAAAGAAAATTTATTTTAATATTATTGCATGGTCAGCATTATGATAGGAATGATGTATGAAAATTTCGTTAAGAAAATTTTACCGATTACATTTTTAATTAGATAGAAAGGACCAAATTGCATAAAATGCAAAAGTTGAGTTTTAGTAGCTATAAGTATCAAAGAGCTATGGAATTCAAAATTTGAGGTTCTTATATGGCAAATAGACCATTAAGAGGAGTTAGTAGATAAATATGATGACTCATCCATGGAAAATTAAATAAAGAAATGGTCTAAATTGGAAATAGAAATAATTAAATATGATAAAAATCTAATATCATCTTATTTCATCATCTTCCCCAAATTAAAAATACATGGAAACCCTAGCTAGAAAAGCTTGAAGAAGACAAACTTATTTGGCTAAATTAGGTGAGTATTCTTGTCCCGGTTTTAGTAATTTTTATATTTCCGAGATCGTAATAACCTAATCTAGCTATCTTAGGGATTAATTTGCAAAGTTAGTATTCAAGTTTTTCCATGGATGAGTATGCGTGAATTACAAAGTTTTATGGTAGAAAATGAAAGGTTGTTGATAGATAAATAATTTTTGTAAAGGGAATTTTTCATGAAATTATGATTTAGGGACTAAATTGAAAAGATGTAAAATTCATGAAAAAATTTTGATTTTTGTGAAATACATGGACTGTTATTTTTATATGTTAAAATTGGCTAGGCTTGGAATAAGGATTAAATTGCATGAATTTCATTTTTCGAGCCTAGGGACGAAATTAGAATTAATTAAAAGTATAGGGGTAAAATGGTAATTTTGTCTAAGATGTGAATTGGATTGAATTGAATGTAAATTGTATTAAATTGGTGTTAAATTTATTCGTATAGATCCGGATAGATCAAATACAGAGTTAAATCGAGGAAAAGAGAAAGTAGCGGATTAGTAACTTTTGTGTGCACGAACATTATTAAGGTAAGTTCGTGTAACTAAATTGTATAATTATATATTTTAAACTGAATTGTATGTATGTGAATGTATAATTGTTATGTTTATGAAAATTGATTACATACCCGACAATGATCATCAAGTAATAAGTCTCGATTGGACAAATGAAATTCGATGGATACAGGGTTCTCGAATTGGTTGTGGTCCTGCATGTGTTGCGGACACACCACAGGTCGAAAGAGCATCCCATTATTAGCTCTCATGAGCTTCCCGTTATATGGTTCTTGCGAGCTTCCCGTTAATAGCTCTTCGGAGCATCCCGATTGGTTGTGATCCTACATGTGTTGTAGACACATTGTAGCTCTTATAAGCGTCCCAATATATGGCTCTTCGTAAGCTTCCCGATTAAAGGCTATTTGTGAGCTTCCGGTTAATGGGTCTCCGAAGCTTCCCAATAATGGATCACTTGAACCTTCCCGATACTTGCTCGAATGAGCTTCCCGATTACGGCTCTTATGAGCTTCCTGTTATACGGCTCGAAAGAGCTTTCCATTTATGTGCTTGTATGAGCATTCCTGAATATGAATTGACGGATTTCAAATTTGTACACTTCATGTGTACTACCTAGGTATCCATCGATATTTTAAATGATTCAACTGGCAAAATCCTGATATGAGAAAATAAATGAATTAAAATGAATCATTACCTGTATATACACGGAATATATAGAAATTTGATATTGATGAGCTCATAAGCAATTCTTGATATTCATGTGAAATGATTGACTAACATGTTTGGTGAAGTGGTGTGTTTAGGCTATTAGCTTAATTGCTTGGATGCATTTTGTATGTTTATTTTAATGAAAATGAATAGTAAGTTAATTTCTTGTTATACGAACTTACAAAGCATTAAATGCTTACTCTGTTTTATTTCCTCTGTTTTATAGTAAATCAAAAGCTCGTAAAGGTTGGAAGCCGGTCGGAGCAACATCATACAATCCTTCAGCTCGTTTTGGTATAAATAGCAAAATTTCTTTTGAGTATAATGGCATGTATAGGCTTAGTTTGGACAAATGATGACACAAATGTGTTTGGTTGTGATTTGCCAATGGTATGGCTTATGTTGAACATATTTTGATGTAAATATATATGTGTGTGATTTTATTATGCTTAATATGTGTTTGGTGTGGTCGAATAATAGGTAGTTTATAAGCATGTTGATGAAAAGATTGAAATAGTATGTTTGGTATAAGTAAGCAAATATGTATTTTGATCATCATGGTAAATGTGAATGCTAAGATATATGTGATAAAATGACTTGTCTAAGACTTGATTTTGGCTTGATTTGAATGATTGGTATTGCCTTGTGAATATATCAAAGTGTTGATGTAGGTGGAAGACAACTTAAGTGAGAAATGTGGCTTGGAAAATAGCCTATTTTCGTCCACAGAGGCAGAGACACTAGAGTGTGTCTCAACCGTGTGTGACACATGGCCTAGCACATGGGCTTGTGTCTCAACCGTGTGTGACACACTGCCTAGCACATGGGCGTGTGTCTCAACCATGTGTGACACATAGCCTAGCATATGGGCGTGTGGATTAGCCGTGTGTCCCCTGCATCTTAAAAATTTAGAAACAGAATGCTCAAAATTATCCACACGGCCTAGCACACGGGCGTGTGGCTTGGCCGTGTGACCCCTGCACCTAATTTATGCAAATTAAATTGCTCACACGGCCTAGCACACGGGCGTGTGGCTTGGCCGTGTGATCCAAGTCAGAGAGTTACACAGGCATGAACACGGGTTGGGATACGGCCGTGTGCCCTACTTCGAATGCCCACACGGCCTAAGACATGGGTGTGTCTCTTGGCCACGTGAGCTACACGGCCTGGCCACACAGGCGTGTGTCCCCTGCACCTAGTGAAAATTTTAAAATTTCGCGAAAAATTCTCTGAGCACCCAGTTTAGTCCCAACTTATTTCTAATGCATATTTTGGGCCTCAACGGCTCAATTGAGGGACAAAATGGTTGAGTATGATTGATTTCTGATATGGATGTTAAATGATATGAAATAATTGTATTTGATCCGTAAATTTCAGTAATGTTCCATAACTCTGTTCCGGCGATGGATATAGGTTAGGGGTGTTACAAGGTGTCCCTTAAGGAAGAGGATCACAAGGTAGCACCCCTTTGGATAGATCCTTTAAGGGAAGATCCATCTGAGTAAGATTAGCATAGGTTTCTCAGATAAAAATCATACTAGACCTATGTTGTGTAGGTTCACACTCTGGAATAGCCACTTTTCGTTGCTTGTCCTGACTGGAAACATCCTCAGCTAACCTTTTTTATTTGAATAGTTGCACCCTTGATTGCTCATCCCTATCATTTGGGGAAAGGTCTACAAAACCACAAGACACAAAATAAACATGTAGCAACATAAGACATCAGAAAAATGAACAAACAACACATACCCCTTAAACACCTAGCAACAATCACATCATACTCGTCTGCGATAAGGGAAGAAATAGACTACTCTAAGTCCAGTCTTAGCATAGGCACTATGTGTGGAGACCTAAGAGGGATTTTTCATTTATGATCCAAAAACCTTGCATAATTTGAGAGGAAGTTCAAAGGTTCTAAATGCAAACCCTGAAGGTATTTGGAAACAACATCCCTTGAATCATATGGCTAAAAGTATTCACGCTGCTTCTAGCGCCCCATATCCCTTAAGCTTTCTATCAAATCTGGATGGGTATACCACATTGTTGAAGAAGGAAATGTGAAAAAGACAATTACAATATGCATCAAAGTTATTCTATTATTGATGAACACTAAATTGATAAAACAAATCATAAATGCCTATATTTATAGGCTTACAAAGAAACTACCTTAATACAAAAATAACTAACAACTTATTCAATTAAACTGAAAATCTGGAACTAACAAAGATTCTACTGAGATACTTGGTCAACTAAACAACCCACTACTTTGAATTAATTCTCAACACTCTCCCTTAATTCGAAGTTGCAGGCACCAAGTAGACTTCTAAAATAGCTGAACTTCTCCTTTGATAAAGCCTTTGTTAACACATCTGCTAGTTGCTCTTGGGTGTTGTAATTGTAACACCCCTAACCCTAATTCGTCACCGAAACAGGGTTATAGATTATTATCGAAGTTTACAAATCAAACAGACGGAAAATGCAAACATTTCATACCATATAGCATTCATGTCAAAAACCAATTAAAATCATACATATTGCCCCTTAAACGAGCCCTCGAGGCCCAAATTACGCATTAGAAATAAATCGAGACTGTAACACCCCAAACCCGGCCCACAAGCCTTGACCGGATCTGGTATGTCACGGAGTAAAAACATTTTGAAAGTTTCAATGGAAATTTTCAATTTGTTGGGGTAATAAGATGGTGTTTGCTAAAACTTAGATGGGTTGGTTTGATAAATACGATTGAGTTGAAAACTTTTCCTTTTTCCTTTGAAACTATTTAATCATTTAGATTTTTAAAACATTAGAGTCATCGATAACTTAGAAAATTTTGTTACCCGATAGTAACATTTTTGAAAACGCCTACGAGTACTTATTTTGAAAATGTTACCTTTAACCGATTTGCTTAACAGTTCATGAATTCATCAGTTATATAATAAAGTAAAAACAACTACCTAAACATCCAAAATAATAATAAGCGGCCATATTACAACCCAATCGAATTTTAGTGAATAATAAACTTAAAGCGGGGCAAAATAAAATTTCAAGTCCACAAAACAAACATGGCCGCCTCGAGTTCTCCCCGGCTCCGTATCCGCGCTCTACTCACCTGCAAGATGGCATGGGAAGGGGTGAGTCACCAAGACTCAGTGTGTAAATCCCCAACCCGAAAATACCACTCATACACAAGATATTAGTATGACATGCAATTATGCAACCCAACCTAGCCATCCATGCTCCTTTTTCTACCCCGTGTGGTACCAAACCACTGGTGGTGCCAAACCACTGGTGACTTAAAGTCACGATATCCGTCAATACTTGTGGTGCCAAACCACTGGTGACTCGAAGTCACAATCAAATGATGGGGCCAACCCATCGTGTGATACCAAATCACTGGCGTCGATCCCGTATCTCAAATGTGGGGCCAACCCACGGTGGAACTAATCCACAGGGACGAGACGCTATGAGGTGCCAAACCTCTGGAGGTGCCAAACCTCTGGTGACCCGAAGTCACAAGTCAAATGATGGGGCCAACCCATCGTGTGATACCAAATCACTGGCGTTAATCCCGTATCTCGAATGTGGGGCCAACCCACGGTGGAATTAATCCACAGGGACGAGACGCTATGAGGTGCCAAACCTCTGGAGGTGCCAAACCTCTGGTGACCGTAGTCACGAAATGTGGTACCAAACCACTGGTGTCCGTCGACACGATTATTACTCCCTCTCATCAATCCCACCATCATCATGCTCACATAACAAGTATCATGATCCCATATATCATGCATTTGTATATAGCATAGCATTTAACAGCATATGATGGCATACACAACATATATCATAGATCGAGTAATAGGGGACTTACCCGAAAACCAAGCTTATGCCCACTAGGCAAAGTTACTACATGAGAGGTTATAAATATCATTAAATAACAATTTATACTAATAAAGTGTGTAAGAGCTTACACACCTGATCAAACGTAAGTCTAAGTGAATCCCGAACTACTCAACAACGAAAGCCCGAAAAATCGATCTATCGCGCTAGATTTCTTGCCCTATATTCGGCCATATACAAAGGTTAGTGATGTGGCCTATTCGGCCAACCAAATAAATCTAAAGGGTCATCTCTTGAACCCGAATCCTTACCTACACGCTTTTGAGTACTAACCACGGCACACGATACCCGAATCTGTTTCACCAAACTACAATCGGTCAACCCATAATATTAATAGCCTTCGGCTTTTCCATCACTAGAATATAGTCTATTTAAAATGAATCCTTACCACCACTTACCAACCGATTGATAATGAAAGAAGGCTTGGTTTTGAAGATCTCAAAATCCCGGAGCACCTAGACAGATTCGGTTTCAACAAGTAATTAGCACCCTTGCTAAAAAGTGCCGAAATCGGCTCTTACTCCCTTAGAAGTCGACAAGAACAAGAGAAACAAAATAAGGCATTCGGCTTTGACCATTTACCCACCTTATGAACCGATTGGACAAGGACCAACATTTAGATCTGCTCTTGTTGATATTCGACTAAAGCTACAGTAAAAGAAGAAAGGAAATTTTTACAAGGTTAAAGAGCTTAGAAGATTCGGCCAACAACAATGAAAGGAAAAGAAGGTAACATGAGCTAGCCGAAAACACTCCCTAGAGTTCCTTCAAAACTGAACTTAAGCTCCTTGGAGTCTCCCATTTTCGGCCAAAGCCTAAAGCTCAAGACCACAAAAGTTGGTCATCCCTTACCTCGACGATTGCTTCACTTCATGGACACCATTGTTCGGCCAAGTCTTGTAGAGAAAGATAGAATAGTTAGCTACCTCAAACGAAATTAAGGAGAGAAAGAAGAAGCAAAATTTTGGCATGCACAATGGGTATACCTTCCAGCCGAAATTTCCTCTCTAGGAAACACCATATTCGGCCATCACCCCAAAGGTGATAATTTCCATCCCCAAAGGCAAAACATTGTTTAACAATTGTTCCATAACCAACCCATCTTCCATTAAAATAAACTAATTCATGGTTTAGCCAATTCCCCATCATTTAGTCCTTCCTTCAAAAAATAATAATAATAAAACCATAAAATAAATAAATAAAGTGACTAGCCCATACTCCATCAAAATTTTAAAAAAAATAAAACAGCCATCAATCTCCATGCATTCACGTGACCATGCGCAGGCCCCAATTCACGCCAGGAAGGAGAAAAATTTAAAATCCCCTTGATGCTGCCTCCAGGTCTCGAACCCGAGACCTGGAGAGAAATCCCAAAGCCTCCAGCCATCCTGCCAGCACACCTTTCCTGATATAATTGCGTCAGAAATTTCTTTTAAACACTCGGTCCCTGGGTTCCTTGTGCTTTAGCGTTAAAAGTAAAATAAAACGCCTTAAGCGCGACCCCTGGGACTCGAACGCGTGACCTCCATCCCGCAGCCCTCCAGCAGCGCCCTTAGCCACTTGGCCAAGGTGTATTTCATGGCATAAGCGCATCGCATATTTGTTTTAAACCTTCCTCCGCCAGCTCCATGTTTCCACGTAAAATAAAATGCACACATGCGCTACTGTTAGGACTCAAACACGAGTCCTGAAGGAATAATCCCAAGCCTCCTGCCACTCTTCTAACGTGCCTTTCGTAACATAACTCGACAGCATTTTCTTTTAAACACTCCCTCACTTTAACGCTAAAACAAAAACAAACTCCCTTGCGTCCATGGTGATTCGAACCCGAGCCTAGCGCCCCCAAGCCCCTAAGTGGCGCCCCAAGCCACTTTGCCAGGCTGACTTTCATGCTCGTATTCCTCACCAATTATTCTTAAACCTTCCTAGCTCAACACCCTACTTAGCGCAAAAAAATTAAAACTCCTAGGCACGAACTCAGTGGCTCGAACCCCTGACTTGCTGCACCATTTAAACACCCTAGCGCCTCAACCACTCTACCAAATCATTTCCTATGTCAAGATTCGCACCAAAATTTGATTTAAAGCTTTCTTTCTTTAAGCATGTGAAAATAATAAAAATTTGTGGATTACCCCTAAATCAAGATGTTACAGGGACTAAATTGAAAACTTGAAAAAAATTTAAGAAACATTTAAAATTTTCAACACTGCAAGGGGCACACGGCCGCGTGGCCGGGCCATGTGACTTACACAACCATGAGACACACATGTGTCTTAGGCCGTGTGGACATTCGAAATAGGAACACACAGCCGTGTCCCAGCTCGTGCCCATGCTCGTGTAACTCACTGACTTGTGCCACACGGTCAAGCCACAAGCCCGTGTGCCATGCCGTGTGAATATACTGACTTGCACTCTTTAAAAGATACAGGGGACACATGGCCATGTCACCTGGCCGTGTGTCACACATGGTTGAGACATACGCTCGTGTCTCTGCCCGTGTGGACGAAAATAGGCAATTTTACAAGCCATATTTCTCACCCAATTTTTTGTCAACCTACAATCAACATTATGCATATCAACAAGCCATAATTAGGCAACCAAAACAAGCCAAAATAAGTGGCTAATCTCAACAAATTACATATAGGCCAACATTAAACAAAATACTTATACATGTCATTATAACGTAAATTAAAACATCCGAAAGTACCGATAGAACTGATGGATAGTGTGATATAACTCCGACAAGCTGTAACACCCCTAACCCGTATCCATTACTGGAATAGAGTTACGGAGCATTAACGGAGTTTCAAATTTATTTATCAGACATTTTATTTCATCTAGTATTCATATTTGGAACCAATCAAAATCAAACATATTGTCCCTTAAACATATTTATTTTTCTCAACATGTCTCGACATGTCTTACTTGAATTTATTACACGACTCAACATACTTAATTTCCTTATATAAACGTATCAAAGATAATCACATATTTACATGTCATGATAAATATCATACTCTTGCCGTTTCTTCATAAACATAAATAAGTTAATTCATTATATCAATATTTCATATACCATCAACTCGTATTTCCTTATATCACATAATTAGATTACACGAACTTACCTGGCTAAATTGCAGAAATACAAATATTCAGGGACATTTTGGTAATTTTCTATTTTCATTGATTTTTCAACCGATCTTGATCTAAATTAATAATTTCATTCAATTTATTAATTTAGACAATAATATAATTCATTTCACTCAATTTGGGCATTTTTGATATTTTTATAAAAATTACCTCTAAAGTTTTACTTTTATTCAATTTAGTCCCTCAGTCTAAAACATGCAAATTAGCCATGCTAGCCGAGTATTCATATATATTTTTCCTCTTCCTCCTCTCCATTCCACATCCTTAATTTATATAACATGCTTATAAGTAACATTATCTATGATTTCACTATTTACTTATAAATTTATTCAAAGCTGTCCATTTGAGTCATAGTCACTAAATTATTTATATCTTGAGTTAAAGAATTCAAATTTAAGATCCGCTTGATGTTTTAGAAACTAAACTCAAATATTTTTCTACCATAAAAATTTTAGAATTTATAGTTTAGCCAATAAGTACAGTAAAATCTTCAAACTTGACTCTGTTCTACTGTTTGACAGCTTCTACCTTTCTTTACTAAAAATTAATTATCTCTTAGTACGGGACTTGGATGATGTTCCTGTTTGTTTATATTAAAAATAGACTCATTAATTATTTAAACATGCTAATTTAAACCCATAATTATTTTTATCCAATTTTTGATGATTTTCCAAACTCAGAACAGGGGAACCCGAAATCATTTTGACATTGTCTCACAAAATTTACTATAACTCGTAATTTACAAGTCCATTACTTACACCACTTATTCTATGAAAAACCAGACTCAAAAAGATTTAATTTCATATTTTATTCATCATCTAATTCAATTTTCACAATTTTTGGTGATTTTTCAAATTTAACCTACTGTTACTGTCCAAAACTGTTTCTTATAACTTATTTTACAATTAAATCCTTTACCCAATTTTAACTTGAAATTCTATCAATTTAACTCCTAATTCACCAATTAATTCAACATAAACTATATTCAAAGCCTAAGAACTTTCAAAACTTCAACTCAATTTCAACAAAACTTTGATCTAAAACTTTTAAAACATCAAATTTAAGTAAAAAGGACTTAATTGACTTACCTATTAAAACTTCAAGCTCTCAAACCCTAGTTTCTCCTTTTCTTTTCTTTTCTTCTTTCTTTCCCCCTATTTCGTTTGAACTCTCCGCTTCTATTCTTCTTTTCTTTCTTTCCATTCCTTTTATATTCTATTTCTTTTATTCTTTAATTTTATTATAATAATGTTATATGAATAATATTAATTAATAAATATGGTTTTTTTACCAAAAGAATACAAAAAAATAAAAAAAATTCCAAAATGGTATACGAAATCAATTATGTACCAAAATGGTACAAATGGGGTGGTGCCGCCTCAGCCACTGGCACCTTTGGTGCTGCCTGTGGCACACCCTCAACCACCAATTTCTGTTTTTTTAGCAGTTTTTTTGAGGGACCTATTATGCAATTTTTCCAGTTTTGAGAAAAAGAAGGAAAAGGGTGCGGCTGTCACACCTAACTTTAAATTTGAATAATTACCTTCTAAGCCCTCCCTATTTATTATTTTTTTTATTCCCCTTCAACTCACTATATTGTGTTTAAACAAACCATTAATATGTTTTTATAGTTAAATAAGCCCTTTACTTATGGTTTTTACTCATAAAATTTAAAAACTTGTTGATTAAATTTTAAAAACACAAAAATGATAATGTGTTACGTAAACATGAGAATAGGGACAAAGTGGCATATCGAGTCTTTGCTCCCCCTCTCTGGATAATTAGAAAATTTTCAATTTTATCCCCTCCCAAAAATAATAATTCAATTGAAACCTTTTTAATTTTGTAGTAAAATAATATTTTAATCCTCCTAACATTTAATAAATAATTTTAAGAAATTTATCATAAAATTTTTAGCTTTGCACCCTTCCTATATTTTATAAATTTATCTCAATCCCACGACATAAAATTTTTGACTTCATCTCTGCAAGAAAAAAGTATAATAATAGTTGTAATATAAGATATTCAACGTTAAAAACAAATAAAGCTTTATCATAAAAGGAAAAAAAGGAAATGATACTTACCATTTTGAAAAAGTGTTGTAAAAAAGTGTAATATGTTGATTTCAAGTGTTTAATATTATTATCGTAAAATTACGGTTGAAAGTTAAAATATCTATTTTAGACATAATGATGAAAAGTAAAAAAAAATTAAATAATTTAATATAATGATATATGACATATAAATTTTAAATATCTAAATTATTTGTAATATTTAATTTAAATATATAAATAGATATTATTAATAATATAATATCAATTACTCTTAGTAATATAATAATAACTATTAAATCTATGCATATATGAAATTTGAAGAGTCCAAAAATGTATATCATAATGTTTACAATTTCCAGTGTTTATGATCCGAGGTGACATAGGTGACATGGAAAATGGGTCGAAATGTTGTGCTTAAAGGTTTTTTCTATGACTATGGTTATTATGTAAAATGGAAAGTTGATATGTAAATAATGCATTTATTTTACTTGTTCAATAATTATTTTACTAGATATTATGGAAATCATTGGGTGATAACTATAATATGAAAATGTATGGAATGTGAAATTCTCGATTGAACCTTCAGAAAACCGAGAGATACAGACAATATGTACCTAGGTCACACGAGTGATAAGGGACCTTCACCGTGTGTACAAGAAAGCTACGAGATGGCAAAATTTGATATGTAGCTAGGCCACATGGATGATAAGGGACTTTCACCATGTGTGCAAGAAAGCTACGGGATAATAATTTCATATGTAACTAGGTCACATGTGTAATACTGTGTGTATACCATGTGTACAAGAAAGTTACGGGTTATGAGTAGCTAGGTGACATGAGTGGTTCCTAGTGTTGGACACCATGTAGACAAGAAAGCTACGGGATGGAATGGCTAGGTCACATGGGTGATAAGAGACCTTCAACATGTGTACAAGAAAGCCGAGTTATGTGTAGGTGGAGCTATGTGCTGAGACCACCGAGTATCGGGTGTTTTCCGAAGGCGTTCAACGAGAAAAATTACTAATGGTGATTGGTGCGATCATGTTATGAATAAGTGCAAGAGTGAATGTGATCAATTGAGAAATGTGGCAAATGTACGTGTGAGCAAGGGTGCATGTGACTATGTGTATATGTGCATAATGTGTTTGATATGTGATACGTGATTGAAATTGTGGTAAGGCTGATATGGTGTGAGCGCCATTATGAGTACTCGTAAATATTGGTGATGATTATTCATTTGTATGGCTAGTATTGAACATGCTTGGTGTTATGTGTGCATATATGGAAATAATATAAAGAAAACATGGGAGAGTAAAATTTTCAGTAAAATAGATTGAAACAGCAGCAGTTATGTGATTTTGAAAAATCACCATAAATAGTAGGAATTTAATTATATGTTGGATGAGATATTGATTTAAATCTTATTGAGTCTATTTCCATATAAAAGAAACAGAGAAAGCAAAGGATTTGTATATTTTGAGATATTTAGATTTTTGAGAGATTGGTTCAAAGTGATTTTGAGATACCCTATTCTGACTTGGAAAAACCATTGAAAATTGTATAAAAATAATTTTGGAACATAATTTACATGGTTAGATTCCTTATTGAGTATATTTTTATAATAAACAAACTAGAACATAATTTGAATTCTGTACGAAAAGATAATAAAATTTTAGCAAAGAATGGTCGGAACTATTGGATAGCAGAACAGGGGAGAATTTGAAGAATAAACTGTACTAATTGGCTAAACCAAAATTCTGAAAATTTTATGTAATAAGATATTTGAGTCTAGTTTCAGGGAAAATTATCAGGTCTTAATTTGGAGTTCCGTAGCTCAAGATATAAATAATTTAGTGACTGTGACACGAGTAGACAGCTTGAGATGAACATGAATAAAAAGTGGAACTATATGCAATTATGATTGTATTATCTTAAGAACATATTGTGAAGATTTACAAAAGCCTATTAATAAATCACTTATTATTTACATACTTACTTACTAATCTTTTTAGCTTACTTCCCTTCATTTCCCATATCTTATAGGGTTGTATGCTAACTCGAGTTGGAGATCGCCGGAGATGTAATCACACTATCAAGCTATCATCGTGGGGTAAAAGTGAATACAAACCTCTTAAGTTTATGGCATGTATAGGGGACTTAGTCATTTGTATATGTTATAATTGGTTTGGCTTAAAATGTTGGCCTTTAATATTTAGCAGTTCATTTTGTATAATTTGGATGAAATTTTATGACTCAATTTAATACGTTTACAAGTGTATGTGTTTTGGTAATGCCTCGTACCCTATTCCGGCATTGAATACGGGTAAGGGGTGTTACATAGAATATCGTTGATAAGTTTCAAATTCATTAAATAACTCACTTTACCAAGACTTTCCCAAATCGAAGAACGATTTACGGATAATAGTACATCGTTAACAGAAGCTCATAAGAGCTGGTCCTCCCAAATACACCAACAGAAGCTCGAAAGCTGAACAGAAGCTCGTAAGAGCTAAACAGAAAGTAAAACACGAGAGTTTGCAACAAATACTGAACCCCGGTTTACTTGGGAAAATGTCGTTGTCTTCTTCTAAAACCATGATACACCAATTTATGAATGTACTCAAATCCCGTGTTCAATCCAAACTGAGTATTAAATTCGATAATATATGTAACATCCCAAAATTGGGCCTAGTAGAATTGGACCTATTGGGCCCATTGGACCTTGAGCGTATAAACGTTTTAAAATTTATGGGAAATTGAGAACGGTATTATTTCAAGTTGGACTTATTAGGAAGGTGATTTTGGAGAGTTACGAGGTTTCTATGAAGTCTCGGGTTCAAGTTAGGCCATAGGAAGAATTTTCATTTTTGGGCTCATTAGTGGAGAGGGCTACTGATAGTAGGACTTAAGTAAAATTGTATGTGTTTAAGAGACACAAGTGGAGTGTGTGGTGTGGTTACTGTGGCGTCATTGGCAGAATAGGAGGGAAGAGGTTTGAATCCCACATGCAACATAAGGGAGTTTTATTTTTGTGCTCAAAGAAGAGAAGGGGTGGAATTAGAGTAGGTGGAATGGGTGATAGAGAGGAAATTGGGGAGCAAATGGTTTTCAAAGTGGATGGACGGCATGGGAATAAATAATATGGCCACCTCTTTTTAATTAATTTGATTGAGCTCAAGACAATTTTTAAATTTGAACTAAACTAATGTGCCAAATTTATTAAGTGTAGGTGCTTATGGACGGCAAGGCTTTGGGAGCAAGGAATAAATAATTGAAAGACAAGCAATGATGGGCAAAATGCATGGACGGCAATTGAGATAACAAAAGCATGATAAAAGGCACAAACATTTAAAATATCCGTGTGCGTGTTGGAACATTATAGGATATGGTGCTTAATGGAACATTTGTTTTTTTTTTTTTGGATGGCATGGAAGCTTGATACATTGGGATATTCGGCCACAACAACCCATGATGAGCTGTTGACTTTGATATTTTAAGGGGGAGACATTCTATCATGGAAAATAAAGAATGATTAATGGTATTGCTCACATGCTTGGGTTTACAATTTAAGTGGACGGCACACCAAAAAGAAAACATGGCCAATTTCTCATGTGCACAAATAGAATTAAATAACATATGCCATGCTTATTGTAGCCACGTGGGAATCATTTCTTCCATAGTTGGACAACCAATTTTCCACGGCAAATTAAGGAGCATTTGTGCTAGGATTTGATTTTTTATGTTGATGTTTAAATGGTGGAACAAAAAGGGGAGAAAATCAAGGGATTGGTGGGAGTGGTGTTAGTTGGCCGAATATGGGAGCTTGTGGGAGGTGAAATTTGGCTAGGGAGTGGTGTGTACATATTCGGTCTTGGGGGAGGTAGAGTGCCAAAAATTTCTTTAGGTTTTTCTTGGCATTTTTCAATTTTGTGCACTTTTCTTTAAGCTTTTCGGGTTAACTCTTTTTGCAAATCTCTTCTGCCGAATACCACAACATCGCCTAATCATCTCTAGTCATAGGACGATCGTGTGAAACGGGATTATAATCGATTAAGGTAAGGAAGATCTTTCATAGTCCATTCGATATCTCCATTTGGTTATTGAGTTAATCGGACTGAAGGTTGGCTAATTGATATTGTTGGTAGGATCTATTCTTGGTGCATCGAGGGAGATCACAGTCGTGGTAAGTGGAGTTAGCCTAATAAAGTGTTTCTAGTTACAATTATCGAAGTTGAGACCAACCTGCTATCAACTATCATTATAGGTGTTGAAATCGGTAGAAAGCACAACTCGTAATCAAGGTGTGTAATCCCGTACCCTTCCGAATATATGTTTGAAATGGTGAGTAAATCTCACATCTCTCTGAAAGTTTACATGAAATATTCTGTGATTCGGAAGAAATACCGAAGAAAACCGATAACCGACATCCGTGATCACTCGGACGTGCGTATGCTCGTAGTGGTAAACGTATTTTGTAATAAAACAGTTTCGGTTAGAAACAGTGGTGTGTATTTAAAAACTCACGAAAAATAGGATAAAAGGAATTACAAAGTGAATAAGATATAAGATTAAAGCTTACTGTGTCTATTCTAATATGGAAGAAACGAAGAAGGAAAAGGAATATTATATTCTGAGATATGTTAATTTTAGTGAGACTGGTTCTGAATGACTTCGGGGTATTCTATTCTGTCTTGGAAAAATCATATAAAATTGTACAAAGTGAATTAAGAGTTATAATTGATATTTATGGATTCCTTAGTGAATCTATTTTCAATAGAAACAAGTGGGAGCAGTATATGAAAAGCGTACAGTAATATATTTGAGATTAAGGTAAGAGAGGTCAGAATCATTGGACAGTGAAACAAGGGAAACTTTAAGGAATAAGCTGTATTAAATGGTTAAGCTAAAAATTCTGGAAAAATTATAGTAGAAAGATATACAAGTCTAGTTTTAAGGAAAATTTACAGATTTAGATTTCGAGTTTCCTAACTCAAGTTATAGTCAGTTTAGTCAGTACGACGCAGATGGACAGTTTTGATTTTTATGCCCCAAATTAGTAATTAAGCCTAGGTTGCGAAAATTACCATTATACCCTTAGAGGGTAAATTACCGAATTACCCTTAGTGGGTACGATTACCGAATTATGAAAATGCCCTTACGGGCCAAATTGTGAAAATGCCCTTACGGGCCAAATTCCGAAAATGCCTCTAATGGGTCGAACTACGAAATGTCCCTATGGACCGAATTACGAAAATACCCTTTATGGGCCAAATGTGATATGTTGCTATATGGGCCGTTTGATATTGGATATATGGGCCGTTTGATATTTGATATATGGGCCAAATGTGATATTTGATATATGGGCCAAGTGTAATATGAGCTATATGGGCCAGATTGTGTAAATTTTTATAATGGGTCGTATGTTTGTAATAATTTTATGATTTGATATGAATAATTGAATGTGCATATTATATACATGATTTGCATGGGTTGGGCTATTTGACGAAGAGAAGTTCTGGTAGCTTTGCTACAAAATTCTGATGGCTTCGTGCCTAGTTTGATATATGGCTTTGTGCCCAATTTGATATATGGCTTCGTGCCCAGTTTGATATATGGCTTCATGCCCAGTTAATATATAGCTTAATGCCTAGTTTGGTAGGTTGGCGGGGTGGGTGACTAAAGCTCCCCACAGGTGTGTTGGTTGGTACGGGTGGTGTGTAGCGGATGGAAAACTAGGTTTGGTTGGGGAAATTGCATAACACATGCATGTTATATATATGATATTATGCTATGATTGTAATGGGCTTAGGCCCAAAATATTGCTGTGTGTATTCCGACCAAGTGGATGATGGTAAGGGGATTATACACTGAGTTCTTGTAACTCACCCCTCTCTTTTCTTAATCCCTGTAGGTGATGCTCCGTGAGGTGGACTTGGGCCATGGATGACTTGGTGGAGGCCATACTTCAGAAATGGTGTTACTGAATTTTTAATTTCTATTTCCATTTATTTTATTATTTTGCTATTTTGGTTTAAGTTGTAATAAGGCCTCTGAACTATTTTTATTTTTGATTTATGGTTGGGATGTTTTTATTATTTTTCTTAAATTGTTTAAAATGAGAATTTTTCTAAAAAACGTAAATAAAGGTTTTCTGAAATTGATTAACAAATGGATTTCAAAATAAACTTTTACAAATATGATTTAACTCGAACTTTCTTTCAAATTATTAACGACATTTTCAAAAGTCACGGATTTAAAGTTCAATTCCTTGATTATGATTCATCAATCAATCTCTCAAAAATACTTGTATTTTATCTACGTTTCCGCAATGTTTCAAAATGCTTTTGCAACTCTATTTCAAACGTCACATTTTCGTAAATCGTTTATTTCAAATATGCTTTCGCAACCAAAAAGGTTTATTAAAGATAATTATGTTTTCACGTAGACACAATTGCTTAAGTGTTATGGTTTGAACAAAGAGGCTGTAATTTTCAAACGAGTTTTTTCGTGACACGCCAGATTCGGGCTTAGCTTCTAGGCCGGGTTTGGGATGTTACAATATATTTCCAACAATAATTCAATTCCAACAATAGAACATATATATAATATCAATCACCAATTAACATTCACTTTAATCAAAATTTTACAGAATACAGTTCATACGAACTTACCTGGTTAAATTGTAGAAATACCAAGACTTAGGGGTATTTTGGTAATTTTCTATTTTTCTCGATTTTCCACTCGACCTTGATCTAAATTAATAATTTCATTCCATATATTAAATTAGGCAATAAAACAATTCATTTCATGCAATTTGGTCATTTTTGACATTTTTACAAAATTACCCCTAAAGTTTTACTTTTATTCAATTTAGTCCATGAGCCTAAAACATGAAAATTAACCATTTTTAATACAAACCCAAGATAGCCAAATGTTCATGATATTCAAAGAATCCCATTTATGCAATAATTTCACAACAAACCTTGTATTTTTAACCTTTTCACTATTTAATCCTAAAATCAATATTTAACAAAATTACTTTATAAAATCATCGTACAACATAATCAAAGCTCTAAATCCATGTTATTCATCAAAAACATCTAATATTTATCAATGGCAACTTCCAAAAGTTTTAATAAAATCAAAAAATAATGTAAGGTTTAGTTGGACCTAATTGTAACAATCTCAAAAACATAAAAATTACAAGAAACAGGTAAGAATTGAACTCAAATAAAGAAAAAATTGAAGAACCAGCTTTAGCTCTCTTCTACGTCTGTTTGGAACTGAAAATTGAAGAAGAAAAATGTCTAGAAACTTTCCAATTTCAAATTTGTTTTATTTTAATTTCACCAAAATTACAATTTTGCCAAAATTCAAAAACCTTTTTAAAACCATATTTGACTCGTAAATATTAAATAATAATATTTATGAACTTACTTGTCAAATTTGGTGCCCTCTAACCACTATTTCTGACACCGCTAAAAAATCGGGCTGTTACAACAATACTCCAAAGATATCTCCTCTTTTGCTACCAAATCACGAATGAAATGATAACGAATATCGATGTGCTTTGTTCTACTATGAAATGTTGGATTCTTTGTCATAGAGATAGTTGATTTGTTGTCACAAAATATCTCTGTTGCACATTTCTGCTCTTGCTGAAGATCGGCTAACACTTTCCTTAGCCAAATAGCTTGACAAGCTGCTGCAGTTGCTGCTATATACTCAGCATCTGAGGTTGACAATACTGTTGTAGCTTGCTTCTTAGAACTCCAGGTGATCACCCCTGAACCTAGAGTGAAAACATTTGCTGATACACTTCTTCTATCATATAAAAAACTTGCCCAATCACTATCTGTGAACCCACACAATCTGAAATTTGGAGTTTTTGAGTTCCAAATGCCATACTCCAAAGTTCCAGCAATGTTCCGCAAGACCCGTTTTTCTGCTCCATAATGAACCTTTGAAGGTTGCTGCATAAACCTAGAAATAACACCAATAGGAAATGCAATATCGAGTCTAGTGTGAGTCAAATAAATTAAACCTCCAACCAAGCTTCTGAACCTCATTGCATCTGCCATTTCTTCTCCATCTTCTAACTGTAATTTCTCATTGATATTCATGGGTATAGCTACAGGCTTGCAATTAAGCATGCCACAATTACTAAGAAAATCCTTGGCATATTTTCTTTGTGAGATAAAAATTCCATCTTCATCTTGATGAACTTCAAGACCAAGAAAACAATGCAATAAACCTACATCCGACATCTCGAATTCATTCATCATTTGAGACTTAAACTCATCCATAAGAAATTTAGAGGAACTAGTATAAATGATATCATCATCGTAAAGACAAACAATGATGAAATTATTTTTACCTTCCTTTTTCACATACAAGGTGGGCACATTCACACTTCTCATGTACCCTTTCTTCTGAAGATACCCATCGATCTTGTTGTACCATGCTCGAGGGACCTGTTTCAATCCGTACAATGCTTTTTCAACTTATACACCTTTGTTTTGTTGCCCTTCTCTATGAAACCTTCTAGTTGTGCTACATAAACCCCCTCTTGTAGATCTCCATTGAGGAATGCTGATTTGACATCAAATTGATAAGTAGGCCATTGCAATTATGCAGCCAATACTAGAACAAGCCTCACCGTTTCGAACCGAGCTACCGGAGAGAAGGTTTCTTCGAAATCTACACCATATTGTTGTGCATAACCTTTCACCACAAGATGAGCTCTGTGCTTTTGGATGCTTCCATCTGTACCAAATTTTGTCTTGAACACCCACCTCAAACCAATTACATTTTTTCTTCTGATAAGTCGACCATCTCCCAAGTTCCATTCTTTTCGATGGATTTCATCTCCTCCATCATCGCCTTTTGCCATTCTTCCTTATCAGCAACTTCTTCATAATACAGAGGATCTGAAACAACTAGAGAAAATTGAAAGGATGCATAAGTGTCATCAATATATTTCGGATTTGATTTTTTGACCCTTGTTGACCTGTTGATTCTCGCCTTATGAGATTGAAGAGACCCCATCAGTTCATCAGTGGAGAGAATTGATAGATCTTTGGATTCTTCTATAGCTGCCACAATATGATCAAATTTTATCATCAAGCTTCGCAAAACTTTTGCTACAATTATCTCGTCTAAAATTTGTTCGCCAGAAGAGCACAATTAGCCAACTATTGTCATTGTTCATAATAAAAAATCAACAACTGATTCACCTTTATTCATCATCAAGGTTTCAAAATCACGTCGTAGTAATTGCAATTTCACCACTATAACCTCTGAATCACCTTGATACTCTTTCTACAAAATTGACCATGCTTCATTCGATGTGGTTGCTGCAGCAATTCGTGAGAAAATAGAGTCATGAATCGTTTGCTGGATAATGAACAATGCCTTAGCATCGTTTTTCTTGGTTTCTTTCAATCTCTTTTCTTCTTCTTCATCAGGTTCAAGTATGTCAGCGACCTGTACTCAACCAAGTCCCATAGCTCTTGTGATCTGAGCAATGTCTTCACCTTGATGCTCCACCACTCATATTTCTCACCATTGA
The DNA here is from genome assembly GCA_005393395.2 of Gossypium australe. Taxonomy (NCBI): domain Eukaryota; kingdom Viridiplantae; phylum Streptophyta; class Magnoliopsida; order Malvales; family Malvaceae; genus Gossypium; species Gossypium australe. The sequence goes on along the minus strand of CM016614.1, from coordinate 25,880,446 downwards.
AAATAGGTATGAGTGGTTGAGAGGAAGAAAAACCAGCTGATGCCATTCCAAGAACACACACTCTCTTCTCTCGTGTTTCCCAAAGACCCAAAAAGGTGTTTCTCTCAAATACCCAATGGACCCAAACCTAACTTTCACTCAATTGCCTAAAAGATAGAACCTTGCTCCGATGCCAAATTTGTTGAAGAAGGAAACGTGAAAGAGACAATTACAATATGCATCAAAGTTATTCTATTATTGATGAACACTAAATTGATAAAACAAAGCATAAATGCATATATTTATAGGCTTACAAAGAAACTACCTTAACACAAAAATAGCTAACAACTTATTCAATTAAACTAAAAAACTGGAACTAACAAAGATTCTACCGAGATACTTGGTCAATTAAACAACCCACTACTTTGAATTAATTCTCAACAGACATATCCCCTTTGTCGCGAAGACAATAGTGAAACACCTTATAGAGGGAAATGTCGTGAGGAATAATCAAGAAGCCGTTATGATTTAAAAGGTTATAGAAATTTCCCTTAAAAAAAATGTCCTCCAACCATGGATGATGAAGATAGCGGGAAGGCATAGGCCTTTTCCATTCAATGAGAAATTCAAAAGACTCCCCTAACTTTAGCTCCACCAGGACATACTTCTTGGGATCGGATTTCAACCTCCCCACTCCTCTGTAGATGAGTTGCTCAGTTTCCTCCTTTTAAACCACAAGGCATGCCCCCTCATAGCTTTATTTCTCCTGAAGGGTATACATATATTGAAACAACGTCACATTAAGCCATATCCTCCTTTATGCGCATTTGATCATGAACCCAATTATTAACCACTAGGAACTACTCTCCAGCTGTCCGGGTGCCAAACAATAAGAATTCAATAGGTCCATAACAAATTGATGAGGTGGCACATGAAACCTTGCCTCCATAAACTATAGTGGCAGGTAAAATCCCAGTCTTCCCCCACCATAATGTAGCCCAAATAAAAAACTCAAGTTGTGCCCCCACTCTCGTAGGAACACTAAATTTATACTTATGATGCTTTGTGAAAAAACCCCTGCATCTTCGCACCATTCACATTTCCTGCTTCGTTGTCGTACACTTATATTTATCAACTGCTACTCATCATAATTCCAAAAATATTTAAGGATTTGCCCCTTTTGGTTCTCGACCGTTGAAGGTCTTCTAGGATTGACTATGGTCGGCCTATTAGTCATTGTTGTCACCCTATTATTGGCGAATGAAGACCTATCTCCGTGTCACTGTGACAAAGGTCTATTAGTTCTTCCTCTTCTCCTCACAAGTCTAATCATTTTCTAACTAAGATCGTGCAAATAATGAACAAAAGAAAATTTTGAAACAAAAAAAAACTATATAAGACTTTCAGGCTAGAATTTTGAAACGAAAAAAAGGCCTAAGACAAAACAAAAGAACAATTTATAGTAATTCTTCATAAATGCATCATTTGGGGACTCAAGGACATAACCAATATCATTTGGCAGCTGCACAATGTTAGATACTCCTTACCATGACCACCACTCCTCAAAAAGATGTTGCATTTATGAAAATTGTTCTTAAAATCTAATGTTGTTTAACCTTCCCTGATAAGATAAACCTTCAAGCAAACTTCTAAACATATCTCGCAGAAAGTCATTTTATAACCTCCCACTCGACTAGAGGGCTATTGTTATATCCCTCTGCCAAGTGGACACATGTAAGCACTATAAGCATTGTTGACCCTCGTGTTGACTTCCCCGAAATAACATCCTAACAGACCTCTTGAACTCAATATCATCCATTTTCATTCAATAGAGTCGTTCACCTAGACTTAAGTGTGAATATTTTCTTAATGTGAACACACTTCCAAAGCAATAAAGAGTCTATTTAGGCTTAACTACCTCGTACCAATAAAGTCCCATAATATGCACCTATGATATCCTGACACGTCATACCCGTAAGCAAAGGGACCTCTTCTATAAATACCTTGAGAAAGGATGACTAAGGGATCGAACCTTCTAACACCCTAAGGTTATTTTGAACACTCATCTTCTTGATAAACTTGTCCCTTGTCCTTGTTCCAACTCTCGGCCTCTTTAGGTGAACCAACCTCCATTGCACGACCTTGGTCTTTTTCTTACTCTCTCTTATCTACCTCCCTTGTTGTACCTTGTATCAACACCAACAAAAGTTCATCATGATCAAATTCAACTTTTTCATTCTCAACACCTATCATGTCAAAAAGTAAATGGACTTTCTTCAACAATTGTAGTGACTAGCTAAAGCTTATTCATAAACACTCTGTCATCGTCGTCGTCCACATTAGATTCATGAAACCTAAAACATATATAATTTCTCATTTTCTTAGCATGACTCTTCCCTATATCTTCAAAAGTTAAATCATACAAATCACAAGGATTTATCTTCACCATGACTTGTCAATTGAGATCTTAAATATCTTTAGTATAATAAACTTATTCAGCTTGAGAAGTTAAAACATGTGACTCATTAGTTTTCAACTTATGAGTCACAATAACTATTATAAATCCAAACTTACCTTTTTTAAATATCGTCTTGCAATAAACATCACACATACCCCTCAAATACCTAGCAACAATCACATCATACTCGTCTGCGGTAAGGAAAGAAAGAGACTATTCCAAATTCGATCTTAGCATAGGCACCATGTGTAGAAACTCAAGAGAGATTTTTCATTTATGATCCAAAAACCTTGTATAATTCGAGAGGAAGCCCAAAGGTTCCGAATGCAAACCCTGAAGTTATTTGGAAACAACATCCCTTGAATCATATGGCTAAGAGTGTTCACGCTGCTTCTACGGCCCCATATCCCTTAAGCTTTCTATCAAATCTGGATGGGTATATTACATAGCCCATTTGTCGCGAAGACAATAGTGAAACACCTTACAGAGGGAAATGTCGTGAGGAATAATCAAGAAGCCATTATGATTTAAAAGGTTATATAAATTTTCCCCATAAAAAATGTCCTCCAACCATGAACGATGAAGATATCGGGAAAGCATAGGTCTTTTCCATTCAATGAGTTCGAAAGACTCCCCTAACTTTAGCTCCACCAGGACATTCTTCTTGGGGCCTGGTTTCAACCACCCCACTCCTCTGTAGATGAGTTGCTCAGTTTTCTCCCTTCAAACCACAAGGTATACACCCCTCATGGCTTTATTTCTCCTGAAGGGTATACATATATTAAAATAATGTCACGTTATGCCATATCCCCCTGTATGAGCATTTGATCATGAACCTAGTTATCAACCACCAAGAACTATTCTCCAACTGCCCGGGTGCCAAACAATAAGAATTTAATAGGTTCATAACAAATTGATGATGTGGAAAATGAAACCTTGCCTTCACCAAATAATGCTGCAGGTAAAATCCCAATCTCCCCCACCATAATGTAGCCCAAATACAAAACTTAAGTTGTGCCCCTCCCCCCCGTAGGAACACTAAATTTATACTTAGGATGCTTTGTGAGGAGACCCCTGTGTCTTCACACCCTTCATATTTCCTGATTCGTTGTTGTTGTTGGAAAAATTACATTTTATGGGAACTTTGAGATATTCTGAAGAGGTAAAAGTGAAGAGTTGAATCATAAAATTATGATTAAGTGGTCGTGGTGATGGATATGTTGAATCATTTAAATATTGTATTCAACATGACATTATTCATGAAGTAACACCACTATACTTTCCTCAAATAGAGTAGTCGAGCAGAAAAATCAAACTCTAAAGGAAAAGATAAACACACTGCTAAAAAGCTTTGGGTTATCACAGGAAATATGGGGGGAGCTTTTCTATGAGTTAATTACCTTTTAAATAAAGTGCCCTATAAGAAAAAAGGACAAGACACCATATGAGTTATAGACATGTAGAAAACCATCCTATAATCACTTGAAAGTGTGGAGGGTGTCTTGCTAACATAACTTATAATGGTAAGTCGAGACATATGCATCGTCGACACAATACCATTAAACAACTGATCTCAAACGAAGTTATCTCTATTAATTTTGTAAAATTAAAAGATAACATTGCAGATCCACTTACTAAAGGCTTAAATCGAGATCATGTTGATAAAATGTCAAAAGGAATGAGACTAAATCCCATAGAAATAAAAGGCGCTATGTGAAGGAAAACCCTACCTAATTGACTGGAGATCCCAAGATCTAGGTTCAAAGGGACAACCTAATTACATAGACCTTGTGAGGTCACTATGGGGGTACTTATCCCAAGTCCGTTCCTATGATGTAAACAGTGAATAAAAATGGAAGAAGATAAGTAATGCTTTTAATGACCATTGTGTGTTTCGGTAAGCTGAACAACATAAGTCACCTATGTGAGAGTGAAGTGAGGCCGCTTCAAGGAGACTATTGGGGCATAGTTCTCTCAAACTCTTGCAGAACCAGGAGATGTTCATGGCTATATGAACATAACCATAAGAACTAAAACCTTGTCAGGAAGCTAGTTGTATTAGGTATATCATCGTTTACACAAACGGCAGAACAATTCAAGGACATCACGTCTACTGGTCAGTTAGTAAAGTAAATATACTTTCACAAGGAAGGGTTCAAGGGTGGATACCTACCTATCCTTTGCAAATATTGATCGTAGATTCTATCACCACATCAAGTTAATATTTTTCGATAAAACTATCAATTTTGATTCCTGTGGAGGATTGTTAGATAAATTACATTTTATGGGAACTTTGAGACATATTCTCAATAGGTAAAGGTGAAGAGTTGAATCATAAAGTTATGGTTTCATATTCTACTCCATGAGACCTTTACAATGGTATACCATATGCTCAAAATGGTTAAGTGATGAATGAGAAATTGATGCTTAACGTAAGCTACTTGAAAATATTTGTTGAGGAAAAGTAAAAACTTAGATCCCACATTTGTTAAATACCAACTGTGAGATATGTTTATATATGGGAACCCTCTTGAAGGGTGATTGAATGACTAAGCTTGGAACCCTACCTCACGCGCAGGGGATGTAGATCTAAACCCAACGGGGTTAGGGTGCACCCGCACGACGTGGGCGACGCGAAATATCAAGACCGGTCAGGCCCAAAGTGGGCCTGTGAATATATTAGCCGAACATGAAATTATTTTTTCTCAACAGAGATAATTTGTTATATAAGGATATTTATCTTATTTATTTGATTCCAATCAATTAGATTTAATTTTTAATCAAATTGATTTATTGGCTCCTTAATGGAAGATTTTGTGGAAATTTCTAAAATTCCAACATTCTCAATGCCTATAAAAAGGCTATGAATTCTATAGAACATAAAATACACTTTTATGTTCTTACACACCAAATTTTTGTTGCTCTCAAAACTCTTCTTTTCATCTCTATATTTTTCAAACATTCCGGTGATAGAAAAAGGCATGTTTGTTCGTTGATCGCTGTAGAGCTGCTGCTGTTTTAATCATTGTGTTGTTGTATCCTTGGACAGATAATCTCGACGCTCGCCGATTACGACCACTTTCCTATCATCCTCAGTCCTTAATACGACCCTCTTAGTCGCGCAGTCCAAACTAATCTGATGTCTGACCAACCAATCCATGCCCGGAATTAAGTCGAACTCCCCAAACGGAAGCTCCATCAGATTCACCAGAAAAATAGTACCTTGTACCTCTAACAGAACATCCCTATAGAGTTTACTAATCTGGATAGACTGACCCAACGGACTCAGTACAATGATCTCACTACAAGTGCTCTCAACAGAAACCCCTAAATTTTCAGATTCAGAGCTAGCTACATAGGAGTGCGTAGAACCTATGTCTATAAGGGCAGTATATGGTACATCAGAAATTAAGAACGTACCGGTGATAACATCTGGAGCATCTCTGTCCTCTCGGGGTTGAGCAGCATAGACAAGTGTAGGCTGCCTCGCCTCAGTCTGACTAGCACCTCTGCCCGGTGCCCTCTGTCCACGACCCAAATCATTACCACCCCTAGCCGCACCACGACCTCTAGGTGGCTGCTGAACTACTCTCTAAGGCTGCGTAGAACCCGATGCCGAAGCTTGCATCTAATCAGCCCTCTGCGGACACTCCCTAATACGGTGATCCAAAGACCCACACCTCAAATGTAAAGACCCAAAATCCGTGGGCACCGGAAAAGTGTGTTATCGGGCTTCTGTCTTAGTAAATTGAGTTACTAAATAATTATTAGGAGTAATTATGAGTCTAATAGTGTGTTTAATTAGATTTTTATTTAGTGAATTTAGCTTAATTTAAAGTAATTAGGAAAAAGGATCAAATTGAATAAAGAGTGAAAGTCTAATTATAGATTAAAAGAAAGTAAAAAGGGGCTAAAATGGCAATTAAGCCATTTAACATAGTTCAGGCGGCATAAAGGAATAAAATCTAAGATTTTATTTGTTTTATATATAATTAATGATATTTTAATATAATTTATATTATATTAATTATGATAATTAAATTATAATGATACAATATTATTAAATAAATCAAAATATGCCAATTGTATGGATGTGATAAAATACATGTGTAATATATGTATTTGTACATTTGTAATATTAATTGTATATTTTCTTAAATTTTAAGTAAAAAGATATTTATTAATTAAATTATTGTATTAAAATATTTTTATATTTGATAAATTAGTTAGATTAAGACAAATGTAAGGTTATGATATGGTACAAATGTATTAATTATATTTTTTATTAAAATATATATTATATAATTATTAATTAACTTAAATATAAAATAAAGTCAATGAAATAATAAAAGAAACAAAAGAAGAACAGAAAAGAACAGAGAAGTTTTCGAAACAGGGGAAAGGAAAGAAAGAAAGAAAAAGAAAAGGAAAAGCAAAAATTAAGGTTTTAAAGCTTGGAGTTTAATTAGCTAAAAAGGAACTCGAGGCATCGACCCACAAAGGAAAGGAGAAGGTTACCGAGGAATAATCAAGCAAATTCGGGTTTGTATTACTATAATTCAAATTATTTATTTATTCATTAAATGTTAAATTAATTTATGTATATGGTAAGTAAATTATAAGGTAAGTGTTTTGTTGAATGAATGGAAATTGAGTTGAATGATGAATATGTATTGAAATTGAATTGTGTGTGGATTGAAATGGAAAAGTATATTGAATTGGGTTGTAATTAAATTGAGAATGAAATTGAAATTGAAAAGTAATATGGAATACCCTATTAACTAGTCGGGCTGAGTCGGATATAATTGGCATGCCATAGGATTTGAAAGAGTACGGGATTTATCGGCTTTACCGATCAGGCACTTTGTGTGTCATATTAGGCACCTCGTGTGTTGTTTCAGGCACTTATGTGCCGTATACTGATCAGGTACTATGTACCGTTTTAGGCACAATGTGTCGTATTGGTGTGTTTGGGTTGAAATCCGTGTATCCGCTAAAGTTCGAATCTGTTAATAGGGGTAACTAAAGGAAAGGTTAAATTGAATAAAATGAAATGGTTGAGCCATTGAAAGCAATGTGAAAATAGAACATGAATTGAAAAATGTGATTTGAATATGAGTATGAGAATGGAAAGCATGAACCATTGGTTCATGAGATGGATAATAGCTCAATATGAATGTGTATTATTTCAATTGTTGAATAGCTAAAATTGAATTGTATGAATATATTGAAAATGAAAAACTTATGTTTGAATTGGTTTAGTAAAATTTAAAGTTATATGATTTAATGATATGATAATTATGTTTATAATTTGAATTATGGTAATACCACTAAGTATATATATACTCAGAGTACGGTTGTTTCCGTGCGCATGTTAATAGGTGTTCAAAGTCCTGGTTCAGCATCCAGGGCGATCCCGACTCCAGAACAAAACTCGGTGATGTATTCTTCTTTTGATAAAAGTGGCATGTACATAAGTGTTATTTTGGTCACTTTAAATTACTACATGACTTTTGTTGTAAAGAATGATATTTGGTATTTTGGTGTTTAAACTAATGAAATGGTATGAAAATTTATATGATATACTTGGTATAATCGGTAAAAAAAAATTAATGTTATAGGTATAATCGAAATATGATTAAATATGAAATTGCATTGGTTGAATTGTTGGATTTTGGAATTGGTTGAATTGGTTATATTTGAAATGAATACGGTTTTAATTGCAGGGGTTTTATGTGAAAATAAGCAGAAATGTTGTCGAAATTTATATAAAAAATATATATATTCTGGAATACTTAAACGAGTCCCGTTACATTTTTAATACATGTTTTAAATTTCTAGAGTTCATTATAGGGACTTAATTATTAAATTATACTATGAATGTGTTTTTATTTGTGAATTATTCGTAAGTTGTCTGATATGTCCGGTAATGCCTCGTAACCTATTCCGACGACGGTTTAGGGTTAAGGGGTGTTACATCAGGCAAGCCCCAATCCTCCTCCAACACTTACCCGGATGGTGCCTACCACAGTCACAACACGGCTGAATCCCAATAGGAGCAACAGGAACCCCTACTCTAACCGGCCCATCAAATCTGGCTTTTTTCCTAAGCCTCTACACAGAACTAGAGGGCTCCGAATCTCTCTTATTCTTACATATCTCTATCCCTATTTTGGTGCTCAACGCTCTTAACATCCTCAGCGATCTTCGCCTTCTCTACCAGAATAACAAACTCTCGCTCTCTCTGTTGAGCAATCAATACCCTCAGACTGCCTTTTAACCCATCCTCAAACCGAACACACCTCTCATACTCAGACGCCACCATTCCCCGAGCGTAACGGCTCAATCTCAAAAATTTGACCTCATACTCAGCCACAGACCTGTCCTCTTGAGTGGGATTCATGAACTCACGCCTACGAGCATCAATATAGCTCGCCTCCACATACTTACTCTAAAAGGTGGTCTTAAAGAAGTCCCAAGTCAAACAATCAAGCTGAGTATCCTCCTCAACTGTCAACCACCACTGATAAGCCTTATCGCGAAGTAAGGAGATTGCACCTTTCAGTTTCTGCTTGGGAGTGCAGTCCAAGTCATTTATAATCCTCTCTGTGGCCTTCAACCAGTACTCGGCCACACTAGGGGCGACTCTAGTGATACCCCTAAATAGCTCAGATCTATTAGACCAGAGTCGTTCAGTTGCCGACCTTTGGCCCCCAATTCCAGAATGGGGTCCAGTGACCCTCTCCAAAATCCTCAGCATGGCCTGGGATAGTGCATAGTCCGCAGCCGAACGGCTTTGATACCCAGTCTCAGTAGCAGGCAAAATTGGTGTCTTACTCGTATCCATATTTGGCATATTGCCCAGAGAGGAAGACTCAGCTCGAGCCCCCTACGGCCTCTACCATGGCCTCTAATACCACGTCCGCGAGTACCACGAGCGATCATTATGAATTTGAGTTTTAATCTACATTAAAAGTTTTATGCATCTGTTTCAGTATTTATTAAAAGATGTTTAATGCATAAATTATCAGAAGTTCAGTTTTGTTTCCAAAAGTTTCAGTCTCTAACTATTCAGTTCAGTTTCAGAGAGTACTAACTACAGTATTATTGGAGTTTTCTATCAGAATTTCAGAAATACTTACAGGATCGGCGTTGGAGACTCGGTGTACCACATACTTCCCAATTTATCAAATTATTTTAAATCCAATACTTTTAAAACAAAATTTTAGAACCCAAAATTTACATCCGAGTTTTACAACCTGTGTAGTGACCCGATAGTTGGGGAACCGAAATATGTATTTTCGGGTCTCCGTTTTCATAAAACTGAATCATAAATATTTATTAAAAATATTTACAAAGTTAGTTATGTGTCTAATTAGGTTTTGATTAGGTGAATTTGACCTAATTAGAAGTAATTAGGAAAAAGGATTAGATTGAAATAGGTGTGAAAGTTTAATTATAGATTAAAGAAAGTAAAAAGGACTAAATAGGAAAATATGCCATTATTATAAATTGAGGCGGTTTAACATTGAAAAATCTAAGATATTTTTAATTTAAAATATATATTATATTTACTTAATAAGTAAGTTATTATATTATATTATTAATAATATTATATTATATTATATTATATTATATTATATTATATTATTATTATTATTATTATTATTATTATTATTATTATTATTTTATATAAAGTAAAAGAAAGAATAGAAAGAAACAGAATTGAGAACGAAAAAAAAAAGAAGGAAAGAAAGGAGAAATGAAAGAAAAAAAGAAAATTTAGGATTTTAAAGGTTCAAACTCAAATTGGTAAGTCAATTTAACTCATTTTCTTGTAATTTTTGAGTTTTTATGATCCTAAAATAAAATACTACTAAGTATATGTTGAAATTTTGAAATTTAGTAGATTTTTTAATGTAGTTTATGTTGAATTAATGGATGAATTAGAGATTGAATTGATGGAAATTCAAATTAGAATTGGAAAAAAGGATTAAATTGTAAAATAAGTTATAAGTTTAATGCAATAAGGAATAAATTGTAAGAAATTCAAAATTAGGGTTTATTAGTGAAAATTTTAGAGTTAAGTTAAGTTATAAGTAAAATTTAAGTGAAAATAAGGTATAGATTGTGATAGAAATAAAAATAATTTTAGTTATGGATTAAATTGAAATGTGAGCTTAGGTAAGAAATGATGAATTTATTATATCATACATGTTTATTTCTATTAAATAGTATAGGCAAGTCATTTGATTGTTTTTTTTTTCTCTAACATATAAAATGTTATATGTTTTATATGAAATTGAAGAGAAAGAAAAGAAAGAAGAGGACCTAATTGAAGAAAAAGGAAGAGAGAAAGCTAAGGAGTGAAGGAAAACATCATCTCAATCTTTTTGTTGTAAGTACTACAAGATTTTTAAATTTTTTATTTAAATACTTATATTGTAGTATAGAATTACTTAGAAATAAAAATGTAAAATATATATTTAAATTTGTAAATAATAATAATAATAATAATAATAATAATAATAATAGATTATGGAATTATGAAATTATGAAATTTGTAAAGAAAATTATAGATGGAGAATATAAGATGGTATATTATTTGAACATTAAGTAATAATGTTGTGACAAAAGTATATATGTGAAAAAGGTGTGATATTTGTGAATTGTGAATTGTGCACTAAATTGTAATGAGGAGAAATGAGAATTTTTTTTGAAATATATATGTAAAGTATTTAAATGTATGAAATTTAGTTTTAATGCCCAAGTAGACGGAATTTAGAACTATTAGGATATTAGTGGCATGCCATTAAGGAACCTTAGCATGCTCTCTGATTATTAGCACGTTAGTGCTCTCCGATTATTAGCATGTTAGTGCTCTCCGATTATTAGCACATTGGTGCTCTCCATTTAGCATATTTGTGCTCTCTGTATAGCACTTTAGTGCTCTCTGTTCACTAGTGCATAATAATGCACCTCTGTATTTGTTCCATATATCCAGTGTGTTCTATAAAGTCTACTTTGGGCTAAGAATATGTATTGGGAACAAAAGTGATTCATCGATGTGTTAAGGTAAGTTTTATAACTTATAAAAAGATAAGTTAAATTTTATTAAAGTAAGGCATAGTTGAAGAAACTTATATGTGAGTAAATATGTAATAATTGAATAAGTTTAAAATATTTTGTTATGATTATTTAACTATTTATTCTTGTAGCGCTTACTAAGCCTTCACCGGCTTAACGCGTTTATTTTTAACGCGTAGGTACAATTAGACTAGAAGAGATAGAAGATCTCTCATCTCATAACATCCTCAATAGCTTCAAAAGTAGGTAATATATTTTGAATTAAAATGGCATGTACATATGCAGTTCAAATGTGTTCCAATGTGATAGGGATTAAAGTGTAGACTCTTGAAACTCTATCTATTTGGAGTTACTTGAAGTATTTTGGTATATATGAAATGAATTAGTAAAACAATAAGTATGTTTGCAAATATGGTTGGTAAGTTAAAATACTATGTATAAATGTTTAATTAAACAGTATCTAGCCATAACTGTTTTGGCACCAAATGTAATAGTCTTATATCGGGTCTATGCGATTGGTCCTAGGATAGGGGTGTTACAACCTGGCTCTGATACCACTAAATGTAACACCCCAAACCTGGTCTAGACGTTTATGACCAAATTTGGTGATATCACATGGAATGGTTTTGAAAACAAGTTGGTTAAATAACTAATCGCTTTAAGAACTCACATTCCTTCATGTTTATTACAGAAAACATTACTTGAATAGTTTATTTGCCAAATTGCTTATTGCAGCAGAAGTTATACAAAACCAGTTCATTTTAGAAATCCGATTCATATTTTGGAAAAACCTCTTTTGGCGTAAAATTTGCTTCCATAAAACATTTTATCGAGCATGCAAAATATATCAAGAAAATAAGTCCAAAATCAAGTTAAAACCAAACAGTCCAGAAAGTCCCCAAAAGTTACAGCTCTCAAATAAATCCAAAATTTAAAATAAACCAAGAGTACTAAGTTTAATCAGTTTTATGATAAGGTGGTCACCGTTGAGTCTCTGCCACACTGATCCGTCTAAGTCTGTGGATCCCCTGAACAGAAACAGACAAACAGAGGTGAGTTTACGTAAACTCAGTGTGTAACCCAACAAAAATAAACATGCAATACAAACAGAATCATATACAGAGTCAGATACAGATACAGATTCGGGCTCAGGCCCTTTTCAGATATAGATACAAAAACCAGAATCAGAATCCTACCCCCATCCTCTACACACCATCTCCGACCATTCTAACACACCATGTGGGGTTAAAAACACCCACTCATCCCTACACACCATGTTGTGCCATTACGACACATATCAGATATAGTGCAGCCAAGCTGCCAGATAATAGGGGATGAACGCCGTACAGAACACTTCCTCCATCAATACATATCCCACCCCAATAACAGATGCATAAATCAGATACTGATAAAACAGATTTAACATGCATATATATACAGAAATCAGATATACGATTAGTAGTACAGTTAGGCATGCATTCAGTTTCTTACTCAGGTCAGTCTATTAGAATATCATAGCATACCAATTTGGGTTTAATTAGCTCTTACCGACCTTACAGTAGGCCCACAGTCGATTGGGACGACCCGTGCAACCCAAAAGAAAATTTCAAAAATTTGGGCCCACATGCCCGTGTGGGCCCGCATGCCCAAATTGGCCTTGCCTGTGTGGCCCACACGGCTTGGCCCAAAATCTACAATCCAGTGTGGGCCCACACGCCTAACTTGGCAAAGCCCGTGTGGCCCATACGGCCGTGTTCTCACACACGACCTACCACACGGGCGACCACATGCCAGTGTGGCATCGACAATTTCGTTTTTCAGCTTTTACTGAAGCTTCATTTTCTGCGTTTTGGGTACACACCTGATATCATTTCGATGCAAAAACACTCCCAAACAGAGTAGTACCTAAAATCAATACCACAAACCTTCCAGAATCAGTTTTAATTCCCAATAACCAAAACCCACGGAACCAAAAATAGTTCAAATAAGCGTTCCTCACTTACCCCAGAACTCCAAGCACTTTGGACTATGATTCGGCAATAGGAGAGTCCAGACCTTCACGATTCGCTGCTGCCAAGACACAAGTACAACATTAACAGAAATTCGACAAAACGAAAAACTCCCTACTCGGCAAAACATACTATCTCTACTTACCAAGCGAATAAGCACAATGATTCAGAACACCGCAACAAAGAGGCACAATTTTGATAAAACGAGGAAGAAAAAAAAAAGAACAATTTTTCAAAAAGAAAAACAAAAGTGGAAGGAAAAAGGGACGTCAGATTTTTCCAAGAGAGATTTATTTGGGAAAACAAGTTTTACCCAAATCCCACTACTGTAACAATCAAAACCACCCACTACTTAGAATTCTACTACAACTGTAACTCTATCACAGAGCCGAGCAAAAATAACACCCACGCTCTTGCAAGGATTTGAGCACAGGACCTACAGCACACTAACTCCTTACCACTCAAATCAACAGGCTCATTTTAATATGAATTTACAGATAATTAAATATAAGCCCATACAACAATGATAGGGCTTAATTCCAGAAAAATAACAAAATTTGCTAAGGGTAATGCTTGAACTTAGGACCTCTCACACATACCCAGAACACTTAACCACTAAAGCAGACAGATATTTGTGTCAAGTATTTACAAAAACATAATTAAAAGATTAGGGCGTTACAGATACTCCTCATCATGACCACTACTCCCTAAAAAGGTGTTGCATTTATGAAAATTGTTCATAAAATCTAATGTTGTTTCACCTTCCAAGATAAGATAAACCTTCAAGTAAACTTCAAAACATGTCTCGCGGAACTCGACTAGGGGGCTATTGTTATATCCCTCCACCAAGTGGACACATGTCAACACTAGAAGCATTGTTGACCCTCGTGTTGACTTCCCTGAAATAACGTCCTAAGAGACCTTTTGACCTCAATATCTCTAAGTATGACAATCCATTTTCACTCAATAGAGTCATCCACCTGGACTTAAGTATGAATATTGTCTTAATGTAAACACACTTTCAAGGCAACAAGAAGTTTATTTAGGCTTAACTACCTCGTACCAATAATGTCCCATGATATGCACCTATGATTATCCATTACACATTCAATGGGCTTGAATATATATCCTGACACGTCATACCAGTAGACAAAGGGACCTCTCCTATAAATACCCTAAGAAACGATGACTAAGGGATCAAACCTTCTAACACCCTAAGGTTATTTTGAACACTCATCTTCTTGATAAACTTGTCCCTTGTCCTTGTTCCAACTCTCGGCCTCTTTAGGTGAACCAACCTCCATTGCACGACCTTGGTCTTCTTCTTACTCCCTCTTGTCTACCTCCCTTGTTGTACCTTGTGTCAACACCAACAAAAGTTCATCATGATCAAATTCAACTTTATCATTCTCAACACCTATCATGTCAAAAAGTAAATGGACTTTCTTCAACAATTGTAGTGCCTAGCTAAAGCTTGTTCATAAACACTCCGTCATCGTCATCGTCCACATTAGATTCTTGAAACCTAAAACATATATAATTTCTCATTTTCTTAGCATGACTCTTCCCTATATCTTCAAAAGTTAAATCATACAAATCACAAGGATTTATCTTCACCATGATTTGTCAATTGAGATCTTAAATATCTTTAGCATAATAAACTTATTCAGCTTGAGAAGTTAAAACATGTGACTCGTTAGTTTTCAACTTATGTGTCATAATAACCATTATAAATCCAAACTTATCCATTTTAAATATCGTCTTGCAATAAACATCACACAGCGAATATCTTTAAACGAAATTACACTTTTTGTTTACACAAAATAATTTAATTGTATGATATTTGTCAAAACGTCATCAAGAAATTGATTAACAAATAATCATTAAATGTTATTAAAAATGAAAAATAAAAGATATGTGAGGCATCCATTTGATGTTTTGGCATAGCCATAGCCAGCTTAAATGTCTTGTTACTTGTTGGCCGCCCAAAGGGGGAAATAGGCAAAGACAACAACATCAAGTTAATTAGGGAAGGTTGATCTTTTGGACCTACCTTTGTTGAGCTAACCGCCCCAATTTGCTTGTCTTTAAGGCCGGCAATTTGCACTTTACTTTTTTTCCTTTTATGCTACATTTCTATTATTAATTGCCAACAACAAAATTCAATGCTTGTTATTATCCCCAACCATGTCCCTTTCCTTCATCCTCTGCCCAATTCCCTTGATTCCTTAATTAAGAGTTTTTTTTTTTTTGCTACACATGAATAATGGATTTGAAGGTTTTAATTCTTTTTAATTTTTTATTTAATATTTGGCTTACATATTACTAAAAATCACATCACATACATATGCGTGTGGAAATCATAAATATGGAATACAACTGTGTGTTTAAAAATAACATACAATAAATAGTGAAACGTATGACTTGAAACTAATTAAGAACAATAACACATGAAATATGTACAATATTAAATTTTAAAAAATTAGATTAAATTGTTTATGAATCAATGTGCGTTTAAACATAACATACCATAAATAATGAAATGTAAGGTTTGGAACTAAGAATAATAACACATATGTAATATGTATAAAATAAAAATAAAAAATAGTTTAACTTATGGGTAAAAGAAAATTAAATAGGTAAATACATCATATTAAGAATATTAAATGCACTCTAATTGTTTGTCATGATATTTTTGTTTTTCTATAGCATGTCAACAAGTTATCAAGTTACTGAAAAGAAAATTCAATATTAAACTTTTAGTTTTAAAAAATTAAATACGAAGTTGAATTATGATACCAACGCAATTAGTGACACAAATTTAGTAAGAGAAAGCATTTTATGTTAAAAGTTAATTTTTTGAATTTTACTTAAGAATTATTATTAGTGGTGGTAAAGAATTTGTTATATATTCATTAAATACAGGTTTAATCTTTAGACATGTTAATTCTAGTTCTTTTATTCTAAAACTATATAAAAGCGTGAAAAAATAAAAATGTCATCAAAATAGTAATAATAGTTATTTAATAACATGATATATTAATCATTTCTAAACCAAGTTGATACCCGATTAGCTTGTCACTTTTCTTGAAAATTTCAAATTAAGTAAAAAGTTTATATGACTATCTTATACAACACGTGTAAAAAAGTTATGTGTTGAAATTTTGTTTTGATAGAAAAGAAATCAAAACAAAATTTAATAGAATGAAATTTTTAATATTTTTATAGGGAGATTATGAAAAAGATATTAGGGAGATTGAAATTAAAATTCTATGTTCATTATAGAAATTATTTTAAAATAAAGTGTTGAATATTTTATTTTATTTTTTTGAATGTACTAATTTGCATGAATCTTGCACAGCAAAAGTCAATTTGTAGTCATTTTTCTTGTTGAAAAAGTTGCATGTATCACAAGCAAAATTTTCCTCCGAACACTTGCTGCTGATGTTCCCATGACTTTCGCACGTTATTGTCAAATAACTAATCGATTGGATACTAAATATGGTGATCCGGTACCGATCGTTTGCATCTGTTATTTTAGGTTTAAATTAATAAAAAATTTAATGCGCTTTGATATTTTTTTTGTGTTTTCATCTCCATTAATACAAAATTTTTATATTCTAAACTAATTTTTAATATTCTTTTATTCAATCGTTTTTATTTTTTATAATTACATTAAAAAAACAAATTTAAGTTACTTTTAAAATTTGTATTTGTATCTGAATATATTTTTAAGCATGAGATTCAGTTATATTTGTATATATATATTTATAAGCATACATATGAAAAAAATTTAAAAACACAAAAGAATCTGAAATAATAATACATGATAGCAAACAAAAATCATACGTGAAAATATTACAAATAAACTTGATCCCAAAAGTGTTGTACATGAATTTTCTAATTTCAGTTTTATATTTATTAATATTGTTCTGTATTATTGACATGAGTACAAAGCAGTTTCTTCGCCAACCCTCAAGAAATAGGCCTTTTTTTTCTTAAAAAATATATATGATCGATAATATATATAGACATAGATATCTATCTATATATTTAGAGACTAGACTTGATTTAGGCACCACTCACTATTCATTCCCTTTTCCTCCTTAATACCTCCGAGAAGTAATGGAAGGGTTCAATGGTTGGTTGTATGAAAGTTTTAACCATGATTTCGCCATTCGAAGGTTTTGTTCGGCAAGAGTTGAGCTTGAACAAGGGGAGTTGGGCGATGCCATGAATAATGATATTGAGCCCTTTTGTCCTGATGATGAAATTAGCACCCCTCACTTAGCTGCTTCTGAGGTCGATGACTTTGTTGATAGTTTCATTAACATGGATTATGATGTTCATGATGATGGGGATGGGGATGGGGATGATAAAGACGATCGTAACTCCAAGAAGCAGCAAAATTTCCATCATTTTCAGGACAAAATCGAGGCATTTTCGATTGTCAATGATGATTCGCTGATGATTGAAGGAGATGAATTGGAGATGAGTAGCTCATGTGAAGATTTGGGAGCAAATGAAATGGTTCCTAACATAGAGGAGGCCAGCCATGGGGTAGACCAAGGGCTTCACCTGGTGCACTTGTTGCTGGCATGTGCCGAGGCGGTAGGCTGCCGTGACATACACCTTGCGACCTCTATGCTCAGTCAAATTGGGGCTTCGGCTACTCCTTTGGGTGATTCACTGCAAAGGGTTTCCTATTGTTTTGCTACAGGATTGAAATCTAGACTGTCTCTTCTTCAAAATGTCAATGGAAACGGCACCATTGCAAATTGTGCCATTGATGTGCCAATGATAGCTAGGGAGGAGAAAATGGAGGCTTTTCAATTACTTCACCAGACAACTCCTTACATTGCATTTGGCTTCATGGCTACAAATGAGGCAATATGTCAAGCAGCACAAGGGAAAGGTTCCTTGCACATCATTGATCTAGGAATGAAACATACCCTTCAATGGCCTTCCTTGATAAGAGCGCTAGCATCAAGGCCTGAAGGTCCCCCGACTCTCCGAATCACAGCACTAACCAGTGATGAAGATCTAGTAGAGCTTGAAGCTAGCATGAAGTCCCTTGTCGAGGACGCCAGCTCACTAGGTATAGCAATGGAGTTCCACATGATATCAGAGCCAGTTACACCGTCTCTTCTGACCAGAGAGAATCTCAACTTAAGAGAAGGGGAATCATTATATATCAACAGTGTTATGCACTTGCACAAATATGTGAAAGAGAGTAGAGGATCACTCAAAGCAATCCTCCAAGCCATCAAGAAACTAGGCCCAGCTTTGCTAACAATGGTGGAACAAGATGCAAACCACAATGGACCATTCTTTCTTGGGAGGTTCCTTGAGTCCCTTCACTACTATTCAGCCATTTTTGATTCCCTTGAGGCAAGTCTACCTAGACATAGTCCTCAAAGGATGAAGATAGAGAGGCTTCACTTTGCGGAAGAAATTCGAAACATTGTAGCTTACGAAGGAACGGACAGAATGGAAAGGCATGAAAGAGCAGATCAATGGCGAAGACAATTAGGCAGAGCTGGGTTTCAAGTGATGGGGTTGAAGTGCTTGAGTCAAGCAAGGATGATGCTTTCAGTTTATGGCTGTGATGGTTACACATTGGGCAGTGAGAAAGGGTGCCTCCTCCTGGGGTGGAAAGGCAGGCCCTTGATGCTGGCATCTGCTTGGCAACTGCACAATGCTTCATCTGCCTACTAATCTACAACCACATTGTCTCAATCAAAACCATTATTTTATTTGGTTTGACATTGACATTTATTAAACTGGTTTTAGAAAACAATAAGATTAAAAAAGGTTTATGTTCTTGGGGACAATATAGGGCCCCTTGCCACTAGCGATTTCGTTGTCCAAAAAATTGCCTTTTTAGGACTTTGCAGGTTGATTACCTGTCCTGCAGAACTCCTTGGCCGGCTACTTCATATATATTTTTTCTTAAATGCACTTCCTACCTTCCAAATGTTAACTCTATATTTTCAAACAATACATAAACTTCAAAAAGAAAAAGTGTAAATTTTCTTGTACCATAAATGATCCCATCCAAGTTCAATTACATCAATCTTACAATAGGAAAGGATAAATAATATATCTACATAAATGTTGGTGAATGTAACTGAATCAAATTAATTTTTCTATTATTGAATGGATAATTTAATTCTTATACTATTAAAAAAAATCAAATAAGGTCAAATTGAAATAAAATTAATATTTACTGCTCGAAAATACAATTTTTTTTTTGTTTAACAAAGTTTAGCATTTTTAAAGGTTTTATCATTTTGTAAATGAAATCTTTTGTTTGAAATTGAACTGCAATAAAAATGAATAATTTTCAAGATATTTTGCATATAGTAAATGTTAACTCTATTATAGTTTGAATTTGTTTGATTCTTTTTTTTATAATATAGGGACTAAATTGATCTATTTCATAATAGAACTAATTTGATACAATCCCTATAATACAATGTCCTACTAGGTACTTCAACCCAAAACATATATTGGTCTTCCCAATATTGGGTTAGATAAGGAAGCTATGGAATTTTTTTGGTAAAAAATCTCTCTAGCTGATCTAAACTAAACAAATTGATTCCTATTAATTTTGAAAATGAACAGGACAATTAATTTGAAAATAAACAATTAAGGATCTTAATCACAACGTTAATGTCTTTCATCAATTGTGCATAATTATAATTAAAATTTTACCAAATTTAACCCTCAATGTTTACATATTTTGTTAACTTAGTCTTGACTCTAAAAATTTCAAGAAATTTAACTTCAACATATACACATTTACAAAATATTGCAAACTAAATTTGTTAAAATCATTACCAAATTGATTAAATATATAAATGATAAAAACTAAATCTGTTATTACATCAATCAATTTTTTTTAAAATTGACAAAATAAACACCAATATTATCTTTAATTATCCTTAATTGTTCTGATTTTTTCAAAAGAGATTAATTTATTCAATATCAAAATTGAAAGAAACTGAAGTAGCATTTTTACCGATTTTTTTCCTTATATTATCCAAAAGCTGTGAATTTGATGAATTACTTGACATAGAAAAAAAGTGCAAGATAAACTTTGGGAAAAAGCCAAATCTCGAAATGATATCAAAGTAAATAAAAATGATAGTAATTATTGGAAAAGATGCAGAGCCAGTATCAACACAGTTTAAAAGGGAAAAGATAAAAAGATTTTTCAAGTACAACATAGTACACTAAATCGCAATTCTTGTTCAATAACATTATTATTTCTTTATAAGAGAAGCCTTCCATTCCAAAAACAATTAGGAAGCCCCAATTTCCTTTCCAAGTGATCATAATCAAATTCTACTCAAATGTGTGAACAATTGAATGAATACCTATCGTGGAAATGACTGTACCCCTTTCAGAAACCATTCTCATTTTGATGCCTTGTGACCCTGCACCTTGCTTTGGCTCGCAGCAGCTGACATTGTACGCAATCGACTAGCAATTTCTGTGAATGATGGCCTGGCTGCAGGATTAGGGGACCAACACTGTTCCATCAATTTCCTCCATTCAGGATCACAAAAGCTTGGAATTGTCGGTCTCAGTGTGTTGCTTACAATTCCTCCTGTATTTTAACACCAACTTTTAGATCATAGAGAAAGAACTAACTCAACCCTAGAAGTTAAAAAGCATACATGACAAAAAATGCATATAACTATCTTACAGGCAAATCTACATGCAAATAGAAACTAAAGGAGGTGAGATTTATCCAACAACTTCCATTAAATCTTAGGATATCAGCAAAACACCTCCAAACAAGCATATGAAAAAAAGAACGGCTAAAATCTCAGTGTTAAAGCAGATGAGTTTAAATATAATATAGAAGAACAAAGAATGCATATGTGAGAAAAAGGATATGGCAGCAATCTGTGAAAAGATTTAACAGAACATCTTTAAAATGATTTGGCCTTTAGCAATGTAAAATTGAAAATGCGCCAACCTCAGCAAACAGAAGGCACCAAAAGAATGCTAATAAAATAGTAAAATGTAAAGACAAGAATGGTCACAAGGGTTAGTTACATGAAGATGCGCAAATGCTCTTGTATCTTAAAATTATAAGTTAATCAAACCAAGTCTAATAATTTTTTGTTTTAAAGGTATCCAAGGAATACATCAATCAAATAAAATAAGATAAATACCTCGTAAGATCTTACTCTGAGAAGCTATAAGATTAAATAATTAAGATATGTCACAGAAACCAAAACTGGATGATGGATGATATGTGTTTCAGCTTTTCAGGATGATTGAGTAGTCACTCAAGTTTGGTCAAATTTCACACTTGCATTCTAATTGTGATGCTATTAGAGGTAATAATCAAGTCAAAGACTCTAGGTTTGTCAAACATGCATAGTAAATATGCATGTTTATGCACTCTTATGTACACGCATAGGTACCAAATGACAGAACATGTTCTCGGTATAGCAACACCAAACACATACATTATTGTATAGCATTTGGCATGACATAGATCATATGCCAGCCGGATACCCAGCATATCTGCAGAAAATTGATGTACTGGACTTAATTTTTACTGTGTAAATACAGCTGCTACAGTCTCTTATATAGACACAGTTCTGACCTTTCAAACCAGGAAAACTTATCAGTAATTAGTATCTTAAAAATTTAGAATTCCTATCTGATATGTACACTATTATCAGTGACAGTCCAAAATTCAAACACACATGTTGTCACATTATCTGACAACATCCATGTTAAGAATTAGTATTGAGGAGATATTTTCCATGGATGAAGTCTAAAAATCAAATGTCATTTAACAGGCTCAATGCCTCATGGTTAATAAAACAGACTATCCTTTTAAGGATTTTGTCAGTGCATCAACCAAAAGTACCAAAACTACTTTCATTTTATATTTTGGCTCTAGAACAAAAATTTTAGCCCAAAGGATGGAAAACACAGGTTGTTACTTCAAAACATCATTCTATGAGTGTTATTTAGTTTTTCACTTGCCTCTAAAACTGGTGAGAATCTTCTGACACAAGCACAACCTTAATAGTTACAAGTACTCAAGTCATACCTATAATTGCACCATAGTGCATATTGGCATAAGGCTCTTCCCCAGTGAGAATCTCCCATAAAACAATACCAAAAGAGAACACATCAACCTGCAGATCAACAAAGAAGAGTAAAGCATAGTACTGAAAAGTGACTTATGTCATGGCTATATATACCCGAGGCAGAATAAGTAACAAGAATATGATGTTCTTCCTCAACAATCAATGCAGCAATGCTAGTGATATCATCAAAACAGATATAAAAGAAGTATACATAAACCAGATAGATTTCTGAGGAACTATCTCACCATCAAAATATTTTAATTTTCTTTCACATCCCCATGCACCATCTCTCTCTTCTTTCTCTTTTTCTTTTTTAAATATTTCAGTTAAGGCTCCCATATAAAGGTGCTTGCATATGAATGCACGTGCACACACGAAGGTTCATGTATATGCTTTATTTAGAGATATTAGTCATCAAAGAATAAATGGCAATTAATAGTGTGGTAAAAAATACAGTTCAAAAAAAAAATGAACTACCACTTACTGATTCAGACTCAACAATTGATTCTCCTAGACTATTACCAATGTCATCCATCTTTTGAGTCCCATTTCATTTAAAAAGCCATGTTAAAAAAAAGTAGTTTGATGCTCTATAGTTTAGCTATGACAGATGCTGCATTATGATATACCACAAGCAAAATCTGTTCAATTTCTTTCCTATAAGATGACAGCAAAACTTGCACATTCTTTCCTTCTTTGAAAAAGTCAGCTGCTTGAAGCCACTACATCTGTTAAATGTCCTTTTAAAATGATACATGGTACAGCTCTTATGCTCAAACTATCTCGATAAATAAAAAGATGCAGACAAATATTTTGCAAAAATACATCTTTAGCAAAATTCTCTACTGTAATTTGTAAGATTCAGTGGTAAGCTGCCTCCTCCTGACCCACTACAGCCAACTATTAAGCAGTAGCAGCCATTTTTATTATCATTATCTTAATTTTCCATTAGATGGTAGCTGATATAAATGGAATGGCAGCAATTCAGAATATATACTGATCAGTGCAATGGCTTCTTAAATAAAGAATAATGAGTTAAAGAAAACCTTCTCCCCATTGAGTCTTAAGGACTGATTTTTACAATGCAATAATCGGATAAAACCCACCAGATGATCAATGGGAAGAATCAGGAAGAGCAAATAGCTTATTGTGCCAGTTCAAGTTATTTTCATGAATGACATCTTACCTTTTCTGAAACCTTATTGCTGCCCCCATTCAAGAGCTCCGGGGCCATCCACGGTAGGGTCCCCCGAACACCACCAGAAACTAAGGTATTACGTTTTATTTTAGACAGTCCAAAATCACCAACCTGGAAAGAAAATTAATATCTTAGAAATGTAATAATTAGCATCAAATTTAACCATACTAAATTTGTCCAGGGCAGATGACCCAAGGTAACCTTGCAAATAGGTCGTGAAGGATCTTTCAAGTTAACAAGCAAGTTGTCACATTTCAGATCAAAATGCACAATAT
Source organism: Gossypium australe (assembly GCA_005393395.2). Taxonomy (NCBI): domain Eukaryota; kingdom Viridiplantae; phylum Streptophyta; class Magnoliopsida; order Malvales; family Malvaceae; genus Gossypium; species Gossypium australe. The sequence continues at coordinate 25,856,315 of CM016614.1, read as the reverse complement.
TTTTTGAATGTAAATATTCCATCCCGAATGCTGCATCCATGGCAATTATGAGCTTCTTACGACGATCAAGCAACCTGCAAATTTAAATTAGGCAGAACGGTCAAACAGGAGATGTTCATGAACTAACAAAGGCAGTTGTGAAATTCTAGGATATCTTCACCCCCCCCCCAAAAAAAAAAATAAAAAAGAAAAAGAAAACCAAAAAAAAAAAACTAAGACAAACTATTACTAAGTAACAAAAATGAAAAGAGAATTCACCTATCCTTGCGAAGTAAAACATGCCTAAGGGAACCATCAACCATGAACTCAGTAACAGTAGCCATTGTTCCTCCAGGACCATCTTGCACCACACCATAAAATGCCACCACATTTGGATGATGAAGTTTTGAGAGAATGTCAGCTTCCCGCCAAAATTCAATGGTCTGAGGATGAAGTGTAAATCTTTTAGTGTAGCATTAAGTATGAAATAATACCAAAGAGAGAGAGAACAGCAGTTGCAAACATGCATTAACTAGGTTAGAAGACGATGATGATAATTAATAATAATAGCAGCAATAATAAAGAAAATAAATCATCGAGAACAGCCATGTGGTCTTTTGGTAGAGTGGCTGAACTCTTAGTTCAAGTTACCAAATACGAAACCCTGGCAACCCCAAGTATGAGAAAAAAAAAAAAAGAATAATTACAGCTCTATTTGGACCCCCCCCCCTTTCACACCCCAAAAAAATAAATAAATAAAATGAAATGAAAAAATGATAATAGTTTTAGTTGGTTAACTTCCTTTTAAGATCAAAAGGCTTTTGTCCAATGGTGTCATGAAAGCATACACGGAAAATGTATCACGTATAAAAATATTAATAATTTGCAAGTTAGGCAAATTACCAATCTTTCTTGCTCAGATGATCGACCTGTGAAGCAGCTTTTTTTTATTCTCTTGATGGCAACATCTGATCCCCTCCATTTGCCATGATATACGGTCCCAAATGTACCAGAACCCAGCTCCCTCAACTCTTCAAGATCTTCATTCATTATGAGCTATAACATGATCCAGGACAAAAAAGTAAGCATCTAATACATATTACAGAACATTTCAATACGTGGGACACCGTCAAAACAGGTTGAGGCCCAAAGTATAACAAGCCAGTGAGAAGAGAAATGCATTTTTCATTTCAGTTTATGTGCATGGAAGTTTTCAAAAGAAAACAGGTGCCAGAAACACATCCATGCAGCTTCAAAGCATTTAATGGCCAGTACATACTCCAAAAGCTTATCCCCATTGCATTTGAGTCCACAAAATTAAGTTTATGGTGAGAGACAAACACTGAATCTAAACATATCAGAAAGGGGGGGAAATTAACATAGCATTACAAAAGAACAAAATTTCCAAAAAAAAAAAGATGTTTTAATGCCTTTGTCAATTTAAGAAACCATTCAACAGCTAGCACTAGCTATTCTTCTAGAACTTCTATCAAGCAAATTACAGTCATCAGAATCAAAGTATGTCCTTGTTCTTTTCTTGCATGCAGAATGACAAAAATAAAAAGCTTCAAAAGGATCAGAATACATATCTAGTAAGAACGAAAAGCTAGACATTAATATAGGCTGTCCCTTGCATACCAGGTTTTTATTAGATTACTATGTGTCACACATGAGCAAAAGGAAATCTAATTTCTGCAACTAGAAGCCTCTACAAAGACAAGCAAGCACTGCCCCATACTGTTCCACTACCCAGTGGGAGTGAACCTCGATGCATCTAAACATGCACCGTAGCATTAGATAACAAAAGGACTTCAGACCTTTTCAGGTGAACATGCTTTTTTGCAAGGTAATAAGCAGGAAAAAAGATCTACTTGATTGAAGTTCTTTATAACTTCTTTAATTTTTTTATATTAAATGTACCTTTTAAGTAAAAAAAGAGATAATATCAAACTCCCTACCTTTCAAAAGTTTTGAGTATTCAACAACAAACATGGGACCACTCCATTTCATATGCACCAAAAGTAAAACAACAAAAGCAGGAGAATCTGTGACAACAGTAGCATACCTGCAAGGTGTTGATATCAAATTCTCCCAGAGAAGGATCCAAAGGAGGTAGACCAATATTCCTCTTTTCTGATTTTGTCTTCTAGAAGAACCAATGCAATCATATTCTATTAGGTGATATCTTTTAAGAAAGCAAGGTGTACAAAATCAATTCTCATTGACATTAGTTACCTCATATTCTGACTCTGGTGTTCTTAGGTTCTCCATCATGGCATCAAACTGCATACTTTCACTGATTTGCACTTGGGGCTGACCATCCTTCGGGTTGTCTTCACCAAATTTTTTATCAGACTCAGCTTGGCTCAATGGAACTACACCCACTGGGGCAAACTGATCTGATACATGATCTTGGTTGATGAGAGAACCATCTTTTTCACCAAAATCTTGCGCCAACTTCTGAAAATATGACCAGCGTTTGGGCTCATGGTTTTCCATGTTCAAGCTCAAGCCTGCTCCATCTGTCTGCAGTGGGCTAACACCAGAGGATTCCTCAGAAAGCATTGCTTTGGAAAATATATCAGAAAGGAAGTCTCGAGGAAATCGATCATTGATATCAATAAGAATGTCTCCCTGCTCTGCCCTGATAATACCGCTACTGTGGTTCTCTTTAGAATCATCTTTTGTAGAGCTCTCCGTCCTCAAATCAACCTGAAAATGCACTGGTGGGTTTTTGCTAGTCAAGTTGGCATCATGGGGCAGAGCAAAAGTTGATTCGCTTCCTACAGGAAGCCCTGGCCCAGTTTCAGCTTTCACATCAAATGTGGGTTTCTTTTCATCAACTGGAAGGTTATCTTTTGGAAAACCAACCTGAACCCCATCCTTGTTTGGAGCTTGAATATTGTCCATAGGATTTGAAACTGCTTGCTTCAGACCTGTGTCCAACACTTCCTCAGAAGGCTTCGAGTTCATCTGAGAAACAACAGCAGGAAATTCTTTGTGCTTTTGCCGTTGGGAAATTTCATCATCAATGGTTTTATTAGAAGGTTTTGCAGCTGATTTTTCAATATGGGAAGCAATATTAGTATCACATAAATTTCCAACAGTTTCTGTGTTTGGACATTGCTGTGCCATATCAGATTGTGGATGAGCTAAGAGCAACTGAGAACCTAACGAATCATCGGACTTTGACAATCGATTCAGCAAATCTAACTGCTCCCGAGGTATTCTTTCCGAATAATAAACCTTGTGAGGAGGCACTGTCGGCTCATGGTAGCTTAAATCAGTTGGATTAGACTCAGAATCAGCATAACTAGAAGTTGAATGATGGTCATCATTACCCTGTTTAGGAACAAGCACTTCATTCACAGCATCAACAGATGACACAACTTTTTCATTTTCCTGGTTTTTAGCTTCATTTTTTAAAGTAAAATGCGGCACATCTTGTGGAGCAACTGCAACTGGTACTTCTTCACACTGAAAATGATTTATCACCTTTCCTTCATGCAGCCGAGAAGAAACTGGGTGATCTGTTTCCGAAGGAAGATGTTTTTCAAGGTCATTGCCCTGGTGACCAGAACCATCAGGTTTGGGTTTGAACTCGGTCGCCGGCATCTGCAGATTCTGTTGTTGTAGACCATTGTATGGTGGCACTTCAGTCGAGCGTTCATGTTGATTCATAAACCCATTAGGAGGAACTGAATTAGAAAATTCTGCAATATAGGAATAATTAGAAGAATTATGACCATACTGCAATGGATACCCCATCCTCTGGCCATGATAAAACTCTGGACGGGTTTCGTAGGCACCTGAGGAACTTGGTAGAACTGGTTGAGAAGACTGAAAAGTTGATGATGACACCATAATGCCAGGAATGTTAGAAGAGCTAATGACAACCGAGTCTCCAGCAACTCTGCTTGTTTCCCTGTTTATGCTCGTTCCCACTGGTTCTGTTAAATTGTTAGCAGAAAAGCTTGTCAACCCATGCAGAGTAGTGCTTGTCCTTGTTCCAAAGTCCATTCCATTAACAGCTACCACATATTGAATCTCGGAATCACCATCCATGTTGCCTAGACCAAACTGAGTATCCTCCAAATCACTCAGTGAGAACAGAAACATTCTAAGCTTTTGAGAGGCCTCTTTGTCTAGAAGTTCATTACATTCCTCCATCATATTCTGCAAATCTTCGTCTGAAGACACAGAAACTAAAGCATCAAAGTCCTCTCCTGGAAGCTGATATTTAATCACTTCTGTTTGATCATAAATTGCTAATATCTTCTGCTTAAGCTCCTGCCACGAAATATCCTTTCTGATGCGAATTATGCGAGTTTCACCTCCAACATATCTTAGCTTTCTGTCACTTGGTCGAGGTAGGATTTTCCCACCAAAGCTGCAAAGAACCTTCATCTTCGTTGATGTCCCATCAGAGGTCCCAATTGACATATATAGAAGTCCTCTATTATTTTCATAGCCCAATGTAGTCTGTCGCATTGATTGATGTGACCCATAATTACTTTGGTTTTCATGTACAGAGTCTTTTCTTTCAAACCCCCTTGGACCTTTCTCTACCATGTTAAGCATTGAAATATCAGACCCACTTTCAGATTCCGTACAACTAATGCCTAAAAGACCTTTTAGATCCATATATCCTGTTGCATAACTGGGTTCACCTAGAGAATTTTGGATGAAATGCTTCCTAGGATTTAACCGATCCCGCATAAATTCAAAAGAAAACTCCTCACCAGTCTGTATGGAATAATTAAGTACAGGTTTGACATCTGATCCTTTTAGCTCAGGAGGCCTTATACTCATGTTTAAGCATGCTTGATTTGCATGGGGGAATTCCCCATTTCCATGCTCCACAGAGTTGTATTGTTTACTAACTCTAGAATGTTCCATGAAAATCTTGTTTTGATTTTTCTCCATTCATTTAGTCTCAATTGAGTCCCTGTGCCCACATGATGTCATTCAAATATAAAAATAAGCTGACAAATTAGTAGAGAAATCTTCTACTGACAACCAATCACCATATAGTACAAAAAAGTCAAACTTGCCAAGCAACTGAAACACAATAGCACATTCTATTTGGTTTCCAGTTTCACAACCAAAAACATATGACAATAGCCGTCAGGAACCTGTATGAGGAGTAACTGCTAATGGACCTGCAATAAGATGGACTTTAAATCAGACTTTAAAGCATGAAACATAATTCAGAACTATGTTTGAGTAACAAGAAAGTAAAACAAAGATGAAAGAAACTAGGAACCAATGCGCAATGTTAACCCAAAGTACACCTCTGTAATTTTAACAAGAAAATGTGCTGCTAAATACACTTAACACCTAATTATTTTTCACTCAGTAACTAACACCTCAATATTAGCTGAATTTGATTAGAAGCAATACAGTAATCAAGACCTGAAATCCTCACTTCCCCAGGACTTAGAACGTTGAATGAAGAGATAGAAGAAAGGCCTAAAGGAACAAAGGGGCCCAGAGGAGGACAGATCTCTTGATCCAATGCTTATTCAACGCTTATTGTTCACAAAAATCCAGATTGGTAAGCCTAAATGCATTGATGATAATAGTTGATACCAATAATTTGAAGCTTATTGTTAACTATTTTAGATGCTAAACCATAACAAGAAGAAATTAATAACTAAAATCCAACTAATCTTTCTTAAGGTTCTACAACTTCTCCGATGCCCAAAGGATATAATTCACAACAAAGACATTAGAAACAAATATCAAACAATAAATATGTTACAACCCTCAAAAACAGAAGCTTAACACTATGCTGATTTCCCCTACAATGCCTAAGTTCCTAATAACCTTGTGTTTCATATTCTCTAATTTGTTTTAAGGTAAAATAAATGATGAAAGCACCCCAAGCATTTGGCTCAATGGTAGGTGCATGAACTCGTCTGCTCAAGGAACTGGGTTCAAATCCCACTTTTCCCCGAATTAAAACAAAAACCAGGCTAAAAGAGTTGCTAGAGACAAAAAAAAACAGCAAACTTTAAAACAACATTATACCAACCTAAAAAGATAGAATAGATATAATCACCTAAACTCCCAAGCACTTGTAAGATGTTCCAACCAAAGACATAAATGAGGGGGCCAAGGAAATCGATTACGACTCCCCATCAATTATCCTGAACTCACAACTGTTGTCTTTATTATGACACGTAGTTGTTTGGCTTGTCAACTGTTTATTGGAATTTCACAACTTTGCCAATCCAAACTTAATTATGGCCAACAAATGCATTGGGATTACTTATCAATCTTCCAATCCCCCAAACCCAGAAGTAAATATAAGAATGAATATAAGCTAAAATTCCTAGTTTAAACTTCAAACTACTTTCTCTTCTAGGTAAACGTATAGTATACTTAAACCAGAAGCATTAACCAAGTAACAAATCAACTAAAAACTAAATACGCAGATTGCCCTGCTACATAATACTCTCTAGTTTTAAAACCTACCAGAAAAATTAAAAAAAATAAAACCCTAATATTTGTAGAGAAATTTTGCTTAAAGATCAAAGTTGAGCTTATCAACTCCACAAAAAATAACAAGATTTAGAGGAACAAAAGGCAAAAATAAAAAAAAATAAAAATATATAAATAATAACCTTTTGAGTTGCAAAAAAAGAATACCTGTAAGCTGAAAGAGATAAGGGTTTGTAATTGAAAGTTTCACAAGTGAACCAGCAGAAATCCCTGTAACCCACGAAATAAAAACCCTTCTTTTCAAACCTCAAACTACAGTTTCTGTGATAATTAGCGGAGAAGAGAAAACAAATTTGAAATTAAAAAACTTTTTCTTTTAGACCACAAAAAGCGTTCACATATGATATAGATCTCTGTTTCTTCAATCTCTGACTTCCTCTGCAAATCTATTTCATTCTTCAACTAGTCAATAAAAAAGATACTGTTAATGACATTCCTATATTACCCTTTAGTTTTAGAGATATTTACATTGTCTTTTGTCCTAACTTAAGGTTTTTTTGTTTAGTGACTAGATTACCCCTAATCTTTAAGATCACGTGTTTCTCATGCTAAGTTGGGTTTTTTGTTTTCTTCCTGTAATTACCGTTGATCGACTTTCCGGGGAGTAATCAATGGTGTAATTCGCTTTTATGTTGAAGAAATAAAAAATTAGTGTCAACTTGAGGGAAAACATAAGGATTTAATCAACTGTTTATATACGGTAAAGGCCCGAGGGTGCAGCATTAAGATGGTACATATAAACGTATATTAGCAAATTGTTGTTGTAGTTTGACTTAGGACCTCTTTTATTATTTTTAAGAAATAATTATAACAGACTTGTTTTAAAAGTAAGAAATAAATGAAATTTGGAAAAAAGACAAAAAGCTAATTATAAGTAATTTTATATATATTTATTATTTTGGGGATGGGAACTCACTCACTCTTGCTTCATGGATTATCAAGGTGGAATGAATGAATATTAAAAGTCCCCTACACCTGCAGTTATCAACTAAATTTATTCTAAGTGTGTGTTTTTCCTTTGCATTTCTAGTTATTGCAGACAAAACTATTTCACAATCATTACAACAATTACCAGAATTATATAAATATATATTTCTTGAAATGGTGTAATAACATTGGAGGTGCTTTATACTTTTGAGTGTCATTAGCTAATTACAAGATTTTCTTTTTTATTTAAGATGTGTTTGATTAAGTGCTTCAAAATTAAGTATTGATTTTTTACTATTAAATTTTATGAGTATTGAATTTATATTAAAATTTGTTTGGTAAATTAATATATAATCGTGTTGCTTGATAAAAGTAAATATTTAAATAATATTTTATGTTATTTTAGATAATTTTGAGTAAATGATAAATATGATAATTTAAATATCTTATTTTTTAAAAATGCATATAATTTATTTCGATTTTTAATAAAACAAATTCAACTTAATATTATTTACATTAACCGATAATTAGTTAACTAATTACTTATATTATTCAATACTTTTTTATTGAAAATTTTATATTAAATAAAAACTTGAAAAATTTACCAGACACATTTAAAATACCAAATGTCTAAAAAAATTATTTTTAATAAAATGAAAATTTTAAATGATTTATCAAATGCATCTTAGATGTGGTGTTATGTTATGCTATTATACAACTATATATACAAAATTAATATACAATAAAACCATAATTTTTTTATTGATTCATAAGTAAAGTATTAAAAAGACATTTAGCCATCTCTAAATTATTAACAAATACTCATTTGAACAACAGCACTTACCAGGCACCTAACACAAAGTATAAAATAAAAATAAAAATAAAAATACTACCAATTTGGTTATACAACTTTTAAAGTGTTTTTATTTTGGTCTTGAAATTCTTGCAATTTTGTTACTCATTTTTTAGGGAATTTTCATTTTAGTCACCTAGTTGTTAAATATCTAACGGTGGTTTTTGAAAGTACACGTCACATCATGTTCACTCAACTTCTAGGTCACTTTCATTTTGGTCACCTAAAATAATATCATTTTTTGAAGTATTGATTGGGATAAAAAAAAATTAAGGATTAAAGTGAAAAAACTGTAAAAACTAAAATAATGCATTAAAAATTTTCAATTTGTACTTGCTTATCACATTGCCAAAAAATTCCTGTTGGGGATCGACCCATATAAACAACGAAGAGTACAAGATGGAGAAAATAATCCCAAAGAACAAAACTCAAAACCTGAATACAAAGCTCTCTCAAAAACTCTCCCTAAAACTCTCCATCAAATTTCACTTAAGAGATATTCTGTTAACTCTCAAAATAGGGTTACAAAGACCTTTTAAATAGGCTAATATTAAAGTCCTAATATGACTAAAATATTCTTAAACTAATCAAAGTTTTACCGGGAGAAGAAACTAGGTTTAAGTTGAATACACGTTGCCACGTCAGGACGTCGTGCTCTTCCTCGTTATGACGTCGATTCTGTTTCGTCTCTGGTTTTCCCGAAAATGCGAGGCACATTCCACAAATCTCCACGTTGACTCGTATTTTCACAAGCCTTCTTTGTCGAGCCCCGTCTAGGGCCTAACTTGATTGTGCATGATACTTAATCGAGTTCAAACAGTACTTGGACTTTGAAAGTGGAAGACTTTTAGTTTTCTGAACTGCCAAATCAAAGTTAACTCGTGTCTACTTCCCATAAACGCAGTGCTATGTCTTACCAACTCCTACACCCGGAAGAGAACCTCTCTTATTCAAAACGATAATACATTTTTCGCTTATATGACCAAGTTGCCTATGCTTCAAACAAGTAGAGTCCGACTCCTTAACAATTAAAGAAATTGTTGCTTTATCGGTCATCGTTGAACCTTGCAGAACATAAAGACTGACGGGCTTTCGACTTCTCATTAGAACAATAACTCCACGATATACCTTAATGTCGCTTAACTTGATGGTGATCCTACAACCCTTTGAGTCTAAATTTCCTAAGGAGATAAGATTCTTGTTTAAATCAAGCACATGCCTGACATCTAATAGTGTCATAATGATATCGTCGTGCATCCTGATCTAAACGATACCAACATCGGTTACCTTACAAGGTGAATTGTTCCCCATAAGCACAAATCCACCTTCGACTAGACTGTATGTGGAGAACAAGTCCTTGTTTTGACCCATATGGAAAGAGTACCCTAAAACCAAAATCCACTCGGATGTAAGTTTAGACCTTTCAATCGTAGACACCAACAACCAATCATCACCATTGTCCTCGACTACACTAGCATCGGCTACCTCAGCCTTTTGTTCCTTGTCGCTCTCAGCAACCTCCTATTTTTGTTTTTCAACTTATAACATTATGTATTTATGTGACCCAACTTCTTGCATTAGTTACATGTCTTGTCACAATTTCTTAACTTCAATCTTGACCTAAATTTGTTTTGACTTGAATTCTTAGATTGTTGCTTGCCTCTAGCAACCAAAAGTGAGGCTTGACTACCAGACTAGCTACCCGAGCCTAACTCACTATCGAGTTTTTCTTTGCTCAACAAGTTACCCTTCACATCTTTAAATGAGAGTTTATCTCTACTGTAAATCAAGGTCTCTCTAAAAGTTTTATACGAAAGAGGCAAAGAGCACGATAATAGTATAGTCTAATTTTCATCATCTATATTGACCTCGACATTTTTCAAATCGTTCAAGAGAGTAACAAATTGACTGATGTGACCCCTAAGATTCTCACATTCGTCCATACGGTACGTGTATAATTATTGTTTCAATACCAAGTGATTTGCGAGAGACCTTGTTATATAAAGGGCTTCTAATTTTTTCATAAGGTTGTTGTCGTTTCCTCTGTAAATACCTCTTGCAACACATTGTTTCTGAGACACAATTGGATTGTTGACAGAGCCTTTTCATCAAGCTCTTCTCATTTTGACTAGTCAAGATTTTTCGGCTTCTTCTAGATGTCGAATTTCATTATTGCCATTTTGAATGGGTCGATTGCAGAATCTGAGCCGAGCTTCGATACCAATTTATTGGGGATTGACTCATATAAACAAAAAGTAAGAAAAAATAGAGAAAATCAAACACACAAATATTAAATGTGGAAAGCTCATTCGAAAAGAATAAAAACCACGGGCAAATAAAACTTCACTAATTCGGCAAACCAATGAAGAGTACAAGATGGATAAAATAATCCCAAAGAACAAAACCCAAAATTTGAATACAAAGTTCTCTAAAAAAACTCTCCCCAAAACTCTTCATCAAATCTCACATAAGAGATATTCTATTAACTCTCTAAAGAGGGTTACAAGTACCCTTTAAACAGGCTAACATTAAAGTCATAATATGACTAAAATATTCCTAGACTAATCAAAGTTTAACTGGGAGAAGAAACTCGGTTTAAGTTAAATATATTTCGACATGTCATGATGTGGCATATCGTCTCGTAGAGACATCGCCGCGATGTCGTGCTCCTCCTCGTTGTGACGTCGACTCTGTTTCTTCTCTATTATGCCCGAAAATGCGAGGCACACCCCACAATCAGGGGCGAAGCCAGAACAATTTTTTAATGGGGCCGGATGAAATTTTAATTTTTTATAGTCTATATCTTTATAATTTGTAAAGGATTAAATTAAATTTTTATAATTTTAGGGGGGCAAAGTGCAATTTTATCTTTACTAATTTAAATTTTTTTAAAAATTTAAGGACCTAAATAGCAATTTTATATTTTAGGGGGTGCCGGGCCCCTGCCAGCCCCCTAGCTTCGCCCCTGCCCACAATTCTAATTTTTTTCAATATTAAAATTTTAATTTTCAAAACATGAAAATCAATTAATTAAATTTTTGAAAAAAAGCTATCCATTAATAATGTTAACCAATTTGTTATTGTAGTATTGAAATTAATTAAATTAATCTCCTAAATTTTAAAATTTTATTTTATGTTTCCATATTTTTCTTCATAAATCAACTCGATAACTTATATTTAATAATTGTCTACAAAACTTAAATATTTTTTAATTATGTAATCTCGAAATTTAATTAATTACAATGATTTTTTTTTTTTTTTTGCTTTTAGCTTAGTAAGAAAGACTCAAGATCATATAATAAAAAAAATTGGGTTTCCTGTACAATTATTAAAAATGATTTATGTGAGTTTATTTTAATTTGGAAGCATAAAATAAAATTTTAAGATTTAAAAGGAGAGTAAATTAATTAATTTAATTAATTTCAATATTATAGTAATAAATTGGTTGACAGTATCAAGGGATAAACAATTTTTAATAACTTATTTAATTGATTTTGATGTTTTGAAATTTAAATTTCCAATATTAAAAAAAGTTAGAACATTCGGCATGGGGTAAACAAGTACAATTTGATAATTTTTAAAGCATTATTTTAGTTTCTACCGCTATTTCATCTTAATCCTTAATTTTTTTTTTAACCTGATCAATATTAAAAAAAATTCTGGGTGATCAAAATTAACCTAAAAGTTAGGTGACCAAAATGAAAGTACAAACATAATGTGGCGTGTACAAGCTAATTGTCAATAAAGATTTAACGATTGGGTAATTAAAATGAAAGCGCTCTAAAAGTTGAATGATAAAATTACAAAAAATTTATTTTAAGTGATCAAAATGAAAAACATCCTAAAAATTGAATGACCAAGTAGATAGTTTATCAGAAAAATACTAAAAGATTGCAAGTAAAATGAATTGTGAATATACAACAACATCAAGCCACAACAACATCAAAGATATAATAAATTGATTTGTCAACACTATTGGTTGATAGTGAATACAAACCAATTAATTTTAAAAGTTTATACTTTATGATTTTGTGATCAAATGAAAAGTTAAATAATTAATTTTTTTTTAATTTATGATAGTTAAATTCGTATAAATTTAAGAGTTTAGAATTTAAAATAACACTATTGGAGGTGTATTTTAGAAAAAATATATATAGATTTTTATATAATTTAAAAATATAAGCGATGATGTGTTACTTTGAGTGTCATCACCTTTTAACGGTGTTAAAAATAATTAAATTGCTTGACGAAATTCAAATTCAAGGACTATTGTGGACAAAATAAAAATTCAAAAGCTCCATTTGTTTCACAGAAAATAGCTTCCAGAAAATTATTTATAGAAAATAAGTTATTTTTCTAAAAAAAAAAACCTAATATTTCTAATGTTTAAATTAACCTATGTAAGATATTTTATATTATTTAATAAATTTCTTAAAAATATTTTTGTTAAATTTAAGGGTTTAACGTTCCTTTATCCCTGTCTTTTAAAAACTATTACATACAAAATTAAATTATCAATGCTCGAAGATGTAAGTTTTGACTTATTTTTTAAATTTTTTTAAAAAAATTTAAAAGTAATTTTGACGATATATTAAAAATTATTTTACATTTATTCTGCATTCAATTTTTAAGATCTATATATGAACTATTTATGAATTTTTAATTTTTTTAAATTTACTTTTACATAAGGAATACATTTATTTTAAATGATTTTTTTTAAAATAGTCTACATGTTTTACAATTGAATTTATTTTCGGTATATGTACTCCTTATTAGAAAAACATAAAAAATATTTTTAAAAATAAAAAATATTTTTTAAAAATAAAAAATGGTTTTAAAAATAAAAAATTCAAACTTAAAAAGAAATAAAACACCACGTGTCAAGCAATGAAACAACATTATTCGAACATTGACAGTTCAGTTTTCAATGTAATGAAAATTTGAAAATATTAGCTTTTAACATATATCGTTTATAAATTTAATTAATTTTAAAAAATCATATTTTTACTAGTGAGTTCATTAATTTTTAGTTTTGTAGACTAATTTTCTTTAAAATGTCGAATTTTTTTTTACCAAAGTAGGCTTTTTTTTTGGAAAAAAATTACGGAAATAGGTCGATTTTACGAAAACGCTTCCAACTCAGGTGATTTGTAAAAAACGCTTTCAACTGGATGTGCTTTTTGTCAAATCACCTAAAAACGCTGCCAGTTGGAAACATTTCCCCTTATTTTTTAGGGTTAGGGTTTTGTTTTTTAAGTAGAGTTTTATTTTTAGGGTTAGGGTTTATAAAGTATGGTTTTTTTAGATTTTAGGTTTAAGGTTTTGTTATATTTTGGTTTAAATTTTTAAAGTTTATTATATATTTTTTTATAATTTTTTGAAATGTTAAATAATAATTATTGAATTCGAAATTTAAAAACATCGTATTTACACCAATTGTATATTCAAATTGTAAAATGCAATTTGATTTATAATCGAAACTTGAAGTACTTGGTTGGGATGAAATATTAGTTATTAAATTTTTTTCGCATTTTTAATCTTAGTTTGATTCGATTTTTCAATAAATTATTTATCCTAGTGCAATATTTTCGATGAGATGGGTTCAGAAAATATATCTAGGGAATCTTGAGATATATGATGGGTTTCTTGGGAAAAAAATAGGGTTGAAATTCGTAGAGAGAAAATGCTCCAAGTAGGGCGCACTATCAGTAAAAGCACTGAAAACAACTGTAACACCCCAAACCCAGCCTAGAAGTTTAAGCCAAACCAACGTGTGAAAAACTAATTTCCTTTCAGAATTTTAACTTTGAAAACCAAAAATTCATATTAGGTGGTTTTGTAGTTTTGTGTTAGAAATTGACAGATACAGACGAGATTAGCAAAAGAAAAGCAGGCCAAGTCCAAAAACAAATTACAAACCCAAAATATCAAATCATAGTTATAGAAATGCAAAACAATCCGAGCTCCTGTACGCCGTTCGATCCTAAGTCTGATGTCCACCTAAACAAATTAATGTAAGACAAAGGGTGAGCTACCAAGCATCACGTATAACGAAACTCAGATACAAATAAACAGATCTTATTATATAAACCAAAGTAACGCAAGGAACTAAACAACAGTTTTATAACTAGTACATAACAAATCTAGGGTATCACGAAGATTTCCACAACGGTAATACAACATAACCAAACAAAACAGAACGAAGCAGAACATAACAAATCAAACAGAATCAAACAGAGCAAAGAAGAGCAAAATAGAATAGAACAGAGTAGAATAGAATAGAAAAGAGTAGAGGATGTGCGTTATGCAAATGTTGTATTTTCCAAGCAAATCAGAATGCAGATCTATCAGAAAACTTCCTACCCAAACTATACTACACACCAAAATAGAGTCCTTCAGAACTCGCCCAGCCAAATCACACCAACAGATAATTGTGGATGGTGCCACCAGAATTTTACAGTTAAAATTGCCAGATCAGATACATGTGGCCAAACCACTATAGTACTGCCAAGTTGTCAGAATAGACTTGTGAATAAACCACCAGATAATGCAGATATTAAACTGCCAGAAACTTCCTCCTTTCACATCAACTCAAATCCCATGCAATGTGTCATAGCATGCAGATGCAGAATTAGAGTGATGAGCATGTAAGTCATGCTATCTTTCAATAACAAATCTAGTAGACATGGGAGTCCATGTTTTGTAAAACATACTAATTAAACCTCAACAGATCATATCAGATTTTCCATGAAGTCACATGCACGCCCATGTCACTGACTCGTGTAAACCATGCACAATTCATAACCATACACGGTCTGGGCACACGCCCGTGTGCCTAGCCCGTGAGCCTTCAATTTTTGTGAACAATAAGTTACACAGCTTGCCACACGGCCGTGTGGCTTACACGGCTTGCCACATGATCGTGTGGTATCGATAGTCCCATTTTTTGACAACTAAAATTCAAAGAAAAAGGGGTTTCCAATACCCACCTGATACGGACTCGATGTAGGAGCAACAAGGATGAAATCTCGTCTCTAAACGATAAGCAATTACCAAACAAACAATTAATTCGCAGTCAAATCGCTAAAAAAATTCTAACATCGAAGTTAGGTCGAAGAACTTTTGACACCAAAACTTTAAATTGAACTTACCAGCCTGCGAATTAACTAGAATGAGAAGTCAGACCTCGCACTGTAACAGCCCGATTTTGGGGCTAGTTGGAACAGTGGTTTCGGAACCACTAATCCAAGGTTAGAGAAATTATTTTAATATTATTTTATGTGTCATGGTATGATATATGAGTGTTTGAAAATTTTGGTGAATTAATTTTAGCGATTTCATGCTTAATTTTGAAAAAGGACTAAATCGCATAAAGTGCGAAAGTTTTGTTCTACAAGCTAAAGGTGTTAAATAGCTATGGAACACTAAATTAGAGGTTTTTATTGAGTAAATAGACCAATGAAATTATGGTGGCTGGACATGAATTTTTAATTCATGAAATTGGTTAAAGTTTGGCGGCATTAGGTGACTAAATGAATAAAATAAAATAAAATAAAGAAAAAGTTATCATCTTTTCCCATATTCTTCCTCTTCCACCTAAAATTTCAACAAAAATGGGGGGGGGTTTTGCAGCTTAAAGTTTCAGCCAAACTTCCCTCTTGTAAGTAAGTGTTTTTTATGGTCATTCTTGATGATTTTTGTATTTTTGTGACCCTTGTAGCTTAAGCTAATTAATGGAGGGACTATTTTGCAAAATGGTTGAGATTCTAAGGTTTTACCATGTGAGTATTCATGTTGTTTGCTGAAATTTTATGAAAGAAATGAAACGTGGTTGTTTAATAAACAACTTTTGTGAAAGGATTTTTCATGAAAACACCAAAAAGGACCTTTTTGTAAAAGTTATAAAATGGGTAGTAAATGTGTGAAATAATTGGATTTGTGAGTTGCTATAAGATTAATAAATGTTTGGCTAGGCTTGTTAAAGGAGGAAATTTGATTAAAATCATTTTACGAGCTTAGGGGCAAAATCATAATTTTGTAAAAGTCTAAGTGCAAAACGGTAATTTTGCCAAAGTAGGAATTTTAGAATGTCTTGATTAATGTGGTGATTAAATAAGTAAATTTTGTCATTATAGATCAAGAAAAACAGAATTCGGACCTAGACCGGGGGAAAACCAAGCTATTGGACTAAATCGAATTAGTCGCCCATATTTTGTATACCGAGGTAAGTTGTACGTAAATAATACAACTCTATTGTTATTATGCATTAAACAATTGATATTGCATAAAATGTCTGATTATTGTTATGAATATGCATGACAAAATTTGATGTGGTATACTCACGGTTGAACCTTAGGAATAGTTGGGATATCCACGCCATGACATTTGGGTGATATGTGTGCTAGTGTAAGACCATGTCTGGGATATGGCATTGGTACATTATGAGAGCCAGTGTAAGATAATGTTTGGGACATGGCATCGGTGTTGATATGTGTGCTAGTGTAAGACCATGTCTGGGACATGGCATCGGCAACTTTATGAGAGCCAGTGTAAGATCATGTTTGGGACATGGCATCGACGTTGATATGTGTGTAAGACCATGTTTGGGACATGGCATCGGCCACATTATGAGAGCCAGTGTAAAACTATGTTTGGGATATGGCGTCGGCATTGAGATGAGAGCTAGTGTAAGACCATGTCTAGGACATGGCATCGGCCTCGATATGTGAGCCAGTGTAAGACCATGTCTGGGACATGGCATCAGCATCGTACCCTCTTGTGTAAGGCTTTTTTGGTATCTTATGGTATTCCAACTGGTTCAACGAGTAATTTAAAGCTTGTGTCAAAAGTGAGAAAAGTTACAACTATGTTGTAAGTGATACAGGTACCTACACGAAATTCATGAGAAATGAGCTCGATTTATATTGTATGACTAGTAAGGATGAAAATGAGTAAGTTATGCCTTTAATAATTTGAGAATTATGTGCAAGTTTATAATATGTTATGAGTGTGATAATACATGGTAATTGTTGTTAGTTATTTACATGTGACTTACTAAGCTTTATGCTTACTCCCTCTCTTTTCCATTTTCTTATAGTGCCGCCAAGCTAGCTCAGGGATCAACAGACGTCGGAGGCATCGATCACACTATTAATTGAAGCATTTGGTATAGTTAGCCTTAGTATTTTAAGTATGGCATGTAAAGGGACTGGGTCTTTTTGTTAAGTGTCATAATGTTTTGGCCATATATGTTGCTTTATCATGAAGTTGATCTATTTTGTCTAAGGCCATGGATAATGGCTAATATTTGTTGTTGATTTATGCAAATGATAATGTTTCTCATGATTGAGCAAATTGCATGGTTGAGTATTTGGTATATTAATGCATGAATGAGTAGGTTGCATGATTGAATTGATAAAGTATGTGATGAGTTTTGCATGTAAATGAAGTAAAGTGGCCTTGATCTGTGGATGTCTTGGTTATGGTTGATTTTGTCATGTATTTGTGTGTGGATTGGTTTTGTTGGGTGTGGTTTAGATTGTGGCAAGTAAGGGTAGCAAATAAGCTTGGAAAATAGCTTTATATTGTCCACACGGGTAGACACACGGGCGTGTGTCTAGGCCGTGTGTGACACACGGTCTGCCCTATGGGCGTGTAGTTCAGCCGTGTGTCCTCTGCATCCTAAGTTGGCAGAACAGAATGCCCAGTAGTAACCACACGGGTTGAGACACGGTCGTGTGTCTCAACCATGTGGAAGATACGACCATAGGACATGAGCATGTGCTCAGGCCGTGTGAAGTCTGCACCTTGAATGTGAAATTGAATTTCCACACGGCCTTGCACACGGGCGTGTGCCTTAGCCGTGTGACCCTAAATGATTGATGACGTCAGAAATATAATGTCAAGGTTTTTGCACACGGGCTGAGACACGGACGTGCCATGACCGTGTGAGGGACATGGGCCATGGACACGGGCGTGTGCCAGGCCGTGTGAAAACTTCTGTAGGTTCGAATTGAAAAATAAATCCACACGGGCAAAGGACACGGGCGTGTCCCTGTATGCTGAGGCCGTGTGAGTTACACGGTCCTTCAACATGGCCATGTTATTAGGTCACACGGGCGTCTCGCCCTTCCACACGGGTGTGTGCCCCTGTTTTTAGTGACAGTTTCTAAAGCTTTTCTAAAGAACTCGGTTTGGTTCCGAACCGTTTCTAAAGTATGTTTTGGGCTTTGTAGGCTCATATTAAGGATTTTAAAACAAACTTTGAAAAGTTTTAAATTTGAACGAAATTTCATAACCCAGAAGTGTTTGTATACATGTTATTAAGTTAGGTAATGCCTCGTACCTTGTTCCAGCGTAGGATACGGGTAAGGGGTGTTACACGTATAGAATCAGTGTAACGTAACATAACAAAAAGAAAGGTCATTTGAAAATAAGAAAACAAAATGAAGAAACTAAAGAACGGAAACAAAATGACAGAAAACGTCACAGAAAAAGAGAGAACAAAATGAAAATAAAAGCACGGAGGTTTCTAGAAGGTTTTAAATAACCAACCAAAACTAACTACCTTAGAACGAAATTAAAAAATAAAACATCCTCTATTGCTTTCGTTAGGATTCGAGCACAAGATCAAGGATTATACAAAAGCTTAATCATTGAACCAACTGACTCATTCTTGATCTCAATTGACTGAATTTAACTTATAAACCAAACGTTCAAGGGTAGGGGTTTAAGCAAAATAGCAAAATTTCCAGAAATAGGATTCAAACCCAGAACCTCACACACATAACTAGAACACTTAACCATTAAACCAAATCAATTTACTTGTCAAAATTTCCAATATTTAAACTCATAACCGAGGGATGACCATTCTTGGTTTCAAAACCCAATTTCTTCTAACCCGGTTTTTGGAATGTTACAGTAACCTATTTCATCACCGAGTGGCATAAGCCATTTATAAGCAAAGAAAATTGTAAGAAGATCAGAAAAAGAGAAGTTTGCACATAAGGCATAAGTTGGAGCAACCATGCTATTTGCATAAAGTGAGCATTGATTTTTGTTGTTCATATTTAGTTACAACATTATTTTTTTGCATAATATTTTTGTTTCGAACATATGAAACATGTTATTTGGTTGAAAATGACTGGATGAATTAATGTTATTGTTTATTACAACGATAAAGTGCGTAACACTGAGAATGGGGTGGTTTTTTTTATTAGAGAACACAACGCGGTTGGCTTTTAACCAGAATACAATTGCCAGAACTTTTAACAAGAATTAGACGGAAAATCGTCGGATCCAACCAGATGAGAGTATTGTCCCTTAAATATCAATTTTGTGCTTCAGCCGACCCCGTCAAATATGACGTTTTCGATATCAGATGTGTGAGGAGGTTGAAGGTGATAGTGTATACGCATATTGACAGTGGATCATTGTTTCTCGAGTTATATCTAGAGTTGGCAAGGACAAATGAAAGCCCTCGGACGTCGACATATGTTCCTGTTCGAGAGGCCAGAACAAAAGAATAAGCCAAGAGTCCAATGACATAGTTGTGTGGTGGGTTCTCTTTGGATTTCAGTCGAATCCTCATTAAGCCCACCGAAATTTTTTCTTAACCAACCCATTTCGATCCGGCCTCCAAAAATCGTCTCCAGAACCCTCTCCAAAAGTTCGGCGCATACACCTCTCCAATCGGCTGTGTGAACTGACCTAGTCACTACTGGCCCATCCATCGGTAACCCGAGCTATGACTACACGTCATCTAGAGTGATAGTACACTCGCTGCATGGAAGATGGAATGTGTGCTTCTCGGGTCTCCACCTTTCCACCAACCCGCTTACAAGTGTCGAGTACAATTTACACCCCTACCTATAAGGGCCACATGCGAAAAACCAGCATCTCTCAAGTAGGGTTCGATTAAGGGTGATGAAGGAGCAGATAAATTACGAATATAGGTCTCCAAAATTCGATCTTCCACCTATTTAGGTAATAAATATACAAAATATTAAATTCAAATATAACAAGAAAATAGAAAAATTAAGCAACATTAAAATATAATAAAAAATATTCTTACTATTTGCAATTGATTGAAGGAAACGTGGTTGACATCAAAACGGATTAAAGATCTTGCCATTGCTAATTTCGAAAAATACCGAATAATTTCTAATAGAAAAAATAATTTACGAAAATGTTAAGATAATTCTAATAAAATAAAATAAAATTTAGAGAGAAATAAAATTTGAATGAAAATTTAAGAGGGAATTGAGAGAATTTGAGAGAGATTTGAGAATGTGAGAGAGTTGAGATTGAATTGGAAGAAAAATGAAATGAGGGTTATATAGGAAAAAAATTGGACCGTTGGGTGGGGGGTCCAACGGCTAGTTAAATAGCTATTAGAGGCTATTGTTGGGGAAAAACACTTTCAGCTGAAAGCGTTTTTGTAAAATCGGTCTATTCTTATAATTTTTCCAAAAAAAGTCTATTCTGGTAAAATTTTTTTTTGGCATTTTTGAGTAAATTAGTCTTCTCCGTATTTATTTTATAATCTATGTTTAGAGTTTGTGATTGCGTCTTCCAATAATATTTATTTTAAGGTTCAAATCAATATTTTCACTTAAAAATGTAATGTACTTTACCATTAGACAAATCACTTGTTGGTATTATTAATTATTTTATTAGAAACTATTGTTACTTTTTTTTTTATTTTTACAAAATTGTTACTTTTAAAATAGTTCAAATATTTACTTCGGAAATAATAAAATAAAATTTTAAAATAACTTTTTTAAATATTTTTATCCTTTAATAATGTAAGAATATTATTGTTATTTACAAATTTATGATATTAAAAAATTAGATTGGTTGTTATTATAAACACCGGTTATAGTTGAACCATTATTTTTTCCCAAAAGTCCTCCTTTATTTTTCGGGTTTTTTTTATATAAATAACGTAAAATTTTAATTAATTATGAAAATAGTCTAAAAGAAAAATTATATACGAAAATAACTTGTTTGCTATAGTATTTGTCAATGTTGCCTGACCAATCCGCATCACCATTCCCTTTTTCTCTCTTATCATAACTCAATTATCAGTGTTTTTAAAAAAGAATTTTTTATATAAAATGTTCAGGGACCTAATAAAACAATTGCCCTATTTAGATTGATTGAAAAAAAGGGGCCATGCCAAAAAAATTAAATGTTTTTTAACTTTTGGTCTATTTCCATATTAGGTCTTTCCCCTTTTGAAATTAAATTTAAATAGCCCTTTAAAATATAAGAATAACAAAAATAAACATTTCTCATTTTTTATATATTTTTAAAAACAATAAAATTTAAAAAATATATAAATTTTTTATTTAAATTACCCAAATATATCCTTGAATTTTTTTCAAGTTTATCTAAATTCAAATATGTTAGGGAATGAATTGAAAATGTTTAAATTTAAGTAAACTCGAAGAAATTTTTTGATGGGTATATTTGGGTAATTTAAATAAGAATTTTATATAGTTTTTTAATTTTATTGTTTTTAAAAATTTTAAAAATGAGAAGGGTTTATTTTTTTATTCTTATATTTTTGAGGGCTATTTAAATTTAATTTTAAAAGGAAACAGAACTAATATACAAATAGATCAAAAGTTAACAACCATTTAATCTGGTGCCGCCATACAACACTCTTTTTTCAGCCAATCTAAAAAGGGTAATTATTTCATCAGGTATTTGAACGTAACATTCAATCCGGTATTGCCATTATGTCAGGCGTCACTACTAAAAAATTATATTTTTAAAACACTGATGACTGAATCATGATTAAAGAGAAAAAGGGATGGCGTCGTTAGTTGGTCAAGCGGTACCAACGAGTATTATAACAAACATGTCATTTTCATATATAATTAATCAATAATTCTAGATTATTTATATAAAAAATCCTTATTTATCTTATTTCCTAGAATCCTAAGTATAATTTTGCATTTAATTGTACCACCTCATATTTCCCTTTCATACTCTTTTTCAATAAATACCTCCAGAAGGTAAAAGTCACCTTCAAAGGTAGGCAATAAAATAATAAGCATAAAAAAAGGGGATAGGTTTGAGGGTTGACCTTGTTAAACAATTTTTTATTTCCAACATTTAACTTAAGTAATAATTTAGTCCAATTAGGCTATTTAATTTTGCCCATCTCATTTGTTGTTATCTCATACTTAAAAATAATAACAACAAACAAATAATGCCATTATTTTTATTTGTATTGATTTGCAAGAAAGCAATATTTAGCTTTAGGTCGGTTCCTTTTATATATAATTTCTTATATACAAAGATAAGACAGCAGATGATGGGAGGGCAGGCATCTACGTGTTTTAATTCACTGCCACATTTATATTATGGGACTTAAACCAGAGTGGATGGATCTACCGCCTAAATTAATTATATGTCAAAAAAAAATATTTAATTGGTCAAATACATCTATTTTTTAAAAAATTTAAGAAAATAGATTATTTTTGAAGAGTGTGTAAAAGTTCATTTAATTGAGTGTACTTTTTTTACATTAGTGTAAAAGTATGTCTAGGGAAAACATATCCAGTTAGACGAGTTTTTTTTGTAATTATTAAAAAAAGCGTCTAATTGAATGTGTTTTCATACCCTTTTTTTTCTAAAATCGACTTATTTTCTTAAATTTAAGAAAAAAGACCTATTTAATTAATTAACTTTTTTTTTCCGGACATATTCATTCAATTTAGTATGAGCTAGGAGCTTAATTGCATATAACAATTGTATTGTTTAATATATTAATCATTTATGTATATAAATTTTAAGCTATTATATATCATATTATACATAATTATTTAATAATCAATAGTGAAACTCGACAACTAGATTTAAAAGAGGTTATTATGTATCATTCAATTGTATTTAAAAATTAAAAGCTAAATATACGAGACACAAAATAATTTCTTAACTCGGTTTATAAAATTAGAAAACTTTAAAGGCAATATACCAAATAACGTTTTTTTATCTTATATTATATTATAGTTTTATAAGAAAAATAGGTTTTCAAACTATGTATTTTATCTCATTTAAGTACTTATGCTACATTTGATTGGGTTATTACTTTTTCTACATGTTTTAGTCATTGATTAGCTGTAAATTAATCATAATTGGTAATTTTTAGTAACTTACGTTACTTGTTTGTGGTAAAGAGGATGATAATTGGTAATTATGACATGTAGTAATTTTTAATTAAATAAAATATTTAAATTTAACTTTTACGTTGGAATTAAATTAAATTAAAAATAAAATATTTTCTCTCTTTGCCCCTTCCCTTCTTTCATCTTCTCAGCTTTCTACCTTACATCACCATCTTCGCCCATTCACTAGAACAATCCCTTATTACCTCAATCTCCACCACCCATAACAAAGTCATCACCATCAACCTAAGCCCTCATTGAGTCTACCCTCACCACCACTAGTATTCACTAATTACACTCACCACTAAAAACCCAAATCCTGACACTAAAACCTTTAACCTGATATCTACCGGTCCCCGTCATTGACCCACAAGCCACTCAACTAAATCCAAAAAAAAAGAAAAGTTCCTTTTTTTTTTTCTTCCAAACAACCAAAAATTCATGCTAAGTTCTCTAGTCTAAAACCTCCTTAAATTCATATTTGTAAACTTTATTATAGCCCTATTAAAGAAAAAAATAATCATATTGCTTTGAAGTTGCAAACATGATAATTTTTTAAATTATTATTAAAGATGGTATTTATTTGTTAATATTAGATTTCAATGTTAATACTTTTATTTGTTTTCATTTTATTTACTAAGCATATGAAATTAAATTTTTTTATTCAACAAAACATAATTTTTTTATTCTGAATGAGGAACAATGTTGATTGATAGAGTAATTAGAGGTAGCTGGTCTTTTAAAGGTGGCTAAAATACCTTACTTTTTAATATTGTCGTTGCTACTAGTCGCACCACATACTTAAGTTGTAACCTAATTATGGTCCTTTCAATTGAAGTTGTTGTTTTAATCAGTTGATCTCAAATCGATATTGAAAAGGTAATGCCAAGATTGATTGGGAATTATCTGGTGAATGATTAAATTTAAGGGGGTCAAGTGAAGTTCACTTGGACGAAAATATTGGTCAATTATCCATAGACAATATGATGATTAAAAGTAAAAACAGCATGTTAGAACATCCATATATTACATCATTTGAGGAATGTTTATGTTATATGAGTTTGGCAATCTTTATTACTACATGTACTTGCCTCTGTTTAAGGAACTCATTCATGTCCTCATATATAGCTTGGGTTCTATGCTATTGGCATTCTTGTACTTGGCATTTATAAGGGTGCCCAATTGAAAAGCTGTCAAATTAAACGATTGTTGCACCATCTAATGCAAAACCCAATATTAATTCTAAAACTTTGGAACTTGAATATGAAAGGAACAAGTAAGTTTGCATACTCATTTTGAGATGTGTTTAAACCTTTTGGAATCCACACACTCTTGATAAGTTTGCTTCTAGATGTGAGCTTCCTTAAAGGACAAACTTGTCTATCATGTCCTTTCTTGTGACAATAAGTGCAAGAAAGTGAGGCATCATATATGTAGTTTGGTTATCAAAGAAATTCTTAAATTAGTTTTCTTTTTGTAAATTTGTAAATTCTAAACACTCTTATCACAGAAAGTTTTTTGAGACTCAAGCATGTCAATCAACTTTTGTTACCTAATACAGAAAAAGAATCATGCAAGTTCTTGTTCATTTGGTTCAAATCATCATTTTGAACTTGCACGCCATTCAATTTCGTTTCCATTTCTTCTTTGGCTATGGTTAGAGATTCATTCTTCTCATTTAATTTTGAAATCTTTTTCTTATATTTGGAGTTCGTAATCTCAAATTTCATAATTAACTCATCGAAGGCATCTTGTAATTCATCAAATGTATATTCATTTAAATCACTAGAATTAGAGATTACCTTTAGCTCATCAATAACCATGAGACATAGGTTGGCAACTTCATGTTCCTTATCACTATCTTAAGAGTCATTATCACTTCAAGATGCCATTATAGCTTTCTTCTTCCGTTTTAATGCCCTTTCTTCTTCTATTGAGGGCATTCAAATTTGATATAACCTGACTTTTTGCACTCGTAGCATATAATAGCGTCCTTTTCTTTCTTGCTTAATTCACCTTTGATGATGTCTCTCCTTAGAAGTCTTTTGGATTTACTAAATTTCATGAATTTCTTAAACTTCCTTGCAAACATAACCATCTCCTCCTCCTCCTCCTCCTCACCATCATTGCTAGAATCATCATATTTCTCATGAGTGGTAGACTTGAATGTCACTCCCACTTTCTTTGAAGCTTCATTGGTCTCTTGAGCATTATGGTTGATCTTCATTTCATATGTCAACAAGGACCCAATCATCAAGGGAAAAAGTGTCAAGATCCTTTGACTCCTCTATGGCTGCCACTTTAGCTTTCCATGATTTTGAGAGGCTATTTAACATCTACTTCACCATATCCTTGTTGGCATAAGTCTTCCTAAGAGTCTTGAGACCATTGATGACATTAGTGAAGTGGTCGGACATCTGTTTGATTCCTTCATCTGATTTTTCTTTGAAAAGCTCATAATCAAGGGTGAGGAAACTAATCTTGGATCCCTTAACTCTACTTGTGCCTTCATAGGTGAATTTAAGTTTATCCCATATCTCCTTGGCATTGTCACACAATGCGACTCTATTGTATTCATTGGGACGAAGGGCACAAAATTGAGTCTACATGGTTTTAGCATTTAGTTGCACCATCTTGATATTTACTTCATCCAATTCATCTTCCTCTTTGATTACAATGACATCGTCAACTCTTTTCTTTGGAATGAAATTCCTATTTGTGACCATCCTCCATACTTCATAATCATTTTCTTGAATAAATAACTTCATTCTTATCGTCCAATAAGAATAGTTAGTGACATTGAATAGATGAGGCCTCATAGGGGAATGACCTTCTCCCAACATAGTTGAATTTTTCTCCAAGGCCATGAGACAAGCTTCTTATTTTTTTGCTTCTATCTTGAGCTTCTTATGGATCTTTTTTCTTGGTAGTAATATCGTCTCTAAATATCTAGATCAGATACAAATTGTTAACCTCAATAATCACCAAAAGAGGGTTCGATGTTTTAAAAATTTAAAGCAAAGATGGCAATCAATAGAAACTCAATAATTTATCGTGATTCGGTCCCAATTGCCTACTTCCACTACCTTAACTTGCCATACTAAAGACTTTCTAAATTCACTAATTTGAACCTTTTGAGGACAAGGTTTAACCTTTACAATCTCTATCTTTTCAAAATGCAAGATAGGGTCACTTCCCCTTAAGGTTTTCTACCCAAAATCTTAAGTAAATCCTCACAAAGATAGAAATGAAATTAGGAAAGGGTTATCACCTCTAAAAGGTAGATATACAACAATTAAGCACTTTTACAATACAATACAACACTTGAAAGAATGAATCAATACTAAACTTACAAGTGTGTACATGTGGAAATAATAATGGGTATTGATAGGAATTTAGCTCTTAATCTTTGTATACTTGTTTCTTGTCTTCATATGAGTGTCCTTGAATGATATTTATCCTCTCTCATTAAATTATGGACGTTTGGAGTCGTTGGAGGGAATTTCTTGCCATTGAGAGCATTTATTTGGACAATTTAATGAAACCTATAACAATATGTCTCAAGACATAAAACCCTTGTCTTGAGATAGAAAGAACAAAAATATGACCATTGGAGCTTGAGGTCTTGGGGCACAATAGGTAGTCTCGAGACAATTGCTCGATAGTCTTAAGACAGGGCTCCCTTGAAGTAAACCTTGGCTTCGATGTTTTGTTGTCTTGAGATAATGTTCCCCTATAGCTTACCTTAGCTTCGATGTTGGCTGGTCTCGAGACAAATGAATTTTTGTCTTGAGACAAGGCACCCTTGAAACAATTTTAGTTTCGATGTTGGTCTGTCTCAAGACAAACAGGCTTGTGTCTCGAGAAAAAGCCTATGTCTCAAGATAAGACATAAATTGTCTCAAGACAATGCTGGGAACTTTGAAAAATATGGCTTAGAAACATTTTAAAGGATTTAGGAGTACTTGAAAACTTTTGTAGAAATTTTAAGTCATTTAGAAACTTTGTTTTTTTGAGTTTGTAACACTTGAAAATAATTTGAATGTGATGAAATAATTTATGCAAGTTTGATTAAAGGAAATTATAATCAAGTTGTTATATCAAAACAATTAAAAAATCAAAGCTAATACTAATGAACAAATTAAATGCTCAACTCTCCATTCTAACTTACACAAGCCTTTAATATGTAATAGTTTAACGCTTGCTAAGATGAAGATTAATTACAATAAAGATGATCCCACTAACATAGCCTCATAAAAAAACTTTACAAATATAAGTTCAGAATAAATCAAATATTTACAAGATATGTTTTCAGGTCATTAAAGTTAATATTCACAAATTAAGGGATCAAATTTGCTTGATTTGGATGATTCAATTTTTAAATATTTGTTGCTCTACAATACAGATCTTCAAATATGGGCCTACACACGTCCATAAAATCATCTAAGTCATTACCCAAGTGATTTAGTTAAAAAATGGCCAATTCCAAATAAGACAAGTTATGTGGCTTGCACAATGCCAAGAACAGTGGGCACTGCTTGTGGCATTGCATGAAACGCTGCTCACATAATTGCCTCAACAATATATAAGGTAAGTAGATCACATTAAAATCCATGAAAAGTGATTTTATTTGATCTAATCACTTCTTCAATTACAATTACGAGGTTGACTTTACAAAATCCATAAATAAAGCAAGTTATGAAAATTGAGCCGTGCCAAGTGGAGTGGTCACTTCTCTCAAAACTTGCCTCAACACAAAATAATCGACCTTGATACGGGGAATGATGATTCAAAACTCCTTCTGAATTTTTTTAGTTTTTCTTCTTAAAGTTTCCATTCTTATATTGAATGTGGAAACATGTGAGCACTTTAAACTCCTTCAAACAGAATAACTAGCTAGTAGGGTGAGGATGAGCTTAATTTCTTTGGAGTTTGAATCAATTTGGACTTCTTAGAATCCCTTTTGAAGCTGCCCACCAACTCTATTCTTATTTAAGAGGATAAAACTTATTATAACCACAAAATAATCTTGTATAATTGTTACAAATATTGTCTAATTCAATATATATGTACTGTTGGAAGAGGTTATAAATATAGAGTATTGTTACAAATATTGTCTAATTCAATATATATGTACTGTTGGAAGAGGTTATAAATATAGAGTAGATATGGTATATATTATATAGATAAATCTGTACTATTATTTAAATTTCAGATTAAGTTGGTGTCATGTGTACCGGAATAAATTTGTATCAACCCTATTTTTGGGAATCTCCAAACTCTTTTTCTTGTTGAGATTCATGCACTGTATAAAATTAGTATTTACTACAGCTCCACATTTTCTGGGAAACCAAATGGAAGGGTATTGGTATTGGGCCGTTTGGTGGAGAGGATGAAAAAATAAGCATAATACCTTCAACATATGGATTTGGTAAAAGTTGCAGTGTGGTGTGCTTGAATGTATAACTGTGGTTCTCTGATGGACATTTTCTCCATAAACTTGAGAGGACCTACACGCCTGTCATATATTATCAAGTGACAGCACCGTGATCTGAGTGTTGCGAAAGATAGAATCAACTCAATTTCAAAACTAGGAACACGAGTCAATCATAAATTATTTAGTAATATGAGCTAAAAGCAACATTTTCATCCCAATAATTAACATGCATTATTAAAAGGAGAATGAAGAAAATTCTTTCAATAATTAAACAATACATTCAAGCAACAACGGACCTTACTGAGAAATGGTTTTAAAGCAGAGAAAGGAGTAACTCTTTTAAGGCATAACTTCAAACCTAAGAAAGGGCAAGGAGCAATGTGAAGGAAACCCTTTCATATCTATATCAATATTGTCATGAAACAATCGAAGGATAATTATCTAAATCATACAATAACATTTAAGGGGTTCAACAATCCATCAATATTAAAATGGGAGTTGGCTTTTCTTTCTTCAGTAAGACCAATTTTTAATACAAGCACTGAAAACATTGAATTTTGCAAGAACAATCAAAAGGTCAATGCATAATATGTACCAAGAAATATCAGGTGCTCTGGAAAATTATGAACAATACACATATAAAAGCAAATTCATTCCCAGATATCAGCAAAAACTGAATCATCAAGACAGAGGGGACAGACAATTTTCTATATCTTCATCTACAAATTATACCATTATAAAATCAGATTTCATAGTCTTCTTGTTTTCTAGATCAGTTCCTAAAAGAAGTGTCCAAATCGGAAAAAATTCTTCAAAGAATATGACACCTACGAGTCAACTATACTAAAATAGCATTATAAAAAAAAAAAAAAAAACTATACCAAAATAGCCAAAAAAAAATTTACTCGACAGGCTTTGTGTAGCTTCCTGGGATATTTACTAGCTTTGCACGATGAGTGTTTTGATCAATCTCCACTTTAAGACCAAGTCTGGCAAGTTCAGGCATGTCAACAGACCCTTGTAGCTGTAAATCAGCTACTATCTGTTGGTTTTCTGCATTACCTTCTAATAAATTTCTCAAAGACCAAATCCCCCATTCCCTCAAATACGGGTTGTCATCATCAGTAACAAACTGCTGTAACAACAGTAGAATCCCACTTTTCTGCCTTATTTCATCCTGTACGTTCTTCCTTCTATAGGCACAATTCCCAATTATCGCAACCAAATCTCTCCGAAATCCTTTGTAAGGGCAGAGCTTAGTTGAACCCAAATTCAGTTCTTGGTTTTCACTATCCTTCAGGGTTTTTCTTATGATTGCTGGTGGCTCAAGATCATGAAGCAATGATAAAATAACATCTGTAAGATCATTGGATAGTAGCAAATCAACAACATCTACAGAATCTTTCTTCAAGTTTCCTAGACTGTCTTGAGCGCAGATATCCCTCAAAAGAATGAGGGAATATCCCATAACATCAATGGATGTAGAGCCAGTTCGAAGACCAGATTTGGCTCCAGCAACAAAATCAACAATACTTACTGATCTCTTAAATATTCCAAGAACACACAATGCAGTCTCATTGGGAACTCTTACTTCATTAATTCGTTCATTTAGGATCTCAGATATGATTTGCAGAAGAAAAGCCTGCTCCGATGAGAAAACTTTATCCCCTAAAGCAGTGTTTCCCCTATCCTCAGAAGCATTGCCTTCACATAATTTAAAGAACAGTGCAGGGAAGTGAATGTCTTCCAAACATAATCTTGAGAGAAGTAACTTAAACCAATCTTCTCTAGAACCAACTGGTATTAAAAGATAATAGAAAA
Source organism: Gossypium australe (assembly GCA_005393395.2). NCBI lineage: Eukaryota > Viridiplantae > Streptophyta > Magnoliopsida > Malvales > Malvaceae > Gossypium > Gossypium australe. The sequence continues at coordinate 25,825,612 of CM016614.1, read as the reverse complement.
AAGAGAGATCTAGAGTTAGCTAAATCTATCTAAAACAAAGCAGGGAACATAGTAAAAGAACTTAAAATCGAAGGCTCATCATTTGTACCTGAAGCAACGGTCTGAATTATGCCAGCTACAATAGGCAACCCCGGATCTCTACATAGCTCAATAGCCAGTCTAGGCTTTCCATCACAACAGGTGTATAAAATCATACACAAAGGATCACTGGTCTCCAGACTATGGATGCTTGCTAGTATGAAAAACTCGTTAGGGAACAACTTATGCCAAATAGCCTGTTGATGTTCTGCTCCAGCCAATGACACATTTGCCAGAACTTGCAAACTCAAACGAATAATCCCAAAATCTGGATCAGAAAGAAGTGCTGCAGACCTCAAAACAGTCAAAACAGTTTCAATTCCATTATGCTCAACAAACGAATTCTGATTCGCAACTTCTCCAGCACATAGATTCCTTAGAAGCTTCATAGCTTGCATGAGATATTCTCGACTTGATGCACGATGGAGAGATTCAACAAGCTTCAAAACAGTAGGAAGGATATTCTTTGAAGCAAGTTCTGCACAGCCAACAGCAGCTCTAGAATCTTTTATAAGAATCTCTAGGGCTTGTTGTAGCGAAGACGAATTTGATGCGCTAAGTAAAGGCTGCAAAACATATTTGGGATAGTTGAACTCTGGCAATGATTCTCCAGCCATTGCAGGACTGGTTGAAGATTCGCGAACTTGAAAACAAAGCAATTATCTGCAATAAAGGGACAAGAAGACCGATTTTACATTCTTCAAGAGTTATGGAAATCACTAGAACCAAACAAGCCAACCTAGTAAAACGTTGATGCCCTCATGCCCAAATCAAAGGAAATTATTTGAAGTTCTTTTTCCAGGCTATAATTATGAAACCACCAGTTCAATAAATAATGACATGCAACATATATGGAAATAAATAATAACACAAAATCAAGCATGAATGAATATAAAATCATTACTTAATTGTTATATTTAAAGTTTCTAATGTTCTATAAAAAAAAGTTCTAATGCTGTTTTGGTAAAAGGTTTTAGAAAACTCAAATCCGATTGGACACATAATGCCCGTTTTTAAATTAGATTTGTAGTCAAACCTTTGCCAAAATCTAAAACAATATAATATTATAGAATTCTGTTAATTGTTAAGATCTTTTCAGGCTTAGGAATAAAAAATATAAGGAATGGCAACGCGAGAGATGGAGATGGAAGTATAAAGTTGTTAAGATGTTCCTGAAAGAATCTAGATGCTGGAGGTATTTCTGTTATGACATCTTCCATTTTTAGAATTTAAAGCTCAAGCTCTGCGCACTAGCCAATTAAGCAAAACAGAAATATTATCAGCATCAATCTCCACATTTCAGGGAGATAAAGAAAACAGTTGAACCTACTTCTCTAGCCAAAATGTATGAGATTAATAAAATTTCAACAAAGATTATAAAAGTCTAAGTATCAAAGTTCATTGCTTTTTTAATTAAAATAAACAATGAACATCATCATTTGGCATTCCTCAGAAGGAAGGATAGTCCAACATCAATGGCATACTTCACTAAACCAGAAAAAATGGGTTACTTCCATAATCAGACCTACTGTAATCTTCACCCCCATACAGTCATGAAATCACCCTTTTTCCCCTCATTCAAAGAAACCCAAATTTCCTTAGTGTCATTTTGTCAAACATTTCACATGCATAACCCGGGAACCCGCAAAAATAGACAACTTCGTTTGCCTAGTCAACAATAACTGCAGTGATTTGCTTAAAGCTCAGACCTTCAAATAAAGCAACTAACTTTTTTTTTTTAAAAAAAAGCATGAAACAAGAATTAAGGACTAAGACAGATTAAAAAACAATCCTTTACAAAAGAGGCATAAGCAAAGGGACTTACCGGTCAGAAAAGATAGAGGTGATTGGGAAGAAAAGCGGTATGTTTTTCAGCTGAGATAGGCAGAAAAAATTGTCGTCTTGGGCAAGTTACGTTTTTTAACTCGTTAGTTTTAGGCTCTATTGTTTCTCCTCCTACCAACAACCTGATAATAATCCCATCTGACACCCAAATTTCACTAATCGTGTAAATATTATTATTATTCTTACAAGTATATTTTAAAAATTTAAAAATAAATAAATAAGACACTTTAAAGTCATTTTAATCTTAGGGTCCGTTTGTTTGTCAGTAAAATATTTTTCGAAAAATGATTTCTGGAGAATGATTTATTTTTCTGAAAAATGATTTAGCTATTTTTACATATATTAATAAATTTATATATATATATAATTTATTTATGAATTCTGACAAATAGATCCGTAATGCCAAATACACGAAGAGAAAAAAAGCATGTATAAATAAGTTTGACATAAGTACAAAACTATATATTCTTCTTTCAAATCTCTTTAATAAAATATTTACAATACCCTTTTTCTCAATGTCTGTGCATCTTAATGCATGTTATTTCAAATGTTTGTCATCAATAACTCAATGCAAGACATTGCTAGCACCAAATAACTTTAAAACTAAAACCAACTGTTGGCTAGTAACTGAAACAGGCTATGGCCACCATGTGAAACGTGCAATGTCGAGCCTTGAGCTGGTCATCAATGCTAAAGGGAAGAGCTGCATATCACATCTGTTGGGATTTTGACAGCAAAGGAAGAAAACAGAAGCAAGTAACCCGGATGATGTAAAGATTAACTTCATTACTTGAATAAGCAGTATGTCATATACATAAGTAGTCTGGATTATATGTGTTGGTTTTTTTAGCAAAAAACTAAGGAGAAAAAGAAAAACGAATGCAAAGAAGTTTGAACAAGAAAAAAACTTATTTTGATCTCCAAAAATCAGATCTTTTTCATTGACTTGAGAAGCATTTATGTTACAATGAAATATGGCAGTTAACTAATGTATAATTGCTCCCAGTAATACATGACTAAAGCCTAGCTAGAATTACACACAAAATGTAGCGGACATACCAGCTATAAAATCAAACATAAATAAACTACTCCTACTAACTTTAAGTATAAATTACATTGGAACTAAATCAAGTTACAAATGAACAAAATAAAAAAAATGCTGCTGCTTCTCTGGTTCAGCTTGGATGCTAGTCTGCATGCCGGTTTGCTGCCGGTTTCCTGTTGCATTGCAGGCCAAAGTTTAACAACATCCTGTACCTTGCTTACTAACAAAGTAGTTCAAAAACATTAGCATCACATAGCCAACATTTGGAGATGACTTGTCAAGATTACCCTACAATTTTAAGACAACCATATGCAGACAAAATATACTAGCAACCAAAAGATGAAATGCACTTGGAGGGTTTAACTTTCACAACAAATAAGGGGGGATTATTGCATATTCCTTTTAGTGCATTAAGGGGAATTATGATTATGGTATGTTAGATATCAGAAGAATCTATATATTCTTAAAAAGTAAAGATATGAAAAAGAAACAAAACAACCTGAACCTCTTTACGAATAAAAGAAACTAGATTACAGAACCCTGGTTGATACAGGAAGCACAGAATTGTACCTTGTTAATCAGCCCATTATCAATCACAAAATTGCTTATGCTCTTGAATAGCTCAAAGAGTGCTTCAACTTCACTAACAGTAACTGCATATGTAAGCAAAACCAACTAATTAAAATAAGCCGATTTGTCCAGGAAATAAGATTTTCGAGGTCATGAAGAAACAACAATAAACCAAAAATTATTTCGAAAATTGTATTGCATGAGTGTGTTTTTAAAAATGCTAAAAAACGTTAGTGTTTCACCTCGTGAAACAAATCAAACAATTGGGTACACATCCAATGAACAAAAAATTCAAATAATTTGCTAACTTACAGGCAGTTTGAGAAGCGAGTTCAATAGGATCTTCGTGTCTTGTTACTTTAGAAAGAAAGCAGCCAATTTACCGGGAAAAAGGCGGTTCTCGACTAAAGCTCCTGTTCTTTACAATGTTCACCCTGTAAACACATTTTAGAAGAAAACTGATTTTGATCTCCAAAAATCAGATCTTTTTCATTGACTTGAGAAGCATTTATGTTACAATGAAATATGGCAGTTAACTAATGTATAATTGCTCCCACTAATACATGACTAAAGCCTAGCTAGAATTACACACAAAATGTAGCAGACATACCAGCTATAAAATCAAACATAAATAAACTACTCCTACTAACTTTAAGTATAAATTACATTGGGACTAAATCAAGTTACAAATGAACAAAATAAACAAAATGCTGCTGCTTCTCTGGTTCAGCTTGGATGCTGGTCTGCATGCCGGTTTGCTGCTGGTTTCTTGTTGCATTGCAGGCCAAAGTTCAGCAACATCCTGTACCTTGCTTACTAACAAAGTAGTTCAAAAATTAGCATCACATAGCCAACATTTGGAGATGACTTGTCAAGATTACCCTACAATTTTAAGATAACCATATGCAGACAAAATATACTAGCAACCAAAAGATGAAATGCACCCGGAGGGTTTAACTTTCACAACAAATAAGGGGGGGATTATTGCATATTCCTTTTAGTGCATTAAGGGGAATTATGATTATGGTATGTTAGACATCAGAAGAATCTATATATTCTTAAAAAGTAAAGATATGAAAAAGCAGAATGTTGAAATGACTATTCAATGACATTGAAAATAATATATTGGAAGGTTGCATAAACAAAACTAAACCAAAGCTTTAAATTGTTCACCGCAATACCCAATGCCAGCTTGAAAGCAAGAATATGATGACCGTAAAAAACAATGTTAAAAGCAGTTGACAAAGGTTGAACCTTTATTCGAAACAAAACAACCTGAACCTCTTTACGAATAAAAGAAACTAGATTACAGAACCCTGGTTGATACAGGAAGCACAGAATTGTACCTTGTTAATCAGCCCATCATCGATCACAGAACTGCTTATGCTCTTGAATAGCTCAAAGAGTGCTTCAACTTCACTAACAGTAACTGCATATGTAAGCAAAACCAACTAATTAAAATAAGTCGATTTGTCCAGGAAATAAGATTTTCGAGGTCATGAAGAAACAACAATAAACCAAAAATTATTTCGAAAATTGTATTGCATGAGTGTGTTTTTAAAAATGCTCAAAAACATTAGTGTTTCACCTCGTGAAACAAATCAAACAATTGGGTACACATCCAATGAACAAAAAATTCAAATAATTTGCTAACTTACAGGCAGTTTGAGAAGCGAGTTCAATAGGATCTTCGTGTCTTGTTACTTTAGAAAGAAAGCAGCCAATTTATCGGGAAAAAGGTGATTCTCGACTAAAGCTCCTGTTCTTTACAATGTTCTCCCTGTAAACACATTTTAAACCCTTCATATTTATGAACAACAGTTATTAACAAATATACTCCAAAGAGGACTTTTATCGAACATATTGTGAGTTGCTTACGAAATGACCCAAACTAGCACCAATTAACAAATATGCTCCCCGAAATCATCCAATAAATAGATTAACAGCAAATTATTTGGAAGTTTTCAAAAGTAAAAAGAAAAAAAAGTTTGGGTTTGTAGAAAATCGAAAAATTTCAAGGATAAAGCACCTATTTTGTTTATGCCGGTAAATCTATTCTGTTTGCAGGTGGAATTAAAGAAAAATGGGCAACCATAGTCAAAATAACATTACATTGGAACACTACATTGGAAAAATGAAACAGAAAAATTCATCGAAAACATTAAAACAGAAAACAGAAAACATTGAGCCATAGAAACCAAATCTTGATGGCTATGATTTTCCTAAAAACATATAGTTTACTAACCTAACTCATTCATACTATCAAAGAATAAGATGCCCAGCTGCTTAACAGAAATCATTTTTCAAATAAGCCATGTTAAGCAGAAAACACTATTTGGTAACGATCACTAAGATACAATTCATACATGAAGGGATAAAGTAAACAGATTTTCTCCCACTTAAGAAAAAAGGGAAAATTGACCATTCATGATGGTAAATGAGTTAGATGTTAGCTCATACCACACAAAAGAGACACAGCTATAGAACACAAGCTCAAGAAAGAAGGCTTTTACTATACATATTTCCATTCTATTGATCTATAGAATTCATTATTGGCTTCTCTGCATTGTTCTTAGATACAATATCAAAGAAGCATCACCTAAAAAACTCATACTAGATAGCTTTCCAGTCCAATAATCTTGTTCTTAAGTTTACAATACGAAAAGTTTGAACAACTTTTGCACCTTGTCTAATGAGACAAGGACACCCAAGTTACATTCCACTAATTTAAGTAGCATTACTTATTGCATTGTCCCAGACTCACAGAAGCAAGAATAAAAAGAGTATTTTGGATATCAACTAAACAAACTTGTGAAGAATTAAAACAAGAAAGTACATTGTTATTTTGTCTATAACTAATGTCAGATTTTAGCAATTCCTTCATTTAATCAATTATTAATTTTACTTTTCAATATCAGCTAGTCTTTTACAGTAATTTCCATTGCAATTTGCTTTACAATAAAAATAAAAAGCAACCATGTCAAGGAAACAACCGAAGTCTAAAAGATCCAATAATCAAATTCAAGAAAAACACCACCTCATTAAAATTTAATTAGAGGGGAAAAAAATCCTCAAACCTGAACGAAACACCAAACAAGGTTGAGCAAGCTAATGAGCCAAAGGCAACCGTAATAAGAAATCATGATATAAGACCTTCCATGAGAAAGCTTTTGAAAGTGTTTTTTTTTTTTTAGCTTGAAAACCCAGAAACAGAACAAAGAGGAGACAAGGGATAATAAGTGCTAAGTTATGCCAAAATCCATGACATTCAACGAGCCACCCATACAACCCATTCGAAGAAGAAGAAGATGATGACGATGATGAATTGTTAGGGTTTTGAGGAAATGGGGATTCTGTGATGCTTTCAAGAGATTGCATTTTCTGAGAGGTTTTTGTTTGGTGGAAAATGTTTTTCGGAAAACATTTTTCGAATTTTCCGGCGTTTGTTTGATGGAAAATGAATTCCTCAAGGAAAACATTTTACAAACACGGGTAAAATCTCTTCTTTATTTCTGTAAAACGTCTTACCAATTTCTTTTCCGTAAGACATTTTACAGAGCTTTCCCCTTCATCCAGGTACGTTCTCCTTCTTCCCTTCTCATTTTCCCTTCTTCCGTAAAATGGGCTGCTTTCTTTCTAAAGTAAGAAGACACGAAGATCCTATTGAACTCGCTTCTCAAACTGCCTGTAAGTTAGCAAATTATTTGAATTTTTTGTTCATTGGATGTGTACCCAATTGTTTGATTTGTTTCACGAGGTGAAACACTAACGTTTTTGAGCATTTTTAAAAACACACTCATGCAATACAATTTTTGAAATAATTTTTGGTTTATTGTTGTTTCTTCATGACCTCGAAAATCTTATTTCCTGGACAAATCGGCTTATTTTAATTAGTTGGTTTTGCTTACATATGCAGTTACTATTAGTGAAGTTGAAGCACTCTTTGAGCTATTCAAGAGCATAAGCAGTTCTGTGATTGATAATGGGCTGATTAGCAAGGTACAATTCTGTGCTTCCTGTATCAACCAGGGTTCTGTAATCTAGTTTCTTTTATTCGTAAAGAGGTTCAGGTTGTTTTGTTTCGAATAAAGGTTCAACCTTTGTCAACTGCTTTTAACATTGTTTTTTATGGTCATCATATTCTTGCTTTCAAGCTGGCATTGGGTATTGCGGTGAACAATTTAAAGCTTTGGTTTAGTTTTGTTTATGCAACCTTCCAATATATTATTTTCAATGTCATTGAATAGTCATTTCAACACTCTGCTTTTTCATATCTTTACTTTTTAAGAATATATAGATTCTTCTGATGTCTAACATACCATAATCATAATTCCCCTTAATGCACTAAAAGGAATATGCAATAATCCCCCCTTATTTGTTGTGAAAGTTAAACCCTCCGGGTGCATTTCATCTTTTGGTTGCTAGTATATTTTGTCTGCATATGGTTGTCTTAAAATTGTATGGTAATCTTGACAAGTCATCTCCAAATGTTGGCTATGTGATGCTAATGGTTTTGAACTACTTTGTTAGTAAGCAAGGTACAGGATGTTGTTGAACTTTGGCCTGCAATGCAACAGGAAACCAGCAGCAAACAAGCATACAGACCAGCATCCAAGCTGAACCAGAGAAGCAACAACATTTTGTTTATTTTGTTCATTTGTAACTTGATTTAGTTCCAATGTAATTTATACTTAAAGTTAGTAGGAGTAGTTGATTTATGTTTGATTTTATAGCTGGTATGTCTACTACATTTTGTGTGTAATTCTAGCTAGGCTTTAGTCATGTATTAGTGGGAGCAATTAGACATTAGTTAACTGCCATATTTCATTGTAACATAAATGCTTCTCAAGTCAATGAAAAAGAACTGATTTTTGGAGATCAAAATCAGTTTTCTTCTTGTTCAAACTTCTTTGCATTCGTTTTTCTTTTTCTCCTTAGTTTTTTGCTAAAAAAACCAACACATATAATCTAGACTACTCATGTATATGGCATACTGCTTATTCAAGTAATGAAGTTAATCTTTACATCATCCGGTTTACTTGCTTCTGTTTTCTTCCTCTGCTGTCAAAATCCCAACAGATGTGATTTGCAGCTCTTCCCTTTAGCATTGATGACTAGCTCAAGGCTCGACATTGCACGTTTCACATGGTGGCTATAGCCTGTTTCAGTTACTAGCCAACAGTTGGTTTTAGTTTTAAAGTTATTTGGTGCTAGCAATGTCTTCAATTGTGTTGGTGCTAGCAATATCTTGCATTGAGTTACTGATGACAAACATTTGAAATAACATGCATTAAGACGCACAGACATTGAGAAAAAGGGTATTGTAAATATTTTATTAAAGAGATTTGAAAGAAGAATAGATAGTTTTGTACTTATGTCAAACTTATTTATACATGCTTTTTTTCTCTTCATGTATTTGGCATTATGGATCTATTTGTTAGAATTCATAAATTAATTATATATATATATATATTTATTAATATATGTAAAAACAGCTTTTCCGGAAAATATTTTTAGGAAATCTGCCAAACAACAGAAAATATTTTACACAGATTCATCCAAACACCAAAAAATATTTTCAGTAAATCATTTTCCGGAAAACATTTTACTGGCAAACAAACGGACCCTAAAAGGAAAAAATTGAGAGAATAAACAGAGATATGCACATACCTGGAGGAGATCAGAGATGAAATTTTCCAAAGATTTCAAGACCCAGCGAAAGGAGAGATTCCAAGACCCAATGAAAAAAGGAACTGAAAAAGTCTGAGAAAGAGAGAAAGAGATTTGTTGGCTGAGAAAGAAAGAAGGAAGAAGAAGGAATGAGAAGGGAAGAAGGAGAACGTACCTGGATGAAGGGGAAAACTCTGTAAAATGTCTTACAGAAAAGAAATTGGTAAGACTTTTTACAGAAAAAAAGAAGAGATTTTACCCGTGTTTGTAAAATGTTTTCCTTGAGGAATTCATTTTCCATCAACCAAACGCCGGAAAATTCAGAAAATGTTTTCCGGAAAACATTTTCCACCAAACAAACAGAGCCTTACTTGTAGTATTTTTACTTTCCACAATTTATTTGATAATAATTTTAAAATTAGTGTACTAATTTTTATATAATTTATTTTAAATAAAAATAATTATAACTCCCTCCTATTCAACTTAATAAACTTGTATTTCTAGTGGAATTGATAATACATATCTAAAAATGAAATGCTTTTATATTACACGGAAAAATAAGATGAAAAATATCAGAATTATTAGGTTTTTTTTATTATAAGAATGACTCAAAACTTTTGATACGAAAATGATTCACTTTTAAAATTATGTATGTAAATGATATATTTTGAACAGTAAAATGTGTCGCCATTGTCACTATTTTTAAAAAAAAATATTTTTTTGGGTGCTGCCCTTGTTATTGGCGTCACCTGACGAAAGTATAATTATATAAAACGTTTAAGAACCTAGTGAAGCAATTACCCTTTTTAGATTGGATGAAAAGGGGTAATACTATTTCTCCCACACCAAATAAATACTTTTACATTTTTTTATCTACTTGCATGTTAGGTTTGTCCCTTTTTAAAATTAAAATTAAATAGTTTTTAAAAAATATAAGAATAACAAAATAAATCATTTCCAAATTTATTATTTTTAAAAAAATAAAGTTAAAAAACTATATAAAATTCTTATTTATATTATTTGAATATATCCCTCAAGAATTTTCCTTAAGTCAAAAATAAAAAAAAATATTTTTGAATTTCTTATTCAATAAAAATAAGAATTTTCCTCAATTCAAAAAAAAAAGAATTTTTTTACTTGAGGAAAATTATTGAGAGATATATATTGATTAATTTAAAAAAAATTTATATATTCTTTTAAGTTTATTATTTTTAAAAAATAATAAAATTTGAAAAAACAAATATTTTTTTCTTATATTCTTTAAGGGTTATTTAAATTTAATTTTAAAAGGAACAGACCTAATATACAAATAGACAAAAAGTTCAAAAGTTTTAATGGGTGCAACCGGGGAATGGGTCTATCCCTTTTCCCATCCAATATAGAAAAGGTAATTGTTTCCTTAGGTCCCTAAACATTTTATATAATTATATTTTGGTGACACCAATAGCAACAGCGGCACCCAATTTTTTTTTTTTAAATTGGAGGTGGTGACATCAATGGTAATAGCTTCATCAACATTTACTGTTCAAAACATATTATTTACGTACATAATTTTCAAATATTTTTATAAAAAAACAGAATTATTACAACTATCTCACAATCATTAGAACAATTAACATAATTATATAAAAAAACATTATGTTTTGTTGAAATGGTGTAATAGCATTGAAGGTGCTTTATATTATTTCATATTCGCGGATCTTTTCTGAGGGTCATTAGCTAATTACAATATTAGTCTATGGTGTTTTTTTTTAAATTTATATGAGGTGTTATTATGCATTGCTAATATACAAAAGTATATATATATATATATATAAAAACTTATAAACCCATAGTTTGTCTTAATTCATAAATAAAGTATAAAAAAGACTTATTCATAAATAAAGTATAAAAAAGACTTGGCGATCTTAATTAATCCTAAAGTTTGTTGCACATTTTTAATAAAGGAAAATATTTGGTACATTATCACTAAAGATTTTAGACTTCATAAGTAGAGTTTGAGGGTGGAGAAGTATTTTATAAAAATATGGTAAAAAAAAAAAAGTAAATGAGACACGTGATAATTTTTTAAAACTGCTTCTGAAATATAAAAATTACATTACCAATATTCTAAATACTAATCCTTTTAGTAATAATTAACAAATACTCATTTCAACAAAAGCAACTTAGCATACAGTAACACAAACTATAAAAATTAAAATGAAAATTCATTAGCTTATAATATATTTAGAAAAATAGTAAAAAAAAAAACATAATAATGAACGTAAAATGAATTGTTAATAGGTAAGAACATCAAAGGTAGAATAAATTGATTTGTCCACACTATTGGTTGATAGTGAACACAAACCAATTAATTTTAAAAGTTTATACTTTATGATTTTCTGATTAAATGAAAAGTTAAATAATTAAATTTTTTTTTTAAATTTATGATAGTTAAATTCATATAAATTTAAAGGTTTAGAATTTGAACCTGTTCACTAATCAAACCCAAAAAACTGATAATGAAGAAGCAAAAACGATGAATGATGGAAAGAAACAAGGGAGAAGAAGAAATGATGATAATAATTTTAAAATAATTTTAATAATTTTAAAATTATTTGTTCACGTGACATATAAGATAAAATAGTGCCATGTCACCATTTAATTACATTTGGACTGTCACGTCAGATGTTAATGTTGAGACCGTTAGTCAACTAACGACCACATCAACATGTCCATTAAAAATATATTAATTTGACAAAAAAAAGATAAATGACCAAAGTGACCAATCAGTCAAACGTTGGGAACTATTTTTAATATTATTTCTTTAGTTTATGTCTAGATAAATTTAAGTGGTGAATAAAATATTTGCCTTTACATCTCCTATCTTTTCCTCCTTTCAAATTTTTGGACAACAAATTGGGTTACTTCCCCTGTTTATATAAATTTTCACATAATATTATTTGATAATTAATGTTTCTATGGATTGATCACGATCATTAGCCAATCACGTCATTGGTTCAATGGTTAAACTTGTGTGAGTTTCAAATTAATTAACATAAGGTTTAGAGTTCGATTTCCGTGTTTGTAAAGCCCTTTTTCCCTTCCCCATTGTAATATAATTATTCATTTGTATCAGAAAAAAAATTACGACCATTAATGTAACACCCTAAGTTAGGGGTTGTTTGTAATTTAATTATTCTCCCATGTGTGTGCTTGAGGAATTAAATACTAGGATCATTTAGTATGTTTTAGGGTCTAGAAATAACCCCGAGCTAGGCCTGACTTAGTGTTAAAAATTTCTTTTTAAGTACCTAAAAGGAGGGAGCTAGGTGAGATAGGGCTTAAATAAAATTTTGGGCGAAATATGACAAAGAAATGGGCTTGGTACAATTGGCTTGGTGCGCCTTAGGGTGATGCAAGGGAGGTCTTGGGTTCGATCCGTGGAAGTAACAAGGGCCTTGGTATGAGGTCTCGGATTCGAGACATGAAGGAAGCAAGGAGTTTTATTTTTGGGCTTTGGCGTTGAGGGAGAAAGAGGCTTTAAATATAATTGGGGCAAGTTTATGACGCAAAGAAGCGCCTTGGCCGAGTGGCTAAGGGCGCTACATGGGCCTCTGGCAGTAAGGTCCCATGTTCGAGTAACATGGAGAACATTTGGGGGCGTTTTATTTTTCTTGCCTTTGGCGTTATTGCATGAGGGAGCCAAGGAAAGAACGGTTATAAGGAAATTTTGATGCGTCTATGTCATGAATTGCACAGTGGCCGAGTGGCTGGAGGCTTGGGGTGTTACAAAAATTGGTATCAGAGCCAGGTTCAAAGCTCAGCTGTGGGGGCCCAAGGCCCCAAAATGTTTTGGTAGGCCTTTTTGAAATATTTTTTGGGTTTTGAACAGCATGGCACCGAGTCTCCGGCACCAATCCGCCCAGGTAAGTACCTCTAACTTTTTGTGTGGATTATTATCTGTAGAAGGGTAGGTATGGAACGTAGTTAGTATGATAGGTGTTTGAACCTTAGGACTAGTCCACCCCAACAAAGTACATAAGATTCTAATGGCCTAATTGAATAAACCTACGACCAAGACGCCGAGTTAGAGTGTGGTAACCCTGGTGCGCATGTCTAGGATTGGATCCGGAAGAGCTTGGTATTTAAGCAGTCCTCGTGACTCACCTCCTCTTTGCAGGAATCCTGCCTGGTGCGTAGCTTCGGTTCACCCTAACCAAGAGGACTCGGTCATAGGCTAAACACACTAAATAAAACCCGAAAAGGGATTAACCCTGTTTTATGGAAGCTCTAAGTTTTAAAAATCATTACGATACCCCTTTTAATAGCAGCAAAAATTTATTTTTGGAAAATTTTCAAAATATTCTTCAACTTACCAAAATTACCAAAATGCCCTAGTGGCAAAATTACGAAAATGCCCTTGGTTTTTAAAATTTCCGTATTACCCCGATTTCAATTAAACTTTTTGTTCTGAAAAAAATAATAATAATACTCAAAAATCTTGTATTACAAAATAATACCCTGACTTTGGAAATTTACAAAATTACCCCTGATTGACAAAATTACCAAAATACCCCTGGTTTCCAAAATTCTGCTGTACCTTTAATTTGGCAAATTTTTGAAAATACTCCTCCGTTTTAGAAATTACAAAATGTCTTGATTTACTAAAGTTTTCAAAATTTCTTCGGTTTATTACAAAAATACCCCTGTAGGAAAATGACGAAAATACCCCTGGGATAGAAACGGACAGAAATGCCCGAAGAATGAGTAGGTATGAAAGGTATTAGGGAATGGATGTGCTTCTCTGTGTGAACTAGGATAGAGGACTTAAAACTTTGATTGATCGAAAGAATCTCTATTAAACTTTCTTCATAAAATTTCGTCGTGGGTAATCAGTGAAACAATCACTAATCCATAAAATTTCTTAATCAGATTAAAGCGCAATAGTTAGAATGAGCTCTAGAGGACGTGGCCATCGTGGACGCGGTAGGGGCAGGATGACCGTGTCAGAACCCGTTAGGTCGGGTCAGGGGTCGGAGAATGAAGTACCACCGCCACCACCACCTCCAACTTTTGGAGCTGAGGAGCAGGATCAGACGGGAGGTGAGGCAGTATCGCAAGCTGTGTTGCGAGTCCTTGAGATGGTGGCTGAGGCTAGTGGAGGTATGGGAGCTCGGAAATCTGTGCCCGAACGACTCCGATCCAACGAAGCTGAGGTATTCCGGGGTGTATCGGGAGTGGCACCCAGTGCGACGGAATACTGGTTAGAATCGACTGAGAGGATCATGGATGATCTCGACCTGACAAATGAGGAGAAGCTGAAAGGAGCGGTGTCGCTTCTCAAGGATGAGTCTTATCAGTGGTGGCTCACGGTTCGGGATGGTGCTACGGCAGATGACCTTACCTGGGAGTACTTCAAAGCTGCTTACCAGAAGAAGTATGTGGGGACCAGCTACATTGATGCGCAGAGGAAAGCATTTCTGAGGTTGGTTCAAGGGAATAAGTCTGTGTTGGAGTATGAAGCAGAATTCTTGAGGCTGAGTCGCTATGCTCGGGGAATTGTGTCTACGGAGCATGATCGTTGTGTCCGCTTTGAAGACGGACTTAGGGATGATTTAAGGTTGCTGATTGCTCCACAGCAGGAGCGTGAGTTCTCTGTCCTGGTGGAAAAGGCTAAGGTAGCCGAGGGGATCAAGGAGACCGTAAGACAGAATCACGAAAGGAACAAACAGAAGAGAGGCTTTGGATCGTCTGAATCAGGCAGTAATGTGCAGAAGAAGGCTAGATTTGGGGAATCGGAAAGAGCCGCAAGGCCTACTCAGTGGCCACCTCAGTGTGCTAGATGCGGGAAATCCCACTCGGGAGATTGTTTGGCTGGAAGTAGAGGGTGCTTTGAGTGTGGATCCTTGGATCACCGTGTAAGGGATTGTCCTCGGAAGTTAGCTAAGAATCAACCAGAGGGTCAGAACCGTGCTCAGGTTAGAAATGAAGGACCACCACAGAGGGGTTGAGGTGCAGCTAGAGGTAATGGTAATAGTATCGGGCGTGGCCGAGGTGCTGAAGGTGCAGAGGCGAAGCAACCAAGGTTGGTTTATGCAGTTGGCCGTCGCGAGGAGGAAGATGTGCCAGATGTGACAACGGGTAAGTTTCTTATTTCCGGAATACCCTCAATTGTCTTGTTTGTGGTTAAGTTAGTTCGTCCTTATGTTGCTAGTGAAGTGTGGGGAAATTTGATTATGAATTTAGAGAATGTGTCTAGAAAGTATGATAGTTCTTTAAAGATCAGAGTGCGCAGCAGTAGCGTAGTGTGATGAGTTAAGGATGCACGATTGAACGATAGTAAGTAATTTCGAGGACGAAATTATTTTTAGGGGGGTAGAATTGTAACACCCTAAGTTAAGGGTTGTTTGTAATTTAATTATTCTCCCATGTGTGTGCTTGAGGAATTAAATACTAGGATCATTTGGTATGTTTTAGGGTCTAGAAATAACCCCGAGCTAGGCCTGACTTAGTGTTAAAAATTTCTTTTTAAGTACCTAAAAGGAGGGAGCTAGGTGAGATAGGGCTTAAATAAAATTTTGGGCGAAATATGACAAAGAAATGGGCTTGGTACAATTGGCTTGGTGCGCCTTAGGGTGATGCAAGGGAGGTCTTGGGTTCGATCCGTGGAAGTAACAAGGGCCTTGGTATGAGGTCTCGGGTTCGAGACATGAAGGAAGCAAGGAGTTTTATTTTTGGGCTTTGGCGTTGAGGGAGAAAGAAGCTTTAAATATAATTGGGGCAAGTTTATGACGCAAAGAAGCGCCTTGGCCGAGTGGCTAAGGGCGCTACATGGGCCTCTGGCAGTAAGGTCCCATGTTCGAGTAACATGGAGAACATTTGGGGGCGTTTTATTTTTCTGGCCTTTGGCGTTATTGCATGAGGGAGCCAAGGAAAGAACGGTTATAAGGAAATTTTGATGCGTCTATGTCATGAATTGCACAGTGGCCGAGTGGCTGGAGGCTTGGGGTGTTACAATTAAAATAATATTTTACTGGTAAATTACATAGTTATTAATGTATGGTATAAATACTTAATTGATTGGATTTTTTTAAAGTTTTTAAAATGAAAATAATTATGTAAATTATAAAGGTATGGTATCTTTTTTAATCTTTAGAAATTATTCAAATGAGGATAGCCAAGTAGAGTTGTTTTATCATTTTGTTCTTTCTACCACAGAAATAATTAATGACATATTAAATTTGTCTTTATTTGCTCACATTTGAATAGTATAGAGACTACTTTGCTCCACTTATTTTAAAAGGGATTAAATTGAATGGAAATAATTAACGACTTAACGCCATTATCAATTGTTCTTTTTTATTCATTTTCTAATAGTTATTAAATTATTCGATTATTTTGGGAGGGATTAAATTGCTCGTAACCTTGTAATACAAAAACCTCTTGAATATTTATTCCCTCAATAAAAATTAAACAAATACAAAATCCCAAAACAAAGACGAGGAAACAAAACCATAAGTGCTTCGGATAGCTAAAACTGCATGTGAATGTGATTGAAGGAATTAGAGTTTTCTTATTAAAAATTAAGTTTTAAAATTTTGAATTTTGAATTTTAAGTTGGAGTAAATGGATTTGGGTTTTTAAACTAATGGGTATAAGTTATAAGAAATGAGAAATGTTTTTTCTTCGTGAAAAGTCTCTTTTATATATTAATTTATAAATATAATTATTTTATTTAAAAATATAAAATTAAGTTGAGCTCAAGTCCTAATTTCCTTTCAAGGTTTAGCTTGAATAAAAGATGGGTCTGTCTAATATCTTGCTCAATCCCATTTTTTGTAATTTTCGTATTTCGAGAAAACTTCATATTTGGACAAATAGTCTACCTTTTAGACAAATTTCTTGTAATTTCATGAATTTCATGATCTTCTTTGCTGACATAGCCATCTCCTCATCATCGTTATCATCATTGTTAGAATCATCGTCTTTTTCAGGAGTGGTAGACTTGAATGACACTCCCACTTTTTTTTGGAGCTTCCTTGGCCTCTTGAGCATTATGATTGATCTTCATTTAATATGTCAACAAGGACCCAATGAGCTCATTAATAGAAAAGTGTCAAGATCCATTGACTCATTTATGACCGCCATTTTAGCTTCTCATGATTTTGGGAGCCTATTCAACATCTTCTTCACCATCTCCTTGTTGGCATAAGTTGTAACACCCCTAACTCGTATCCGTCACCGGATTAGGGTTATGGAGATTACCAATCAACTGGAAACCTTTAAACATCATAACATTCAATAAATTTAAATATATCATAAACCATCCAAACACATGCACTTTGTCCCTAAATCGAGCCTTCGAGGCCCTAAAAATAACTTAGAAGCAATTCAAGACTAATTTGAAACAAATAGAAAAGTTTAGGAAAAAGTAGCAAAATTTGAAAACAGGGGACACACGGCTATGTGGCCAGGTCGTGTAATTTTCAAACAAGTGACACACGGCTGTGTCTCAGCCGTGTCCTCACCCGTGTAACTCTCTGAGTAAGGTCACACGGTTGTGTCACACGCCCGTGTGCCAAGCCGTGTAACTCTTTGAGTTACCCCACACGCCCGTGTGCCAGGTCGTGTGCTAGGCCGTGTAACTCATTGACTTACATTCAAAAGAATTCTCAAATGACATACGACCATGTCGTCAGGCTGTGTGTCTCACACGGCTGAATCACACGTCCGTGTCTCAAGTCGTGTGAACCCAAATTTCACTTAAAACTAAGCCATTTCATGCATAATCATTCAAACCATATATGCACACATTCAAGGGTTTAAACCACCATCCATGCATACATAAAGATACCAATTCAAGACCCTAATTCAACTAACCAATATGCCATTCAAAGGCACCACAATTATAACAAAACAACATTTACCAAAACATGATAACATTACCTAGTTCTAGGCATATATACCTCATTCTATTATGTGCCTAAAACACATTATAAATGACCATTTCCAAACCAATCTCTTGTACCAAAATGCCATATGCATCAATCATAAAAAAGTGACCAAAAAGACATACCTAAATAAGCATTATAAATCCATCAACCATACATAACATCAAGGCACAAACATACCAATTTACCATTTTCATATTCATCAAACATATCATTATAAACCTTGGCCAAAATGCTCAAAAACTACCGAATTATTTGCTGGATAGTGTGACAGATCTCCGACTAACTTTCAACCAAATCGATCTTTTGATGACATATAGAACATAGAAAAGAAAATAAGTAAGCAACGACTGCTTAGTAAGCTCATAAACTTAAACTAAACTTACCATGTCATTTTAACAATTCAAAGGTTAAACAAAAATCATCACCAATGCCATAAGCTTAGTAAAAGCCTATACAACATCACCACATTGCAAGTTAGTGTACTTGCTCATGTTACAAATGAAATCAACCATAAAAAATGTAAATTCCATAAGTAAATGCATCACTTAGCTCATAATTCCTTTTCATAAGTCATGAATCATTCAATTTTCATACTTACCATTCAATTCCCTTTTCTTACCCGTTGAATCGTTTAGAATTACATCAGATACTCGGGAAATCTCACACGAAGTGTGCCTTTACATATAACCGTAACATTTCCTTTACATTATTGCTCACACGAGTTGTGAAATGGGCCTACTCACACGAGCTGTGGGTCGGAATGTAAGCTATATGATGTTGCTCACATGAGCTGTGGAGTATCCACAACAAATGTAGGACCTCAGCCATCGGTAGGACATTCAAGACCAACACCTGAAACATGAAATCCCTAATGACATGTCATTTGTATCCTAAGAATTCCTAAGGTTCAACCGGGACTCAATATCCATTATTTCGTCATAGCATTAATACGTTTATAATTCAATTCATTATATCTTAACAACATAACAAATATTCAAATTTAACCAACATTAAAAATGGTTACAGTTCATACGAACTTACCTCGATAGCTAGGGGCGTAGGAACAAAGTCGAACTATTCCAAAGCTATAGCTTTCCCTCGGTTTAGATCTGATTATGGTTTATCTTGATCTAGATAGGTAATTTCAATCAATTAAATACTTCTAATATTCAATTTAATCCACATTTCATATTTATGCAAAATTACCAATTTGCCCATAACATTTTAACTTTTCATAATTTAGTCCTTAAGCTAATAACTTAAAATCTAACCATTTTAATCTATATCCATGTTAACCATATATGTAAGGGACTTTGGAACAACTCATATTTACCATCATTTCACAATAAATCCCTAGAATTTATACTTTTAACAAATTAATCCCTAAATGCCATTTTCATAAAAAATCACTTAACAAAACTTGTTTATTTTTCAACAAATATTCATAATCCATCAATTAACATAAAAACCTAACAAAAAAAATTCATGGAAAGTCCCTCAACCTTTAACATTTTTGCAAATTAACCCCCGGGCTAGCTAGATTAAGCTAAAACGGACTCAAAAACATAAAAATCAGTAAAAATGGGACTCGAAATCACTTACATGCAAGAGGAGAGCTTGGCTGAATGTTCTAACCCTTCTCTAATGGTGATTTTTAGTTTTGGTTTGATGAATGAGGAAGATGAACAATTTTGTTTTATTTAATTTAGGCTTTAATTACTTAATTACCATTTTAACCTTTAAAAACTAACAATTTCAATAAGACCATTTCATGCACATCCACTAAATCATTAACCATTCAAGTCCTTTAGTTTAATATTTCATAGCTATTAGACTCCTTTAGCTATTAGAACTAAACTTTTACACTATTTACGATTTAGTCCTTTTTACCTAACTAACCATTTAAACATCAAAATTTCTTAACGAAATTTTAATACGACCTTAATATTATCCCATAGACCTATAAAAAATAATAAAATAATAATTTACTCGCCAAAATTATGGTCTCAAAATCATTGTTTTCGACATCACTAAAAACGGGTTGTTACATAAGTCTTCCTAAGAGCCTTGAGATCGTTGATGATATCAAGACATCTCCTTGATTCTTTCATCAGATTTTTCTTTGAAGAGCTCATAATCGAGGGTGAGGGGACTAATTTTTAATTCTTGATTCTACTTGTGCCTTCAAGAGTGACTTTAAATTTATCCTATATCTCTTTAACATTATCACACAATGAGACTTTATTGTATTCATTAGGACCAATGGCACAAAATTTAGTGTACATGGTTTTAACATTTAATTGCACCATCTTGATATCAACATCCCCTTCATCTTTCTTCTTAATAATAATGACACCGTCAAACCTTTTCTTTGGAATGTATGTCCAATTTGTGATCACCCTACATACTTTATAATCATTTACTTGGATGGATAACTTCATTTTTGTCCTCCAATAAGAATAGTTAGTGTCATTGAATAAAAGAGGCCTCATGGTGGAATGACCTTCTCTTAACATAGTTGATTTTTTCTTCAAGGTCATGAGACAAACTTCTTTATTTTTTGCTTCCATCTTAAGCTTCTTGATTTTTTCTCTTGCTTCCATAAAAGAGGCATCATTGTTGTTTTATTGCTTCCATAAAAGAGGAAAAAGGGAGATGATCAAACTTTTGAGCTTCATTGGATTTCCATAAATTAAATGAACATTTTCATAAACTCTTTACTTTTGTTTTATGCTACCATGTGTTTGATAAAATGATTGTTTGAAAAAAAATTTGATTATGTGCTAAATTGGTTGATTGGTTACTTGTTAGTAAGGTTGTTCAAATGGGTGGTTCGATTATTAGCCGAACCGAACTAGCATTAGTCAAATTAACCAAACTGTATAATCTTTCAACTGTTAACCAAACTTAAATTTTTTCAAAAAATTTGACCGAACTAAAATATTTCGGTTAATTCGATTGGTTAACCGAATTAATCAAAGTTTATATGTTTTTGTCATTTGATTAAAACAAATATAAAACATATAAAAAGTACATTGAAATTAATAGAAATATATGTTTTTATCTTGAAAGTTAACTGAATTAACTGATTTCAAACATATAATATTTAATATTCATTAACTGACCTCCGACTGATTTCGAACAAAATTAGTGGGCTAATACATATATTATGTAATATTAATTATTAATTTCGGTTAATTACCCGATTTTGAATCAAATTAACCGATAACCAAAATTCTAAAATACCATTAATTGACCTCTGATCGAACTAAGTTTAACCACTGATTGATTAATCAAATCAGATTGGTTCGGTTGGTTAATTTGATTTTAACCGAAGTTTGAACACCCCTACTTGTTAGTTTAAGTTAATGTTTATTATTGATTAATTGATTATTCCTTTATATTGAAATGCTTCATACGCTAGAATTGACGCCTCTAGTAGAAAATCTAGATAAACAAGACCGAAAGGAGAGTTTATCATTAGATAGCACGATATAATTGTGCCAAATAGTGAGATCGAGAGGAGATTTATATGCCTAGGTGAGACTGAGAGAAGAGCTTAGGTGGTATATTTTAGTCTAGGATGAGACTGAGAAGAGACTCCTAATTAAGAGTGACAAACAATATAATCGGTATAGGTTCATTAGTTTAATTTACAATCGAATAATCAATTTACTATCGTTTTATCATTAAAGAAGAAAATTAGATTAGATTGTTTAATTGATAATTTAAATTAAATTTATAAACAATTTATATTTGAATTTGCATTAATAATTCCTGACTCGATTAAACTAGTGATTTTTTAAGTTGTAATTAACTTGATAACATATTTACCAATTTGGCAAATCCCTTAGCTTCGATCCTTGGAATACCCAAAGTGTTTCATTGTAACACTTATAAATATTACAACTGACTTGTCATACTAGTAATAAAGCCGCTTTTAAATTATTAAATTGTGTGTTGATTCATAGTCTCGATGCACGGAAGTCGAGGCGCGGTCAAAGGCAAGTTATGGAAATTACAATTTTTTTAAACCTGCTAACTTTTTTAATTATTTATTAATATGATATATAAGATAGAGTAATGTCACTTCAAGTAGATTATCGATGTGGATTATCATGTGTACAAAACTATTGACTCATCATCCGCTAATGGCTATATTAGTAAAGTTAATGCTCAATGTTAGTCAAAAGGTTTATTGGATGAATTTTACTCAAAATGTTCTAATTAATGAATTTTACTCGATTAGAAGGTTAGAGGTTAATTCTTTTTTGGTTAAACTATACCATTAGGCACTAAATTATGGGTAAGATTTTGTTTTGGTCACTTAACTTGTAACTGTTGAGAAGTGTGCCCATATTGTAGTAAACATGTAACTATTTTCTATTTATTTGAACAATGAATAAATAAACAAAGTTAATTTCACATTTCACCATGATGTCTTTTATATTTTCTATCTTTTATATTTTGCATGCATAGTGAAATTGTGACAAGCAAATATTAGCTCATTGATTGTCTAAAGTTCAAACTGAAGATAAGTGGCATTGCAAAGAACGTTTACATCATGAGAAAGACAACTTACTTCAGTAGATAATCTAAATGAGTCCATAATCCTGTAAAAGAATCAAAGTGAGCATTTGATTCGACTTACTTCATCTATGTTGTCTACAATTCCAATTGGAGAGATGGCTAGTCTTGGCTATTGGAGCAGTTGACTCCACGAGTAGAGACATAGATGTATTCATTGGTAGAATGATACATTAGACTGGACCCAAGATGAATTAATTCTGAATCCGTTTTTGAATTAATTCATTTGTGACATTCATGGTGTGATTTACCTAAATCTTGAGTTAGTCACTGACAATGTGTATGCAATTCATGTGCTTTGAATAAGTGGAGGCTTATGCTTTAAAGATGATTGAGCCCATAGACGGTATGTTGGATACATGACTTGTGTATGGCATGCCTTTACTAGCAATAGTGGAATTCATAACTCAATTAAAAAGTTAATGATATCGTCTCATTGGTATTGTGTGGATTGATAAATATGGAACGTGGTCACGGATTGCTTATTCTCGAATGAGCAATTTATCACAGTCATTTGTTGACAGTGATCATATTAATCATTAAGAAGACACAATGGTGACAATGAGATAAAATAGGATTGTATTTAG
This sequence comes from Gossypium australe, assembly GCA_005393395.2. Classification (NCBI taxonomy): domain Eukaryota; kingdom Viridiplantae; phylum Streptophyta; class Magnoliopsida; order Malvales; family Malvaceae; genus Gossypium; species Gossypium australe. The sequence goes on along the minus strand of CM016614.1, from coordinate 25,802,294 downwards.
TGAACGAATTTAACTCAAAGGAATCAATGATATCATATGAGGGTAACGCACACATGACGATGTCATTGGATAAAGCAGTTGGATGAATAACTTTCGTAAAGAGTATACAATAAGGAGTTTTTAATTATGGTACTTCTTGTGAATTAACTTCATGATTAAGTAATTGCGAATTATCAGAATGATGCTTCTGGACATAATGCTTCTACGACTTGGGGAATAATTTAATTGAGTCGATTTATTTGATGTGGAATCAAATTAGGTGGTTGTAAGAATTGTTCAACTAGAGAATTTGATTAAAACAATTTCTTGAAAAATTAATTTGGAAAATCTAAGTGAATTATGGAAAATTTAATTTTGATGAAATAAAAATAAATTAATCAAATCAATTAAAATTATTTTGATATTTTTGGAAGTTAATTTTAAAGTCAGACAATTGACCCAATATGTAATTGAACTTGAAAATTGGACATGAGATCGTAAATTGGGTCTGGGAGCCCAAAATCAAGACCAAGACACAAAAATTGGTCGAATCGGGCCCAGTATGTGAAACTGGTAGCAGCCGAACCGGCTCGGGGTGCCATAAGGGTGTTGCACCTGCATCACTAGACATGGTGGTGCCGGCGATTACGACGGTGGCAGGCAACAGTTGGTCATCGGTGGTTAAGCAGTGGAAGAGTTACACTCCTACTGAGACTTTACGAGAGAATTTGATTTCAGATTAATTATTCCAAAAATAATATTATTTTAATAGTTTAATATTAAATTTATTTAATACTTATCTTAATAATATTTTATTAATTTAATATTAAAGTGGTTATCTTAATATTAAATTTAATTTAATGTTTATCTTGTAGATAAACATGATGTTATTTTAATAAAATTTAATATTAAAGTGATTAAGTTTAATCATAGTTGAACTCTCTAAACTCTCCCTATATAAAGAGAGCATTGGGTCATTATTTACACACTTGATGTAATACCCCTAACTCATATCCGTTGTCGGGACAGGGGTTACGAAGTATTACTGGAGTTTACAGAATAATTACACATAATTCTTATCATTTATTATTTATAATCGAGACTAATTATGTTGTCCCTTAAATGGACCCTTGAGGCCCAATTTAAGTATTATAAGCAAATCGGGACTAAACCGGGAACTCAAAAAAATTTCGCAAAACTTCAAAATTTTTCCTAGGTACAGGGGTCACACACTCGTGTGGCCAAGGGACACGCCCGTGTGGTCTCATGGCACGCTCGTGCTTCAGGCCATGTCTTACCCCGTGTAACTCCCTGACTTGGGTCAATCGGCCAACCACATGCCCGTGTGTTAAGCCGTGTGGCAAGTTTATTTTCCTAAAATTAGGTGCAGTTTTCACATGGCTAAGCCACACACCTGTGTGTTAGGCTGTGTGCCTCACACGGCTGAGACACACGCCCATGTCTCTGACCGTGTGCTCAATTCTGAGCATTCTGTTTCTAAATTTTAAGATGCAGGGGACACACGGCCAGACTACACGCCCATGTGCATGGCCGTGTGTTACACATGGCTAAGACATACGCCCGTATCTTTGCTCGTGTGGAAAAAAATAGGCCATTTAAATGCCACTTTTCTCACCCTTTTCACAATCAACTTGCATATAACACTCTTATATACCAATATAACCCAATCAAGCAACCAATACAAACTAAAAATCAAGTTTTAGACCTAATATATCATCACACAACTCATTTGTGCATATACTTATGACATTAATTCCATTCATTGATTACTATAAACTATTACTAAGTACATGCATACAAACATACATAAATATATATGTGCCACTCTTAACCATATTACAAGTTTACTCTTTTCAATTTAAACCTATACATGCCATATAAACCTTAAGATGCATAACAATATCTACCGGAGTTATCTGGATAGTGTGAACCGATGTGTTGATCTGATCCTCCAAACTTCTTGAAAATTTAAAAAGAACATTGAACAACTAAAGTAAGCTTAATAAAGCTTAGTAAGTTTGTTGGATTTAAACATAAATCTTACTGAACATACTAAAACAATGCATTTAAATAAACCATTCATTATTTCTTGTCAACCACAATTTCAGTTGATGAATTCACTTATTTCATCTCAAAATCAACATTATCATTGAATCTTCAACCTTTAGTATCAAATATCACTTACCGAATTATCAACCTTTGTCAGACTGATGAACGTCTTATGGATATGATTACATCGTAAACGGAAGCCCTCGGGCTGAACAGAAGCACATAAGTGCTAACGGAAACCTGTAAGAGTTGAATAGAAGCTCATAAGAGCTGAACGAAAACCCAGTAGGGTTAAATTGAAACTCGTAAGAGTTGAACTGAAACCTATTAGAGTTAACTGAAACTCATATGAGTTAACTGAAGCTCATGTGAGCTAAACGAAAATCAAACACGAAAGTTTGCAACAAATGCTAAACCTCGATTTACTTGGGTAATTTGCTGTCTATTCCTCTTTTGCACTGAACGATTGTACTCAATCCGGTGTTCCATCCTTTTCGAATGTTTCAATTCAATTTTCATAATTTCAATAATATTTTATTTTCAATAATAGATATGAATAAATATATATAATACCATTCATCAATTTAACAAACAACATTAAAAATTTAACCATACAAACTTACCTAGACTAGTTTGTAAAATTTGTTGTAGCTTAGGAATTATTCGAATAATTTCTCTTTTCCTTGATTTTCTTTGGACTCTTGATCTATAATATAAAATTATTCTTTCATTAGCACATATATTTCAGCCTCATTCCACTTCACAATTTATACCCTTCATTTTTGAAATTACACATTTACCCTAAATTTTACAGTTTTTACACTTTAGTCCCTAATCAATTAACCCATCAATTGAACTAAATTTTCTTAATTAACACTTTATTCCTTCATTCTAAACTATTACACAACCTTTGATATTCAAAATTTCAGCATCAAACTCTAATTCTTAACTTTTTCACAATTAGGTCCTAAAATCAATTTATATTGAAATCACTCATCGCATATCAAAATTAGAACTTCAAATCCATACTTATTCATCATAAAATTCCAGCACTAATTCATGAAACTTTCAAAATCACTCATAGAATCAAAAACTAATGAATTCAATAGTTAGACCTAGTTGTAAAAGTGTCAAAATCACAAAATTTACAAGAAATAATCAAAAATTGAACTTACTTGTAGCAAGAATATGAAAAACCAGCTTAGAGAAACTCTTTAATGGTGTTTTTGGCTGAAGAAAAATGAAGAAATGTCTAGATTTCTATTAAGTCCTTTTTTTAAACTATTTAATTTTTTCTGTATTTCCCATTTTGCCCCTTAATCACCCAATTTCTTTGTTTTTTTCTACCTTAACCGTTTCAGCCTATCCATTTTAGGCTAAATTTCCCTTTAAATCCCTCTTATTTCTTATTTGAGTTCTTTAGTCACTATTTCTTTAATTAACAAGTTTTGCACCTTTTTCAATTTAATCCTTTTTATTTAATTAACTATCAAAACATTAAAATTTTCTAACGGAACTTTAATACTAATTCAAATACACTTTCTAAATATTTATAAAAATATTTACGGCTCGATTTATGAAAGTGAGGTCTCGGTACCTCGTTTTCGACCCAATTTACCTAATAAATTCTTTTAAATCACAAAATTCACTAATTCAAGCATACTTCTAAAATTACACTTAACTAATAGATATTAATTTATTAAGTTTTTAAACTCATTCATCAAATTTAGTGATCTCAAATCACTGTCTCCGACACCACTAAAAATTAGGCTGTTACACTTGAATTGAAGAGAAAGTTGTAGAGAGAAAATTCTTTAAAGAGATTATTCTAGAAAACTTCTAGAGATATTTTTCTAATTTACAGATTAACCCAAAAGTTTAAAGAAATTGAAAAATTACCCTACTAGTAATTTTTGTGAAAAATTTTCTGATTCGAAGTGAGCCCACACTCGACAGACGTGAGCTTGAGGATAACGGAGAAGACTACACGGTTGAAGCGCTCATCCTAGATGAATTGAAAAGGTATAATTTTGATTAAGTGTTTATTACTCTAGATATCACAACCAAAATCTTGTTTTGGAAAAAAAATTAAATTTGGTTTTTCCCTAAATTTATTTTCCGTTGCGTTTTCTAAACCCATTTTTTCCAACGGTAACACCCAAGTCTAGCGGGTTTATAGTTTTGGCGTATTGTAGTAGAAGAGTCTGTTTGGCAAAGTGTAATCTACCCAATGACTTATTATGGCATATACGTGTGAACGCATTTCAAACCTCCACATCAGTGAGTAAAGATGTTATACCAAGATATTCTGCTATGTAAAGGAGATGTTTGTGTTATGTGATAAAAAAGTAAGTATTGATTGAGTTACTGCCAAAGGTATAATACGCCTGGTTTGTATGAAATACTGTGTTAGTTAGATTTTAAATAACATTGTTAGAAATCAACTCGATAGCTTGACTTGATAATTGTGAATGTAAAGTATTTATTTATATTTCTCTCGGAAACTGTTGGTCATTAAGAAGACAAATTCTGAAATGTATGACACTTGTTAAATTCCACTAAGTAAGTTGAGTAATATTTATATGCATAAGATTAGTACTGAATGAGGTTCTTCTTTTCTTCTTATTCTTCCTTAAGTTCATTGATTCCTTCCTTAAATATGAATGTATCTCTTCCTCGATAATCTGGAAGCTATGGTTCTTAAATGATGAGAAGTTATTCCATCTCAAGGTAAGGAATTTAGTTCTGCATGCTAAGTTCTAAATGAGTAAGTTTGTATGTGGTATTTGAATAGTAAGTTGAAAGTGCAAGGTATTGCATGAGGTTGTCAATGATTGAGATGATGAGTAAATTGCATGTGTAAGAATTGTAATAGTGAAATCCTATTTCTAAGTAGTGGTTGTTGTTGGTTTGAGAGGGATGACTAAGTTTGGAGCTTAGAACTGCATTAGGTGAGTTTTTACCCTGACTCTTTTATGTAAACTTTTCAAGTAGAAGTATTTATATATAAAGCATGATGATATTTATATTAATCAGTAAATGTATGATTATAGTAGAGGTGAAGTAGTCTTAAGGTGATATGGGTAAGGTTCTGTTGAGAAAAATACTGATTGGTAAAAATGCAGGTATAGTTGTGATACAAAAAGAATGTCAGTCCAGAATACAATCACATCTGGGTAAGTAAGAAATTAAAAATGTTTTGTTGTGAAGCTTCTGGTAGGGCAGTTATATTGCTAACCAGATCGGCATATCACAGATTAAGAATGGGTGTAAGACCATGAGGTATAGGGCCAGGGCAAATTGGGATGAATTAGACATGGTGTAGCCTCTAGTAAGATGAAATTAGAATGGTAGAACACTATACATGAATGTGTGGAATACTATATGGTTAAGACTCATGGCATGATACGACATGACTGTAACACCCCTAACCCATATTCGTCGCCGGAACAGGGTTACGGAGCATTACTGGAGTTCACAAAATAATTACAATTAATTCATGTCATATACTGTTCATAGTTCTTTTAAATGGGCCATCGAGGCCTAAAATAGGCATTGGAAATAAATCGAAACTAAACCGGAAACTTAGAGAATTTTTTACAAAATTTCAAAATTTTTCCTAGATACAGGGGACACATACCCGTGTGGCCAGGCCATGTGGCTCACACAGCCAGGTGACATGCTCGTGTCTTAGGCCGTGTGGGCATTCGATGTAAGGTACATGGTTGTGTCCCAGCCCGTGTCCTTACCCGTGTAACTCTCTGACTTGAGTCACACAGTCAACCACACGCCCGTGTGTTAGGCCGTGTGAAGGGTGCAGGGGTCACACGGCCAAGCCACACGCCCGTGTGCTAGGCTGTGTACAAAAACCTGGTCATTCTGTTTTGAAATTTCAAAGTACAGGGGACACACGGCTAGACCACATCCCCATGTGCCAGGTCGTGTGTCACACACGGCTGAGACACACGCCCGTGTCTCTGCCCGTGTGGATGAAAATAGGCCATTTTAATGCCACTTTTCTTACCCTTTATGATATCAACCCACACATAACATTTCAACACATCAAATAGCCCCAATTAAGCAATCAACACAAGCCAAAAATCATGTTTTAAACATAATATATCATCACAAAACTAAGTTGCTTAATTTACCATTCTAACTTCATTCATTCATTTATCAAGATTTATTAAAAATCTACTACTAAATACATGCATTCATGCACACACACACACACACACACACACACACACACACACACACACATATATATATGTATGTCATTCACAACCCTACTTCAAATTTAGTCATTTTCTAATCCGTCCCTATACATGTCATATAAATCATATTACACATAGCAAAATCTACCGGAATAATTTGGATAGTGTGGCTCGATGCGTTGATCCGATCCTCCGAACTTCTTGATAAGCTACAAGGACCATTAAACAACACAAGTAAGCTTAAAGAAGCTTAGTAAGTCCGCTGGCTTTAAATATAAATCTTACCGAACATAGTATAATAATTTATTTAGGTAAATCATTTCACAAACTTTTCCTGTCAACCACAACTTCAATTGATGAATCCACTTGATTGAGCTCAATAACAATAATTACTTAAATTTTTCCACACTACTCCATATAATACTTACCAATCCTTGTCAAATTAGAGAATGTCTTATGGATTTGAGTACATCATTTTCTTTGTGCCATAGTCCAACTATGGTCTTCTTGACAAAATGTATCGCTATAAACAACATATGATACACCCGATTCTGGCTAAGTCAAAACTGGAGCTTCTGTCAACATCTTCTTCAATTGATCAAAACTCTGCTGACACTTATCAGACCAAAAAAATTCAACATTTTTCTGTAGTAGTCGAGTCATCAGCGAAGCAATCATCGAAAAGTTCTTGACAAAACGTTGGTACTAACTTGCTAAACCCAGAAAACTTCGCACTTCTGTTATATTCTTCAAAATTTTTCAATTCACTACTGCAGATACTTTGCTCAGATCCACTCGAATCCCTTCAGTTGATACAATATGTCCCAGAAATCCAACCTTGTGAAGCCAGAATTCACATTTGCTAAACTTTGCATACAATTGTTTCTTTCTCAAAGCCTGTAGCACGATTCTCAAATGTTGAGCATGTTCAGATTTTGTCTTCGAATAAATCAATATATCAACGATTAACACAACCACAAATCTATCCAAATAAGGTTGAAAAATCCGGTTCATTAAATCCATAAAAGCAGCAGGTGCATTGGTCAAACCAAAAGGTATTACCAAAAATTCATAATGGTCATACCGAATTCTGAAAGCAGTCTTCGGCACATCACACTCTTTAACTTTCAACTGATAATATCCAGATCTGAGGTCTATCTTTGAAAACACTACGACACCCTTTAGTTGATCAAATATATCATCTATACGAGGCAAAGGATATTTATTTTTAATTATTACCTTCTTCAACTTCCTGTAATCTATACACAGTCTCAAAGAACCATATTTTTTTTTCACAAATAAGACAAGTGCACCTCAAGGAGACATACTCGGCCTGATGAATCATTTGTCTAATAATTCTTGCAAATGTGTCGTTAACTCTTTTAACTTAGTTGGTGTCATACCGTATGGCGTTACCGATATAGGAGCTGTTCTCAAAATTACATCAATTACAAATTCAACTTCATGATCAGGTGGTAAACCCGACAACTCTTCAGGGAACACATCAGTAAATTCATTAACAATGGGTAACTATTCTAACTTTGATTCAGAATCCCGAGTATCGAGTATGTAGGCTAAAAATGCTTCATTACCTTTACGCAGCAATCTCTGAGCTAAAAAAGCTTGTCGTAACCATTTTTGCAAAACAAAAATCGACTTTGGTTTTGAAAATAAAACAAAACGGGAGTTGCCACCAATCCTTTTTGTTGAGGTGTGATCGGGTCACCTCGTAAAACAGTTGTTTTTAATAAACAGTTCGATTTATCAAAACAACAATCTTGGTCTATGAAACTCAGAAAAATAGGTTCGGGAGTCGGTTACGCACGAGGAAGGATTAGCACCCTCGATACGCCAGAATTGGTACCTAATTGATTAATCGATGTCTTATTGTCGAAGATTTGAAAACTTGAAAGAATTAAAAATACGATCCTTCTTTTATAGTGATGCTAAAAAATTGATTTAAAAGAAATTGAAAATATGTGCCAAAGGCTGTCTCGCCTCAAGGTAAAATGTCATATCCAATACGTTAGGACACGACACCTCGACCTTCGAGGCTAAACCTGTCTTTTATTCGAAACTTACGTATTTAATTAAAAGGATATTCTGTTATTTAGAATGGACGAGAAAATCGCAAACCCAATACTTTAGGGCACGATTTCTTGAGCTTCTAAATATAGAACATTGCCTTAGATTGGAAAATCTTATCTCGAAACAACAAAACATCACATCCAATGCATTAGGACACGACGTCTCGAATTTTCGAGAATAAGCTTTTTATTAAAAAATTGTATTTGTTTCAAAAGAATATTCGGTTATTTAGATTAAACAAGAAAAATCGAAACCCAATACGTTAGGGCACGATATTTTAAACCCTCGCAATCAAATGCATCTCATGATTTACGAAGTTTGTTAAAAGGATGTTAGGTTATTTAGTCAAACGGAAAATCAAAACCCAGCACGTTGGGGCACTATTCCCCGAATTTCTAAATACGAAACTTGCCTTATTTTAAGATCTTTAGATGAAATATGATAATTTTACAGAATATAGACGTAAATATAGTAAATATAATAATGCTAATAATAGTAATAATATCAAATAATAGTAATAATAATAGTATGGTTACAAAGCAATAATAAAAATGATAGTAATAATAAATATAATAAAGATGATAATAAGCAAAACAATAGTAAAAAACAAACAAAAAAATATAAAATAAGTAAATAAATACAAGGGTGATAGTGAAAATAAAATAATGATAATAATAATAATAAATAGTAATAAAAAGTATAAATATATATAAAAATAATGATATAATACTAGTAATAACAATAATAATGAAAATAAAATAATAGTAGTGATAATAACTAAATGAAAATAAGAATAATAATACTAATAGAAATAGTATAGTATAGTAATAAAATAATAATAATAGTAATAAATAATTAATAGTAAAAAATAAAAATATTAAATAATAATAATAATAAAAATTGCAAAATAATTAAAAAAAGGGCTAAATTGAATTTAAAACGGAAGTTTTGGGACAAATTATATAAAATAAATAATAGGGGGATTGAACTGAAACGCGCGCGAAATGGTGAGGGACGAGGAGCGCAATTTTACCTGAGTCCTTTAAACACAGCGTTTAAATGGATTAAATTAAAAATTGCGTGAAAATTTTGGGCGAAATTAAAAATAAAAAGAAATCTAATTTTAAAAAACTGAGAATGCGGAGGGACCAAATGGGCAATTAGCCCCAAAAGCAAAAACACGCGGATCCTCCTGGACGGGTCAGGTCGACACGCGGATCTTAGGCCAAACGACGTCGTTTTGGGTGTTTAAGGCCAGTCCCAAAACGACGTCGTTTTGGGTGGCCTATATAAGTAAAAAAAATTCAAAAAAATTCATTTTAATAGCTTTCTTTAAAAAAACTTTAACCTTTTTTTGTTTTCTCTGCAGGGCCTGGTCTCCGGTAAGGATTCCGGCGCTCCTCCGCGCCGTTGGTCGCTGGCGACCGCCGTACACGACGGCGCCCGAGGTAAGAAAAATCCCCCTTTTTTTTATTCTTAGTATATATGCATATATATATGTAAAAAAAATTTAAAAAATGGAATGGAAATATTCTAATAATGCCGATTTTGAAAATAAAAGAAAAAAAGAAATTAAGGCCACATTTATGCGGTTTCTTTTTGCTCCATAAGTGATGGTTGAATATCCTTGAGTATTTTTGTAAACTACTGTGATGATTTGTTTGAATTTCTTTTTTGTTTTTTATTCAAGATCGTCTCCAAAAAAACCTTCTGTTTACAAAGAATTTTGAAGGCTTTTATAGCCCCCTTTTTTACACTATTTTTAGCCATTCTCTGCTGTCTTTTCCTCTTTTTCTTGCAGGTGCAAGTTGCGGTGGAAATGGGACAAGGGTAGGTGGCAGTAGTGGCGGTTGGTGGCAGTCGTCAGAGGCTAGGGGCAGCACACCTAGGGGGCTAGGGTTTCTTGGAAGAGTATAGGATAGTGGGCTAGGGTTTGTTTAATTTGAAATTGGGCTGATCTGTTGGGTTTGGGGTTTGTTTGGGCCTTAGTGGGTTAATTTAATTTGGCTTAGGTTTGGGTTGGTTTAATGGGTTTTAGGTGTTATTGGGCCGGGCAAAAATTGGGCTGTACAAAGCTGAAATAATTCTAACACTTTTTTTTGGATTCTCAGACTCAACAATAATCACTTCTCCTGTTTGACCTTTCAGATCAATCTGTTTCTCTCGACAATTTACTATAGCATAGTACCTTGTTAACCAATCTATTCCCAGAATAATATCAAATTCCTGAAAGGGTAGTAACATCAAATCAGTAGGGAATTCATAGCCTTTTATTTTCAATGGACAATTTCGACAAACTAAATTAACTATCACACTTTGACCTAACAGATTAGTGACTTGAACATCATAATCTGTAGCACCCCAAACCCGGCCTAGAAGTTAGGCCCGAATCTGGCATGTCACATTGATGAGTTTTTCGAAAAACATGTTTTCATTAGAAACTCTTCTTAAAGAATTTAAAACTTTTTGCTACTCAAAACCTCAAATTTTGTTTGCTTATTTTCAAAATGTATTTTATTAAAAATCATTCCCTTGCAAAAAACATTATTACTACCATTCTCGAAAACTTAGTTTAAGTTTTTAGAAAAATCCCATTTAAAGTAATTTGAGCAAAATATAAACCAGTGGCCTTATTACAACATTTAACCCAAAATAGTAGAGTAATAAAATAAACAAGAAAGAAGTCTGAAGTCCAAATAAACCATTTCTGAAGTATGGCCTCCACCGAGTCATCCATGGCCCAAGTCCACGTCACCGAGCATTACCTGAAAAGGTTAAGAGAAAGGGGGTGAGTTACAAGAACTCAGTGTGTAATCCCCTTACCGTTATCATTGGGTCATAATCCAATTAACAATATTTTGGGCCTAGCCCATTTTCAATAATAATAATAATGTATCAATTATAACATGAATATGAAATGCAATTCCCAAACCAAGCCTAGTATTTCCATCCGCTACACACCACCCGTACCAACCAACACACCTGTGGGGAGCTTTAGTCACCCACCCCGCCAACACACCAAACTGGCATTAAGCCATATATCAAACTGGGCATAAAGCCATATATCAAACTGGGCATAAAGCCATATATCAAACTGGGCATAAAGCCATATTTCAAATCGATGAGTGAAAATCAAATCAGTGAGTCCACAGTCATCTCAGGTGACTCGTGTGACCCAAAAAAATCAAGTCGGTGAGTCCACAGCCGTCTCGGGCGACCCGTGCGACCCTAAAAATCAAATCGGTGAGTCCACAGTCATCTCGGGTGACTCGTGCGACCCTAAAAATCAAATTGGTGAGTCCACAGTCGTCTCGCTACGACCCTAAAAATCAAATCGGTGAGTCCACAGTCATCTCGGGTGACCCGTGCGACCCTAAAAATCAAATCGATGAGTGAAAATCAAATCGGTGAGTCTACAGTCATCTCGGGTGACTCGTGCGACCCTAAAAATCAAATCGGTGAGTGAAAATCAAATTGGTGAGTCCACAGTCATCTCAGGTGACTCGTGCGACCCTAAAAATCAAATCAGTGAGTCCACAGTCGTCTCGGGCGACCCGTGCGACCCTAAAAATCAAATCGGTGAGTGCAATCAAATCGGTGAGTCTACAGCCATCTCGGGTGACTCGTGCAACCCTAAAAATCAAATCAGTGAGTGAAAATCAAATCGGTGAGTCCACAGTCATCTCGAGTGACTCGTGCGACCCTAAAAATCAAATCGGTGAGTCCACAGTCGTCTCGGGCGATCCGTGCGACCCTAAAAATCAAATCGGTGAGTCCACAGTCATCTCGGGTGACCCGTGCGACCCTAAAAATCAAATCGATGAGTGAAAATCAAATCGGTGAGTCCACAGTAGTCTCGGGCGACCCGTGCGACCCTAAAAATCAAATCGGTGAGTGAAAATCAAATTGGTGAGTCCACAGTCATCTCAGGTGACTCGTGCGACCCTAAAAATCAAATCAGTGAGTCCACAGTCGTCTCGGGCGACCCGTACGACCCTAAAAATCAAATCAGTGAGTGCAATCAAATCGGTGAGTCTACAGCCATCTCGGGTGACTCGTGCAACCCTAAAAATCAAATCAGTGAGTGAAAATCAAATCGGTGAGTCCACAGTCATCTCGGGTGACTCATGCGACCCTAAAAATCAAATCGGTGAGTCCACAGTCGTCTCGGGTGACCCGTGCGACCCTAAAAATCAAATCGGTGAGTCCACAGTCATCTCGGGTGACCCGTGCGACCCTAAAAATCAAATCGATGAGTGAAAATCAAATCGGTGAGTCCACAGTCGTCTCCGGCGACCCGTGCGACCCTAAAAATCAAATCAGTGAGTCCACAGTCATCTCGAGTGACCCGTGCGACCCTAAAAATCAAATCGATGAGTGAAAATCAAATCGGTGAGTCCACAGTCATCTTGGGTGACTCGTGCGACCCTAAAAATCAAATCGGTGAGTCCACAGTCATCTCGGGTGACCCGTGCAACCCTAAAAATCAAATCGATGAGTGAAAATCAAATCGGTGAGTCCACAGTCATCTTGGGTGACCCGTGCGACCCTAAAAATCAAATCGATGAGTGAAAATCAAATTGGTGAGTCCACAGTCATCTTGGGTGACTCGTGCGACCCTAAAAATCAAATTGGTGTGTCCACAGTCATCTCGGGTGACTTGTGCGACCCTAAAAATCAAATCGGTGAGTCCACAGTCATCTCGGGTGACTCGTGCGACCCTAAAAATCAAATCAATGAGTCCACAGTCGTCTCGGGCGACTCGTGCGACCCTAGCAAATCAATCACTTCCTCCAATTACATATCCCAACCCATGCAGTATGTCATGTATGCAAAGCACATTTCATAATGATGTCTGAAATAGATTACCGTCATAACCAGATAAACAGAATACACACACAGTCGTGCTAATCAACCCATAGGGGTATAACGGTAATTTTACCCACTAAGGGTAATTCAGTAATTTCACAACCTAGGGGTATTTCGGTAATTTTGCAACCCAGGGGTATTTCAGTAATTTACCCTCCAAGGGTATTTCAGTAATTTTGCAACCCAAGGGTATTTCGGTAATTTTGCAACCCAGGGGTATTTCGGTAATTTACCCTCCAAGGGTATTTCAGTAATTTTGCAACCCAAGGGTATTTCGGTAATTTTGCAACCTAGGGGTATTTCAGTAATTTTGCAACCCAGGGGTATTTCGATAATTTACCCTCCAAGGGTATTTCGGTAATTTTGTAACCCAGGGGTATTTCGATAATTTACCCTCCAAGGGTATTTCAGAAATTTTGCAACCCAGGGGTATTTCGGTAATTTCACAACCCAGGGGTATTTCGGTAATTTACCCTCCAAGGGTATTTCAAAAATTTTGCAACCCAAGGGTATTTCAGTAATTTACCCTCTAAGAGTATTTCGGTAATTTCGCAACCCATGGGTATTTTGGTAATTTACCATCTAAGGGTATTTCGGTAATTTCGCAACCCAGGGGTATTTCGGTAACTTACCCTCCAAGGGTATTTCGGTAATTTTGCAACCCAACGGTATTTCGGTAATTTCGCAATCCAAACTTAACTATTAATTTGGGCATAACAATTTAAAATTGTCCATCTGCGTCATACTGACTAAATAGACTATAACTCGAGTTAGAAAACTCAAAATCTAGATCCGTAAATTTTCCTTGGAACTAGACTCATATATCTTCTTACTTTAATTTTTCCAGAATTTTTAGCCTAGCCATTTAGTACAGTTTATTCCTTAAAGCTTCCCTTGTTTCACTGTCCAACGATTCTAACCTCTCTTAACTTAATTTCAAATATCTCACTATACAGTTTTCATATACTGCTCCAACTTGTTTCTCTTGAAAATAGGCTCACTAAGGAATCCATACATATAAATTATAACCCATAATTCATTTTGTAAAATTTTATATGATTTTTCCAAAACAGATCAGTGAACCCTGAAGTTAATCAGAACCAGTCTCACTAAAATCAAGATATCTCAGAATATAAAATTCCTTTTCTTTCTCTGTTTCTTCCATATTAAAATAGACACAGTAAGATTTAATTTAATATCTTATTCACTTCCTAATTCCTTTTCTCCTATTTTTAGTGATTTTTCAAAAACACATCACTGCTTCTAATCGAAATTGTTTTATTACGAAATACGATTACCACTACGATCATACACACGCCCGAGTGATCCCGAATGCCGATTTTTAGTTTTCTTTGGTATTTCGACCGATTAACAACATATTTCATACAAATATTCAGAGAGGTGTGAGATTACAAACCATTTCAAACATGTATTCGGAAGGTTATGAGATTACACACCTTATTCGGAATCCGTAACACGATGCTCACCGCGGCACCTAAAGGTACAATTGGTTAACAATCAGTCCAAAGCCCAATTTACAACTTCAACCAAGTATTGCGATTGATTAACAATCTATATCACTTACCAACAATCCGAGTCTCTTATTACGAGAGATAGGTGTTCGATTGGCCCTCTAATAAAGTACTTCGAGACTCTACTTACCAACCCTCTTCCGAAAGCCAAAGGCTAGAAAGATGACGAGAGTGTAAGCTAACACTCTACCGATTCAGTCCACACCAAGAGAACCAAGAGGATGGAAGTAGCAAGGAATAGATTCGGCCTTGGTCAAAAGAACAGGGTGAATAATTGATTTTGGAAGAGGGCGTAAAAGAGAAACAAGAAGAAAATGAAAGAAGAGGAAGAACACTTTCTTGCACCACCGAAAACCCGAGAAGGCAAAGAAGCTTCGGCAACCATAAGAACCAAACTTCGATTATGAGATGAACTTGATGTTTCAGTTATGGAGTAGAATAGAGATTGTTTGAAAAGAAAAGAGTAGAAGTTAATAGGCAAATGGAAGTTTCGGCAAAGAGGAAATGCAATCAAAAGAACCAAAATATTTTTGAAAGGAAAAATGACCAAAAGCTAAAATTGCCTAAACACCCCCTCTTCATAGCCGAATATCATCCCCCCATGCACTTCTCATTTCATTCATCGTTCTTTTTTTTTTTTTGACCTAACTCCTCCACTACCTCTCATCCATGATTCACTCCCTAAAATGCTCCATAATTCACTCTCCATCATTCCTTTCTTTCTCCCATAATCACTTCCTCACCTACTCCACTAATCAATCATCTCATCATTATGTTTTTCTTTATTTCTTTTTTTTCTTTCTTTTTCCTTATTTTCCTCCTTACCTCATCTTTTTAGTCATCATTTCATTTTTTTCTTTATTTCTTTCCTTTAATAATGCCATGGTTGACACTTGGAAGAGCACACAAAAATAAATCCAAAATTTGCAAAAGATGGGATTTGAACCCCTTCCCTCCATGCTCTCCACTTGATGCCATAACCTCTTTACCAATAGTTCATTTATGCTAACAAAATACACACTTATTTCCTTAAGCTTTGATGCCTCTTACTATTTCTCCTTAATAGGCTTAAACACAAACTTTCACTAAGGCCCAACTTGAACCCGAAACTTTATAGAACCCCGTAACTTTCTAAAATCATCTTCTTAATAAGTCCAACTTGAAATAATGCCATTATCTTGTTCTCAAAATTTTTTAAACACTCCTACGCCCAAGGCCCAATGGGCCCAATCCTACTAAGCCCAATTTCGGGATGTTACATAATCAGTAGATTCAACAGACAGTTTCTTTTCTGAAGCTAATGTAGTGCAAACATAAGAGTGTGTAAACCCAGGGTCAATCAATGCATATATAGTAACATCAAAAAGATAGAATGTACCAACTATTACGTCTGGAGCTGTGGCTTTTTCCCTCGCTTAGATGGCATAAGTACGTGCAGGTGCCTTAGCCTCTGACCGAGCAGTAGAATCTTTCATACCCGAGCGAACAGTCCCAGTGGCACTATTTTGGCCTGAACGTTTACTTCTTTGGGAAGTGACTAATTACTTTTCTTTTTGTTCTCTCTCCTCTTTTCGCAGTTGAAGACAATCTCGAATAAAATGATCAGTGGCTCTGTAACACCCCTTAACCTCAAACCATCGCCAGAATAGGGTTACGAGGGATTACCAGACATATCAGACAACTTACGAATAATTCACAATTAATATAACATTCATAGTATAATTTAATAATTAAGTTCCTATATTGGACTCTCGAAGCCCAAAACATGTATTAAAAGTAGAACGGGACTTGTTTGAATATTCCAAAAAAACTGCCGTAAATTTTTTTTTTATAAAAATTTCGACAATATTTCTGCTTATTTTTACCTAAAACCTCCTGCAAATTCAAACCAAAACAACCAAAACCAATGTCTCAACCAAAGAATCTTAAACACTACTAGATCATGCTTAAACCGTTGATTTATTACTTGAATTTTAAAGTGTTAACATATAAGGAACTAATTCATATCTTTCATTTCATTTCAAAATTTAATACCAAATTTACTAATTTATAACTTTAAACTTGCTTATCATCC
Organism: Gossypium australe; assembly: GCA_005393395.2. Lineage (NCBI taxonomy): Eukaryota > Viridiplantae > Streptophyta > Magnoliopsida > Malvales > Malvaceae > Gossypium > Gossypium australe. Next base: position 25,785,465 of record CM016614.1, on the reverse strand, counting down.
AAAATTTCATAACTATCTAATTACAACAAGATCATTTAACCTATATATATAAATATCTATACATGACTCATGTACAACCACCTAGTACATGCCACTTAAACAAAAAGAAGAAATACATCACCAAAATTTTCTTGTTGGAGTCAGGATCTTTCTGGATGCTGAACTAGATCTTGAACTCTAATGACCTGCGCACGAAAACAACCGTACGTTGAGTATTTCATACTCAATGGTATTACTATAAACCAAACTATTTCACATTAATAAATTACAACATCAACCATAAGCTTTATAAATCATTTAAACTAATTATACATAATTATATATCCCTTCATAAATCTTAAATTCATATGTATATATATATACATTTTTTTTATTTTTTTTACATACTAATTCAATTCATAATTTAATTCTTACATTCTTTCTCGTACTTTTTAGTAGTGCCAAATCAATCAATCTCATTTTCAAATATTCATTTCAATTATTTACCCTATTAACAAGGCTCGGACTTTGATAGATACGCGGATTCCACCCAAACACACTAGAATATCCAACCTAAACACACCAGAATATCTAACCTCAACACACCAGAATAATGAAATTCTCCCAAACACACCAGTATAATATAACCTCCCAAACACACCAGTAAGGCATTAAATGCCTGTTTGGATAAACCGAAGCATATATAACAGAATCATCTTCTTGGCCGAGCTACAAATCTCCTCATCACATCACAAATCCAATGGCATGCCATTTGTATCAAATCTAGTCCGGCAAGTTAATAAGGTATTATTTTACCTTTCCAAATTCGAATTCATTTCCACAACAATTTCAAATACTTGATCAATTCAAAACATCTATTATATCAATTCACATATAATTCAATATTCACACATATTCTTACTTAGTTTCAAATATTATTACTTACCTTATCTTAATTACTCCATAACATATACTATAAATTCAATATACATTTAATAAATAGTTTGAGTTATAGTAATACAAACCCGAAATACGAGTTTACTCCTCAACGATCTTTTCTTTTCCTTTGGATGACGATGCCTCGTTGTCCTTGTTAGCTACGACATAATAATAAATTATATTATTAATTACAACATTAATTTAAATAATTAATTAAATTTCTACTCAATTTATGCCTAATTCCAATTTAATCCTAATTGACTCTTTTATTTGTTTCACTTATTTCATACTTCAATTTTATTCATTTTTCTTCCATATTCATCCTAACAATCAAGTATTCATAATATAATCCTAATTTAAAATTTCTTTTAATTTAATCCCTCTAATACAAAACTTATAACTTACTTTACAATTTAATCCTTTTACTAATTCTAACTTAAAATTTATTTAATTCAATCCCTAATTCATCTTTTTCTTCAACATGAACTTTGTTTAAAAGCTTATAAACTTTCAAACTATCAAATTAATTTCATCAAAACCTTGTTTTAAGACTTCTAAAATATCAAAATTAAAAGAAAAAGACTAAATTTAGCTTACCAATTAAACTTGAAGCTTTAAAATCTCAAATTTTCCCTTCTCTTTTCTTTCCCTTTTTCTTCCCCTGTTTTCGTTTTGTTCTCTGTTTTTTTTCTGTTCTTCTTTCTTTTACTTTCTTTTTTTTATTCTATTTATTTATTTATTTTATTTATAACATCCTGAATTTTTGGGCCTATGCGTTTAATAGGTAGGATATGTTTAATGTGTTAATTTAAGTGTTAGGGGTCCAAATTGGGCTCAGGCTTAGGTAGAGGCCTTGATTAAAATTTTCTGTTTGGGCATTATAGGGGTTTAAAAGGTAGTATCTACGTTTAAAATACCAAAGTGGGCTTGTGGCCCAATCTTAGGAGGTGACGCCACACAAGGGAGTAAGGGGCCCAAATTTAAGTTTCATGGAGCCCAATTCTTTTAATTTAAGTTAGCTAAATTTTGGGCATTAAGATTAGGTGGAGTGGATGGCAACAAGGCTAAAATTTAGGGGTTTTAATGTTTAAAATATGTGGATAATAAGCAGATAAAGGCTATTATTTAGGAATTTATTTTATGCGGATAATAAGCAGATAAAGGCTAAAATTTAGGGATTTTAATGATTAAAATATGTGGATAATATGCTGATAAATGAGGGAGGAGTTAGAGATAATTAAGTCTCTTTTAGATGAGCTAGTAGATTAAGATAAAGAAGAAAAGATAGGATTTATCTGCAAGGTTAGGTAAGTGCCGAAATTTCTATAAATAGGGGGAATATCTCTTCAATTTCGGCATTTGGGGTTTTTCTCTCATTCTTTTCTCTTCTTCTCTGAGTAAAAGCCGAAAACTCCTAAAGTTCCATCTTCTTCTTCATTCTCTGCAAAAGCTGAAATCTCTAAGCCTATTCCCTCATCTTCACTTTGATTCAAAAGCCGAAACTACACCTATTCTTCTCTTTAATATTCATTGGCCGAATCTCCCTTAGCCATCTTTTCAATTTTTAGTTCTTTCAAAAGCCGAAAGCGCGATAGATCATCTTTCCGGGATTTTTCCTAGAAGCCAAAACTCATAGATGTCTAAGTTATAGAATCGTGTTACATTCGGGATTTCAAGGTAAGAGGATTTGTTTATTCATATATATAAAATCAGGTAGAATACTAACTATGGCCGAATATAGGAAGGCCTATTTTCACATCTTTCTGGCTTTTTGAAGCAAAGCGTAGATCGGTTTAGCAAGGGTATCTACATTAATCAGGTGTGTAATACTTCCCCACTATCTAGATCTAATCATAAAATGCATGATCATAAGATTTATATGTTTTGATAATTGCCGACATCTCAGTTTATTGATGAAAGCCCAAGGAGGGTAAAAGCGGTTCACCAGGTTAGTAAATAATCTGTTTATATGTTATAAGTAAAATGCTTGTATGTGATTGCATGGGTTGGGTTGATGAAAGGAGGAAGTTATACGTTATATGTGTAGCGGTTTTACCGTGATCTGATGCAGCGGCTAATGCCGTGAACTGTTATACGGGCTTCGGCCATTAAATGTTATACGGGCTTCGGCCATTATATGTTATAAGGGCTTCGGCCATCATATGTGGATGAGCAGCATGACTGCCATCATGGTGTGTAGCGGTGTGGGTCGATTGTAGAAATCCCCAATGGTGTGTACGGTTGGTACGGGGGCGTGTAGCGGATGGAAACCTAGGCAAACGGGTTGGGCCTTGCATATTATTTGTTATTAATTTTTATTATGAGTATTAAACGGTTTATTTTGTTTAACGGGCTTAAGGCCCAAAATCTAGTGGTGCATGAGGGTTGCACACTGAGTCTCGTGACTCACCCTTTTAATTAACATTTCAGGTGATACCTAGTGCTTCGGACCGGGCTGGAGAGGAACGCAAGGTGGCCATGCAGAAGAATATGTGGATTTAGCAAAAAGACTCAAGTTATTATTTTATATTTTTAATTAGTGGATTTTAAAATCTCGTTGTAATAAGGCCATGGGCCACTAGTTTATATTTTGTTTTATTTTTGGGCTTTAATTACTTTTAGTTGTTTAAGTTTTATTTTAATTAAACTAAGGCATGTAATTAAGTATGGGTTTTATTTTACAAAGGCATATTATTTATAAAATATATTTGGGCTTTTCTGAAAATACGACATGTTTGACAAAATTTTTCTTAGTGACATACCAGATCCGGTTTTAGTGTTTGGGCCGGATTTGGGGTGTTACATTATTTATTTTATATTACTTTAATATTAAGTAAACAAATTATTTTATAACAAATGTACCAATATTTTTATTACAATTGTCATTATTCAATTTGTTTTAAAAAAAATCTTATAATTTAATTATTATCATTTACTTGTTATATAAGAAATTATATATATTTTACACATGTACCAATAATAATTATACACTTGTCTTATTTCATAATATGATATCAATTTAATAATTATTAATATATAAATATCTTTTACTTATTATTAAAGAAAATATACAAATATATATATATATATGTATATTACATGTTTATAAATACACATATCACACATGTACACTTTTATCATCATACATTTGGCACAAATTTTAATTTATTTATAATCTAATAATAAAATTTTAAATCAAATAATAATATTATTATTATTATTATTATTAACAATAATAGTTAATGAGATTTTTCTATCAATTTTGCCGCCTCAATTATTACAAATGGCTTAATTGCCATTTTAATCCCTTTTTCTTTCTATTGTTTTAGAATTAAACTTTTAACCTTTACTCAATCTAGTCCTTTTTACTAATTACTCTAAATTAAACTAGTTTCACCTAAATAAAAAGTAATTAGATATATAACTAGACTCATAATTATTCCTAATAATTATTTACGAACCCGTTTCACTAAGATAGAGGCCCGATAATGTACTTTCTAGTGCCCACGGATTTTGGGTCATTACAGGCTCCACATTTGTAACAAGCTCCTGCTTTACCTCTACATTCACCAAGGTGATTTTTCCCACAATATTTGCATTTAGGTCTGGGAGCATTTTGTACACTACCCACTCTAGCTATAGGTTTAATAGTTACCCCGAAATCATGTTGAGTCATCTTATTCTTATTTGATCGTTCCAGCATTGAGGTGGGTCGACTGGAATCATCCCTAAACTTTTTAGCCAGGATTGCTGAAAATGACTTAGAGGAACTTTCCTTGTAGGATTCTTTATTTCTTCTAAGCACGATCTGACAGAACCACAAATTCCCGTATTTTGGTGCCCTCAATCATCATTCTGATTTCATCATTTAACCCTTCCTCAAAATGAATACACATTTCTTCTTCGGTTGATACAATTTCCCGGGCATATCTACTAAGGAATATAAATTCTCTTTCGTATTCGGCTACCGATCAGTTTCCTTGTCGCAAATCAAGAAATTCTCTCTTCTTTTTATCTAAATATCTTTTGCCAACATATTTCTTTTTAAATTCACTCTGGAAAAATTCCCAAGTGATTTTCTCTTTCGGTGCCACAACTACTATAGTCATCCACCAATTATATGCTTCCTCTTTCAGTAAAGAAATATCACATCTTTAATAATCATTGGGTAAACAAGCCATTTCTTCAAAAACTCTTACTGTATTCTGTAGCCAATATTTAGCTTTCACAAGATCATCATCTGACCTACCCCGAAATTTTTTAGCCCCAAACTTTTTGAGTTTTTCTATCAGAGTACGCTTACTGGGTTCAGTTACCGGAGGAGGTAGAGGTACAACCAGAGGCTCTACATGTGGTACAGTAGGGGGAGGAGGTTGCTGAGCCTGATTCCTCTCTTGCATAAATTCATTAAACCACTGATTCATAAACTCATAAAACATGTTTTTAAGTTCTTGTCGTTGAGCCGAAGGAATTGGGACGTTACTGCTTGTCCCGTGCTCAGATGTCTGTACTCTACTATTAGCCTCATCATGTTCAGCATGTTCGGATCTATCTGACATCTTTACAATCTATAAGAAAAACAAAGGTTAGATCGGATCATACACATCACACTATCACAGATGTATATGACATGTATTTCTAGACATTTTATACACTACATTTGTTCCGAAAATTCGCTAAACTGAAGCTCTGATACCAATAAATGTAACACCCCTAACGCTGAAATAGGGTTACGAAGCATTACTGGAGTTTACAAAAAATTACAATTAATTCATGTAATATACTATTCATATATGAAATTAATTATATTCTATCATATAGTTTCTTTAAATGGGCCCTCAAGGCCTAAAATAGGCATTGGAAATAAATCGGAACTAAATCGAAAACTCAGAGAATTTTTCGCGAAATTTTAAAATTTTTCCTATGTGTAGGGGACACATGCCCGTGTGGCCAGGCCGTGTGGCTCACACGGCCAGGTGACATGCCCGTGTCTTAGGTCGTGTGAGCATTCGATGTGAGGTACACGGCCGTGTCCCAGCTCGTGTCCTTACCCGTGTAACTCTCTGACTTGAGTCACACGGCCAACCACACGCCCGTGTGCTAAGCCGTGTACAAAAACCTAGGCATTATGCTTTGAAATTCCAAGTGCAGGGAACACACGGCCAGACCATATGCCCATGTGTTAGGCTGTGTGTCACACACAGTTGAGACACACGCCCATGTCTCTGCCCGTGTGAATGAAAATAGGCCATTTTAAGGCCACTTCTCTCACCCTTTATGATATCAATCCATACATAACATTTCAATACATCAAATAACCCCAATTAAGCAATCAACGCAAGCCAAAAATCATGTTTTAAACATAATATATCATCACAAAACTAAGTTGCTTAATTTACCATTATAACTTCATTCATTCATTTATCAAGATTTACTAAAATCTACTACTAAATACATACATACATGCACATATATATATGTATGTCATTGACAAACCCTACTTCAAATTTAGTCCTTTTCTAATCCGTCCCTATACATGCCATATAAACCATATTATACATAGCAAAAAACTACTAGAATAATTTAGATAGTGTGACCTGATATGTTGATCTAATCCTCCAAACTTCTTGAAATTCTACAAGGAACATTAAACAACACAAATAAGCTTAATGAAGCTTAGTAAGTTCGCTGGCTTTAAATATAAATCTTACCGAACATAGTATAATAATTTATTTAGGTAAATCATTTCAAAAACTTTTCCTGTCAACCACAACTTCTATTGATGAATCCACTTGATTGAGCTCAATAACAATAATTACTTAAACTTTTCCAGACTAATTCCATATAATACTTACCAATCCTTGTCAAATTAGAGAACGTCTTACGGATTTGAGTACATCGTTTTCTTTGTGCCATAGTCCAACTATGGTATTACGCGTGCATTGCTATGGCTTTGCCTTGGTCTTATATTCGTAGTGCCATAACCCATTTATGGTCTTACCATCAGGATGCCATAACCCAGCTATGGTCTTACACATATATATACTGTCATGGTCCAACGATGCTCTTATGTTCAAGATGTCATAACCCTGTTATGGTATTTTCATTAAAATGCCATAGCCCAGATATGGTCTCACATTTAAATATTTCCATGGTCCAACCATGGTCTTATCCGTCAATTCAGACTTTGTCACTGAACGATAGTACTCAATCCTGCGTTCTACTCAATTTGAACATTCAATTCAATTTTTATATTTTTACAATAATCATAATTCAATAACAAAAATATTAAATAATACATTATATCATTCCTAAATTAACAATTAATCATGAAATTTCAACCATATGAACTTACACTGGGATAATTTGTAGAATTTGTTATAATTCAGGGACTATTCGACTAATTTCCCTTTTTCGCGATTTTCTTCGGGCTCTTGATCTAAAATATAAAATTATTCATTCATTAGCATCTAATTGGACTCTACTTCACCTCACAATTTATGCCTTTCAATTTTTGAAATTACACATTTTTCCCTTATTTTTACAATTTTTACAATTTAGTCCCTTATCAATTAACCCATCAATTGAGCTAATTTTTTCTAAATTGACAATTTATCTAAATATTCTAAGCTATTTCATAGCCTTTAGCAGATAGAATTTAATGTCAAACCCTAGGATTTAATCTTTTTTACAATTAGGTTTTAAAATCGATTTCTATTTAAATTACTTGATAAAATCATCGTACAACAAAATTAAAGTTTCAATTCATGTTAATTTATCATAAACATCCAGCACGCATCAATGGTAACTTTCAAAATTACCCAAAGAATCAAAAACTAATGAAATCAATTGTTGGACCTAATTGTAAAAGTCTCAAAAACATAAAAATTTCAAGAAATAAACAAAAATTGAACTTACATATAGTAAAGTATGAAAACCATCTTCTTAAGGGTTCTTCAATGGTGTTTTTGGCTTAGGATTATGAAGAAATTCTCTAGATTTCTCTTTTTATTTCTATTTGTAAACTAAAATTTTTAATTATTTCAATTTTGCCCTTATTTCACCTGATTTCTTTGATTTTTTTCTGCCTATGCCACCCAAGCCATCGTCTTTGGGCTAATTTACCTTTTAAATCCTCCCTCTTTTAACACTTGAGCTATTTAATCATTGAAGCAAGTTTTACACATTTTTCAATTTAGTCCTTTTTAATTAATTAACTATCAAAACATTAAAGTTTTCTAACCAAACTTTAATACTAACTCAGTGGCACTCCGTAAATATTTATAAAAATATTAACAGCTTGATTTATGAAATCGAGGTCTCGATTCCTCATTATCGAAACCATTTTACCTAATAATTCCTTCTAAGACATAAATCACCAATTCAAGAATATTTCTAAAATCACACTTGACTTATAAATAATAATTAATAATATTTTTGAACTCACTCGTCGGATTTAGTGGTCTCAAACCACTATTTCTGACACCACTGAAAATTGGGTTGTTACAATGACTATATGAATGTTCATGGTGTAGCCTTCGATAATGAGAAAATCAAATTGGCAGATCATGTTACATGAAACTCTGAATAAGTCAATAAGGAAGAAACTCATGGCAGTATCTGTGAAGTTCGTCGAGACTATAGACACAAGGTTGTGTGTTTGGCTTATGTGGAGTAATCTATCATGAGTGTTTGGTAAGATATGAATAAATTATGTGCATTCTATAATAAGTATGGCTAAAATAAGGTATAGATATGACCAGGGTTAAAAATTGAATGGTATCTGTGACATAGTTGAATAAGTCTTAAGAGTTTTAGTGTTAAGAGATGAGTATCTATATGATAAGAAGAGTATTTGTCATGATGATTGTAAATATTGAAAATGAGTGTACTTGTAGTTATGAAAATCTTAAGAAATTATTAAATGAGTTGACCTGTATTATGTGAGGGTTGAATCTGAATTATGCGGTATTCACTATATCTAAATTGTATTGTATTTTTTCGGAAATTATTTTGAATTTGGGTCATTGTTATCTTGAGCTTATGGGATTCTGAAATAAAATGATTCGGAATTCACATGAGTGATCTATGGTACATTATCAGTATGGGTATATGTGGTATTGTATCAGGGTATGTCTGAGTGTGAATTTAATGGTATCTTATTCTGTGTAAGTATTCACCAAACATATATGTATCTGCCCGTAACAAATGTCTGTGAGCAACCATTTGAGATAAGTGTATGTGTTAAAGCATGGGTTGTTAAAAGTAGACTCAGAGGATATGTTTTGTTGAGAAATATATGTGTGTTAAAGAGACATAGGAAAATGTTTGAAAGGATCGTCAGTTACTTAGATAATGAAGACATGGGTATGATAAGAGCATGCTAGTTGGAGTATAAGTGTATGCTAAAACTGTAGTGATATCCGCTCGAAATAAATAATTTAGAATAATGGCTGGCGCGCAGTAATTCACACAAGAATGCAAAACATCCATTAAGGTATCTCTATAATGAAGCTCGCTAAGTACTATTGTATTTACAAGGTTTGTTCTTGTTTGTCAGGTATATGGGAAGAGACTTAGTCTGGAGGAACAACGTTAGGAGTACGCCAAAATAGTGTCAGTGTGGGCTATTATACATACAACGGAAAAGTAGGATAGTCTAAGATTTAGGTCATTTGTGTATTTCTTTAATAAACCTCTATCTTGTAATGATTCATGTCAAGTTTGTTGTAACTAATTATTTTTAAATATTTCTCCTATTTTAGAACGTTAAGTTATTCAATTAGAATAATAAATAAAATATTTAAGATAATGAGAAATATTAGACTATTTTGTTAAATTTGTTAATAATATGTGTAGTAACACCCGTGATCCGAACCCGACAAATCAAGTCAGGTGGAGGGCGTCACATAACTAAAAAAGTTACAATTAAGTCACTAGATTTTTCGAAATCATTTTTTTGTCACTTGATTATTAATTGGTACTTTTTTTGTTGGTATAATAACAATTTTAGTCCTCATTTATTAGAATTCAATAATAAATTATAATTAAAAAAATTAAAAAAATAAATCACAATATGTTTTCTATATTTCTCGAAATTAAATCAGTAATATTTTTAAGCCAAATTTCATGCTCTTGAAAAATATCTAGAATTGATATTACAGAGACTTATGAAATCGACTCTAATATCATTTTATAACAAAAGATACAAAATATGTCACAAAATTTTCTTTTTCAAGTTCAATCCAAAATTTAAATTTATTTAATTATTTTTCAAAACACAAATTGTACAAACAAATTATATTCTGATTTTTTTTTTCTTATAATGAAAAAGCCATGTTAAGAAATAGAAGAAGTAAAAAAATAATAATTAAAGAACCAATAATTTTGCTTAATGCTTTTATTTAATTTTTTTATGTTCTTTTAAAGAATGAGTGCTGAATATTTCTATACAGATAATACAAAGGGAAAATTTGAAGGGCTTGAAAGCAATTTCCCCTATTTTTTAATCAAATTATCTATTTTTAAAAAAAAGTATCAACTTTAATTTTAATGTTTATAATTTTCTACATTTTTTAAAAAATAATTTAAATTTTTATCGTTTTATACATAATCAGGATCAAATTGATAAAAAAGTATAAAACCTAAAGACCAAAATTGTTATTATATGAACTAAAAAAGTGTCCCTTAAAAGCGGGTGACAAAAACAATTTCAAAAAGTTTAGAGATTAAATTATAACTTTTTTAAGTTAAATAACCAAAGCGAAAACTTACCTATAGTTTAGTGACTAATAGTGCAATTTACCCTTATTCTTTTTAGTATTTCGGATGTTCATATCGACCCGTTGTTGCATGGAAGCCAAGTGGCGCATTTCCTATGGAAAAAGACGGGAATTGCTGTTATCCGAGAAAAGAAAAAAAGAAGATAAAAGACCATCTTCTGGAAAATGAAATCTATCTTTAACATTATATTTCTCTACAGAAGGGATTGTTTGATTGTACTAGTTCATCATTTTGTGGAATGGATATTCCTTTAAATAATTTATTTGAAAAACAATTCAGTAAATAACTGGATTTAAAACAATAATAAGATGAGCTCAATTCACTAGAAAATAAAACTTTCAGTATCTTCCTCTCATTTAGGAATCAACTTTTCCCATCAAATCTTCCCCTAAAAAGGAACGCTTGAAGAAGGAGTTGATTCAATATCATAAAGTTGCCATGTGCCCTTAGAGAATAGCTTGGTAGCCGACTTGTAAAACTCGGCATCAGCATTTTGGCAAACTCTTTTCTGGTAAATCACTGATTCGATTCTCTGCAGCCTATTTTCTTCAACATGAGTGGCTACAGCACCTGCTCTGGGAAGATTGAGCTTCTTGTTTCCGGGCATTTTGCAAGCAGTGATTCTCAACAAGAATCATTACGAGATGTGTTGTATTAAGAAAAGTATTGAGGGGATTTTATATGGAGGGAAAGGTAAGAAGAGAACAAATTATGAGTTGGATTTGTTTGTCCATTTCTGGCCTTTTTGATCCTTCCTGAGGAAATACATTTTTGTTTCCTTCTTAGGATGAATACCCTTTTAATTGCTTGGATTTTTTCTGTTCTTTTTTATTTGTTACCATTTTAGCAATTAAGAGGAGGGGATTATTTCCTTTTTTTATTATTAATTCCTATTTCTTATTTTTTGTAATTTGTTTTAATCAAAAAGTTTATCGGTGTAAAAGTTTCTTTTTAGGTATTTGGGGGTAAAACAGATTGAAGATTACGTTTCTAGTGTAATCGATTGAGTAGTAGATTTTATCATAAGTGGGATTTGGGTCGGATATAAAATTTTAAGTTTGAGTTCCGTCCGAAAAAATAGGTTTAAAATTTTGTGTAAGCTTAGCTCGATAAAAAAGTTAAACCTAAGTCCATTTGGCCCACCTGTATTAAAATTTTTATATAAAAATAAATTTAAAAAATATAATATATCAAACACACTAAAAATATTAAATAAATATTTCTTAACAAATTAAAAATACATTATGAAAAGTCTTTATACTTAATAATATTAAGATAGTTGTAAATTAACAAGTAAATGCCTCCAAAATAATAGTAAAATTAACAAAGAGAGAGAGAGAGAGTTATATCTAACAATAAACTAATAATAATATAATAGTAAAATGACAACAAAATAATAGCAAAATAGTAGCAAACAACAATAGAAAAAAAATTAGTCAAATTTGAGTCCAGACAAGCCCGAGTAAAAAAAAATATCTGAGACCCAATCCGTTTAGAAAATGGACATTATTTTTTGTTAAAGCCTATTTTTGAGCCTATAATTTTACTCAACTCGTCCTATTTTTCGGGTAAACCTTTGAGTTTTGGCGAATAATCCAGCCCATAATCAAGTCTTATTACGAGTTAACTTCACACTAATATAATAAAAAAATTACTTAAAAATCAATTTTAACAAAATAATAAATAATAAATATTAATATAATAATATTTTTATTTTTATATGAAATATTCAAATAAAACAACGAAAACCAAGATGAATAAAGGTTAGGTTATAAATAATATAATGATTTACCACTCTCTAAAATTCAATGGTTGCATAAATTATCTTCCATCATAATCTAAGTTTTTTCAGTGGTAATCTAATAATATTTTATATACATTTGATTTCATGGATTCAATTGATGGTAAATTCTTTTTTGATGAATTTGGATCATTTAAAAGGTTTATAATTATTAAAATACTTAATTTTTTATTTATTTATCAACATTGTCAGTAAAATTTCTAGATTCCACAAATAAAATTAGGGATTGATAAATATCCTATAGAGATACAATTAAATATTAAAAAAAGGATATACTTGTTAAACTTTTAAATCTACTTGTATAATAAAAAAATACATTATTAATATACCAAATACTCACATTTATAGAAAATATTTCACTCAGCTTCGTGATATTTGCTTTTCTTTAAAAAGAAGAAAAATGGTGGCATCACAAAAAAAAAAAAAAGCCAAAACCCTTGAAAAATAAAGGGTAAAGTAGAAGAATAATCTCCAAATTATTAATTTGATTCTATTTTGGTTAACTAATTATTAATTTTTTTTGTTTTACTTAATTAATATTTCGAAATTAAATATTTTAGTTACTCTTCCATTAGTTGTTTAATAAAAATCTAACATTGACTTTGTTTTATGGCCTAATAACAAATTTACCTCTCAAATATTTACATATTCTATTAATTTGATCCAAAATCTAAAAAAATTCAATAAATTTAACCTTCAATATTTACAAACTTTGCCATTTCAACCCTAATTATAAATATTATGAAAAATATTTTTAAAAAATATTAAAGTTTTAAAGATTTTTTACCCCAAATAGCTTTCAATGGTCTCTTACACTTTGTTCATTCCTTCATTCAATTGACTAAGTTGGAAATATCAAATGTCATGGCCTTAATCTACAGTCTCTCCCCAACGCTTTAGTTAGGAATGATAAAAATACTGGAACACTAGAGCCTGAAACAATCTCTATAGTATATAGTAAGGCCATTAAAGTTGGTGTTGTCAACCAAATCAATTTTTTGGATTTATAAATTTGTTAATTTTGGGCTCATTTCTCAATTTCAATTAGGCATTTGAGACAAACAATGTGTCAACTCGAAACTGCCAAGAGGAGAAGTGAATTGGCCTTTTAAAAATTTGTGGTAGCTAAGAGAATAAATAGAGATAATAAACACAACGATATATAGTGGTTCGGCTCCAACTGTTAACTCCACTACCTTAGCTTTCCACAACTAAGGATTTTCCCAAAATTCACTATCTTGACAACCTTTAAGGACAATGTTGAACCTTACAAACTCCCTTAAGGTTTCTACCCACACCTTAAGACAAAGAGAATAAAAAATAAGCAAATTACTAAGAACAAACCTTTACAAGATAAGAATGTTTTCAAATTAAGCACAAATACAAAAAAGGAACACTTGTGCCGAAATGAATACAATGAAAGCTCACAAGTGTGTATAAAGGAAATTGTTGAGAATTGAAAGCACAAGGTTGTTTTGATTGATCTTTAAGCTTGATAATCTCTCTTATTGTTGTAGGGCCTTTGAAAGATGATATTTATACCCCTAATTGATTTCCAACCGTTGTGGTTGTTGGAGAAATGAATAGAACCTTTGGAGATGAAATTGTTAGATTTGTAAAATAAATCTAAAATAAAACTGAATAAACCAGGATCTATCATATCAAATCATCAAGAATAAATGAAGAATAAAACTAAATGCGAAAGCATACTTGAATCCATGAATTCCTTGAAGTTTTACTGAATCTTGGGGATTTGATCTTCCAAATTAGCACACAAGAAATTCAGAGAATATTTGCTCTCTCGCTTTCTTAATGACGAGATATTAGAAAGGATATCTTGTGTATAATTTGGGGACCATAACCCTAATATTTATAACCTTAGCATATTAGTTCTAATCAAATTCTAATTAGCCCATCATTAATTAGAATTTGATTAGAAGAGTATCTACACATATTTAACCCATACTTTATTTAATAATTAAAGCCCGATAAAATTTTAACTAAATTAGATCACTTTTAATTTGGGTTAACCTATCATGATAGTAAATAATAACATGTAATTGTCCTTATTATATATGTGATGTCCAAATTTTCCAACAGAAATAACTAGTGTATTTAATTCATCTGCAACCACGAGTATTGATACTTGCTAACAAAGTATTGACATTTTTAGCATTTAATGTAGAATTCAGTGATCGTTGGAGCCAGAAAAGGTGATACTAGTAAAGTTTTATCAATACCATATGAAAAGTATCAATACTAGATCAATACTTGGCAAAAATGTTTAAGAAACAAAATGTCAATTTGGTACCAATTTTTGGAAAGGGATCGATATTTTAGAATTTATCGATACTGGCCAAAAAGTTTTTGGCCTGGAACGAATATTGGCTTTTTTTTTTTTTTAAGTTGATTGAAAATGTTTAACTCAATTGAAACCATTCTAATTTGATTAAAAGTTGATTCAAAAAGCTTTCTAAGAGTTCAAAATGGTAAGTTCAAAATTATATCTCTTAGAGATTATTTGAAAATACAATTTTGCTAATTTTGTTCAACTTTAACTTTTATTTAAAAATATTTTAATTTGTTATATCAAAACATATTATAAAATAAAGCTTGGTATAACACAATCTAGCAAAAGAAAAAGGAGATTACATTAAAAGAGGTTGAATAAAAAATAACTTTAATTTTTAGGTTTTCCACATATTTGGTTTGAGAAAATGAGCTTCCTTGATGAAAAAAAAGTAAATATGATTTATAAAAAGTAAAAAAAGTAAATATAAAGATTTAAATACATTTTATAATTTTTAGAATTGAAACTAAAGTTGTTGAATTGTTCATATCTAAAATAAAATAATTGATAGAATATGTAAACGTTAGAGGGCTAAATTTGTTATTAGATCAAGAAAAAAGCCCACATTAGACTTTTATTACTAAGTTAATGATAAAAGTGACTAGAATATTTAATTTCGAAAAATTAAGTGACTAAAACGAATAAAATAACAACTGGATGAGCAAAATAGAACGACCAAAATAGTTGGGTAACTATTCTTGTACTTTACTAAAACACTAAAACTTTAATGCATATATATATAACTATTATTATATTATAGATTATCATAAAAGATTTTGTATTACATAATATTATAATATTTAATTATTAATGCATATATATCAACTATTGATGTATTATATATTATATGATATGATATAACATCGCAAACAGTAAGATTAATTTCAAATGTATAAAGAGTATAATGACTTAAAGTATATTTCAATTAATATAATAATAAACAATAATATATAATGATAATTAATATATTATTTATTACTATTACAATATATGATATAATATTACATAATGTAATAATATATTTTAAAACTATTAATACATACATATATTTAACTATTTTAATTGGTCCAAAACCAAAACTAAATTTACAACAAATTAGCTTGAATTGGCTAAATTTGGTCAGTCGAGCTAGATTTAATCACCAACTATAATAGATAATATACTATTACATAACATCTATATATATGGAGAGAGATCTAATTATCTCAATGTAAAACTAAAATAATTTTGCATTACTTTGTATATCTTTATATTATAAATATTTTCATAATTAAAATATTAAATTTATTAATATAATTGTACATTTTTGAACGAAAGATTGAAAATTCGAAGAGTTTTAAATTCGAGAAAATCTGAGCCTCAAAACCTGGAAGTTTGAGCCCGATAAAATCTAAACCCGAAGAAAACCTGATCCAAGCTCGCGGATGCCAGCCGGTTTAGGAAGCTGACATTGAGGTCCTCAACCTCAACTATGAGCTCTCACTTGGTTTTGTTCGTGCAAATAGACAGAGACAGTGACAGCCTGAAAGATGACAAGTGTCAATGTATGGTGCGGTTGAGTCCAATTGGCCAACGCCACCCTCTTTCTATTTCTACAATTTTCAGCCTTAAATAAGCAAAACTTTAGAAACCAATGCCGGTAACAATGGCATACCCTCCATCTCTTTCTCGTTTCCTAAATCTCCCCACTTCCCTATTTCCTCAATTTTACCTTTCTTTCCTTGTTTCTCCCTCTTCCTTTTCTAACCCCTTCTGGAAGTAGCTTCCTTCGTTTCTCCCCTCAATGAATTATGGTATCATTTTATATTTCCTCGTTATTAAGCTCCTAATGCTATTCTCTATGTTCTTTTATTTATGGGTTTCTTTTATCCTTTGTGTTTCTGCAATTTAACATCAATACATTTTCATTTTAGATTATTTGTTTCATTGGAATATGTTGATTCAATGGGTTTCCTGGAATTGAGAGAATATTTCCATGAATGTTTCTTTCATGCATAGTCTTGGAGTTTAAAATTCATATGAAATGTTTCTGATTTCGGTGGTTGGATTATACTAATTGCACTTTGCTTGCCTTTTCCTGCTTTAAAGGTAGATTGCTCCATTTCATTTTGCTCACATGTTTATGTTCTCCAGTGGTTGGGACTCAGTTTATGAACTATATACGATCTTGTAATTCATTAACGTTGTTTGAGTGTCAGCGTTTGAAGGCAATGCATTTTTCACAGTTTATTTTCCTTGCGTACTTCTGATATATATATATATATATATACTGGAGCTGTAATCAAACCCAATGCTATTCTTATTGATAGATGGCATAAGAAAGAATTGAGCAGTCCTGCGAGGATGAGTGTCAGTTTCAAATATTGGGATGAATGTGCCGATCCCGAGGACATGGAAGCAATGTGGAACCACCCTGAAGTGAGAACAGAGTGGACGGATGCCGGGGAAACTGAAGGACAAAGAGTTCACCTATCAAGGGACCCTGATGGACAGCCTTATTTGACACAGACAGAGATGAGGGTAGCTCACTTGAATGACCTATCATTTAATTTCTGAGGCAATAGTAAGCTTCTAGCAAAAAATTGAGAAGTTCAATCTCAATAAGTAGATTGTCCTTTTTGGATAGACAATAAGAACTTATTCACAAAGTTGACAATAAGAACTTATTCACAAAGTTCTTTATGACATTTAATATTGACAAGTAGTCTCCCAAAAGTTGCATGGTTTAAAAGTTAAAAATCCTTTTTATTACATAAAGTTTCTGCTTGGTGCTCTTTCAGGCTGTGGCTGAAATCGTTACACGCAGACAATTTGATAAAAAGCTAGATCCAGTATGTCACCTATAACCTGAATATGTAACCTGTTTCACTGTTTTTCCTTCCGTATCTATATTCAGGAAAAGATAAACTGGTATGGAAGTATAATTTCTTACGAAGACTCTTCTTACTAATTTGCATATAATGAACATAAAGTATTTCTTGCCAGATTTTAATTCTGGTGACAGGGTTTTGTTTAATATTAGGTGTCTAAAATAATTGTTTGAATTTATTTGCTCATCCACTCTTGCCTTATATATTGAATTAACCGTTCTTTATTTAAATACAAAGAGGATAAAGGAAAATAAATGGCACAATTTTGCATAAAATACATGTTCTGAAGATTGATAACATTTGAAGCAATAGACAATGTTATTCCTGGTAGAATCATAGCTAAGGTTCAATTTAATTTTAGTATAGCATAGTGATTAAAATCATTCTATTTTCAACCTGTTCTTATTTTTTTCACTATGTTATGATTGAGCGGTCTTGAAAACCAGAACTTTAAAATTGCAAATGGAAAACACTTGTTATTTTAGATTTTCTTCATGACAAGGCGGTTTTAAGACACCTTATCAACTAATGTCAGGGAATTCCAGCTGACTGGCAATTGGACATACTGATAAGAGTCTTTTGGTTGCTCGCACTACTATGAAGTCCTATGTTGCACCGACTCATTTCTCTTGGAAATACCAATGTTTTAAGACATTTTCCTATATGAGTATATGGATATAATCCTCGAAGGATTAACCAAATACATGGAAAACCTTGGAAAAAAATGAAAATATCTGTATCGAACACATCCATCTGTGTCCAACCCTCACACCCGAGTCTAAGTAACATAGATGCAGTCAGCATCCATTATTGGTCAAATGGTAACATAATAATCCTTCCAGACCTTAAATAGATGAAAAATGGAGACCTCGGACAGTTGGCGAGGAATCTTTGAAAGTGTGTACTAGTCCAAGGGAGCTTAATTCACTTTTCTAGGCCTGGTGGAAAGAGCAAGTTTACCTGATAATTCTACTAGTTTTTTAATTGACAGACAAACTTTTCAGTTACCTTTTCAAATTGTATAAGATAATGCCACTAGTTTTGAACTCTTCTGTTGTTTTTAGGAAACCTTCCACCTCTCTCTCTCCCCAGCCTCTGTCTGTCTGATCAAAGCTAATCTTTGCTCTCTCTAAAGTCTAGGCTTTGGCCATTTGTTTTGAGACAAGGAGTTGGAGATTTAGCCATTGGGGTTTGACTAAAGGTCAATATCACGTTAAAGATGCTAGGTTTTTATCCAAAATATCATGAAGCTCTTCTATACATGTACTTCATTCTCAAGTATTGATGCTACACCAGCTACACTAAGCTAAGCTGGGAAAATAAGCTTAAAACATTAAAAATCCAATCATAGGTAGTAATATCAGAAAAGATTCTGTTAAAAAGTTATCGCTTTTTGAAGTGAAGTAAATGGAAGGAGGATGCGCAAACAAGATTGGCCATGTAAAATCCACCGAGTACTATTTACTTTCTATGAATCCTGTATTGAGATCGGGAGAAAACCATGCACTCAATGAATATCAAGTAGAGGGAAAGGAACAAGTTTGATTTGAATTATCAATATTTCCCTGTATTGCATATTTTTCTAGCACTAGGTGTCATGTACCCATTTCCTTTAATATGTATACAACCTGGGTACTTTACTTAATTTAAAGTGTCCATGTAAATTAACTAATTATACATCTTTAATTAAGGCTTCTTTAATCAGCTAGCTCTGCATATGCACTTTTTTCTTTTTGGATAATGTAAAGTTTTAATTTATCCAAAAGAAAGCAATGTTTCGCTACAAGCGAATCTGTATTGTACTAGTTACAAACTATCCTGCTCGAAAACTGTAGATAAGATGACAAGGAGATCAATTACTAAGATTTCCAACAAATTGAGGATGGCATAAAACTCGCTTCCGAACCAGTCCAATGATTAGTTTAAATAGCTCCATCTGTCTGGCTGTACCTCCATGAAGTTGACAGTTCCTTTCCTGCCATATAATATATGTATATGCATTCCAGAGAAGTCTGAATATAGCTAAGTTCTTTCCTTTTTTTATTTGAATAGCCCACTTGAGTGCTTCCTGCCATGATCCAGCATTGCAAGTTACTCCACAATATCGAAGAAGTCTCTCCTAAATTTGCCTTGAGAAGTGACTCAATACACACATGGTCTCTTGTTTGAAGTTCCATTTTGCTCAAGAGACATTCAGTGGAAATAGGTTATCCCTGTGATTGGACTTGACCTCTCATTGGTAGCCTTTATAGGACTTCCATCCATGCCACAAATGAGTGTTTCAGAATGCAATCACCAAACTAGTCATGCCATTGGACCTTCCTGTGTCTTTGCCTCAGAATTTTCCATACTTCAGAGGCTTTAAATTTTGAACCACACCTGTTCCAGATAATCTCATTCTCTTGTTTTATTACGTGCAGAAAAAGTGCTCTTAACTCGAGCAGTTTTTTCCAGCACCACCTATGTCCATTCTTAGGAGTTAATTATTGTAATATCCTAAATTTGGGGCTGTGCGTTGGAGTAAAAAGGTTGCGAGTCGATAGGCCTTAGGGTCTGTTTTGATGAGTTTTAGGGGTTATTAATACTCGGGGATAAAAGGGGAGTGTTTTGTAAAATTTTGAAAATTTAGGGCTAAAGAGGAAAATTACGGAAGAAGGCCTTAAGTTAAATTTTAGGAATTTCTTGGTACGAAAGGAGGCTTGGTGTAGTGGCTAGGGGCGTGTGGGGGTTTTAGCAGGTCGGGAGTTCGAGTACTGCGAAGGGCAATGGTTTTTATTTTTGGTTTCTTAGCCCTAGAATAAAATGGGAGCTAGCGGAAAAGGGCTTAAATAAAATTTGGTTGGTTTTTGCCACGAAAGGATCAGAGGCCAAGTGGCTGGAGGCGTGAGAAGCCTCCAGCAAGTCTGGGGTTCGAAACCCAGAGGTAGCGCGTTAGCGCGTTTCATTTTTGGTTTGGCGTTTGATTAAGGTGCTAAGGAATAAGGGTTTAAAAGAATTTTTGGTGTATTAGTTGGCATGAAATGAGCACTAGCCCAGTGGTTAAGGCGCTTGCAGGATTGGGGCTCTCGAGGTCATGTGTTCGAATCCCAGGGATCGCGCGCGATGCGCTTTATTTTCATTTTAGCGTTCAGACTTGGGAAATTGGTAAGGTAAGGGTTAAAAGGATTTCTGATGCATTTGTTAGCATGAATTGAACCTTGGCCGAATGGTTAAGGAGCTTTCTGGGAAACTGTGTCTGGACGGACTCGCGTTCGAGTCCTAGAGTCCGCGCTTGGAGCATTTTATTTTTAGCGCTAAAATGCAGGGAGCCAAGGCAAGGATGGGTTAAAAGAATTTTCGAAGCATTATTGGCATGAAAGTTTCAGTAGCAAATTGGCAGGACGCTTGGGCATGATGCTTCAGGTCTCGGGTTCGAGACCTGGGGAATGCACCTGGGGATCTTCTTTTTGGGTGCCAGCGTGGAAGAGAACGTGCATGGCCCATGCACGCATGCAGCCAAGAGCTGCTACTTGTGTTATATTTTTATTTATTATTTTATTTATTTAATTGTTTTGAAAGAATAGAAGAGTTTTGTTTGCTCATGTGTTATTATTTTTATTATTTCCCCTTGTTTCAAAAAGGCTGCATGTGTATGAGTATTTTTTTTGTTTAGTGTTATTATTAAATAGAAAGCATGAGTCTTATTTTATTATATGGGAAATGATGTAGTATGGGGGGGGTTAGATTAACAATGGAAATGGATGTTTAAAATTAGTAAAAAGAGAAGCATGATCGTGGGAAGTAGGGGAAAGGAGCTTAGTCGGTTCTTCTTGTAACAAAAGGGAAGCATGTGTGGCTTGGGAAATTCAAAGCATGACCGAATATGGTTGTTGGAAGCATGGGGAGTTGGCCGGCCTTGTCCCTGGTTTTGGCAAAAAATTGCTTGAAACTTTGACTATCGTTTCCCCATTTTTTTCTTTGGTGTTTTGGCCGATGAAAGCTCTCTCTCTAAGGGCTATCTTAGTTAAATTTCTAATAGCAAAAAGGTGTCAAAACTTTTGATATTGTTTCCTTCCCTACCTAAGCTAAGCATAGCCGAATAACCTAGTTCCATTTTTGGAGTGCCTGACCATTGAATTGTTTGTTCCTCCCTTTTTGTTCATGACCGAGAGAGAGACCTAAGGTTGGAGCTTCGATTTTTTAGGAAGCTAGAAAGTAATTCATTTTTGGCTAGCAAATGCCTTGTTGTTAGCCGCATACTTCGTTACTATTTGAGCCATTGCCGAATCTTGTGCTTTGAAGAATATTAAGATATGGTAGCCGAAACCATAATCTAGTTTATTGGTTGTGGCCGAACCTAGAAGAGTGATTCAAGGAGTGTTCATATGTGCTAAGCAATGTGGGCAATGGTAAGCGTATTCACCTTTTTGCAATTGATTTGGTCCTTTTTCTTTTGCATGCCGAAATCAAGGCTAGACTTTGATTTCTAAGAATGGCCAAATAGCTTAAGGCCATATTGATGTGATTCCTTGTGCCGACTTTAGAGAACACTAAAGGAGCCTTGTGGGATTCGGCTATCCAAGGGATTTGGTATATTCAAGAGCAAGCAAACATTTTTGGGACTTGGAAAAGATAGGTAAGATGTGTAGTTTCGGCCAAGGGCCATGTTTTTAATATTTTTGTGTTAGCCGAATCTTTGTTTTGAAGGGTGTTAAGATGTAGTAGCCAAAACCTAAATCTGGTTTACTTGTGGCCGAACCTTCAATAACTTTGTTGTTATGCTCTTTTGTATAGTTGAAGGAAGGAATCTTTAAGGGAGCTCTCGGATTTTGGTACATCAAGGCAAATAGTGTTTCGAGATCGAAATAAGCTAGGGTGGCAAATCGATAAAAGAAACGGAAGCTTTTGGGATTTTAGTTGATATTAGATTGATAGATCAGAATCTTGCTAAAGTCAGGTGCGTAGTTATCGCACTGTTCTCTTGCTGGTTTATGTATGTTATTGTAAATATACATGTTGTGCATGTTAGCCGAAATAAGGGCTAGGATGTTGGATACCCAAGGTGGGTGATCGTTCGATCAGGTGTGTGAGCTCTTACACACTTTATTAGTACAAATTATTGTTATTATAATATTTTATCACCTATCATGTAATATCTTTGCCTTGTGGGCATAAGCTTGTTTTTCGGGTAAGTCCCCTAATACTCGATCTATGATATATGTTGTGTATGCCATCACATGCTGTTAAATGTTATGCTATATACAAATGCATAATATATGGGATCATGATACTTGTTATGTGAGCATGATGATGTGGGATAAATGAGTGGAGGGGGCAGTGATATTCGTGTCGACGGACACCAGTGTTTTGGTAACACACTGTGACTACGGTCACCAGAGGTTTGGCACCTCATAGCGTCTCGTCCCTGTGGCTTAGTACCACCGTGGGTTGGCCCCACCTTTGAGATACGAGATCGACGCCAGTGATTTGGTATCACACGATGGGTTGGCCCCATCATTTTATTGTGACTTTAAGTCACCAGTGGTTTGGCACCACCAGTGGTTTGGCACCACACGTATTGACGGATATTGTGACTTCCAGTCACCAGTGGTTTGGCACCACCAGTGGTTTGGTACCACACGGGGTAGAAAAAGGAGTATGGATGGCTAGGTTGGGTTTCATAATTGCATACTCACTTCATAACTCCATATTCATGTGTATGGACTGTGTGAATATGGGCCAAGCCCATATGTGGGGACATGTGTTATAGCTATGCACTGAGTCTTGGTGACTCACCCCTTTCCCTATCTTTTCAGGTGAGTCGATCGCGGAGACGGAGCCGGAGAGGACTCGAGGTGGCCATGATTGTTTCTCAGTTTTGAAGTTATATTTCGTACCATTAAAGTTTACTATTTGCTAAATTCGATTGGGTTGTAATATGGCCGCTTATTATTTTTATTATAATTCGTATGATTAAGTCGTAGTTTTTACCTTATTTCTAACGAACTTATGAACTGTTAAGCGAATCGGTAAAAGCAGCGTTTTCAAAATTAATACTCGTACGCGTTTTCAAAGACGTTACCATCGGGTAGCAAAATTTTACCAAGTTATCAATAACCCCGATACTTTTAAAAATCTAAATGATCAAATGGTTTCAAATGAAGAGAAAAAGTTTTCAACCCCATCGTGTTTATCAAACCAAACTATCTTAGTTTTAGCAAACGTTGTTGTACAAATTCAGCAATATTTTTGGATTTCCAATGGTTACCCGAATCTTTCAAAAAGTTTTTACTCCGTGACATACCGGATCCGGTCAGGGCTTGTGGGCCGGGTTTGGGGGTGTTACAAGTTGGTATCAGAGCCCGGTTCAAAACCCGGCTGTGGGGGCCCAAGGCCCAAAAATGTTTTTTTTATAGGCTTTTGAGGAATATTATGAAAATGGGTTGTTTTAAATAGCATGGCACCGAGTCTCCGGCACCGATCCGCACGGGTAAGTACCTCTGACTATTGAGGTGATATGAATATGTCTCTGTTTATGAGCATGAATGCGACTCTCTGTATTAGAATGATTCTCCGTATTGGAGTAGCGAACTTGAACTGAGCCCTTGTGTGATCGAAAGAACCACTTCTAAACACTTTAGTTCATAAAATTGTCCGCGATTAATCAGTAGAACACATTGTATAATGCATAAAACTTTTAAGTCAGATCGCGCGATAAGAGATGAGTTCTAGATGACGTAGTCGAGGCAAATGGCCGTACCGGAACTCGTTAGATTGGGTCAGGGGTCTGATAATAAGGTATCACCTCCACCATCAACCCTTGATGATGAGCAGCAAGATCAGACGAGGGATAATGCTGTATTGTACTGCGAGTTTTAGAGATGGTGGTTGGAGAAGGGGAAATATGAGAGCTCGAAAATCTGTTCCCGAGTGACTTCGAGCCAATGGAGCGAAGTTGTTCCGTGGTGTATCCGGCGTGGCACCTAGTAAGGCTGAATATTGGTTGAAAGCAACCGAGCGAATTATGGATGAGCTCGATTTGAGCCGAAGGAAAAAGTGAAAGGAATGGTGGCGCTACTTCGAGACGAGGCGTATCAATGGTGGCTCACGGTTCTGGATAGTATCACAGCTGACGACCTCACTTGGGAGTATGTCAAGACGGCATACCAGAAGAAGTATGTCGACATGTACTACTTTGATGCTCGGAGGAAGGCATTACTGGGGCTGGTTCAAGGGAACGAGTCCGTGGCGGAATATGAAGCGGAATTCCTAAGGTTAAGTCGATATGCTCGAGGAGTAGTTGCTTCGGAGCATGAACGATGTGTCCAGTTCGAGGACGGATTGAGGGACGACCTGAGATTATTGATAGCTCCTCATCAGGAACGGGAGTTCGCGGTGTTAGTCGAAAAAGCTAAGGTAGCCGAAGGGATTAAGGATTCGATGAGACAAAACAGAGATAATGATAAGAACCGAGATAAGAGAAATTTTGGACCGTCTGAATCATCTGAGGGTCTTCGGAAAAGACTAAGGATTGAAAATTTTACTCGTGTGACTAAACCAGCTACGGGAAATCGGAGCTGTCCGTGTGCTCAGTGCGGAAGATACCATGACGGCGAGTATTGGAACCGGAATTGAAGATGTTTTAGGTTTAAGTCTAAGTCTCACTTGATTAAAGACTGTCCTCAAGTGATGGATAGGGCACGAGGTCAAGGACGTGGAACTTCTAGCTGAGATACTAAAGGTTGGATGCGAGGCAATCGAGGATGTGTTAGTAGGTGAGTTTCTTGTTATGGAATATCTTTTATTATATGAGCTTTATAAGATCGGTTCATACTTGTACTATTGGTGAAGTGCTTGAACATTGGATGTGAACTTAGAAACTGTGCTTAGAAGGTAAGATAGTTCGTGTTTGTATGGAACCTTGAATACGAATCTCGAGATAGTATATAAGGAATGTGTTAGTTTTGTAGAATCAGAGTGCGCAGCATAAGCGTAGTGCGGTGAATTGGAATGTACGGATGTTCGTTAGTTAGCAATTTCGAGGACGAAATTGTTTTAAGGGGGGTAGATTTGTAATATCCTAAATTTGGGGCTGTGCGTTGGAGTAAAAAGGTTGCGAGTCGATAGGCCTTAGGGTCTGTTTTGATGAGTTTTAGGGGTTATTAATACTCGGGGATAAAAGGGGAGTGTTTTGTAAAATTTTGAAAATTTAGGGCTAAAGAGGAAAATTACGGAAGAAGGCCTTAAGTTAAATTTTAGGAATTTCTTGGTACGAAAGGAGGCTTGGTGTAGTGGCTAGGGGCGTGTGGGGGTTTTAGCAGGTCGGGAGTTCGAGTACTGCGAAGGGCAATGGTTTTTATTTTTGGTTTCTTAGCCCTAGAATAAAAGGGGAGCTAGCGGAAAAGGGCTTAAATAAAATTTGGTTGGTTTTTGCCACGAAAGGATCAGAGGCCAAGTGGCTGGAGGCGTGAGAAGCCTCCAGCAAGTCTGGGGTTCGAAATCCAGAGGTAGCGCGTTAGCGCGTTTCATTTTTGGTTTGGCGTTTGATTAAGGTGCTAAGGAATAAGGGTTTAAAAGAATTTTTGGTGTATTAGTTGGCATGAAATGAGCACTAGCCCAGTGGTTAAGGCGCTTGCAGGATTGGGGCTCTCGAGGTCATGTGTTCGAATCCCAGGGATCGCGCGCGATGCGCTTTATTTTCATTTTAGCGTTCAGACTTGGGAAATTGGTAAGGTAAGGGTTAAAAGGATTTCTGATGCATTTGTTAGCATGAATTGAACCTTGGCCGAATGGTTAAGGACCTTTCTGGGAAACTGTGTCTGGACGGACTCGCGTTCGAGTCCTAGAGTCCGCGCTTGGAGCATATTATTTTTAGCGCTAAAATGCAGGGAGCCAAGGCAAGGATGGGTTAAAAGAATTTTCGAAGCATTATTGGCATGAAAGTTTCAGTAGCAAATTGGCAGGACGCTTGGGCATAATGCTTCAGGTCTCGGGTTCGAGACCTGGGGAATGCACCTGGGGATCTTCTTTTTGGGTGCCAGCGTGGAAGAGAACGTGCATGGCCCATGCACGCATGCAGCCAAGAGCTGCTACTTGTGTTATATTTTTATTTATTATTTTATTTATTTAATTGTTTTGAAAGAATAGAAGAGTTTTGTTTGCTCATGTGTTATTATTTTTATTATTTCCCCTTGTTTCAAAAAGGCTGCATGTGTATGAGTATTTTTTTTTGTTTAGTGTTATTATTAAATAGAAAGCATGAGTCTTATTTTATTATATGGGAAATGATGTAGTATGGGGGGGGGTTAGATTAACAATGGAAATGGATGTTTAAAATTAGTAAAAAGAGAAGCATGATCGTGGGAAGTAGGGGAAAGGAGCTTGGTCGGTTCTTCTTGTAACAAAAGGGAAGCATGTGTGGCTTGGGAAATTCAAAGCATGACCGAATATGGTTGTTGGAGGCATGGGGAGTTGGCCGGCCTTGTCCCTGGTTTTGGCAAAAAATTGCTTGAAACTTTGACTATCGTTTCCCCATTTTTTTCTTTGGTGTTTTGGCCGATGAAAGCTCTCTCTCTAAGGGCTATCTTAGTTAAATTTCTAATAGCAAAAAGGTGTCAAAACTTTTGATATTGTTTCCTTCCCTACCTAAGCTAAGCATAGCCGAATAACCTAGTTCCATTTTTGGAGTGCCTGACCATTGAATTGTTTGTTCCTCCCTTTTTGTTCATGACCGAGAGAGAGACCTAAGGTTGGAGCTTCGATTTTTTAGGAAGCTAGAAAGTAATTCATTTTTGGCTAGCAAATGCCTTGTTGTTAGCCGCATACTTCGTTACTATTTGAGCCATTGCCGAATCTTGTGCTTTGAAGAATATTAAGATATGGTAGCCGAAACCATAATCTAGTTATTGGTTGTGGCCGAACCTAGAAGAGTGATTCAAGGAGTGTTCATATGTGCTAAGCAATGTGGGCAATGGTAAGCGTATTCACCTTTTTGCAATTGATTTGGTCCTTTTTCTTTTGCATGCCGAAATCAAGGCTAGACTTTGATTTCTAAGAATGGCCAAATAGCTTAAGGCCATATTGATGTGATTCCTTGTGCCGACTTTAGAGAACACTAAAGGAGCCTTGTGGGATTCGGCTATCCAAGGGATTTGGTATATTCAAGAGCAAGCAAACATTTTTGGGACTTGGAAAAGATAGGTAAGATGTGTAGTTTCGGCCAAGGGCCATGTTTTTAATATTTTTGTGTTAGCCGAATCTTTGTTTGAAGGGTGTTAAGATGTAGTAGCCAAAACCTAAATCTGGTTTACTTGTGGCCGAACCTTCAATAACTTTGTTGTTATGCTCTTTTGTATAGTTGAAGGAAGGAATCTTTAAGGGAGCTCTCGGATTTTGGTACATCAAGGCAAATAGTGTTTCGAGATCGAAATAAGCTAGGGTGGCAAATCGATAAAAGAAACGGAAGCTTTTGGGATTTTAGTTGATATTAGATTGATAGATCAGAATCTTGCTAAAGTCAGGTGCGTAGTTATCGCACTGTTCTCTTGCTGGTTTATGTATGTTATTGTAAATATACATGTTGTGCATGTTAGCCGAAATAAGGGCTAGGATGTTGGATACCCAAGGTGGGTGATCGTTCGATCAGGTGTGTGAGCTCTTACACACTTTATTAGTACAAATTATTGTTATTATAATATTTTATCACCTATCATGTAATATCTTTGCCTTGTGGGCATAAGCTTGTTTTTCGGGTAAGTCCCCTAATACTCGATCTATGATATATGTTGTGTATGCCATCACATGCTGTTAAATGTTATGCTATATACAAATGCATAATATATGGGATCATGATACTTGTTATGTGAGCATGATGATGTGGGATAAATGAGTGGAGGGGGCAGTGATATTCGTGTCGACGGACACCAGTGTTTTGGTAACACACTGTGACTACGGTCACCAGAGGTTTGGCACCTCATAGCGTCTCGTCCCTGTGGCTTAGTACCACCGTGGGTTGGCCCCACCTTTGAGATACGGGATCGACGCCAGTGATTTGGTATCACACGATGGGTTGGCCCCATCATTTTATTGTGACTTTAAGTCACCAGTGGTTTGGCACCACCAGTGGTTTGGCACCACACGTATTGACGGATATTGTGACTTCGAGTCACCAGTGGTTTGGCACCACCAGTGGTTTGGTACCACACGGGGTAGAAAAAGGAGTATGGATGGCTAGGTTGGGTTTCATAATTGCATACTCACTTCATAACTCCATATTCATGTGTATGGACTGTGTGAATATGGGCCAAGCCCATATGTGGGGACATGTGTTATAGCTATGCACTGAGTCTTGGTGACTCACCCCTTTCCCTATCTTTTCAGGTGAGTCGATCGCGGAGACGGAGCCGGAGAGGACTCGAGGTGGCCATGATTGTTTCTCAGTTTTGAAGTTATATTTCGTACCATTAAAGTTTACTATTTGCTAAATTCGATTGGGTTGTAATATGGCCGCTTATTATTTTTATTATAATTCGTATGATTAAGTCGTAGTTTTTACCTTATTTCTAACGAACTTATGAACTGTTAAGCGAATCGGTAAAAGCAGCGTTTTCAAAATTAATACTCGTACGCGTTTTCAAAGACGTTACCATCGGGTAGCAAAATTTTACCAAGTTATCAATAACCCCGATACTTTTAAAAATCTAAATGATCAAATGGTTTCAAATGAAGAGAAAAAGTTTTCAACCCCATCGTGTTTATCAAACCAAACTATCTTAGTTTTAGCAAACGTTGTTGTACAAATTCAGCAATATTTTTGGATTTCCAATGGTTACCCGAATCTTTCAAAAAGTTTTTACTCCGTGACATACCGGATCCGGTCAGGGCTTGTGGGCCGGGTTTGGGGGTGTTACAATTATCCTTCCTCAGTAATCTGTGCAAAAAATGAAGTTACTTTTTAACTTTTAAAGTTTGACATCTTTCATTATCACGCAGGAGATGATTTGTGCTATTGCAGAACTAGAAAGTAACAGACGGCCTCTTGCCACAGGATATGACAAGAAAACTAATCTGATTACAATAGGAATCATGCAAGTTTCACCTAAAGTAGCAGAGTGGATTGTCAGGTACAAATATAATTTTTGTTCCTCTTATGGGGGCATTCTAACTAAGCTAACCCTGATAAAGCTGTAGTTTGAAAATTCTGGTAGGGAAGAAGACTATTTATTATTCCCAGTCGAAGAGGATCCAGATATTCTATACAGGCCTTTTGTAAATGTATATTTTGGAGCAGCTTACCTTAGATGGTTATCAAACTTTGATGGCAAGTGAGTTAACAGTATCTGCTTTAGACCCATCTTGAATGTATATCTTATTTTTCACCACATCATTCAATAATATCGTATTTTTTCTCTCATTGATGTTAAATTTGCAGAATTAGAACTGAAGAGTTTGTCGTCAGAGCATATAGTGGTGGTACAAAAAAAGTAAATCATAAATCAACCCTGCCATATTGGAAGCGTTATCTTCAAGTTAAAGAATGTTATCTATCAAGGTTTTTATACTCTTATAAGTTCTCCATTTAATCATGAAAATTTTCCAAGGGATGCATATATGTTGCTCAGGTATTTGATTTAAAATGTTTAATTATTATATTGTCTGACGATATTCTTTCCTTTTGTTAAATCAAAACATTTATTTTAGTTTTTTTGTCTTTTCTTTAGGGGGTCCTTTTGCTTTTCTCATCATTTTATCTATCTGATTGAAATTAAATTATTCTTTATGAATGTCTTCCAAATGCTTTAACCCTGCATGTAATTAAAATTTTAAGTTACTGTAAGTTTTGTTACTGTAAACAATGTTGTGCTAAAATATTATCTTCTATGATGAAGCTCACATGGCATTATTAATATGGTAGAAAGAAAGCGGCAAATGTTTGCACCATCTTCCTGCATTAAATTTGTTCTCTATATATTGTTTGTAAACTTATTATTTATTAGAATTTCCTTGTCATCCAGGGAAGTCCTGGTTTTTGTGTTTCTGAAATTTGTACTTAAAATAAGATGGCTGAGAATCATTTTATAAGCAGAATTTGAACTGTTGGGGGTCAGCTCAGGTCTAAATATGCTCACTGTGCTAATCTGGTCTTCATGTCCTCCTTTGTGCTTGATCATCTATGAGTAATGTTAATTTCTAGACAAAGTCATTTTTTTGTTGTCTCATGCAACTGAAGTTATCTGTATCCATTTCTTAGTATATCTTGTTTTGCTTCTGAAGAACACATAAATGTTATCCCAGTTGAAGCTATGCTAGCTTTTGAAGCATATTTCCGGCAGTCAAAGTGAAATGCTATGTTAATAGAACTAGCTATCAGCAGTACAAATGATTTTATTTTGTCACTGTTGTGCAGGAAACAGTTTGATGGTCCTTCGCCTATCGAAGCACCAACTTTTCCAACTTCACTAGTTTCACCATCTAAGGGTAATTCTTTGCTTGTTTACTTCTGGTTATTTTATGCCACTTTTAGTCATTATATATCAATAGATCTCGTAATAAAATTTTTATTTCATCAGTTTGAGATAGATAATGATTTAGTCTTAATGTCAATGGCTTTGTCAATGCAGTTCATATCTAATCATGCTGACTGTGAAGAAAGCTAAGGAAAAAAGATCTAACCTTTTTTTGTTATAAAAAAAGAAGAAGCAGGATCTCTATTTTAAAAATTAACTGTTGGATTTATACTCTGTATAGCTTGAAATGAAAGTTCAGTTTAAACAGCTCGATTGGTAAAATAGTAATTATCCTGTCACTTCTAAAATTAGTAAGACTAACATGTATGGATAATCTACTAATCTAATCTTTGACTCAGTGAAAAATGTAGCACATAAAATTTCATCAATTGATCTTTCCTTTTGAATATTATATTTTACTTATGTCTGTAGTTCATCTCTATATTGCTAGCTTAGGTGATTTGCTTGTTTTCCTTTATGGTGTGACTATGCAGGTTTTGACCTATATTGGGACTCTAGAGTTTCCTCTGAAGACATGGAACATATGTGGAATCACCTTGATGTCTTCAAGGAATGGATTAAATCTAAGGAAATAAGGGGAAAAGTGCGGTTTTCCTGTAATAGAGAGAAGAAACCGTATCTTTCTCGAGTAGAACTGAGGGTATGAATCCACAGAAATTTGATATCCTATCAATTTTGGAATAAATATTTTCATTTTCTCCTTTTCCGACATGTTGTCAAGAATACCAATAAATATCATTACATTTCCAGTCTTAGAAGTTTTGTATAAGTTGATTCTTTTTTCTTTGCCAAAGTGCATATGGCGGAAGATCCTAAGGGTCAATAATGTAAGTAAAATCCACAATAAGAATTGGTTATAAGTCCAATACAAATTGATTTCAAGCTTGGTTTGGAGTATGTTTGATTGCTAGAAACAGAAACTTCTGTGCTGAAATATGTTTGGCTGCTAAGTATGTAGGAGGTTCTAAGACAGCACGGTATATGTGAGATAAAGGTAAAACCTATTGGAACCAAGGCTTGTAGGCTTTTGCAGTGCTAGCTGTTTGTAAATTTTTTGTCTGGATAAAAAAAATATGAGAAATTATGGAAGAAGAAGAGAAAGAAAGAATCGGGGTAGCTTAAGAACTTTAGTTATTTAAGCAAGCTGTTTCACCTAGAAAAGAATGCACTCGCACCCTTACTAATAGCCTTACATTCCGGAATGTTTTGTCTTGCTGATGATATACGAAATTACTTGATGATATAGACTTAATTTGGACTTAAATAAAAGAGAATAAAAAGAAAAGAAAATTGACTGGAAACTATGTAATTCCATTAAATTAGTTTTATAATAATTCCTCAACGGGTCCATGTTATTGTAACAGAATGTTGCTTTGATATAGCCAGGAGTATCCTGTCATTTTGCAATTAATCTTTCTAATTACTGAGCTAAAATGTTGTTTTTCAAATTCTTGACATGGAACTCCTATTGCAGGCCATTGCAGAAATTATTGTTTCCAAGTACTTCAGTACAAGGGGAATAAATCCTGTAAGTACAAAATTAGAAGAAGAATATTTGAAAAGTAGAAACTGAAATATTACCAGGCAGTTATACATATAATATTATTATGTTCCTTTACAAATAAATATTGGACACTTTTATGCACAAGCCGGGGTCCACGCACACTTCTGGACTAGAATTTGTGATTTGTCTGTTCAGACATGTTCTTGTGTCTCCAAAAATATTCTTACATAAAGTGAATAGTGGTATATTATAGGCAATTGGGAATATTTTAAATAACAAATGCTTTGTGTCTACAAATTACATTTTGTAATACGATTTAGCTAATATATAGTAATATCTTCTGAAGCATTGGAAATGATGAATAAACTTGTCAATTATTGCATATAATACAATGTTATTATAAATAATACATTAACTAACTTTAA
This sequence comes from Gossypium australe, assembly GCA_005393395.2. Taxonomy (NCBI): domain Eukaryota; kingdom Viridiplantae; phylum Streptophyta; class Magnoliopsida; order Malvales; family Malvaceae; genus Gossypium; species Gossypium australe. The sequence goes on along the minus strand of CM016614.1, from coordinate 25,752,309 downwards.
AAGAGTGCCCTAAGCATGCTTGTTAGCAAAACCCTTTATAATAAAATGGTTTGCTTAGCAAAATGAACTCTGAATCGCTGATAGTTTACGGAGCCGTTGGCACTTATACACTAAAAACTTAATCCAAATATATGACCTACATGATTAGTAATTCTAAACCATATATCTTAAGTACATCAAGTATTTCCTCTCCTTTTCTTCCAAGTCATATGCATATGTTGCTATCTTCTTATCATTCAACATTCCTTTTCACCCACCATTTGTGGTGCATTTATTGAAGTGGATTATGAAGATGATCAGATTTGAAGGAATAAAGAGGATAGCTTCTCCTAGGCCACATTGTATTAGAAACCAAATTGGTACTCGTATCCTCCTTTTAAAGGAGCATCATATGTGTTATTGGATAAAAGTTATCCTATCTGACATTCAGAAGAAAAAAAAAAAAAAGAAGAAAAGAAATAAGAGTTATCCTATCCAGGCCCCGGCAATGCAAATGCATCATTCATAAAGCATCTAAGGTTTTTTATTTCCTTTTCTTTGCTGGCCACTTGTGTACTAAAGTTGAGTTTATTCTAAATGCAATATAGATACTTTTTAAGTATTCCCACAGCCAGTGGGGCTGTTGGTTTAAAGTTTGAAGTTTTCTATTATTACAGAGCAACCAATTTCTTAAATTTCCCTCCATTTCTTTATATATATATATATATATATATATTATATTGCTTATCTTTCATGGTGATTCCTTGATAGCAACATGATTTTCTTTGTGATTCTTGATGTTCCTGATTAAACCTACTAGGAACATGAGGATGTCTAGTATTATTCTTCCCAATACACTAGTCGAAAACAGTACAAAATCTGAAGCTGGTTAATTGTCTTCTATTTTTCTTGATGGGCAGGCTGTAGTTTTACATGTTAACAAAATTATATCTTAGATTTATGATTGGTTCGAAGATTTGAACTAACAATTCAAAAGGTAAGGCCACTGATTTGGCTTGGGTTGTCCTCTCTTAGCAAAAGCATGAGCTAAAAAGTGATTGAATGAAACTCAGTGAAATAATGCTTATATACATATGTATGTGCGTGTAATATGCCATAAGAAAATTCCTGACCAAGTTTTATGCCAGGAGTCAAGTGACATTAAGTTGGTAAGTTGATTGAAAAACCATATTGTTTTTAGTAAGGTGAAAAGAAGAGTAGAAAAATAGGATGGTGAAAAGATGATATTTTTCTTGGATAGCTTCTGTAAAACACTGGTAGCTTAGGTATTTGTAGACGACCAATTACTATGAACTAGAAAGTGAAATCCTCTAAATCAGTTCTAAGATCAAGGTAAAATGATTCCTAAAATTAAGATTCTAGAATCACTGTAACTGATACATAAAATCAGTCTAAATAATACATGTTTCCATAATAGTTGACTAATTATATTTTCCACATACATCAATAACAAATACTATAAAGGTATAATTGTCTTTTTTTTTTTTGGTATACTAAAACAAAGAGTTACATATAGTGATTCATAATGGAATTGCCAACAGAACCTGCAATATTTCTTTAATCCTCAAAGGGGGATCCTCGGAAATATGCAAAGATTCGTCACTCAACAAAGCCATTTTAGCCAAGGCATCAGCCACTCGATTGGTCTCTCTGGGAACATAAGTCAAGTACCAACTCTCTTCAAAAGCCAGAATTTGTTGAATCCTCCTTATCAGTGAATTTTTTGAGCTACCAGACTTACTTTCACTGATAGAAATCACATTCTCAAGATTATTCGAACGAATAATAACCTCATTGTATCCTTGTTCTTGAAGAATAAGTAATCCATCCAGTAAGCCCCATAATTTAGCAGTCGTTATTGAGCATTTCCCCAAAAAGCGGTTATAGCCTAGAATCCACTCCCCTTTGCTATTGCGTATCATACCACCTGCAGCAGAGAAACCAGACGCAGTGTAAACAACACCATCAGTATTAAGAAATACACATGTACCTGAGTTTTGACGAACTGATAATTGCTTTGATTGCAAATCCATCACTTCATTATGTGTATAGAGAAAGTGTTTCGCCCAGCTGTAAGAGACATTGATAATATCCTTCGGACTCATACCATTTCCTTGGAAAATAAACAAATTTCGATTCTTCCAGATACGCCAAAGGATAATCCCAAAGAGGCAAGCCCAAGATGAAACACTCAGCTTGTTTGTGGAAAGAAGTTGCAGATTCGAAATAAGCCACTCCGAAATATTACCAGAAAAGAAATTCCTAAGCTGATTATTAGGAATGATCTGTAGCCAAATTTCCTTCGCAAAAGAACAATATCTAAAAATATGAAGAATATCCTCCGTAAAATGGTCGCAGAGATGACATGACGCGTCTTGCACAATACCCCTCCTAACTCTCTCCGAGTTAGTTAAAAGTCTTTGTTTAAAAGTTAACCAGATGAAATGTTTCACACGATGCGGCCCTGGAATTTTCTAAATCATGCTCCAACTCATCTCTTTTGGAAGCCAAGACTCCTCCTTCAACAAATAGTAGGCACTCTTTACAGAAAAGACCCCAGCCGTCGTTCTAGACCAAGAAAGGATATCTGGTCCAGCTTGGTCTAAAGAAGGAGGAATGCTAATGATGCGTTCAACCACTTCTTCAGGCACCTTCAATCTGAAAAAGTCAAGATTCCAATCACCATTTGGCAAAATCATCTCACTAACTGTAGTCACAGAATCAATGTTGCCATGGCCCAAAACATAATGTTTAAAGGGTCCCTTATTAGGAACCCAATTGTCCTCCCAACATCGAACCGTCTTACCATTACCAATGGACCAAATCATATTACTACGCAACAAAGGCCAAGCTTTGGCAACTGCTTTCCACGTATAAGAACAACTACACCTCATTAAAGAGTCCGGCATGCTCTTACGCACCCCATACTTAGCCTTAAGGACCTGGACCCATAAAACTTCAGATTTTGTAATAAGGTTGTAGCCAATTTTCATCATGAAAGCTTTATTCTGATCCCCAAACGACGAAAACCAAGACCTCCATGAATCTTAGGCTGACAGATATCATCCCACCCTACTAAAGCCATCTTCCTTTTGCCTTCCTCAGCACCCCAAATGAATTGTCTTGCTAATCCTTCAATAGAGTCACAAATTCCTTTAGGGACAAGAGTCGATTGCATGAGATAACTAGGTATAGACAGTAGAAGGGATTGTGCTAAAGTGACCTTTCCAGCAAAGGAAAGTCTCTTAGCATCCCAACTAGAAAGCCCACTACGAGCTCTTTCCACCAAAAATTCTAAGGTACTCTTAGTAACTCTTTTGTGAAGAAGTGGAACCCCGAGATAGTGGCCTAAGTCATTAACTTCTTGAAAACCTAGGATGTCCTTGATCTCATTCCTTAAAAGTACATTAACCCTCGAAGAAAAAAACACATTCGTTTTCCTAGCATTAACCTTGTGACCAGAAATCTCACAAAAATTACTAAGAAAATTCTTAAGGAGGCCACTATGCATCAAATCAACTCGACTGAAAACCACCAAATCATCAGCAAAAAACAAGTGCGAAAGACTCGGACTAGTGCGCGATAAATGAATGGGGCTCCACTCCCTAGCAGAGATACTTCTGTGAAATCTATGCCCTAACCATTCCATACAGAGAACAAAGAGATATGGTGACAGTGGGCAGCCTTGTCGAATACCCCTAACCTGCCTGAACTTTTGAGTTGTTGCACCATTCCATAATACCTGCATAGAGGATAATTGTCTTTTAAATTCTTTTAGTATAGTAAATATAAGCATTATTTTAGTTGTGTTTCCATTACTAATTTAAAATTTTATAAACTATAAAGGAGCCTAATTAAAAATTTTTTCATTTTAAGGGGGCTTGGGGCCCCTGCTAGCCCCCCTGGATTCGCCACTGTTTTTAGCCACATGGTAGGTGTGACATAATCTAGTGTGCATCTCTCTCTCTCTATATGTGGCTTACCACACTCATAGCATATGTGATATCTGCCATTCTGTGTGAAAGATGAATGAGTTTTCCCACCAATCTTTTCGTACTTCTCTCTGCCTAGAGCAGCATCATCATTAGCTTCCCAAGGCTTACCGTGGGAATCTATTAGGGTATATGTAGGTTTGCATGCTGGTTCTAGTTTCCTTCAAAAGATCAATTATGTATTTTTGTTGTGAGATAAAAGAGCTTGATTGTGCTACCTCAATTCCCAGGAAGTGTGTCTTATATTGGAAGAGGAAAGACATGACGGGTTGACTATCCTAGCACTTTCTGAATTACTTATTGTGTCAAGATGGTACATGGTAGAGTCTATCCTTCTCCTTTGCAGGTCCATTCTTCTCTGTGTTCTAATCCTGAGTGAGCTTGTTATTGATACTAGATTAGTAGATAGCTTAGGAACATAGATGACATTTTCTAGAACCAGCATTGGATTAGTTTGGATGTCTCCGCTGCCTGCCACTGTGGTGACTAAACTAACTGCAACTGAAAATTTTCTCTTGGTTGGACGTTTAGAATGAGTACTAAACTGAGTCCGATATGAATTTCAGACATTGAGCTCACAAGGAAGAGTATACTTGAGAACGCTAAAGAATATGTATCATTGGCTTTGAGCTTATCTAACACCCCTAATAGGCCTCTAAGTATCTCAATACTCTATTGAATTCTACTTTTTTCAGAGTTATCTTTGAGTTTGAGTTGTAGTAATGTTTCTCTTAAAATAAATGGCACTGAAGGCTAGAATTGTAATCTGCAAGATATAAGCCTAATGATTTGAAAAACAAAGGATGTAAATGTAGAAACCACTCAAAAAAAAAAAAAAAATGAAGACTGAAAAATAGGAAAATAAGTGATGAAAAGAATCATGATATCATGTGAGAAAACAGATTGATTTTATTGAATGACTTGGGTTAAAACAATGGTACAGGTCTAGGTATTTATATCCTTACTACAGCCAGTATAAATTAGGAAACTATCAAGAAACTTACTCTTCCTAAAATTAGTACTAAATGAAACTTAAAAATCAGTCCTAAAATCACTACAAGTAATACGTTTTGACTAATCACAATTAGAACTTATATTTTCCACTGTATGGCTAGAGCCTAGATCAGTTATAATGGTGGAACTGGCTTTCTGCAGTTGCTGATAACTAGTTTGAGATTGATGTTCATTGAGAGATTGATGTTCTTTGAATCAAGTTTTCTTAAATACATATGAAGCAACTGAGCTTTTATGTTGCAAAATATCTATCTTCAATTTTTTTTGTCTAACTTTAATCCCAACACTTATATTTTGTACAGACAGTACTTTGTGCTCTGGCCGATGTTGTTAGCATGCGCTTTATAGATGGGAATGAAGCATCAACTGGTCTAATGGGAATTGACTATTCTAAAGCTTTCTGGCTTTACAAGTAAGTGAAAATATGAGAAAACAGAATATCTTTGCTATAAACAAATGTAAGCAAAAGAACCTAAATTCTAGTATTCCTCCATTCTACCTCCTTGGGTTCATATGACAGTTATTTCATGCAACCTGCAGGCATTATGAGGTTTATACCAAACCATGACAATACATTTACTATCTAAAACTGTGATTTTGACACAATTATTAGCTTCTTAACATGAAGTTAGCTTGTTTCCTTTTTTTTTCCTGATCATTCACACAGTATAAATGTTCTACACTTGTCCCTTTTAGTTCTATAACAATGACCAAATATTTCTGAAACTCCTAATTTTCCTGTGAAGAGAGATGGGCTATAGGGCTTATCGAGTTGATTACATAGAAAATCTCACAAATCCATTTGTGTCCATGTATTTTGGAGCGGCGTATTTAGCTTGGTTATCAGAGTATGAAGGGAGGTAGGTTATTAAAAACTCTATAAACATCATTTACTGTCACTTTGGTTCCACAGCATCACAAACTTGTGGCTTCTTTGATTTTGGCAAAGCAGGGAAAGGAGTCTGCTATTCATCTTTCATGCTTATATTTCTGGACCAAAAAATGTACATCTCGAAGAAACTTGTCCGAAGTGGCTAAAGTTTGAGCAAATTTTGGCCCGTTATGAACGCACAAAAAGGTATGTGCCATATCTTGCATGCATTAACAAAATGCAGTTGTATATGTTCCCTGGAGTGACTAATCATTCATTGATCTTGCTTCTTCAGCCGTGAAGGGAGCTGCAACATCATTTAACCTGATAGATATCAGTGGATCACCATCTTTTAGATGGTTCTCCCATGAAGTTGTGCTGAATGCACACAATGGAAACCATTTTTTTATGCTAATTTCACTGTAAGATTTGAAGAAAAAGGGGCGTCTTTTTCTCTCTCTTTTTGGGTTCTTTTTAAGATGTCTGTGTATATTGAACGAGGAAGTGTACGGCTGTCTCTGTCATGTACTAATAGAACAAATAACTAGAAAGCGTCTGGTGGCTTTTCACAATACTGGATGCAATCAAATAAATAATAATAATTTGAAGAGGTTTAGATTATGCTATTAATCCCTGCATTATGTGTAAATTGTAGATTTAGTTAATTTTTATAGGTCACTCTTCTCTATAACAATCAATCTTTATAATAGTCAAATTTCTTTCTAAACTGGTTTTTAATGTTTTATTTTTGGATAAATTACACCACAGGTCACTTTAAAATAATGTCATTTTTATTTTGGTCACTATAATTTTTTTTTGGTCAATTTAGTCACTTTAATTAAGAAGGAAAAAGAAGGAAAAAGAGAAAACTTAAAAACTTTAGTCTTATGTTGCAAATAAACTAAAATTAAGTGTTTTGAATTAATTACAGAGATTCCTAACTTTAGTTAAAAGTAAAAAAAAAAAAAAGAAGCCACATCAACAATCTGTTAGTAAATTAGAGGAAATTTTTGTGGCAGTGATTAATTCGAGTGATTATCTTAATTAGAATAATTAAATTGACAAAAAAAAAATAGAGTGACTAAAATAGGAATGACACTATTTTAGAGCCACTTGCGGTATAATTATCTTATATTTTTACTCTTTATAACAATTTTCATCTATAAAATCTTAAATTTTTATAAAATGTTTAAATTTTATATAAAATATTAATAATATTTTATTAAATAAAAATATCTTTAATAAATAGCATTATTTCAACAAAATGTTTACATTTTATGTAAAAAATATTAATCGTATTTTATTAAATGAAAATAATCTTTAATAAATAGAATTATATTTGTAAATTTTATTAATGATAAATCTTACTAATTAATAAATAAAATTACATCTCTAAATTTTATTAATCATCAATGCACCACAATTCGATGCATTGTTAATGAGCAAAATAAGAAAAAAAAATGAAATTCTTTCTAATAAATACTAACCGTTATAAAAGAAATAGATAAAGAATAAATAACAAAGAGAATGGGAGAACAAAGAGGGAATATTTTATTGATCAATCGGAATATTTACAAAACTTTTTTCAACGTCTCTATTTATAGGCATAAGAAGTATAAATGAAGTAGAGATCTACTTCTAATGACTATTAAAATTTAAAGTACATAAAAACTTATCTTGATCTTAATGGACATCCACTTAATAATATATTCATAACAATCTCCCTTGGATGTCCATTGGTAGATAATGTGTCTCGTTAAATCCTTACTAAGATAAAAACCCTGCGGAAAAAAAATTCCTAGTGTGGGAAAAAGAGTACACATATCTATAATATGCATAATATATTGCCTTATTAAAAACCCTACCAGGAAAACTCAATAGGGCAAAACCTCGATTAAGGGAAAAAAATACAGCGCGTATTTACTCCCCTAATGAAAACATCACATACTTTCTCATATTCTACATATTCAATCTTGAATACTAGTCTTTCAAATGATTATTTGAATGTATTTGCTAAGCATTTATATCACCATTCTTTTGAAAGTTATGAGTGAGGAGAAATTTTGGAGGAAATATATTTTTATCTCTTTAGGAATTTCAATAATAATCATAGCAAATTTTAATCATTATTCCTCTATAAAAATACAAATAGGTATTTTGGATATTTTATAAACATCTTTCAATTGCTATTGACTAAGTCAAATTTACCACATATTTTCTATTATTTCAATTTATATAAATGAACAATTTTCCTGATAATTTCAATATACTTTTGACATTCTAAATCCATCAAGGATTTTAATATAAACTTTACTATATAGTGATTCATAAAAGGTTGTAACAACAACCATTAGACGCAAGTTAAATCTTTTATGAACTATTAGGTTAATAATATATATGAAGGTTATTGCATCCACCACAAAAGAATATTATATCTTTTCATAATTAATGCTAGGACTTAGCAAAAACTTCATATTTTATTACGTTTTGCAAAACTAGTTCATTTGCACCCTTACCAGCTTTATATCTTTAGATACTTGGACTAGTGGTCCAAAAACTCTATAAATTTAATTGTACTTGAGTTGTATCTTTCTATTTTGACCAATTTATTTCATATCTATATTTCTCAATTGATTTATTCAAGATCCTCCTTTTATTTCATTATTTCAACAATAATATAGCATTCAAAATCATTGTTGACCACTTTTATTATTGGTTTGACATTTTTTCAAATTGACATAACTTATCGAGATATTTTATTTTCACTATTTTAATCTTCAGTTTCAGGTATCTAAATCTCTTTTGGAGTTTTACTTATTAGTTATGTATTGGGTCTTTTTTGGAGCACCCGTCTTCACTATATGACCATTTAGATTTATTATTTTCTTTTATAAGAATTTTCATATTTGGAACTTGTAATGAGTTATCCTTATTAAACTTTTGATTCAAATTACTCTCCCCCCTAACTCATTACAAGTTATTCTTTCTCTCCCCCTAATGTTGGGAAAACTATCAAACCAAAATAATAATCACAAATAATGTCATAATTGAATCTCCAATACATTCAACATATTTAATAATACAATGAGACTTGTAATTAATATATATTCCCAACTTTTTTTGAGGATTTATTCATCTTTGTGTGTTGTGGTGGAGCAATTTGAACATATATGCACATACAAAAATTGAAACATGAGAAACATTTAGCTTTTGACTAAAAACCAATTGTAATGGAGAATATTTATAACTTATTGGTTTGATGCGTACAACATGTAAATCAACATAATCTCATGTTGAAATAGGAAGTTTAGTTATCATAAGCAATGGTTTAGATATTAATCAAATGCGTTTAATCAATAATTTCTCTAAACCATTATGTGCATAAATAACAAACTTTTAAAAAAAGTTTTTCAAACTCAATCAATAAAAGACTAAGATATAAACTCATCAGTATTAGCAAGATGAATTGTCTTAATTGCATGATTTGAAATTAATTATTTAAACAAACAATCTTGCAAATGACAGATTGCAAGTTGATAACACATATGTGATTATTTTGTAGATGCATCTACCAAAATCATATACTATCAAAATCATCCACATGGTAGATGAATGAGTCCATATTTATTTTAGAAATGCAAGATATTAAATTTCAACTTTAATTAGTGAGTTTCTAATAAATGATTTTCATTGAGAACAAGCAACAAAAGAGAATTTTTAAATTAAATAATCTTCTGATTCTTTAATGAATGTCCATATGAATTCTCAATTATTTTTCGCATCATATATGATCCAGGATGGTCTAACTGGTTATACCAAGTTGTAAATGCATTTGTATCAGTAAACTTCTGGTTTACTTTTAACATGCATTTCAATTGTACTAATAATGTCAATATAAATTGTGTCAAATTGATACTTTTACTGTCATTCCTTTTACTTTGTATCCACATATAAGTACTATTATGACATTTACTACTGGAAATGTCTAAATCAATGTGAAGTCTAAATCACTATTTTTCAGGTGTACAACAAGTACATAACTAATGACTTTTCATGCATAAGTTCTCTCTTGCAAGTTCTCATCAGTAATAGTTTTTTCACGTAATTTTTATTGAGAACTTATTCTGAATACTGTAGAGTTATACTCATAGTTTTAAAAAAAAACTTGCAACTTCAGGTGCATCCAACTATAACGAGCTTTAGATAAAATTATCATATTCTATTACTCATAAGTAGAACTTTCACAGTCAAATATTTTGCTTTCAATCCTTTAATGGGGATGATGACAAAAGAAGATCACAAAGATAATTGTCGTAACCATTTTTGGAAAAAAAACGGGAATCGAACTTGGTTTTGAAAATGAAAAACGGGAGTCGCCACCGATCTTTTATTAGGTGTGATCGGATCACCTTTGTTTTAATAAAACATTTTTGATTTACTAAAACAATGTTTTTGGTCTACGAAAATTTGAGAAAATAGGTTCGGGAGTCGGTTACATGCGAGGAAGGGTGAGCACCCTCGTCATGCCCAAAATTGGTACCGAATTGATTAATTAATGTCCCAATGCCGAAAGTTGAAAATTTTGAAAAGAATTTAAAAAGAACCGGTCTCTTTTGGAAATATTTGAATTTTATCGAATTGAATCAAGATTTTCTTGTTTAAAAGGAATAAAATATCACATCCAATACTTTAGGACACGATAATTTAAATCCTCGAATCCAAGATCATCTCATAATTCCCGAGACTCATGCATTAAAATATCAAGAGGGTATTCCATTATTTGGCCAAGCGGGAAACCGAAACCCAACACGTAGGGCACGATCCCTCGGGTTTCCAAACATAAAATATTGCCTTATTTTGAAAGATTTGGTCTTTTGGCTGAAATTGATAAAAAATTAGGTTATGTTTTAAAGAAATATGATTCAAAGCGCGGACGGAATTACGCGATGAAAAGAACGATAATGTAACATGAAATTGGTGTAACGACAACATAATACACATAATACATGACATTTAAATCATTAATCTAAGATGTTGACACGCATGAATAATAATAAGGGAAGCGAAAAATAAGATAAGACAAGTCTAAAATGAATGGGAAAAGAACATTGCAGAAATAATAATGAAACTAAGACAGTACTGATGAGTATACATACAGGTCATAGCGCGATAATAGAAATAATAATAACACAATAATAGTGGTATAATGATGATAAAATAACAATAATAAGATAACAGTAATAATAACACCAAATATGTACAATAAATAATAATATAAATGTAGTAATACTAATAACAATAATAATAATATGCATTAACATAAATGTGGTAAAAATATATATAATAATAATATTAGTAGTAATACACGATATATACAACATACGAGTGTGAATATAATGATATCGGTAATGAAATTAGTATATACGAATAATGGTGCAATAATAATAATAGTAACGATAATAATGCAAAATATATAAGATAATAATATAGTAATAACAATAGTAAAAATACCAAAATAATAACGTAGTAATAACAATAATAATAATAATAATAATAATAATAGAAAATATATATAATATACTAACATAATAATAATAACAATATAACAATAGTAATAATAATATAATAATAATAAATAATAATAATAAATAACAATAATAATAACAATAAAAATGGTAATAATAATAATAATAAAAGGAGACCGAATCGAAATCAAGATGAAGTTAGAGGGGTAAAATGGTAATAAAATAAAGTAAAGGCGATTAGGGACTAAAACCCAATGCGCGCCACAACAAGAGGGACCAATTGGGAAATTTAGCCCCTCCCATGAAACGCACGTTTTGACAGGGACTCGATTAAAACTTCAATGAAATAATGGGGCAAAATTAAGAATTTACAAAGGTGTAATTAGATGCGATTAATGAGCGGCGCGAAAGGGGAGGGACTGTCTGCGCAAATAAGCCTTTTGAAGAAAATGCGCAGTAACCCTGTTGGCTAAACGGCGCCGTTTCGTCTGTTTTTTGAAACCCTAAAATCTGTTTTTTTTTACAAACATTTTAACTCTTATTTCGCTTAAACCCAGCAGCCGAATCTCTCTCCCCTTTCTCAAAGAGGAACCCAAAAGGCAGGCCTCTCCCTCCCTCTTTTCGGTCGACCGTTTGGTCTTCTTCCAGTGCCCGTCGCGTCGCCACCGCATCCGATGGCTAACGACGTGTGAAGGCGGGCTTCAGCGCCCCGTTTGAAGAAACCCCGAAGCCCCTAAATGTCGATGCCTTCCAAGCACAGGGAGAGGGATCTTCGACGGCTCCGATTCAGGTAAGGTTCTTGAACCTTCTAATGCCTTTTCTTTCTGATTTCTGGTATTCCCCTTTTTATTATTGCTTGTAGAAATCTTGAAATAACAAAAATAAAGAACTGAAAATAAACAAAAACAAGTAGTAAAAACCGGCCCGAAAATGGACTCAACCTTTTGATATATTCTTGATCTCTCCTCGTAGTTTTTTCGTCCCCCAAAAAAAAGGGCTTTACAAGGTTTGTCTCGGTTGTTTTATAACCGATTTACAAAAGCATCGGTTCCTATTTCTGCCATATTTTTTGTTTGTTGTTGTTTTCTCTGGCAGGGCATGGGCGAGGCGCTGGTGGAGACGGAGGCCGAGGCGCTTGGGGAGTTGCAGCTGTTGGGGAGTGCAGGCGTGGGGAACAAAGCACGTGGGCACAGGGAACAACGCGAGGAGTCCGAGGAGCGCGCGTGGAGCGCACGCGAGGAGCCAGAGGGGTGCGCGGCGGTGCGCATAAAGGGGCTGCGGCGCTTGGGGATTTCTAAGGGTTTCTGAAACCCTAAGAATTTGGGCCAATCGGGCCTTTGTAAATTTGGGCTGGTTAGGTTTGTAAGAGGGCTTAGTGGGCCATTCGGGTTTGGGCTAGCTTGGGTCTGTTTTAGTCACTGGGCTCAGGATCTGGTTTTTTAATTTGGGTTTAAGTTTGGGTTGGGTTGTTGGGTCAGTTAATTTGGACTGTTTGAGGGACTGTTTTATTCATTGGTTTTTTTCTTTAATGATTTTTGTTTAATACTTGATGGGCTTGGGTTTTGTAATTGGACCGGGCAAAAATTGGTTATTACAGCTGCCCCTCTTTGCTCATTGTCGTGAAACGAGAATAGAGCAAAGACAATAAAAGAACCAATTTTTCCCGGGCCTAGCTAAGCCTTGGCTTCTTGATCCGCGTCTTCTTCCAACAGCTTCAAACTTCACTGTAATTCTTTACTTCGATTCATTCTGCTGGGGCTTTGGGGTGATAAAAATTCAGAAAGGAGAGATCCGCAACTTTGATCTTCTCGCCGAAACTTCTCGAAAACGAACGGTGATAGGAATCCAGAAGAGACCCGTAGTTGGATCTTCTTGCTGAAACTTCTCGAAAACGAACGGTGATGGGAATCCAGAAGAGACCCGTAACTTGGATCTTCTTGCTGAAACTTCTCGAAAACGAACGGTGATAGGAATCCAGAAGAGACCCGTAACTTGGATCTTCTTGCTGAAACTTCTCGAAAACGAACAGTGATAGGAATCCAGAAGAGACCCGTAACTTGGATCTTCTTGCTGAAACTTCTCGAAAACGAACGGTGATAGGAATCCAGAAGAGACCCGTAACTTGAATCTTCTTACTGAAACTTCTTGAAAACGAACGGTGATAGGAATCCAGAAAAGACCCGTAACTTGGATCTTCTTGCTGAAACTTCTCGAAAACGAACAGTGATAGGAATCCAGAAGAGACCCGCAACTTGGATCTTCTTGCTGAAACTTCTCGAAAACGAACGGTGATAGGAATCTAGAAGAGACCCGTAACTTGGATCTTCTTACTGAAACTTCTTGAAAACGAACGGTGATAGGAATCCAGGATAGACCCGTAACTTGGATCTTCTTGCTGAAACTTCTCGAAAACGAACGGTGATAAAAATCGTATGTTCCCAGTCTGCTTCTGCAACTTCAGGGCTGCCGAAGCTGCTATTTTTTGATCTGCTCCACTCAGGCAAGCAAGATCTTTGAATTCCATTATTGCGACGATGCCTCCTAGGGGACTCACGCTGTAAAGTCAGTTTTGCGTTCATGTTTATGCCAGATGTTTAAAATGCAAAGATCAGAATGAATCTAGCACTCTTAACTAAATGTGTATGAATGAATGCATGAGAATGACCCTTGTTACTATTTGGGTTGTCGTTGCTCATAGTTTAACAAGGTTCTATCCGATGCATTACGATGCTCTCTCGTTTAGCCAGTATCTTTTTTTTTTTTGAAATGAACCCCAAATAGGCGACCGTTTTTTGCTCAGGAAGTCTGCCCAGAAAGCTTGCCCCGCTGTGATTTTGGAATCCCTTTCTGGGACATAAAGTTCATACCTCTTACCCCAACTTCAGGAGAATAACGTTTGGTTTCTTCCAACCATCCCGCTTCGACTCTGAGGTATGGTACCATGATTCCATTGTGTCCCTGGGTCGACACCGCTTGTCATTTGTCGAGGTCGAATCACCGACAAAATTTCTTATCTTTGTTCAACCAATGAAATGTTCAAAAAGATAATCATGTTTCTCCAACATTTCCAAACCTTAGACTGAATGAGTTCTGGACAATAGTCATGTTTCAGGTCCTTGTATTATTCAGATACTTTTAGAGTAATGTGAAACTTCTTTTATGAAAGTACTATTAGTCCTCAAATCGTTATTTTGATGCAAAATGCCCAAAAAGATTGTAACAGTGGACAAAAGGAAATTGGTTAGGGGGAATAGTTTGAAACAAACAAGTTTGATCAAAGCTAGCAAATACTACCAAGAAGGAAATTTATTGGTAGATAATCACAAATAAGGAATTAAAATGGGTAAAACGAAAGCTAGGTGCCCCAGATATCGCAGCTCAAGCTCCTTTGTTCCAACTTCTTGAGGACCATTTTAAGCTCAATATGTGTTTAGGGGATCAGGAGTACTTTGTCGATGCCCCAAGATGTAACATATCTTCATTGTTATTTCAAGCGCAGCGAGACTACTGTATGCCCCATCAAAATTTGAGCTGCCCTTTTCGGGTTTTCAACTCAAAACCCCTTTGGTCTCAAAGCGCCCTTTGTAAGTTTTCGCTTTGACCTCTCCTTTGTCTCTTTTTTTTTTTGAATCTCAATTTCTCCAAATTGGGCAAGTCCCTACCATCCATTTTGGTCAATATTCATGCTTCTCTGAGACAGACCTTCTTCGCTTCACGAGGTCCTTCCTAGTTTGGCACCCGCTTTCTTCCGAAGTTCCTTTTGCACGGAAGAAATCTTCTCCCATGCCCTATCGTGAAATTTTAGGACAAATCATCTTTGCTACTATCTCACACCATTTGATCATTATAGATAGCTTTCTCTTCAAATTCACCGGATCGTATTAGATTGGATCTATTTTGCCCCATCTAGTTCTAACTCCAATTGGAAAAATCGATAAGAAATGTGTTGCCCCGGTAAAGTTTCTGTTGCCCCAATCAAGGTTCCAGCCAACGTTCTAAAACAAAGGGGGTAAATGGTAGCTTCTCCGTGCCAACCTTTACAAGCCTCAGTCAGTTTTCGCATGATTTCTGGTTGTTTTTGCTACACTGGTAAGGTGCCTGATTCTGATGTTTTTTCTGGCGTTCTTCATTGCCACTTTTGTTTTTTTTTTAGCACCTGAGCTTGGATTTGAATTTGTATTCGATGACTGTCGCCTTTGTAACTTCAGCATATGAAGCAACCTTCACCCTCTTAGTGAAGTATTTGATAACCACGAAGAAGTGTTAGTATTGGCTGGATACCTTTGGCGAGATCGGTGCCATAACATCTATACCCCATTATATGGAGGAGGCGCATAAGTCTTGACTTCCTTGATTTGGCGTCTCTTTTCTAGGTAGGCCAGTAGTTCGAACTTCTTGATTAGCTTGGCCATTGTAGAACTATCAACATGGGTTCCAAGTTTGGCAACATCCTGACGTTTTAGTAGTCTGGCGTGTCTTGATATGATCATAAAAATATCTTAGAATTCTTGAAACTATCTCAATGATGTCTTGCCTTATTTCTGTGGTGGATTGAGCTTTTTCTTAAGCTCGTGACGTCCACTGACCCTTTTTGCAAGGTAGAGTCTATTTTCGCTTATTCTACCATCCTTATCAACTCAAAAGATAGGTTACAATCTTGTCATCTTCAAGGTCTTGAGATCCCTTAGACCCATATTTCGCTAAAAAGAGAGCCAGTAACAGTGTCGCTCGTGTCATTGATATCTGGGTACCTATCGGGGGTGTAAGGGCAGAAAATCTAAAGAATAAAATATTCTAAAGATGATTATGAATGAAAAAAGTGTAAAGCATGAAAATATTTACTTAGAAAGATGCATTTCATTAAAATAACAATTCTGGACACAAGCCCATTTCACAAAAGATTCTTATTGCTCTTAGGCTTGTAGAGCAATTTGCGTGTTTGGACATTACTCCGATTTAGCTCTAAAAATACACGTCTTTTCCACAGCCCTATTGTTCAAAACACTTCCAGGCTCATGTTTCTGCATTTGGCGTGTCATCCAGCTTTACAACACCCATGTTGATAAATTTCTCTATCAATTTCTTGAAAGCCAGGCAGTTCTCTATTGAGTGCCCCGTGATCCCTGCATGGTATTCACACTGGGCGTTCGAGTCGTACCATTTTGGGTAGGGAGATTGCATCGGCTTCAGGTAGTGAGGAGCCACCACATGTGCATCAAATAAATCCTGATAGAGCTCCTTGTATGTCATCGAGATGGGCGTGAACTGGAGCCTTCCCGTGTTAGCCTTTGGGTTAGAGTCTTGTCTAGGGGGACCTTGATAACTGGTAGTCACCGTCCTTGGTTGTCTTATTGCCATTAGACCTGAAGGGTTCTTGTCATGCTCACTCGTACTACCCACTTCCTTTTCCTTCTTCTTCGGGATCTTCAATGTCCGTTCCCTCCTTTCTTTTGCCTCTGCCTGAACAATCGGTTTGGCTCGATCATCCTTAGGGTTAAAACATGAGCCCATCGGGAAGTTTGACATGGTGGAGGTATTGGTCTGACGTCGGGGTCTGATAAGGATGGGTCCCCCTTGCGACTGCGAGTCTGATTGAGTCGGGATATCCCTCAGGTTATAAACAATTTGTTCATCGTCATCTGCACTGCCAGCCACTGGGCCACTTCTCTTTTCAAGTCTTTCGGCAAGTAGTTGGGTTAACTGGCGCATTATACTCATTTGATCTTGCATATCCCGTTGAATTTCGGCCAACTGTCCTTGCATCAGTATTTGCCTTTGCTCTAATCTCTCCAACCTTTGTTCCATATCTTCTAGGTTAATTGGAATAATTTCACCTAATTAGGATTTTTCTACAAGTTTTGATGCATGCAATATGATGTAATACAAATGCATGAAATGCAATGCAAAATGCATGAAATGCAATGCAAAATGCATGAAATGAATGCAAAAAGAAAGAGAGACGTTGATTATGAATTTAATTCCTATTGGAAGAACTTGTCTAGAAAATACGTTCCTTTAATAAAATGGACCGTATATACGACCTCTTCCTCATAGTCCAGGCGATGGCACCGATCCTCTTCTTCGTACCCGAATATTGTGGTCATGTCCCGTCTCTTCTAGCTCTTTGTTTACTTGGTCCAAGTTGTTCTTCGTCACTCACTTACCTTTTGCGATGCTCATAATCTTCTAATGACTCCCGAACAATCCTTTTCGGCTTGAACCTTCCAACAAATCCCCTTCTTCGTATTCGGATGTTATGGTTATGTCCCGCCCCTTCTAGCTCTTTGTTTGCTTGATCCAGGTTGTTCTTCATCACTCACTTATCTTCCGCGATGCTCATAATCTTTTGATGACTCTCGAACAATCTTTGTCGGCTTGAATTTTCAGACAAATCTTCTTCTTCTTGTCCGGATGTTGTGGTCATGTCCCATGGCTTCCTTAGTAGATGTCTCTTCTAACTCTTCGTTGCTTGATCTAGGCCGTACCTTATCACTCACGTGTCCTCCGTGGTGCTCATAATCTTCGGATGGCTCCCGAACAAACCTTGTCAGCTTGAATCTTCATACAATGTCTTGTCTTGTTCACCTAGGCCATGTTCCGCTCTATTTTATCAAGTAACAGATTTTCTTATGACAGATTCTTCCATTTAGCAATCAAACGCGAATCAACACCTTCTTTCTAAGATGATGCAATGCAATGCCAATGCATGGAATGAATGCAAAAAGGTGTTGATTTGATTCAATTCCATTAAATAAACTTTACTAGAAAACGAATTTCTTTTCATAGAACGGACGATTACATATACGACTTTGCCCTAATGCCTAAATCCTTAACTTTCCTAAGAAGCCAAGCTAAACTTTGGCCTCGCTCCGATCCTGACTCGTATATCAGACTTAACGTGTCAGCCCGAACTGCCAAGGTTTGCAAATGATCGGCCACTTCTCGAATTTGAGCCACGGCTTCGTCCATTACATAGTCTCTGTTTCTGATCTGTTCTTGGGAATGGTGGAGCTACTCCTTCCAATGTTCATTGTCCGCTACGAGGAGCTCAACCCGAATTTTGCTATCTTGTAATGCAGTCTCAAGCTCCCCTATCCTTCCTCTCATCTCCTCGATTTTGTTCTGACTGGCACTTAATTCGACTACCGAGTTGCGACTATGGTGCAGATGCAGTGACCTCTCATTTTCGCTTTGGCTTTCCAACAGGCTCTTTTTCAAAGCGTCCTCTCGTACTCGAGCATCTTGAAATTTCCTCTCCCACTGATCGGCTCTGGATTTTTCTTCTTTAATTTCTTGTCGCCATTACTCTGACGTTTTGCCCAAACCAGCAGTTCTGATGGACATGCGTAGCTTCTTATAGTCCGTCTTTAAACTATCCAAATCCTCTTCGGCCTTGTTCTTCCTTTTTTTCAATCTCTCGGCCTCGAACTTGTGGATATCAACATCTAACCTCAACTGCATCTTTTCCCCTTCTTGCTACTCTATTTTCTTACCCAATTCCCGGCTCTTTCTCTCGAAGTCTTGCTTGATAATCTCTAATTCAGACGGGATTACTTGCAACTGCTCTTCTATTGGTCGAGCGTTTCCTTGGGCTGGTCTTGGGACGTTGTCGTTGATTCTTTTGGCCCACCATCGATCGTACTCGGTAGTAATCATTGGCCTTATGGCGAGTCTCTTCATTTTCCGGGTTTGAGTCCATGCATCTGACATCTCACGAACTCTCTTCTTATAATTATCGTCCTTGTACGAAAACTCACACTGGGCTAATCCATGTGTCGCCGGTATGAATTGACTTGATTGGTACTGCCTCATCACTAGCAATGGGGCATACCCAACAGCTCCCCATATCCCAAGTAAAGGGACCCAGTCGAACTCTCCGCACCGATACAAGATCTCGTCAGGGATCATCCAAGGAGTCTTCCATTCTACATCTTCCACTTGCAGATTTCGGAGGATCGCCATCCATTTCTCTCCTGATAGGTCATCCTGCCTTGGCGTATCCGCTAATTCCTTTAGAGGAGAATAGTTTTTGGAAAAGACTTTGCATGGGACCTTTTCTATCCTCCAGAAATGGCAGTGGAACCACGATAGCAACAATTGTGCACATCCCATGAACCTCCCTTCGCCCGCTCTTCGGCAAGCACTCAAGGATCTGAAAGTTTCGGCTAAGATTGCGGGGACGGGTGTGACTCCCTTGTCAAGTTTATCAAATAAGTCGGAGACCGCTTCCTCTACGTGCCCCAGCGCCTTGGGGAAGATAACCAAACCATAGATGCTTAAAGCGAAGACATCGACTCTCTTTTTCTTATCAGGATGCGCTAAAATCAGATCCTTCAAATGTTTCCAAAGAATGCATTTATAATCTCCTTTTTGCTTGATTCGGGCTGTAACCCATTGCTCGCTCATCCCTGTAATGTTCATTAGCCTTTTTGAGAACGCCGGCACTTAGCAAACCTTGAATATGCTTTATCAGTTTGAAGTCTTGGGCATCGGAACAAAGCTGTATACTCCTCTATGGTAGGTACGAAATCCACCTTTCCAAAAGTGAAGCAACTGTAAGCGGGGTTCCAAAACTGGGTAATAGCTCGAAGTAGGTACTCGTCTACCTTGATATCCAGCAGATAGTGTAAATCACTGTCGTTATAGTAGAATAGCTGTTTGACCTTGTCGCCCCAGGAATCCCATATTTCCTTCAATTCTCGCAGGTCATTTTGAGCCACGCTGATGCGGGTGAAATCCCATAACTCTGATTCATGCCCCCACTGTCAGGCTATCTCATTTTTCTTGCTGTACTCTTTCGGACCACACTTGGACGGCCGCATTATCCTCCATTCTATCGAGAAACCCCTTTTCCATGTCAAGCTTTTCTATCTAGTAACCGAATGTGAATCAACACCTTTTATGATGAATGCCATGCAATAAAAGCAAGACACAACAAGTTAGTATCAGGTACAAAAGGAACCTAAAGCAAACAGGAAACGATCAAACCCCTATTTAAGGTAACGACTAGGGTTTACACGGCTCTACTTACAATGGGCTCTTAGGTTTCTCTATATGTGGTTCAGTTCTAAAGCAAGGGTACTTGAACCAGCAGATTCCTCGATCCTCACCCATTATAGGCTCATATGGACCAAGTTCAGTTCAGGGGGATACATTTCCCTATGGCTGCACGGAGATAAAAATCTCACGAAGACATAGGTACGGATGTATCCTGGAAGTGATCCACTATCTTGCACGGAGGTAAAAACCTCACGAAAGAGTAGCTTCTCACTCCCACTAAAGGGTGTGACCGCAATGGTCATGCAGTGCAATGCCAAAGTATTTTATAGGATTCAACATTATTGGAACCGTAACATCAGCAAGTGCATTGAAAGAAACATGATTTTTCAAAATAAATTTCCAAATTTCGACAAAAGGACCAAGAATAATCAATTTTACGGCCTGACTCTCTTATTTGATGTCCCCAGTGGAGTCGCCAAGCTGTCGTAACCATTTTTTGGAAAAAAAAAATGGGAATCGAACTTGGTTTTGAAAATAAAAAACGGAAGTCGCCACCGATCTTTTATTAGGTGTGATCGGATCACCTTTGTTTTAATAAAACATTTTTGATTTACTAAAACAATGTTTTTGGTCTACGAAAATTTGAGAAAATAGGTTCGGGAGTCGGTTACATGCGAGGAAGGGTGAGCACCCTCGTCATGCCCAAAATTGGTACCGAATTGATTAATTAATGTCCCAATGCCGAAAGTTGAAAATTTTGAAAAGAATTTAAAAAGAACCGGTCTCTTTTGGAAATATTTGAATTTTATCGAATTGAATCAAGATTTTCTTGTTTAAAAGGAATAAAATATCACATCCAATACTTTAGGACACGATAATTTAAATCCTCGAATCCAAGATCATCTCATAATTCCCGAGACTCATGCATTAAAATATCAAGAGGGTATTCCATTATTTGGCCAAGCGGGAAACCGAAACCCAACACGTAGGGCACGATCCCTCGGGTTTCCAAACATAAAATATTGCCTTATTTTGAAAGATTTGGTCTTTTGGCTGAAATTGATAAAAAATTAGGTTATGTTTTAAAGAAATATGATTCAAAGCGCGGACGGAATTACGCGATGAAAAGAACGATAATGTAACATGAAATTGGTGTAACGACAACATAATACACATAATACATGACATTTAAATCATTAATCTAAGATGTTGACACGCATGAATAATAATAAGGGAAGCGAAAAATAAGATAAGACAAGTCTAAAATGAATGAGAAAAGAACATTGCAGAAATAATAATGAAACTAAGACAGTACTGATGAGTATACATACAGGTCATAGCGCGATAATAGAAATAATAATAACACAATAATAGTGGTATAATGATGATAAAATAACAATAATAAGATAACAGTAATAATAACACCAAAATATGTACAATAAATAATAATATAAATGTAGTAATACTAATAACAATAATAATATACATTAACATAAATGTGGTAAAAATAATATAATAATAATAATATTAGTAGTAATACACGATATATACAACATACGAGTGCGAATATAATGATATCGGTAATGAAATTAGTATATACGAATAATGGTGCAATAATAATAATAGTAACGATAATAATGCAAAATATATAAGATAATAATATAGTAATAACAATAGTAAAAATACCAAAATAATAACGTAGTAATAACAATAATAATAATAATAATAATAATAATAGAAAATATATAATATACTAACATAATAATAATAACAATATAACAATAGTATAATAATATAATAATAATAAATAATAATAATAATAAATAACAATAATAATAACAATAAAAATGGTAATAATAATAATAATAAAAGGAGACCGAATCGAAATCAAGATGAAGTTAGAGGGGTAAAATGGTAATAAAATAAAGTAAAGGCGATTAGGGACTAAAACCCAATGCGCGCCACAACAAGAGGGACCAATTGGGAAATTTAGCCCCTCCCATGAAACGCACGTTTTGACAGGGACTCGATTAAAACTTCAATGAAATAATGGGGCAAAATTAAGAATTTACAAAGGTGTAATTAGATGCGATTAATGAGCGGCGCGAAAGGGGAGGGACTGTCTGCGCAAATAAGCCTTTTGAAGAAAATGCGCAGTAACCCTGTTGGCTAAACGGCGCCGTTTCGTCTGTTTTTTGAAACCCTAAAATTTGTTTTTTTTTTTACAAACGTTTTAACTCTTATTTCGCTTAAACCCAGCAGCCAAATCTCTCTCCCCTTTCTCAAAGAGGAACCCAAAAGGCAGGCCTCTCCCTCCCTCTTTTCGGTCGACCGTTTGGTCTTCTTCCAGTGCCCGTCGCGTCGCCACCGCATCCGATGGCTAACGGCGTGTGAAGGCGGGCTTCAGCGCCCCGTTTGAAGAAACCCCGAAGCCCCTAAACGTCGATGCCTTCCAAGCACAGGGAGAGGGATCTTCGACGGTTCCGATTCAGGTAAGGTTCTTGAACCTTCTAATGCCTTTTCTTTCTGATTTCTGGTATTCCCCTTTTTATTATTGCTTGTAGAAATCTTGAAATAACAAAAATAAAGAACTGAAAATAAACGAAAACAAGTAGTAAAAACCGGCCCGAAAATGGACTCAACCTTTTGATATATTCTTGATCTCTCCTCGTAGTTTTTTCGTCCCCAAAAAAAAAGGGCTTTACAAGGTTTGTCTCGGTTGTTTTATAACCGATTTACAAAAGCATCGGTTCCTATTTCTGCCATATTTTTTGTTTGTTGTTGTTTTCTCTGGCAGGGCATCGGCGAGGCGTTGGTGGAGACGGAGGTCGAGGCGCCTGGGGAGTTGCGGCTGTTGGGGAGTGCAGGCGTGGGGAACAAAGCACGTGGGAACAGGGAACAACGCGAGGAGTCCGAGGAGCGCGCGTGGAGCGCACGCGAGGAGCCAGAGGGATGCGCAGCGGTGCGCATAAAGGGGCTGCGGCGCTTAGGGATTTCTAAGGGTTTCTGAAACCCTAAGAATTTGGGCCAATCGGGCCTTTGTAAATTTGGGCTGGTTAGGTTTGTAAGAGGGCTTAGTGGGCCATTCGGGTTTGGGCTAGCTTGGGTCTGTTTTAGTCACTGGGCTCAGGATCTGGTTTTTTAATTTGGGTTTAAGTTTGGGTTGGGTTGTTGGGTCAGTTAATTTGGACTGTTTGAGGGACTGTTTTATTCATTGGTTTTTTTCTTTAATGATTTTTGTTTAATACTTGATGGGCCTGGGTTTTGTAATTGGACCGGGCAAAAATTGGTTATTACAATAATCACAGTCAATTCAATTTAGTAACAAGAGTAATCAATAATTCAATCATCTTTTGATTCATATGAAATATAATCTTTTCCTCATTCACAATCTTAATATGAGATCCATTATGAATATATTTTAAAACCAATGGACTAACCATCATAAGATATTAATATATTAGCTCTTCTGGAGCTTTCGATTAATTTTGTACTAACAAATATTGGGATAATATTGGTTTATATTTTCTTTTATGCTTGCGTTCACTTCGGGGAATGCAATAGATTTCCTAGAGTGAACTTATAAACGTCTCAATAAATTTTTTATTTCATAATCCCAATCGCAAACTTGCGTGAATTTCAAATCAAAATCAATCTATTCATGTTGTCATGATTAGTCTCCAATTATAACAAACATGATATAATAAATAAATCATAGTAAAATATACCTGCAGATCTTTAATGTCATCGTCATCACCGTAGCTATTATCACGAGCACTATTGCAAGTAGTAAAACAACTTTGTTTTCGTAATAACATTTATAATCTAATAGTAAAAATCATTTAATAAACAATCAAAGTTTTTGTGTATGATGCTTGAAAGTTATCCAATACACATTGTACCAAATTTCAATACCACATATATGTTTTAAAATCTTATGAAGCTTCTAATCAAATATTTATAAATTCAATTTAAAAAATATAATACAATCATTCAACATTAGCAAGTTAATAAGACTCAATAGATCCTATCAAATTTCCCTTTAATCAACTAGGTAGGTTAATAACACTCTCCACCATAATTTTAATCAAATTACAAGAATATTTAATAACAAAAATTTAATAATCAAATCTTTAAACATCTAAATATTATGCATACTATAATTTAATAAAAGAATCTTAGTTTAAAAGCAACCTTAAAGTAAAAATATTTTCCCATAAAATAATTTTACCAAAAAAATCAATCAACAAAGGAGAAAAACATAACACGTAAGGATTATATAAATTTCTTTATATAAATGGCATAAAAATTTAGGGATTTATGTGAACTTGAGTGGTTAAAGGCTCTAATGATTACTCATAGTGCGTAGGCCTCAATTGAAATAGCAACAACTCTAGGAGGCAATCGACAATAGCAAATTTTGGGATATTTTTGTGACTTCTGGAAAAAAATAAAAATAAAAATAAAAGAGAATCGTGCTGATAATGTGTTATAAAATAAATAGACAAAGACTAAAGAACAAAGAGAATAGGAGAGTTAAGAGAGAGCATATTTTATTGATAAATTGGAATATATATATAAAGCTTCTCCAAAGTTTTTATTTATAGGCATAAGAAGTATAAATGAAGTAGATCTACTTCTAATGACTCTTAGAATTTAAAATACATCAAAATTAATTATCTTGATCTTAATGGACATCCACTTAATAAGATATTCATAACACTTACAAATTTATTTAAACCTAATTAAAATTAATTATAATTTTTCATCTTTGTTTCTTAACAATGGCACTAAAACTTTTCAAAAATCTTGAGGAAAAAACCTATATCCATTAAAGATTTAGTAAGTTGAGCTAATGTCCAAGCAACATAAGAGGTGAAAGGGTAATTTGCCCAAAACTATTGAAGCATATTGCGAACTTATGGAATTTCAGTAAAAGTTCTTAGATATGAGAAATAGATGAAAAAAAAATCATTTATTCTTACAATCAGTGCAATATTTTTTTTTCTTTGAAGTACAGGGGTGGTTTCCTCTCATCAATATTCAATATAAATGGTGTACCACTTCCAACAAAACTGATTTTTGAAAACCCTAAACTAATTTTTTTTTTGTGTTGTTAAGAGATGAAGATGGTAAATTATAATTAATTTTAATTAGTTAAATTAAAATTTTAATTATTTATTAAAATTTTTAATTTTTAATTTTGTTCATTAATGATGTGTAGAATTGTGATGCATTGAAAGTGCATAGGACTCATGTATCGATAGTGCATCAAATATAATTCCATAAAAATATCAAATAAAATAGGGAAAACATCAAAAGGTTGAGTGAATGAGATGCTAGTAGAGTTGTCCATGGGCCGGGATGGACCCTAACAAAATTCTAGACCTAAGCTCGGTCTAACTCAAAAAATGGGCTTAAATTTTTGCTAACTTGAAGCTATTCAAACTCAAATTTTACTTGGTATCTTGGCAACGTAAAAACATGAATTTAAAGAATAAATGTAATACTAAAACTTAGAAACTTGTTTCGTCAAAATCAGTTACCAAAAACTTAAATTTTGAAAGCCAAAACATAAGAAATTATCAAAATCTATCTAAATTTTCTCTTGATGATGTAATGTAGTTTACCACTATAGGCAACATTTGTTGGTTTTTTTTAACATCTGGAATTTACTACTATAATTTTATTTCTTACTCAAGTCCAACCGTCTCCATTGTATATCTTTGCCTAGTGTTCATCTAATCTAAAAGTCATCATTTTCTCTTTCTTAAAATATTATTTCATGACCAACAAGTGGTTGGAAGAAGGAAAAATGAATTACTTCCTAAGAAATTTTAACTAAGTTCGAATCCTGGAATCCTCATTGATGGGAGGATTTACTTGAATACCACCAAACTTGAACATGATTAATTTCAAACCATAAAACGGATGAGAATCACTGCATAAAAAATATTAGTTGATAAATATTTCCAATATGTTTTACAAATTAAAGTATATGTTACTTTAAAAAAATTGGTTGAATATTTCTAATATGATATTTTAATATTAATTTATGTAATTAAGGATAGACATATTCTAATCCTAATTAAAATGTGAGTATTTTATTATATTATAAATAATAATGAATGACAGTTGTTGTTGGAAAATATGGACATCACATATATAATAAAGGTAATTACATGTTATTATTTACTATCATGATAGGTTAACTAAATTAAAAGTGATCTAATTTGGTTAGAATTTTATTCGGTTTTAATTATTAAATAAAATATGGGTCAAATATGTGTAGATATTCTAGTAATTGAGTTATAATCAAATTCTAATTAATGATGGGCTAATTAGGAATTAGAACTAATATGTCAAAGTTATAAATATTAGGGTTATGATCCCCAAATTATACATAAGATATCTTTTCTAATATCCCATCCTTAGGAAAGAGAGAGCAAATATTTTCTGAATTTCTTGTGTGCTAATTTGGAAGATCAAACCTCCAAGATCGAGAAAAACTTCAAGGAATTCATGGATTCAGGTACGTTTCCGCTTTTAGTTTTATTCTTAATTTATTCTTGATGATTTGGCATGATAGATCTTGGTTTATTCAGTTTTATTTTAGATTTATTTTACAAATCTAACAAGTGGCATCCGAGCCTCGTCATATCGAATCATTGAGAATTAATTAAAGTTCTTCCTTTGAATGATTGATTCATGAAATTTCATGGGTTTTATATTTTGAAGGTTTATATTAAAATTTTAGGATTTTGTTTTAATTTTTTAATTTGGGGTGATTTTCAAACTGATGGATTAAATTATGGAGCTTAAAATATTTGTGTAATTGCAAATCTTGCCATTGAATTTCTATCCAATCTTGCTTTTAAATAAAGAATGTATACTTTGCATGCTCTGTTTCTATTTCGATTTCTATTGTTTGCGCATATGAAATTCAATTTTTTAATCATATAAGATATTTAATTTAGTTAATAAAAAAAATTGGAAAAAAAGTTCACAGTAGAAATTGATGTTTTGTATATAGTATATGCATGCTTTGATTGCTTTGATTGGTTAGATGCATGTTGTTTTGGAAAATTATATAAATATATATGATTATCTTTTAATTTGATTGATAGATGAAATTAAGGTAAATATTTTAAAACAAATAAATTCAAAATTTGACTTTTAATTACGGATAGTTGAAACAAAATGCCACCAAAGTGACCTCTTTTGTGTAGATTAGTTTATTTGAAATACCAGGATGATTATATGTTTTTATGATTCATGCGTTTATTAATTGACCCAAAGGTAAGTTAATATTTGGCAGAATTTCAACGACATTGTGGTGATAAATATGTGCAATTATAAGGTATTTTATGTGAGCAATAAGTTAGTCCAAAGATTAATTAATTGTTTGACATTATTTATTGTCAATGTTTAATTGCTACAACAAGAGTATGGCTTACTATTAATATTACTGTCCAAAGACTTGATATTAATGTTGTGCTTGGTATCTTGAGATGGGATTAACCATTATCTTGAATGGAAAAGGCACTTACTTATAGTGCTTGGCTGTATGGACATAGACTTTGCACTAAGGGAAGAACAACCTGCACCTCTCACTGCGGAAAACACCCCTGATGTTAAGAGGGATTTTGAGAGGTGGGATCGTTCAAATCGCACGAGTCTAATGATCATGAAACACAACATTCTAGAAGCCTTTAGGGGCACAGAATTTGAAGGGATTACTCAGGCCAAGGGTTTCCTTGATGAAATTGAGAAACGTTTTGCTAAAAACGATAAGGTTGAAATGACATCACTTCTGACTTCTTTGATGTCTATGAAGTATAAGGGTCAAGGAAACGTAAGGGAGTACATTATGGAGATATTCCGTATTGCTTAAAGACTTAAGGCACTTAAGATCGAGCTTTCTGAGGAATTGCTTGTTCTTATGGTTTTGGTATCGCTTCCTGCACAGTTTAATCAATTTAAAATTAGTTATAATTATCAAAAGGAGAAATGGACCGTAAATGAGCTCATTTCTCATTGTGTACAAGAGGAAGAAAAGTTGAAGCGTGATAAGTCTGAAAGTACTCATTTGGCCAATGGCCCTAAAGACAAGGGCAAGAAAAGAAAATATCAGAATGAAGCTGCTAAGGGTCCAGCTCAAAAGAAACAACAACAAGCTACAGAGAGTTGTTTCTTTTGTAACAAGTCTGGACATGTAAAGAAAGATTGTACCAAATATCATGCTTGGCGTGCATAGAAAGGTATAATTCTTAATTTGGTCTATTCTGAGATTAATTTAGGTTTAGTACTACTCACATAAGTGTTTCTATGCAGGGTTGCCTGAGTTACCAAAAGCCAAGTGATGGTGAAAAACACATCTTTGTGGGCGATGGAAAATCGGCAGAAATGGAAGCAATTGGGCATTTTAGGTTGTTATTAGGATCTGGTTTTTATTTGGATTTAAAAGACACTTTTATTGTATCGCCATTTATATGGAATTTAGTTTCTGTTTTTTCATTGGAAACATTTAGATATTATTGTTCACTCGAAAACAATCAATTTAGTTTGTCTTTAAATTCAAATGTTATTGGAATTGGTTATTTAAATACTTATGACAACCTTTATTTGCTAGAAACAGTTGCATCCTATAATGAAACCTTGTATGTGGAATCACGTGGTATTAAATGCAAATTAAATAAGGAAAATTCAGAATCATTATGGCATAAGCGCTTAGGTCATATCTCAAAAGGTAGAGTTGAACGCTTTGTGTCTGATGGTATTTTAGAGTCCTTGACTTCACAGACTTTGATGTCTGTGTTGATTGCATTAAGGGAAAACAAACCAAAACTAAGAGATTGGGTGCCAACAGATCTTCAGACGTCTTAGAATTAATTCACACAGATATTTGTGGGCCAATCCCTACGGCATCCTGGAATGGTCAACAATATTTCATAACATTCATAGACGATTACTCACGTTATGGGTTCCTATATCTCATTCATGAGAAATCTCAGTGTTTGGACGTGTTCAAAGCTTATAAAGTTGAAGTTGAGAATCAACTCAACAAAAGGATTAAAAATGTCAGATCTGATCGTGGTGGTGAGTACTACGGTAGATATGATGGCTCAAGTGAACAATGCCTAGGACCATTTGCGAAATTCCTAGAGGAATGCAATATTGTCCCACAGTACACCATGCCGGGATCACCTAGTATAAATGGTGTAGCTGAAAGACGAAACAGAACTCTTAAGGATATGGTAAGGAGTATGATTACTCATTTTACCTTACCTGAGTCCCTCTGGGGAGAAGCATTAAATACAACAACTTACATTTTGAATAGAGTACCCAATAAAGTAGCTACAAAAACACCTTATGAGCTTTGGACAGGTCAAAATCCTAGTCTAAAGCACTTTCACATTTGGGGATGTCCAGCTGAGGCAAGGCCTTATAGGCCACATGAAAAGAAATTGGACTCCAATAAGCAGCTACTTTATTGGTTATTCTAAGCAATCTAGGGGCTATAAATTTTATGATCCCATAATAAGGAATATTTTTTAGACAGGAACTGCAACATTTTTTGAGGATGTTGAGTTTGGGGGGGAGAAATAAGGTTAGAGACATTGCTTTTGAGGAGGAATCGGATTCTAACTCAGTTTCTGATGTTCAGGTTCTTATACCTATCATTGATCAATAAGTGATAAACCGTAATAGTAACATATTTTAATCCCACATTTAGTATGCTTTTGGATGATTTAAGCCTCGATTCATATAAAAAGGTGCTCTTAATCCTTTCTTTTCATGTCTTATACCCAGGAAAGCACCCGAGGATGAAAAGAGCATAAAACGGGCCCAAAACGGAGTAAATGGGCCATATCACGAAATCGAAACGGCCTGGCCCAAAGATCACACGGCCGTGCCTTATCAAGCATCTAGAACACGGCCTTACCCCCAAGTCACACGGCCGTGCCTCATTAAAGAAGTCTGAACACGGTCCAAAGACTAGTCACACGGGCGTGTGACATGGCCGTGTCTCTGTCGTGGCAAAGAGCAATTTCATTCGGATTTGGATACTTTGGGGCGAAGAAACACATTCCAAGAGCCTATATAAACCCCCTAAGTACCACTTTAGAGGGGACGGTGAAGCTAGGCCAAGGAGCCAAGCCGAAAAGGTCAGAGTTGTGGGAATCGCTCGGAGTTACCCAGTTGATCCATCCCAAGAAGCCGGAATTCTACTCAAGACGGCAGATTTCTCCTTCAATTCCTTCAGGGAGTTTTAGGGATTTCTTATGTTTTGTTTTATCTTTTCTCTTGAGATGTTTTATTTATTTGTTATGAACCAAACCCTTCAGATACCTGAAGGGGATGAAACCTAGATGAATCTTGTTATTGATTTCTAAATTATATGATAAATACTTAGTTTGTTCTTAATTATGTGTGCTTAATCCAAATTTGATGTGCTTAGGTGGAGGAGGAATAGACCCTGCTTAAGAGTAGATCTAGCATAATTAAGCGGAGTTGATTGCACGCCTAGAGATAGGGAGACGAGATTTTGCCGGATTAGGGTGAAACCTAATATGGGAATCCATAGATCGATTTACTGCTATTCTAGGGGGTTATTATTCGAGAAAGAGATTTCCGTTAATTAACCTAAGGTTAGACGTTATTCGCCTCGAGAGAGGGTTTAATATATGTTAGGGAGTCCTACGGATCAAACTAAGTGAATAAATCGTATGGTTCAGTGTTAGATAACAAGTGAAGTCTAGGTGGATTCTTCCTGTGGGTATCGTCGTGATCAACTGAGTTTTTCTTCAAGTTATTTCTCAATTCATTCTTTTTGTCTTCGCGTCTTTAGCTTAGTAGTCGTTAATTTAGATTAAAGAAACTTCACATTATTTTAGGCTAAATAATAAAAAGAAAGTTAGTATTAGTACTTTTAGTTCCTTTGGGTTCGACAATCCGGTCTTGCCTAAGCTATACTGCTGTTCGATAGGTACACTTGCCTTTAATCGTTGTCAGAGTTAGTTTCCAGGTTCGATCTTATTCATTATAAATTTTAAAACTCGACACAGTGATCAAGTTTTTGGCGTCGTTGCCGGGGAACTAAAATATTAAGAAAACTCTATTTTTATTACTTTAGCTATTATTTTTTTCTTTTTTATTATTTTTCGTAATTTACTTTTATTTTATTTTATGTTTTTTTGCTAAATTTTCGTTTCTTTCTTTTCCTTCCAGGTACCTCTAGTTTATGACTAGAAGGAACCCGAGAGGACCACTAGTATACAATAGTGATATTGAAGCTATCGTTCGTAGGACTCGCAGAGAAATCAGGCGAGCCCTAAATTACACAGAGGAAGATCAAGAAGGCAGATCCAATCCTACTGAAGGGATAGACGAGAATAACCCACAACCACATGATGTGGGGGAAAACAATGCTCCACGTACTATGTTTGATTATGCTAAACTGCATTTAACAGGAGCAGAATCGAGTATTGTTAGGCCAGCTATAGCTGCTAATAATTTTGAATTAAAGCCTAACACAATACAAATGATTCAACAGTTTGTTCAATTTGATGGTTTGCAGGACGAAGATCCAAACACTCACATAGCTAACTTTTTAGAGTTCTGCGATACCATCAAAATAAATGGCGTTTTTGATGATGCCTTACGTCTTCGGTTATTCCCTTTTTCATTAAAGAATAAAGCCAAATAGTGGTTAAACTCGTTACCACAAGGATTAATCGCTACATGGGAACAAATGACTGAAAAATTTTTATTGAAATATTTCCCATCGGCCAAAACGGCCAAATTACGGAATGATATCTCTTCTTTTGTGCAGATGGATTTAGAGATATTATACGATGCATGGGAGAGATATAAGGATCTTTTGAGAAGGTGTCCGCACCACGGTTTACCCTTATGGCTTCAAGTCCAAACCTTCTATAACGGTGTAAACCCCCCAACGAGACAACTAATCGATTCAGCCACCGGTGGAACCCTTAACAGCAGAACTCTTGAAGCAGCCTACGAGTTCATTGAAGAGATGTCACTGAATAACTATCAGTGGCAAGTGACAAGGACAAAATCGACAAAATCAGCCGGAGTTTACAACCTCGATGCAGTGACCACACTATCAACACAGATAGAGATGATGAATAAAAAGCTTGATAGTTTGTGTTCTTCGCAGGTACACCCAGTCATGCAGTGTGACGCAAGTGAAACTGTGGCGAATCCTGAGTACCCACCCTACCAACCGGGAGTAGAGAGCGAACAGATGAACTATATAGGTAATAATTTCTGATCCAATAATAATCCTTATAGTAATACTTACAATCCAGGTTGGAGGAACCACCCAAATTTTTCGTGGGGAGGTCAAGGAAATTAAGGAAATCAAAGGCAACAACCTCCTCAAAACTTCCAAAATCATCCCTATCCGCAAGAGAAGAAGCCAAACCTCGAAGAGATGCTGAAAAAATTTATGGCAAACACGGTGTTTCCAAGAAAATGAGAAAACACTTAAAGATCGGCAAGCGTCAATGGAAAAACTTTCTAATTCAGTCAAAGAAGTCACTAATGCAGTCAGTCAACTTGCTAAGTTAATGGCAGAACGACCGCAAGGACATCTACCAAGTAACACCGAGATTAACCCAAAGGAGCAAATTCAAGCCATCACAGCTCATGATAGCAAAGGATTAGACGAACCAAACAAAGAGATAGACGAAGATAAAATAGAGGTAGCACAAGAAGAGCCGAAACCGACAATCAAAGAGTACCAACCTCGCATACCTTATCCCGAAGCAATGAAAAGAGGCAATTCAGAAGAACAGTTCAGTAAGTTTCTTAAAGTTTTAAAGAAATGGCAGAATTCCAGACCACACGGTCTTACACATGACCGTGTCTATGACAGCGTGGACCACCGGCATCCCCGTACTGACATAGCAGAGGCTGTGCGAATCAAATCCCAACTAATCTCGACATCACAGATCCAACCACTACCACACGGGCACCGACAAAGTGGCACGACCGTGCCCCACGACCGTGTGAAGCTACTGACTTACCAAGCACGGATAGGACACGTCCGTGCCTTCCAACCGTGTCAACATACTAATTTCTTGAACACGGGCGTGATTGGCTGAAACATGGGCATGGTGAAACAATACGCATGGACACACGACCGTGTGAGGCGGCTGTGCGATTCGACACACCCTCAGACCACGGGCGTGGGGACGTGCCAGACTTGAGCCTCTATTTAAACCCCACAGCCCTTCCCTTCCTCCCCAGCTTCTTTCTCCCTTCTTTTTCTTTCAAAATTTCTTTTCTTTACTTAGAAAAGGTATTCAGACTCTTGAGCTACACTAAAATCATGACGAAGAAGCGTAAGAAGGCAAGCATAGTCTCCACAAAGGAGACCCTACACATAAGTTCATGCCGGCCGCTTCATCCAAACACCAAGCCAAGGGTCTTTGAGACCATTTAGTTTCTATTTTTCTTTTCTCTTTTGCTTCAATTTCCTTATCTTTACTTCTCTTCTACTCTAGTTAGTTTAATTTATTTTAGTTTCTTTGTGTCAGGTTCACCAGGCTGCTAGGGAATCACGCCACTTCCGCCACCGCCAGCACCTCCGCAGCCCTAGAAGTCACACCCATCTCGTGAACTATCCATCAATAAGGACTCTTCGGTCCATCTACCTTTTCTTTTATTTTTATTTTCCTTCTTAGTCTCCTTTCCTTTTTCTTTCTTGTTTTAAATTATATATTTAGGTTATTTTAAAATGTGTCTTAATAATCCCTGGCTAATCCTCTACGAGCTCCCCAATTTCTTCATCTAGCACAAGTTCGTCATCCAGACCGACCTCTTCAAACATACACACCACGACCTCTACCATCCTCCAGGGACACCATCCAAAATTTAGGGAGTATTCTTTCCCCTTCTCTTTTGATTTATCCCATAAATGTTATATCTATCTTTGTACATTAAGGGCAATGTACATCTTAAGTGTGGGGGGTGAATATTTATCTAAAGAAGGGCCTAACTTTCTGCATTATTCTCAAATCCGGCCTAACTTTTTTCATTATTCTCAAATCCCTGAATTTAGTCTTATTTTTAAGTAAATTTTTATATTACTAATTAGGATGAAATTTCTGATGGTTTATGATTTTTATTGATATGTTTTGGATTAAGTCATAGTTAATTGTGCATTGATGATTAAATTTGAAGAATATTAGAGAATCAAGCATGATAAGTCTATTTTTCAAAATAAAAATTTTTGCTAGGTTGTTAACCTAAATTTGAATATTGCTTTGAAATTTGAAATTTACAAGGTTGATTTCAAAACACCTTTAATTTTTGAGAGATTTTGAGCCCTATAGAGCATATATTCTTTTCCATGCTCACTTTATTGATTATGAGTGTGTCAACTTTGAACTGTTATCCTAGAACTGGCCTCGATTATATATGTTGAAACCACACTGATGGTTTGATATACTGAAATGATAAAGGCACCTAGGATTTAACCCACTCACTCCACTAAATAGCCTACCTTAACAACTAAACCTCTAGTGAACCCCGTTGATTCTAACAACCCTTTTTATTGACTCACCAGCTAATGTTAACCCAAAACCCCTTTGTATTTGTGTAACATCCTGAAAATGGGCCTATGCATTTTTTGCTTAATTTTATGAAATAGCATGTTTATTACCAAAATACCCCCGAGTTCCAAAATTATCGAAATACCCCTATAATTTCAAAATTTCCGAAATACCCCCGGGATTTCAAAAAATTACCAAAATACCCTTATTGACAAAACCACCAAGGAACCTTATTTTGACAAATTACGAAAATACCCCTGTAGGACAAATTACGAAAATACCCCTGGGTAGTGGAAAAACAGCAACAATGAAAACTACAACATTTCTCTGAATGAACGAAAGTTTACAATTGATTGATGAATGTATGAATGTAAAGACTGTATGCATGTATGAATACGAAAGAACCACTTCTAAAATTCTTTTCATAAAACTTCTTCGCGGGTAATCAGTGGAATAAAGGCTAATTCAAAAAATTTCTTAATTAGATTAAAGCACGATCGTAGAAATGAGCTCTAGGGGACGTGGTTCTGGAATACCTTAATTGCCTTGTTCGTTGTAAAGTCAGTTCGTTCTTATGTTGCTAGTAAGGTGTATGGAACCTTGATTGTAAACTAAGAGAATGTGCCTAGAAAGTATGATAGTTTCTTAAGATCAGAGTGCGCAGCAGTAGCGTAGTGTGGTGAGCTAGGAAGTACGACTGTTAGTTAGTAAGTAATTTCGAGGACGAAATTATTTTAAGGGGGGTAGAACTGTAACATCCTGAAAATGGGCCTATGTATTTTTTGCTTAATTTTATGAAATAGCATGTTTATGGTGATATGGATGTGTTGTGTGCATTTTTAGAACCTTGGAAATGTAAGGAAATGTCCTGGAAATGTAAGGAAATGTCTTGTCTTGGAAATGTAGGGAAATGTCTTGGAAATGTAAGGAAATGCTTTAGAAATGTTAAGTTTAAAGAAGGCAAATGAACATTTTTGGAAACTTGGAAATGTAAGGAAATGTAAGGAAATGTAAGGAAATGTAAGGAAATGTAAGGAAACGTTTTAGGAAAAGTTAAGTTCTGAGGTTAAGAGAGGGAAGTAAAGCAGGGTGGCCTTAAGAAAATTTATGGGTGAAATATGACACACAAATAGGCTTGGAAAAGTGGCCTGGAGATGCCACTTAGGGCCTCTAGAGTTGACGCCACAAGCAGGTGCAATTGGGCCTGGGTTCGAGTCACTTAGGAAGCAAAATAAAAATTTTTATTTTTGCTACAAGGAGCAGAGAGATGGACGGCAATAAGGCTTTTAAAAGAGGAGTTTTATTCTCTTTAAATTTCGGCTAAATAGGAGATAAATAATAGATTTATTTATCATTATTTTCAAGAGATAATTGTTGGATTAATTATTTTAAAAGTGATAATTCAAGGGATAAAGCTATCAAAATAGAAGAGTGGTGGCCAAGTAAGGGACTCTAGCCTAGTAATTTCGGCTATAAAAGGAAGAGTAAGGCTATTCTTCATTCATTCTTTTCTCTTCAAGGAAACCTCTGCCGAAATTCTCTAAAGTTTCTCCTCTTCTCTCTGCCGAATTCTCTCTGCCATTATTCTCTTTTTCTCTTTTATTTTCTTCTTCTATTACAAACACAATAAAAAGCCGAAGATGCCAATAGCCCTAGCCGATTTCTCACTAAGCCTCAAGAGCCGAAATTGTTATCCACATCAAAGCCATAGCCGAATACTGCTAAGGGTTCAAGCAAGAGTTCCATCGAATTCTTCAGTAAGGGTAAGATTAGGTTAGATTCTCATTCTATTTCTTTTAAGGCGGTCGAAATTAAGATTCTAATACCCTTAATATCTTGTTGCTGAAACTTTGAAGAGATCTTTCGGGATTTACTAAGTGTCGACTACAAGGAAGGAGAAGTTCTTTTCCCGAAGGTACACCGTAGGCCGCGTGTTCCCTAGTTATTTGGTGAGTTTCGGGATTTAAAATCCACAAGGTAAGTGTCTATAGCATTCGGCCAAGGCTTATTTTGATATCTAGATCTATTTCATAATTATTTAAAAAGCCAAAACTAACCTGGGATGTGATTTAATGTTTGGCCGAATACAAGAAGGAATACAACAAAGTTTCGGGACTTGATTCTTAAGTCAATCGGCAACAAGGTAAGTTTTAGTGTACTAATCCTACTAGGATTTGGATTTATGGCCGAATGGCTCTTTACTAAGTATTAAATGATTGATTAAATGTAGAGATCTAAGATCTAAGGCATTAGATCAAGCTTTTTGGGATTTGGATTGGAAACCTTAAGCGAATCAGGTGTGTACCCCACACTAATTCTTAATATGTTTTATGGCATGTTTAATAAATATATGTATGTGATATTAAGAATATGAAAGTGTAAGAATGTGGCTAAGGTACCATGTTATGGTACAAAGTACTCAGGTACGTTTCCTAATCCTACATGAGAATAATGATAAGAATGTGAACTTTGGCATGTTAATGCATAATATGATATGGGGCATATGGGTTATTGAAAAGGGGAAGTGAATGTGGTGACCTAAGACCACAAAATCTGAATGCGGTGACCTAAGACCGCGATATCTGAATGTGGTGACCTAAGACCACGATATCTGAATGTGGTGACCTAAGACCACGAGATTTGAATGTGGTGACCTAAGACCACGAAACTATAAGGGCGATGAGCACGTCGACTGCAGCGACTGCCTTCGATGGTGTGTAGCGGATGGAGGGTTGACTTAGTAGTCCCCACGGTGTGCAGGTTGGTACGGGGAACTGTAGCGGATGGCATCTAGGTTTGGGTTCGGGTTTGCATCATTATTTTATATCTGTTATATGAATAAGTATGTGATATGATATTGTATGCCTGAATTGTTAAGTTTTAGTGTTGGTTACACATTGAGTCTATTTGACTCACCCCGTTTGGGGAATATTTTCTTCCAGGTGATGATCAGTAATGGACCGGGTCGGCAGGAGCTTAAAGGTGGCCATGCACAACAAAGAAAATTTACGATTTGAACTTTTATTCTATTTTAAGTATTTTAAATTTTAAATTTTGGAATTATTTGATGTAATAAGGCCATAGTTGAATTTCTTTACTTTTATTTTTATTTGTTATGACTGCGAACTATTATTAATTAATGGATTAAGTAAATTTATTTTAAAACAAACCCTAAACTTTTTGTCACCTAAAGTAAAGGATTTTAGTAAAATAAACTTGTTTTCAATCCAAGCCCAACCCAATAATAATTTTTCTTTCAAAACACATAGTCTTTCCAAAGTAATCAACGAATTTTGAACTGGTTTCCTTCGAGGAACATACCAGATCCGGTCAAGGCTCGTGGGCCGGGTTTGGGGTGTTTCAATTTGTTATCACCATTCCTTTTGACTACCACTATATCGAGATTTGATTTGATATGTTTTCTAGCTGTTTCATTCATTATTATGTAATACTAATAGTTTGTTCTTAAAAAAAAAGTATTTTCATTATTAGTTCTATAATTAAATGAGCTTACATGTTAAAAATTCCACATCTTGAGGGAAAAGCTCATATTATTAGTTTTCAATTGATGTAATCATTTAGGATTAGTTCAATTTTTGTCAGTTAGGCAATTTGTCAAGTCAGTCTCGATTCTAACCTTCTAACTTAGCCTTTATCCACACCTTTAACCCTAGCCCCATTACAACCCTGTTAAAGACCTTATGATTTGTGTATCATCTCATATTACAGTGGTGGATATTTGATTTTCAGGCAAGCCTATGGGATTAACTCTTCAAGTTCGACTTTTGAGAGCTTAATTTTGAACCTTAAACACCTCAAGTGATTTGAGTGAATCTTTAGTGAGGATGTCAATCCTTGTTGATTTTGAATTAAAGGTAATTATTTAGATAAGGGGAGACACCTACGTTTTTTGTGCTACAAATGTATGACTTTGATTGTTTGAATCTTTGGGACTCTTCGAGTTAGATCATCCTTGTATAAATTATCTATGAATTATGATGAGACATTGTTGATAGGAATTACGAATCATGGAAAGTTTGTCTTAATTGTAAGTTGAGAATTTTGCTTGAGGACAAGCAAAAGCTTAAGTGTGGGGGTATTTGATAAACCGTAATAGTAACATATTTTAATCCCACATTTAGTATGATTTTGGATGATTTAAGCCTCAATTCATATAAAAAGGTGCTCTTAATCCTTTCTTTTCATGTCTTATACCCAGGAAAGCACCCGAGGATGAAAAGAGCATAAAACGGGCCCAAAACGGAGTAAATGGGCCATATCACGAAATCGAAACGGCCTGGCCCAAAGATCACACGGCCGTGCCTTATCAAGCATCTAGAACACAGCCTTACCCCCAAGTCACACGGCCGTGCCTCATTAAAGAAGTCTGAACACGGTCCAAAGACTAGTCACACGGGCGTGTGACATGGCCGTGTCTCTGTCGTGGCAAAGAGCAATTTCATTCGGATTTGGATACTTTGGGGTGAAGAAACACATTCCAAGAGCCTATATAAACCCCCTAAGTACCACTTTAGAGGGGACGGTGAAGCTAGGCCAAGGAGCCAAGCCGAAAAGGTCAGAGTTGTGGGAATCGCTCGGAGTTACCCAGTTGATCCATCCCAAGAAGCCGGAATTCTACTCAAGACGGCAGATTTCTCCTTCAATTCCTTCAGGGAGTTTTAGGGATTTCTTATGTTTTGTTTTATCTTTTCTCTTGAGATGTTTTATTTATTTGTTATGAACCAAACCCTTCAGATACCTGAAGGGGATGAAACCTAGATGAATCTTGTTATTGATTTCTAAATTATATGATAAATACTTAGTTTGTTCTTAATTATGTGTGCTTAATCCAAATTTGATGTGCTTAGGTGGAGGAGGAATAGACCCTGCTTAAGAGTAGATCTAGCATAATTAAGCGGAGTTGATTGCACGCCTAGAAATAGGGTGACGAGATTTTGCCGAATTAGGGTGAAACCTAATATGGGAATCCATAGATCGATTTACTGCTATTCTAGGGGGTTATTATTCGAGAAAGAGATTTCCGTTAATTAACCTAGGGTTAGACGTTATTCGCCTCGAGAGAGGGTTTAATATATGTTAGGGAGTCCTACGGATCAAACTAAGTGAATAAATCGTATGGTTCAGTGTTAGATAACAAGTGAAGTCTAGGTGGATTCTTCCTGAAGGTATCGTCGTGATCAACTGAGTTTTTCTTCAAGTTATTTCTCAATTCATTCTTTTTGTCTTCGCGTCTTTAGCTTAGTAGTCGTTAATTTAGATTAAAGAAACTTCACATTATTTTAGGCTAAATAATAAAAAGAAAGTTAGTATTAGTACTTTTAGTTCCTTTGGGTTCGACAATCCGATCTTGCCTAAGCTATACTACTATTCGATAGGTACACTTGCCTTTAATCGTTGTCAGAGTTAGTTTCTAGGTTGGGTCTCATTCATTATAAATTTTAAAACTCGACACAGCGATCAATAAGTGAGTCCAGAACCTCTACAAGACAATGTTGAACAACTCCCCATTCACATTGAGGTAATTGTTCTAGAAGAACAAAGCAACTTTAAGAACAAGTGCCATTAAGGAGGTCCATAAGAGAAAGGAGAAGTGCGATTCCAGATGATTATGTTGTATTTCTCCAAGATCATGAGGATGATATTGGAATAATAGAAGATGATCCAATCAACTTTCATCAAGCCATAAAAAGTTCTAATTCTCAAAAGTGGATTGATGCCATGAAAGATGAGTATAAGTCTATGCAAGACAATAAAGTTTGGGAACTTGTCCCATTACCTGAAGGTACAAAACCAATTGGTTGTAAATGGATATTTAAAACCAAGAGGGATGCAAATGGTAATGTGGAGAGGTATAAGGTGCGTCTTGCAGCTAAAGGATATACTCAGAAAGAAGGTATTGATTTTATAGAGACTTTCTCTCCAGTTTCATCGAAAGACTCCTTTAGGATAATCATGGCGCTTGTTGTTCATTTTGATCTTGAGTTACATCAGATGGATGTTAAGACTGCGTTTCTTAATGGCGACATTGAAGAAACAATTTATATGGTGCAACTAGAAAATTTTGAGTCGGAAGACTCAAATAATATGGTTTGCAAATTGAAAAAATCCATCTGTGGACTCAAACAAGCTTCCCGTCAATGGTACCACAAGTTTCATCAAATAATTGTTTCGTTCGATTTTGAGATGAATATTGTTGATGATTGTGTGTATCAAAAATGCAATGGGAGTAAGTACATATTTCTAGTTCTATATGTTGATGACATTTTGCTTGCCGCTAATGTTATAAGCTTATTGCATGAAACCAAGAGGTTTTTATCTAAGCATTTTGAGTTGAAAGATCTTGGGGACACCTCTTTTGTTTTAGGAATTTAGATACATCGAGATTGATCTCGAGGTATTCTTGGATTATCATAAAAGAGCAAGTACTCAAAAGGTTTGGCATGCAGAGTTGTGGACCAGGTGACACCCCTGTCACTAAAGGAGACAAATTTAGTCTTACTCAATGCCCTAAAAGTAACCTTGAAATTCAAGAAGTGTAAAAGATTCCCTATGCATCAACTGTTAGGAGTTTAATGTATGTTCAAGTACGTACGCATCCGGACATTGCGTACATTATTGGGATATTAGGCAGATATTTAAGCAACCCTGGTATAGACCATTAAATAACAACCAAAAGGGTTATGAGATATCTTGAGAGAATAAAAGATTACATGCTTATTTATAAGAGATCAGATCTTTTGGAGGTTATAGAGTATTTTGATTCTAATTCCGCTGGGTGCCAAGTTAGTAGGAAATCTACATTAGGCTATATTTACCTGTTAGTTGGAGGAGCTATATCTTGGAAAATTGTCAAACAGACACTTGTAGCTTCGTCCACTATGCTAGCAAAGTTTGTAGCATGCTATGAGGCATCGAACCATGGAATATGGTTGTGGAAATTTGTCACAGGGCTGAGCATTTTGGAGAATGTAGAAAGACCACTCAAATTATTTTGTGACAATAAGCCAGCAGTGTTGTATTCCAATAACAATAGGAGTTCATCTAAGTCAAAGCATATTGACATAAAGTTCTTAGTTGTAAAAGAAAGAGTGCAAAATGGTCAAATATCCATATAGCACATTGGGACAAGCTCCATGATAGCGGATCCGCTCACAAAAGGTTTACCACCCAAGGTCTTTCATGAGCACACTGCTCATATGGGTGTTACATTGTTTGATGATATCATGAATTAGTGAGAGTTTATATTTTATTTGTTTTTATGTTTGTTTTCAGACATTCATGTATTTGGTTATTTTTTTTACCAGAAATGAAGTATTCAGTTTATTCACTCTGTTTATTATTTTGATATTGACCCCACTTAAGTTTAAAGAGGACTAGTTGGAAATAGACATGTTTAGATCATATTGCATGTAATTTCAATGCTACACATCCATAATTGATCTATGTCTTTTATTTGTGTTAATATAAGTGATTAGGGATGGATTTAGTTACGATATATGTAACGAAAGTCGCTTTGGTTCTATGTTAGCATAATTAATGGACGAGATTGTTCAGAAGATCTTTTGGATATGATAGTAAAATTTTGAGCTCATAAGGTTGTATAATGACATGTAATTATAAAGGAATTAGCATATATATGTGTGGTCCAAGTGGGAGATTGTTGGAAAATATGGACATCACATATATAATAAAGGTAATTACATGTTATTATTTACTATCATGATAGGTTAGCCCAAATTAAAAGTGATCTAATTTGGTTAGAATTTTATTGGGCTTTAATTATTAAATAAAGTATGGGTCAAATATGTGTAGATACTTTAGTAATTGAGTATATGTTTTACAAATTAAAGTATATGTTACTTTAAAAAAATTGGTTGAATATTTCTAATATGATATTTTAATATTGATTTATGTAATTAAGGATAGACATATTCTAATCCTAATTAAAATGTGAGTATTTTATTATATTATAAATAATAATGAATGGCAGTTGTTGAAAAATATGGACATCACATATATAATAAAGGTAATTACATGTTATTATTTACTATCATGATAGGTTAACCCAAATTAAAAGTGATCTAATTTGGTTAAAATTTTATTGGGTTTTAATTATTAAATAAAATATGGGTCAAATATGTGTAGATATTCTAGTAATTGAGTTATAATCAAATTCTAATTAATGATGGGCTAATTAGGAATTAGAACTAATATGTCAAGATTATAAATATTGGGGTTATGGTCCCCAAATTATACATAAGATATCTTTTCTAATATCCCATCCTTAGGAAAGAGAGAGCAAATATTCTCTGAATTTATTGTGTGCTAATTTGGAAGATTAAACCTCCAAGATTGAGAAAAACTTCAAGGAATCCGTAGATTCATGTACTCTTCTGCTTTTAGTTTTATTCTTGATTTATTCTTGATGACTTGACATGATAGATCTTGGTTTATTCAGTTTTATTTTAGATTTATTTTACAAATCTAACAGTTGTATTTTGACTTAGTAGGAGCCTAATGAATTCTTTATGAGTAGGTAATTGAATAAGAGGCTAATAAATGTCGACTAGGATCATACAATGAACTTTTGCTTTTGCATGCTATCATACAGCTGATTGATGTGGCAAAAAAGAAGAGAATGCGAACATTGGTAACATTTTGGCTAAATAAAAAGAGAAGAGAATGTAAACAAG
Source organism: Gossypium australe (assembly GCA_005393395.2). Classification (NCBI taxonomy): domain Eukaryota; kingdom Viridiplantae; phylum Streptophyta; class Magnoliopsida; order Malvales; family Malvaceae; genus Gossypium; species Gossypium australe. Next base: position 25,708,608 of record CM016614.1, on the reverse strand, counting down.
TGTTACATTTGGCCAAAACTTGAGAAGGAAGAAGCAGCTTGTCAAACACGACAATCCTAGTAGGTTGGTTCTATATCAATTTTTAGTCAAACCTTATCTCCAAATTCAACTAGTTATCTTTTCCATCCAAGAGAACATGGAGTTAAAAGGGATTTTACTTTTGAATTTTTAACATTTATAAAATTTTAAAGTTAATATATAGGAAAATTATATTTTGATCCTTTTAAAATGATAAAATTTTGATCTGATCCTTTAAAATTTTATAAAGAAATAAGGTAATAAAATAATTAAATTGTATTTTAGCTTGTTGAAATAGCACAATCCCACGTCTAAAAAATACAAAGTTCTGAAGCTTTTGTATTACTATAAATATGGGTTGTTTCTCCATTTTTGAGTCATCCCAAAACTTGTCATAATCTTCATAAGGCAATCTTTCCTTCTCCTTATTTGTAATATTTCACTTGTATCTTTTGCAGAGAAATGTATTTGGTAGTGTCTGAGGCTGTAGGCGTAATCTGTTGAACCTTATTAAATTTTTAGTGTTATTTATTATTTATTATTTATCTTTTAATATTTTTAGGGTGTAATTGTAATGATATATTGTGCTATTAAATTACATTGTAAGGAGATTCTATTTAGGAGGTTGGGTTTTAAGTGGGGCCGTTTGTGACCCCTCCAATCTTTCTTGGAAATTAAACCTAATGTGATTTTCTAGTACAATAATTTACTTTTTTTTACTCTATTGGCACAAGTGGTATTAGAGTCGAAGATTATTCAAAGGTTTTGAAGTGAGAGTTAAAGATGGTGTGATAAAAAATATTTCTAGTGCACGCGTGGTAATGAAGAGGGTTTGCAAAAATAATAACTGTACCATTATCTGGGTAGTACAATTAATGGGACAATTGCTGTGACATAACTAAAAATTGGAAGTTAGAAACACTTAAGTAGACAAGGGTGAAGTTTAAGATTGCGGTCCATGATACTAAAGACATATTGGATTATGTTCACTTAGATGTCTAGGACCATTTAAAACAAGCTCTTTAAGAGGAAAAGATTATTATATAACTTTTGTTGATGATTATTCTTTAAAGAGTGTGGGTGTATACAATGAAGACAAATGATTAAGTGTTAAGACCTTTCCTTAAGCGGAAAAAGATTATGGAAACTCAAATGAGCAAAAGGATCAAGCATGTTCGCACAGACAATAGTGGAGAATATAGAAGTAATCAATTTGTGTGAAAATAAGAGCATCAACAGACACTGTACTGTCAAATCTACACCATAATAGAATGGGGTGACAAAATGATTGAATCGAACATTGTTGGAGAAAGTTCGATGTATGCTATCCAATGTTGGATTGGGTAGAAAGTTTTGGGCTGAGGCTATAACATATGCATGTCATCTCATTAATCGCCTACCATCTAATAAAATTGAAGGAAAAACACCATTAGAGAAATAAAGTGGAAAGCCTACTACAAGTTATGGTTCTTTAAATGTGTTTGGTTCCGCTGCATACCATTATTGTAATACCCTATACCCGACCCGACCGCTGGGTCCAGGTACCAAATGTCACAATTCAACTATATTACTTAACAACATATTTCTAATTTATTTAATTCTACGCCAAGGCTTAATACTACATTCTCATACAACTTTAACCCAATTAATTAACTAACCAAAACATTTCCATAAATGAACATCATATGGAATCTCTTATTATAAGATTAACTAACTAAAGTAAATTAATTTTCTTTACAAACATACCCATCTACTGAATATACTTATACATGTAATCTAACAAAATTGGTTCTGCTTAATTACATATTCAATCCCCGAGGCGTAACCTCTAAGGACGCTCGACTATATGCATAATACTACAATCAAAGAAGTCCATGTGGATTCCGTGAGGTCTGGCTTGGTCATTTCCCGTAATTTTCACAATATCCTTTGATCCTGCACTCAAGACAAACACTTATAAGTTCGAATGAACTTAGTGAGGTTCCATACATCAATTATTAAATATCAACATTTTTATATTTCGAGTAATAAGAATTAATGCACGTAAATAACCCACTGAGTTTCATGTAAGCTCTTGCAATTTGGCTGGCGTGGTCGACACCTATATGTTCTTTTTGAACGAACCGCTGGCAGACATATCGGGATGAATTTGGACATAATTGTACTCTTTTTGACAACCCCCATTTTTGAGACTTGTCTTGTCAAGCTTCAACTCAGTCTTTTATTCTACCTTACTGGTTTGACTCATCAATAAGATAGCGTTGCAAACAGATGCACAGATTTTCGACTAACCTTGGTGGACTTGCAATTGTTTCGCTAAAATGGCAGATTCTTACCTTGGTCTTGCCATTCCACGTCAAATACAAAATCTACTTACTATTTTATCCAGACATCCAATTCCTTATAACTTAATTTGTGCATATACCATTTTTAGAGGTAAACTCATTTACTACCATCCTCGTATGTGGCCTTCGAATATAAGATTCAGCGAATATTTAAGCACTACTATTTTCTTACGGAATTGTACTTGTAAGATAGTCCCACTGGACCTTCCTTCTTCAAGATAGTCTGAATAGATATTCTCTTGATCAAATAGTCCTAATGGACTTCCTAGCAACAGATAGTCCCCAACGGCCTATCCTCTCATTAGATCTTATAAGGCAGACTTCCCATTTATAAGATAGTCTTTAGCGGACTTCCCAATACTAGATAGTCCTAATGAACATCCTCTTCACTCGATAGTCATTGGCAGACTTTACAGAGTAGTTAGTTCTTAGCAGACATTCCACATAAGATAGTCCTTGGCGGACATTCTATGTTACATCCCAAGTTTGAAGAATTTGTGATTTAGGAGTATAATAGTGAAATTATCTATTTGGTGAAGTGTAATTCACGCATTTGCTTCTTTTGGTGAATCAAAGTGGGCGTATAGTAATTACCAAGTGAGAAAGATAATATTCTATTTTAGGCCATTCTTTATTTTAAAAAAATGAATGTGTAAGCGAAAAGGTAATTATGGTATGAGTTACGTCAAATGTATAGTATGCCTAGTTTGTTTGATTACTGTGCTAGTTGAGTTTGTAGTGTGATCTGGTTGGGAGCCAACTAGACTGACTGGTCTAAATTCTAAATTTTGCGACACTTGTTAGGTTCCACTAAGCGAGGATGGGTTATATATATGTATGGGAAGAGGTTTGAGAAAGGTTTTTCCTTCTTCAATATATTACTCTCTGATTCTTTTCTTAAATCCAATTATATCTCTTCCTCGTTAAGTTGGAAACTAAGGTTTTTGGTTTAATCAGTGATCATTCCATTTTCGCTTATTGTGGCTGGCTCGAGAAGGATGTCTAAGTTTGGAGTTTTGAGCTACAGTAGGTGAATATAATGTGAGCCTTTATCCTGACTTTTGCATGTGAATTGTTCAAGTAGAAGTATATATAAAGGATGTTGATATCTCTAATAATTGGTAAGTGTATGAGCATAGTAAAGATGATGTATGTGTTATGATGATATGTATAAAGTTCTGTTTCAAAAGAGTGTTGATTGGTAAGCATGCAAGTAAAGTTTGATATAAGGAAAGGTACGAATCTATCAGATGTGTAAACAAACCCGGGTAAGTGAATGTTGCATAAATGTCCCTCTGTGATGCCTCTGGTAGGGCAGATATATTGCTAACTAGACTAATAAATCACAATATGAAAACAAGTGTAAAACCATGAGGTTGAGGCCCATGGCATTATATGATATGAAAACACTCATGGTGTAGCCTCCAATAAGACGAAGACTGGACTAGCAAATTACAACATGAAAGTGTGTAAGTCCATGTGGCTGAGACCCATGGCATAATATGATGTGATGATATGAATATTCATGGTGAAGCCTTCGGTGATATGTAATCGAATTGGTAGATCACGACATGAATTTATGTATAAGTCCATAGGGAGAAATTGATGACACCTTCGTGAAAGTTCACCGGGACAGTAAATATATGACTATGCATGTTGCCTTTGTGGCATATTCTGTTTGGCCCTTATGGCGTACTTTGCTAAGACTATGTGGTGAATTATGTATTGCCTTTGTGGTAAGTTCTGGGTACATTCTGAGTGATCTTTGATAGATATTTCTATGATAAGGTATGATATGTCTGGAGTTATGTTGGTTTGATTAGTTTTGTGATGTAATCAAATGAGTCTTAAGGGAAGTTTCCGGAAAAGAATTATGTATTTGTATGTTCAATCGAGGTATCTGCCATGGTAATCTGTCAGTTTAGAATATGGGCGTATTCTTAGTTATAATGGATAAATATGTGTCCATGGGTTTGATTTCGTTCGTGTCATGTAGGGTTGCAAATATGAGTTGTTGGGTATTCATCATATATGAATAACATCATGTTTTGATTATAGAATTTTAGGTACTTACGCTCTTTATTAACTTAGGTATATTGTGCTTTGTAACAAGAGTTGTGATGCATACTTCTGAATGATTTGGTTGCTACATTATCAGTATGAACTTGTGTTAGGTATTGAACTAAAATATGATTTGACTAGTAAACTAATGGTATTCATCTTTATATGGGAATCCGCCAAATGTGTAAGTATCGACCAATGAACTGTATCGGTAAGTAACCATTTTGGAATAAGTGTTTGTGTGACGAGACAATTTGTAGAAAGTGGGCTTCAAAGAGATATTCTTTCAAAAGGTATTTATGTTGTTCTAAGATAAAGAAGATGTTAGTATATTGTCTGAAAGATCTAAAGTCAATCGGGTTGTGAAGTGGAAGCTGATATGTTAAATACGAATGATGGCGTGTAGTGGCAAATCCGAGATTATGAAAATGTCCACCCAACAAATATGATATCAATTCTTTGATATGAGAAATACAACCAAGAAAATTCCTAGATATTTTGTATTAAAGATCACTAAGTCTTGAACTTACAAGGTTTGTTATTATTTCAGGTGTTGTTGTATGATTGAGTGCATTAGGAGGGATAAGCCAAGAATGCACCAGAGCAGCGGCGGGTAGGATATTATGCATACAGTGGACCGTTTTGAAAGAGTGGTGTTTTGTGGGATTAGGTCTTTAAGAGTCTGTCTTCAGTAAACATTTGTATTGTAAAAGATATAGTGACAGGTCTGATGTATTATATTACTTTATTTTTAATATATTTCTTGTTTTTCTTTAATAATGACATTTTAGATAAATTAATAAGCAAAATGTTTTAATATATTTCATTTTAGATAATTGTTAAGTTTTCTAAATGGTAAAACTTGAGATCCGAACCCGATGAATCGAGTTGGGTTTAGGGCATTATATTCCATATAAGATAGCCTTTGACGTACTTCCCTTTTCTGGTGACCTCTTTGCCAAGAAACACTTAGAAATAAAATCTAGAGAACCGTCTCCCTTTCTCATAACTAATGTTGGCTTGTTCATTACCGTTGGCAGACTCTTAATGGCAGATATTTATTTACAACCACTCTGAAAGAAAATCTTTTTTCCTATGTCTACCCACGTACAAGACACTTTCACATATTCCTCTTGCCTTCGCAACTTGGCGAGGCTTCTTAATCGCAACATACCAACACTCCCATATGCACTGTAATCGTTATGATGGACTTTTTATCAAGCAAGTCATATAGTGGTTTTCACGTATATGCCTTGACGGGCTTCCCTATTTATTGTCTTGGCGGATTTCATTTTACCATAAGGGTGAACTTGTTCTCCATTGGATCATAAAATGGCTACTTGTGGACTTTTGGCTCTGAAGAATCAGTAAATCGTTTTTTAATGGTGTCACTCCGTAGAGCCAGTAGCCAGTGGATCATTTCCAACCAACTTCCTCAAATCTTCTTGTTAATTCAAACACCTACATGTTCACCCGCAAGGTCGACCAATATCATATTCCAATGACTCCTGTTCCCATTCAATCCACCCATTCCTCCATTACACTAATTTTCCTATCTTCAACTAACTTGCTAAATAATTCCCTCTTTACCCCACATTTTATAAACATACATTTCACGCACAACATCACATTCACTATCATAACATGGAGTATGTCACATAATAGTTCATTAATACACAACCATGTCATACATTCAGAGAATATACTTGCAAACATTTATATAATAGCATAATCATATGCATGCATAACCTTTCCAGTTAGCAATGATCATATATATAGCTAAAGAACTCAAGTTGAACTCAGTGTAGAACATACAAGCAGTATAACACCCAAATATTGGAGAACAGAAACTCACTTGCTGTCTTTTTTACTACTGCCAGACTTGCGAATGTCAGGATTGGAAATATTGCAGCAAAATAGATATAAAATTAAGCAGTGGTGTCTGCAAGTATATGGGTCAAATTGTAATATAGATTTGTGTTACAATGGAACACCGATAAGTATTCTGAGGATCATACCCAATGGATTGTAGATTGAAGAAATTTATTATTAAATTAATTACCAAAAATAATTACTAATCTAGTCAAGTCACGAATTAGTAGTGTAAATCCAAATTAAAATATTAATTAAATTAATTAAATTAATTACCCTAAGTTAACCTAATGGAATTTCCTATTCCTAGTGTCAACGATGCGAGCTCTCGGCCTATGATCTATTAAATCCCAAATTATGATCTAAGTCATTAATTACCCTCAACTGAGTTGTTTACCACCCTTAGCTATGAATACTCTCTTGGTCGCATCTTTACTAAGGATTGCCACCTAAGTCACCCTCTCAGTCTCTTCCTAGGCATACAGATAACCTCTCGGTCTCACTGCTTGGCACAATTTATATTCGATAGGCTACCCTCTCGGTTTCACCTGTCTTGCTATTCTACTAAGGGCGTCACTTCCTAATATACTAAGCACTCTTGAATAAACACCCAATTTTAGATAAATAATTACTTAATTAATAAATCATATCCATAGCCGAAACATGCAAGATGTAAATAAATCACATGATTTTATCCCAATAAAAGAAAGAGATAATGAAATTACCCATTGATAAATCATTGAAGCGCGGTTCCGGAACAATTTTCGCTTGGAAATGTCTTCACATCGGAATAGAAAAGTTCCGACTAAGTGAACATAAAATAAAAGAAAACTACAAAGAAAACTAAATAAACTGTTTTGTTCTAAAATGTCTCACTAAGTCTGACCCCCTTTAATGAGCTTGCTTATAAGAGTGTTTATATAGGCAAAATTAGGGTAACCATTAGGGTAAATTATTCCTAAAATACCCCCAATACTAATAAAGCCTAATTAAATAAATTTTATCTTAAAATTCTACTCATGCGGTTGCTGACATTAGCATTTCATCATGATGATGTCATGATGTCCAATGTCGCGAGACCACAGGACCAGTGTCGCGACATTGTCTTTAGATAATTAATTGGCTTCGAAGTTTGGTGTTGCGACACCACATCCTGATGTTGCGATGCTACCGTCGTTGTAACATCCCCAAACCCGGCCCATTCACTACGACCGAATCTGGTTATGTCACTGGGAAAAGACGGTTGAAAATCTTTCTAATTTAAGATAAAACATTGTAGTTTGTTGAATTTTGGAAAACTTATCCATTGAAGCTTTTGAGTAAAACTTTATTATTAAAACTTATGCATTTTTAAAGCTTTAGTATATGAAAACCGGTTTGAATAAATAGGATGCAACCCATAAATCATTTCCACCTAGCAACTTAAATTAAAAAATCATAGTTAAAGTAATACCAAAAACATAAAATGGCCTTTATTACAACCCAACAATTCAAATAAAGTACTTATGTCAAAATCAAGCATGAAATAATTAAACATCATCCTCGGCATGGGCCACCTTGTCCTCTCCGATCCCGGTCCAGCTTTATGCACTACCTGAAATGGTTAAAGGAAAAAGGTGAGTCACCAAGACTCAGTGTGCAACCCTTTTTCCCGGATTAGCAAAATATCATATGCAAACATGAACATGATCATTATGCATCCAATTAATATGCACCCAGCCTAGCCATCCACAACACCTTTCTCTACCCCGTGTGGTACCAAACCACTGGTGGTGCCAAACCACTGGTGTCCCAAAGACACAAAGTGTGTTACCAAAACACTGGTGACCGAAGTCACAAATCAATTGATGGGGCCAACCCATCGTGTGATACCAAATCACTGGCGTCAATCCCTCAATACCGCCTTGTGGGGCCAACCCACTGTGGTACGAAACCACGGGGACGAGACGCTGAGGTGTCAAACCTCTGGAGGTGCCAAACCTCTGGTGACCCAAAGTCACAAAGTTGTGTTACCAAAACACTGGTGCTCGTCAGCACAAAATATCACTGCCCCCTCCACTCGTACAACCCACATCAACCACTAATATGCATTTTAACAGAAATATACATCATGCTTATTTAGCAACATACATATTGTTTATCCACAATCAAGTATTATAGCACACATATTAGATATACTATGCTTACAAAAGCATCAACATGACAACTCATAGCAGATACAGCATGCTTACCAAAAGCATCACAACAGGGACTTACCTGACCCTTTGCCTCATACCATAATGATATTCAATCCACCTTCCATGGATCCAAACACACACATCATATATATAGATACAATAACAGATAAGTGTGTAAATGTGCACACAATATAATAAGCACATAAATTACTAGAAGAGTGTGTGTGTGTACACACCTGGTTACTAATGCGACTATCAACTCCCGTAGATCAAGATCTAACGCACTAGATCCCCCATTCCTTAACACTTTTCGAGCACTAGCCACAACCCGAGATATGCGAGATCAAGCCTTCCCCTACAATCGGCCAGAACTAAACAACATAATCATGCTAATCAACCTCTAAGGGTATAATCGTAATTTTACCTACTAAGGGTATTTTCGTAAATTCACAACTAAAATGGCCTTTTCGAAGGCCTAATGTCACCACTAGCGACTCAGCTACCATTTCCGGTTGTACCGGACGATTGGGCCTAAAACCCGATTTCGGCCCATCCGGGCCCACACGCTCGTGTGGCCCACCTAACACGAATCTAGCCACGTATATAACTTCCACCTAGTCTAGTTCAACATATACTAACCAATCATGCAATTTTCTCATATGGGCCCACGGGCCCATTGGGCCCACTTCGGCCCATCGAGGCCCAAGCAGCCCCAACCCACGAGAATACTACTGATGGCCTCAACTATCGCGTCGAAGCCCCACACATGCGCTCGCACGCTTGTATGGCTACTAATGCCGTGTAACCGGCATTTCGCATTTGTCGCTCTACAACTAGAGTAGAGAGAGTTACACACCTGATAGGACTCTTGGGCTAATCCGCGCTCCGACCACTCTTGTGCCCAAACGCCCTCCAAGATGTGTTTACTCTCCTCCCAGGATGCTCCTTATATAGCTAGCTCTTCACCTTCATTCTTTGTGTCTTTCCGATGTGGGATCCCTTCCTCAGTAGAGTTTAAATTCAACTGAAACTCTTGCCGTCCAATCCGCAAAATAAATACTCCCTTGCTTCTCATGAGATTCGAACCCAGGCTCCCTTGCAACATAATCCACGCCGCTAACCACTTGGCCACAAGCTCCTCTTGTGTCTTAAACCATGCGCAACTAAATATAAACTATGGGCCAAATTCTAAGGTCCAAGCAAAAAGAAACCAAAATGCAAAAGCCAAGACTTGAACCTTGGACCTCCTTCCTTCCTTGTGGCGTCACCCCCTTGTCTCTTATGTGGCGTCACTTTGCCACTACACCACACACTCCACTTGTGTCATTTTCTCCATATTTTATTCTTAAGGCCTACCTGCCCACTTCCAGGGTTTTTTTTCACCTAAAACCAAAATTTCCCCAAAGCCAATATTTGATCCCGGGACTTCATAGAAGCCCTCTAACCTTCCAAAATCACTTATCCAATGGGTCTAACTAGCATTTAAGCCGATCTCTTGTTCTCCAAAAATTTAAACGCTACTACGCCTAAGGCCCATTGGGTTCAATTCTCCTAGGCCCAATTTTGGGATGTTACAAATCTACCCTCCTTAAAGAAATTTCGTCCTCGAAATTTCCAACTAACTAACAGTCGCACATCCTAACCTACCACACTACGCTCTTGCTGCGCACTCTGATCTTAATAAAGCTGTCATTCCACCTTGACCACGTCCGCGACAACCACGTCCCCTAGAACTCATATCTAGCGTCGCGATTTAATCTGATTAAAAGTTTTATGCATTAGAAATTTTGTTCCACTGTTTTATCCACGAGCAAATTTTATGAACAGAAGTTTCTGGAAGTCGTTCTTTCGAGCAATCAAAGTTTCATCTCAAGTTCTCTGTTCTAATTCAAACATTCACATACTTCACTAAGGACACATTCATTCATCCATGTCACTTTCTTGAGCATTCCCAACCCAGGGGTAATTTCGACATTTTCCTATAGGGGTATTTCAGTAATAACTCAGGGTCAATTTGAAAATAGTTTTCAAATTAAAGATATTTCAAAGTTTACAAAATCTCAGGAGTCATCTTGAAAATTTTGTTTTTCAAACAAAGTGTGTTGCAAAAATTTCAGAAAGCAGGGTTATTTTTGTAATTTTGGAAATCATGGGCATTTTTGTAAATTCTCCAAATCATAATTCCACAATATTTCACAAAATGTAATTTCTGATATTTGCTAAAATAGGAATATTTCAGTAAAAGTTGAGAGAAATCTGAAAATTTAGAAACCCAAGGGCGTTTTGGTAATTTCATCATCCTGGGGTATTTTCGTAAATTTTCACAAACCAAGGTATCTTAATGTTTGAAATTCCGAGATTTTGGTATTTTACAAAGTAAAGAGCATTTTATCAAAAATTAAGGGTAATACAGTAATTTTATAACACAGGGGCATTTTTGTAATTTTCCCACTAGGGCATTTTGGTAATTTTGTAAACCGAGAAAACATCTTTCAAAATCTGATTTAGAGTTTTACAAACCAAAGGGGTAAAGTTGAAAATTTTAAAAACAGAAAGTTTAAAAACAGCAAGGCTAGTTCCCTTTCGGGTTTTAATAATCGGTTTAGCCTATGAACAAGTCCTCTTGGTTAAGGTGAACCGTAGCTACGCACCAGGTAGGATTCCTGCGAAGAGGAGGTGGGTCACGAGGACTGCTTAAGTACCAAGCTCTTCCGGATCCAATCCTAGACATGCGTACCAAGGTTACCACACCTTAACTCGGCGACTTACTTCACAGGTTTGTTTAAGAGCTTTAAGTCTTATGCATATGTTTGAGTAGACTAGTCCTAGGGTCCAATAGTCCTAACTTTCTAATCTACGAGCCCAAACTAAGCCCAAATCAATTCATGTAAACAATTCACGTCAAGAAAGTCCGAAATACTTACCTGGTGGACTTCGGGTCGGAGGTACAGGTGCCATGCCAGAATACCTGAAAACCTTTTTATAAAACCCATATCTTTGAAAAGCCCATTTTAAAAAAAATGTTTTTGGGCCCAAAACCCTCAAAGCCGAGTTTTGAACCGGGCTCTGATACCAAACTATAACATCCCCAAACCCGGCCCATTTACTACGACCGAATCTGGTTATGTCACTGGGAAAAGACGGTTGAAAATCTTTCTAATTTAAGATAAAACATTGTAGTTTGTTGAATTTTGGAAAACTTATCCATTGAAGCTTTTGAGTAAAACTTTATTATTAAAACTTATGCATTTTTAAAGCTTTAGTATATGAAAACCGGTTTGAATAAATAGGATGCAACCCATAAATCATTTCCACCTAGCAACTTAAATTAAATAACCATAGTTAAAGTAATACCAAAAACATAAAATGGCCTTTATTACAACCCAGCAATTCAAATAAAGTACTTATGTCAAAATCAAGCATGAAATAATTAAACATCATCCTCGGCATGGGCCACCTTGTCCTCTCCGATCCCGGTCCAGCTTTATGCACTACCTGAAATGGTTAAAGGAAAAAGGTGAGTCACCAAGACTCAGTGTGCAACCCTTTTTCCCGGATTAGCAAAATATCATATGCAAACATGAACATGATCATTATGCATCCAATTAATATGCACCCAGCCTAGCCATCCACAACACCTTTCTCTACCCCGTGTGGTACCAAACCACTGGTGGTGCCAAACCACTGGTGTCCCAAAGACACAAAGTGTGTTACCAAAACACTGGTGACCGAAGTCACAAATCAATTGATGGGGCCAACCCATCGTGTGATACCAAATCACTGGCGTCAATCCCTCAATACCGCCTTGTGGGGCCAACCCACTGTGGTACGAAACCACGGGGACGAGACGCTGAGGTGCCAAACCTCTGGAGGTGCCAAACCTCTGGTGACCCAAAGTCACAAAGTTGTGTTACCAAAACACTGGTGCTCGTCAGCACAAAATATCACTGCCCCCTCCACTCGTACAACCCACATCAACCACTAATATGCATTTTAACAGAAATATACATCATGCTTATTTAGCAACATACATATTGTTTATCCACAATCAAGTATTATAGCACACATATTGGATATACTATGCTTACCAAAAGCATCAACATGACAACTCATAGCAGATACAGCATGCTTACCAAAAGCATCACAACAGGGACTTACCTGACCCTTTGCCTCATACCATAATGATATTCAATCCACCTTCCATGGATCCAAACACACACATCATATATATAGATACAATAACAGATAAGTGTGTAAATGTGCACACAATATAATAAGCACATAAATTACTAGAAGAGTGTGTGTGTGTACACACCTGGTTACTAATGCGACTATCAACTCCCGTAGATCAAGATCTAACGCACTAGATCTCCCATTCCTTAACACTTTTCGAGCACTAGCCACAACCCGAGATATGCGAGATCAAGCCTTCCCCTACAATCGGCCAGAACTAAACAACATAATCATGCTTATCAACCTCTAAGGGTATAATCGTAATTTTACCTACTAAGGGTATTTTCATAAATTCACAACTAAAATGGCCTTTTCGAAGGCCTAATGTCACCATTAGCGACTCAGCTACCATTTCCGGTTGTACCGGACGATTGGGCCTAAAACCCGATTTCGGCCCATCCGGGCCCACACGCTCGTGTGGCCCACCTAACACGAATCTAGCCACGTATATAACTTCCACCTAGTCTAGTTCAACATATACTAACCAATCATGCAATTTACTCATATGGGCCCACGGGCCCATTGGGCCCACTTCGGCCCATCGAGGCCCAAGCAGCCCCAACCCACGAGAATACTATTGATGGCCTCAACTATCGCGTCGAAGGCCCACACATGCGCTCGCATGCTTGTATGGCTACTAATGCCGTGTAACCGGCATTTCGGCATTTGCCGCTCTACAACTAGAGTAGAGAGAGTTACACACCTGATAGGACTCTTGGGCTAATCCGCGCTCCGACCACTCTTGTGCCCAAACGCCCTCCAAGATGTGTTTACTCTCCTCCCAGGATGCTCCTTATATAGCTAGCTCTTCACCTTCATTCTTTGTGTCTTTCCGATGTGGGATCCCTTCCTCAGTAGAGTTTAAATTCAACTGAAACTCTTGCCGTCCAATCCGCAAAATAAATACTCCCTTGCTTCTCATGAGATTCGAACCCAGGCTCCCTTGCAACATAATCCACGCCGCTAACCACTTGGCCACAAGCTCCTCTTGTGTCTTAAACCATGCGCAACTAAATATAAACTATGGGCCAAATTCTAAGGTCCAAGCAAAAAGAAACCAAAATGCAAAAGCCAAGACTTGAACCTTGGACCTCCTTCCTTCCTTGTGGCGTCACCCCCTTGTCTCTTATGTGGCGTCACTTTGCCACTACACCACACACTCCACTTGTGTCATTTTCTCCATATTTTATTCTTAAGGCCTACCTGCCCACTTCCAGGGTTTTTTTTCACCTAAAACCAAAATTTCCCCAAAGCCAATATTTGATCCCGGGACTTCATAGAAGCCCTCTAACCTTCCAAAATCACTTATCCAATGGGTCTAACTAGCATTTAAGCCGATCTCTTGTTCTCCAAAAATTTAAACGCTACTACGCCTAAGGCCCATTGGGCTCAATTCTCCTAGGCCCAATTTTGGGATGTTACAGTCGTTCCTTGCATTCTTTATGTAAGAACCCACACCCGACTTGACCATCGAATTTGGGTATGAAGCGTTACAGGTTGACCTATTGGATTATTCCAACCCTTCTCTAAAAACACTCTAACAATTTTTGGCGGGTTCCACTTTTGTGGCACAATATTTCTCAAATTCCAACTCGTTTTTATCTAGAAAGAAGTTTTAAATTGATACCCTGTCATGCACAAATATTTAAAATATACAAACATAGCCTACGACGACTACCATAAATACTTTCATAAACTGCGAATAGAAATAGGCGAATCGAGGCTACAATTATCTTTCAAATAAATACAAATGATCAATTTAATACAAACGATAGTTCATTAAAGGATGACATTTAACAAATGTCCTAATAACCCCTAGTGAATACACGTTATCCACAAAATAAAAAGGCTCACAAATGGTCGCAAGTCTGGCAAATTCCCTTTAGCACATCGCACAACCTAAGAACCTGGAAGAAAGAGGAAAAACAGGGTAAGTTCAAAAGAATTTACTGAGTTCCTAGGAAGATTAATCTCAATGAATAATAGCAGATGCCAAGGAATAGGAACTCAGACTGGCAACTAGCTTGCCATATTTGGCAGATATGTCCCTCTATTCCACAAGACATCTAGCAGATCCTATCATGACTCACTCCACCTATTGGCGTATTACACTAGTTTACATTTGTATGCATGACAATTGTGGGTACATCTACTTCATGGGCTTGCCACTTAAGTGGTCTAACTCTATTATGAATAATAGGTTTACTATTTATACTTTTCATGCAACATGCATCAACTTATGCACCATTTTCTTTTTCTCTCGTACTCCCTTCCTTATGCTAGCTTCTGATCCCAGTTCTAAGAGAACCTATCATTTCTTAGGTCTCCATAACCTCTCATTTGAGCCATACACAAACATTCTTTCCGTATACTCCTCACTCATCTCCTTATTTGGACACAAAAGTGTTCCCCTACAAGATGAGTTTTCACCAATCATGGTTTGCATCTATGTGACACACCAAAGGTGAACAATTCATCATGAATCTTAAATATCAATGTACATATCAATCCACTAATACCTCTTCACTCCAGTCTACATACAGAGCTTATGCACCAAGGAAGGAGTTATGAGTTAGAGCGTGAAAAAAGCGAAGAGAAGTTATGAGTTAGAGCATGTCCAACATCGAAATGGTCAAATACCCACCAATGAGTCAGTATCTATGATTTGTTAAGTGTTGAGGGGATCCGCAAATCAGGCGGAGCAAAAATGACGTAAATGTACGAAAGGGGAACCAAGTTGAATGCTCTAGTAGAATGAAGAATGATTACTTGCACGAACCTCACGAGGATAAGAATAAAAAAGTGTTCCTCTAAGTCCGCCTTTGTGGTTGAGCATGAAAGGAAATTTTGAGGATGAGATTTTTTTTAGGGTGGGAGAGTTGTTACACCCAATTCCCACTAAGTCCAGAAATTTAAAAATAATTGAGGGGTTAAATAAAAAAAATCCATAAACTGGCAGCCTCTACTGAAAATATAGGAAAACTTAGTGATTGAATTAGACATGGTTGAAAACCATTACTGGTCCGACTGGATTCAAACTAACTGGTTCTTTAGTGGGTAACACAATGATTGTCAATGGATGAATTTTACATGGTTGAATACCTTGGGACAAAGGCTATAAATAGCTGAGAGGTAACTTCCAGGAAAGGATTCATCTCAATTTTATTTCATTTTCTCCTCTTCTACATCTTTTTAATTGTTTCTTTGAAGAAGAGATAGTTATGGGAAGCTCTGTATGGAGCGATGATCGTGAGGGTTAAGTAAAAAAAAATTGGAAAATCCAGTAAGCTGGTAGGTTCTTAGTCCTTCTGTATACGTAAGGTTAAGAAAAATGAAGATAATTATTTCCAGAAACCATTTTCAGGGTTTTACATAGTTCTAGAAAATTGAAGTTTAAGTTTAAAATGTTGGTTTTAAATCATGATTTTAATTTTCATGCTTAGCTGCCTGGAGAATAGAAGCTTTAGCATTTGGAAAAGCTAAGCTGATAAGACAAAGAAGCATTAGGTGAGCTTTTGTACTCCATTCCTGGAATGCTAAGTACATTTCAGATCGAATAGGTATATGTGCCGCCACTTTAGTGCAATATGCATGAATTAACTATGTAATATCCCGGGTTAGGGGGCTGTTTTGTTGCTGCATGTTGTTGCATGTATTTAGTGTGCTGTGCTGCTATTTCGGTGTTTTAGGGGCTTAATTGTAGGCTAGGGGTGTGCCTGAGTGAATGGGAAAATTTTGGTTTTTGGGTGTTAAGTCAGGGGAGCTGTTGGAGCTAGGGTATAAGGGTTTTCTTTGGTATTTTGTTGCACAAGTGAAGAGCTGGCAGAGTGGCAAGGGGGAGCTTGGTATGGCGTCAACTTCAAGGAGTGGAGGTCCAATGTTCGAGCTGCAGAGTCCCCTATTTTGTCATTCATTTTGGACGGCACAGGAGGGAGGAGTTGGATGGAGATCGAATTCCTCCTATGACTTGGTCTTCACTTTCAAATGAAAGGAGGAGAGTGAAGATAGGAGTAAGACTTGGTCCACACATTTCAAGTGAGTGGAGGGGAGTTAATGGAGGGATTTGGCCGAATTTGTGGGGTTTGGAGTGGGGGAAATGACGGCTTGGTAAGGGGGATGGAGTAGTGCCGAAATTCATTTGGGAACTTTGTGCATATTCGGTCATTTTTTTTTCAAGGGGAGGGTTTTCTTTTGTCTTTTGCTAGTTGATTTACAAGTGAATTTTCTCTCATTTTCTTCATGGTTGTGAACCGAAAGACCAGACTTCTATAGCCTTGCCGAATGTGCTTTGTTCCTCTCCATATTCTTGGTAGCCGAATGTGCCTTGTGTTCTTCTTTTCTCTTCATATTGTGTAAAGCCGAAACTTTAACCCCCAAGACATTCTCTCCATTTCTTTTACTTACAAACCGAATACACCTTCCTTTCTCCTTTTCCCATCCTTTTTGGGTGTTAGCCGAATATCAACCTTATTCCTCCCCATCTATACTCTCTTATTCTTTTTCTCACTAAACCGAACACAGGGGTGTGAAACACCTTGAGCCGAATCTTCTTCTTGTTCAAAGTGTGGACCGAATCCATCCCTTCTCAGGGTGGTTGTCTTGGCCGAATAGTGGTTGGTGTTGGGTAAGTAAGCCGAATGCTCATTTCTTCTCTCCCTTAATTTTCTTTGTCAATTTTAGGATTGGCTAAGTGCCGATTGGGGCATGAGTAAAGGAGTTAACCTCTTACTTTGGAACCGAATGCATGGTAGGGCAATCAGGGATTACAAAGCAGTCAGGTGGAGCCTTCTCCCTTTGTTAACCGATTAGGTAAGTGATGGTAAGATATCGTTCACGGTTATTCGTTTAAATCTGATTAAGTCAAGGTGACAAAGGATTAACCATTCTCTCTTAAGGTGTAGCCGATTGTTGATTAAAGAAGGAACCATTGTGGTTCGGGTTTGGTAGGAAACCAAACGTGTGCAAGGTAAGGGTTCAAGCATTAACCCTTTTGGGTGTCTCTGTGTTGGCCGAATGGTCTTAGTGACTAACTCCTTCTTGGCCGATTATAGGAGCAAGGCCATCAAAGGGACTTAGATCGTTTCGTTGGAATTTCTAGACTCGTATTTACCAGGTGTGTAAACTAACACACTTCTGTTTAGTAATATGATTGATAACCTGTGTGATGACTAATGAAACTGTGGTGACTGTTATGATACCCTAATGGGTATGTTTCTGGACTCGGGTAAGTCAGTCTCATTATGGTTATAAATTTACTGATGATTTACATGATACCATGGTTGTGGTTATATGTGACATGGGATATGAGATTAGATATATTGGTATGATATGCATGATTGTATGACATGCATGATTGTATGATATGCATGATTACATGAGTATGGTATGTTGATGGGTGATATGAGAGGAGGGAGCAGTGATATATTGTGCTGACGAGCACCAGTGCTTTGGTAGCACAACTTTGTGACTTTGGGTCACCAGAGGTTTGGCACCTCCAGAGGTTTGGTACCTCAGCGTCTCGTCCCAGTGGCTCAGTACCACAGTGGGTTGGCCCCACGGATGATTATACGGGATTGACGCCAGTGATTTGGTATCACACGATGGGTTGGCCCCATCACCAGATTTGTGACTACGGTCACCAGTGCTTTGGTAGCACATTGTGTCTTTGGGACACCAGAGGTTTGGCACCTCATTGCGACTTGTCCCTGTGGTTTGACCACCGTGGGTTGGCCCCACTTGAGATATGGGATCGTCTGCTAGTGATTTGGTATCACACGATGGGTTGGCCCCATCATCATTGGATTTGTGACTTCGGTCACCAGTGCTTTGGTAGCACATTGTGTCTTTGGGACACCAGTGGTTTGGTACCACAATGACGGATATTGTGTCTTTGGGACACCAGTGTTTTGGTAACACATTGTGACTATATGTCACCAGTGGTTTGGCACCACCAGTGGTTTGGTACCACACGGGGTAGAAAAGGCGATATGGATGGTTAGGATTGGGTTGCATTAATTATGTTGCTATGTATGATGTGTGTTAGCATGTTGTTTTCTTGGGAGCGGGATTTACACACTGAGTCACTCGACTCACCCTCTCCTTTGACATTTCAGGTGACTCGTAGACGCGGACATGGAGCCGGGATGGACTCGGGGTGCACCTGCCATGCTTAATAAAGTTTTACTCAGACTCTACTATTTGGGTACTTTAGTTTAGTTACTTCTAATTGGGTTTTATTTGGATTTGTAAAAGGCCTTTAAAGTTATGTTTTATGTTGTTTACGCTTTAAGTTGATTTTTGACATGCCTTAACAAAGTAACTTGGAATAAATTTTACTAAAACTTGGAAAGATAATGATTTCAAAACTATAACGCACTGGGTTTTTAAACTATACCATCGAGTATCACACTAAGTCTTTTTGATAAACAAATACAACTGGTTTCCAATTCAAACTTGTAGTTCTTCTAAGTTTAAAAGTGTTTTATGTATCACTAAGAAACTAATGAGGTTTTAAATGGTATAAACTCGTTTTAACTACACATTCTGGCTAAGTTTTCAAAATCTCCGGGTTTCAAATACATCAACCGTTTTTCAAACAAGACTACTCAAATTTGTTTCAAACACACTGTGTTTTCACTCAGCTTTTAAACGGAAAATCTAACTTTTCAAAAACGATTTCCCCGTAGCATACCAGATTCGGACGTGGTGTCTTGTCCGGGTTTGGGGTGTTACAAACTATGATTACATGGTACTTTATCTATGAATTGCATGTGTTGCATGTTTACAATGGTAGTATGTAAAAGGGAATTATCGAGGGGTTAGACGAAGTTAGGAATGGGAAAAAGGGCTGATTCTATTAGATACCATCATACATTGTTGCTGTGTGCAAACCATGATGAGTGAAGCTTTGGGTCTTACGGAGAGGACATTGTGGTGTTCAAACATCAAGGCTAGGAATGGCGAAATGGAGAAATGGTCGTAGGAATAGAGAAATTGGAATTTCGTTAAGATTCCACCATCTAGGATTGTTGGGAGTAAACCGTGATACGTGAAGCTTTGGGCCTTCTGGAACGGACACTTTAGTGTTTGAGCATTAAGGTCGATACGAGATGAATCGATGTCGATAGTTATAAGGTTCCATAGGTCAACACCGCGACAGCGGTCAGTAGACTCTATGGGGCGACACCATGATGACAATAAGGTCCTTTAGGGTGACACCTTAAAGAGGTTTTAGGTGTAAGAGCATGGCTCAGCAAGGGAAATCAATAGAGTCCACTGGGACAGTAAACACGGGGTAGTCCGTTAGAACATTAAACATGGGATTATGAGGTGTAAAACTAGAGCTTCGCTATGGCAACTAATGGAATCTGTCAAGACATTAAACATAAAATTTGATGAGTGAGAGCATAACTCAGCTATTGCAGCTTGTGAAGTTCGTCGGGACACTAAACGCAGGGTAGTCCGCCAAGGTAATAAACACGGGTGGTCAATCAGAACAATAACCGGGAGAAATTTTGCAAACATGGAAAAAAGTGTTAGAAGGAAAAGGGAAAGTATGGGATGCAATAGTTAGCTAGCGGGTCGAAGAAATCCATCAATGAATGGGAAACGTAATGGAAGTGGGAAAAGATTGCTAGAGTAGTAGTTGTGAAAGATAGTAGGGCAAATGGGTGGTAACCTAGTAAGAAATAGTCTCGGGAGATGATGCACCAATGACGCCTCGTGTACAGACGAACAAAAGATGGTTTAATCAAGGATCGCAGATAATGATCCGCCATTAAAAATCGCTAGTGGGTGCTAAGAGGTCAAACATAAAGTACGCCAATGGGTCTATAAAGAAAGAAGGGGTTAGTTAGAACGCATTGACAAAAAAGGATATACTAGATGATAGATATGCCTATCAAGATTATTCCTCTTCAAAGGGAAAACCACTAAGAAAGTATCAGCCAAGTGGTTTGTTTCGTAGGGAACCAGCATAAGGGAGAAATCATGAACATAGATTATCACTCCGATGATAGTCTACTGGGTACTGAAGGTCAAAGAGGTTCATAACAGACGGACATGTCACACTTACTAAAGGTCAAAGCAAACATGTTGCACTTACGAGCATGGTATCTTGAACAAGGTGGATTACAAGAAAGTAATCCAACCTCTATTCGTCTTAAGTGGAACTTAATCCATCAGAGTGGCGGGGGACCTCAATAGTTATCTCAACTAATGAGATGTCAGCAAGTCCTTTGATATTATGGTAAGATAAGGAGTTCGCCATGGACTAAATAGATTTGGAATGATCACCAAAGGGGAACATACCCAAGGAATTTTAGGAGGATAGGCTTAAGGAGCTACCTTATAAGAACATGGAGGAAAGAAAAATCCACACTAAAGTCAAATGGAAGAAGGGATATAAGTAAAGGAAAGGGTAGAGTCCGCGAGGATAGCGAGACATCTGAGGAGCCGTCAAGACTGATCAAAGGTTTATAGGATTGCCCAGGAGGAAATCGCCTGACGACATATTTGCCAATGGATAGGATCAGGAATAAATCAGAGCTGACTACATCGGGTTTAAAGGAAATTTAACCGTACAAGTAGGGAGTTAATTGTATTTAGTTTATTTTATTTTCTTAGCCTGTGAGACGGGGTGTAACGACCCAAAATTTACAAGTATTGGGAAGTGTATTTTTGGGTCTCCGTTTTTGCAAAACGGATTCGTAAATATTTTTTAATAAATATTTACGAAGTTAGTTGTGTAGTTAATTAGGTTTTGGTTAGGTGAATTTGTCTAAATTAAGACTAATTAAGTAGAAAGACTAGATTGAATAAAGGGTGAAAGTTTAATTATAGAATAGAGAAAACTGAAGGGACTAAATTAGCAATTAAGCCATAAGTGACAAGTGTGTGGTAATAGTGAAATACATGTGGTAAAATAAAATACATATATTTAAATAATAATTATCTATTTACTTATTATTTAAGTAAATGTTATAAAATATAATTATTATATTATATTATATTATATTATATTATATTATATTATATTATAATTAAAGAATAAAAGAAATAAAATAGAAAAGGGAAAGAAACAAAGAAACGAAACAGAGAAAGAATAGAAAGAAAAAGAAAAGAGAAAGAAAAGAAGGAGAATTAGGGATTTTAGGCTTCAAACTCAAATTGGTAAGTCAATTTAGTTCATTTTCTTAAACTTTTGATGTTTTTAGAATCTTAGAACAAAATACTACTTGATTTATGTTGAAATTTTAGAAGTTAGTGAATTTTCAGAAGTTGTTCATATTGAATAAATTGAAGTGTTAGGGGTTAAATTGATAGAATTTCAAGTTAGAAGTGAAAAAGGGATTGAATTGTAAAACAAATTATAAGTTTTGAAATAATAGGGATTAAATTGTAAAATTTGGAAATTAGGGTTTTACGGTGAAATTAGAGAGTTGAAATTAGTCTAAAGTAGAAATTGAATAAGATATGGAATTAGTTTTGTAAGAAAAAGAGTTAGTTTTTGATCGCTGAAATCAGAGTCTTAAAATTTATAAAGAGAATGATCGAACCTGCAAACTAACTCTGACAACGATTAAAGGCAAGTGTACCTATCGAATAGCTTAGGCAAGACCGGATTATCGAACCCAAAGGAACTAAAAGTACTACTACTAACTTTCTTTCTATTATTCAGCCTTAATTAAGTGAAGTTGTTTTAATCTAAATTTAATTAATTACTAAGCTAAGACGCAAAGACAAAAAGAATGAATTGGGAAATAACTTGAAGAAAAACTCAGTTGATTAAGACGATACCCTCAGAAAGAATCCACCTAGACTTCACTTGTTATTTAACCCTGAACCATACGATTTATTCACTTAGTTTTATCCTTAAGACTCCCTAACGTATATTAAACCCTCTCTCGAGGCGAATAACGTCTAACCCTAGGTTAATTAACGGAAATCCCTTTCTCACTTAATAACCCCCTAGAATAGTAGTAAACCGATCTATGGACTCTCATATTAGGTTTCACCCTAATCTGGCAAAATCTCGTCACCCTATCTCTAGGCGTGTGATCAACTCCGTTAATTATGCTAGAACTACTCTTAGGCAGAGTCTATTCCTCCTTCACCTAAGCACATTAAATTTGGATTAAGCTCACATAATTAAGAACAAACTAAGTATTTATCATATAATTCAGAAAATAATAACAAGATTCATCTAGGTTTCATCCCCTTCAGGTATCTGAAGGGTTTAGTTCATAACAAATAAAGAAAACATCTCAAGAGAAAAGATAAAACAAAACATAAGAAATTCCTAAAACTCCCTGAAGGAATTGAAGGAGAGATCCGCCGTCTTGAGTAGAATTTTGGCTTCTTGAGATGGATCAACTGGCTATCTTCGAGTGATTCCCACAACTCTGACCTTTTCGGCTTGGCTCCTTAGCCTAGCTAACCGCCCTCTTCAAAGGTGGTACTTAGGGGGTATATATAGGCTCTTGGAATGCGATTCTTTCTCCCTAAGCATCCTTTTCCGACTGAATTTGCTCTTTGCCACGACAGGGGCACGGCCATGTCACATGCCCGTGTGACAAGTCTTTGAGCCGTGTTCGGATTTCTTTAATGAGGCACGGTCGTGTAAATCGGGGGTAAGGCCGTGTTGTAACACCCCAAACCCGACTCATGCATTACGACCGGATCTGGTATGTCACATGAGGAAAACGTATAAAGTCCTTGTGATTTGTACTAAAACAAGTGTTATTTGAAATATTTGATAAAATACTACTAACCTCGAAGATTGATTGATAAATCGATAAATTTGAACTAGAGATTTTATAAACCGTGACGTTTGAAAATATCGTTTAATAATTCGAGAGAAAATTTTCCGAGTTAAAATATTTGTAAAAGTTTGTTATAAAATCCGTTTATTAATTAATTTTGGAAAACTGTTATTTATGTTTTTAGAAAATCCCCATTTAAAACAATT
Organism: Gossypium australe; assembly: GCA_005393395.2. NCBI lineage: Eukaryota > Viridiplantae > Streptophyta > Magnoliopsida > Malvales > Malvaceae > Gossypium > Gossypium australe. Next base: position 25,684,933 of record CM016614.1, on the reverse strand, counting down.
TAAGAAAAACAATAAATACGTCCAAATATAAAGCAAATTACAGTTTATCCCAGAGGCCTTATTACAACTTTAAACCCAAAATAGTAAAAGTAATGAAATAAAACGGAAACATGAAACTTTACTAAAGTTCGAAAACACCATTTCTAAGTATGGCCTCCACTGAGTCATCCACGGCCCCAAGTCCTCGTCACTGAGCATTACCTACAAGGGTTAAGAAAGGGGTGAGTTACAAGAACTCAGTGTGAAATCCCCTTACCGTCATCCACTGGGCCTAAACCCATATAGCAATCATCTTGGGCCTAAGCCCATATACCATAACAATATATATATATATATATAAATATGCAAAGCATGCAACCCATCCCATCCAGCCAAGCTCTCCCCCGTACCAACCAATCTCTCCTGTGGGGATCAAGTCAACCCACCCCGCTAGTCTCTCCAATTTGCAGTCAAGCTGCCATTTATAATATTTGTGGCTGAGCCACCAGAGTATCATATACAGTAATATAATCGGCACACAGCCTTAATCACGATGGCATAAAGCCATTATCAGAATTTGTGGCAATGCCACCGGTCTATACTTCTCTTCATTCAAATTTTCCCATCCCATGCAATATGTAAAGATGCATCATACATAATCGTAAAACATCCATTAACCTATTGAATACTTTTTATGAATCAGCCCATTAAAGCAATACGACCATTCGACCCATAGGGGCATTTCGGTAAATCGGTCCATAAAGACATTTCGGTAAATCGGCCCATTATAACAATCTATCAAATCGGCCCACAGGGGCATTTCGATAATTCAGTCCATAAGGACATTTCGGTAAATCGGTAATTTTAACAACTAAGGGTAATTCGGTAATCTCGCAACCAAAGGGTTATTTCGATAATTTACTGTAACATCCTGAATTTTTGGGCCTATGCGTTTAATAGGTAGGATATGTTTAATGTGTTAATTTAAGTGTTAGGGGTCCAAATTGGGCTCAGGCTTAGGTAGAGGCCTTGATTAAAATTTTCTGTTTGGGCATTATAGGGGTTTAAAAGGTAGTATCTACGTTTAAAATACCAAAGTGGGCTTGTGGCCCAATCTTAGGAGGTGACGCCACACAAGGGAGTAAGGGGCCCAAATTTAAGTTTCATGGAGCCCAATTCTTTTAATTTAAGTTAGCTAAATTTTGGGCATTAGGATTAGGTGGAGTGGATGGCAACAAGGCTAAAATTTAGGGGTTTTAATGTTTAAAATATGTGGATAATAAGCAGATAAAGGCTATTATTTAGGAATTTATTTTATGAGGATAATAAGCAGATAAAGGCTAAAATTTAGGGATTTTAATGTTTAAAATATGTGGATAATATGCTGATAAAGGAGGGAGGAGTTAGAGATAATTAAGTCTCTTTTAGATGAGCTAGTAGATTAAGATAAAGGAGAAAAGATAGGATTTATCTGCAAGGTTAGGTAAGTGCCGAAATTTCTATAAATAGGGGGAATATCTCTTCAATTTTGGCATTTGGGGTTTTTCTCTCATTCTTTTCTCTTCTTCTCTGAGTAAAAGCCGAAAACTCCTAAAGTTCCATCTTCTTCTTCATTCTCTGCAAAAGCCGAAATCTCTAAGCCTATTCCCTCATCTTCACTTTGATTCAAAAGCCGAAACTACACCTATTCTTCTCCTTAATATTCATTGGTCGAATCTCCCTTAGCCATCTTTTCAATTTTTAGTTCTTTCAAAAGCCGAAAGCGCGATAGATCATCTTTCCGGGATTTTTCCTAGAAGCCGAAACTCATAGATCTCTAAGTTATAGAATCGTGTTACATTCGGGATTTCAAGGTAAGAGGATTTGTTTATTCATATATATAAAATCGGGTAGAATACTAACTATGGCCGAATATAGGAGAGGCCTATTTTCACATCTTTCCGGCTTTTTGAAGCAAAGCGTAGATCGGTTTAGCAAGGGTATCTACATTAATCAGGTGTGTAATTCTCCACACCATCTAGATTTATTTGTTAATTATATGATTATAAGTTTTATATGTCTTGATAAATGCCGAAATTTCGGCTTAATGATGGAAACCCAAAGAGGGTAAAAGCAAATCACCAGGTTAGTGAATGTTCTGATTAAATGATATAAGTATATTGATTTTTTGTGATTGCATGGGTTGGGTTGATGAAAGGAGGAAGTTATACGTTGTAGCGGTTTTTACCGTGATCTGTTGTAGCGGTTTTTACCGTGATCTGTTGTAGCGGCTTTTGCCGTGATCTGTTGTAGTGGCTACGACCATGATCTGATGATGAGCAGCAAGACTGCCATCAAGGCGTGTAGCGGTGTGGGTTGATTGTAGAAATCCCCAATGGTGTGAATGGCTGGTACCGGGGCGTGTAGCGGATGGAAACCTAGGATTTGGGTTGGGCTTGCATATTAATTTTTATTATGTATATTAAACTGTTTATTTTGTTTTATGGGGCTAAGGCCTACATCTAATGGTGCATGAGGGTTGCAAACTGAGTCTCGCGACTCAACCAATTAATTAATATTTCAGGTAGCACTTAGTGCATTGGACCGGGCTGGAGAGGAGCGCAAGGTGGCCATGCAAAAGAACATCTGGATCCAGCAAAAAGACTCAAGTTATTATTTTATATTTTTAATTAATGGATTTTAAATCTCGTTGTAATAAGGCCATGGGCCACTAGTTTATATTTTGTTTTATTTTGGGCTTTAATTACTTTTAGTTATTTAAATTCTTATTGAACTAATGCATGTATTTAAATTTGGGTTTTTAATTCATAAAGGCATATTTTATTTAAACTATCAACTATTTATTTTTTCGAATAAAAGGATAAACTTTAGAAAAGTATTTTCTGAAAATACGACATGTTTTCCAAAATTTTCTTAGTGACATACCAGATCCGGTCGTGGTGTTTGGGCCGGGTTTAGGGTGTTACATTTACCCTCCAAGGGTATTTTGGAAATTTCACAACCTAGACTTAACTACTAATTTGGGCATAAAAATTGAAACTGTCCATCTGCGTCATACTGACTAAACTGACTATAACTCGAGTTAAGAAACTCAAAATTTAGATCCGTAAATTTTTCTTGAAACTAGACTCATATATCTTCTTACTACAATTTTTCCAGAATTTTTGTCTTAGCCATTTAGTACAGTTTATTCCTTAAAGTTTCCCTTGTTTCACTGTCCAACGATTCTGACCTCTCTTACCTTAATTTCAAATATCTCTCTGTACGATTTTCATATATTGCTCCCACCTATTTCTAATGAAAATAGGCTCACTAAGGAATCTATACATATAACTTATAACCCATAATTCACTTTGTAAAATTTTATATGATTTTTCCAAGACAGAATAGGGAACCACGAAGTCAATCAGAACCAGTCTCACTAAAATTAAGATATCACAAAATATAAGATTCCTCTTCCTCCTCTGTTTCTTTCATATAAAAATAGACACAGTAAGATTTAATTCGATATCTTATTCACTTTCTAATTCCATTTCTCCTATTTTTCATGATTTTTCAAAATCACATTACTGCTGCTAACTAAAACTATTTCATTACAAAATATGATTACTACTACGAACATACGCACGCCCGAGTGGTCACGGATGCCGGTTTCCGGTTTTCTTCGGTATTTCAACCAAATCACAGAACATTTCATGCAAAATTTCAGAGATGTATGAGATTACACACCATTTCAAACATGTATTCAGAAGGTACGGGATTACACACCTTATTCGGAATCCGTAACACGATATTCTCCGCGGCACCTAAAGATACAATCGGTCAACAATTAGTCCAAAGCTCAATTTACAACTTCATCCAAGTATTGCGATTGATTAACAATCTATATCACTTACCAACAATCCGAGTCTCTTATTACGAGGGATAGGTGTTCGACTTTACCACTATTTCCGAAAAATCCACAAGTAGAGAGTATCGAGTGATTTCGTGCCTAACAACAAAATTGATTAGCCAAACTTTCAATCCGATTAACACCATAACCGAGTAGCGATATCGAATGGACTATGAAAATACTCCTTACCTTAATCGATGATAATCCTGATTCCTACCAATTGGCTTATGACTATGAATGAATCAACAAGGATTTGGTATTCGGCCACCCACTAGAACTCCGATTCAACCAAGGAGAGATGTCCAACACACAAAAATGGGGAAGATAGAAGATGATAGAAATTCGGCTATTGAAGATAAAATAATAAAGAAGATTCGATCATATGGTAATGTCGATTTAGGAAAAAGGAAGAAAGGTTGAAGGAATGATAAAAAGAAGAGAAGAGATATGAGAAGAAATGTTAGGTAATTCGGCTAACACAAAGGAAAAAGGTTGGAAAAGAGTGCCAAAAAGGTTCAAAAGAGAAAATAGGCTTTTTCAAGCACAAACTTGCAAATAGGCTTGGAAAATTCAGCTCCTTTTTCCCCAACAAAACCTTGTATTCATCTTTTCCAAAAAGATGAACATTGACCAAAATAAAGTCTTTCCAAAACACCTTCCACACTATATGCCAACATGTTCCCTTATCCTTCCTTTTCTTTCCCTCTTTTTCCCTAGTCTTTCTCCTTACCATAATCCTTAGCCATCTTTCCAAAAATTAAAAAGTCTTCCTTACCTTATTAAAACTTTGACCGACACATGGATGAGAAGCACAAAAATAAATCCAAAAGTTTGCAATAGATGGGATTCGAACCTCAGACCATTAGTACAATTCATACGTCACTTTCCACCTTTACCAATAGACTCCTTGTGCTAGCAAAATGCACACTTATTTCCTTAAGTCTTGATGCCATTTAACTTCTCTCCTTTAAGTGCTTAAACACGAAAATTTTGCTAAGGCCCAACTTGAACCCGAAACTTCCTAGAACCCCGTAACTTTCTAAAATCACCTTCCTAATAAGTCCAACTTGAAATAATGTCGTTCACTTGTTCTCAAAATTTTAAAACGCTTCTACGCTCAAGGCCCAATGGGCCCAATCCTACTAGGCCCAATTTCGGGTCGCTACACGTGTTCTAGATGATCAACGAGGCACGGACGTGTGGGCTTTAGTTCAGGCCATGTCGATTCGTGATATGCCTCATTTACTCCGTTTTGGGCCCGTTTTATGTTCTTTTTGTCCTCGGGTGCTTTCCTGGGTATAAGACATGAAAAGAAAGGATTAAGAGCACCTTTTTACATGAATCAAGGGATAAATCATCCGAAAACATGCTAAATGTGGGATTAAAATATGTTACTATTACGATTTATCGGTTTTGATTTAAGGATTAAATTAGAATTTATGCAAAAGTTGAGAATAAATTTAAATATTCAATGTGAATTGTGTGTATTGATGATTTTAAATTATTTTAATTCCGTAGCTAACGTTGAGCCAGAGACCTTGGCTTAGAAAGGAAAAGACAAGATTAACGAGGAGTAACTCGAGAATTACGGTTTGTATTTCTATAATCCGAAGCTAATTATTAATTGTCGTATTTATTATTATATATATGGTAAGTGGAATTGCGGTGAGTATTGGTATTGAATTGTATTGAATTGAATTAAATTGAATTGAATTGAATTGAATTAAATTGAATTATGAATATATGTGATGTGTCTCTAACTAACTATGATCACAATAAAGGCAAGCACACCTATTGTTTAATAGTGTAGTTATGGTAAGACCGGAAATATCGTAACCACAAGGACCAAGAGTACTAGTAATTACTATCTTCTTATTGTCTAGCCTAAGAATTGAAGTGATTTCTTTTAAACTAAAACTAATTAAAAGTACGACAGAGAATTAATTGGGGAAATACTTTTAGACAACTTTATGAAAGAGGCAATACCCAAGGAATAATCCACCTAGACTTCACTTATTACTTCTGATTCATACGATTTATTCACTTGACTTAATCCGTAGAAATCCCTGATTTATGTTAATATCTCTTTCGAGACTAAGAATAACTGACTCTATGTTGATTAATTGAAATTTCTTTCTAATTAAAACCCTTATTGTGGCATTAACTCAATCTATGGATTCCCTTATTAGTTTGACTCTAATCCGGTAGATTTATGTCGCCCTATTTCTAGAGCTGCAATCAACTCTGCTTAATTGTGTTGATCTACTCTTAAACAGGGACTTTTGCTCCTCTGAATAAGCACATTCGACCTGAATCAATAACCTGAATTATTAAAACAAGAATAAGAACTCATAATTAAGAATAAGAACAAGTATTTATCTTATAAATCAAATAGTAATAAGATCCGTCTTAGGTTTCATCCCCTCGGGTATTTAAGGGATTTAGTTCATACTGATAGAGGGAAACATCTTAAAATAAGAAAAACTACAAAACATAAGAAAACCCAAAAACTTCAAGAGAAATTAATAGGAGACCTTCAGTCTTAATGGAGATCCTTCTTCCAAGCTGCTCCTAATGGTTGTCTTCTAGTATTTTCTGCTTTCTACTCTGTGTGTCCTCTCAGGTCCTCCTCTAGGGTGTTTATATAGGCTTTGGAGCACCTTTCTTGGCCCACAAGTAGCCTTTTCGAATAGAATTAGACTTGGATTAGGCAGAGACACGCCCGTGTTCGATAGCTCAGGTCGTGCTCGATTCTGCTCATCACACACAGTCGTGTTCAATAGTTTAGGCCGTGCTCGATTCTGCTCGTCACACACTGCTGTGTGGTCTGCCCGTGTGCGACAATCCAGGCCGTGTTGATTTTTGAGGTAGGCCCATTTTGTCCCTTTTGGCCCGTTTTTCGTTCTTTTCAACTCCCTAAGCTCTCCTGAGTGTAAAACATGAAATTAACGGATTAGGAGCATCGAATTCATCGAATCTAATGAAAATTCATCCAAAAATACGCTAATCATGGGGTCAAAATATGTATAAATTATGGTTTATCAAATATCCCCACACTTAAGCATTTGCTTGTCCTCAAGCAAAATCTTCAACTGACAATTAAAATTAACTTCCTCAATTCATAATTCTCATTAATAATGTTTCATCATAATTCACAGATAATTCATACATTGATAATTTAACTAAAAGTGTCTTAAAGATTCAAACAATCTAAGTCGCACATTTTTGTAGCACGGAAACATAGGTATTTCCCCTCATCTAAATAATTACCTTTGATTCAAAACCGACAGGGATTGGCATCCTCACTAAAAGTTCACTCAAATCACTCAAAGTGTTTAAGGTTCAAATTAAGCACTCAAAAGTCAATCATGAAAAGTTATTACCATAGGCTTGCATGAAAATCAAATCTCCACCACTATAAAATGAGATGATACACAAATCAAAAGGTCTTAAAAGGGTTGTAAAGAGGCTTGGGTTAAGGTGTGGATAAAGGCTGAATTAGAGGGTTAGAGTCGAGATCGAATTGACAATTTACCTAACTAGAAAAAATAAACTAATAATGAATAATTACAATAATAACACGAGCTTCTTTTCAAAATGTGAAATTAATCGTTTAAGTTCAGATAACATAGAACTAATACTGAATATATTAACAACTTTTTTTTTTGAATAAGAACAAGTTTAACAACTGAAATAAAGAACATATCTAGGCAACTGTTCAAATCAAATCTCGACAAAAAGGATCTAAAACAATAGGAAAAATTCTCAATGAATCAAAAAGAATGGGTCTTGGGTTAATATTAAGGGTGAATCAAGAAACGGTTTATTAGGATCAAAGGGGTTCGCTAGGGGTTAATTATGAAGGTAGGCTTTTAATGGAATAAGTGGGTTAAAACCTAGGTGCCTTTATCATCTCAGTATATCAAATCAAGGGTGTGGTCTCGACATGCATAATCGAAGCAAGTTCTAGAATAACAATTCAATAATGACACGCTCATAACCAATAAAGTGAGCAAGAAAAATATATGCTCTAAAGGCTCAAAGTCTCACAAAATTTATGGTTTTTGATGTCAACCTTGCAAATTTCAAACTTCAAAGTAATATTTAAATTTAGGGAAACAACCTAATAAATTTTTAATTATGAAAATAGACTTATCATGCTTGATTCTCTAATGTCTTAAAGTATAAACCATCAATGCACAATTACCTATGACTTAATCCAAAACATATCAATAAAAATCATAAGTCAATAGAAATTTTATTCTAATTAGTAATATGAGAAAGTTTACTTAAGAACAAGAAATAATTCAGGGATTTTCTAACAATATTATAATTAACCTCCCCACAATTAAGATGTACATTTTCCTCAATGTACAAAGATAGATAATGACAATATAGTAAGAAAATCAAAAGATAGGGATAGAACTGAAACTTCCTGAATTCTGGATAGAATCTGTGAAAAGAAGTTTGATGGATTAGGCAGAGATGAAGGTGGGGAGGATACCTCGGTAGCACTTTTGAACCTTTTGAAATCGAGTCAATGAAGCAGATGGCATGAACTGGTCTATGAGGAGTGGTAGCATATCTGTTGTAAAGTGGTCACGCATGGGGAGACCACGCTGGGATCCTTCCTCTTTTTCGAAGCGAGGATGGCAGCCTTGGTCATGCCTCGTGTATTAGTCATTGTGGAGCTAAAAACGATTTGCAATAAATAGTTCACACATCACCACAAGTAATATCGAAATAGTCCTAAATAACAGGATATTCCTAACATAGTGAATTTAAAAGTTAAGCAAAAAGCAGTATTTTTGAATTAACTTATGGTACCCTAAGCTATATCTAAATGGAATGAATAATAAGAACAAAATAATAAAGAAGATAATAAAAATAAATAATAGAAAATAAATATTAATTTAAAATGAAGGAGAAAAAGAGTGACCAACGGTGGCAAGGATGGTAGCCGGAATGGGGCTCGATGGGTTGCGGGTGGGGGAAAGGTGGTGGCATAAGGTGGTGGCTGGTGTGGTGGTGGTGCAAAGAAAGAATAAGGGAAATGGGAAAAGGGGGGAGAGAGAAAGAGGGAAAGAAGAGGGAAGGGGAAGAGTTTCGAGTTGAGGGAGAAAGAAAAAGGAGGAATGAGGGAGGAGGTTGGTTGGTGGTGGCTAGAAGTGGGAAGGGGGAAAAAGCTGCGGTGGCTAGGGTTGGGGGAAAATTTGGGGAAGAAGGTGAACAGGAGAAGGGGGTTTAAATAGGGATTGGGGCACACGAAGAGGCCCACGCTCGTGTGCCCTATGTTCAGCCCGTGTGTTTCGTAAATGTTGGGTTAGGGCGTGTCTAAGTCTTGACCCAAGCCCGTGCTCCCTGGGCATTTTGGGTCACACGACTGAATCGCACGGCCTTGTGAGGCGTCGTTCGTTTCTCCAACGCCTGTGTAGAGGTTCACACGCCTGTGTTAATTAATCAGTGTCGACCACGGCCAATAGGCAAGGGCGTGTTGCACGCCCGTGTCATTTACTCAATATCGCCCACTGTCTTAGGGCACGCTCGTGTGGATTTATCGCTTCCCGTGTTCTTTAGTCAGTGTCGACCACGGCCGTGGCATTTTTTCGTTGCTCGTGTTTTGGGGGAAATTTTTGTTTTTTTCCCGCACGGTCTTTGCCACGCTGATGTACCTAGTCGTGGTGTCCACACGGCCATGGCCATGCCCGTGTGCAAGGCCGTGTGGGTAGGGAAATCTGCACTTTATTAATTTGGTTAGTTTTTTTAGTTAGGTGCTAAAAATAAAAAATATGGACATTAATGGGGTTAATGCTCGGGTTGCCTCCTGAGAAGTGCTTATTTAGTGTCTAAGCTCGATTCACCTTTCATTCGCATAATCATGGTGGTTCGAGGAGTTGAAACTCCTCATTCATGCTATCAATTTTGTTAAAATAAGGTTTTAGACGAGTATTATTTACCTTGAAGGTGCCAAATTTGGAATGAGTTACCTCGACTGTACCGTATGGAAAAATATTAAGTACCATGACAGGGGTTGTTCCATTAGGTTCAGAAGTGACAATACGAGGACTGTATTATCCATCAGAACTCGGTCTCCAACCTTAATTTGACTCGTTTTATTTTTAGGCTCGTCATGGCTCTGCTTGGTTCATCGTGTACTTTTAATTTCTCCTTAAACTGTGCTTGCCATTCATCTAGTTCCTCGATCTGGAGCCTTCATTCCTCATGACCAGTTCTGTTCTCAATATGAGAGCTAGACCATGGCTCTGTCATTTTTTTCCAAGGAATTTTCTGCAAAGAAGATTGAACATTAAGTTCACTTACATTAATAGGACTTGTATCATCTTGATCACTAGATATTCTGACAGAATCATGTGCTTGGAGTTTAAACATGTCATTACCTACATGAAGTATTAATTCTCCTTTACCAACATCAATATGGTCCTAGCAGTTGCTAAAAAAGGTCGTCCTAAAATTAAAGGAACGCCACTATCCTTATCCATGTATAAAACAACAAAGTCTTCTGGGAATATGAATTTATCAATTTTTACTAATACATCTTCAATTATACCCCTAGGAACTCTAATGGTTTTATCAGCCAATTGAATGCTCATCCTAGTTTGTTTGGGTTTCCCAAGACCTAACTGTTTAAACATTTTCTAAGGCATAACATTGATACTTGCCTCTAAATAAGCTAAAGCATTTTTAACAGATAAACTACCAATTAAGCAAGGAATCGTAAAACTCCCTGGATCTCTTAACTTGCAGGGTATTTTATTTTGCAAAATTGCTGAGCAAACTGCATTTAGTTCCACATGCGATGCAACGTCTAACTTCCATTTGTTTGCTAAAAGCTCTTTTAAAACTTTTACTGAATTGGGCATATGCGAAAGAGCTTCAATAAATGGTAAGTTAATATGTAATTTTTTTAAAAGTTTAAGAAATTTTTTGAATTTTTTGTCTGTGTGGTCTTTCTTCATCGCATTGGGATATGGCACACGAGGTTTGTACTCTGTACTTACCAGTTTTGGTTTATTATAGCTTACTTCAACCTTACCTTTATCTACCATATTTTCTTGCCTCAGTTTTGGTTCGTCTAACCCTTCACTGTCGTGAGCAGTAATGGCATGAAGTTGCTAGTTTCAGTGTTGCTTGGCAGGCTACCTTGTGGCCTTTCAGATATTAGCATAGCAAGCTGTCCCATTTGGTTCTCGAGACCTTGGATCAACGCTTGTTGATTTTTGAGTGCTGTTTCGGTGTTTTGAAAATGGGTTTCTAACACCAAGATGAATTTTGTTAGCATCTCCTCAAGGTTCGACTTCTTCTCCTGTGGGTAGCGTTGTTGTTGAAAACCTGGAGGGGGTTGTTGTCTCTGATTTCCTTGACCACCTCATGAGAAGTTTGGGTGGTTCCTCCAACCTGGATTGTAAGTTTTACTCTAAGGATTATTCTGAGATCTAGAATTATTACCCACATGTTCATCTGTTTGCTTTCTATGCCAGGGTTGTGAGATGGATATTCTGTATTACCCATTCCTCCTCCATTCGTATCGCACTGCATTACTGGATGTACCTACGAAGAACCACACAACCCGTCAATCTTTTTACTTAAAAGCTCTACCTGGTTTGATAGCATGGTGACTGCGTCGAGGTTGAAAACACTGGCGGCCATTGTCGGCTTTGTTCTCATGACTTGCCACTGATAATTATTCAGTGATATCTCTTCTATAAACTCATAAGTCGCTTCAGGGGTTTTGTTATTTAGGGTTCCACCTGTAGCTACATCAATTAATTGCCTAGTTGAGGGGTTCACCCTATTGTAAAAGGTTTGAACCTGTAGCCATAATGGTAACCCATGGTGAGGGCATCTTCTTAGTACATCCTTGTATCTCTCCCATGCATCGTAAAGTGTTTCTAAATCCATCTGCACAAAAGAAGAGATACCATTCCTCAACTTAGCCGTTTTAGCCAGTGGGAAATAGTTAAGTAAAATTTTTCGATCATTTGTTCCCATGTAGTGATTGATCCTCGTAGTAACGAGTTTAACCACTATTTAGCTTTGTTCCTCAATGATAAGGGAAACAACCGAAGGCGAATGGCATTATCAGAAATGCCATTAATCTTGAAAGTGTCGCAGAATTCCAGAAAATTTGCCAAGTATTGTTTGGATCCTCATCCTGCAAACCACCAAACTGAACAAACTGCTGAATCATCTGAATAGTGTTAGGTTTCAGTTCAAAATTATTTACAGCAACAGTAGGTCTAACAATACTTGATTCAGTTCCTGTTAAAGTAGGCTTAGCATAATCATACATAGTACAAGGAGTAGGATTTTGATTCACCGGATTTGCGGCAACCACAGGAGGTAGCGGATTATTATCAGCCATCTCCTCGGTAGTATTACTATCATCCTCTTGCTCTTCCTCTATGTATTGTAGACTTCACCTTATCTCTCTTCAGTTTCTACGAGCGGTGCTCTCTATCTCACTGTCGTAAAGCAATGGTCCTGACGGGTTTCTTCTAGTCATAAACTAGAGACTCCTACCAGAAGCAAAGAAAGTGTAAAATTAGAAAAAGTAAAAATAAAAAAAAAATAAATTGCAATAAAATAAAAATGGCTAAAGTAATAAAAATTTAGTGTTCCTAATATCTTAGTCCTCGGCAACGGCGCCAAAAACTTGATGTGTCTCTAACTAACTATGATCGCAATAAAGGCAAGCACACCTATCGTTTAATAGTATAGTTATGGTAAGACCAGAAATATCATATCCACAAGGACCAAGAGTACTAGTAATTACAATCTTCTTATTATCTAGCCTAAGAATTAGAGTGATTTCTTTTAAACTAAAACTAATTAAAAGTACGACAGAGAATGAATTGGGGAAATACTTTTAGACAACTTTATGAAAGAGGCAATACCCAAGGAAGAATCCACCTAGACTTCACTTATTACTTCTGATTCATACGATTTATTCACTTGACTTAATCCGTAGAAATCCCTGATTTATGTTAATATCTCTTTCGAGACTAAGAACAACTGACTCTAGGTTGATTAATTGAAATTTCTTTCTAATTAAAACCCCTATTGTCGCATTAACTTGATCTATGGATTCCCTTATTAGATTTGACCCTAATCCGATAGATTTATGTCGCCCTATTTCTATGGTTGCAATCAACTCCGTTTAATTATGTTGATTTACTCTTAAACAGGGACTTTTACTCCTCTGAATAAGCACATTCGACTTAAATCAATAACCTGAATTATTAAAACAAGAATAAGAACTCACAATTAAGAATAAGAACAAGTATTTATCTTATAAATCAAATAGTAATAAGATCCGTCTTAGGTTTCATCCCTTCTGGTATTTAAGGGATTTAGTTCATACTGATAGAGGGAAACATCTTAAAATAAGGAAAACTACAAAACATAAGAAAACCCAAAAACTTCAAGAGAAATTAATAGGAGACCTTCAGTCTTAATGGAGATCCTTCTTCCAAGCTGCTCCTAATGGCTGTCTTCTAGTATTTTCTGCTTTTTACTCTGTGTGTCCTCTCAGGTCCTCTCCTAGGGTGTTTATATACGCTTTGGAGCATCTTTCTTAGCCCACAAGTAGCCTTTCTCGAATAGAATTAGACTTGGATTTGGCAGGGACACGCTCGTGTTCGATAGCTCAGGCCATGCTCGATTCTGCTCGTCACACACGGCCGTGTGGTCTGCCTGTGTACGACAATCCAGGCCATGTTGATTTTCGAGGTAGGCCCATTTTGTCCCTTTTTGGCCTGTTTCTCGTTCTTTTCGACTCCCTAAGCTCTTCTGAGTGTAAAACATGAAATTAACGGATTAGGAGCATCAAATTCATCAAATCTAATGAAAATTCATCCAAAAATATGCTAAGCATGGGTCAAAATATGTATACGTTATGGTTTATCAATATGTGTGATTATTCGAAATGTGTATTGATTGGAAATTGAAAAGTGATTTGAAAACCCTATTAATTGTATCGGGCTGAATCGGATATAGTTGGCATGCCATAGGATTGGAAGAGTTCAGGGATACTTCGACTTCGAGTCGATGATACACTAGGTGTCAAATTATTACTTCAGGTAAATTGATGAAGTACTGGGTACCAACTTACTTCGGCAAGGCCGATGAGACACTGGGTGTCAACTTATTACTTCGAATTATCCGATGAGGCACTGGGTGCCATACTAGTGTATTTTGGTTGAATCCGTGTATCCGCCAAAGTCTGAGTTCTGTTAATAGGGGTAAATAAATGATTTGGCAATATGAATGGTATTGGATGATTTTGAACATGAATTGGATTAGAATATTGAATTGAGTTATGAAATTGAAATGTATGAACCAATAGGTTCATGAAATGGATATTGATATAGTGAAATGATATGTGTATCCTATTGAGAAAAGTTATTTAAATATCAATTATGAGATTGGAATAGTAAGAGATGAGAATTGAAAGTGTTATGAAATTGATTATTTGTTTGAATGATTTTTTTATGTGTTTAGATATATAAATATTGAAAACTTTTGTTTAATAAGTATTAGGATTATAAAAATACCACTGAGTGTATACTCAGCGTACGGTTTGTTTTCTGTGCTTAGGTTAGGTTAAAGTCAAATCATTGAATCAGCATCCAAAGTCGATCCCGAACTCAAAGCTGTGAAGTATATTTATTTTTGGTAATGGCATGTACCTAGGATGATGTATGTGTGTCATTTTGTGAAATGATTGTATATGATGTTATAAGATGTTATTAGCTACTTATATATATATATATATATATATATATAAATATGAACATATGTATGTTAAGTTAAGGTATAATATGGTATGTTCAAGTTAATATTCAAGTGGATATAAAATATGCAAATCTAAGGTTTAAATGATATGAAAATTTGGGTTAGCTACAATGATGGATTGTTGATCAATATAAGTAAAATACCTAAAAGGGTACATTGATTAGGTTCTTAGATTGATGATTTTGGCATGAATTAAAGGTATTCGAATATGTTTTGGATTGATTGAACACTTAGTTATTGAGTTGCTTGTGGTTTAAGTTTGCAGGGTTGGTAAAACTTGATGCTAAAGGTTCATTTTGAGTCCACACGGCCTGGCACACTGGTGCGTGACCAGACTGTGTGAGACACACAGCTTATACATGGGTGTGTGGATAGGTCGTGTGTCCCCTGCAACTTAAATTTTCAAAACAGAATGCTCAGGTATTACCACATGGGCAAAGACACGGGCGTGTGTCTCAGCCGTGTGAAGAACACGGCCTAGCACACGGACATGTGACTTGGCCGTGTGAGGTAAGTCAAGGAGTTACACGGGGTAAGACGCGGCTTGAGATACGGGCATGTCTCAGGACCACACGGGCATGTCCCTTAATCGCACGGGTGTGTGACCCTGCACCAAGGAAAAATTTTGAAATTTCACAAAAAATTTCCTAAGCACACGATTAAGTCCCGATTTGTTTCTAACACATGTTTTGGGCCTCGAAGGTTCATAAAAGGACTATATGATTTAATTATATGTTATGTGTGAATAATTATACATTGCTCGTATTTGATCTTTAATGTCCGGTAATGCTCCATAACCCTGTTCTGGCAACGGATAAGGGTTAGGGGGTGTTACACGAGGTCTAAGTATAAGTAAGCCAATTAGGAAAACCACAAAGTTCTTTTGGGACTTATAAAGGTTTGACCTGTGATTTCTAGATATGCGGAATAAGTAACTCGATGAGGGACCAAGCCAAACCGTGTTGGATCAAGAAGCTCCGTTAGTAAAGTATCATGCACATAGGAATGGGGTACCTTTAGAAACTTCTCCATGGGGGAAAATATATTGTATTTATGTAGTTCTCTTAGAGTTTAGAGTTGGGACAATGAACTTTTATTTAAAATTTTGCCTTTATTGTAAGTTTTTTTATAAATAGGTAATACAATCTAATTTTAAAATAATAAGCTCTAATCTTGTACATGAACCCAATTCAGTTGTGATGCTCCATACCCAGATTCGGCGAACGGGTCGGGTAAGGGTGTTACACGTTTTACTGGGGTTCCATCAGGAAAAACATTTTAAATGAAATTGGAAACTTGAAAATGTGATGAAATGGATTTGGTAACCAGTTTGATATGCCATTGAAAGGATTTATATGTAAATAGTATATCATTATAAATTGATGATGAAATATGTTAATGAAATGAGTTCTATATACTTGGTACAATCTTATAGATTGTTGATTGAATATGTCATTGTGTTAGGTTATGTGAAAATAATATGAACTGGTATGTTTTAAGTTGCTTATAATGTTTAATGACCATGTATAGATATACATATGCTCACCTTGTTGATGTCTTAAAGTGCCATGACATAGTCAATCTTATGCCAAGCTAAGGTAGCTATTAGACTTAAGTAGGAACAATGTAAGTATAGTATTTTCCATTTGAACTTACTAAACATTTGTATGCTTACTCTAGTTGTTTTCCCTACTTGTACATCTTTAACTTGCAGAACTTGTCAAGTCGGATCAACATAAAGCACACACTATCAACAAGATAGTAGAACTATATTCATTTTTATTATAAATATTGTGGCATGTATATAAGGGCACCTTAGTGTACAAATGGTCCTTTTTGGATGGTTAGTTACATGGTTATTGTGATTATGGTTGATCTTGTGCAATAAGGTCGCCTTGTAACTTATGTAATGTATGATATTTATCATGTCCAATGCTAGCATGAGTGATAATCTTAATCTTGTGTGATTTGGCATGTTAAAGGTGAGGTAGTTAGTCAAGTGGATTAATGGTTTGGGAATAGCATGTTTGAATGTTATGCTTGAAAAATAGTTAGTTATACTTTGTTTTGGTTCATGTTAAAGTAATGTGAGTTCTTGATACTCAAATTGCATAGGTATAAATGTCATAAGCTTGAATTGGTATAGATTGGTATAGAATGATGGTGTTTCGATTATGGATATGTGGAAATGGTATTGGTCATGAATGAAAATGGTTTTGGGTTGAATTGAATTTGTATATAGAACTATCATATGAGTAGGAATGGTTATGTTGGGGCTATATAGCCAACTATTGTAGTCTTATGTTAACTTGAAAATGTATGGAAATTGGAACATAGTGGACTATTGTACAGGTCACGACTTCACACCCTAAATGTCGCGACACCAGGTTATCTCATCGCGACGTCCCCTGTTTGATGTTGCAACGTCAACTCTATAATGTTTAGAAGTTTTATAAATTGGTCCTTGGGTTGGGAAGTTTGCTACTGTCTTTAAGGTCGCGACACCACCCATTAGATGTCGCGATGCCAACCTTTGAAATCACGACTTGAACCCCAAGTTCGTGAAATCCATCTAGTATAGTTTGGAAAACTTTGCAATTTGGTCCACGAATAGGGAAGCTTGCATACTGCCTTAGAGTTCGCAACATTGATCCCTTGATATCACAATAGTAACTTGAAATATTTTGAAAGTGTTGCTTATTAGTCTTCCAATGGTCCTAGGTCATCACATAAGCTTTCATAAGCTCGTATGAACGTCGGTTCGGTATATGTTATGATATAATGATATAATTATCATTGTGGTTAAATAATTTTTTTCGATAATGGTTGTGACATCCTATAGCTCAAACCTGACAACTGGGTCAGGTATGGGGTGTTACAAGAAATGTAGCCCCTTCACAAAAATCAGACTTGGAAACTAGCTAGCCTACCAATGGGAAAGAAGACAATTGGATGCAAATGGGTGTTTACAAAGAAAGAAGGATTTCCTGCCAATGGGTGTCTACAAAGGAGGGAATGTATTACAATGAGGTCTTTTCTACAGTTGTGAAGCATTCCTCAATTAGAATTTTACTAGCTTTGGTGGCACAATTGAATTTGTAACTAGTTCAGTTGGATGTAAAAAAAAATCTTTTTTACATGGAGACTTGGAAGAGGAAATCTATATGGCTCAGCCAAAAGGATTCAAGGTTGCTAGAAAATAAAATTTTGGCGTGTAAACTTGAAAAATCGTTGTACGATTTAAAGCAATCTCCGAGGCAGTGGTATAAACGATTTGACAAGTTTATGATAGAAAACAAGTACACAAGAAGCAAATATAATCATTGTGTGTATTTTTACAAGCTTAAGATGGTTCTCTCATATATCTTCTTCTTTATGTTGATGATATGTTGGTAGCTTTTAAAAGCCAAATAGAGATTGAGAAGCTAAAGACACAATTGAAAAAGGAGTTTGAGATGAAGGATCTAGGAGAAGCAAAGAAGATTCTTGACATGGAGATAACTCGAGATAGAAGCTTAAAGAGGCTTTGTTTGACTCAAACAATATTTGAGAAAATTGTTAAGTTGTTTAAGCATGAATGAAAAGTCAAAACCTATTAGTACTCCCCTTGCTCCTCAATTCAAAGCTTAATGCCTTTATGTCGCCAAAGAATGATGCAGAACAAGAATACATGTCAAAGATACCACATGCTAATGTTTTTGGTAGCTTAATGTATGCTATGGTATGTAACATCCTAAAACGGGGCTATTTGGAATTTAATTATTTTTCTTATGTATGAACTACTGTGATATGATTTATGGAATAATAAGAGCTTAATTTAAGGCCTTGTGTTGGCTCGGTTTGGTAGAAAATTTCAGTTTTTAATTTTTAAGGTAGGGAGCCTTAGCAGAAGGGGGTTATAAGAATAAATAGGGATAATTTGGACATAATATGAGCCTAGAATAAGTGGCAAAGTAAGCCCACTTAAGAGTTGCTTGTGACGCCACCAAGGAGCAAGGGAGAACCTTGGTTCGAATCACAGAGATCCTCCCTTTTGTTCTTTATTTGGACGGCACAAGGGGGAGAGATTTTCTCTCCTTAAATTCTTTTTATTATCTATTTAGATAATAGGATAATGTGAGCTTTTTAATTGGATTTTATTTGTTTAATTCTAGGGATAATTAGATAATAGTAGTTTTATTTTGATAATACAAGATTATTAAGGGGATTATTGGATAAAAAGGATTATTAAGATTTATCAATGGATTATTGGGGATTAATTCAAATTAATTTGAATTAATCCAAAGAGGTGGACGGCAAGGGTACTAAGTGGCTATAAAAGCATTAGTTGACCCTCTTGTTTTGTTTTTTTCCATTTTTGCTAGTTGCCGAAAATCCCTAACCCCTCTCTCTTTGTGCTTCTTTTATTTTCTTTACTCTCTCAAACCCCTTGTAGCCGAAACTTTTAGCATCTTCTACTCCACAATTTTCTTTCTTTTCCTTGATCGAATATTCACCCTTATTGACCGAAACTCAAACATCTTTTCCTCTTATTGTTTTCCTCTAGCCGAACCTATTTTAACCCCCTTGGCTGAACATCAAAAAGGGATAAATCTCTTCAGATTTTAGTGATCAATCGATTTGGATCAAGGTAAGGGATGGCCGAACCCTCCTTTTGTATCTTTTCTTTTGTTGTCGTCTTGTTGAATGGAATAAAAGCCGAAACTTCGGTAACCAGTAGCAAGGGTTCTAACCAGTGTGAAATCAATGATAGGCACTTCGGGATCTCAAAGCAGTAAGATCAGATCTAGCACTCTCTGACAATCGGATTTGGGTAAGTGGTGGTAAGTACCTACTTATGAAAGTTTATTCTTCTAATGATTAAGAAAAGCCGAAGGCTAATAACCGTAGTGACTAACCAATTATTTGGTAAAACAGATCTGTGTATTGAGTGTCGTGGTTAGTAGCAAAAGCAAAGGTGAGATTTCGGGATCATAAGGAACCCCTTTTAATTATTTGGGTTGGCCGAATAGGCCATAGTACTAACTCGGGTATTTGGCCGAATATAGGGACCTAGTGGATCTAAGGTGGCCGACTTCTCCTTTCGGGATTAGACTATTTAGTGGTGACAGGTGTGTACATACACACTATAACTTATTAAATGTGTTGAATATTGTAAATGCTTACTTGATTTATGTAGCATTGGATGATATACCATATCGGTATAGATGGTAATTCAGGTAAGTACCTGTTAACGTGAATTATTATTAATGCTTTTGGGAAGCATGATGTACTGATTTATACATATGATGGCATGTAACATATATTTATGTGACTAATGTGGGATTGACTGAGTGGAGGGGGCAGTGATTTTGTGCCGACGGGCACCAGTGTTTTGGTAACACACCGTGACTACGGTCACCAGAGGTTTGGTACCTCCAGAGGTTTGGCACCTCATAGCGACTTATCCCTGTGGTTAACACCACCGTGGGTTGGCCCCACTTGAGATATGGGATTGTCTGCCAGTGATTTGGTATCACACGATGGGTTGGCCCCATCAATCGATTCGTGTCTACGGACACCAGTGTTTTGGTAACACATCGTGACTATATGTCACCAGTGGTTTGGCACCACCAGTGGTTTGGTACCACAGCGGGGTAGATAGTGGCGTTTGGTTGGTTAGGTTGGGGTACATAATATTCTGCATATTAATTGTTATATGTTGTGTATGAAATTGTCTTTAAAATGGGGGAGGGGTTACATACTGAGTCTTGGTGACTCACCTTCTCCTTTATATTTTTCAGGTGACACGTAGATCGCGGATGTGGAGCCGGGTTGACTCGAGGTGGCCATGCGGTGGATTCAAATTAAATGAACTTTAATTTTAGTTATAATAATTTTTATTCCCGATATTTATTTTATTTGGATGTAATAAGGCCTCCTGATATTTTATTTTTGTTATTTTTCATATGTCGAATAATTGTTTAAACTATGATTATCAGTATTAAATTAAAGTCACATGTTTTCTCAAATTAACACGAAAATGTTTTCATCGTGCCATCGGGCACACTCGAGATTTTATAATAACTTGGTTGAATTAATTTTAAATAAATTCTAAGTAAGGTTTAACAAAACAATCAATTGAAAAGGTTTTCGGCAACTAAGAATTTTTACTTTCCAAAAGTGTTTTCCAAAATATTTTCCACTGTAGCAAACTAGATTCGGCCATAGTGTTTGGGCCGGGTTTGGGTTGTTACAAAATTGGTATCAGAGCCCAGTTCAAAGCTCGGCTGTGGGGGGCCCAAGGCCCAAAAATGTTTTAGTAGGCCTTTTGAATTGTTTTTGGGTTTTTAAGCAGCATGGCCCGAGTCTCCGGCACCGATCCGCCCAGGTAAGTACATCTAAACCTCTTGGTGAATTATATTCTGTAGAAGGGTAGGAAGCATGGAACGTAGATAGACTTATAGGAACTTGAACCCTAGGAATAGGTTACTCAAACACACAAACGAAGCATAAGACTTAAAGAACTAAACCAACCTATGACTTAGTCACTGAGCTAGGGTGTGGTAACCCCTGTACGCATGTCTAGGATTGGATCCGGAAGAGCCTGGTATTTAAGCAGTCCTCGTGACTCACCTCCTCTTCACTCGAATCCTGCTTGGTGCGTAGCTTTGGTTCACCCTGACCAAGAGGGCTCGGTCATAGGCCTAATATAATGACTAAAACCCGAAAGGGATCTAGCCACGTTTTGAAATGAATGAAACAACAAAAACCCAAATGTTTTCAAAACTTTTGCAATAAACTCTTTCAAATCGGAGAACATCACTTTTACAACGTTTTTCTAGAAAAACTTGATTTGTAAAAAAATTACAAAAATGCCCTTAGAGGTAAAATTACCAAAATGCCCCTGACTCATAAAATATCAGTTTAATGGTTTTGCTCAAAAATTTCAACTATTTTACAAATATTCAACAACTTAGCTTTGAAAATCATCAACAAAATATTTTGGTCTTGGAAAATTACGAAAACGCCCACAAGTTGCAAAATTACCAAAATGACCTTGACTTTTGAACTTTTTGCAAACGGCAACGTTTTAAGAAAGAAAACTCTCAAAAAGGACCCACAGAGTTTTACAATTGTTAAAACATCTTCGATGTGCAAAATTTATGAAATTACCCCTGATTGACAAATTACCGAAATACCCCCTAGTTTCCGAAATAATGCCATATCTTTAAATTTTACAAATTTTCAGAAACATCCTCCAGTTTTGGGGAATTTCAAGGTGATTTGTTTTATTAAAATTTTACAATTTCTTTTGTTACGAAAATACCCCTGTAGGGAAAATGACGAAAATACCCCTGGGTTAGAAATGGGCAGAAATGTCCGAAGAGTGAATAGGTAAGGAAAGCATTAGGGAATGGATGTATGAACTCCTTTGTGTGAACTAGGATAGAAGACTGAAACCTTGTTTGCTCGAAAGAATCTCTGATTAAACCTTATCCATAAAATTTCTTCGCGATTAATAAAGAGGAACAAATGCTAATGCATAAAAATTTTCTTAATCAGATTAAAGCGCGGTAGAAAGAATGAGTTCTAGAGGACGTGGACGCCGTAGACGCGGTAGGGGTAGGATGACGGTGTCTGAACCCGTCAGGTCGGGACAAGGTTCTGGAAATGAGGTACCACCGCCACCACCACCTCCTACTTTTAGAGCTGAAGAGCAGGATCAGACCGGTGGTGAGGCTGTGTCGCAAGCTGTTTTGCGAGTTTTGGAAATAGTGGCTGGGGCTAGTGGAAATTTGGGAGCTCGGAAATCAGTTCCCGAGCGAATTCGGTCTAATGGAGCTGAGGTGTTCCGGGGCGTGTCGGGAGTGGCGCCCAGTGCAGCAGAATACTGCCTAGAGTCAACTGAAAGGATCATGGATGATCTTGACCTGACTGAGGAAGATAAGCTGAAAGGGGCAGTGTCGCTTCTAAAGGATGAAGCGTATCAGTGGTGGCTTACGGTTCGAGATGGGGCTATGGCAGATGATCTGACTTGGGATTATTTCAAAACCACCTATCAGAAGAAGTATGTGGGTACCAGCTATACGGATGCTTAGAGGAAAGCCTTTCTAGGGCTAGTGCAAGGAACTAAGTCAGTAGCGGAATATGAGGCGGAGTTCTTAAGGCTGAGTAGGTATGCTAGAGGCATCGTGGCTACTGAACACGAGCGCTGTGTCCGCTTTGAGGATGGACTCCGAGATGATTTGAGGTTATTGATTGCCCCGCAGCAGGTTCGTGAGTTCTCATCTTTAGTGGAAAAGGCTAAGGTAGCCGAAGGGATCAAGGAGGCTCTGAGGCAAAGCTATAGTAGGAATAATCAGAAGAGAGGATTTGGGTCAGCTGGATCCAGTGGTAGTGTCCAGAAAAAGGCTAGGCCAAGTGGGCCAAATCAGGCGACAAGGCCCATGACTGCTAATCAGAGGCCGACTCAGTGTAACCGCTGTGGAAAGACCCATTGGGGAAGTTGTTCGACCGGTGATAGAGGATGTTTTGAGTGTGGGTCTTTGGAGCATCGTGTCAGAGATTGTCCCCGGAAACTAGCTAAGAATCAGCCAGAAGGGCAGAACCGTACTCAAGGCAGAAATGTGGGACCACAGAGGGGTCGCGGTAATGGTCGAGGAGGAAATGGTCCGAATAGAGGTCGTGGAACTCAGGGCAGAGGTTCGGGTAACACAGAGGCTAGGCAGCCCGGCTTAGTCTATGCAGCGAGGTGTCGCGATGAGGGAGACGCACCGGACGTCATAACCGGTACGTTCCTAATATTTGGTTTACCTTATGTTGCATTAATTGATGTGGGTTCGACGCACTCGTACATTGCTAGTAGTGTGGTAGGAACCATGGACCTAGACTCCGAGATTGCTTCTAGGGAGATGACTGTAGTGAGCCCTTTAGGTCACACTGTAGTAGTAGACAAACTCTATAGAGACGTACCCCTAGAACTCCAAGGGGTAATATTTGTGGCTGATCTGATGGAACTACCGTTTGGGGAGTTCGATTTGATCCTTGGAATGGACTGGCTGGTTAAGTATCAGGCAAATTTGGATTGCGCGGCTAAGCGCATGGTTCTTAAGACGGCTGAAGATGATGAAGTGGTTATGATAGGTGATAGGAGGAATTACCTATCCAGCGTAGTGTCTGCCTTGAAGGCTGAAAGGATGGTCAAGAAGGGCTATGAGGCGTATTTGGTTCGAATCTGTGCTTTGGAAGCTAATGAGTCAGTTATTGGAAAGGTTCGAACGGTTGGGGAATTTGCTGATGTGTTCCCAGAAGAGCTTCCGGGTCTGCCTCCAGATCGGGAAGTTGAATTCGGTATAGACTTACTACCCGGAACGGCACCTGTGTCTATAGCACCATACCGAATGGCACCAAAGGAATTGGTGGAGTTGAAGGCTCAAATTCAGGAGCTCTTGGATAGAGGGTTTATCCGACCAAGCATATCTCCGTGGGGAGCACCTGTGTTGTTTGCCAAGAAGAAGGACGGTTCTATGCGGATGTGCATCGACTACCGTCAGTTAAACAAGTTAACGATCAAGAACAAGTATCCGTTGCCTCGGATTGACGACTTGTTTGATCAACTGAAGGGTGCCTCGGTATTATCAAAGATTGACCTTAGGTCGGGTTATCATCAATTAAGGGTGAAGGAGGCTGATGTTTTCAAGACGGCATTCCGAACTCGGTATGGGCATTACGAGTTCTTAGTGATGCCATTTGGGTTAACCAATGCACCTGCGGCGTTTATAGACTTAATGAATAGGGTATTTCAACAGTACTTGGACCAATTCGTCGTAGTGTTCATCGACGACATATTGGTTTACTCAAAGACGGAGAAGAAGCATGACAAGCATTTACGGATAGTTCTGCAAGTATTGAGGGAGAAGCAGTTATATGCCAAATTCAGTAAGTGTGAATTTTGGCTGAGGGAAGTGGCTTTCTTAGGGCACGTAGTGTCGGCAGAAGGAATCAGAGTAGACCCTCGCAAGATTGAAGCAGTGTTGGATTGGAAACCGCCTAGGTCGGTGGCCGAAATCCGAAGTTTTCTGGGTCTAGCAGGGTACTATCGGAGGTTCGTGGAAGGATTTTCGTTAATTGCAGCACCACTAACTAAGTTATTGAGGAAGGGAGTACCATTTGTATGGACGGAAAAGCAGCAAGAAAGCTTTGATAAGTTAAGGAAAATTTTGACGGAAGCTCCGGTTTTGGTACAGCCTGAAGCAGGAAAGTTGTTTACCGTCTACTGTGATGCATCCCATACTGGTTTGGGATGTGTGCTGATGCAAAAAGGGAAGGTAGTAGCCTATGCATCCCGTCAGTTAAGACCGCATGAGGTTAACTACCCAACACACGATTTGGAGTTAGCAGCAGTTGTCTTCGCTCTAAAGATATGGAGACATTATCTGTACGGGGAGAAGTCGATAGTCTACACGGATCACAAGAGTTTGAGGTATCTCTTGACTCAGAAGGATCTAAATTTGAGACAACTTCGGTGGATTGAACTATTGAAGGACTACGATTGTTCAATCGAGTACCATCCGGGTAAGGCTAACGTGGTAGCTGACGCGTTGAGCCGGAAGGTGGTGACGGACTTAAGAGCAATGTTCGCGCGGTTGAGTCTACGGGATGATGGGAGTCTTTTGGCGGAACTCCAAGTTAAGCCAACGTGGATTGAGGAGATTAAGGAAAAGCAGTTAGTGGATGAAGGCTTGAACGCTAAGAGGGAACAAGTTCAGAATGGTGATTTGGAAGGGTACAATCTGTCTAGTGATGGAGTGTTGTGTTTTCGTGGGCGAGCTTGTATGCCAAAGGATGTGGGGTTGAGGCAGAAGATTCTCCATGATGCACATAGCAGCCCCTACGCTATGCATCCGGGAGGAAGCAAGATGTATGGGGATTTACGGAAGCAGTTCTGGTGGCCCGGGTTAAAGCGTGAAGTAACAGAGTTTGTTGGTAGGTGTCTGACTTGTCAGCAGGTCAAGGCTGAACATCAGTTACCGTCAAGGTTGCTTCAGCCAGTGAAGATTCCTCAATGGAAATGGGAGAGGATCACGATGGATTTCGTCAGTGGGCTACCCCTTACGCCCAGTAAGAAAGACGCCGTTTGGGTGATAGTGGACCGTTTGACTAAGTCAGCTCACTTCATACCGGTGAGGGTGGATTTCTCTCTTCAGAAGCTAGCTAAGCTGTATGTATCGGAGATAGTAAGATTGCATGGTGTGCCGGTATCGATCATCTCGGATAGGGATCCCAGATTCACGTCAAGGTTCTGGAAAGCCTTGCACCAAGCCTTGGGTACACGGTTGGATTTCAGTACAGCTTTCCATCCACAGACTGACGGACAATCGGAAAGGGTAATACAGATCCTAGAGGATATGTTAAGGGGATGTGTTTTGGATTTTCGTGGTAGTTGGGAAGACTACCTACCATTAGCAGAGTTCGCCTACAACAACAGCTATCAGGCGAGTATCCAGATGGCACCATACGAAGCATTGTATGGTCGAAAATGTCATACTCCGACGTGTTGGATGGAATTAGGCGAACGACAGGTTTTGGGTCCAGAGTTGGTGACAGAGACGGAGGATAAAGTCAAGCTGATTCGGTCTCGTCTCAAGGAAGCATCAGATAGGCAGAAGTCTTATGCCGATCTAAAACGCAAGGAAATGGAGTATGCTGTGGGAGACAAGGTTTTTCTGAAGGTGTCGCCTTGGAAAAAGGTGTTGAGATTTGGACGAAAGGGGAAGCTGAGCCCAAGGTTCATCGGGCCATATACAGTTGTAAAGCGAATAGGACCGGTAGCTTATCAGCTAGAGTTGCCGGCGGAATTGAATCAGATCCATGATGTATTTCATGTATCGATGCTGAGACGGTATCGGTCAGATCCTTCGCACGTTGTGCCAGTAGCAGAAATTGAGGTGAACTTGGATTTATCTTTTGATGAAGAACCGGTTCAGATCTTAGATCGAGATGTGAAGGTTCTACGTAGGAAGTCAGTGCCCTTGGTGAAGGTGCTGTGGCGGAACCATGGTGTGGAAGAAGCTACGTGGGAGCCCGAGGATGTGATGCGGCAGCAATACCCCCACCTCTTTTGATCAGGGAATTTCGAGGAAGAAATTTATTTTAAGGGGGGTAGAATTGTAACATCCTAAAAACGGGGCTATTTGGAATTTAATTATTTTTCTTATGTATGAACTACTGTGATATGATTTATGGAATAATAAGAGCTTAATTTAAGGCCTTGTGTTGGCTCGGTTTGGTAGAAAATTTCAGTTTTTAATTTTTAAGGTAGGGAGCCTTAGCAGAAGGGGGTTATAAGAATAAATGGGGATAATTTGGACATAAGATGAGCCTAGAATAAGTGGCAAAGTAAGCCCACTTAAGAGTTGCTTGTGACGCCATCAAGGAGCAAGGGAGAACCTTGGTTCGAGTCACAGAGATCCTCCCTTTTGTTCTTTATTTGGACGGCACAAGAGGGAGAGATTTTCTCTCCTTAAATTCTTTTTATTATCTATTTAGATAATAGGATAATGTGAGCTTTTTAATTGGATTTTATTTGTTTAATTCTAGGGATAATTAGATAATAGTAGTTTTATTTTGATAATACAAGATTATTAAGGGGATTATTGGATAAAAAGGATTATTAAGATTTATCAATGGATTATTGGGGATTAATTCAAATTAATTTGAATTAATCCAAAGAGGTGGACGGCAAGGGTACTAAGTGGCTATAAAAGCATTAGTTGACCCTCTTGTTTTGTTTTTTTCCATTTTTGCTAGTTGCCGAAAATCCCTAACCCCTCTCTCTTTGTGCTTCTTTTATTTTCTTTACTCTCTCAAACCCCTTGTAGCCGAAACTTTTAGCATCTTCTACTCCACAATTTTCTTTCTTTTCCTTGATCGAATATTCACCCTTATTGACCGAAACTCAAACATCTTTTCCTCTTATTGTTTTCCTCTAGCCGAACCTATTTTAACCCCCTTGGCTGAACATCAAAAAGGGATAAATCTCTTCAGATTTTAGTGATCAATCGATTTGGATCAAGGTAAGGGATGGCCGAACCCTCCTTTTGTATCTTTTCTTTTGTTGTCGTCTTGTTGAATGGAATAAAAGCCGAAACTTCGGTAACCAGTAGCAAGGGTTCTAACCAGTGTGAAATCAATGATAGGCACTTCGGGATCTCAAAGCAGTAAGATCAGATCTAGCATTCTCTGACAATCGGATTTGGGTAAGTGGTGGTAAGTACCTACTTATGAAAGTTTATTCTTCTAATGATTAAGAAAAGCCGATAAAACAGATCTGTGTATTGAGTGCCGTGGTTAGTAGCAAAAGCAAAGGTGAGATTTCGGGATCATAAGGAACCCCTTTTAATTATTTGGGTTGGCCGAATAGGCCATAGTACTAACTCGGGTATTTGGCCGAATATAGGGACCTAGTGGATCTAAGGTGGCCGACTTCTCCTTTCGGGATTAGACTATTTAGTGGTGACAGGTGTGTACATACACACTATAACTTATTAAATGTGTTGAATATTGTAAATGCTTACTTGATTTATGTAGCATTGGATGATATACCATATCGGTATAGATGGCAATTCAGGTAAGTACCTGTTAACGTGAATTATTATTAATGCTTTTGGGAAGCATGATGTACTGATTTATACATATGATGGCATGTAACATATATTTATGTGACTAATGTGGGATTGACTGAGTGGAGGGGGCAGTGATTTTGTGCCGACGGGCACCAGTGTTTTGGTAACACACCGTGACTACGGTCACCAGAGGTTTGGTACCTCCAAAGGTTTGGCACCTCATAGCGACTTATCCCTGTGGTTAACACCACTGTGGGTTGGCCCCACTTGAGATATGGGATTGTCTGCCAGTGATTTGGTATCACACGATGGGTTGGCCCCATCAATCGATTCGTGTCTACGGACACCAGTGTTTTGGTAACACATCGTGACTATATGTCACCAGTGGTTTGGCACCACCAGTGGTTTGGTACCACAGCAGGGTAGATAGTGGCGTTTGGTTGGTTAGGTTGGGGTACATAATATTTTGCATATTAATTGTTATATGTTGTGTATGAAATTGTCTTTAAAACGGGGGAGGGGTTACATACTGAGTCTTGGTGACTCACCTTCTCCTTTACATTTTTCAGGTGACACGTAGATCGCGGATGTGGAGCCGGGTTGACTCGAGGTGGCCATGCGGTGGATTCAAATTAAATGAACTTTAATTTTAGTTATAATAATTTTTATTCCCGGTATTTATTTTATTTGGATGTAATAAGTCCTCCTGATATTTTATTTTTGTTATTTTTCATATGTCGAATAACTGTTTAAACTATGATTATCAGTATTAAATTAAAGTCACATGTTTTCTCAAATTAACACGAAAATGTTTTCATCGTGCCATCGGGCACACTCGAGATTTTATAATAACTTGGTTGAATTAATTTTAAATAAATTCTAAGTAAGGTTAACAAAACAATCAATTGAAAAGGTTTTCGGCAACTAAGAATTTTTACTTTCCAAAAGTGTTTTCCAAAATATTTTCCACTGTAGCAAACTAGATTCGGCCATAGTGTTTGGGCCGGGTTTGGGTTGTTACATGGTATATACAAGGCTTGGTATTTCACAAGCAATTCTGATCGTGAACAGGTATATGCATGATTTATGAAAAGAACATTGGCAAGTTGTGAAATGGATTTTGCGATATATCCATAATATAGTGGATATTGGATTGATTTTTAAACAAGAAAATAATCAAGGTGTAGTTGGATATTGTGATTTAGACTATGTTAGTGATTTGGACAAATGACGATCAACTAATGGTTATGTGTTTAATCTTGCAAAGGCACCAGTTAGTTGGAAGTCTACTTTATATTCAACAGTTGCTTTATCTACTATAGAAGTGGAGTATATGTCAATCACAAAGGCTTAAAAGAGGCAATTTTGCTTCAAAGGTTGCTTGGTGAACTGGAAATTAAGCATAACTATGTCCAAGTACATTGCGATAGTCAGAGTACTATTCAATTAGAAAAGAATCAAGTTTATCATGCAAAGAAGAAGTAGTTCGGTATCATTTTGTACGAGAGATTCTGGAAAAAGGTGGAATAAAGATCTAGAAAATTTCAACCAGTGAGAATCCTGCTGATATGGTGACAAAGGTTGTGACTGTGTTCAAGTTCCAACTATGTTTGAACTTGAAGGTTGAAATTTGAAAACACTATCAAATGTTGTTCTGTAAGGAGATTGAAGATGTGAAATTTTGCTAAGGTGGAGATTTGTTGAAATAGCACAATCCCAAATCTAAAAAATACAAAGTTGCGGAGGTTTTGCACTACTATAAATAGGGATTGTTTTTCCATTTTTGAATCATCCCAAAACTTGTGATATTCTTCATAAGGCAATTTTTCTCTCCCCTTATTTGTAGTATTTCACTTGTATCTTTTGCAGAGAAATATATTTGGTAGTGCCCAATGATGTAAGCATAATTTGTCGAACCTCGTTAAATTTCTAGTGTTCTTTTTTACTCTTTATTTATATTTCAATATTTTATAGCGTATAATTTTAGTGATATATTGAGCTATTAAATTATATTATAGGGAGATTTTATCTAGGAGGCTGGGTTTTAAGTGGGACCATTTGTGACCTCTCTAATAATTTAAACCTAGTGTGGGAAAACTTGGGAATTAAACTATACTAGTACAACATAACTCTTATAAAAATTAATATATAACTTAATTCTGACCCATAAAAATTTTATTAATTCACCTAGAAGAGGTGAAAATGCCATGGATTTAGCTTGCATTTATGCTTTGATTGTGTTAACTATTTAGAAATGATAATGAATTATATGGTTGTATGTGTTTATGTGAAGTGACAATTATAGAAAAGGGTGGAGGAAGCAAGGGGAAGAGGAAAGAGTAAAAATATTTCGACTTTTTTTTTTGTATGTATTTCATAGATTTTCTTTTACCTTGTAAACATACTATTTCATTTAATCATGACTTAGTATATGTAAATTAAAAAGATTTTACTAATTTAAGGTAAACAATAAAATTGCTTAAAATATTAGTGTATTAATAATAATGAGATTATTAGACTATGTATGATAAATAGATATTAAAATTAGTATATAAACTAAAGATTGAAAGGTACTTTGGTAAGTTATATTATTATCATGATTATAATACAAAGCTCAGCGGATCAACAATGCTCCATAAATATGAGTTCTAGAAATGTTAAATGACACAATTCAACCAACTCTTAATCCTTGTACTAAAATGATCTCAAAAATCTTGAGGAAAAAACCTATACCTAATAAAAATTTACAATGTTGAGTTCATGTCCAAGCAACAAAAGAGGTCAAAAGGTAATTTGCACATTGCCCCATGTTGAGAACTTATGGACTTTCTGTAAAAGTTCTTAGTGAGAAATAGATGGAAAAAAAAAATCATTTGTTCGTTACAAACAGTGCAACCTTTTTTTTTTTCTTTAAAGTACAGGGGTGATCTCCTCTCACCACTATTCAATTTCCATAAATGGTGTCTTACTTCTAACAAAATTGAAAAAAAAAATGTATTAGGTATATTTTTTCTCAAGATTTTCTAGAACCCTAATCTAAAAAGTTTTAGTGTTATTACGAGATTGAAGATGAGAAATTATAATTAATTTTAAATAGGTTTAAATAAATTTTTAAGTGTTTATTATAAATTTCTTCAACTTTATTTTATTCTATTTTTTTAGTAATGTGTTCAATTGTGATACATTTTGTGTGCATGCGACTCATACAATGACAATGTATCAATTGTAATCTCATAAAAATATCAAAGAAAGTAATGAAAACATTCAGAGGGTCAACGAATGAGATGTCAATATATGCTGCTTTTTGTGTCCAGTCATTCGCCTCTTTTAGATTATGGTTGGATCTTTCCCTCATTTTAACGATCTGAATATATTGTATCAATTTTTTATTTTGTTTTATTTTAGATTTTTCTAAATTTATATCGGTTCATTTCTTACATTTAGGAGTTTGCATTTGCTAATTCTTTTTTGCCCATAAGAGAACCAATCTCATAAGAAGAAATCTTACTTAGTGCTGTGAATTTGCAGAAAGAACCACATGATTGTCCTTATCTTTCACCGTAGTTGCGCCCTCAAAGCTACCATGTTCTCTTCCTTTTTTTGATTGCCAAAGACAAATTACAATGGATTTCATTGTCATCTTTTCTCTCAATTCTCCAATTCTACAATAGTTACCACATCCATCATTCCTTCTCCTTGAAATATCTTCCTTGAACGTCCTCATTATAAATTTGTAGTAACATCTAGAAAAAGAAAGAGTACAAATTAGGTTAAGTTTAAATCCTCTATGGATATAATAATTTCTCACTTTCCATATTATTATATTATTTTAAATTTTTAAAATAATATATTTTTATAAAAAAATTATCCTCTTACTAAAAGAATTCCACACTTATGGATACGAACCTGTCCTAACCATGACAAGAGTTAAGTCATAAGATAGTGCTACATGATGTCATTATTTAATTAAATAATGCGTCAATTTGAAACATGGAAATCAACTTAACTCAAATTGCTACTTATAAATATTAAGTGTAAAGGTAAGGCGCATTGTACTATTAACGATGGATTCAGGTTTAAACTTTGAAAATGAAATTGCTAAAAGAAATAACAATGATTTCATGAATCTCAAAAAAAATAATCTTTATAAATTGTAAAATGAAATGAAAAAACTTTTGTAAGAACTTTCGAGCTTACCTAGCAATACACGAAACCAATACCAAGAAGCAATGTAAGGCTATAAACCTTAGAATGGCTAAAGAATAATAACAAATAAAGTTTAAGAAAGGTCTTGACCAAAAACCAAGTAAACATAAGAGAATGACAAAACTAAGAAGTGTTATAATGTTTATTAATTAAGCTAAATTGTCATACTCTTAAGGCATACCTTAATTTTTCATTTCCATTCAGTGTTGAGCTTTTCCATTAAAGTGTTACAGTGTTTATATTTATATATCTTTTCTGTTACTCCATATTTGTTTTAATGTTTATATATATTCAAACTCTTTTCAATAATATTATTTCAAAGTTTGAACATGCATTCTTCTCTTGAGAGTGTAATGTACTTCATTACGACACCCAACCTTTGTTGGGTTTTTTTTCTAACATATGAGAATTAATATTATAATTTCATTTCTTACTTAGGCCTTGAAATCTCTAGATTCTCTCTCTCTAAATATTATTTCATGGCCAATAAGTGGTTGGAAGAAAGCGGAGTGGACTACTTCACATATTTGAACCGAGTGTGAAGAGTTTTCATTGTTGAGAAGGTTTTACCTAAATACTACCTAACTTGAACAAGACTAGTATAGATAGTATGGTAGAAAGATTCATATTTTTTTGACCATACTATAGAGTTTTATAGGATAATGCCAATTCTAGTCCATTCATTTTATTGAAGACATGAAGTTTGAATTTTTTTTCTTTACACCTTGATAAAAAGTCAAGTTTCATTCAAATTACCAACATTAACTGATAGTTTTTATGTATAACTAGGATCAATAATATTGTAGAGATAATGTGAGAATGTTTACTTCCATAAATTTTGTTGTTTTTTTACTTCACAAAAACTCGTGATTTAATCCTATAAATATATGAATTTGTCGTTTGTAAATTTAATGCAATGACTTACATTTTAATGACATCGAATTGGATAAATATCATAAAAAACAAAATCTAAGCTATCAAATTGATTCACCATCAAGAATTGAATAGTATAACATAAGAAGATCTATCCACGCTAAATACAAAAAAGTAATTCAGATTGTAAAACAGATGAGGTTGAATTGTGGTTTTAAGAAAAATATTATTTCATGAATATTTCCAATATGTTTTACAAATTAAAGTATATGTTAATATGATATTTTAATATTAATTTATGTACTTAAAGATAGATATATTCTAATCCTAATTAAATTTAAGCATTTTATTATATTATAAATAATAATAATAATGCTTGATGGTCATTGTATTTTGACTTAATATGAGCTAACCTATCCTTTGTGAAATTCATATAAGTGAATATATATATTCTTTGCAAGTAGTTTAGTCATAGTTATTGAATATGAGGCAAATAGATGTTGATTGGGATCATACAATTAACTTCATAAATAATGTTTATGTGAAACATAAACATTAATTAAATTAAAATTTTAAAATTTTTAATCATTAAATAAACTTAAAAGTTTTTTAAAATTCATTAACCAAATCAAATTAATTCCGTTTAATTTGATTAAATTTGATCAATTAATCAAATTTTATACATGTTATTTTTTGCTCTAACAAGGAAAAAATATATACTGACAATACGCTCTTTTAGTTCAAAGAAATTTGAAAAAAAAAAAAAACAACAACAAATAACTAATTGCTAGATTAAATAAAAAAGAAAAGAAAAGCACTATGATAGTTCAGGCAATCAAGAGTCTCGCATATTATACATGGTGAAACAGGCATGTGATGCGAGCATATTAATAGGCATAAATACATAATTTTCAGCCATGGAAAAAAAGAGGAAAGAAAGTTTTACCGTATACAGCCAATACTGTATATTTTCACTTCTAATCGTATCTAAGCAACGCATTATAAAATCTCAAGTCCAAAGACAAAGTCCAACCTCATTTACTACTGCACTTGTAATTCTTTGAAGAATTAAGGCAAGTATGCCTAAACAAAATTGGTGCATGATGCCAACCAATTACCTGACTTTTCGATCAAAAAAGAAATTACTTGACTTTAATCAATTCAACATCAAAAACCAGCCAGGAGTTTGGTGGAATATTCTCACTTGTTCCTTCATTTGTATAACTGCAACACAAACCCAAGAAAATTGAACATAACAAACAAGCTTGGAGCACTATTTAACAAAATTGAATTGCATACCTCACTGAAGGAGGGACAATGAGTCTACGTTTGCCACCAATTCGCATGCCTAGGAATCATCATTATTTAACCTCATTAGATATAGAATTCAAACTAAGGGTAATTGACATATTCAATTGGTTAGCAGATAAAAAACTTCCGAAAAAGAAAGAAAGTTCATACCATCAAGGCCAACATTCCATAGTTCTTGAACTTTTTTCCCACCTGTAATAGCAACATAAAATGTCCCAACTTAAAAACGTATGCATTTTGGAAAGACCAGCATATAAATAAAAAACATGCCCGCCATCTTATTAACCAGTCTCCCTAGAATGTAGAATGCCGGTTGTCCATACAAAACAATGTAATATGATAAGGAATGGAATTAGAAGACTTCTTAGAATCAAACACTGCAAACTGCGTTTGCAAAGCAAGACTGAACAAAAGATGTTACCTAGACGAAACTTTAAGTGTGCTTTGCCAACACTTGAATCAAATACTTGCCCACTCTCCTTCAATTTTCCAGTGTAATGGACACGAACCTGGCACCAAGAAAACTTTGTAAATAATTTCCTTTAGCCTAGCATGGAAGAAGTTAAAAGTAAAGCATTAATTACAAGAAATTGAGTACCTATTCATTCAAGTCCAAGAAACCACCACAAAGAAAATTCAGAATATCATCACAATATATGACAGAAGAGAAAATCAAGACTACGTGCCTTTTTACCAAGAGAAGCTATTTTCCCATCTGGTTTCCCCATTTCTAACTCTTCAATGATAATTCCATTTGACAGCTGAATTTCCTTGTCATTAGCGTTCTTAACCCCCATTTCCACATCAGATCTCTTCTTTTCATGGGCTGGTAAGACAGGTGGTTCCACCTTCATAGCATCCCCCTCCTCATCCTTACACCTTCTCTTCTTTTTCGTCTTCCTAGAATGATTTTAAGAAAGGAAAGTAACAGTACACAGTTAAACTCCAAAAAATAGCAAATGAAAAAGATTGGAACAAGAAAACAATATGATATGGTAGCAAAGCCAACTCAGGCATCCAAGAGAGATTTTAAATTAGAAATGAGAAAATTGCAATTACAGTAAGGCTATTCACAGTCATGTGTGTCAAAGGATAAACTCCTACTTGTCATTAACTTGGTTTTGATTTTCCCTATCCTCCACATCTACATCCTTGGTCACGGTATAATTTGAACCACTTTTGTGCGTTTCATCCTCTTTGTTAACATTGTTTTCAAGTGTTTTCTCTTCAAATTGTTCTTTTCTTTTCCTCTTTAGCTTAACTCCAACTTCAGTATCCACTTGACTGGAAGCCAGCAAGAGATTATCGTATTTACATTTCCTGCAGTAACATATCAGATAGAAGTTGTCACTTACAAGGCAATTTGCTTGCAAAGGATACAACTACACAGAGGAGCATGGAAACACGGATTTCCTTGAGCAGATAAATCTTTAGAAAAATAATATCACGCACTTGTTACTGATCAGTTTCTTATTTTGGTCATTTTGCTCCAATATCACTTCTTCAATCATGTGATGATCAGCTTCCCGTAATCCTTCCTCCTTTGCCAGATCTTCTCTTTTCTTCTTTGGCACTAAAGCATTATCAACACGATGCTCATGCTTTTGTTTTCCTCCATTCCTATTCCCTGATTTACTGCAAGCCAATAAGAAAATCAAATGCAGGCAGAAATAATGATCAATGAAGCAAACAACCATATCTCAAACAGATGATGGTTGGCACCCATGGATCATCTTCTCAAAATAGTTAGCTTAGATATTGCATCGAATTTCATTATTTGTTTGATAGAATTATTTGTCATAAGGCAATCATACCATTCAGGCTCAACACCTCTCACAGCATTAGTCCCTTTTAACATGGTAACATTATCTTCAATCTCATTGTCACTACGGTTATCTGCTTCTTTCCTAGATTTTTTCTCCACATTGGCTTTTCCACTCTTTGATGTGCATTTTCCCCAAGACAGTGAGGAGATAGGCAATTTATCTTCAGTTTCACTTTCCAATACTTCCATAGCAGCAACACCACTGCTGAAATCCTTCTGCGAAGAACTTTCCTCATTTTCAGATCCACTGTTCCGGTACTTCTTCCTAAGCCTTCTTTTAAGCCTTCCTTTGTCACCCTTAGGTATCTTTAAGTCTGCCATTTCTTCATTTGCTGAAGTTAGACAAAAAAAAATATATATCTAACCAAAACTAAAGATACTTGTCACCTAAAAACAAAAAGGTAAACTTAATATACAGATGATGGAAATAGTTTCTCTATGCAAGAGCATTTTCTGTAAATTATTTACAAAGATAAAACCAGATTAAGGAAGTGAAAACTGCCAAGAAGTAAAGTCATGTAGTGAAAGATACATTCTGATACAGCAGAAAAATCTTGAGAAGATGAGAGGACTTGTGGTTCTTCATCATCAATAAAACTACCACCATATTCACTTTCTTCACTATTCTCGGATCTTTCTGTTTCTGTCCCAGCAATATCCTCCCCATATGATTCTCTAAGCAATATAGTTAATGCAAACGGTAGGAAAGAACTCCAAGAACATGAAGTAAATTCAAAACATAAAAACAAAAGGATACGATTCATCATTATGATGATTGAGGGAAGAAGAGGACAGATAGTAACCAGTAAGATGAACAGTTCGAGGGCCAATAACAGAAAAAACGACTTCATCAGACTCCTCAAATTCCAAATTGAGTTGACAACACTCAGCCTTATCAGGAAACAAACTGCATAGAAATACAGGCATCTTATTTCCCACATTACATTGAACTATGCTTTTCTTTATTCCATCACCCATTCCTAATGTCGCCTGAGAAAACATATTTATGTTTATTTTCTCATCAGATAATGAAAATAAGCCATTAACACGGGAAAGAAAGAAAGAAAGAAAGAAAGAAAGAAAATTGGAAATTTTATTAATAGTACCTGGGATAGATGAAGCCTTCCATTGAGAGGTGCATGAGTGAAGGGTTTCCCAGGTTTCACTTCAGTTCCTACAAAAATAGAAAAAAATGTTAAGCTTACTTCACTTAAAAAAAAGGAAAAAATGAAGAGAAATGAAAAGAAGAAAAAGAAGTAACCCCAGAAAGCCATTGAAGAGCGAAGAGATTAGAGAGGTGACTTCAAAGAAATGGAAAGAAAATTTAGGTAAACCCTTATTTATCGTGTGAGTTGCGAGGGAAACTGAAAGCTTTGAAGCGGCTCAGCACTCGGCAACCCTTGTTAATTTAAAAATAAAAATAAAATAAAATAAAATAAAGGGGGAAAATGGAAGAAAAAGGAAACGTGGCGGCAAAAAGGATAAATACAAGGGATTTTTATGGTCGGATTTTTAGGGTTTTTTTTTTTTTTAACTTCAATATAGTGAAAAAAATTAATTAAGTATTAAAATAGTTATGACTATGAGTAATTTTCATACTAATTTCCGGTAACTTTTTATATTTTTCTCAATTTGATTATTATTTTTAAATAAATTTGACCCCAATATTTTGAAAATAGTTAATTTGATCATTAATTATTTAAAAAGAATCAAATTATTGGTTTTTAACAAAAATATTAGCTACAACTTTAAATTTTTAAATATGACCGCCCGCATGATAATTTATGTATAATTCATGTTATTTTTTTTCTTTTTTATTAATTTTTTAGAATTTAGAATTTATTTTTATTTTTGATATTTTGTAATAATTAAATTATTTATTAATAAGACAAATAGTGTTACACATCAACATGAAGTATATATGGATTTGTCATGTAAATTGTCACGCCAATATCATTAAAAATTTAGTGTATTAATCAACGTTTCTATTAAAAAATAATTTGATTAATTTTAAAATGTTAATGGATAAAATTTTAAAAAAAAATGTTAATAGTTAAAATTTAGCTAAAAAAAGGTTCCAATTTGACAAATAGTTAAACGTTAAGACCTAATTTTATCATTATGCCTAACTTTTTTGGTCGGGTACATTCATTTTCATAGATGTCAAGTTTCCTTAATAATATTAAAATGACAACATTATGATCTTGACAATTATGGATTTCAAGATCATTCTAATTACTTTTCAAGACCTTATCAATATTATATTCTTTTACAAATACAAATTTAATTTAATTGCAAACATCAAACTCCCATAAAAGTCCACATTGAACCATCTTATATCATATTAAACCCAACATCAAAATCATATTATCTTAAGTGGTTTGAACCCTTTCCCTTCTCTTGTAAGTTGTATAATTTTTCATTGCATCTCTCAACGTTTTCAAACATCTACAAATCCTAAGGCATTCCAATTACCTCCAATATTTTTCTACCACCTCTTTTCTATTAATTACAACTAAAAGCCCAAAGGTAGTCTTAAAAAACGTACTCATTTTAAAAATGGATTCAATATTCACTATATTCAAATAAAAAAATTATCTATAAACTACGATTGGAATTATTTTCTAAATTTAAATGCCTCAAAATTTTATGCTCCTTGGAATTAAGGAGTTGATCAGAGAACAGGAATTGGATTCGAATAGATTTAAATATTATATCAGTATTTTGAAGATAATTTTACATATCTTTTATACTTATTTAAATAAAAATATTTTTAATATTTAACTTATTAAATTGAGCTGAAAAATGCTCAAGAACGAACTTATCATCTAAGCAATTAACACATTCTTTTTGAGTTTTGAAAATTTTAT
Source organism: Gossypium australe (assembly GCA_005393395.2). NCBI lineage: Eukaryota > Viridiplantae > Streptophyta > Magnoliopsida > Malvales > Malvaceae > Gossypium > Gossypium australe. The sequence continues at coordinate 25,645,555 of CM016614.1, read as the reverse complement.
ATATTCATTTTATAACTTTCTGAATTTCTAAAAATGATTTTTTATTTTGAAGTTCTTTTTGAAATTTAAAGTGTTAGTTTTTCATAATTTTGTGAAAATTTTAAATTTTAAAATAAAGTTTTAAGATTTTTTTTATTAAAAATATATATTTAAAAAGATTTCTTAGAATTTATTATGCCTTTTAAAAAGTATTCAGCTTTTATAATTACCACGTGAACAAGACTAACGGGAAAATTGAATTAGGTTATCGGATTACTAAATCAAAACAAGTACAAAGACTTAAAAAGTCATAAAATTAAATTTCGTTAACATATTTAATCCTAAAATAAACAAACAGGGTATGATACAACTTAGAGACTAAATTTTGGGTTTTACAAGACTATCGAATTTCTAAACGCATAGGCATAGCATCTTCAAAATATCATTCTTTTTCTGAAATAAAATCCTCCACCTGGTAAAACCTGAGTGCATTAGGAAACAATTTTGTTTTAGTTAGAAAGGGAGCTATTCTTTCCTTTTCTTCCTCTGACTATCGACTTTCACATCTTAAACTCAGAGCCCAAGCAAACAGGAAGGAGAAATTAGGCCATTTATATAACTTGCAGAGTTGTATCGCCTTTGTTTTATCAGCCATTTGAGTTCCTATAAGAAAAAAGCATAACATGAAACAGCAAGTGATGTACTACTGCTTGCTCATCAATTATTACGACTAGTTGAGGGCTCAAGGTGCAACCCAAGCACTAAAACCCTTACATTGCCCGTGGCCAAAAATATAAAATAAATAAACACTAGAGTGAAGATGCAATATGTATAAATGTCTCTGTGCATGTGTTAACAAGTACTATCCCTTATCTTACTAGTAAAGGTACATCCAATAAAATAATGAACTTCAATTATGCCTATCAATTAAAATAAAAAGAACCTACGGCCTTGGCACCTATGTTTTCTAGCACTAAGACACAAGACATGAGCACGCCTAGGCGCACATCCTGATAACACTGATTACAACTGCAAAAGTTTAGCCTAAACCAAAATCATAAATTCACATAGTGATAAAAGAAGGCTGCAAGCTTACCCTCAGAAGTAGAAAGTGAATCCTGCAAACTTTCTGAGTTTTGACTTTTAACTAGCTGTAGTCTCTGCCTGGAGCTTTATCTTTACTTCATCAAGGCAAGCTTCAAGCTTCCTGAATTCCTCGGTGTCTGAAAATGTCCCAGCCTAAAAAGAGCCACAGTTCTACCTTATCAATCAGCTACTTACAACATGACTAGGGAAAAATACAAGTAGTTGATTTTTCAAGCACTAGAGAGTAAAAATCGGTCAAGATTAACTACACTTGAGCAACAATATTTTATTGCAAAGTCACTCCATTTCCATTTGTAAACTTAATATTTAGTTAATTGAACTGTTTGGATTCATTACAGATTTGGTACCTAAAGTTTATAAGTTTGCAATTAGGAACTAGAACTTTCTTCCATCCATCAACTTGCACATAAAACTGGGATTGTTAGTCAATGGGTGATATGTCAAAAGAATCCAATTAAATAATGATATTTGCATGTTTTGTTGGCTATTAGAGGACAAGTCATGCATTTCACTAATATTCCAAGTCACGTGTGCAACTGCAAACTGATGTGCGGAAAAAAAGATTTACCTTACTAATAATTTTTAAAATTTCAATCAAAAAAAAGAATTTGGAAATAGTTTAGGTACCAAACATGTAACTAACACATTGTTTGTTGACATTGCCAAATTAGGAATGTTAAACATCTATAACAAAAGACAGTTTTCTCTCATTGATGTTATGATTCAAAATATCTTCAACTTAAAACTTAAAATGAATCAAAAGGATGAATAACGCGAAGCCCTACAGCTGAATCAGTAAAAATAAATTACACGAAAAAAGATACAAAACTAGTTTTTAACAGTGAGCAAGTAGCAATTATATGAAAAAGTGAGAAATTTAGACTAAGCTAGAAAGCACAGAAAAGGTAAATGCAGCAGCAACACGATCCATAAACCGCAAAACTAACTACTTGCCTGTTTTAGAGTGTTCTTCAAGTGCATCTCAGCAGTATGTAGTTCTCGACGACTATTGGTAGAGGAAGAAATATCCATGTAGACCTCACAAAGATCCAATGAGGCCTGTGCAAAGCTTTTAAACCGGTCTTCATCTTTCCACAAATTAGATCCCTGAGAGAGAGAGAGAGAGAAAGAGAGAGTCAAACTCATGGCATAACAACAATAAATGATGGGCACTTAAATCCATTTATTTAGAGATCAACTATAGGATGACAAATTTTGTTGCACACGTCATTATTTCATTAGATTAGGATAAAAACCTATGCATGAAAGAACAAAACAGGAGAAAGCAAGACAATCAAGACTGAATAGACTGCTGTTGTTGTCATCATGGTTCAGAATACATTCAAGGTCAATTCTGGATAATAGCACATAAGGCATAAAAGAATCTCCAAATAGACATATAACTCAGATAGGCATCACTTACTTTTTCCTACTCTTTCTACTGATATACTATAAAGAAAAGGGGGAAGTAATCATACTTGTATTTTAGTCCTATCTAGAACCATTTTATTGAGAAAGAAGTAGTTTGAAGGTAGCAAAGGCAAGGAAAGGAAGAGGCAAATGTAAAATGTGGTAGCACGAAAGGGGGATAAAGTCCAAAGCCAGGCAAATCAAAATAAAATGTATACCGGAAGTCTTCAGCATCCAAGCATGCACTTAACCTCAGGCTTGTTTAATAACAAACTTTAACTTAGCTCAAACTAGGCTGTTTTCCAGAAAGCAGAATTCCTCGAAATTGAGCTAAGTTCCATAACTTAACTATCATGGCAAATTTTTGCCTAATTTTCTGTGCTTCTTACTTTTGACACCACAAAGTCAGAACATAGGTCAAAAGCACATCGTATACTCTTCAAGGAAAAGAATGTTCTTGGCAAATTATAATGCTTTAAGTACAACAGCAGAATATAAGGCATTGTAAATGTTAATGGAGATACCTGATATGATCTAACTTGCTTTAAGAGTGCTTCACAGCACATTGTGAGGTCACCTTTAATTCTGTGCCACCTTGCATATAAGCCCCACAATTCTGGCCGACTTTCACTCCGAACTATCTGTATCAGACAAGTCATATACATTAGGTATAGTGGCGATACTTATTACTGTTTCTGAATGGATAGCTTATTTACTTCTTGCATATCTTAGATATATCTACAAAGAGGGTAGCCTCATTTCAATTAGAAACACACGTATATCATCATATAGACATAATTTAGCCAAACTGGGACATCCCAAGTAACACCTGCATAAAGCATTATGTTTAAGTACAAATTCATCTGACCACGAATTTAGAAGTCCAGTGATAGGTGCTGAGCATTAGAATCCTATAAGGAGACAACTTTTGATGCCCCACATGAGAGAGTTTAGCAACACTCTCAATAAGAAGGGAAAATAGCAACAAAACGACCATTAAAGTATTGGAAACCTGTTGTAGAATTTTTCCAAGAAATTCCAACAAATGCTCATTTTCTCTCAATCTTCCCGCATTCTTCTCAGCATTCGCAGATGGATTAACAGAACATGGAATTGAATCAGAACTGGTCTGACTGGGAAGATCATCATCATTGGTTACAGCAGGCAGTCTTGCTGAAGTCCTTTCCTCCAGATATTGCATGATTTTCTCGAGCAATTCAACATCAATTCTCTTATTATTGGTCATATTTAACACCATCTTAATAGCTTCAAGAGACTACAAAGATAAATAAAAAGAGAGATAAAAGACAAACAGAAGTATATTCATAATTAAAATTGAGATTAATAGTCATTCAACAGAAGGCTATTTGAGAAAAAGCTCACAGGCTGAGAATCTTGAGATTACAAACCAGAAAGAACAGTAAAAGTTTACATTTAAGCACTCCCTTTTATGTGCAAAAAAAGTTTATCTTAACATAAGGGCTCATTCAAACTCACAAGTTATTTTCTATCCCATTCAAATTCATTTGCATTTATACACTTTAGCCCATACTAGTTCAGAATTTAGCCTCTCAGAATGTGGTGAAAATTGAGTACACTGAACTGTCTTGTAATTTATAACAAGTTATTACAAATAAGCTTGTTTTTCCTGGGTTCAAAGAACTGGAAAAGGCTAATCTGACTAGAATGACTGACCCATACAGTCTGAAGCTTAACCTAATTTGACTCTTAAGGATTTGCATGGCACAGCAGAAAACTGAAAAGATCAAAAAGGGGAAACAAAATGGACTAATTTTAGGCGCGCTATGATAGGAGAGAAAATCAAGAGGAAAGAAAAGGGGAGAGATAGATGTTTTCTTTCCAAGCCCACAAAATCCATCCATATTTGGTGGATGAAGGGAAAAAAAAATAAAGCATATTTAGATAAAACCTGTCAATGTAACTGTTTTCACCAGATCTGACAAACAAGTAATCCATAAACCGAAGCAGTGGATGGAAAAACTTAGTTTCTTTTCTCCATTTTTCCATATTTCATACAAAGCAAATTCACAGAAGCAAAAGCATATTTTCCATCCTACTTTTGTCCTCTCTCCAAACATTTTTCTCTCCACCCTCCATGCAAAGCCTAAATCCCAACAACCCAAACCTGAATAAACAGAGAAAAAAACCCTCAATAAACCAAAACCTGAAGAGATTTTGATTGAACATGAACCTGAGGTAACCCAGATCCAGATCAACCAAAAAATGACCCTCAGCTGAACCCCAAATGACAACATGAAACCTAAATCAAGCATAATTTATATTTTTATTAAAAAAAAAGAAAAATAAACTACAAGTTAATATAAAAAAAGTGACCCAAAATCAAACTCAACCTCACTGATTTCAATTTTAAATTAAACTTGAATAATCTGAAACTCAAAATAACCAGCTAATACTAGTTAAATGCTATAAGATGTTCTCCACCATCTGCATAAAAAGGCCAGAAAAGTTCTCCTAATATTATATCTTCAGACGAATCAACCAAAGCCTTCCAAGAAGGGCCAAAGAGAAGACTTGCTCATTAAACCACATTGGCTATACTAATATGGCTAATTATTACCACCAAAATAACACCTCAAAACCAAACAGCTTAAGCAAGATTATTACCTGACCAATATTGCCAACATCAAAAGCGACTTGACTGTAGTTCTCCCACATCTGCCAGCTATCTCGTCTGTCACCAAAGAAGGTTGTTGGTACCATATAGCAATAAACAGAGTGTTTGAGAATATGGTCTGGTGTGTGCATAATGTGTGATTGAATCAAGGTGAAAAAAGAAGTACTTATATTTCAAGGCCTCCTTGAAGGCAATAAAGGACTCTTTGCTCTTCCTCTTAATCATATGCCTGCATCATCAACAGATATCCAATAGATAAAATTTACCATGAACCAACGCTAATATGATTGAAAATAACAACACAAATTCCATCAAAAAAAGGAAAGGAACTATGATGGAGAAATTTCCACACACAACGAAGCAGAAAACTCAAATAGTGATATTTGATTCAGATGCAAAAAATATGAAAACATAGTTCAGTAAAGATATCTCTCAAAAAGCATCTCTAAGCTACCAAACAAGCCTAATGAAACTTGAACTTGGCTTTACTTTAGTTCCATAACAAACAACTCTTCCTTAGTATGACTCCAGCAATAACTTTCTTAAATAGTAGCTACAACCAGACGAAAATCTTTAGATGTATTCCAGTCGTAAGTCTATATTTCCACTTCAAAATGTCACTTCTACACAGTAATTTTACCTTTTGCAATTACATGTGGCACAGATATAGAATGTTAAGTTGCTTCTCTTCACTTTCTACAAACCATCCATGTCCAACATGCACATAGAGGACATAGAGTACAAAAATTCGACACTCCAAAAACTTAAAAAAGTTGAACTACCTATGTTGGACACATACCCCTATCTGATACTCATCCGTAAGCCAAGTAATATAAATTGAAACCATTCTATGGTACATGCAATAAGCAATTCACCTATGTTTCCATAATTCATTGAGCCTATTTTTCTTTTCTCACAAGCAAAATTTTCAAAACACATACATATAGATACAAGCATGCACACAAATAATAGTAATATCGAATATTACATGGGGACAAAATGTGCTCCCTATTCTTTCTTTTGATAGGACCGAAATTCTAATGACATGATAAAAGGGTTCATCTTCCTTTCTTTTCACTATCTTTTCCTATATGGGAATATCATCCCTTATCTTGTCATATCAATTATAAACATTTATCATATTAAATTGACATATCTGCAGTGCCCAATCAAGAGTTGAACGGTCAAGGGGGGGGGGGCAAATATTATAAATTTTCTTTAAATCATTTATATTACCATTGAAAATAAGGTATATTTGTATCCCCCCCCCCCAAAAAAAAAAAAAATTAACAATCTTAAACTACCTTAAAAAATAAGGTATATTGATGTTTAATCCCTCGAAGATTTTTTTTCGTAATTTATCCCTTGTAAAGTTCATAATTAAAATTTAGTAATACTTTTGGTCTAAACCTCATTCATTAATATTAGTTAAATTCTTTTTATTTTACTTTTTAATCAATCAAGTAGGTGCATTTATGTTAATTGCTACGTTAATCAAATAAATTTATGCAAAATTTAATCTTTAAATTAGAATATAATCTTTTGACAACAAGGCATTAATTTTTTACCTAAGCAACATGATCTCTGTTTGGGCTAGTTCAAACTAAGGTACTACTTAATAAATTTCATTATGTTTTGAATAGTAAAACAAGCCACAGCATTAACTGGAGCCATCCTAAAACAGTTCTGGGTAAAAAGTTATAAAAAATTTTCAGAATTCACTGTACACTGACCTGAAACCAGAAGCAGGTAAAAACTAAAATAACCAATTCTCATTAAACCAGTTAATTCATCTAGACAATGATAATAATCCATATTTAAGACACATGTATAACAAAAAAGGAAAAAAAATGAAGCATACAGAAAAAAAATGCCAAAGCTGAAAAAAAAAAAAAAAAAAAAACCAGCCCCTATTCATTTGAGAAACTCCAAACACGAATCATCCTGTGAAAAAAATCAGTGATTGGCATTGCCAGAAGAGAAATGTACAAACATCTTGCAGAAACAAATGAAAACTTATGAAAGATGAAAGAGAAAGGAGCATAAAACTTATGAAAGATGAAAGAGAAAAGAGCATACAAACAAGCAATATTATTCCAAGCCTCTCCATTTTCAGGATCAAGTTGCACTGCACGAGTAAAGCCATCAAGAGCCTTTTCAACATCCCTAGCCTGTACAGCATGATGTTAATGGTTAGGTTAAAGCTTTAAAACAGAAACAAACTTGCAAAAAAAGAATCCATTTAGTTATATACACTCTAAGCGTGCAAAATTGGTGCAAAACCTAATAAACAGATCAACGAGTTTGCCTAGCACAAAAAGCAAAACAGAAATATCAAGTTGCTTACCTTCAATGCAGCAGCACCTAGTGCAAACCATCCATTTGAATACAAAGAATTCAAGGCCAAGGCAGACTCCCTGAGTCAATTGTAATCAGTTTTCCAGCCAAATAATCCTTTTTGTTTTATGTCCAGCCAAATCAATTATAAGCTACAAAAACTAAAAGTCCAATTGTAACAGAAACAGCAGAAGAAACAATGAAGCAGATATACCATAGGATCTTAGATTTCTCATACTCTCCTCTTCCATATGCATTATAGGCAAGACATCGCTGGCACACAGAGAAGGAAATAAAAAAAATTAAAAAAAAATTTAATTAAAGACCAAATATAATAATACTAAAACAAGACATACTGAAACCAATTTAACTATAAGAAACATAAGCCAGTCACCTTAGCTCGTGCTGACCTATCATTTGAAACTTCCAAGGCTTTCTCATAACAGGCATCACTATGTGTAATATCACCCAATGAACACCTACAATTTTAAAATTACATTTTAAGATACATTACACTAATTTTAGTTTATATACATAGGTGCATATTTACATATTAACATATGTATATAAAGTGTAAAACAAAAATAACAAAATTAATTCGTGTCCACCACGTGCAATAATAGCAACTAAAACCCAAGTTGCCATAACCATCCATTTCATTCGTGAGAAAATCCAATAAAATTGCCTCTATTAGTTATGTCAAGACTAGAGAACAACTAGGTGACATCTTCAAAAAAGCTTTAAATGGTTCTAGGATTGACTATATTTGTAACAAGCTAGGCATCATTGACATATATGATCCAGCTTGAGGGGGAGTGTTATAAATATAGCATGTAAATATTTATTTACTTTATAGGGCTGACTTTAGATTGCTTGATTTTAGCACCAAAATTTGACTTGATTCTAAAGATATGATTTCATTCTCTAGATTTGATTCTCTAGGTTGTATATATATCTACTTATTGTACTACTTGAAACATATAGTAAAGAGAACCCTTTTCTTCTTCTCCCGTTTTCTTCTTTCTCTTGTTTTTTATTTTGTTTCTAACTCTTTGGATCACAACAGTTAGATAACCAAGAAGAGTAATATTTCTGTATTTTCTTATGATTTATTAATTATTTGTTAGAGAAAATAACTCATTTAAAATTATCACACAATTCATGCTACTAAAAAGGCCAATTTTGTGATTCATTTTACATTGAATAATGATCTTAAAAAGTGTACATTTAGTTTTTCGACATTATAATAATTTTCAAAATAATTAAAATGCAATATACCACTTTGGATACTATATTAATTAATTACTTACCTCCAAGATAAACACCGAAAACAACCATGATAAACCAAAAAACATATACAACATAAAACCATATTAAAGTGATGTGGTTCAGGGGGAAACAACAGAAAATCAATAGAATTAGGGTGAGCAAATGAGTAAGAAAGCCTCTAATTGGTGTTGCATTTTAAAATGCAATAAATCATACATAAGAGTTATAAAAAGCCTCTAATTTTGCTCTATTAATTCAAAGGAAATAATTATATAATCGGTTGCAAAGTTTATAGCTTATTTACACTAGATTTTCTTGCAAATAAAGTTTTAATCCAAGCCCTAGGTTAAAACCCAAAGATATATTATAATCTTAGCGGTCCATAATATTTCTAATAATTAAAAATATTACTGAAATAAAATGTACATAAATAATTAAAATATATAGGTAATTGGCTTTAATATGATTTTCTGTAGTGTCTATAGTTCACATGATTAATTGTCTCTACGACATTTTAATTTTATTGAACAATTAAAATAGATGTTGCATTTTAATTTGTCATTATTACATAACTGCAAACAAAAAAATAAATTTTAAAAAAGGATAAAATAATTAATAATGAAATCAGAATTAAATGCAAAAATGTATACTCGATGTGCTTGTTAACTTGGTTATTGATGTTTGCTAGCAGAAGCACAAGGAAGAAATGGCTTTTTTATACAAATATATCTTTTTGATTATATATCAAAAAATCAATACTTCAAAATTAATTCTCAAAATGCACTTCTTTCAGCATGAAGGAAACACACATAGATGGCAAGTTCTGAACATAAAAATTTTACAGATTTTGTGTCTAATGCTTGGACTCATCCTTAAATTTACATGTTCCAAGAGCTCTCTTCGCATAGATTGGTACTCGATAAGTGAGTTCCAGACTTTTTTTAAATTGAATTTTAGTTTTAATTTTAATCTTTTTTATTTCACATTGGAACTTACCAAAGCCAACTCGGTTGACAAGATACAAAGACTTAAAAATAAGAAGTTCAATTAATTTTACAGTATCTGAATTTTAGTATATAAAAGAAATATATATATTATAGAAAAGCTAAAAAACGTGCTTGGATATATTAAAGAACATAAAATTAAATTGCAAACGTTTTGAAAGACATAATGCTTGATTTGACTTCTATATAGACTTGTTATGTTAGGATCGGTATTATACTGAAATCAAAATTAAATGTGAAAATGTATTATTACCCTATATGGGTGTTGACTTTGTTATTAATGTTTTACTTTGAGAAGGCAAAATAGGCATTTGGATAAAACCAAAAAATATTTTTGAACACTTATAGTTAAATGGCAAACATTTTGAATAACATGATGCATTATTTTACTTCAATATAGAATTCTTATGTTATAAGCAGTATTACATTTTAGCTATTTGTTCATGTTCATTAATTATGATTTTTAGCAAATGTAGAACGTAAACGTGGTGACCGACATCTTTAGCCTAGGTACAAGCATTTGTAAACTGAAATAAAAGGAATAAAAATAGGTAATCCCCCTTACCATAACTTTGGGTCATTTGGCCTCCTAGACAGCTGCTCCTTGATGAGTTCAACAGCAGCTGCTTTCTTCTCTAATTTGCTGTTTAAGCATATGCCATATCTCACATGAGATTGAAATAGGAAACAGAGTTCCAAAAAGAAACAAAACCATGGATAAACACAGAAGAAAAGGTAACTCAAAATAGAGACGCTATAGTTCATCATACCTGTAGCAGTATATTAGATTATCCCACAACTCTAAATCCTCAAAGATTTTAAGCGCCTCTCCAATCAAGCCACAACTAACTAAAATATCACCATATTGCCTGAAATTACAAGGAAAACGAGAAAAAAATGAATAAAGAAACACTGCAAGAAATTGTTAAAACAATTGGCTCCATTAAAGAAGATAAAATACAAACTACATAAAACAAGATTGTAAGTATGATGCAACTTAGTGCCAAAAAAAAAAAAGATTTACTTCCGAAGAGCAGGAATTGTCGGGATATAAACAGAAAAACAAAATGGAAGCCTCAGTGGAACCCCAGGTGAAGGCTTATGAATACTCTCAACCTGAAATAGTGCAAAATAAGTATGTTAAAAATTGAAATGGGCCCCAAATATACTAGAATTGAAAATCTTTATGCATATAGAGTAAACTTAAGAAAAGAAAAGACAGATAAAAGAAGCAACAGCTTATAAACACCCGAAGTCAACTTCTTAGAAAAAATCTTGTTCAATGTCATAAAAAGCAACTCACTAAGGCAAGATGCATGATTAGTTACTCAACACAATGGTAGAAAGGATATAAAATTTTGGCATTCATCACATTATTTGAAGTAGTACAGAGTATCAATAACTATGTATGCATACTGTAAATCAAAATAATATGTTCAGTAGAAATAAATGTTAAATTATTAATTGGACATTGTGATTACAAAATCAAACATAAGCAAAGGAAAAGCAGGGAATAAAATGACAAAGCCACACCATAATTTTAAACGAGGCCAGAAAAGCATCAATACTTGGACACTAGTCTTACCAAGTTATCCATCATCTCTAGAGCACGCTGCTTGGTGCGACTGCGAGTTGACTCCCAACGAATTCGTAATATGTTACAGAAGCACTTCAACTGAAACAAGTTCAAAGCAAGCAGCAAACCAAATTAAAGCTTAAGATCATTTCAATACTGAACAACCTTCAGCATTTAGAAAAAGAAAAAAACTAATAGTTCATCTTATAGATAATGGTGATGGTGGTTAAATCATCTTTATTTGGGACAACCCACTATCACTTGACTATCTTGACTACATTTAGATTGCATATTCAATTCTGACATGCTTATTTCAAGGAAAGCTACTTTTGTAAAGCACAAGATTTTCGAGGAATATAATTCACATTTCATCCAGTTAAAAATTAAAGATTAAAACCCCAAACAAACTTGTAGACAAATTTTTTTGACACAAATAACTGGATACTCTTGCAATAATCAGCTTACAATGAAGTATGATGATTTTTGAGAATCAATTGCCTCAATATATGGAGCCATATCCCAACCTGAAACAGACATAGAACAGCAAATTTTAAATATGTATATTATGAAAAAAAGAAAGCCATGTAGACATTTACAATCACTGTCCGATAGTTAGCAAAGAAAACAGACATAGAACAGCAAATTTTAAATATGTATATTATGAAAAAAAGAAAGCCATGTAGACATTTACAATCACTGTCCGATAGTTAGCAAAGATAATAAAAGTAATTCCTATTTACTAGGCATTAGTCTCTAGTTTCACTGATATTTTGTTACTCTTTTTAGATAAGGGGATATTACATTTATCCCTTAAATTAAGGGATTTTATTTTGTGCTGCTAGGATTGAGGGATTCATAGGTAGATTCTTTTCATACGTATAATTCTAGTATTTTCCATAATCAACAAATAAGAAGAATCCGGTTTACTTTTTTCTAAACTTATATGATATCAGAGCTATAATAACAACACAACGGTATGATACAGGAGAGATAGCTACAACTTAGTATATGCCTATAGAGTTCCAAAAATGGTACATAAATGAAGAGTACCAATAATGCAATTATTTTGCTTTTCCCACAACTAATCTAGACTGAAGATGAAGGGGAGCAAAATTAGACATCAAAAACTTCTCTAAAGCTTAAAAATAAGTTTATGAAAGCTATAAGATGAAACTTCTGTAGGAAAAGAACGAGTAAATGATAGACAAATAAATAAATTGTTTGTTCTTAATTATTTCAAGTAATTTCAATTTGTGGACATCTTTTACTCTTTAGTGACCAAGCCAAACAAGCTAAAATTTGTGAATAAAAAGGCAGTATAGCCTAGAGTATAATAGCACCTTAGCAAAAGGTTTTATATATCATGTTATAATATAGATAAATAAAAGAAAACCAAAAGCAATGCTCATACCAGCAAAAGGTCCAATCCACTAATATTTTATCCCCTTACCTTGCATTTCACCATGCGGACTACTCTTCTCAATCAGCAGGCATTGTGCTAAAACCACTGCCTGCTGGGCTGTTGTTAAAGTGGACACAACACCACCACACTCATTCTTTCCAAAACCATTACCATTCTCTACCAGCTTTGGGGTCATATATATGTCAGATGCTTCACTGAAATTTGGACCAGTCAATTGCGTGTCAGGAGCTATGGAAGTGTTTATATCACCGCTTACTGATTTCGAGCTTGTATTTGCAACCAATATCATTTGTGCCTTTGGTTCTACCTAAGGAAAAATAATTTTTAATATTAAGGGTAACTGAATGATAATTCACAAAAGGCATTATTAAGACCTTCTCAACATTTACCTGATGTACAGTACGTAAGCCTAGAATACCAGTAACAGAGAGCTGAAGACCAGCTGCCACTTCAGCTGACTCCAAATCTCGCCTGAAATGAGCAAAATGAATTCAATGAATAAAAGTAAGCTTGAAAACCAAAGCACCTTATACCAGTTGGAACTTCAGGCCATGCATCTAATAATCATGGTTGGAGAACTTAAAAAAGGTTTGAAGAGAAAAATTGCAAAGCATAGAATCACCTACAAAGCGAGAATATCAGGCTTCCAATATTTTCCCTATGATTGAATTACTACATTTCCCTCTTCATATTTTACACATGGCATAAAATGTTGACACTCGAAATAAAAAATTTAAGCAACTACCATGTCTAGAGAAAAGGTATGGCCCACCAGGTAAAACCTGTTAAAAACAAATATTTGTTGAGTAATACCACAAATAAATATTGACAGGCAAAATATGTCATTTGGAGCATGCTAACCTCTCAAATTCTGAAGCATGCAACAAAAAATCAAAACAATGAGAAATTAATTAATGGGAAAAAAAAATCACATGGGATGATAAAAAGGGGATATAATCTTCTCCAGTGTAAATAAGTAGCTCCATACATGTATGTACAATTCCATTAAGGCAAGATTTTTTCAATATCTTTTGAATAAAAATCAATAAATTTGTAATAAGCTTATCCAATAGACCATGCTTACAAGAAACTCACCTACAAGGATCAAGTCTGCCATAAATATATTCTAGCACCCCTGCTTCTAAATGAACCATTGAAACAATTGTAGATGCTTCCCCATCTTGTAATTGAGCACCCCAGTAACTTGTCACTTTTTCCAAACTTCCAAAATGACCTAAAGTTTCACCCTTAAATACTTGCAATAACTCAAAAAGGGAAGAAGACCGCTCATCCAAAATTTGTTGATGAATAAGAAAAGCTCTAAACAGCCACCATGAAATGCTCCTGAGCTTAAATGTGGACATGAAACTTGCTTCAAATAGTAGATCTCTTGTCTTCAGGAGCAACATTTTGGCAAAAACTATGTACTACAAAGCAGACAAAACAATATTAACTAAATTTATAGAACTCAAACTATAAAGTAGAAAACAAGAGCATCGTCCAAAATAACACAACTAGATCCTCAAACAAATGGAATTCAAGGAAAAGATTTCAATTCTCAAATTTTATACAGGGCACATGTGGGCATTATTAATATAATTAGGCTTACCTAGAAAGCAATTCACTTCTATAACGGATAATACTATGAGTTTATTGTCATTTTTCTTATAATGGTTTGCATTTCGCCATCTGCTTCTGTTTTAAGAAAAGGCAAAATTAACTTGCAAACATCAAGGAGAAAAAAACAATGAAAGCCTAATACTCTGTACCGGTTAAAATTATGGGAAGTTGAGAACAAAAAGACTAAAAGGAAAGTAAAAAAGATTCAGTTTATTTGAACTAGTATACTAGTTTGGAAAGATGGAAAAGCGCATGGAAAGAAAAATATTGTTTCATACATTGCTTTGTAATTTGTAGAGTTGAAACTGAAAACAAAGATATGAAACCCCATTATTTAACGTTATACCCCCTGTAGCTGGACATAAAACAGCAAACATATATATATATATATGAATAGCACTGTAAATTACCAACACTCAACTGACATGCCTCCCATTTTCTCTTCCAAAATCTTTCCAATTGGAGATTATCTTTTTTGTTAGCATGAAGATAGGAAATACTTCCATTTTTTCTCCTATCACTCTTCTCTCTTAAATAAGCATGAGAAAACAAAATCACCAATACCTTTTCCATCCTCCCACTCCCGTGTCTTATCAAGCAAAACAAGACTCACCTTTATTATCCTACTTGCTTTCTACTATGTGGCTAGAAAACCGAGTAAATAACTAAAGAAAGGGCCAACTAAAATATAACAATTATTTAAAGAAGATTCATCTAATGTTTTAATTCTTCAAATTGCTCTCTTTCACTTAGATACCCCAATCTAAAAGTTTTTGCTCATTGCTTCAAAAGTGAAAAGCAAACGGTAAAGCAGCAACAAGCAAAAAAATTAACATTATTTTATAAAATTGGAGGACAGGCTTAAGAACTGATAATATATATATACCTGAAGATAACAGAACTTGCCAAGCAAGTCTGAGCCAGCAGCCATGAGTTGATTCCTCGCCCAATTTTCCCATTCCACAATCTCACTTCCTTCCCACCATGCCTTCATTGGTAGTGGACGCTTTGGTAACCCATTCACCGGCCTAGGTTTTAAATTCAAAATTTATTTTAAGAAAAAAAAGGAAATGAATTAGTTTTAAAATAAAAGAAATAGCAAAAAAGAATATTCATAAACGATTAAAACCAAACATAAAAACTAAATACAATTCCAATTTTAACATAATTCTTACATAAAAAATAAACACATTTTATTGTTTTATTAAAATGCATATTTTTTTATTCCAATTTTCAAGAATATTGTTGGATTTCATATCAAAACTCAGTTATTATGATATATATTATTCGGAAAGTAAAAGGAGAGTAAAAGAGCTGCAGACAAATGGTAGCAGTCACTCTTACATTTTACAAGAAATCGAAGGCCTTACCCAGTCAAATTGCATTGAATGAACCAGAATAAAGCGGCCACAGCAACGCACACAACAAGAACAATCCTACAAGCTTTTTCCGCATCGTCAATGGAAGGTTCATTGATGAATGATTCGACTCGGTCTAGTAAGTCGGAGTAAACTCGGTCAGGCGAGTGAGAAGAGAGGTCGGAGTCGGGGGAGGCAAGGACGAGTCGGGCGGCGTCCGAGGAAAGGGCCCCAAGGTAGTTCCCGGACTCGATGGAAGTGAGGAAGTCGGAGATAAGAGCGTGGAGAGGAGGAAGGGAAGCAGCGAAACCAGAAGGTTGGAGGTGAAAAGAAGGATCACACGGAGGTTGACAGAGGGTGCAGCGAAGGAGCCGTAGCTCATGCCCTCGTAGGATTTCTATTTCGCGTTCGGCCATGTTCATTGGGGTCCTGGAGTAAAAAGCCAGAGAAATCAGGGGTTTAAGGGTTTTACAAAGTAACAATAAAAAATGGCAATTAGCTTCTATTTTGGTCACCAATTATTAATTCTTTTGATTTAATTATTTAAATTTTCGAAAAAATTCAATTTAATCCTAAATCTAAAAAAATCAAGAAATTTAACTTTCTTAAATTAGTTATACATTAAAAAATCCAGTTGGTTTAAATCCAATTATATAAATATCATATTTTAGATTAATATATCATATCATTCAATTACACTCCTCTTTAAAAAAATTAACAAATTTTAAAAGTTAAGGGAGTTGAGTTAATAAAAAAATTAATAATTGAATAACTAAAATAAAACTAAAAGCATAGTTGAGTGACTATAAGTGGAATTTACCCATGAGACACGCTTTGCAACTGGCGATGCTAAAATCTAAAATCAACTGAAACCTAAAACCCTAAACTCCTCGAAGCTTTTAATCAGCTTCTCATCTCCCATTCCCTAACTTTTCATCAAAACTTTCAACAAAAAGCCTTTGCATAGATTCTACATTATACCAGTGTATACGAGATCAATTTCAGCTCAATTTTGTTGGAATACAAGTTGCCACTATTGTTGAGTAAAAAGCTCCTTCTTGATCATCCAAAAGGTGCGTCAAATTCCATTCCTTTAAACAAACTCTTGGTTTCAAAACCCAGAATTTTTTATTAAAATTTTAAATAATTTTGTAGCCTGGAAAAAGTACTCCAAATAATTTCCTTTGATTTGGGCATGAACGTTTCACTGGGTCGGGTTGTTTGGTTCTAGTGATTTCTGTAACTTCTGAAGAATGTAAAATGGTTTTCTTGTTCCTATATTGCTGATAATTTTCATCTAAAGGTTGATTTTCTTTAAAGCCCATAGAAAGCGAGCTTCTTTTAGAATTTTATTTTCCCCGGAAAAGCATTCTTAAGCAACCAAAAGAAAGTAATCTTAAAACTGAAAACCTTGAAAGATTTTTCATATATATATATATATATATATATATATATATTACTTTTCTTCAATGGGGGCTTTATTGATTCTATTGTTTTTCTGTGTCATTTTCAGCTCCAAGAAATCTACTAAAGTGAAGAGACCTGGAAAGAGAGGGAACCGTTGCTGGAAGAGCATTGGTTTGGGCTTCAAAGCTCCTCGTGAAGCTATTGAAGGTTCGTTTTCCTTCAAATTTATGTATGTATTCAGGTCTTGTGGAATTAAACTTTATGATTATATAAACCACTTCTGGAAGTGAAATACATAAATATGTATTTAGGTTTATCTTTTTACATAAACCAATTGAGAAGATTGAACCGATTGGTCCGTAATTATGGCCTGAACAGTGGAAGCCAGGCCCAGTGCTTGTTCAGTTTCTGGCTTGACCACCGGCAATACCACCCAATATAGTTGAGCAAAGTTTCAAATTTGAATAATAAGATTCACTACAGTAACTTAACTCTAGTACTTTCCATGTCTTTTTATTTCATTGTATTGTAGTAATATAGTCCTCTGGTTTTCTCATGTTTTCCGTTTGTAGTATTGGTTTATATCATTTTATTTGTTTTTGTGGGATTGTATGGTTCAAGAAAAGTTACAGTCCTTGCTTTAGTTGATTAAGGAGCTTCAAAGCTTTGTTCTTTTGCTCTACTTAACAGACAGATATTTGCTTTGTTTTTAGTCAGTTCCATTTTTTTTATTCATTTAATGCTTTTTTTTAAAGACAGGTTTGACTACAGAACTAATTTAAAAATGGGCATTATGTTTCCAATCAGATTTGAGTTTTCAAAAACCCTTTACAAAACAGCATTAGAAACTTTTTTTTTTTTTATGGAACATTAGAAATTTTAAATATAACAATTAAGTAATGATTTTATATTCATTTATACTTGATTATTTGTTATTATTTATTACCATATTTGTTGCATGTTATTATTTATTGAACTGGTGGTTCCATCATTATAGCCTGGAAAAAAACTTAAAATAATTTCTTTTGATTTGGGCATGAGGGCATCAATGTTTTACTAGGTCGGTTTGTTTGGTTCTAGTGATTTCCATAACTTTTGAAGAATGTAAAATCAGTCTTCTTGTCCCTTTATTGCAGATAATTGCCTTGTTTGCAAGTTCGCAAACAGGTCCTGCAATGGTTGGGGAATCATTGCCTGAGTTCAACTATCCCAAAGATGCTTTGCAGCCTTTACTTAGCGCATCAAATTCGTCTTCGCTACAACAAGCCCTAGAGATTCTTATAAAAAATTCTAGAGCTGCTGTTGGCCGTGGAGAACTTGCTTCAAAGAATATCCTTCCTACTGTTTTGAAGCTTGTTGAATTTCTCCATCGTGCATCAAGTCGAGAATATCTCATGCAAGCTATGAAGCTTCTTAGGAATCTATGTGCTGGAGAAGTTGCCAATCAGAATTCGTTTGTTGAGCATAATGGAATTGAAACTGTTTTGACTGTTTTTAGGTCTGCATCACTTCTTTCTGATCCAGATTTTGGGATTATTTGTTTGAGTTTGCAAGTTCTGGCAAATGTTTCATTGGCTGGAGCAGAACATCAACAGGCTATTTGGCTTAAGTTGTTCCCTAACGAGTTTTTCATACTAGCAAGCATCCGTAGTCAGGAGACCAGTGATCCGTTGTGTATGATTTTATACACCTGTTGTGATGGAAGGCCTGGACTGGATATTGAGCTATGTAGAGATCTGGGGTTGCCTATTGTAGCTGGCATAATTCAGACCGTCGCTTCAGGTACAAATGATGAGCCTTTGATTTTAAGTTCTTTTACTATGTTCCCTACTTTGTTTTAGATAGATTTAGCTAACTCTAGATCTCTCTTTTTTCTATTATCTTTTAATACCAGTTGGTTCTAGAGAAGATTGGTTTAAGTTACTTCTCTCAAGATTATGTTTGGAAGACATTCACTTCCCTGCACTGTTCTTTAAATTATGTGAAGGCAATGCTTCTGAGGATAGGGGAAACACTGCTTTAGGGGATAATGTTTTCTCATCGGAGCAGGCTTTTCTTCTGCGAATCATATCTGAGATCCTAAATGAACGAATTAATAAAGTAAGAGTTCCCAATGAGACTGCATTGTGTGTTCTTGGAATATTTAAGAGATCAGTAAGTATTGTTGATTTTGGTGCTAGAGCCAAATCTGGTCTTCCAACTGGCTCTACATCTGTTGATGTTATGGGATATTCCCTCATTATTTTGAGGGATATCTGCGCTCAAGACGGTCTAGGAGACTTGAAGAAAGATTCTGTAGATGTTGTTGATTTGCTACTATCCAATGATCTTACAGATGTTATTTTATCATTGCTTCATGATCTTGAGCCGCCAGCAATCATAAGAAAAACCCTGAAGGATGGGGAAACCTTAGAACTGAATTTGGGTTCAACTAAACTCTGCCCTTACAAAGGATTTCGGAGAGATTTGGTTGCGATAATTGGGAATTGTGCCTATAGAAGGAAGAACGTACAGGATGAAATAAGGCAGAAAAGTGGGATTCTACTGTTGTTACAGCAGTGTGTTACTGATGATGACAACCCGTATTTGAGGGAATGGGGAATTTGGTCTTTGAGAAATTTATTAGAAGGTAATGCAGAAAACCAACAGATAGTAGCTGATTTACAGCTACAAGGGTCTGTTGACATGCCTGAACTTGCCAGACTTGGTCTTAAAGTGGAGGTTGATCAAAACACTCATCGTGCAAAGCTAGTAAATATCCCAGGAAGCTACACAAAGCCTGTCGAGTAAAATATTTTTGGCTATTTTGGTATAGTTTTTTTTTTTTTTTTATATAATGCTATTTTAGTATAGTTGACTCCTACGTGTCATATGCTTTGAAGAATTTTTTCCGATTTGTACACTTCTTTTAGGAACTGATCTAGAAAACAAGAAGCTTGACCTTGAAATCCGATTTTATAATGGTACAATTTGTAGAAGAAGATATAGAAAATTGTCTTTCCCCTCTGTCTTGATGATTCAGTTTTTGCTGATATCTGGGAATGAATTTGCTTTTATATGTGTATTGTTCATCATTTTCCAGAACACTTAATATTTCTTGGTACAGATTATGCATTGACCTTTTGATTGTTCTTGCAAAATTCAATGTTTTCAGTGCTTGTGTTAAAAATTGGTCTTACTGAAGAAAGCAAAGCCAACTCCCATTTTAATATTTGATGGATTGTTGAACCCCTTAAATGTTAATTGTATGATTTAGATAATTATCCTTGGATTGTTTCATGACAATAATGATATAGATCTGAAAGGGTTCCCTTCACATTGCTCCTTGCCCTTTCTTAGGTTTGAAGTTATGCCTTAAAAGAGTTACTCCTTTCTCTGCTTTAAAACCATTTCTCAGTAAGGTCCTTTGTTGCTTGAATGTATTGTTTAATTATTGAAAGAACTTTCTTCTTTCTCCTTTTAATAATGCATGTTAATTATTGGGATGAAAATGTTGTTTTTAGCTCATATTACTTTTTGATAAATAATGTACGATTTTTTGAAATTCAGTTGATTCTACCTTTCGCAACACTCAGATCACTGTGCTGTCACTTGATAATATATAACTGGCGTGTAGGTCCTCTCAAGTTTATGGAGAAATGTCCATCAGAGAACCACAATTATACATTCAAGCACACCATACTGCAACTTTTACCAATTCCAAATGTTGAAGGTATTATGCTTATTGTTTCATCCTCCCCACCAAACGACGGCCCAATACCCTTCCATTTGGTTTCCCAGAAAAAGTGGTGCTGTAGTTGTAATAACCAATTTTTGTCCGGCCCGATATTAAAATCGACCCAAAAAAAATCCAATAATAAAAAGTCCAATTAACAGTCCCAAGTACAAGGCCCAAACTACACAACCCAAACTCGGGCCCATTAAACCAGACCCAAATAAACCAAAATAAGCCCAATTGGCCCAAACCAAAAAGGCCCAAGAAAAATTGATTTCAGAAACCCTAGCCCCCCCCTTTTGCGCCGCATGCCTTCTGGCCTCCACTACCGACGCCAGCACCACGCCCACTCGCCTCTGTCGGCCACCATACCCTGCAAAAAGAAAAACGACAAACGATAGAGAACGCAACAGCAAAGAAAGATATTGTGTTTTCTATTATTATTTTTTGTTTTTAGGCTCTATAAAAGTTGAATACGAAACAATGTAAAAAGGGGGACTGGGCAGTCAATCGGAGAGGGAAAAATAGAAATCTTAAGAGGTCGATTTCATCTTTTCATTTTGTTACTTACTGTTATTTACTGTTATTTATTTATTTTCTTTATTTCTTATTTTCAACTTTTAAAGAAAAAAACGAAATAATAAAGAGGAGAAAGGGGGGCCTTACCGAAACTTTCGCAGCCGTGGCGTCGGAGTGCTCTCCGTCGTCGGGGCTCAGCTTTAGGAGGGGCGTTGAGGGCCGTTTCCCTTCGCTTCAACACATCGAGGGCCAGGCCTTCAAAAGGGTGGCTTCGAATGGGGCGTTAAGGCCCATGTTTGCGCGCTGGCAGCCGTCGGACGTGCTGGTGGTGCGACGGGCATCGACGAACGTTGAAAGGCCCGACCGTCGGGCATGAACGAGGAAGAGAGGAACCTCTCTACTTCCGTTTTCTTTGAAACGAAAAAAAAGGGGCTTTAGGGGTTTGTTTCTGATTTTTTTTTTTGCCTAGGGAATTAGAGGAATACAGTTTGGAGGTTAAGGGAATTAAAGCTGTGTCGTTTGGGATACCAGGGGAACCGTGCATACCTCCTTAAATGGGGTATTTGCACGATGAGTCCCTCCTTCTTGCGGCGCCGCTCAATTAAATCCCCTTTCACCTTTCCGTTTTGTTTAATTTTGCCCCATTATTTTGCTTCGTTTTTCAATTTAGTCCATACCTGGTCATTCGGAACGCCACACAATCAAGGGCTGGGTTATTTACTCATTTAGTCCCCAGGAGTCCGCGCGCATTACAACTTGGTCCTCATCCTCTCTTTTATTTTCAAATTTAACCCCAGAATTCATTTTTAATTTCAATTCAATCCATTTATAGTTAATGTATGTTTTATTCCGTTATTGTTATTATATACTATATCATTATATTATTATTATTATATTATTACATTGTACAGATTCGGTATTATTATTATTATTATTATTATTCTATTAGGGTATCATTATTGTTATTATTAATTATTATTATTATTAATTATTATACATATTATTATTATTATTACTATTATATTCACTATTATTATTATATTATTATTACATTGTGTATATTTGGTATCATTATTATTATTATTATTATTTTATTATTATGCTATTATCATTATGTTATTATTCTTTCTATATTATTATTATACTATTACTTGTATATACTTATTATTATTATTATTATTATTATTATTATTATTATTATTATTATTATTATTATACTTTTGTTTTACTACTATTATCCTCACTATTATTATTATTGCACCATTATTTGTATATACTAATTTCATTACCGCTATTATCATTATATTCGTACTAGTATATTGTATATATCGCGTATTACTACTAATATTATTATTATATTATTTTTATCACGTCTATATTAATACGTATTATTATTATTATTACTATATTTATATTATTATTTATTGTACATATTTTGGTATTATTATTACTGTTACTTTATTTATTATTATACTATTATTATTGTGTTATTATTATTTCTATTATCGTGCTATGACTTAATATATATATTTATCATTATTACTTCAGTATTATTATTTCTGCTATGTTCTTTTCCCATTCATTTTATTTTTTGCTTCCATTATTGTTATTCATAGTGACGCACTTGTTTCCATGTTGCCATGCACGTCAGTATTTTTTTTTACATTCTGTTATAAATTTTGTTACATCAATTTCACTCGATACAAGACGGTTTCTTCTCGTAAAGGTAATATTCCTTATTTAGAAATTCGAGAAAGCGTACCCTAAAGTATTGGGTTGCGATCTTCTCGATTAACCTAAATAACCGAATACCCTTATAACAAATATATTTTTAATAAAAAGCTTACTCTCGGGAATTCGAAACGTCATGCCCTAAAGCATTGGATGTGATGTTTTATTATCCCGAGATAAGATTTTCTAAACCAAAGGCAATGTTCTGTATTTAGAAATCCGAGAGATCGTACCCTAAAGTATTGGGTTGCAATTTTCTCGTTTAAACTAAATAACCGAATATCCTTTTAAACAAATACTTCTTAAACAAAAAGCTTTTTCTCGAGAATTCGAAATGTCGTGTCCTAAAGCATTGGATGTGGTGTTTTGCTATTCCGAGATAAGATTTTCTAAATCAAGGCAATGTTCTATATTTAGAAGCTCGAGAGTATGTGCCCTAAAGTATTGGGTTGCAATTTTCTCGTTTGATCTAAATAACCGAATATCCTTTAAAACGAATATATTTTTAAACAAAAAGCATACTATCGGGGATTTAACTTATCGTGTCCTAAAGTATTGGATGTGATATTTTATTCCTTTGGAACGAGAGGTCTTGATTTTCAATTAGGGAAAACTAGGAGATGATCTTAGATTCGAGAACTCAAAATCTCGTGTCCTAAAGCATTGGATGTGATGATTCGTTATTCCGAAAGAAGATTTTCTAAACCGAGGCAATGTTCTGTGTTTATGAGAGTCAACATCATCATAAAAAGGGATCGTTTTAATTCTTTTAATCTTCAAATTTTCGACATCAAGACATTAGATAATCAATTAGGTACCAATTTTTGGGCGTATCGAGGGTGCTAACCCTTCCTCGTATGTAACCGACTCCCGAACCCGTTTTCTGACTTTTCGTAGACCAAAATTGTTGTTTTAATAAATTAAATGGTTTATTTAAAACAACTACTTTTCAAGGTGACCCAATCACACCTCAAGAAAAAGGATTGGTGGCGACTCCCACGTTTTATCATCTTCAAAACCCAAGTTCGATTCACGCCCTTTTCAAACGCAGAGGGGAGGTTTCGACAGCTTGGCGACTCCACTGGGGAATTTTGAGAGAGTCGAGCCATTAAGTTGATTATTTCCTATCTTGTTGTCAAAAATTAAAAATTTGATTTGAAAAATTATGATCCTCTTATTGCATTCACTTGTGTCATTTCATTTGATTGCTGTGATTTGAACCTTGTAAAATATTTTGCATCATGTTGCATGACCGCTGGGTCACACCTTTTAAGTGGGAGTGAGAAGCTACTCTTTCGTGAGGTCTTCACCTCCGTGCAAGATAGTGGATCGCTTTCGGGATACATCCGTACCTATGTCTTCGTGAGATTTTCATCTCCGTGCAGCCATAGGGAAATGTGTTCCCCTGAACTGAACTTGGTCCATATGAGCCTATAATGGGTGAGGATCAAGGAATCTGCTGGTTCAGGTACCTTTACCCTAAAACCAAACCGCATATAGAGAAACCTAGGAGCCTACCCTAAGTAGAGCACGCCAAATTCTAGCGGTTACCTGAGTAGGTGCTTTATTTCTTGCTTGCTTTAAGCTGTGTTTGGAATACATACTTGTTTTATTTTGATCGAATGACATTTTTATCACCCTTAATTTATTTTTGCACATCATATGGCATGACCATCGTGGTCGCACATTTTAAGTGGGAGTGAGAAGCTATTTTTTCGTGAGGTCTTCACTTCCGTGCAAGATAGTAGATCGCTTTTGGGATACATCTGTACCTATTGTCTTCGTGAGATTTTCATCTCCGTGCAGCCATAGGGAAATGTGTTCCTCTGAACTGAACTCGATCTGTATGAACCTATAATGGGTGAAGATCGAGGAATCTGTTGGTTCAGGTACCTTTACTCTAGAACCGAACCACATATAGTGAACCCTAAGAGCCCACCCTAGGTAGAGCCACGTCAAATCCTAGTGATCTCCCGGATAGGTACTTTGTTTATTACTCCTGTGTTAACGTGTTTTCTTCTATTTTGATTGCATTGCATAGCATCATCATAGAAAGGAGGTGCTGATTAATATTCGATTGCTAAATAGAGGAGTTTGTCATAAGGAACTAAATTTCTTGATAAAATGGATTATAATACGGTGGCCCAAATATAGTCCAAGTAAACAACGAGAGAAGGCTGACAGTCCACAGAAGAATACAAGACTTCGCTCGATGATTCAAGCCAACAAGGATTATTCATGAGTCGTCACCCCCAGACTTTTTAAAGGAGCTTATGAACGATCACAGAGGATAAATGAGTGAAGAGGTACAGCCCGAACCAAGCTACAAAGAGCTAGAAGAGGCATCTACGAAGAAAGATCACAGGACATGACCATGATATCCGACCACGAAGGAAAAGATTAGTGTTTTGCTTGGACTATGAGGACAAAACCGTATATTCAATCCGTTTTATGTAAAGAGCTTTATTTTCTAGAAAAGTTCTTCTAATGGAGTTGAATTCATAATCAGTGCCTCTCTTTCTTCTTGCATTCATTCCATGTATTTGCATTGCATTGCATCATCTTAGAAAGGAGATGTTGATTCGCGTTTGATTGCTAAATAGAAGAATTTGTCGTAAGAAAATGTGTTACTTGATAAAGTGGATTATAATACGGTCGTCTGAACATGGCCTGGGTAAACAACGAGACAAGACATTACTTGAAGACTCAAGCCGACAAGGATTGTTCGGGAGCCATCAGAAGATTATGAGCATCATAGTGGATAAGTGAGTGGTGAGGTACGACCTAGATCAAGCAACAAATAGCTAGAAGAGATGTCTATTAAGAAAGTTCAAGGGGCACGACCATAAACATCCGGGTACAAAGATGAGGATTTCTCTGAAGATTCAAGCCGATAAGGATTGTTCGGGAGTCATTAGAAGATTATGAGTGTCGCAAAGGGTAAGTGAGTGATGAAGAACAACCTAGATTAAGCCAACAAAGAGCTAGAAGAGACGTCTACCAAGGAAGCTTACGGGACATAACCATAACATCCGAATATGAAGAAGAGGATTTGTCTGAAGATTCAAGTCGACAAGGATTGTTCGGGAGTCATCAGAAGATTATGAGCATCGCTAAGGGTAAGCGAGCGATGAAGAACAACCTGGATCAAACAACAAAGAGTTAGCAGAGGCGGGACACGACCATAATATTCGGGTACGAAGAAGAGGATTGGTGTTTTCACCTGGACTATGAGGAAGAGGCTGTATATGCGGCCCATTTTATTAAAGAAACGTATTTTCTAGACAAGTTCTTCTAATAGGAATTGAATTCATAATCAACGCCTCTCTTTCTTTTTGCATTCATTTCATGCATTTTGCATTGCATTTCATGCATTTGTATTACATCATATTGCATGCATCAAAGCTTGTAGAAAAACCCTAATTAGGTGAAATTATTCCAGCTAACCTAGAAGATATGGAACAAAGGTTGGAGAGATTAGAGCAAAGGCAAATATTGATGCAAGAACAGTTGGCCAAAATTCAGCAGGATATGCAAGATCAAATGAATATGATGCGCCGGTTAACCCAACTACTTGAAAAAAAGAAGTGCCCTAGCAGTCAGCAGTGCGGATGATGATGAATAAATTGTTTATTCCCCTAGGAATGTCCCGACTCAACCAGACACACAGTCGCAAGGGGCACCCGTCATTATCAGACCCCAACGTCAGACCAATACCTCAACCCTGTCAAACTTCCCAATGGGCTCATGTCTTAGCCCTAAGGATGATCCATCCAAACCGATTGTTCGGGCGGAAGCAAAAGAAAGGAGGGAGCGGACATTAAAGACCCCGAAGAAGAAGGAAAAGGAAGTGGGTAGTATGAGTAAGCACGACGAGAGCTCTTCAGAACTAATAGCAATAAGGCAGCCAAGAACGGTGACTACCAGTCACCAGGGTCCCTTTAGACAAGATTCCAACCCAAAGCCTAACATTGGAAGGCCCCAGTTTACACCCATCTGGATGACATACAAGGAGCTCTATCAGGACTTATTTGATGCACATGTGGTGGCTCATCGCTACCTGAAACTGATGCAATCTCCCTATCCAAAATGGTATGACCCAAATGCCCAGTGTGAGTACCACGCTGGGGTTATAGGGCATTCGATAGAAAATTGCCTGGCTTTCAAGAAGTTAGTGGAAAGATTCATTGGCATGGGTATTGTAAGGTTGGATGACACGCCAAATGCGGAAACATGAGCCTGGGAGTGTTTTGAACAATAGGGCTGTGGAAAAGATGTGTATTTTTAGAGCTAACTCGGAGTAATGTCCAAACGCGCAAATTGCTCTAAAAGCCTAAGAGCAATAAGAATCTTTTGTGAAATGGGCTTGTGTTCAGAATTGTTATTTTAATGAAATGCATCTTTCTAAGTAAATATTTTCATGCTTTACATTGTTTTTTTCATTCATGCCCACATCATATAAATAATCATCTTTAGAATAATTTATTCTTTAGATTTTCTACCTTTACACCAACGATAGGTCCCCAGATATCAATGACACGGGCGACGCTGTTACTGGCTCTCTTTTAGTGAAATATGGGTCTAAGGGATCTCAAGACTTTGAAGATGATAGAGATTGTAACCTATCTTTTGATTTGTTAAGGACGGAAGAATAAGCGAAAATAGACTCTACCTTGTAAAAAAGGGTCGGCGGACGTTGCAAACTTAGGAAAAACCTAGTCCACCACAGAAATGAGGCGAGACATCATTGAGCTATTTTCAAGAATCCTAAGATATTTTTGCACGATCATATCAAGACATGACAGACTACTGAAAAGTTGGGGTGTGGCCAAGCTTGGAACCCAAGTTCTACAATGGCCAAGCTAATCAAGAAGTTCGAGCTACTGGTCTACCCAGAAAGGAAAGTTACATCAAACGCCAAATCAAGGAAGACAAGACTTATGTGCCTCCTCCATATGAGAGGGGTATGGATGTTACAGGACCAATCTCGTCCAAGGTATCCTACCAATACTAATACATCTTTGTGGTTATCAAATACTTCACTAAGAGAGTGAGGGTTACTTCATATGCCAAAGTTACGAAAGCGGCAGTCATCAAATACAGACCCAAGCTCAGATGCTAAAAAAAAAAAAGGTGGCAATGAAGAACGCTAGGAAAAAAGAATCAGGCACCTTACCGATGTAGCAAAGATAACCAAAAACCATTCGAAAATTAACTGAGGCTTGTAAAGGTTGGCATAGAGAAGTTACCATCTACCCTCTATGTTTTTAGAGCGTCGGCTAGAACCTTCATTGGGGCAACAGGAACTTCACCGGGGCAACATATTTCTTACCGATTGGAGTCGAGATTTTGTTGGAGTTGAAATTAGATGAGGCAAAATAGATCTAATCTAATACGGTCAGGTGAATTTGAAAAGAAAGTTATCTGTCACGATCAGATGGTGCGAGATAGTAACCAAAATGATTCGTCCTAGAAAATTTCACGATAGAGCTTGGGAGAAGATTTCTTCCATGCAAAAGAGACTTAGGGAGAAAGCGGGCACCGAACTAGGAAGGACCTCATGAAGTGAAGAAAGTCCGTTCTGGGGAAGCATGAATATTGACCAAAATGGATGGTAGGGACTTGCCCAATTTGGAGAATTCGAGTTCAAAAAAAAAAAAGAGAGAAAGAGAGAAAAAAAATCAACAAAAAGGAAGAAAGAAAAATGAGAGGTCAAGGCGAAAACCTGCAAAGGGCGCTTTGAGACCAAAGGGGTTTTTGAGTTGAAAACACGGAAAGGGCAGCTCAAATTTTGATAAAAAATTGGGGCATACGGTAGTCTCGCTGCGCTTGAAATAACAATGAAGGTGTATGTTACATCTTGGGGCATCGACAAAGTACTCCTGATCCCCTAAACACATATTGAGCTTAAAATGGTCCTCAAGAAGTTGGAACAGAGGAGCTCGGGCTACGATATCTGGGGCACCTAGCTTCCATTTTACCCATTTTAATTCTTTATTTGTGATTATCTACCAACAAATTTCCTTCTTGATTGTATTTGCTAGCCTTGATCAAACTTGTTTGTTTCGAGCCATTCCCCAATCAATTTCCTTCTTGTCTATTGTTACAATCTTTTTCGGGCATTTTGCATCGAAATAACGATTTGGGGACTAATAGTATGTAACATCCTAGATTAGGGGTTATGCGTTCGTGTGTAATTCATGAGATAGTGGGCTCAGTGGGTGTGTTGGATGTGTAATTCATGAAATGTATGGAAATGCTTTGGAAACGTTAAGTTTAAAAGAGGAAAGTGAACATTTTTGGAAACTAGGGGATGTAAGGAAAAGATTTAGAAATGATTCAAAAGAGGAAAGTAAACATTTCTGGAAACTTGGAAATGTAAGGAAATGTCAAGTTTAAAAAGCCAAACGAAAATTTTTGTAAACTTGGAAATGTAAAGAAATGTCAAGTTTTAAGGCTTAAAAAGAGAAAACTAAGGCAAGGTGGCCTTAAAAAAAATAATAGGAGGAATTTGACACACAAACAGGCTTGGAAAAGTGGCCTGGAAATGCCACTTAAGGCCCAGGTAAGTGACGCCACCTACATGAGCAAGTGGGCATGAGTTCGAGTCACATGGGAAGCAAATAAAAGAAATTTTATTTTGCTTCCAGAAGAAGTGAGGTGGACGGCACATGGCTATAAATTAGGAGCTTTTATTCTTTTATTTTTAAGAGATAAAGGGTGGATAAATAAGGGATAAATAATGGATTTATTTTAGATTATTTTCAAGAGATAAATGATGGATAATTATTGTTATTTTTATTAGGAGATAAGAGATAAATATTGGATTAAGTTTTGTTGATAATTAAAGTGATAAATCAAGGGATAAAGTTATCAAAATAGAAGAGTGGTGGCCAAGTAAGGGACTCTAGCCTAGTAAATTCGGCTATAAAAGGAAAGGAGAGGCCATTCTGCATTATTTTCTGTTCTTTGAAAGCCTCTGCCGAATTCTCTTCACCAAATCCTCTTCTTCTTTATTTTTGCCGAGCCGAAATACCTTGTGTTCTAGCCGAATCCTCCATCTTTATTCTTCCTTCTCTTTTCTTTCTAATCCCTCCAAAAGCCGAAAGTTGTGAGAGCATCATTTAGCCATAGCCGAATCTCTGAAGGTTGAAGTGAAGGTGCAATCGATTTCTTCAAATAAGGGTAAGATCCAAGTTTGGTTTCCATTCTTTTCTTTTAGATTAGCCGAGAGATAATCTAACCCCATACATATTTTGGTTGCCGAATATGGAAGGATCTTTCGGGATTTACTAAGTGTAGACTACAAGGAAGGAGAAGTTCTTTTCCCAAAGGTACACCATAAGCTGCGTGTTCCCTAGTTATTCGGTGAATTTCGGGATTTAAAATCCACAAGGTAAGTCATATTTAACATTCGGCTAAGGGTTATTTTTTATGAATAAATGTTAGAAATTGATCTAACATGAAGTTATAGGGATTTCGACAGACATATAAGGCAAGGAATACTTTCGGGATTTGGAAATTGCAAGGTAAGTTTTAGTGTACTAATCCTACTAGGATTTGGATTTATGGCCGAATGGTTCTTTACTAAGTATTGAATGATTGATTAAATGTAGAGATCTAAGATCTAAGGCATTAGATCAAGCTTCTCGGGATTTGGATTGGAAACCCTAAGCAAATCAGGTGTGTACCCCACACTACTTTATAATATGTATTATGGCTATGTTTATTAAAACATGTGTTAATAAGAATATGAAAGTGGCTAAGGTACCATGTTATGGTACTAAGTACCCAGGTACGTTCCTACTCCTACTAGGATTATGAAATATGTTAATTATAACATGAGAATAAAAATAAGAATGTGAACTCTGGCATATCCATGCATATTGTTATTATATGGGGCATATGGGTTTGTTTGAAAGGGGAAGTGAATGTGGTGGCCTAAGACCACGAACACGGTGACCTAAGACCGTGATATTTGAAAAGTGGTGACCTAAGACCACAGTAATCTGAAAGTGGTGACCTAAGACCACAGTATGCGGTGACCTAAGACCGCAAATTTGGAGTGTAGCGGAAGGAGGGTCGACTTAGTAGTCCCCACGGTGTGACTGGCAGGTACGGGGGTGTGTAGCGGATGGACAAATAGGTTTGGGTTTGGGAATGCATCATTAAATGTATTCTATGATTTGAATGTGTATCATATGTATGCCTGATTCTATTATGACTTAGTGTTGTGTACACATTGAGTCTGTTGACTCACCCCATTGTGGGACTATTTTTAGGTGACGATCAGTAATGGACCGGGCTCGGCAGAAGCTTAGGGATGGCCATGCACAAAAAGGAATTTAATTAATTTGGATTTTTTATTTTATTTTAAGTACTTTAAGTTTATTTTGGGAATTATTTGATGTAATAAGGCCATAAGGCCATAGTTGAATTTCTTTATTTCTTTTTACTTTTTATTATGTTTACAAATTATTATTTAAGGATCAAGTAAATTTATTTTAAAAAAAAATAAACTCCAAGTGTTTTGTCATCTTAAATAAAAAGGGAGTTTTAAGATAATATTAATTCATTTTCAATTCAAGCCCAACCCAAAAACAAACTTTCTTTCAAAACGTACAAGTTTTTCCTAAGTAACAAAAGAGTTTTGAATCAGTTTTCTTCGAGGAACATACCAGATCCGGTCAGGGCTCGTGGGCCGGGTTTGGGGTGTTTCATAGTACATTCATAAAAGAAGATTCGCACATTACTCTGAAAGCCTCTAAATAATACAAGGACCTGAAACATGACTATTGTTCAGAACTCATTCAGTCTAAGGTTTGGAAGTGTTGGAGAAAAATGATTATCTTTTTGAACATTTTATTGGTTGAACAAAGACAAAAAAAATTTCGTCGATGATACGACCTTGACAAATAACGAGCAATGCCGACCCATGTACACAATGAAATCATGATACCATACCTCAAAGTCGAAGCAAGGTGGCTGGAAGAAACCGAATGTTGTTCTCCTGAAGTTGCGGTAGGAGGTATAAACTTTATGTCCCGAAATGGGACTCCAAATTACAGCGGGGCATGCTTTCTGAGCAGAATACAATCGCTTATTTGGGATTTTCTGTCAAAAAATACTGGCTGAACGAGAGAGCATCGTAACGCATCGGTGATAGAACCTTGTTGAACTACGAGCAATGACAACCCAAACAGTAACAAGGGTCATTCTCATGCATTCATACACATTTAGTTAAGAGTACTAGATTCATTCTGATCATTGCATCTTAACCATCTGGCATAAACATGAGCACAAAACTGATTTTACAGCACAAGTCCCCTAGGGGACATTGTCACAATAATGGTGAATTCAAAGATCTTGCCTGCCTGAGTAGAGCAGATAAAAAACAACAGCTCCGGCAGTCCTGAAGTTGCAAAAGTAGATTGGAAGCATACAATTCTTATCACCTCCTATTTTCGAGAAGTTTCAGCGAGAAGATCAAAGTTGCAGATCTCTTCTTTCTGAATTCCTATCACCACCTGTGTTTGAGAAGTTTCAGCGAGAAGATCAAAGTTGCGGATCTCTTCTTTCTGAATTCCTATCACCACCTGTTTTCGAGAAGTTTCAGCGAGAAGATCAAAGTTGCGGATCTCTTCTTTCTGAATTCTTATCACCACCTGTTTTCGAGAAGTTTCAGCGAGAAGATCAAAGTTGCGGATCTTTTCTTTCTGAATTCCTATCACCACCTGTTTTCGAGAAGTTTCAGCGAGAAGATCAAAGTTGCGGATCTTTTCTTTCTGAATTCCTATCACCACCTGTTTTCGAGAAGTTTCAGCGAGAAGATCAAAGTTGCGGATCTCTTCTTTCTGAATTCCTATCACCACCTGTTTTCGAGAAGTTTCAGCGAGAAGATCAAAGTTGCGGATCTCTTCTTTCTGAATTCCTATCACCACCTGTTTTCGAGAAGTTTCAGCGAGAAGATCAAAGTTGCGGATCTTTTCTTTCTGAATTCCTATCACCACCTGTTTTCGAGAAGTTTCAGCGAGAAGATCAAAGTTGCGGATCTCTTCTTTCTGAATTCCTATCACCACCTGTTTTCGAGAAGTTTCAGCGAGAAGATCAAAGTTGCGGATCTCTTCTTTCTGAATTCCTATCACCACTTGTTTTCGAGAAGTTTCAGCGAGAAGATCAAAGTTGCGGATCTCTTCTTTCTGAATTCATATCACTTGCTATTTCCGAGAAGTTTCAGCGAGAAGATCAAAGTTGCGGATCTCTTCTTTCTGAATTCTTATCACCCCAAACCTACAGTAGAATGGAACAAAGCGAAGAGTTACAGTGAAGTTTGAAGCCATTTGAAGAAGACGCGGATCAAGAAGACAAGGCTTAGCTAAGCCCGGGCAAAATTGGTTCTTTTATTGTCTTTGCTCTATTCTCGTTTCACGATAATGAGCAAAGAGGGGCAGCTGTAATAACCAATTTTTGCCCGGCCCGATATTAAAATCGACCCAAAAAAAATCCAATAATAAAAAGTCCAATTAACAGTCCCAAGTACAAGGCCCAAACTACACAACCCAAACTCGGGCCCATTAAACCAGACCCAAATAAACCAAAATAAGCCCAATTGGCCCAAACCAAAAAGGCCCAAGAAAAATTGATTTCAGAAACCCTAGCCCCTCCTTTTGCGCCGCATGCCTTCTGGCCTCCACTACCGACGCCAGCACCACGCCCACTCGCCTCTGTCGACCACCATACCCTGCAAAAAGAAAAACGACAAACGACAGAGAACGCAACAGCAAAGAAAGATATTGTGTTTTCTATTATTATTTTTTGTTTTTAGGCTCTATAAAAGTCGAATACGAAACAATGTAAAAAGGGGGGCTGGGCAGTCAATCGGAGAGGGAAAAATAGAAATCTTAAGAGGTCGATTTCATCTTTTCATTTTGTTACTTACTGTTATTTATTTATTTTCTTTATTTCTTATTTTCAACTTTTAAAGAAAAAAATGAAATAATAAGAGGAGAAAGGGGGGGCCTTACCGAAACTTTCGCCGCCTTGGCGTCGGAGTGCTCTCCATCGTCGGGGCTCGGCTTTAGGAGGGGCGTTGAGGGCCGTTTCCCTTCGCTTCAGCACATCGAGGGCCAGGCCTTCAAAAGGGTGGCTTCGAATGGGGCGTTAAGGCCCATGTTTGCGCGCTGGCAGCCGTCGGACGTGCTGGTGGTGCGACGGGCATCGACGAACGTTGAAAGGCCCGACCGTCGGGCATGAACGAGGAAGAGAGGAACCTCTCTGCTTCCGTTTTCTTTGAAACGAAAAAAAGGGGCTTTAGGGGTTTGTTTCTGATTTTTTTGCCTAGGGAATTAGAGGAATAAAGTTTGGGGGTTAAGGGAATTAAAGCTGTGCCGTTTGGGATACCAGGGGAACCGTGCATACCTCCTTAAATGGGGTATTTGCACGATGAGTCCCTCCTTCTTGCGGCGCTGCTCAATTGAATCCCCTTTCACCTTTCCGTTTTGTTTAATTTTGCCCCATTATTTTGCTTCGTTTTTCAATTTACCTGGTCATTCGGAACGCCACACAATCAAGGGCTGGGTTATTTACTCATTTAGTCCCCAGGAGTCCGCGCGCATTACAACTTGGTCCTCATCCTCTCTTTTATTTTCAAATTTAACCCCAGAATTCATTTTTAATTTCAATTCAATCCATTTATAGTTAATGTATGTTTTATTCCGTTATTGTTATATATACTATCATTTATATTATTATTATTATATTATTACATTGTACAGATTCGGTATTATTATTATTATTCTATTAGGGGTATCATTATTGTTATTATTAATTATTATTATTATTAATTATTATACATATTATTATTTACTATTATATTCACTTATTATTATATTATTTACATTGTGTATATTTGGTATCATTATTATTATTATATTATTATGCTATTATCATTATGTTTATTCTTTCTATATTATTATTATACTATTACTTGTATACTTATTACTATTATTATTATTATTATTATTATTATTATTATTATTATTATTATTATTATTATTATACTTTTGTTTTACTACTATTATCCTCACTATTATTATTATTATTGCACCATTATTTGTATACTAATTTCATTACCGCTTATCATATATTCGTACTAGTATATTGTATATATCGCGTATTACTACTAATATTATTATATTATTTTTATCACATCTATATGAATACGTATTATTATTATTATTATTATTATTACTATATTTATATATTTTATTGTATTTTGGTATTATTATTACTGTTACTTTATTATTATTATACTATTATTATTGTGTTATTATTATTTCTATTATCGTGCTATGACTTGTATATATATTTATCATTATTACTTCAGTATTATTATTTCTACTATGTTCTTTTCCCATTCATTTTATTTTTTGCTTCCATTATTGTTATTCATAGTGACGCACTTGTTTCCATGTTGCCATGCACGTCAGTATTTTTTTTTACATTCTGTTATAAATTTTGTTACATCAATTTCGCTCGATACAAGACGGTTTCTTCTCGTAAAGGTAATATTCCTTATTTAGAAATTCGAGAAAGCGTACCCTAAAGTATTGGGTTGCAATCTTCTCGATTAATCTAAATAACCGAATACCCTTTTAACAAATACATTTTTAATAAAAAGCTTACTCTCGGGAATTCGAAACGTCATGCCCTAAAGCATTGGATGTGATGTTTTATTATCCCGAGATAAGATTTTCTAAACCAAAGGCAATGTTTTGTATTTAGAAATCCGAGAGATCGTACCCTAAAGTATTGGGTTGCAATTTTCTCGTTTAAACTAAATAACCGAATATCCTTTTAAACAAATACTTCTTAAACAAAAAGCTTTTTCTCGAGAATTCGAAATGTTGTGTCCTAAAGCATTGGATGTAGTGTTTTGCTATTCCGAGATAAGATTTTCTAAATCAAGGCAATGTTCTATATTTAGAAGCTCGAGAGTTTGTGCCCTAAAGTATTGGGTTGCAATTTTCTCGTTTGATCTAAATAACCGAATATCCTTTAAAACGAATATATTTTTAAACAAAAAGCATACTATCGGGGATTTAAATTATCGTGTCCTAAAGTATTGGATGTGATATTTTATTCCTTTGGAACGAGAGGTCTTGATTTTCAATTAGGGAAAACTAGGAGATGATCTTAGATTCGAGAACTCAAAATCTCGTGTCCTAAAGCATTGGATGTGATGATTCGTTATTCCGAAAGAAGATTTTCTAAACCGAGGCAATGTTCTGTGTTTATGAGAGTCAACATCATCATAAAAAGGGATCGTTTTAATTCTTTCAATCTTCAAATTTTCGACATCAAGACATTAGATAATCAATTAGGTACCAATTTTTGGGCGTATCGAGGGTGCTAACCCTTCCTCGTACGTAATCGACTCCCGAACCCGTTTTTTGACTTTTCGTAGACCAAAATCGTTGTTTTAATAAATTAAATGGTTTATTTAAAACAACTACTTTTCAAGGTGACCCAATCACACCTCAACAAAAAGGATTGGTGGCGACTCCCACGTTTTATCATCTTCAAAACCCAAGTTCGATTCACGCCATTTTCGAACGCAGAGGGGAGGTTTCGATAGTAGTAAATACTAATTTTATACAGCGCATGAATCTCAACAAGAAAGAGAGTTTGGAGATTCCCAAGAGTTGGGTTGATACAAGTCTATTCTGGTACGCATGACACCAAACTTAATATGAGGATTAAATAATAGTATAGATTTATCTATATAGATTTATCTATATAATATATACTATATCTAGTCTATATTTATAACCACTTCCAACAGTACATATATATAGAATTTTTTTTGTTTTCCTTTTTTATATTATATTAATAATTAAATAATGACTATAAGTATAATAGATAAATAATAATACGGAACAATAAAATTAAAAAAAAAAGATATAATGAGTTTAGGTTTTAAACCTAAGATTTAAAACTATACAAAGTGTCGAAACCATTTTTTGTTTGGAAAACGAGCCGACTTTAAAAAGAAAAATGGAGTTGCCACCAAACTTTTTTAAAGTGTGATTGGGACACCTTACAAAACATTTTGGTCTACGAATCTTAAGAAAACAGGTCCTGGAGTCGGTTAAACACGAAGAAGGATTAGCACCCTTGCAACGCCCAAAATTGGTACCTTATTGATTGATTAACGTCCTAATATCGAAAATTGGAAGAGATTTTAAAATACGAATACTTTAGAAAATGTTTGGATAATTCGAATTGGATATCGAAATTCTCTTGTTCCGAAAGAATAAAATATCACATCCAGCACGTTAGGATACGATGTTTCAAACCCTCGACACCAAGATCATTTCATGATTTCCGAAATTCATGCATTGCAATTTAAAAAGGGTATTCTGTTATTTAGCCAAACGAAAAAAAACCGAAACCCAGCACGTTAGGGCACGATTCCTCGGATTTCCAAACATGAAATATTGCCTTATCTTTGAAGTTAAGAAAACACGGTCAAAACTTTAAACAGATATTTAGTTATTTGGTCAAATGGAAAACTGAAACCCAACACGTTAGGGCACGATTTCTCGAACTTCTAAACACGAAATAGTGCCCTAAAAAAACTTTTTTTATGAGATTGGGTAAAGGTTAATGTAATGTAATTTAATGAAAAAAGAGTTACGATACTAAGATGCATAACAGAATACTCATTAATGTACTAATGTGAATAGTAACATAATGCCAAGAATATGATAGAATGAATGAACAAATAAGCATGCGGATTAAACAAAAGGGAAAAAGAATAAATAAGCTAAGAAATTTAAAATTAAAAAAAAACCAATAGTAATCAAAATAGAAAAATAATATTTACGTAAAACGGTTTGAAAATAATAATATTAACAATAGTAAAAGTAGTATTTATAACAATATAGGAAGGAGGTTTTAAAATTATAGAAAAAGATAAATAAATAAATGAACTATATAATAAATCAATGTATAAAAAAAGTAAGTGGAAATATAATAATAATAATAATAATAATAATAATAATAATAATAATAATAATAATAATAATAATAATAATAATAATAATAAACAGAAGATAATAATAATGATACATAATGGTACTGATGTATAAGTAACGGAAAAGGGAAGGAAAAATGTAATAGTAATAATAATTACGATATTAAAACTAATGGTAATAATAATAATAGTATTGATAGTAATGCTAACAGTAATAATATAATAATAATACTAATATGTTAATAATAATAGTAATAATTGATAATAATAACAATATTTAAAAATATCACTCTCCCCCTCCCTTCTAAATCCGACCATCGGTCCGGCCTTGTTCTGGTCACCAGACCTCCACGCGCCGCTGTGGCGCCACTGTACACGGCGGCCGAACCTCAAAAAAAAGGAAACTTTTTTTTTCAGCAATTTCAAAATAGGTAAGTTCCTTCCACTTTATTTTTATTTTCGTATGTAAAAGCAAAATAAAATTGAAAGATAGAATAAAATAAACAAAGAACTTAAAACGAGAATAGACGAAAATCACCTCTTTTGTTTAGATTTTTGATTAATTTCATGTATCTCTTGTATTGAAAGTCTCTCTTTTTCTTGTACTCGAATCTCTCTTTTTTTCTCAAAAAAACCGTCCCCCTCTATAATGGTTTTGAATGGCTTTTATAGTCAAATTTTACAACTTGTTTGCAAGCAAGTGGGGTGATGGAGTTAGTGGTCGGTTTAGTAGTTGGTTTAGGTCTAGTTGGGTTAAGGTTACTTGGACTTGGTTAATTTGGTTTGGTTTGATTTGAGGTTTAATTTTTAGTTTTAATTGGCTTACGGGCTCGGGCAAAATTTAGGCTCTACACAAAGGTGGATATACAACAAATTTCAAGAGAGATTAATGTTCTTGCACATGAATTGGCTAGTTTGATGAGGGAATTTTCTTATGGTTTTAATGTGTTCCAAAAGACTCCAAATCTATTGGTGAAGCAATTACGCGATTATTTATATTAATTTACAATTTTTTATATAAAAGAAAAAGTATAGAATGTGGCTACAATAAGAATTTACCTTTTCACTTGCATATAAATATTGACGTCAATTGGGATTTGTATAAATTCTTAATATATTAAATATTTATAAGTCATATTATAACTATTATAACCTAAAATACGTTTTTATATATCAAATAGGTTTTTCTTATGAAAAAGAGAATGGATAGGAAGAGACGGATGCTATAAGCGGCATCTGTTCCACACCCATGCTTGTTAGGGGTTATGCAAATTTAATCATTTAATGGGCCAATCTTAAGAAGCGGGCACAACAATTGAGACTTAAATTGAATTCCTTACTGCAATTTTTTTTCCAACCACTTAAATGAGGTCTGTGAAGATCATGATGTTGCGAAGCACGTTTCTTGGATCAATTTAGGAAGCTTCCTACTTTAGAAAGTTTCTTAAATTAATAGTTTTTTTTTTTTTTAACTTTAGACAATATTTGTAACAATTAGACAAGATTATTTTGTGGTTATAATAAACTTTATCCACTTAAATAAGAATGTAGTAAATGGGTATAGGGTGTTCAAACGGTTAACCGAACTGAATTAGTATTAACCGAATTAATTAAAATTTTTAATTCTTTAACCGTTAACTGAACCGAAATTTAAAAAAAAATCGAACTAGAATATTTCAGTTAACCAAATTAACCGAAATTTATATTAAAAAAAATAAGAATTAAACATATCAAAAAAAATTGATAATGTTCATTTGACTGAATTAAAATTACATATAATTTGTATTATTAATTATTAAGTTTGGTTAATTCAGTTAATTACCCGATTTCGAATCGAATTAACCGATAACCTTTTAAACACTGTGCAGCTTCAAAAAGAATTCAAAGGAGTCAAAATTGATTCAAACTCCAAAGAAAATAAGCTCATCCTCACCCTACTAGTTGGTTATATTGTTTGAAGGAGTTTAAAGTACTCACATGCGTTCACATTCAATATACTTAAGAATGCAAACTTCAATAAGATAAACCAAAAAATTCAAAAAGAGTTTTGAATCATCCAAATTCCCCATATCAAGGACGATTATGTTGTGTTGAGGTAAGTTTTGA
Organism: Gossypium australe; assembly: GCA_005393395.2. Taxonomy (NCBI): domain Eukaryota; kingdom Viridiplantae; phylum Streptophyta; class Magnoliopsida; order Malvales; family Malvaceae; genus Gossypium; species Gossypium australe. Next base: position 25,605,301 of record CM016614.1, on the reverse strand, counting down.
GAGAAATGGCCACTCCACTTAGCATTATTCATGTTTCATAACTTGTTCTGTTTATGGATTTTGTACAACCAGTCTCGTGGTTGTAACTGAAGAAGTGATTAGATCAGATAAAATCATTTTTCATGGATTTTAATGTGATCTACTTACCTTATTTATTGATATATCCAATCCAAGAATATACGGGTTGACTTTATGAAGATTTGTCTCAATCCTTTTTAGCCACATTTGATTTGATGAGATTTGTGCAAATCAAGATGGCTTGAAGGTTACTTTGTGAAGTTAGATTCGTGCTATAAATATGAAAGCCTTGTTCTGTAACGACCCGAAAGTCAGTGTTGTTGGAAAGTGTGGTTTCAGAACCCCAATTTTGTAAATCAGACTCGTAAATATTTTTATTAAATATTTACGGAGTTATATTAGAAGTGAATTGAATTTCGGTCAGGTAATTTTAGCGAATTAGAAATTAATTAATGTACAAGGACTAAATCACATAATCGATAAAAATTTGTTTTGCTTATGGAATTATAATTAGAATCTAATGTATAGGGGTTTAAATAGTAAATATACCTAAAAAACCTATATATATATGTCCAGTTAGTGTGGTAAGTATATATGTTATAATATAAAACATTAGTAATTAAGTTTATAAAATAAAAAATAATTAAACTAAGATGAAAGATAATAAGTTAAAGGATTGAAAGAGAAACATTTCACTTCTCTTTTCATCCAAAAATTTTTTAAGCCAAGAAGAAAAGGGAGAAGCACACATTATTTTAATTTAGTCATTATTTTGTAATTTTTATGTTTTCTGAAGTCCGATAGTTCAAGCTAGTTGACCCGTATCATAATTTTTGTTACTGTTAAAGAATTTGAATGTTACAATTGTTTGATAATTGAAGCTTGAGGTGTTATTTTGATAGATTTTAAGTTTAGAATTGATAAATGACTAAATTCTAAAGTTAATTAATGATTTTGTGCAATAGAGACTAAAATGAATAAATTTCAAAATTTGTGGTAAAAATGAAAAATAAGAAGCTCAATTGGGATTAGAGTGAAATTGGCATAAAATTTTGAGACTAATTTTGAAAGTTATGTTAGTCTAGATTTTGAGGACTAAATTGAATAAAATGAAAAAGTTACATAAATTAGAAATTGAATGTAATTTTGGGTTGTGTATTGATAATATTGTATGTTTGTTTTAATCCATAGCTAACATCGACTCGGATCCCTCGAAAAAGAAAGGAAAGATAAAGTTGTCGACGAATAGCTCGGAGTTTACGGTTTGCGTTTCTATAATCTGAACTATCTCAATTGTTTCATTTTTACATTGCATTGTAGGGTAAGTTTATAAAGTAAGCTACAAATTTATTCGATGAGATGTAATGATGTGGTTAAATTGGTTATTTATGTTAAGGATTAAATTGAATAGTTTCAGAAATATTGAATGTTATTTGAAATGTGAAATTGGACTTATGTTGTGATGAACTATGTTGTTTATATATATTTATGAGAATGATGGATTTGTTTGATTGAGATTATGATAACAAAATGGGGAAATGATTGAAAATAAATGTGAGAAATTGTTACCCTCTTAACTGTTTAGGTCGGGTCGAGTATAATTGGCATGCCATAGGATAAGAAGAGTTCAGGATCGTACGACTACGTGTTAAGGAGTGTTGGGCACCCCATTTTTCGATTATACTGGCCAATGTTGGGCACATCTATTTGTCAGTTTTGCCAACCAGCGCGGGGTGCAGTTCATTATTATGAATTCATCCATTAAGCACTGGGTGCCAAATTGGTGTGTTGGTTGGATCCGCATATCTATCCGAGTCTGAGTCACGTTAATAGGGAAATAAAAATGGGAATTGAAATAAGGGTATATAAGTGGAATGGAAATAAAGATGTAAATGATCCTTGAATGTATACTATGGAAATTGAAAATGCAATTGAATATTAAATGAAAGAAAAATGTGAAGAGGAATGTTTCTTAGTGAAATGAATTGAGCTATGATATGTGAAGTGATTTTCTACAAATTCATAAAATAATATATGTTAGATTGTATAATGGAATATGTGAACTGGCATAGATGATATGTAAATTGCATTTCAATATTCATTTTTAACTTATGCATTTGAAATGTTTTATGTTATGTTTGAATGTTCAGATTATAGAAATACCACTAAGTTATACTCAGCATATGGTTTTTAGTTAAACAAGTTAGGTACCTTTGAGTTAATCGTCAACTTTAGCATCCAGCGGCAATCCTGGACTCAAGAGTTGGTGATAGTTTATTTTGGGTTATGACATGTACCTAAGGAGTCTTTGGTTAAACAATGCTTAAATTTGATCCTGTTGGCATTTTGAAAACTTTGTATACATGCTTATATATGTAACTAATGACAATATTATCTTGTTGATTTGATTTGTGTTTTGCTTATAAATTATAAGGCAGTATGCTTGAGATAAGTTAGTGAAAGAATGCTATGTAATTGCTAGTTTGAATCATTTTGGTATGGTTTGGTACTTGTTTATATGCTTGATTTTGAATTATGGTTATATGGTGCTTGAAATGGTTAAAAAATGTATGCTATGCTACTTGTTTTGAGGTGCCTTGGAAGGCATATTGGACTTGTTTGAATATGAACCTATGTTTGAGTTTAAATTGTTGGATTAATGTGATAATTGTGGCATATTGGTTAGGCATTTAGGTTGGCTGAGATAAGTATTGTTTTGGTGTTATATAAGTGAGTTAGGTTTAAAAGTCTTGTTTTGGAAGGTACCTACAGGTTGACACGACTTGATACATGGTCTGGCACTTGATCGCGTGCTATACACAGGCATATGTCACGACCGTGTGGCTTGTAAGTTCTTAGGTAATTTTGGTGCACATGGCCATGGTCTGTTACACGACCCAGCGACACGGTCATGTGATACATTTTTTAATATTTACACTTTTGACCCACACGACCTTAATAAGTGTATACAGTTGTTTGCACAACCATGTGACTCCAACACCACACGACATCAGTTTATTGCATGGCTTGCTGTAACACCTTGGTTTTTAGGGGTTGGGAAATTTGAGCATTGTGATTGGGTCAGTGGCTAGATTGTAAATTTGAGTTTCATTTCTTGTTTTGATGTCAAAATGGGCCTGCTAGTCTGATGTTTGGTGGAGTGTTAGTGTACCTTTAGGTTCTGTGATTGAACCCTCATAAGTGTGTTTGGGGAATTACTTTTAGTAAAGTGTTATTTTGTTTCTTTTTTCAAAAAAATCAGTTATTTATTTATAGTTGTTTTTTTATTTTAATTTTTGAAAATAAAAAACTTTTCACGTTTGTTTTCCCAAAAAATCTCTCTGCACGTTTTTTTCTTCTCTCCTCTCTTCACACGTTAGTTCTTTTTTGTGTTTCCTGGTCTGTCATTTTGGTTTCCTGCATCATATTCGTCTTCAATCGTTGTGGTTCATCGATGGAGTTTGGGTGCTTATTTCGCAAATCAGGTGTAGGTTTCAAAACTTTTCATTTCCTTTTACGAATTGTTGATTCAATTTTGTGTAATTTGGTATTGATTTAGTCTGAAACTCGACGATCTTTTTGTATGTTTCGTTAATTGAACATTTGAGGCCTAGGTTGTTTATAATTACTTGAAATTTAGGGTGTTAAAGTTGGTTTCTGAAATGCCTTGATTGGGGGTTGGTTAGTGACCGAAAAACTTGATATTTAAGCTGTTTATGGATGGTTTCGTGGCCACACCGGCGTGTGGAATTAGGAATTAGGATTTCTGGTCAAATTTTGGGTGCCACACGGTCTAGCCACACGGCTATGTAGCTGATTTAAGGATTTTAGTCGACCTCCACACAGCCGTGTCTAGTGGGCACACAGGTGTGTAGCTAATTTAGAGATTTAGGAATTTTGTTCGTTTCTCACATGGACGTGTGTTTTGGACACACAACCATGTCTGGTGGGCACATGGGCATGTGAGACCTTCACACGGCCGCGTTTGCCCTGTACCTTATTTTAGCGCATTTGGACAGAGAATTACACGACCTGATCACACGTGTAAAACCCCAAACCCGGCCCATGCGTTAAGGCCAGATCTGACATGTCACATGAGAAAAATGCTTTTAAGTCCTTTTTCATTTGTACGTAAATAGATATTGATTAAAATTGAAGTAAAACAAATTCCCATTTAAAAATTTTGACAAAGTATTATTGAATAGAAAATTTATTGCTAAATCGATAAATTTTAAACTAATGATTTTACAAACATGTCTATTGAAAAATGTTGATGAAAATTTAAGAGAAGATTTCCGATTTAAAAATATTTATGAAAGTTTAATATGAAATCCATTTGTATATCCATTTTAGAAAATGTTTATTTAAGTTTTTAGAAAAATCTCATTTAAAGTACTTAGAGCAAAATATAAATACGTCAAACATAAAAACAAAATAAAAATAATCCAGAGGCCTTATTTCAACCTTAACTCAAAATAGTAAAGTAATTAAATGTACTAAAAAGAAATCCAAAGTCCAAATAAAACCATTTTTGTAGTATGGCCTCCACCGAGTCATCCGTGGCCCAAGTCTCCGTCACTGAACATTACCTGAAAGGGATAAGGAAAAAGGGGGTGAGTTACTAGAACTCAGTGTATAACCCCTTTACCGTTGTCCACAGGGCCTGAATCCCATTTAGCAATATTTTGGGCTTAAGCCCATTTACAATATAATGTATCAATTATATCATGTGAATGTAATGCAATTCCCAAACCAAACCTAATAATCCATCCGCTACACACCACCCGTACCAACCAACACACCTGTGGGGATCAAGTCAACCCACCCCGCCAACACACCAATCGCAGGCATTATGCCATATATAACAAATTTAATTGTGGGCAAGCCACCAGAATCATATCGAATCAGATTACAAACAATTTCGTGGCAGTGCCACCAGAATCACTTCTCTTCATCATTTTCCCATCCCATGCAAATCATGTAAATGCATATACATAGCAAATTATAATATTTTATAATTATAACAATAGTAATTAATTCAGAGGTTATTACAAAAATTCAGCCCATTAATACTTTGCAATTCGGCCCATTAGGGCATTATAACAAATCGGCCCATTAAGGCAACATATCAAATCGGCCCATTAAGCAGTATAACAAATCGTCCCATTAAGCAATATATCATTTCGGCCCATTAAGCAATAAAACAATTCGTCCCTTTAAGCAATATAACAAATCAGCCCATTAAGCAGTATAACAAATCAGCCCATTAAGGCAATATAACAATTTGGCCCATTAAGCAATATATATATCGATTTGGCCCATTAGGGACATTTTCGTAATTTTTATGGTGTTATTACTGATTTTGTCAATTTTATCGAAATAGTGAGATTTAAGCAAATTTTCCCGGTTTCACCATAATACGATTTTAGTCAAGCGATTTACTACTAATATGATATTAATCTTAAACCCACGGAAAACGGTGTGAGATTACACACCTGATTACGGTAAGCACTAAGCCTTCTTGCTCGTCGACACCTAAGATATCGTAATACTCGATTAATCGACATACGTGATTTTAATAATCAAACTCTAAAATAAACGATCTAAAAATATTTACCCTCAGAATCATGAACGACTACGATTTGTCGATTTTCCCCGTATGACGGTCCACAACCCGGTGGAAAATCTCGAACCGCCGAAACTGCCCTTCGTTTGAATTTAGGAGTAGGGATCGCAAATCCGCTCCTTTTACGATCTCCAATCACTATCCCTTTCGATTCAATATTGCTTGTCTCCATTGAAAGCAAATCCTAGTCAAAACTAATGTTACGTTGATATAAATGATTGATTAAGGGAAAGGTCGGCTTACCACTAGAATCGTATGATCACAAGTCGATAGATCGAGCGATTTAGTCCCTAAAACATAAAGTCAATTATTTCAAATTATTACTCCTTAAGCAATCAATCGAATATCGAGTACTATCCAAAATCCATAACGAAATCTTACCGTATCGATATTGGATCCGATGTTCACCGCTCAACTTAAGACTAGAGTGATGTTCGGCCTCCCACTAGAATACTACAAAAGGGAAAAGCGATCTTGTTTGAGAGAGTAGAATAAAATGATGGTCTCGGTCAAAATGACCATCCTAAACCAAGGTATAAATTCGGCATTAAGAGGAAGAATAAAATGTTTGAAAAGAACCACTTACCGATTGCTTAAAGAAGTGAGTGATAACTCGAATGAGAAAGAAAGAATAATGAAGAGATGAAGGGTTTCGGTTGTAGAGGAAAATGAACAATGATATTCGGCTATGGAGGGTATGGATTTGAGAAGAAGAAGAAAGGGTTGGAAAATTTTGTAAAAAGGAATAGAAAGATGAAAAGGGGTGTGTTTATGAGGATTCAGTTTTTCCAAAAGATAAAGAGTGAACAATTTGATCTCAATGGCTTAGGTACATTCGGCAACAAGAAGAAATGAAGAAAAATTGCTCACTAGCAACTTGTAGTTTCGGCAAGAAGAAGAATTTGGAGAAAATGACACAATTTGACACTCAAGAAATTTTTGGCCAAAACAAACACTTAGATTTTTACCAAAAGGCAAAGCAAAAATTCGGCTATACCCCCTATACCAAACCGTTCATATCCTTGACAATAATGGTCAAAAATTGGCCAACCAAACTTTCCATAACACACTCCTCTTTTTGTGCCACATGTTCCCTATAATTTCCCCTTTCTTTTGATTTCTTTCCCCACCTTCCTCCTTTCCAATTTTCCTTAGCCATCTTGCCAAAAATAAAAAGTCCACATTGCCTTATTTACTTTCTTGGCCGACACTTAGGGAATAATACAAAAAAATTTGTCAAAAATTTGCACATTATGGGATTTGAACCTCCTCCCTCAAAGTACTTCATGTGGCGCCATATCCTTCATACCAATTGCTCATTTATGCTAGCAATTTACTCATTTATTTCCATAAGCATTGAGGTCACTTACTATATCTCCCTAAAGAGCTAAATGCCAAAATTTTTACTAGGACCAAATAAACTCCGAGCCTTCTCAGGACCCCTAAACATACAAAATTAATATTTTTAACTAGCTTAGCACAAGAATAATGCAATACATAAAAACTAAATTTTGGGATGTTACAATTCTACCCCCTTAAAGAAAATTTCGCCTTGAAATTTACCTGATCAAAAAAGGTGAGGATATTGCTGCCGAATTGCGTCCTTAGGCTCCCATGTAGCTTCCTCTGCTCTGTGATTGCGCCATAATACTTTGACTAACGGTACTGACTTCCTTCTCAGTAGCCTTATTTACTTGCTTGGCTGACACTTAGGGAATAATACAAAAAAATTTGTCAAAAATTTGCACATTATGGGATTTGAACCTCCTCTCTCAAAGTACTTCATGTGGCGCCATATCCTTCCTACCAATTGCTCATTTATGCTAGCAATTTACTCATTTATTTCCATAAGCATTGAGGGCACTTACTATATCTCCCTAAAGTGCTAAATTCCAAAATTTTTACTAGGACCAAATAAACTTCGAGCCTTCTCAGGACCCCTAAACATACAAAATTAATATTTTTAACTAGCTTAGCACAAGAATAATGCAATACATAAAATACTAAATTTTGGGATGTTACAATTCTACCACCCTTAAAGAAAATTTCGTCCTCGAAATTTACCTGATCAAAAGAGGTGAGGTTATTGTTGCCGAATTGCGTCCTCAGGCTTCCATGTAGCTTCCACCGCTCCGTGATTGCGCCATAATACTTTAACTAACGGTACCGACTTCCTTCTCAGCACCTTAACATCCCGATCTAAAATTTGCACTGGCTCCTCTTCGAAAGACAAGTCAGGTCTTAACTCAACTTCTTCTACCGGTACTATATGAGACAGATGCAATCGATAACGCCTTAACATTGAGACATGAAAAACACTATGTATCTGACTCAACTCCGGAGGTAACTCAAGCTGATAAGCCACTGGCCCAACACGCTTCAATACACGGTATGGTCCGATGAACCTAGGGCTCAACTTGCCTTTCCTTCCAAATCTAAAGATCTTCTTCCAAGGTGAGACCTTTAGAAAGACCTGATCTCCCACCGCAAACTCAATATCCTTACGCTTCAGATCCGCATACGATTTTTGTCTATCTGAAGCTTCCTTTAACCGTGCCCGAATTACCTTTACTTTTTCCTCCGTCTCCTATATCAGCTCAGGGCCCAATAATTGTCGGTCCCCCAGCTCATTCCAACAAGTAGGAGTACGACACCTACGACCATACAATACCTTATAGGGTGCCATCTGGATGCTGGATTGATAGCTGTTGTTGTATGCAAACTTTGCCAACGGTAGGAAATCCTCCCAACTACCCCTGAAGTCGATCACACAGCCCCTTAACATGTCTTTCAGAATTTGGATTACTCTTTTCGACTGACCATCTGTCTAAGGATGAAATTTCGTGCTGAAATTTAACTTGGTTCCCAAAGCTTCATGTAAGGCTTTCCAAAACTGTGATGTAAACCTAGGGTCCCTGTCCGATATAATAGACACTGGCACCCCATGTAACCTCACGATCTCTACTACATACAACTTAGCCAACTTCTACAATGAGTAATCCGTACGAACAGGTAGGAAATGAGCAGTCTTCGTCAACCGATCCACTATTACCCAGACAGAATCTTTCTTAGTAGGCGATAAGGGTAACCCACTAACAAAGTCCATGGTTATCCTTTCCCATTTCCATAATGGAATTTTCACCGGTTGAAGCAATCCTGACGGCAATTGATGTTTCGCCTTCACTTGCTGACATGTCAAGCACTTACTCACGAAATTAGTAACCTCCCGTTTCAACCCTGGCCACCAATACTGCTCACGGAGGTCTCGATACATTTTATTTCCCCAGGGGTGCATAGCATATGGGCTACTATGCGCATCACGTAGAATCATTTGTCTCAATTTCGAATCTTTGGGCATACAAATTTTTTCGCGGAAACACAATACTCCATCACTATTCAATTCAAAATCCCTTATCACACCACCTTCCACTTGTTGAAGTAAGGAACCCAACCTTTCATCTAATAATTGCTTTTTCTTAATCTGACTTACCCACACAGGCTTCACCTGAAGTTCGGCAGCAGACTACCATCTTCATACAAGCTGAGATGAGCGAACACCGCTCCCAAATCCGATATCACCTTACGACTCAACGCATCTGCCACCACGTTAGCCTTTCCGGGATGATACTCGATTGAGAAGTCATAATCCTTCAACAGTTCTATCCACCTCCGCTGTCTTAAGTTCAACTCCTTTTGGGTAAGGAGGTACTTTAGACTCTTATGATCCGTATAGATGATCGACTTCTCACCGTACAGGTAGTGTCTCCAAATCTTTAAAGCAAACACCACTGCAGCCAACTCCTAATCATAGGTGGGATAATTCACTTCGTGCGGCCTTAACTGACGTGATGCATAAGCCACCACTTTTCCTCCTTGCATCAACACACATCCCAAGCCCGTGTGTAAAGCATCACAGTAAACGATAAACTCTTTTCCAGCCTCAGGTTGAATCAATACTGGTGCTTCCGTCAGAATCTTCTTCAATTTCTCAAAGCTCTCTTGCTGCTGATCTGACCACACAAATGGTACTCCCTTGCACAACAGCTTAGTTAGGGGTGCAGCAATCAACGAAAACCCTTCAACAAAACGCCTGTAATAACCAGCCAACCCTAGAAAACTCTGAATTTCGGCCACTAACTTCGGTGGTTTCCAATCCAACACAACCTCTACCTTCCGGGGATCAACTCTAATTCCTTCGGCAGACACAACATGCCTCAAAAAGATCACTTCCTTCAGCCAAAATTCACACTTACTGAATTTGGCATAAAGTTGCTTTTCCCGTAATATCTGCAATACTACCCGTAGATGTGAATCATGCTCTTCTTCATTCTTCGAGTATACCAAAATGTCATCTATGAACACCACCACAAATAGATCTAAATAGGGTTGGAAGACCCGGTTCATCATGTCCATAAATGCAGCTGGTGCATTAGTCAACCCAAACAGCATCACCAAGAACTCATAATGCCTATAACAAGTTCGAAACGCAGTCTTATGAATATCTGCCTCATTGACCTTAAGCTGGTGATAACTCGAATCTATCTTCGAGAAAACCGAAGCTCCTCGCAGTTGATCAAACAGATCGTCGATTCTCGGCAACGGATACCTATTCTTGATTGTCAACTTATTCAACTGTCTATAATCGATGCACATACGCATCGATCCATCTTTCTTCTTGACAAACAAGACCGGCGCTCTCCACAGTGACACACTCGGTCGAATGAATCCCCGATCCAACAACTCCTGAATTTGAGCTTTAAGCTCTGCTAACTCCTTCGGTGCCATTCTATAAGGAGCAATGGACACCTGAGCCGTTCCTGGCAATAGCTCAATGCTAAACTTGACCTCCCGATCCGGAGGCAATCCTGGGAGTTCCTCCGGAAAGACGTCCGAAAACTCTTTCACCATTCTAACACTTTTCATCGACAATTCCTTAGCATCCAAAGCACTAATGAAAGCTAGAAATGCTCCACACCTCTTTCTCACCAACTTTTCTGCCTTTAAAGCATATACCACATTAGATAGATAGTTTCTTCTTTCACCTATCATCATCACTTCTTTATCCTCCGAAGTTCTTAGTATCATCTGCTTTGCAGCACAATCCAAGTTCACACGGTGTTTCACCAACCAGTCCATGCCCAAAATAAGGTCGAACTCGCCGAATGGCAGTTCCATCAAATCCGCCAAAAATATTTCTCCCTGGATTTCTAAGGGCACATCTCTAAACAATTTATTTACTATCACTGACTGGCCTAAAGGACTAATTACCGTTGTCTCTCTATCAGAAATCTCAGATCTAATGTTCAGATTTCCAGATACAGCACAAGCAACATATGAATGGGTGGATCCGATATCTATCAAAGCAGTAACAGGTACATCAGATATGAAGAACGTACCGGTTATTACATCAGGTGCATCGCCATCCTCTCGGCGTCTGACCGCATAAACCAACCCTGGCTGCCTCACCTCCGCGTTACCTCTATTACCAGTACCTCTACCCGGTGTACTCTGAGCTCATCCTACGCCATTACCACCTCGACCTGGCCCACGGCCTCTTGATGGCTGCTGAGCGCCTCTAGCTGGCTGTGCATCATAGTTATGAACATCCTGAGTTTGAGCAGTCTGTCGAGGGCAAATTTTAAGCTGATGGTCCTTGGAGCCACATTTGAAACAACCACCGGTCCTCTTCCAGCATTCACCCGGGTGTCGTTTTTCGCAATCCGCACATGGCTGTATCTGATTGGTAGCAGCTGGTACTCTAGCTCGAGCTGGCTCATCATTCCTGGGCCTCTTCTGAAACCCTCTAGCAGGACCTGAGTACTTAAAGTCCCTCTTGCTCTTGCCCCTATCTTTTTCTCAGTTTTGCCGCTTCGAGTGCTTAGCCTCCTCAACTATCTTGGCTTTCTCCACCAGTGTGGCGAAATTTCTCTCCTTTTGTGGGGCTATCAGAACCCGCAACTCATCACGCAACCCATCCTCAAAACGCACACAGCGTTCGTAGTCAGTTGGCACTATACCCCGGGCATACCGACTCAGGCACAGAAATTCCGCCTCGTAAGCTGCCACAGTCTTGCCTCATTGGTACAGATTTAGGAATTCCTTCCTTCGGGCATCCACATAGCTAGCCCCGACATACTTTCCTTGGAATGCCGTTTTAAAGAAATCCCAGGTAATACATTTGGCCTGAGTACCTTTCCAAACCGTGAGCTACCATTGATACGCCTCGTCTCTCAACAAGGACACAGCTCTTTCAGTTTCTGCTCGGCGGTGCAATCCAGATCGTCCATGATCCGCTCCACAGCCTCAAGCCAATACTCCGCGACATTTAGGGCTACACCCGAGATACCCTTAAAAACCTCAGCACCATTCGATCTGAGTAGTTTCGAAATTGACCCATGAGTTGCCGACCCGGTTCTTGCCCCAGCAACCCTTTCCAAGACTCGCAACATTGCTTGGGACAGAGCGATGTCCTCCTTCATATGATCATGTGATCCAGCTTCAGTCACTGGTGACGCAGGTGCGTCCATTTCCGGCATATGTCCCGATGCTTCAGATGCAACTCTAGCGCCTCGGCCTCTACCACGGCCACGTCTACCGCGTCCACATCCTCTAGCGCTCATATTGGCTAATTCGATTTAATCTGATTAAAAGTCTTATAAATCAGTATACTATTTCGGTGTTTATTAAACAATATTTTATGAAGTATAAGAAGTAAAGTCGTTTTCGTAAACGCATCTATAGTCTCAATCTCTATAGTTTCAATACCTAAAACTAGAAGTTCTGAAGTATTCCTACAGTCATATCACAATAATCATAATCATACAATAACATACACTTACTTGACTTGGTGCCGGATACCCGTGGTGCCATACTTCTTTTAAAACATGCATTCTAAATTTTACATTTCAAAACAGCTTTGAAAAAAATGTTTTTGAACCCAAACCACAGTCAAGTTTTGAATCGGGCTCTGATACCATAAAATGTAACACCCCAAACCCGGCCAATGCGTTAAGGCTAGATCTAACATGTCACATGAGAAAAATGCTTTTAAGTCTTTCTTCATTTTTACGTAAATAGATATTGATTAAAATTTAAGTAAAACAAATTCCCATTTAAAAATTTTGACAAAGTATTACTGAATAGAAAATTTATTGCTAAATCTATAAATTTTAAACTAATGATTTTACAAACATGTCTATTGAAAAATGTTGATGAAAATTTAAGAGAAGATTTTCGATTTAAAAATATTTATGAAAGTTTAATATGAAATCCATTTGTATATCCATTTTAGAAAATGTTTATTTAAGTTTTTAGAAAAATCTCATTTAAAGTACTTAGAGCAAAATATAAATACGTCAAACATAAAAACAAAATAAAAATAATCCAGAGGCCTTATTACAACCTTAACTCAAAATAGTAAAGTAATTAAATGTACTAAAAAGAAATCCAAAGTCCAAATAAAACCGTTTTTGTAGTCTGGCCTCCACCGAGTCATCCGTGGCCCAAGTCTCCGTCACTGAACATTACCTGAAAGGGATAAGGAAAAACGGGGTGAGTTACTAGAACTCAGTGTATAACCCCCTTACCGTTGTCCACAGGGCCTGAATCCCATTTAGCAATATTTTGGGCCTAAGCCCATTTACAATATAATGTATCAATTATATCATGTGAATGTAATGCAATTCCCAAACCAAACCTAATAATCCATCCGCTACACACTACCCGTACCAACCAACACACCTGTGAGGATCAAGTCAACCCACCCCGGCAACACACCAATCGCAGGCATTATGCCATTTATAACAAATTTAATTGTGGGCAAGCCACCAGAATCATATCGAATCAGATTACAAACAATTTCGTGGTAGTGCCACCAGAATCACTTCTCTTCATCATTTTCCCATCCCATGCAAATCATGTAAATGCATATACATAGCAAATTATAATATTTTACAATTATAACAATAGTAAATAATTCAGAGGTTATTACAAAAATTCAGCCCATTAATACTTTGCAATTCGGCCCATTAGGGCATTATAACAAATTGGCCCATTAAGGCAACATATCAAATCGACCCATTAAGCAGTATAACAAATCGACCCATTAAGCAATATATCATTTCGGCCCATTAAGAAATATAACAATTCGGCCCTTTAAGCAATATAACAAATCAACCCATTAAGCAGTATAACAAATCGGCCCATTAAGGCAATATAACAATTTGGCCCATTAAGCAATATATATCGATTTGGCCCATTAGGGGCATTTTCGTAATTTTTATGGTGTTATTATCTGTAACATCCTGAATTTGGGCCTAGAATAAATGGGTTTCGTGTGTTCAGAAAATGAATTTTTGTCGATCAAAAAAAAAGGGAATAATGAAGTAAGCGTGATTAAAAAAAATTATGATTTCCATGTTTAGTTTAATTTTTAAGTGATTTAGGAAGGGTTGGTAGTGTTGGAAAAGTCCTAGGCTCGATCAAGGGATTTAGCAAAATTTTGTTTTACCCTTAAGAGTGGTTGGTGTTTTAGTTAGAAGGCTTTTAAAATATTTTTGGGTTGAAGATAACCCAATGAAGTAGGTGGTCTGGTGGCTTGGGGCGTTCTCAATAAGCTGGAGGTCAAAGGTTCAAGTTTTGGGTATGGCAAAATTTTTTATATGTTAGTATGAAGGCCAGAGTTTAGGCCTTATAATTAGTTGGGGCTGTTTCATGACACAAGGAAATACCTGGCCCAGTGGCAAAGGCGTTAGGAGCAGGAGGGGGGAGCAAGGTTCTAGTCGCGTTGTGCGCGAAATGTTGGGTTTTTTTTTTAAGTAAACCTGGAGCACGGAATAAAGGTTGATAATTAATTGGGAAGGAATTATGACTCAAATGAAACGGGCAGCACATTGGCAAAGGGAGTGTGTCATAGTGAAGAGGTCAGAGGTTCGAAGCTGGGTGTTGGTTAATATTTTTAGATTTCTTTGGATGATTCGGTCGCTGGGAAAATAGGCTTTAAAAGAAGTTGACAATGGAATATATCACAAGAATGGTTGTGGTGCAGTGGCTGGTAGCGTGTGGTGGTTCCTGCAGGTCTCGGATTCGAGTTGCCTTGTGCCCAATAATTTTAAATTTTGCTGCTGGCGTGGGAAGGTGTTTGAAGTGGACCAAAACACCAATTGATGGCTGCTGTTCGGGGGAAGCAATTTGAATGTTATTCAAATTGGATTTTTGGCTAGTAATGGAATTTTTGGATGAGGATTGAAGATAAAATTTAGTGATAATAAAGGAATTTAATTGGTGATAAGTTTGAGTCGATTAGGGAGTGTAGGTTTATTCTATTTATTTATTTATTTTAGTATATATGGGTATCGAATTTTCCCTTTTTATTTGTAGAATTTTTAGTTATTAGGAAGGGCACTTTCAGTTTTTGATAGGTAAGTGCTGAAATTTCTATAAATAGGGGGGGTTAGCTCATCAATTTTGGCATTTAAACCCTACTCTTTTCTTCATTCTTTGTGCCGAAAATTACTGGCTAAGTTCTTGTCATCTTTTTCTTTTCTCTACCGAAACCTCCGCTCCATTCTCCCTCTCAACTTACTTTCTTTTCTTTCTCCCTTATTGGCCGAACTCTCTGACAATCTCCTTCTTATCTCTTTCAAATACTTTAGCCGAAATCTCTAAATCTCTCCTTGCTTTCTTTCTTTCTAAGCCAAAGCCGAAACACTTTACTTAGATCTTCTAAAAGCAGAAAGTGCATCAGTTCATCTTTTCCGGGATTTTCATAAAAGCCGAAATCCTTAGATTTCATCTCCTGTGTTTGCCGAATTCTCTCTGAGGTATCTGGTTGTGCCGAATCTCGAAGGAAACTGAAGGAAAGTGTTGATTCATAAGATTTCAATCATTTCCGGCTTTTTAGGGACTCTAGCCGAATGGCTATAAGGAAACTAATCTTAAGTTTTTCTCTTATTTGCGGCATTCCGGGATTTGAAGAGGAGTCAATCGCATAGATCTCTAAGCCAGAGTTCAGTAACACTCGAATCATGTTACTTTCGGGATTTCAAGGTAAAGAGATATATTAGTTTCAACGTGTAAATTTGGGTATTTATTAACCCTTGGTCGAATGTAGGGGAGCCAAAATCTTCGTATTCTTCCGGCTTTTGAGCAAGGTTTTAGACTAAGGGTTGTAGATCCAGACAGTAAGGATTTAACTAAGGGAGTAAAACTACGCGATATCAGGTGTGTAACACTTCCACACCATTTAGATTACCTGTTAAAATATGTTTATTAATCTGTTATATTCTGATAAATGCCGAAATCCCAGCATAATGTTTGAAACCCAAGGAGGGTAAAAACGAATCACCAGGTTAGTGATCTCTGTCATTCCTAAGTGAATGTTCCTGTTAAGATGACATATGTGATAAGTATGTTGTTTTCTGTGATTGCATGGGGTTGGGTTTATTGAAAGGGGAAGTGTTCTATTGTAGCGGCTTCTGGCGTGACCTGTTGTAGCGACTTCTGCCGTGACTTGTTGTAGTGGCTTTTGCCATGACCTGTTGTACTGGCTACGGCCATGATCTGACGATGAGCAGCATGACTGCCATCAATGGTGTGTAGCGGTGTGGGTTGATTGTAGAAATCCCCAATGGTGTGATTGGCAGGTAAGGGTGGCGTGTAGCGGATGGAAACCTAGGATTTGGGTTGGGCTTGCATATTTTCTGATATATTTTATTCTGCTATTCTGATCTGTGGGTCTAAGGCCCAAATCTAATTGTGCTTGAGGGTTGCACACTGAGTCTCGCGACTCACCTTATTATTTAACAATTTCAGGTAGCACATAGTGCATCGGACCGGGCTGGAGAGGAGCGCGAGGTGGCCATGCGAGAGATTACTTGGATTCAGCAAAGGACTTTACTTATCTTATTTATTTCTTTAGTATTTTTAATTAGTGGGTTTTAAATTTCATTGTAATAAGGCCACGGGCTATTCATTTTATATTCATTGGCCACTAGCTTTATTTTTATTTGGGTTTAATTTTGGGCTTTTATAATTGATAGACGTTTGAATTATTTCTTCCTTTAATTAATTTAAGGCATGTAACAAATTCAGTTTTTTTTTTGTAAGTTCATCAAGGCATTTTTATGAAATTTACATCTTATATGAATCATTTAATTATTAAGTTTTCCGGTATAAATGTTTAAACCTGATAATTGTCTTTTCCAAAGTGCGACATGTTTGGTAAAATCCCTTAAGTGACATACCAGATCCGGTTGTAGTGTTTGGGCCGGGTTTGGGGTGTTACAAATTGGTATCAGAGCCCGGTTCAAAACTCGGCTCTGGGGGTTTTTGGGCTCAAAACGTTTTCTAAAGTTAGGTTTTCGAAGCATGCACATTTATAAATGATACAGGTCTGTTAGCTCGGCATGGCACCTGCGTCTCCGGCCCAAGTCCGCCAGGTAAGTATTCTAAACCACTGTGTGAAATATATGTGGGCTTGATGGGCTTTATGGGACGTAGACTATTTAGATTAGAACTTGATGGACTCTAGGCTTAGCTGAAGCAACTCCCTAAATCTCATAAGACTTAATTTCACTAAACAAACCCGTGAACGAGTCGCAAGACTAGGGTGTGGCAACAGGCAGGAACATGTCTAGGATTGGATCTGAAAGAGCCTGGTACTTAAGCAGTCCTAGTGACTCACCTCCTCTTCGCTGGAATCCTACCTGGTGCGTAGTGACTGTTCACCCTAGCCACGAAGATTTGTTGACGGGCCAAAATCTATAATTAAAACCCGAAAGGGACCAACCACCTTATCTTTACAAAATTGCTAAAAATACCCTTATTTTTGAAAAAAATTTAAAATACCCTTGATTTGTGAAAATAACTAAAATTACTAAATTGCCCCTGATTTGTAAAATGACCAAAGTACCCCTGATTTCAAAATTACCGAAATACCCTAGGATTTCAAAATTACTGAAATACCCCTGGATTGTAAAAATTACCAAAATATCCTTATTTCATGAAATTAACAAGGAACTCTATTTTAAAAATTACGAAAATACCCCTGGGTAGTGGAATAATGAAAATACCCCTATGTATTGAATGTGGATGTATGGATGTTGTCTGTATGTTGATTGTTGAACGTATGTAGTTTCTAGAACTAGGAGATGTGAACTTGAGACTGAATTGTAGATTCGAAAGAACTACACTTAAAATTACTATTCATAAGACTGTTCGTGGTTAATCAGTGGAAAGAATTAATAATTCATAAAATTTCTAATTCAAATAATACGAGAATCAACGATGAGCACTAGAAGAGGAAGAAGAGGCCGCGGCCGAGGCCGTGGAAGTTTTAGGACTGATGTGCTAACTCAGCTAGTTAGGGAGGTACTGAAGGAGGTTAAAGAAATCGGTGAAACACTTCGGGTTGGGTGCATGGACTGTAAGAAAAAAAGAGATCGTAGTTTTCTAGGGTTGCAGTCTCGTTCTGTGAAGCATGTTATGGTACGTCCAAGCTTTCGGGTTTGCGAATATTGCAGAAGGCGTCATCCGGGTGAATGTTGGAGAAAGTTAGGAACGTGTTTAAGATGCGGGTCTGAGGAGCATAAGGCTCGGGATTGTTCAATCACCATTAAGTCGGGTATGTTTTATGTGGATGCTATATTTTTGGGTATAGAAACTGTATGCGTGCAATGTTCATATATTATTAAATTAGAGTGCGCAGCGAAAGCATAGTGGTGAGACTTGGGTAGTACGATTAGTAGTTAGTTGGAAATTTTGAGGACAAAATTTCTTTAAGGAGGGTAGAACTGTAACATCCTAAATTTGGGCCTAGAATAAATGGGTTTCGTGTGTTCAGAAAATGGATTTTTGTCGATCGGAAAAAAAAGGGAATAATGAATTAAGTGTGATTAAAAAAAAATTATGATTTGCATGTTTAGTTTAATTTTTAGGTGATTTAGGAAGGGTTGGTAGTGTTGGAAAATTCCTAGGCTCGATCAAGGGATTTAGCAAAAATTTTGTTTTACCCTTAAGAGTGGTTGGTGTTTTAGTTAGAAGGCTTTTAAAATATTTTTGGGTTGAAGATAACCCAATGAAGTAGGTGGTCTGGTGGCTTGGGGCGTTCTCAATAAGCTGGAGGTCAAAGGTTCAAGTCTTGGGTATGGCAAAATTTTTATAAGTTAGTATGAAGGCCAGAGTTTAGGCCTTATAATTAGTTGGGGCTGTTTCATGACACAAGGAAACGCCTGGCCCAGTGGCAAAGGCGTTAGGAGCAGGAGGGGGGAGCAAGGTTCTAGTCGCGTTATGCGCGAAATGTTGGGTTTTTTTTTTAAGTAAACCTGGAGCACGGAATAAAGGTTGATAATTAATTGGGAAGGAATTATGACTCAAATGAAACGGGCGGCACATTGGCAAAGGGAGTGTGTCATAGTGAAGAGGTCAGAGGTTCGAAGCTGGGTGTTGGTTAATATTTTTAGATTTCTTTGGATGATTCGGTCGCTGGGAAAATAGGCTTTAAAAGAAGTTGACAACGGAATATATCACAAGAATGGTTGTGGTGCAGTGGCTGGTAGCGTGTGGTGGTTCCTGCAGGTCTCAGGTTCGAGTTGCCTTGTGCGCAATAACTTGAAATTTTGCTGCTGGCGTGGGAAGGTGTTTGAAGTGGACCAAAACACCAATTGATGGCTGCTGTTCGGGGGAAGCAATTTGAATGTTATTCAAATTGGATTTTTGGCTAGTAATGGAATTTTTGGATGAGGATTGAAGATAAAATTTAGTGATAATAAAGGAATTTAATTGGTGATAAGTTTGAGTCGATGAGGGAGTGTAGGTTTATTCTATTTATTTATTTATTTTAGTATATATGGGTATCGAATTTTCCCTTTTTATTTGTAGAATTTTTAGTTATTAGGAAGGGCACTTTCGGTTTTTGATAGGTAAGTGCCGAAATTTCTATAAATAGGGGGTTAGCTCATCAATTCTGGCATTTAAACCCTACTCTTTTCTTCATTCTTTGTGCTGAAAATTAGTGGCTAAGTTCTTGTCATCTTTTTCTTTTCTCTACCGAAACCTCCACTCCATTCTCCCTCTCAACTTTCTTTCTTTTCTTTCTCCCTTATTGGCCGAACTCTCTGACAATCTCCTTCTCATCTCTTTCAAATACTTTAGTCGAAACCTCTAAATCTCTCCTTGCTTTCTTTATTTCTAAGCCAAAGCCGAAACACTTTACTTAGATCTTCTAAAAGCAGAAAGCGCATCAGTTCATCTTTTTCGGGATTTTCATAAAAGCCGAAATCCTTAGATCTCATCTCCTGTGTTTGTCGAATTCTCTCTGAGGTATCTGGTTGTGCCGAATCTCGAAGGAAACTAAAGGTAAGTGTTGATTCATAAGATTTCAATCATTTCCAGCTTTTTAGGGACTCTAGCCGAATGGCTATAAGGAAACTAATCTTAAGTTTTTCTCTTATTTGCGGCATTTCGGGATTTGAAGAGGAGTTAATCGCGTAGATCTCTAAGCCAGAGTTCAGTAACACTCGAATCGTGTTACTTTCAGGATTTCAAGGTAAGGAGATATATTAGTTTTAATGTGTAAATTCAGGTATTTATTAACCCTTGGCCGAATGTAGGGGAGCCCAAATCTTCATATTCTTTCGGCTTTTGAGCAAGGTTTTAGACTAAAGGTTGTAGATCCAGATAGTAAGGATTTAACTAAGAGAAACACTTCCACACCATTTAGATTACCTGTTAAAATATGTTTATTAATCTGTTATATTCTGATAAATGCCGAAATCCCGGCATAATGTTTGAAACCCAAGTAGGGTAAAAGCGAATCACCAGGTTAATGATCTCTGTCATTCCTAAGTGAATGTTCCTGTCAAGATGTCATATGTGATAAGTATGCTGTTTTCTGTGATTGCATGGGGTTGGGTTTATTGAAAGGGGAAGTGTTCTGTTGTAGCGGCTTCTGCCGTGACATGTTGTAGTGGCTTTTGCCATGACCTGTTGTAGTGGCTACGACCATGATCTGATGATGAGCAGCATGACTGCCATCAATGGTGTGTAGCGGTGTGGGTTGATTGTAGAAATCGCCAATGGTGTGATTGGCAGGTAAGGGTGGCGTGTAGCAGATGGAAACCTAGGATTTGGGTTGGGCTTTGCATATTTTCTGATATATTATATTCTGCTATTCTGATTGGTGGGGCTAAGGCCCAAATCTAATGGTGTTTGAGGGTTGCACACTGAGTCTCGCGACTCACTCTATTATTTAACAATTTCAGGTAGCACATAGTGCATCGGACTGGGCTGGAGAGGAGCACGAGGTGGCCATGCGAGAGATTACTTGGATTCAGCAAAGGACTTTACTTATCTTATTTATTTCTTTAGTATTTTTAATTAGTGGGTTTTAAATTTCATTGTAATAAGGCCACGGGCTATTCATTTTATTTTTATGGGCCACTAGCTTTATTTTTATTTGGGTCTAATTTTGGGCTTTTATAATTGATAGGCGTTTGAATTATTTTCTTCCTTTAATTAATTTAAGGCATGTAACAAATTCAGTTTTTTTTGTAAGTTCATCAAGGCATTTTTATGAAATTTACATCTTATATGAATCATTTAATTATTAAGTTTTTCGGTATAAATGTTTAAACCTGATAATTGTCTTTTCCAAAGTGCGACATGTTTGGTAAAATCCCTTAAGTGACATACCAGATCCGGTTGTAGTGTTTGGGCCGAGTTTGGGGTGTTACATTATCGATTTTGTCAATTTTATCAAAATAGTGAGATTTAAGCAAATTTTCCCGGTTTCACCACAATACGATTTTAGTCAAGCGATTTACTACCAATATGATATTAATCTTAAACCCACGGAAAACAGTGTGAGATTACACACCTGATTACGGTAAGCACTAAGCCTTCTTGCTCGTCGACACCTAAGATATCGTAATAGTCGATTAATCGACATACGTGATTTTAATAATCAAACTCTAAAATAAACGATGTAAAAATATTTACCCTCGGAATCATGAACGACTACGATTTGTCGATTTTCCCCGGATGATGGTTCACAACCCGGTGGAAAATCTCAAACCGCCGAAACTGCCCTTCGTTTGAATTTAGGAGTAGGGATCGCAAATCCGCTCCTTTTATGATCTCCAATCACTATCCCTTTCGATTCGATATTGCTTGTCTCCATTGAAAGCAAATCTTAGTCAAAACTAATGTTACGTTGATATAAACGGTTGATTAAGGGAAAGGTCGGCTTACCACTAGAATCATATGATCACAAGTCGATAGATCGAGCGATTTAGTCCCTAAAACATAAAGTCAATTATTTCAAATTATTACTCCTTAAGCAATCAATCGAATATCGAGTACTATCCAAAATCCATAACGAAATCTTACCGTATCGATATTAGATTCGATGTTCACCGCTCAACTTAAGACTAGAGTGATGTTCGGCCTCCCACTAAATACTACAAAAGGGAAAAGCGATCTTGTTTGAGAGAGTAGAATAAAATGATGGTCTCGATCAAAATGACCATCCTAAACCAAGGTATAAATTCGACATTAAGAGGAAGAAATAAAATGTTTGAAAAGAACCACTTACCGATTGCTCAAAGAAGTGAGTGATAACTCGAATGAGAAAGAAAGAATAATGAAGAGATGAAGGGTTTTGGTTGTAGAGGAAAATGAACAATGATATTCAGCTATGGAGGGTATGGATTTGAGAAGAAGAAGAAAGGGTTGGAAAATTTTGTAAAAAGGAAAGGAAAGATGAAAAGGTGTGTGTTTATGAGGATTCAGTTTTTCCAAAGGATGAAGAGTGAACAATTTGATCTCAATGGCTTAGGTACATTCGGCAACAAGAAGAAATGAAGAAAAATTGCTCACTAGCAACTTGTAGTTTCAGCAAGAAGAAGAATTTGGAGAAAATGACACAATTTGACACTCAAGAAATTTTTGGCCAAAACAAACACTTAGATTTTTACCAAAAGGCAAAGCAAAAATTCGGCTATACCCCCTATACCAAACCGTCCATATCCTTGATAATAATGGTCAAAAATTGGCCAACCAAACTTTCCATAACACTCTCCTCTTTTTGTGCCACATGTTCCCTATACTTTCCCCTTTCTTTTGATTCTTTCCCCACTTTCCTCCTTTCCTATTTTCCTTAGCCATCTTGCCAAAAATAAAAAGTCCACATTGCCTTATTTACTTGCTTGGCCGACACTTAGGGAATAATACAAAAAAATTTGTCAAAAATTTACACATTATGGGATTTGAACCTCCTCCCTCAAAGTATTTCATGTGGTGCCATATCCTTCCTACCAATTGCTCATTTATGCTAGCAATTTACTCATTTATTTCCATAAGCATTGAGGTCACTTACTATATCTCCCTAAAGTGCTAAATGCCAAAATTTTTACTAGGACCAAATAAAATCCGAGCCTTCTCAGGACCCCTAAACATACAAAATTAATATTTTTAACTAGCTTAGCACAAGAATAATGCAATACATAAAATACTAAAATTTGGGATGTTACAACACGACCATGTCTCTAGGTCACACGAGGGTGTGCCTCCTTTCACATGGGTGTGTGTCCTTCCACATGGGTGTGTTGACCTCCCACACGGCCTAGGCATTTCCACACGGTCGTGTGGCCCTATCTCGCAAAATTTTGTATTGTGTTTGTTTTTGATCCGATAATGTTACTGTGTGTTCCGACCCTTAGCCAAGTCTTAGTAAGGGTGGTCAGGATTTTGTTTTGGCCTAGATTTGTGCGTAATTCTTAATCATAGCTTTAATTGATTGATTTGATGAGAGTTAATATATGTTATGCAATAAAAGATTTTGTATCTGATCAATTAACTATGTACATTTCTGATTCCGTCTGACTGTCTGTCATGTGTTCATCATTTCTGTGAGATTGTTCGCATACATGCATTTGCATAAACGTTTGGATTGGGATATGAAGAGAAGGAAGTCTAATTTGATTTGGCAGTTTTAACTGCAACATGTCTGTATAGCGGTTTACCGCACAATACGATACTTCTAGCAGCTCAACTGCATACTGTTATTTGCGTGGCTTAGTTCCACATATGTGGTGTGTATGGTTGGATGGGCTTTTCAAGATCCTATGTGGTGTGCATGGTTGGTTGAGCTTCTTATAGCTCATTTGTGGTGTAAATGGGGGACAGTGAGGTGTTTGGCTGGATGGGTGGGATTATTCTTCTGTTTGTGCATACATATCACATTTGATCTGTCCATAGGATTGCGTGATTAATTGCGTAAAGGTTGTGTGCTCGATGTGTTCTGTACCTGTGTACAATGAGTGATAACTTTGTAATACATCATGCCTTTTAACTAGTTGTTGAAATGGGTTGTTTCAAACACTGATTGAGTTCTTGTATAGTTAAGTATCTGCTTTGAAACACTGCCCTTGATTTAGTTTCCGCTATTGAACTGTTAATTAGAATTCTGTTTTGTAACTCTGTCTTTTGTTACATTTCGAACTGAAACTGAGCTCGTGTAGCTCACCCCCCTAGTTTCCCTTTTTCAAGTACTTCCATTTTCTGTAGCTGGACTCGGTATGCAGAGGCCTCGAACAGTCACAGTTAAACAAGTTAACAGTTCTTCTTTTCACCCATTTTGATATAATGTTTCGAACAGTAAGGTTTTATAAAAATTGTGGTACAAATTCTATTTGGATTTTTCTCGTAAATCTTACTTTGTTCATAAATTAAGCTTAACTGTAATTTTTCTGATTGAAATCTAAATGATAAATGTTTTTGGTTCGAAAATAGAAAAAATGTGTTTGTAATGGAATTTCAGATAATTTGTTTTGAAAAATTTTCCTACGATCACTTTGGTGATCAATGTAACCTCCAGGATTCGGTCTAAACTTCTAGGCCGAGTTTGGGGTGTTATATCTGCCCATACAACCATGTGATCCACCCACACGGCCTCAACCCTTCTACGCTTTTAGGGGACACGACGGTGTAACCCCTATTTTCAGAATTTCCCAACTTTTTGTTTTGATTCAATTTGATCCCTCATTGTTGTCGATCTGGTTTTAAGCTTTTGTAATATCAATATAAACCCTAGAATAAATGTATTGTATGTTGTATTGATTATATATTCATAAATTATTATTGCATTGATATTTGAACTATGAATTGTAAATTAAATGTTCTGTTTTTGCTTGTAGCACCTTATAGCTTGGGTCCACGACGGATTGCATATGGGGTGTTACATGTTCAATATTTAAAGATGTAATTGTTGAGGCAGTTATATGAGCAGTGTTTCATGCAATGCCAATGATTTAGGTGATTTTATGGACATGAGTTAGCCCATAGTTGAATATTTGAAATATTTGAAAATTGAATCAACCCAAATCAAGCAAATCTGGTCCCTTAATTCATGGATATTGACTTCAATGACTTGAAGACATATCTTGTAAATCTTTGATTTATTCTGAACTCTATGAAAATATTTGTAAAGCCTTTTTTATTATGCTATTTTAATGGGATCTTTATTGTAAAAATATTTATCTTAGCAAGCCTTAAACTATTATATATTAGAGGCTTGTGTAAGTTAGAAGAGTGGAGAGTTAAGTATTTAATATGTTCATTAGTGTTAGCTTTGATTTTATATTGTTTTGATATAACAAAAATATATTCCCAGTATAAAGTATTTCAATCACATTCAAATCTCACATGTTACAAACTCAAAAACAAAGTTTCTAAATGACTTAAACTTTCTACAAAAGTTTTTGAGTACCCCTAAATCCTCTATAATGTTTCTAAGCCATATTTTTCAAAGTTCCCAGCATTGTCTCGAGACAAATTGAGTCTTATCTCGAGACACAAGCTTGTTTGTCTTGAGTGTAACACCCCTCACCCGTGTCCAACTCCGGGACAGGGTTTGAGGCGTTACCGGACTAAAACTTTTACAATCGTACAAAACCGGGTTACCCAATTTTGCCCAAAATTAAAACTTTTCAAACACATGCATTTAACCTTGTCATCTATTTAATCACTTATACATCTCATGGCTATAATCAACAAATCAATATAAGCCAATACATTTGGCTAATCACAACAACATCCATCATAGAAAAACTAAGTCCCTATACATGCCACTCACTTGAAAACATTTAACATTCACATGCCAATACTCCTAGGATAATGGCTCGATAGTGTGATGCTGCCTCCGACGATCTCCAACCCTAAGCTGACCTGATAAAACTAAAAGAAATGGAAAGGAGGGAGTAAGCTTTACGCTTAGTAGGCTCGCATGAAAATAATAAGCGATGCAATAACATGCTATTTTCATATTCTTTCTATTTATTCAAATTCCAGTTAAGCTGTTTTCTTGAGTCATGGTCATTAAATTATTTATATCTGGAGCTACAGAACTCCAAATTAAGATCCGTTAATTTTCCCTGAAACTAAACTCATTTATATTCTTACCATAAAATTTTCAGAATTTTTGGTTTAGCAAATCAGTACAATTTATTCTTTAAAGTATCCCATGTTCTGTTGTCTGATAGTTTCGACCTTAAAATTAATTATCTCATTGTACAGAACTCAAATGATGTTACCATTTGTTTCTCTTGAAAATAGGCTCATTAAGAAATTTAAGGATATAAATTTTATCCCATGATTATTTTTGTACAATTTTTAATGAATTTCCAAAGTCAGAACAGGGGATTCCGAAATTATTCTGACTCTATCTCACCAAAATTCAAATATCTCAGAATATAAAATTAGTTTGCTTACACCGTTTCTTTTATGGGAAAATAGACTCAATAAGCTTTAATTTTATATCTTATTTAAATTCTAATTCAATTTCCACCATTTTTGGTGATTTTTCAAAAATACACAACTGTAGCTGTCCAATACCGTCTTGGTGCTAATTTCACCTTTTTCATGGTTTTCATGTATTCACTTTCATTTTTTACACATATGCACAAAAACATAGTATAACTTAGCATATAACTATCACTTGATCATAGGCACATCTCACTCATTTGCATCCTTACAATTGATGCATCATAACCCAAACACTTTATTCAACATATAAATCATACAATAGCAATTTTCATACACATACTTGTATTATTTGTTCATACGATTTCTTACTTAATTTCATACCTGCACTTCACTTATACAAACGATTTCATATGCCAAATTACTAAAATACCCTTAATGCCTTTCTTAGATATTTTACCACACAAGCCTATTTTTGTCCAGAATTTTAGAATTTGGTACAATTGCTATTTAAGGGCTCCTAATTCATAATCCAAAGCAATTTCATACAAAAAGCTTCTAGAACATGCATTTTGCAACTTATTCAATTTAGTCCTTAAAGTCTAATCGAGCACCTTAGACATATAATTTCTTCATGAAATTTTCACACAAGCATGTAAACATATCATAGACCTTATAATAATCATAAAATAATTATTTCTACTTCAAATTCATGGTCTCAAAACCACTGTTCCGACTAGGCCCTAATTCAGGATGTTACATCGAGACAACAAAACATAAAAGCTAAGGTTTACTTCAAGGGAGTCCTGTCTCGAGACAATCGAGAAATTATCTCGAGACATATGGAAAATTGTCTTGAGACTAGCCTATTGTGTCCCGATACCTCAAGCTCCAACGGTTATATTTTTTTTCCTTCCTGTCTTGAGACATATTGTTATAAGCCGCATTACATTGTTGAAATAAATGCTTATAATGGCAAGAAACTCCCTTCAATGACTCCAAACATTCATAATTCAATGAAAGGGTATAAATATCATTCAAGGACACTCATACGAGACAAGAAACAAGTATACAAAGATTAAGAGCTAAATTCCTATCAATACCTGTAACACCCCAGGTTTTGGGATTTAGGGATTTTTTTAGTCGTTTTTCACACGGGCGTGTGTTCTGAACACACAGTCGTATTCTGTGGGCACACGCGCGTGTGAGATTTCCGCACGGTCATCTCTGCCCTGCATCATAATTTAATACAAATGGACAGAGAGTTACATGCGCTATCCATACTGCCATGTTCTCTAGACACATGGCCTAGGCACTTCCACACGGCCATTTTTACTTTGTAGCATAACTTAATCCATTATGTTTCGTATGTCGTTCAACGGTTATTGGGGCCTTCGTATAAGTATTAGGGACTCTTATAAGGCTTAGAGTCATGTGCTTATTCGTAAATGTAGTGTTAAACTTTTGAGTTGATCAAGCGTGTTTGTAATGTGCTTGTGAATTCAAACCTTGTCCGATGATAGGACCTGAGGTAATTTGTTATTGAGCCTGTGTATGTGTAAGAGCATTACTGATTCTGTACTCGTTTTCTGTATGTCTGATTCTAAATGGTGTGCATTTTGCATTCGCGCGGAAATTTTGTAAAGAACCGTCTGAATGTAAGTTTTTGTATCTGTGAGACCAATGATGCTTGATGCCCATTCACGTGCATAAAATTGGGGTTTTGGTTGTGAAGAGAAGAAAGTCTGATCTGATTTGGCAGTTTCAATTTCAACACACCTGTATAGTGGTTTATCGCACAGTACGATACAATGGCAGCTTAGCTGCATACTGTTCTTTACGAGGCTTAGTTCCACATTTGTGGTGTGTAGGGTTGGATGGGCCTTTCGAGATCCTATGTAGTGTGCATGGTTGGTTGGGATTTCTCTAGCTCATTTGCGGTGTGATTGGGGGACGGAGTGGTGTTCGGTTGGTGGGTTGGGTTGTTTTTTTAATCTATTTTACATCATCACATACTTTTGGTTGCACGAGCATCTATTTGTCTAAAAGATACATTTACAATGATAGGATGTACTTTGATTGTTAGTTATGATTGGGATGTTGATTCCATGCGTGCATTTCGGTTTGTAGTCGCGTTGTAAGTACGTTTTGCTATATAACTACTATTTGAAATTCTCTTTTGTAACTTGGTCGCTTATTTCGTATCGAGCTCACACTGCGCTCGTGTAGCTCACCCATTAGTTTCCTCCCTTTCAGGTACTCTCGTAATCTGAAGCTGAACTTGACATAATAGAGGTCTCGAAGTGACATGTTTTAAAATGAGCTAATTGGTTCCTTTTTCAGTTCTTATTTTGTTAAGCCATTTTTATTGTAAACAATTATCAAAACTGTGGTATGAGTTTTGTTTTAGGTTTTTTGTAAATTTTCTTTTGGACTGAATTTCAGATACCACAGATTTGTGTTCTCGAATAATTTAAGCATAATCTAAAGTATCTGATAAAAATTGTAAATGATTAAACATTTTTATTTGAATTTGGAAAAGTGTGTTTGTAACTAGACTTTTGGATAATACGTTTTGTAAAATTCTTATATGATTACTTCGGTGATCAATGTGACCTCCGTGATCCTGTCAAAACTTCTAGGCCAGGTTTTAGGGCGTTATAGTACCCATTATTATTCTTATTTTCACATGTACACACTTGTGAGTTTAGTTTTGATTCATTCTTTAAAGTGTTGTATTGCTAAAGTGCTTAATTGTTGTATGTCTACCTTCTAGATGTGATAACCATTTCTCAATTTTATTTCTATTTTTTTGAGGATTTACTTAAGATTTTGGGTAGAAAACCTTAAAGGGAAGTGCCCTATCTTGTAATTTGAAAAGATAGAGATTGTAAAGGTTAAACCTTGTCCTCGAAAAGTTCAAATTAGTGAATTTGGAAAGTCCTTAGACATGGCAAGTTAAGATAGTAGAAATAGTAAATTGAAACCGAACCATTATAAATTATTAAGTCTCTATTTATTGATATCTGTGCTTTAAATTTTTAAAATACTAAACCCCCTCTTAGTGATTATCAAGGTTAACAATTTGTATCTGATCTAGATATCTAGAGATGGTATTACTATTGTCACATCCCAAAAATCGGGCTAGTAGAATCAGGATAGTAAATTGGGGGTTAGTGAATCAGAAATCATAATTGGGTTAGATAATTAAGATAATTAGGAATTAATTAAATAAAATATTAAAATAAATAGAATTACTAATTTTAGGTTAAGAAGTTAAAATTGAGTGTTTGGGAATTAATTAGGTTAAAATGGATTTTAAAAACGAGATTGGATTTTAAAATAATTTTGAAATTGACTTTAATTAAAAAACAAGGACCAATTTGGAAAAAAAGGAGAAAACTAGAGGTGGTTAAATGGACAATGGCCCAATAACAACCCCCACCTCTCCTTCTGTCCCATTCTTCATCTTCTTCAAAAATTTTCCAAACACCAAATCAAAGTTTTTATTTCAAAATTAGTTCATCCTTTTTTTATTCCTAAGCTCTCTAAACATAAAATCTCTTTTCAATTTTGAAGAACACTCATGTTTTCATTCTTAAAATCCTTAAAAGATCTTCCCACGTTTTAGCTCAAATTAGCTCCATAGCTCGTCGATTTTGCAAAATTGAGGTGAGATTCTAACTTTTTATTATTAAACTAAGTGATTGGTTATTTTAATTCAATATTTAAATTATTTAATCAAGATCTCAATATATCACTTGATTTTAAGTTGATTTTTGGCTTGAAAATGGTAGATCTCGTATTTCTTGGCTAAGTTTTGGTTTCTAACTCATTTTGATCTAGTTAAAAGGTATTTGATCTTAATTGAACAAATCCTTAATGAATTGAAGCAAATTGAATGTTTTCCCCTTTTTAAAAATTGCATAAGCTTGATTTTTTCGGAAAAATTAAGTCGGTGTAATTGGGTAAAATTGATGGTTTAAATATGTAATTGGGTGATATTTATGATGTTTGGGATTGAAATTAATGTTTAGAAACTAGATTTGAGTGGTGAAATCGCATTTTCGGCTAAACTAGCTAGTTTTCAGTAAGTATGATAGATGAGTTGTGGTATGCATTTTTTATATGATTTAAATGTGTTTGAGGCTATTATTAATGTGTTTGTAATGTATTTAACGTGAATGCAAAGAGTGAACTCATTGGGATGTTCTACAAGCAAGGTCAAATGCAAACAAAGGCTTATTTGAGTTTTTGCCATTAAAGTCAAGGTTGAAAGGTGAGTGGTTTGGTGTGCTACATGTAACACCCCTAACCCATATCTGTCACCGGATTAGGGTTACGAGGCATTACCGTTCAAATACACAACTTAGAATAGTCATTTATTTCAATTCAAGCACAAAGCAATATGATCTCCTTTACAAAATTTTTCCAAACTCAATTAATAACCATCATCTTATTCCTGCAAGTTAAACTCGTATATTTGAATCATATAGTCAACCAAAATCAATTCATACTTTTTCTAGTCATTTTACATATACAAATCATGCTTCAATACTTAACCATATTAACTATCATTTATTTAATCAAATTACGAACCAACTAAAATTTACCAAAACCATAGTGCACGTTCTTCATAAATACAGAGTTCGAACCATGTGACCATCAATAACATGGCATTCGAACACTTAAAATATAATCAAACATAATTCATCTCATATACCGAGCATACATCAAGACGTCCTTTAGTACAATTTCATTTCTTTAACAAAATACCAAATATACCATTTTATTTATCTATGCATATCCATATTTTAAACCATACCAACCATATTACAAGGCATAATATTCATTAGCATAATAAACTATAGTTAACATTATACCATGGCCTAATATACTTTTAGTGTTATCATCATATTCGTATCTCACCCTAAAAACAAAAACCATTTCTAAACACAAATACCAAACCGTAATTACCCCATTCTGTTAATTATTTAATGAACAAACCAATTCATATATTATGCACATTCACACATTAATCTAAGTAAAGGTCTACACGGCTTAATAGACATACATGTATATAAACATAAACATGCATCACTTAATAACCAAAATCAATTGTAAATATTACCAGCTCATGCGCATTACAATAAGATAACATTAAACTTTTTTGAACACATATACCAAATCAAAGTACACTAATTTTGCATACTAATTATCATGCCCAAAATACATATTCACCATCAATCAATTAACCATCTATTAGGTCAATAGTAATCCACTTCAAATAGCCTAATTCACGATATATAGAAAAGACATCACAAATCAAAAACACATCCATCAACTACGTAATTACTTGAGCTGAATCACATGTTCATCAAACATACTTCTCAAAATGAGCACATTAACAAGGTCGATCAATCGCTAACATTAACATCATTATCAACCCATTTTTGCATGGCTATTTATATAGAATTCAAAGCAAACCATATTAAAACTAGCCTATACATGCCATATGAAAAAAGTCTAAACTTTCAAAGTACCAAAATAGCAATTGATAGTGTGATGATGATTCTTGACGATCCTCGAGCTCGAGCTTACTTTATATATCTATAAAACAATGAAAGAAATGCACAAAGTAAGCTTTGAAAGTTTAGTAAGACATAAGCAAATAAATCATCACAAAAACATGAATAATTCAATTTGAATAGGCCAAATTTCACTAATCTCACATACATATACAATCACTTTTCTCATATAATCCATAATACCAAACCTTGCACGTACCTGAATTATTTAGCTCAAACTCACACTCGGATTCATTTGACATTGCCCGTTGAACCATTCAGAATCGTTAAGGATACTCGGAAACACATATATCACATACAATGCCATATCCCAGATATGGTCTTACATGTTATCACATATCGATGCCTCTGTCCCAGACATGGTTGTAAGAACCCAATTTAGCCCGGGCCCATTTTATTCAGAAAAAATAATAAAATAAAAATAAAAACCCAATGTCCAATTAAAGTCTTTTTACAGCCAATTTTTCCAAACAACTAAAACAGTCTACCCGATTGGCCCAAAACAATCCAGACCCAATCAAGCCCAAACTCGCACGGCCCAAAAGGGCCTAAATCTTCAGCAAGTTTCAGTAAGCCTAGGGTTTTCTGAAACCCTAGGCGCCGCAATCGTCTCCTCGACACCAAGCCACCAGATGTGTCGCAATCCGGCGAACTATGCCCCCACCACCGAGGTCGGCACACTCTCCTGCACAAAAAGGGAAACAACAGCAAAAATGGCAGCGAAAGATCTTTTTTCCTTTTTTATTTTTATTTTTATTTTTCAAGGCTATAAAAGCTTGATTTATTTTGTAACAAAGGGGGGATGAACAGACAGAGAATACAAAAAAAAAAATAGAAAAATAAAAGCGAAAGCAAAATATTCTGAAACAGAGGTGATTTTCAATCGGCTTTATTTGTGTTTTTATTTTCCTCTTTGATTCAAGTTTTTTTTTAAAAAAAGAATAGCACTAAAAAAGAAGGGCGAGAATATTACCTTCGAAAAGGGGAGAGATTCGACTCTCCGATCACCGATGGTGGCGGCGTGTGGAGTGCGTGACGGTGGCCCGAACGTCTGGTGTTAGAGCCCAGACGAGAGAACATTCAGAGCTTTTTTTTTTAAGTTTTTTTTAGAAACTGTTTTGAAAATGTTTTTTTTTTAAACAAAATTTCTAGTTTTATAATAGAGAGGAAACGGCGCCGTTTTCACTTAACCTAATAAGTGCAAAACGACGTCGTTCGGGGCTAGGAGATCCGCGCGTTTTCTTTAAATGGTATAATTTCTATTTTAGTCCTCCCGCATTTTTATATTTTTTAATTCCGTTTAATTTCATTTTTTTTTATTTTAAATTAGCCCTAAAAGTTCAATTACTTTCTAATTTAATCCCTTGGGTTCTTTAAAGGCCAAAATCAGGACGTCGCCGTTTTAAAATTTGACTTAATTACTATTTTCACCCTTGTAATTTAATAAGAGTTTTAATTTAGTCCTTTTAATCTGTTTTAATTGCTATTTAACCCCTGTTTTCTTTATTTTAATTTTATTTTTATCATTTTATTTTATTTTATTATTTATATTAATTAATAGTTTTATCACATTAAAATATTCTATATTATTTTCTTATATTTATTAATTTATTAATAATACAAAATTTATATATATTTTTTACATGTATTATTTATATATTTAATTATTATATATATTATTTTACTTGTTTAATAATTTATATATTATTATATATTTTATATTTTGTATATTATATAGTATTATGTTACATTATATAAATTATTTCTAAAACTTTATTTTATATAAAATTTATTTATATTATCTAATCTATTTTATTTTATTTATATTATGTATATAATTTTATAATTAATGTACTACATATATACATATATTTCATTATTTATTATTTTATTTTGTTTAATATTTTTTTTATATATTACTTTTTATATATTAGTTATTATATTATATATTTTGAATTTTTTTATACATTGTATAGTATTATATTTATATCATATATTTTTATTTTCATATTATTTAACATGTTTCATTTATATTGTTTATATTATATTTATTTAAAATTATTATATATTTTTATTATTTATGTATTGTTTACATTGTTTATATCATATAAGTATGTAATTTTTTTATTTTATTTTATTTATTTATTATTAATCTTGCATGGAAATTTTCATATTTATTTAGTAATTTCTATTTTGATATTTATGGTTTTATGTATGTATTTTACTTGCTCATATTCTTTCATTTATTTATTCATGATTGCCATTGTGTAGTTATTTATTTATTTTTTTATGAATACATTTTTTTTTGCAAAATTATCATATTTTATTTAAAGGTTTTTAAAATAAGGCAATGTTTTGTATTTAGAAATTCGGGAAATAGTGCCCAATCGTGCTAGGTTGCGATTTTCCGTTTGGCTAAATAACTAAATACCCATAAATTTCGTAAATTATGAGATGATTTTAATTACGAGGGTTTAAAAAATGTCGTGTCCAATCGAGCTGGATGTGATGTTTATATTCTTTCGGAATAAAGAAATCTCAAGTTTCAAATAAAAAACTTATTCTTGAGAATTCAAAACGTTGTATCCTAACTTATTGGGTGTGATGTTTTGTGTCTCGAGGTAGGAATTTTCTAAAATAAAGATGCACCTAGCTTCGAAGTTATAAAATGCTGTATCCTAACTTATTAGGTGTGGTATTTTTATTTCTTTGCAATAGGTAAGTCTTGGTTTTCTTTCTAATAAGGGATCTTATTTCAAAATTTTTAAATTTCAAACATTTGGATATGATTTTATCAATTAGGTACCAATTTTTGGGTGTTATGAGGGTGCTAACCCTTCCTCATACGTAACCGACTCCCGAACCCACTTTTTTGTTTTTCGTATACCAAAATCAGTATTTTGAAATAAAACGTTTTAAGGTGATCCAGTCACACCTAAGTAAAAAGGGATTGGTGGTGACTCCCATTTTGTTTTTAAAGTCGATCCCCATATTTATAAACCTATTTTAAAATGGTTTCGACAGCTTGGCGACTCCACTGGGGACAATAAGAGAGTCAAACCGTAAAATCGATAGTTTCATGTCCTCATGTCTGAATTTAAAAATCTGATTTAAAAATTATGATCCTTTTTTATTGCATGTGGTTCTGAATATATTTCTTTGCATTGCACTACAGGACCGTCATGGTCACACCCTTAAGTGGGAGCGAGAAACTATGCATTCGTGAGGTTTTCACCTCCGCATGGGCTAGTGGATTGCTTTCGGGATACATCTGTACCTATGTCTTCCTGAAGTTTTCACTTCCGCATGGCCATAGGGGAATGTATTCCCCTGAACCGAACTCGGTCCGTATGAGCCTATAATGGGTGAGGATCGAGGAATCTGTTGGTTCAAGTACCTCAACTTTAGAACTAAACCGCATATAGTAAACCCTAAGAACTCACCTTAGGTAGAGCCATGCCGAACTTTAGTAGTTACCCAAATAGGTGTGCGTTATTTCACTTGCTTTATATTCTATTTTATGGCACTAATTCATTGTGTTTCATTTATGTGCATGTCATTTCATATTTTAGAGGTATCGATTCACGATCAGTTTCTAAGTTAGAAAGCTGGTTATGGAGAATGGGTTCCTTGATAAAGTGGAAGACAATGCAATCGTTCGTATATGGTTAGAGAAAAACCAATTAGAAAGAAGATTTCAGGGTATGGATTCGTTTGAGCAAGAGGAGAATAGGGGCAATGCTAGAATCCTTGTCACCTCAGCCACCTGTGCTTCCTGATGTTGTTCTGATCAAAGCAAAATTGGATGCGAAGAAGATTGTACGACACCCTATGGCAAGGTGTGGTGTTAGAACTAAAGGGCAAAAGGTAACTATACTCACCAATCATTTCAAAGTGAGTGTGGGGAATACGGATAGACACTTCTGTCAGCACAACGTTTCTCTTTCATATGAAGATGGTCGCCCTATGGACGGTAGGAGTGTTGGAAAGAAAATGACCGATAGAGTGCATGAGACCTATAAAAATGACTTGGATGGAAAGAATTTTGCATATGATGGTAAAAAGGTTTATTTATTATAGGTCTACTACCAAACAACAAACTTGAGTTTACTGTTATACTTGAGGATGTTGTGCCTACTAGAAACAATGAAAATGCAAGCCCTAATAGCCAGGATAGCCCGAATGGGCGTGAAAGAAAGAGATTAAGAAGACCGTATCATTCAAAGACTTTTAAATTTGAGATTAGCTATGCTATGAAGATACCCATGCACGCAATTTAAAATGCTCTGCGCCGGTAGGAATCTGAAAACTCTCAAGAAGCGTTGAGGGTGCTGGATATCATTTTAGGGTAGTATGCTGTGAAACAAGGATGCCTACTTATTCGCGAATCTTTCAAGATAATCAGAACAACTTCACAGACATTGTAGGAGGTGCCCTTGGTGTTTCCATTCAAGTTTCAGAGCCACTCAAGGAGGCATTTCACTAAATATCGATGTATCAACTACTATGATAATTCAACTCGGTCCGGTAGCTGATCAACTTTCTAAAGAGCTTCTCTGGTTGAAAAATCAAGACAGATGCTGAACCAATGCTAAAATCTTGTGGTGTTAATATCGACTCTAATTCCACCCAAGTAGATGGACGTATTCTGCCAGCACCAAGGTTAAGAAGGGGCAATGGTAGAGATTTCTTTCCAAGAAATGGGCGTTGGAATTTTAACAACAAGAAATTGGTGGAGCCATCTAGGATTGAAAGATGGGCTGTTATGAACTTCTCAGCTTCTCGTTGTAATCCAAACAACATTACAAGGGATTTGATTCGAAAGGAATTCGTATTGATTCTCCATTTGATGTACTTAAAGAAATGAAGAAGAATGGACACCTTTCACTTGTGGTTAGAGTCGGAAAAATATTTGAACAGATACAATCTAAACTTCTTAGAGCCTTGCAGTTCTTTCTTTGTCTGCCCCTTGGTAAAAAATTCTGATCTTTAGGGGCCACTGAAGCAGAAGAATCTTTCTGAATATGGCATTGTGACTCAGTGTATGGCACTTGCTAGTGTGTATGACTAATACATTACAAATCTTCTTTTGAAGATCAATGCAAAGCTTGGACGGTCTCTTTATCACTATCGAAGCCATAATTCTGCGATCGAGTTAAAGTCAAGCTTGAAAGGTAAGATTGAAGAGTTAGAAGCAGCATTGCACAGTTGTGAACTTCAGATCGAGCTTCTTGAAACAAGAGAAAAGCGTTGGAAGGAAGAGCTTTATCATTCCCACGGCCAAGTTAGAAGTCGGGATTACCTTATAGGTGAAGCAATAGTTCAGAATTGAGAGGTAGCTGATCATCTACAAATTTTGGCATTACAGACTATGAAATATGAGCTATGGTTAGATCGTGGTCAAGAGCTAACGTCTTTATTTGGGAAATCAAGACTTTGGGACTTAGAGCAAAAGCATGTTTGTAGTCTGTTTTATGTAAAGGATTTTGTTTTCTAAAAAGGTTTTCTAAAATGAAGTTGAATCAGAATCGATACCTCTTTGCATTCATGCATTTGCATTGCATTACATCATAAAAGGACCCTAATTAGGTAAAATATTTCAGTTAACCTGAAAAACATGGAACAAAGGTTAGAGAGGATAGAGCAAATGCAAAACAGATGCAGGGGCAATTGACCGAGATTCAACAAGAAATGCGGGAATTCCAAAGGAATATGATAGGCCAGCTAACCCAGTTACTAGCCGGAGGCCTTGGAAAAAGGAGTGGCTCAGTGGACAATAGTGAAGATGATAAGGAAGACATCGTTTACACTTCAATAGGTTTTAACCCGAGCAATG
Source organism: Gossypium australe (assembly GCA_005393395.2). Lineage (NCBI taxonomy): Eukaryota > Viridiplantae > Streptophyta > Magnoliopsida > Malvales > Malvaceae > Gossypium > Gossypium australe. The sequence goes on along the minus strand of CM016614.1, from coordinate 25,567,476 downwards.
ATCAATCCAAACCGATTGTTTTGGTAGAAACGAAAGAAATAGGAGAATGGACCTCAAAAGCCCTGAAGAAGAAGGAAAAGAAAACGAATAATGCCGGTAGGTATAACAAGAGCCATTCAGAGCCGATTACAGTAAATCAGCCAAGGATGGTAGTTACCAGCAATCAGGTTTCCCCAAGGCAAAACTCTGAAAAGCTCCAATTTACGCCAATCCCCGTGACGTATAAGGAACTATATCAAAGTTTGTTTGACGCACACATGGTGTCTCCATTTTATCTGAAACCGTTGCAACCTCCGTTCCCAAAATGGTATAACGAGAATGCCCAATATGAGTACCACGCGAGAATAAAGGGTCACTCAATCGAAAACTACAATACGTTTAAAAAGTTGGTCGAAAGGTTCATTAAAATGGGAATTGTAAAATTCGACGATTCATCAAAACCTGATCACTTTAATGAGGTAGTGAATGCGGTAATTGAAGGAGGAGACAAGAAAGTTGCTACTCCTTGAAGAAATCAAAAATGAAGAGGGAATCAGAGAACGAAGTTTCTAAACCCTTGCTTACTTGGCAGTGTTTTGAATAATGAGACTGAGGAAGAAATCCCTGTACTTTTAGGGCCAATCTAGAGTAATTTTCAAAACATGCTTGTTGTCTTAAGCCTAGAGGCAACAAGAACCCTGTTGTGAAATAGGCTTATGTTCAAAATTTTATTTCAATAAAATGCATTTTTTAAGCACATTATTTTTTATTCTTTTTATTTCATTCTGTACATTCTTTTGTTTTATTAGCATATTATTTCATTCTTCATAACTATCCTTAGAATCATTTATTCTTTGGATTTCTTACCTTCATACCTAGGTTTCCAGATATCAACGATGTGAGCAATGTTATTACTGGCTCCCTTTTTGAATGAGATATGGGTCTGAGGGATCTAAAGACTTTGAAGATGACAGAGATTGTGGCCTATCTTTTGATTCGTTAAAGATGGTAGAACAAGTGAAAAACAGACCTTACTCTGCAAAGGGTTGTGGATATTATGAGGTGAAGATTGTAGCCTAGCTCATCACAGAACTAAGGCGAGACATCATTGAGTTATCTTCGAGAATTCAAAGATGTTTTCGCACGATCATATCAGGACATGCCTGGGATACTAGATGTGGGCTAAACATGAGGATCGGGCACTGCCGATCTACATAGAAAGGGGTGGTATCAGCTATGTCGTATTTAAGGAAACAAGATTCATGTGCCTACTCCAGTTCTTCACAAAATTTTCCATATGTGGGGCATGGATGTGATGGGGCCAATCTCTTCAAAAAACTTTTAGCCAATATTGATTCATCGGCATAATCGTTGTTTACTTCACTAAGAGGGTAAATATTGCTTCATATGCCAATATTGCAAAGTCGACAGACATCAAATTCAAAAAAAAAAAGAGAAGAAGAAGAATGAATGAAAGGATTAGATGCCAGCAAAGAATGCCATAAAGGATCGCGTTAAAGTTTACAGTTTGTCTGAATATCAGGCAGCATATCACATTGCAAAAAAAAAAAGGGGGGGTGGCTAAGACTTGTAAAGATTGGCATAAAAAGCTATCACTACTCTCTATGATTATCAAACGTTGGCTAGGACCTTTACTGGGGCAACACATTTCTCATCGGAATAGAAATAGTTTTTCCAATTGAACTTAATTGAAGAAAAGGTTAAAAGTTATTTGCCATGGCCATATGATGCGAGCTTATGTAAAGAAGTTCATCTTAGGGAATTCCACGAATAAACCTAATGTTGAAAAATATTTTCTTCTACAAAACGATTTTAGAGAAAATCATATGCCAAACTCAGAAGGACTTATGTAGGACCTGTTCTAGAGGAGCATTGATATTGAACGAGACGAATGGTGAAGACTTGCCTAATTCGGTGAATTCAGGTTTAGTTAAGAGATATTTTGCCTGAAAAAGGAAAGACCAAGGTGAAAACCCGTAAAGGGTGCCTAAAAAAAAAAAAAAGGAGAGGCCAAGGCGAAAACCCGCAAAGGGCGCTTTGAGACCAAAGGGGTTTTGAGTCGAAAACCCGAAAAGGGCGGCTCAAATTTTTATCAAAGATAGGGCATGTGGTAGTCTTGTTACATCTGAATTAGCAATAAGGAAGTATGTTACGTCTTGGGGCATCGACAAAGTACTCCGGATCCCCTAAACCATATTGAGTTTAAGATGGTCCTCAAGAAGTTGGAACAGAGAAGCTCAGGCTGCGATATCTGGGGCACCTAGCTTCTACTTTACCCATTTTTGAATTTGTTATTCTTTTCAATATACACCCCAATCAATTTTCTTGGTTATCTTCTATAAACTTATTTGTTTCGAGCTATACTCTTGATTAATTTCTTTCTTGTGCATTGATCTTTTTCAAGCATTTTATATTGAAATAATGATTACTGGACTAATACTTTCATAAAAGGAGTTTCGCATATTACTTTAGAAGCTTCTAAATAAAATGAGGAATTTGAAACAAGACTATTGTTCAGAACTTACCAAGCCTAAGGGCTGGATACATTGAAAAATGATTATCTCTTCAGATTCTTATTGGATGAGACAATTTTGTTGGTGATACCACATCGGCAGATGACGAACAAAGTCAATCCAAATGTAAAAGGGGATCATTGTCGAGATACCCTGCATTCATTGAAAATTTCAGACACATACATTTGGTTATTACACCCAGGGAATGGTGTAACAGATCAAATTGATTGAAAGTGATACAAGTTCTGCACCTCTGAGTGATAACTAGATGGTTGGAAGAAACCAAATGTTATTCCCCTGAACTTACAGTGGGAGGTATAAATTTTTATGTCCTAAAGTTCAAGGGAAGGGACTCTGAAATTACAGCGGGGCAAGCCTGCTGAGCAAAAAATTATTGTTTCTTTGGGTTTTCTATCAAAGGTACTAGCTGAATAAGAAAGCATGGTAACGCATAAAAAATGGAACCTTGAAAAGCCATAAGCAATGACAACCCAAACACAAAAGGGATCATTCTCACATTTCCAATTAGGAGCATTTGATTCATTTTGATCATGGTGTCCTAATAGTTTTTCATAAAAAGAAATCATTTTTCATGACAATCCTGCATTCGTGCAAATGTCATCCTTAATATCATTTAGTTAGGAGCATTAGATTCATTTTGATCATGCATCCTAATCATCATTCTCATGACATTCCGTATTCATGCAAAAAGTCATCCATAATACATTCAAATATACAGGACATGTCCCTCAGAGGACGGTATAGCAAAATAAAAAGATTTTCAGATTTTGTTCCCTAGTGGAGCAAACTGAAGAATGAAGTCTTCCTAAAGATAGTAAGGAAGCAAATTGAAAATTTCAGATTTTGTTCCCTAGTAGAGCAAACTGAAGAGTTGAAAATTTCAGATTTTGTTCCCTAGTGGAGCAAACTGAAGAATTAAAAATTTCAGATTTTGTTCCCTAGTGGAGCAAACTGAATAATTGAAAATTTTAGATTTTGTTCCCTAGTGGACCAAACTAAAGAATTGAAAATTTCAGATTTTGCTCCCTAGTGGATCAAATTGAAGAATGAAGTCTTCCTGAAGATAGTAAGGAAGCAAATTGAAAATTTTAGATTTTGTTCCCTAGTGGAGCAAACTGAAGAATTGAAAATTTCAGATTTTGTTCTCTAGTGGAGCAAACTGAAGAATTAAAAATTTCAGATTTTGTTCCCTAGTGGATCAAACTGAAGAATGAAGTCTTCCTGAAGATAGTAAGGAAGAAAATTGAAATTTCAAATTTTGTTCCCTAGAAATGGTAGTGGAGCGAACTGAAGAATTGAAAATTTCAGATTTTGTTCCCTAGTGGAGCAAGCTGAAGATTGAAGTCTTCCTGAAGATAGTAAGGAAGCAAATTGAAAATTTCAGATTTTGTTCCCTAGTGGAGCAAACTGAAGAATTGAAAATTTCAGATTTTGTTCTCTAGTGGATCAAACTGAAAAATGAAGTCTTCCTGGAGATAGTAAGGAAGCAAATTGAAAATTTCAGATTTTGTTCCCTAGTGGATCAAACTGAAGAATGAAGTCTTCCTGAAGATAGTAAGGAAGCAAATTGAAAATTTCAGATTTTGTTCCCTAGTGGAACAAACTGAAGAATGAAGTCTTCCTAAAGATAATAAGGAAGCAAATTAAAAATTTCAGATTTTGTTTCCTAGAAATGGTAGTGGAGCAAACTGGAGAATTGAAAATTTCAGATTTTGTTCCCTAGTGGAGCAAACTGAAGATTGAAGTTTTCCTGAAGATAGCAAAGAAGCAGGCTGAAGACATCAGATCCTATCTCCCCGAGTTTACAGTGGAATCTTTAACTATTCAGCACTTTAGCCCCTAATATTTCACATTTTCTCAATTTAGTCCCTATTTCAAAACAACACAAAATACACAAAATTTCCTTAAACCCATGCTTGGACGAATCTTCCATAGGTCCCTAGCAGCCCGTTAATTTTATTTATTTCACATTTTGACCCCTCAATTTACAAATTTCACAATTTAGTCCTTAATAAGCATTTTTATCAAAAATCACTTAATAAACTATGATAATCTACCAACATTTATTTATTTTTCATCATCAAACAACAAAAAAATCAAGCTATCAACAATTGGAAATAACAAATTCATCATCAAATCCAAAAATTAAAGCATAGGCTAGCTAGTATACGAAGCAACGATCTCAAAAGCGTAAAAATTATAAAAAACTGAGCAAATAACATACCTAAATTAAGCTTCCTAGGTGCCGAAATTTAAAAGCTTAAAAAATGGCTCTTTTCTTCTCACATTCGGCCAACAAAGATGAACATGCTTGTGGTTTTTACTTATGTTTTATTTTATTAACTATTATTACTAATTTACATATTTAACCTTTATAATTTAATTTGAAAACCATATAAAACAACCCCAAAACCATCCACTAATAAATTCAATGGTCAAATTACAGCATAAATACCTCACCTTTAATTAATTAAAATAATTAAGCACTTTAACATATAGCATGCTACTTTTACATTTTACGCGATTAAGTCCTTTTATTAAATTAAACACGCAAACGGTAAAATTAAATCATGAAATTTTCACACATATCAAATATCATGCTGTAAATACCAGAAATAATATTAAAATAATTTTACAACCTCAGATTTGTGATTTCGAAACCACTGTTCTGATTTAACTAAAACCAGGCTGTTACACTACAATTATGCACAAATCAAAGTGTTAAAGGGGAGCTTAGGTAGCCTAATCACCTATACTAAGTTCCATGAGTAAGTGTCTCTACCTAAACAAATGATGATTTGAAAATGATGCCTAAATGTGGTATGTTATGTGATGTATATTGAGTTGACAATGAAAATGTTATGAGTTTATGACTGAAAATGATATAAGTCTTGCTGATTTTATGTACACTATATGAGATCTATATGTTGTGGCTATTTGAGCATAATGTGAGCACTTGTAAATGAATGATATGAGACTAGAATATGTGATATGAACATGAGTTGTGTGACATGTGAAAGTGCGTATAAAATAGTAAGTATACATGTTTAAGTGGATATGTTGAAGGGTGTATTGGTTGTGCTTGGAGGGTAAATTTGGTTGTGTTCGGCAGGTACATATGGTTGTGTTTGGAGGGTAAATTGGTTGTGTTTGGAGGCTATGATTGGTTGTGTTTGGTGGGCGATAGCTTTATACTTGGAACGGTGGAAATATGCAAGTGTACACAATCGTAACAAGTAATAAAAGTGACAAGTAAATGTCGAGTTATCGTACCCACAGGGACTGTAAAAGAATTATTTATGAAATAATTTCAAACACTTTGGTTAGGGAAAAATATTTGATTTTTTGAAAACTATTTGAAAACTAAAAGAAAAACAAAGTAAATTAAAATAAAACAAAGTTCAAGTGTGCGATTTCAAAAACTGATTTTAATCAAGATGACATAATTGTGTTGGTTTAATCACATTTCTTACCTTAGAATTATTAAACTTGTGTTTATACTTGTTAAAACATGGCAACTCGGTAATTTGCTAATTTACAAATCAAAAATCCATCTATCTCTTGTACAAATTTCTATGCCAATTCGACCGATTAAACAGGCTGCAAAAAGTAAACATGTTATTGCACATACATACTCATTAAATTAAACAATCTCTGGCATATTCCTATGTCGATGCAAACGATTGATTCAACCTAACAAGCATATAAAAGATCATGTGAAGTAACAAGGTATTTTTACCGTGAAACAATGTAATCACAAAAATCCTGCAAGTTATGCAAGGCATACATATTGTCAATGTAACATCCCCAAACCCGGCCCATTCGTTACGACCGAATCTGGTTATGTTATTGCGGAAACCGTTTGCAAAATCCTTGACTTTAGAATAAAACTTGAAAATTTGTTAACTTTGAAAATCATGTCCACTTAAAAATTAAGTAAATAATATAAGTTTGTTGAAAACTTCTGAAATAAAATATTATTATAAGTATAATATGAATCTTTTATGAAAATATTTTTTTAAGTATAGTATTAACTTCAACCATCATAAATAGAGTACTTTAAATAAAAAGGGGCCCTTATTACATCAAATAAAATTCCAAAATACTGATAATATAAAGTACGTAAATAAAGTAAAACATCTTCTGCACGAAAATCCCCTTCTGCATGGGCCACCTTGTATCTACTCCAACCCGGTCCGATCAACATGTCACCTGCGATGTTTGAAAATAATTGGGTGAGTCATAATGACTCAGTGTGTAAGTTAACCACTGAAATCCACCCACATGCTAGCCACATAATATCCCAATTATCAAATGCAACAAGTAATATATATATTCATTTAACAATTACCACAATCAAATCATACTCAAATACTGGGCTAGGCCCTTATCTCAATAAACCACATATCAGCTGGGCTTGGCCCATCTCCACGTATGTTCCCAAAACATACCTATCCACATGTCATATTGGGCTTGGCCCATTACCATATCTTTTCATAACGGAGCAATGCAACATGCAACCCAACCCAATCCTAAGGTCCATCCGCTACACACCCCCTTAGCCAGCCTACCACACACCAGGGGACTATTGAGTCACCCACTCCTTTTCCCTCCAAAAAGGCAACCAATGCCATCCTTGATGTAGCGTATAGCTAACATCAAACCACGATGGAGCACACAGCAATCCATCAAGCCACGATATGGCATAAAGCCGATATCAATCAAGGTAACCACGCGAACTAAATCGCAAAGATCCACAACGCGACCTCAGTCAGCGCCAATCCACGATGTAGCACAAAGCTGACATCAACCACGTAGTCGAAGTACACCCGTACCTTCTTTTCAAAAAAACCCACCCATGCACATGTAACGTGATATAATGACAAGGTGATGCATGAGCATGTCATTCACACAAATATAGGCATACAATCATATTTAAATCAGTGATCACATAGTAACAAGTTTGCCACTAACCTGGTCATCGTCATACCCCTTAAGGGTACCATTTTCACATTTAACTGCACTTGTTAGCAAACATATAAAATAGGCAAATATCACGCAAATCCCGGAAACAATGGCTAACTACACACCTTATAACCTGAAGTTCTAAACCCTCGATCCCGACGCTATCGTTTAGCGAGACTACAGCTATTTGCCTAACGTTTTCTGCTGCACGTCCACACCCCGGTGGCCAATCCCGAACTGCCGAGACGGCTCTTTTCTTAAACTTCGAGACAGGAGCTTTCCCTTTCCCCTCTTGACTGGTACTGGTCTCCATCAAAAAGCTTAATCAGAATCACACCATTAATCAACAAGTCATAATCTACTTATTAACGAGTCTAAGTTACTTACTAATATCCTTACCGAAATAATCTGAGATCCCGAAGGCCTTCCTTAATCGCTGCTAAAACTCCTAAATGGTCAAGGTCAGAATCGGTTACCACAAATGCCAAATATGGTTTATAACAAAAATCCATGAAAAGAGGACCCCTTTGGCCGAATAGCACCTAACCCTTACCTTGAGTAGCCGAATCTGAACAGCCCCTAAGTGCTCCCTCACGCTGGTTATACACAAAAGAAGTACGATATTAAAGGCCTAAGAACATTCGGCCACATCAAACACCAAGACCACCCTTGATTAACAACTATTTAAAAGAGATAGGTTAATGACATAAATCCTTACCTTTCTCAAAGACTAAAGAAACGACCCCACGCTCCAACCTTTGCCCAACCAATAATCGGCCACCACAAGGAATAGGTTCGGCTTCAGGGACTTGTAATCAAAGCAGAGAAAATGAGAGGCTAAATGTTTCGGCAATGACTCCTAAATGGAGTTGGGATGTTCGGCCAAAATAATATTTGAGAAGGAGAGATGGTTTTGGTGAGAATAGAGTATGAAAAGGAAAAGAAAATAACGGTTTAGAAGAGACTAAAATTCGGCTAAAGGTTCAAAAGGAAATCAAGAAGAAAGTTGCCCAATAAATAGCACGTTCGGCATTTGTTTCCCTCCTGGAAACTCCTAATTTCGGCTGCTACCTATGGCCTCCAATTCAAATTAATTTGAATTAACAAATCCTTTGTTAACTCATCCTCATCCATTAAAAAAATCAATTTGAATGGTCAACAACTATCCCACCTATTTAGATAAAATAAAAATAATCCTATACTTAATATAACTAAGTAGATAAATAAAATACTAATAGCAACTTTATCCAATATCACCACTTTAATCAAAGTAAAAGACCACCCCTTGGCCGGCCACCACTTCTTTTTAATTCTAAACCAATTTCCTCTCCTATCTTAAACTCCTATTTTATCACCTCATAAAAAAAACAATCTAATAGCAGCCATTTATCTCCTATTTCTAATTTAAAACTACCTAAGATAATCCATTATTAATCTAAAGTAATAAAATAACCAAATACTTATCCCCTACCTATTTAAAAATAATTAAAACACTGCCACCCTTATCATCTATCTTAACTAGATAATAATAAAAATAATAATAATAAAAAAAACATTTATCCAGCCGAATTTAAAAGAACAAAAGCTAACTTAATCTTTATCCACTGGAAGATCCCATGTGCCGTCCCATCTTCAATTGCTGCCCAAAGAGAATAAAAATAAAAATTAAACTCCAAATGCCACCCTCCAGGTTCGAACCTGGGACCAAACTGCCGCTCCTTTCCCCCAGCGCCCAGGCCACTCGGCCTCATTGCATTTCATGCTAAAAACCCCCAACAATTATTTTTAAAACCTTCCTACTCAAACCTATAACCACCAACAAAAATAAAAACGCCAAATGCTTCTCCGGCCCCTCGAAACCGCGACCTCTCTCCCCTCCAGCGCCTAAGTGGCGCATGAGTGCCACTTTGCCACTGGACTTCCATGTCCATCAATCCTGCCCTTTTATTCTTAAGGCCTACTTGGCCCAGTCCCTTGACGCAAAAATAAAACAAAAATTGCTGCCGCTTGGACTCGAACCCAAGCCCCTTAGGCGCCACCTTCCAAAGCCTTAAGTAGAGCCTCTATGCCACTTTGCCACATCCTTCCTTGCGTTCTAAACTCCAGAAAAATATTTTAAGGCCTTCGTGCCCCATTTCCCCTTTTTACACTAAAAAAAATAAAAATTTTCCAAAGCCCTTCCTTTTCCATCCAAGCATTCCTAAACCTCTAAAACACATCCAAAAACACCCAAAACCCTTCCAACACTTAAATTATACCCGAATTACCTAGCCCCTAAACCAGGGTGTTACAGTCAAATACAATGCTAATTTAATCTTCAGCTACCTTTGAAGAATTAAACATGCACAGATTAAGTACTGTGTCCATTAATTACAATTTCAATGCGTTTAAATAATTAATTCATTAGCTATCTAAACAATTATAATGCCAAATAACTTAGCATAATTTTACTTAATCAAACATTTCACCGAGGCCTTTAACAGCATAAACATAATTTTAATAATCTAAGAGGGCGAAATGAAATCAAACCAACACGAATTAAATTCAAGCTAAATGGGTTAAATTAAACATTTCAAAAGCATGAATATCCATAAACATGTTCGTCAAAACAACAACAAAAAATTTAAAGAGATAGGAAACGAGAAACAAATCCGGTGGCTCTCCGTGACTTGTCTGCTTGATTCCTCCTTCGTTCTTCGTTGTCCTCGGCTATCAAGGGGCTTATGAACACTTCAAGTGCTGCTTCAAATGGCTGGAAAACACCTCTTTTCCAAGAGGGGAAATCGGTACAAGAACAAGGGGAAAATGGAATGAAAATGAAGGGAGAAAAGTTGAGAGAAAAGAAGAGAGAATGAGAGAATGTTGGAGAATTGAGGGATGTTTTGAATGAGCAGCTAGGGGCTGTATTTATAGGTGTTAGGGGCTGCTAAAGATAGCAAAAAAGCAGTAGCAAAGGAGCTCCACTTGGCCGGCCATCCCATGTGGCAATGGATTCAACTTTGCTAAAATTAGCATGGGCAAATCTTTAAAGCCTTGAATTTTGGAGGGGTTTGAATGGGATTTTGAGAAGTCTTCAAGGGCTTCTTTGCAACTCAATTAATCAGCTAACAAGCTGATTTGGACCAGCCTATGGACGGTTTGGGCCATCCAACTCTTTGCTTGGTTCGGTTCAACCGGTTTGGTTCAGCTGATGCGGTTCAACTTGGCCTTTTTCATAATTAATTAAAATTAATTTATTTAACCAAAATTAAATTGGGAATAAATTAAAATTAATTAAATTATGATTAAATATTCATAATTGGACCGTCTTGGGCTGGAAATACAGTCACCTTGAATCTTCAAATCGCTTCTCGGTTTTATTCTTCGAGCAGTGCCTGCCGAGCCGATTTTTGCCTTTTGTGCGAGTCTGTCGAAAATAGTCAAAATAAATCAAAATTTACTATAAAATTAATTAAAATTCATCATGTTTATATTTTTAGCACAATTTAATTATTTTGTAATATTTAATTATTTTCTGACAAGAATTTACCCGAAACCACATGAAATTGGGTCAAAAAGGGCATGAAAAAGTATATAAATTTCCGTGTTTCCACACCCCCAAACTTAATTCATTGCTCGTCCCGAGTAATGCACAAAATTGAAAAGAATTTTCTCGAAAAACACCTTTGAAAAACTCTTTCAGAACAACTTTCTTTTCAAAATTATGAATTGAATATACTTAAGCTCAAAGATAAGAAATTTGATATTTATGCAACTTAAGTATTCATATTGTTCAAATTACCTCCAACAATTATCATACTAGCGAAATTAGACTAAAGTTTCTTTAATAAAGACATGTTCTTCACTACCAAATTGATTTTAATTCCTTTATTCAAAAATTAAACTACAATCATTAAGCTTAACTTAATGTCTTCATATGTTGAACATAGCACTTTCTCTCCACTAATGTAGGTAACATTGGAATTTTGAATCAATAGGTCTTCACTAAGGTTGTAACGTGGCTGGGCTTAAGGGTAGGTAAACGATAGATAAATTTTTGGCTTAAAACCCTAGACTCAGCTTAATATCGAACCTTCGGAACTTTCATCCTTGATACCCAACCTATGCTCTTTCGATCACTTTTTTTTAAACTCAAAATCGAGCACTTGCTTCATGTACAACAATTTTTCGAGCATTTGATACTTCTTTTCAACTCCCCCAAACTTATTTTCAAACGATCCTTTGAATAGTACTGAGTCTAGTGTTTGGGATGATTTTTTAGAAGTAATTAAGAGAAAGTTGATGGCTAAATATTGCATAGGTCCAAATAAACTTAGGCCATATAGTCTCAAAATTGGGTTTCAAAGGATAATTTTATCAAGGTTGGCTTGAAAGGCTCAAACGGTCCAAACAAAAGTTTGCCTAAATCATTTTCAATATTCCATGCCTCCTAGGATTTTGCCTCAAGAAATTACTAAGTCAATTCTAAAGACTTAAGCTTTCATGCATGCCTAATTTTTTTCGTAAGGAACTAAAAATTTTATGGTATGAATTTGTATGCTTTATTAAAAATACATTCACATCTTTATTAAGCTAACATAATAAATTATTGAAATAACAGAACTTTATTAATACTAAAGTTTAGCATAAGTAACAAAATTTCAATTTATTGAACAAAAATATATCCTAAGCATAATTAAAAGAACATTTTATTCTGAATGGAATCAATTCAAATTTTCGGTCCCCCTACTTAAAGTGAACAATGTCCTCATTGTTTAAAGTGAATAAATACTAATACACCAGGTAGGATAATTAGAAAAGAGGAGGTGAGTCAAATTGACTGCTTAAGTACCAGGCTCTTTCTAAAATCCGATCCTAGACATGTATATATTTATTGCCACACTTTATCCTTTGAGACTTGTTCAATTTTTTATTCATGCTTCCTATCTCTTATGTTATTATGCAAAAATAAAAATTCCTAATTGACCTAATCCTAAGATACTTAAGAAAGAAATAAAAGTTGAAGTCCTCCCCTTTTTCATTTGTTTGCCGATCCTTCAGAATTCGACTTTTCTTTTGCTTCATTAGTATTGCCTCTGCATGAATCGCTTAGCTCCTTCTTCGAGGATGGAACCCATGGCTCATATATAAAATATGGAAACTCAAGCACAAAAAGAAAAGGGTCATTATAAATTTTCTTGAGAGCACTCCTCACCGAATCATCTCTTATTTTTGCGTATCGCCAATATGCTTGTTGCTGCCATTGCATGTGTTGCATTAAATCCATAAGCTTTGACAACTCATCACGACGATCTGGGCTAGGTGGTGGAGCTCTAAACATTGAGGGCTCGATATCAGGTTCAGCTTCTGGTTCTGCCTCCCTAGGGACTTCATTTGATTGCTCTGGTAGGATTTCTGTGGGTTCATTTTCTTCTTCTTCTTCGGGATCCTCACTTTCTTCAATTTGTTGCTGGAGAACAGAATCTCCAGCTACTCGGTAGAGATCCCAATCGGTGATTGTGCCTTGACTATACTCTGTCTTCTTTACGTCCGCAAGGAGTTTTGCTTTTAAGCACAGAATTGTGATCGTAAAAGGGAAATAGGCAGGGCCAGAGCGTCTAACAGCACAATTTCGCATTTCTCTCAGGATGATTTTGCCCACATCAATGGTCTTTCCGGTTAAAATCGAGTATAGTAGGACCATTCGCTTTAAAGAAATTGTTGTCCCATGTGAACTAGGCATCAAGCTGAAACGAATGAAATAGAACCATACCTTCGCAAGTGGTGTCAAATACTCTCTTCGACAAGTATGGATTCCTTACTTTAACACAGTCCACTTAGAACCTGGAACTGTGAGTTCTTCAAAGATTTCTTGTAGATTTTCAGGCTTAATATTGCTCAACAGAGAGGAATATTCATCGTTGTCGAAATCAGGTAATTCAAAGAACTCATTAATAGCACTAGAATTTATTGGTACCTTGATTCCGCGGACTGGAACTTCGGTCAGTTCGCTTGAAGTTAAGTTCGCGTAGAATTCACGAACTAATTCTTCATCCACACTTGGTCTCTTTTCGCAAAACAATTCCCAATTGAGGGCTTCAGCAACTTGGCAAATACGTGCCATAAAATCTCTGTAGTTGCTTTCCTTCAATGTGAAGCCTTTTTCTGGATGCATCTATTGATTCTTGAAGATACTTCCGTATCTTATTTTAGCTTCTTCACAGTGAAATTTGCTTTGTGATTTGTCGATTTGAGCGGAGGCACGAGTTCTTTTACGAGATGGAAAGAATAAAAATCAGTTAAATAATTTAATTAACTAAAATTACTTAATAATTCAATAAATTGAAAATTCAATAATTGAAAATTTAAAAATAAAATTTAATAGCAATTACAAATATTTCAATGAATTGAAAAATTAAGTAATTAAAAAAAAATTAAATTTTAAAAATAAAATTTACTAACAATTATCAATATTTCAATAAATTGAAAAAAAATAATTGAATCAAAATTAAATTTTAAGAGAGAAAATTATTCTTACCACTTACCTTGTAGATTTTAAAAGCTCTAAAAAAAAAATACTAATGAATCAAAGGAGGGAAATTAAAGGAGGGATGGCTTAGTTGGGGAAGGGAGATGTGCGCATAGGAGCACAAGGCAGCAAGCAGGTTGTGCGCGCAAGGAGCTGCAGCAGATGCGCAAAGCCTTGCGCTAGGCAGGCCACAGCTGGTTGGCGTGGTGCGTTGGTGCTGCTGGAAGTAGCAGATGTGCGGCCTCGACCTGGGCAGGAGCTGGCGCTGGCGTGTGCTGGAGCTAGAGCTGCTGCTGCTGGCCGAATGGAGGCTTAGGGACAAGGGGCTTGCGGCATTTGGTGTTTTGGTGGATGGGAAGTTGAGTGATGGGTGAATGGTGAGAATAATAGTGCAATTTATAGATTGAGGAGTATAAACTAGACTAGAACTCTTAGCACAATTAAGCATTAAAAATAAGAGTTTAATTCTAATTTAACTCATGATAAACAACAATTAATAATTAAATAAATTATCAATTGCTATTTAATTATTAAGATAAATATGAAATAAAATTAATCTAATCCTAAGCTAAGTTGATAAAAGTTAATATATAAATTATAATAAATATAATTATATATTAAAGTTTATCAATAATGAAAAAAAATATTTATTTTAGATGCCCTTTAAAAATATTTACAAAAGGAGGCACCTACTTTTTATTATTTACGAAAATAGCAACCAAATTGTTGAAAACAATTCAATTAAGTCCTTAGACTTAATGAAAATTTGAAATTTAGTTGCAATTTAAGACTTGAGTCAAAATTGACCTTTTTATTTGGAAAACTAAAAATTTATTTTGCTATTCAGGGGCTAATTCCTTGGAAAATTATGCAAAAATCAATTCTCAGGAAAGATTGGAGGGGTCACAAGCGGTCCCGCTTAAGTTCTAATCTCCTAGACAGAATTTATTTGAGCATAATAAACCCAGAAATATTCCCTAAATATTTTATTAAAAGCAATAAAAACAAAGGATTAGATAAACTGAACGAGATTTTATCCCGTTCAGGGTTTTCTCCGTAATAATGTTTCAAACGCTGAGCATTGACTTGAAAATTACCTCTCTTACCTTAGAGTTCAATAACTCCATATGGATATACGCGATGGATCGTAAATGGACCGTATCAACGTGACTTTAACTTACCTGGAAAGAACTTCAGTCTGGAATTAAATAACAAGACTTGCTGACCTGCTTCAAACTCTCGAACTCGGATATGCTTGTCATGCCATTTTTTGGGACTTTCTTTGAGTAACTTGGCATTTTCGTATGAGAACATTCGAAATTCCTCTAGCTCATTGAGTTGGAGCATTCGTTTCTCTTTAGCAAGCTTGATATCCAAATTGAGTTGTCGAAGAGCCCAATAAGCTCTATGCTCTAACTCCAGAGGTAGGTGGCATGCTTTCCCAAAGACCAACCGATAGGGTGACATTCTTAAGGGTGCCTTGTATGCCGTTCTGTAAGCCCATGAAGCATCATCTAGTCTCTTGGACCAATCTCGTCAGTTTGGGCAAACTACCTTCTCGAGTATGCCTTTGATCTCCTTATTTGCCAGTTCAGCTTGCCCATTTGTTTGCGGATGGTAAGCTGTGGCAACCTTGTGTTTCACTCCATGCTTATCTAGCAACCATTTTAACCACTTGTTCACAAAGTGGGTCCCTTCATCGCTGATAATAGCTCTTGGGGTTCCGAACCTTGTGAACACATGTTTCTGCAAAAACTTCATCACAACTTTAGCATCATTCGTTGGATAAGCTTCAGCCTCGACCCATTTGGACACATAATCTACTGCTACCAATATATACTTGTGACCAAAAGACGGAGGAAAAGGGCCAAGGAAATCAATACCCTACACATCGAACAGTTCTACCTCAATGATATTTGTTCGAGGCATCTCATCTCTATTGGATACGTTTCTAGCCCTCTGACATCGATCACAATTCTTTACGTACGAGTATGCATCCTTGAATAGTGTTGGCCAAAAGAATCCAGCTTGCAATACTTTGGCCGCTGTACGAGTACCTCCAAAGTGTCCTCCATTTGAAGCTGAATGACAGTGGTATAAAATTTTTGGTATTTCATTCTCTGTCACACATCTTCTAATCATCTGATCTGCATACTTTTTGAACAAATACGGCTCTTCCCAAAAATAATACTTTACATCGTGAAGAAATTTTTTTCTTTGCTGATATGTTCTATCAATTGGCATCAAACCACAAGCTAAATAGTTAGCAAAATCAGGAAACCAAGGAGTATTATGGACATGAGTTACCTTCAGTATGTGTTCATCTAGAAATGTCTCGTGGATCGGTAAAAGTGAAGAATTTTCCTCTTGCGGCTCCAATCTGGATAGGTGATCTGCTACCTGGTTCTCTACTCCCCTTCGATCTTGAATTTCTAGATCGAACTCTTGGAGTAGAAGCACCCACCGGATCAATCTCGGCTTAGCATCTTTCTTGGTTAATAAGTACTTAATCGCAGAGTGGTCCGTATAGACAATCACTTTGGTACCTATAAGATAGGATCGAAACTTGTCAAAAGCAAAGACAATAGCAAGTAACTCTTTATCTGTTACCGTATAGTTCAGTTGGGCTCCGGTTAGAGTTCTGCTTGCGTAGTAGATAGGATGAAAAACTTTGTTCCTTCTCTGGCCCATGACGGCTCCAATGGCGAAGTCACTTGCGTCACACATCAATGTGAATGGTGAATCCCAATCTGGTGTGACGATTATAGGTGCCGTGACTAATCGATTCTTCAGATCGTTGAAGGCTTTTAAGCAGTCCTCGTCAAATTTGAATATCGAGTCCTTCTCCAACAACTTGCATAAGGGCTTAGCCACTTTGGAGAAGTCCTTGATAAACCTTCTATAGAAACCGGAGTGGCCCAAAAAGCTCCTAACACCTTTTACAGATGTTGGAGGTGGGAGTTTCTCAATAACGTCTACTTTTGCCTTGTCCACCTCGATCCCATGTCTCGTTATCCGATGGCCTAGAACAATTCCTTCTCGTACCATGAAATGACATTTTTCCCAATTGAGTACGAGATTCGTCTCTTCGCATCGCCTTAGTACCTTCGCTAGATTGGCTAAACAATCCTCGTAAGTATCTCCAAATACTGAGAAATTGAAACACCCCAAACCCGGCCCACGAGCTTTGACCAGATTTGGTATGTTCCTCAAATAAACCGGTTCAAATTCTTTTATTACTTTGTGAAAATCTTGTGCGATTTAAAAAAAATTGTTTGGGTTGGGCTTGTGTTGAAAACCAATTCGATTTTCATATTAGAAAACCCTTTTTAATTCTATGTGATAAAACATATAGAGTATATTTTTATAAAAATAAATTACTTGGTCTTTAAACTTAATAAAAATTTGTAACATAATTAAACAATAAACAGAAATAAGATAGTGCACTATGGCCTTAAGGCCTTATTACATCAAATAAGTCCAAATAATTCAGAGTACTTAAAAAAAAGACTTCAAGTTGAGCATGGCCACCACAAATCCTGCCGTCCCGGTCCATCACTGTTCATCACCTGAAACATGGTCCCCCAACGGGGTGAGTCAACAGACTCAATGTGTACACAACACTAAACCATAATCGAATCAAGCATAACAATTATTACACATTCATATCATAGCATACAAGTTATGATGCATTCCCAAAACCCAAACCTATTAAGCCATCCGCTACACTCCCCCGTACCAACCTGTACACCGTGGGGACTACTAAGTCGACCCTCCTTCCGCTACACTCCATATCGCGGTCTTAGGTCACCGCATTCGTGGTCTTAGGTCACCACGTTCAGATTACTGTGGTCTTAGGTCACCACATTCAGATTACTGTGG
Organism: Gossypium australe; assembly: GCA_005393395.2. Classification (NCBI taxonomy): domain Eukaryota; kingdom Viridiplantae; phylum Streptophyta; class Magnoliopsida; order Malvales; family Malvaceae; genus Gossypium; species Gossypium australe. The sequence continues at coordinate 25,549,587 of CM016614.1, read as the reverse complement.
TCTTAGGTCACCACATTCAGATATCACGGTCTTAGGTCACCGTGTTCGTGGTCTTAGGTCACCACATTCACTTCCCCTTCAAAATAAAACCCATATGCCCCATATAATAGTAATATGCATAAATATGCTAGAGTTCACATTCTTATTGTTATTCTCATGTTACAATTAACATATTTCATAATCCTAGTAGGAGTAGGAAACGTACCTGAGTACTTTGTACCATAACATGGTACCTTAGCTACTTTCATATTCTTAATACCATATATATTAATTAAACTTAGCCATATAAGGTAGTATAAAATAGTGTGGGGTACACACCTGATTTGCTTATCAACTTCACTGAAATATCGAAATCTGATCTACTGCCTTAGATCTCAATTCCTACATTCGGCCAACCTTAATAAATTAGCATAAAGCCTATTCGGCTATAAAACCAAATCCTAATAGGATTTGTATTCTTAAAACTTACCTTGTTGCCGATTGACTTAAGAATCAAGTCCCGAAACTTTGTATCCTTCTTTCTTGAAATCGGCAATCACTAGATTACTTGAATAGATTAGTTTTCGGCTTTTGAATCATGTAAGAAAATAGATCTAGTGCTAAAATAAGTCTTGGCCGAATGCTATAGATACTTACCTTGTGGATTTTAAATCCCAAAACTCACCGAATAACTAGGGAACATGCGGCCTATGGTGTACCTTTGGGAAAAGAACTTCTCTAAATTTTAGCTTAAAGAAAAGAACCAAAACGATGTCAATAACATCCTTACCTTTAGTATTGAAATCGGCAACACTTGATATCCCGAATTTCCTCCCCTAATGTTGTAGTCGACAACACCTTGGCTTGAATCCTCAGCAATATTCGGCTTTTAGGAGATTGAGAGAACAAGGATAAGAGAATAGGGTGTAGAAGGATTCGGCCAAAGAGAATCAAAAAGAAAAGAGAAAAAGAGAATAATGGCAGAGAGAATTCGGCAGAGAGAAGAGAAGAAACTTTAGAGAATTTCGGCAGAGGTTTTCTTGAAGAGAAAAGAATGAATGAAGAATAGCCTTACTCTTCCTTTTATAGCCAAAATTACTAGGCTAAAGTCCCTTACTTGGCCACCACTCTCATATCTTTATCACTTTATTTAAAAATTAAAGAATTTAATCCAACAATTATCTCTTGAAAATAATGATAAATAAATCCCTTATTTATCCTCTATTTATCTCTTAAAAATAAAAGAATAAAAGCTCCTAATTTATAGCCATGTGCCGTCCACCTCTCTGCTCCTTGTAGCAAAATAAAATTTCTTTTATTTGCTTCCCATGCAGTTCGAACCCTGGCCCAATACTCCTGTATGTGGCGCCATTTCCAGAGGCCCTAAGTGATATCTTCAGGCCACTTTTCCAAGCCTGTTTATGTGTCAAATTCCTCCTACTAATTTTCTTAAGGCCACCTTGCCTTAATTTCCTCTTTTTAAACCTTAAAACTTGACATTTCTTTACATTTCCAAGTTTCCAAAAATTTTCGTTTGCCTTCTTTAAACTTAACATTTCCTTACATTTCCAAGTTTCCCGAAATGTTTACTTTCCTCTTTTGAATCATTTCTAAATCATTCCCTTACATTTCCAAGACAAGACATTTCCTTACATTTCCATACATTTCCTTACATCTTAGGGTTCCTAAAATTCCTCAGAACACATCCAACACACCCACTGAGCCCACTATCTCATGAATTACGCACGAATGCATAACCCCTAATCTAGGATGTTACAGAAATAGTCCATAAAAACTTCCAAATATTTCTCAACCATGTCAGTAAAAATAGACATCATACATCTTTGAAATGTAGCAGGTGCATTACATAAACCAAATGGCATGCGTCTAAATGCAAATGTACCGTACGGACAGGTGAATGTCTTTTTGTGTTGATCTTCCGGTGCTACAGTAATCTGATTATACCCTGAGTATCCGTCGAGAAAACAGTAGTAATCTCGTCCTGCGAGTCTATCCAGCATCTGGTCCAAGAACGGTAAAAGAAAGTGATCTTTCCTAGTTGCCTTGTTTAGCTTCCGGTAATCGATACAGATTCTCCATCCTGTAACTGTCCTCGTTGGTATCAACTCGTTGTTCTCGTTCTCCACGACCGTGATATCTCCTTTCTTCGGCACGCACTGGACTGGACTCACCCAAGAACTATTTGAGATGGGGTAAATTATACCCGCATCCAACCATTTGATGATTTCATTCTTCACGACATCTTTCATGATTGGGTTCAGTCTCCGTTGTCCATCAATCGTTCCTCTCTCGCCATCTTCTAATATGATCTTGTGCATGCATACAGATGGGCTAATACCGCGAATGTCAGCTATAGTCCATCCGATAGCCTTCTTGAATTGTCTCAGGACTATGATAAGTTTCTCTTCTTGTTCGGTAGTTAATTCAGCTGAAACAATCACAGGCAGAGTAGAGGCGTTACCTAAATAAACATATTTCAAGTGTGAAGGTAATACCTTGAGTTCTAACTTAGGTGGCTCCTCGATTGATGCTTTTGGCTGCATGTAATCTCTTTTCTCTAATTCCAAAGATTCGAAACGAGATTGCGAATCAAATCCCTTTCGATTAGCTTCGAGCGAAGCTAAGTATTCGTCCTCCTCTTCCTCATTTGGGGGACCCGATGTCAAAATTCTTTCCAATAGGTCATCAACACCGTTAAGTTCCTTCTCTACTATTAATTCCTCTAAATCGGTCACTGCAGAACAATCATCCATAGTGTCAGGAAATCGCATTGACTTAAAAACATTAAATGTTACCTGATTATCCTGAACACGCATAGTCAGCTCGCCCTTCTGCACATCAATAAGAGTCCTTCCAGTTGCTAGGAATGGTCTTCCTAGTATAATTGGCACTTCTTTGTCTACTTCAAAATCCAGAATTACAAAGTCAGCAGAAAAGATAAACTTATCTACGCGTACCAATACGTCCTCGATTTTTCCTTCTGGATATGCTAAGGATCAATCTGCTAGTTGAAGTGTAACCGTAGTTGGTCTAACTTCTCCTATCCCCAATTTCCTAAATATTGACATAGGCATCAAGTTAATACTTGCACCTAAGTCACATAATGCTTTACCACAATATGTTGATCCAATATTGCATGGTATGGTGAAACATCCAGGATCCTTCAATTTTGGGGGTAATTTGTTCTGAAGATATGCACTACATTCCTTTGTCAGAGCTACCGTCTCAAATTCTCCAAGTTTTCGTTTCTTAGACAGGATATCTTTCATGAACTTCACGTAGTTCAGCATTTGCTCAAGTGCTTCGACCAACGGGATGTTGATGTGAAGTTGCTTGAGTACATCTAGGAACTTCTTGAATTGAATTTCTTGCTTCGGCTTCTGAAGTCTTTGAGGGTAGGGTGGCGATGGTTTCAGTACTGGAACTGGTTTTGGTTGATTCGCCTTTGGCGGTAATTCTGCATCTAACGATGTTGTTGGGAGATCAGAATTAACTGGTCCTGCGGTTACTTTGATGGGTCTTGCAGATTTTGGTTCTGGCGAAACTGGTGTTTCAACACTTGGTTGAACTTCTTCTTGAGCATCAGCTTGCTTCTTTTCAACTTCGACAGTGTTGGGCTTTACTATCTTTCCGCTCCTCAATTGCAACACTTTGCAGTGTTCTTTCCCCAAATTTCTCGGATTTTCTGTGTTACTAGGTAAAGCACCTTGTCGTCGGTTCCGAAGTTCAGTTGCAAGCTGGCCCACTTGATTCTCCAAATTCTTCAATGTAGCTGCTTAGCTCTGGATTAAAGCATCATTCTTTGCTAGATATGCCTTTAGCAAACTGTCCAGACTATTGGATGCTTCAGCTTGAACTGGTTTCTGGACTTGTTGCGGAAAATTTGGCGACTGGGTCGGTCTGGGTTGGGTGTAACTGGTTCCAGCCCCTTGGTTACTCCAGGAAAAATGCGGGTGGTTTCTCCATGATGGGTTATAAAAGTTGGATTGCAGCCCTTGCCTTCCTCGATTTACAGATTCTGGGTTCGACGGACATTCTTCGAACAAATGTCCCTCCCCACAATAAACACAGGCTATATTCTCAAATTGATTAGGCGGCTGTGCTGTAAAACTATTAGACCCATTAGTAGTAAGGTTTTTAAGCAATGAGGATATCGATGATACCTGAGATGCGAGTGAAGTAAGGGCGTCTACTTCATGAATTCCAGTGACTCGTCTTCCTGATGCTGCTCGGTTAGTTGGCCACTGATAGTTATTGCTGGCAATCCTCTCAATAATTTCATAAGCCTCATTATAAGACTTAGAAAGGAGAGCACCATTAGCAGAGGCGTCCACTACCATCCTTGTGTGAGCGTTGAGACCATTATAGAATGTCTCAAGTTGAATGCAATGAGGAATTCCATGCTGAGGGTATTTTCGTAATAGCTCCTTAAATCTTTACCATGCCTCATACAAGGACTCGTCATCCATTTGATGGAAAGCAGTGATCTCGTTCCTCAGTTTAGCATTTTTGCTTGGCGGAAAATACTTCATGAGGAATCTCTCGGCTAACTCTTGCCATGTAGCAATGGAGTTTAATGGCAATGAATTTAACCAGGCACGAGCTCTGTCCCTTAACAAATATGGGAACAACTTCAATCGTAAGGCATCTTTGGGTACTCCGGCTAACTTGAAAGAACCGCTTACTTCTATAAATAGTCTTAAGTGAAGATGAGGATCTTCGGTAGGCATTCCGCTGAATTGGCCCACTGTCTGAAGCATCTGGAACATGACTGGCTTCAGCTCGAATTGTTGTGCCTCGATTTCGGGTCTCCTAATACCCGGATTAAGATCGTTAAATACTGGCACGGCATATTGTCTTAAGGCTCTATCCTTATCATCAGCAATAAGGATAGGATTCTGAGAAGGGTTTGCTTCGTTTCCTTGGTTTATATTCTCGAGATTCATTCCTTCGGTCCTTCTTTGGTTTGCTTGTCTTCTTCGTTGGCGAAAGGTTCGTTCTATTTCAGGGTCCACAGGGAGTAAGTCAATAATCTGGTCAATACTCATAAGCACTGAAATATTCACAGAAAAATTAATTAAGTTAAAATTTAACCAGGGAAATAAATAAACCAAAATGTAAAACAGATTCACAAATAATGACTTTGAAAAACAGTCCCCGGCAACGGCGCCAAAAACTTGGAACGGTGGAAATGTGCAAGTGTACACAATCGTAACAAGTAATAAAAGTGACAAGTAAATGTCGAGTTATCATACCCACAGGGACTGTAAAAGAATTATTTATGAAATAATTTCAAACACTTTGGTTAGGGAAAAATATTTGATTTTTTGAAAACTATTTGAAAACTAAAAGAAAAACAAAGTAAATTAAAATAAAACAAAGTTCAAGTGTGCGATTTCAAAAACTGATTTTAATCAAGATGACATAATTGTGTTGGTTTAATCACATTTCTTACCTTAGAATTATTAAACTTGTGTTTATACTTGTTAAAACATGGCAACTCGGTAATTTGCTAATTTACAAATCAAAAATCCATCTATCTCTTGTACATATTTCTATGCCAATTCGACCGATTAAACAGACTGTAAAAAGTAAACATGTTATTGCACATACATACTCATTAAATTAAACAATCTCTGGCATATTCCTATGTCGATGCAAATGATTAATTCAACCTAACAAGCATATAAAAGATCATGTGAAGTAACAAGGTATTTTTACCGTGAAACAATTTAATCACAAAAATCCTGCAAGTTATGCAAGGCATACGTATTGTCAAATACAATGCTAATTTAATCTTCAGCTACCTTTGAAGAATTAAACATGCACAGATTAAGTATTGTGTTCATTAATTACAATTTCAATGCGTTTAAATAATTAATTCATTAGCTATCTAAACAATTATAATGCCATATTACTTAGCATAATTTTACTTAATCAAACATTTCACCGAGGCCTTTAACAGCATAAACATAATTTTAATAATCTAAGAGGGCGAAATGAAATCAAACCAACACGAATTAAATTCAAGCTAAATCTATTAAATTAAACATTTCAAAAGCATGAATATCCATAAACATGTTCGTCAAAACAACAACAAAAAATTTAAAGAGATAGGAAACGAGAAACAAATCCGGTGGCTCTCTGTGACTTGTCTACTTGATTCCTCCTTCGTTCTTTGTTGTCCTTGGCTATCAAGGGGCTTATGAAAACTTCAAGTGCTGCTTCAAATGGCTGGAAAACACCTCTTTTCCAAGAGGGGAAATCAGCACAAGAATAAGGGGAAAATGGAATGAAAATGAAGGGAGAAAAGTTGAGAGAAAAGAAGAGAGAATGAGAGAATGTTGGAGAATTGAGGGATGTTTTGAATGAGCAGCTAGGGGCTGTATTTATAGGTGTTAGGGGCTGCTAAAAATAGCAAAAAATCAGCAGCAAAGGAGCTCCACTTGGCCGGCCATCCCATGTGGCAAGGTTGATGGATTCAACTTTGCTAAAATTAGCATGGGCAAATCTTTAAAGCCTTGAATTTTGGAGGGGTTTGAATGGGATTTTGAGAAGTCTTCAAGGGCTTCTTTGCAACTCAATTAATCAGCTAACAAGCTGATTTGGACCAGCCTATGGACGGTTTGGGCCACCCAACTCTTTGCTTGGTTCGGTTCAACCGGTTTGGTTCAGCTGATGCGGTTCAACTTGGCCTTTTTCATAATTGATTAAAATTAATTTATTTAACCAAAATTAAATTGGGAATAAATTAAAATTAATTAAATTATGATTAAATATTCATAATTGGACCATCTTGGGCTGGAAATACAGTCGCCTTGAATCTTCAAATCGCTTCTCGGTTTTATTCTTCGAGCAGTGTCTACCGAGCAGATTTTTTCCTTTTGTGCGAGTCTGTCGAAAATAGTCAAAATAAATCAAAATTTACTATAAAATTAATTAAAATTCATCATGTTTATATTTTTAGCACAATTTAATTATTTTATAGTATTTAATTATTTTCTGACAAGAATTTACCCGAAACCACATGAAATTGGGTCAAAAAGGGCATGAAAAAGTATATAAATTTCCGTGTTTCCAATACTACACATTATATTGGTCGTATTTGGAAATCTGGTTATCCTTTTGGAACACCCCTAACCCGTATCCAACATCGGAACAGGGTTACGGAGCGTTGCCAGACTTATAGATCAAACAATCAAACATTTCATGTTCATTTCTCATTCAAATCAAAAACCATTCATAATCAATCATATAGTCCCTAATACGAGCCCTCGAGGCCCAAAATAGACATTAAAAATAGTTTGGGACTAAACCGAGTACTCAAGAAATTTTTTGAAGACATTGAAATTTTTCAAAGTGCAAGGGACACACGCCAGTGTGGCCAGGTCGTGTGTCTCACACGGCCAAGAGACACGCCTGTGTCTCAGGCCTGTAGGAATTCGAAATGGGGACACACAACCGTGTCCCCGCCCATGTCCGTACCCATGTAACTCACTGACTTGGGTCACATAGCCAAACCACACAACCGTGTGCCAGGCCGTGTACCGTTCAAAATGGCATCACACGCCAATGTGCCAGGCCGTTGGCGAGGCCGTGTGAAGCTACTGACTTGTTTTCTATAGAAATTACAGGGGACACACGACTGTGTCACTTGGCCGTGTGTCACACACGGCTGAGACACACGCCCGTGTCTCTGCCCATATGGACAAAAATATGCCATTTTCCAAGCCATATTTCTCACCCAAATTTAGTATGTAACACCCCAAACCCAGCCTAGACGTTATGGCTGAATCTGGCGTGTCACATTGAAGTGTCTTTCGAAAATTAGACTAGTTGATAAAACTTATTTCCAAATTCAAAAACCCTTTTATTGTTATTTAACAAATCATCTAGTCAAAACGGTTGCCTTATTATCAGTTATTGTTATAATAGTTTGATTTAAAATCGCGGAAGCTTTTGGAAAAATATAATGTTCAACTTTCGTGTATTTGAAAAGAATAGTTATTTTGAAAATTCGCCTTCTCCTAAACTAGCAGTTTTAAGAAAATAAGCAAAGCCCAATTAAAAATTTAAACAAACATAAATGGCCTTATTACATAAACAAAACCCAACATAAATTTTAAATTTAAGTAAAAGCAGTGTAAAACAGCTGCTGTAGTATGGCCACCTCCGAGTCCCTCACAGCACCAAATCGCCTATGGCTGAGGATTACCTGTACAGTAAAAAGAAAAGGGTGAGTTTACGAAAACTCAGTGTGTAACCCCCTACCAGTCAGTCAGTATGCAACATGCAGTAACAGTCTGGGCCTGAGCCCTATACAGTAACAGTACAGTGTGGGTCTTAGCCCAATACAGTAACAGTGTGGTAATGCAACCCATCCCAATCCAGCCAACACACCACTCTGTACCACCAACACACCAATATCGCAGCAAAGCTGCCAATATAGTATCGCATCAAAACTGCCAGTAACAGTATTGCAGCAAAGCTGTCAGTAACAGAATATGTGGCAAAGCCATCAGTACAGTATACTTCCTCCATAACAGTATCCCAACCCCATGCAGTATGTCATCTCGTAAATCATACGTATATGCAGAATGACATACTCATTAACAGTCATATATAAATCATGAACACATCAATCAGCCTACCCTCAGGGATATAATAGTCATTTCGATCTATTATGGATAAAATAGTCATTTCACCCTTTAGGGGTATTTTGGTCATTTTACCTACTTTGGGGTCTCGGTGCAGATTTCGACCTCTCGGAAGGTTTGTAGTCGCCTCGAGCGACTTCGGTAACCTAAACAGTCATAATAGTGCAAATGGGCCCAAAGCCCATTACTCGGCCCAAACGCACGCTCCTGCAGCCCGTTCAGCCCAGATTTTGCCACGGCTATGTGACCTACATAATCCAGTCCAGCATATACCACAAATCGTGGATTCCATCCGTGTGGGCCCACGAGCCTATTGGGCCCACACGGCCCATTTTGACCCAACGTGACCCAATACGGCCTAAGCCCAAGAGGATGCTCATGGAGGCCTCTTACAGTATATCGCCTACGTTTCATGGGTTTGGCTTACCACATGAGTGATCGCACGCTCGTATGGTCTCAAACGCCGTATTTTTTACTTTTCGACTGTTCGTCATTTCGGCTTTTGCTGTTCTACAATTACAGTGGGGTGTTTACACACCTGTTTATGAAACCACTCCAAGTTCCATGAGCATCCAACGTAGATTCAAACATGACCCACTATCAGTCCTTTAATCGTTAGGATAAACATCCTCATATTGACACTTAATCCAAAACCACCATCCTTACCTTGTTTGAATGAGGCGACTTTAGTTCCCCAAGACTGTTAACTGGAAATGAACACACGCCTTTAGAGATTATCTGTACCACAAACATCGATCCATTAACCAAGGTAGGCCATGTAAGTGGCCTCAAACCACAAATGATCTCCTATAAGACATAATCAGTACGGCTTAACTCTAAAAGTGAGATAACGCATTACCTTGATTGAACGTTGAGAACGAGGGTTGCGACTATTTTGAAACCACTGACACTCCACCATTCCTCAAGGAAAACCCTAGAACCGCAACGAGTAACACATCATGAAAGAAAGGAGACAACAGTCGGCAATCAAAAGATGAATAAGAGGGTAATAGGTTTTAAGAAGAAGAATAGAAGCGAACAGGTTTAATCACAACGTGAGGAGTATAAACACTTATCGATACTCAGCAACACTTGCAGCACTGGAACTGCAAGAAGTAATGAAGAGAAAGTCGACGCAGAGAGTGATAACACAAAGGTGATATTTGGCCAAACTAAATGGTAAAAAGGAGAAATATTCTGACAAGGCAAGCCAATTGGAAGGCAAGGGATATTCAGCCAAAAGAGTACAGATTTAGGAAGAGAAGAAGAGAGAAAAATAAAATGAAGAGTTGCTCAAAAACCACTGACAACTATTGACCAAAAATAGAGGGACGAAATGAACCAAAAGCCAATGAGTGGAAGGGAAGAAAAGTGAATTCAGCAAAGGAGAAGAAAGAAAAATGCAACAAGGAAAAGTGAGCAGAGAAAACTTGCCAAAAGGACCTACCACATTCGGCCAAAGAGAGGAAAAGAACCCAAATGAGTAGTATACCTCTCTTGGCCGAATTCTTGAGTGTCAGAGTCCCAAATCGGCACAAACTCCCTCCCTTTTCATCTTCTTGATTTTCTCCTAAAATCTCCACTCTTGTCCCACCTTAAATCTCTCCATGACCAGTTCAAACACCCTTCAAATTCTATTCAAACTCCCCTTAGCTATGTTTCAGTCCAACTCCACTACCTACACAACTCAAGCAGCAAAATAAACACTCCATTGTGCAACCCAGGACTTGAACCTCAGACCTCCCAGTTACATAACACGCCACCTTGCCACCAGACCATAAGCTCTTTTTGTGTCATAAAACAAGCACTCTTATATATAAGGCATATATGCCAGTGTCTAGATTCATTTAAGAGCAAAACTAAAAATTCTACAAAAGCCAAGATTTGAACCTAGGCTTCTCACACACCCCCATACGCACCCAAATCGCTTAGCCATTACAGCAACTTTTCCGTTTTAGTCAGCGAAAAATATTTTAATAAAAACTTTCAGTCATTTGTTCCCAAGTAGTGATGGAACCTCGTGGTAACGAGTTCAACCACTGTTTAGCTTTATTCCTTAATGAAAAAGGAAGTAACCGAAGGCGAATGGCATCATCAGAAACACCATTAATCTTGAAAGTGTCGCAGAATTCTAGAAAGTTGGCCAAATGAGTATTTGGGTCCTCATCCTGCAAACCATCAAACTGAACAAATTGTTGAATCATTTGAATAGTGTTAGGTTTCAGTTCAAAATTATTTACAGCAATAGCAGGTCTAATAATACTCGATTCAGCCCCAGTTAAATTGGGCTTAGCATAATCATACATAGTACGAGGAGCAGGATTTTGATTCACCGGATTCGCGGCAACCATAGGAGGTAGCGGATTAATCTCAGCCATCTCCTCGGTAGTATTAGTATCATCCTCTTGCTCTTCCTCTATGTATTGTAGACTTTGCCTTATCTCCCTACGATTTCTGCGAGCGGTACTTTCTATCTCACTATCAAAAAGCAATGGTCCTGACGGGTTTCTTCTAGTCATAAACTAAAATACCTGTCAGGATCAAATAAAAGAAAAGTTAGTTAAAATAAAAATAAAAATAAATTGCAATAAAAATAAAACTGGCTAAAGTAATAAAAATTAAGCGTTCCTAATATTCTAGTCCCCAGCAACGGCGCCAAAAACTTGATGGGCTCGAAACTAACTAATATTTCGACAAAGGCAAGCGCACCTATCGAATAGTAGTATAGCTTTGATGAGTACGGAATATCGTATCCACAAGGACTAAAATTACTAGTAATAACTATCTTTTTATTATTTAACCTAATAATTAAGGGGATTTGTTTTAATCTAAAATTTAACTAACTAATTAACTATGAACGCGACAAAGAGTGAAAAAAGTAATCGAATAAACCAATGAATAACGACAATACCCAAGGAAGAATCCACTTAGATTTCACTTATTATTTTGACTCTGAATTAAACGATTTATTCACTTGCCTTGATCCGTAGAAATCCCTAAATTATGTTAATATCTCTTTCGAGACTAAAAACAACTAACTCTAGGTTGATTAATTGAAATCACTTTCTAATTAAAACCCCTATCGTCGCATTAACACGATCTACGGATTCCCTTATTAGATTTGACTCTAATTCGACAAATTTATGTCATCCTATTTCTAAGGTTGCAATCAACTCCGCTTAATTATGCTAGATCTTTTCTTAAACAAGGACTTTTACTCCACTACTAAGCACATTAAACTTGAATTAATATCTTGAAAATATTAAAGCATGGGTTAAGAAACATAATTAAGAACAAGAACAAGTATTTATCATGTAATTTAGATAATTAAATAATAAGATTCATCTAGGTTTCATCCTCCCTATGTATTTAGGAGTTTAGTTCATAACGTATGAGAAAAACATCTTAGAATTAAGAAAACAACAAGACATAAAGAACCCACAAACTTCTAAAGAACTTGATGGAGATCTTCAATCTTGGAGTGAATCCGCTTCTGAGATGCTTCCGATGGATTCCTTCGAGTAATTTCTTTGATCTACTCTGCGTGCTCCCTTTAGGTATTCTTCTAGTATGTATTTATAGGCTTTTGAATGCTCAGAAACCCTAAAAATTGGGGTTTTCGCATAACAGGGAAGCAAGGTGTGTAATCGACACGGGCTGGCACATGGGCGTGTGCCCAGTCCGTGTGGATCCTGAAAAGTCCGATTTTGACCCCCTTTTCACTCCTTTTACTCCCAAATGCTCTCCTAAGTATAGAAACATGAATTTAAGGGATTAGGAACATCAATTTCACTAATTCTCATCATAAATCATCCAAAAATATGCCAAGCATGGAATTAAAATATGTTATATTTATGGTTTATCACTCCCCAATCAGTGCCACCTCCTCATCATCCGTAGTCTTCAACACCATATGCTTACCAGCACAATCCAAACTTGAACGGTGTTTTACCAGCCAATCCATCCCCAAGATTAAGTCGAATTCACCAAACGGTAGCTCCATCAAATCCATTGGAAATATAATTCCTTGAACCTCTAAGGGAACATCTCTAAACAACTTGTCTACTCTTACTGGTTGTCCCAGTGGACTTAACACAGTCATCTCATTAACAATACTCTCACACATGATACCTAAGGTGCCAGACACAGTGCATACAATGTATGAATGCGTAGACCCTATATCAATCAGAGCAGTGTAAGGTATGTCGAAACCATTTTTTATGTTTGAAAAAACGGGGGTCGACTTTAAAAAGAAAACGATGTCGCCACCAATCTTTTTTATTTAGGTGATATTGGGTCACCTATAAAACATTTTGTTTTATTTTTAAAAGAAATTAATTTTGGTCTACGAATTCCAAGAAAAACGGGTTCGAGAGTCGGTTACGTAAGAGGAAGGATTAACGCCCTCGCAACGCCCAAAATCGGTACCTAATTGATTAATTAATGTCCTAATGCCAAAATTTGAAACGATTTTAGAATACAATTCCATTTTAAAAAAATTTTAAATAACTCGAATTGGATATTGAGATTCTCTTGTTCCAAAGGAATAAAATATCACATCCAGCACGTTAGGATACACCATTTCAAACTCTCAATGCCAAGATCATCTCATGATTTCCAAAGTTCATGCATTAGAAATTTTTTTAAGGATATTCAATTATTTGGACAAATGAAAAACTGAAACCTAGCACGGTAGGGTACGATTTCTCGGATTTTCAAACACGAAATGTTGCCTTGTTTTTTTTTTTAAGAAAACATGGACAAAATTTTAAAAGGATATTTGGTTATGTGGTCAAACAGAAAACCGAAACCCAACACGTTAGGGCACGATTTCTCGAATTTCCAAACATGAAATATTGCCTTATTTGGAAAATTTTTTGAATAAAATGGAGTAATTAAACGAAATACGTTTTTATTTAAGGCGATGATCTATTAATAAAACCATTACATCAACAAAATACAAGATGCAAATACTAAAAGGAATATTTCGAGAAAATTACAAGACATATATCATTTAAATACTAACATTAATAATTAAAGAGAAATGAAATAAATAAATAATATAAGAAATAATTTGAAGTAAATAATGTTTTAAGACAAGTGACTTATAAAAAAGAATCAAAATACAATAATAATTGTAAGAGGCCCATTTTGCCCGGGCTTAAAAACAAACAAAAGTCAGAAATAAAATGAAAAAATAAATGTCCAAGTTTATTTTTTTTACAGTCCTTTTACAAAGCCCAATAAACTACCCAAACCCGATTAACCCAATTACAACCTACAAACTAAAACCCATTACCCGAATACACCCTGGCCCAAAATACTAAACTACCCAGCAACCCAAACTAAACCTAAGCCCCAGACCCAGGTACAAATGGCCCAAAATGGCCCAATGACTAAACAAAATCAGCAGAAACCTAGGGTTTCTGGGAAACCCTCGCGCCGCAGCCCCTGTCTCGCGCCCACCTTCGGTCGCGCCGCCATCAATGCACGAACAAGCTCTTCGCCACCAAGATCTGCGCCACTCTCCTGCACAAGAAAGGAAAGACAGCAGCAGAACACAGCAAACATGGCAACATTTTTTTATTTCCTTTTTTATTTTTCATCTCGAAGGCTATAAAAGCCTGACCTAATCTGTAAATCGAAGACACAGACACAAATACAGAGAGATACAGATAGAAATAAAATATATTGAAATAGAATACAGAGATTTTTTCAGAAAAAGTGATTTTCATATTTTATTTGGTTTATTTTATATCTACGCTATTTTTTACGAATATTAAAAAAAGAAGAAAAAGGTAAGAAGGCTACCTGCGTTTTTTGGCTTCAAAACAGAGGGGTTTTGGCCACTGGCCACGACGGCGCGCCTCAAGCAAAATTTTCGGACTTCTGCCATTTTTTTTTAAAATCTGATGTTTAAAATGAATTTAGGGTTTTTTTAGCTTTTATAGCCCATCCACACGATGTCGTTTTGGTATAGCCCATTAATAACCAAAACGGCGTCGTTTAATGAAAGGATCGCGTGTTGACTCGATATACAGGGGAGGATCCACGCGTTTTTATTAAATGGTCTAATTGCTTTATAGGCCTTTCCACATTTTTGCAAAATTTCAATTATGTCCGAATATCATTTTTCTTTATTTTCAATTTAGCCCTAAAGTTTATATTTGGTTTCAATTAAATCCTCGGGCTCCTTAAAGACTAAGATCAGAACGTCGTCGTTTTTGAAATTTGGCATAATTACCATTTTAGCCCCTACAGTATGACGCGCATTTTTTATTTAATCCTTTTATACTTATTTTTATTTGCTATTTAATCCTCCTTCCTTTATTTTTATTTTATTTTATTGTTTTTAATTATTCTAATATCATATTGAATCATTTTGTCATATCAAAATTTATATTATTTTTATTATTTTACTAATTTTGTTAATAGTATAAAATTCATATATATATATATTATTTTTTATATATATTATCTTTATATATTAAATTATTATTTATTATTTATTATTTTATTTGGTTTAATATTATTTTTATTATATACTAAATTTATATATTTATTATTATATTATACATTCTTGTGTATTATATAGAATTATATTATATCATATATTATTTTCAAAATTTTGTTTTGTATAGAATCTATTTATATTATTTATTATATGTGTAATTTTTATGATTAGTGTATTATATATATGTTTTTATTTAAAATACTATATACTATTTACTAATTATTTTTATATGTAATAATTTATATATGTATTAAATTATTAAATTATATATAAGTACTTTTTTTACTTTAAATTTTTTATTTATATATATTAAATCATTTCAAAAATCGTCTCATTCTTTTATTTATTTTTTATTTCAATGTTTAAATATATTATTCCCTTTTCAATTGGTTTTGTTATTTCATGAAAAATATTAATTATTGCTATTTATTTTATCTCATGTTTATTTATTCATATCCTTTTAATCGTTATTATTGCTTAACATAATTCTTTATATATTTATGTTATATTATTCTTTTATTATTTATTGTTAGTATAATTTGTAATTATGTAGAATTGCTATTAAATATGTATGTTGTAATATCTTGCTCAAACCATTGTTTTATAAAAACATCTTTTGAATTGACGCATTTTATTCAAATAGTTTTAAAAAAATACGGCGATATCTAATATTTGGGGGCTTCGAAAAAAATTGTGCCCTAACTTACTGGGTTTCGATTTTTATCGTTTAACTTAAAATATTAAGTATCCTTTTTCTTAAAATTGAAATTCATAAATTTACAAATCAACTTATTCTTGGAAATTCAAAACGTTGTATCCTAACTTACTAGATATGATGTTTTGTATTTCGAGATAAGAATTTTCTACAAATAAAAGCGAGCCTAACTTCGAAGCCATGAGATGTTATATCCTAACTTATTGGATATAACATTTTATTTCTTTGAAATAGGTAAGTCTTGGTTTTCTTTCTAATAAAAAGGATCATATTTTAAAAATTTTCAAATTTCCAACATTCGGACATGATTTTATCGATTAGGTACCAATTTTTGGGCACTATGAGGGTGCTAACCCTTCCTCATACGTAACCGACTCCCGAACTCGTTTTCTTGTACTTCGCGGACCAAAATCAATGTTTTGAAATAAAATGTTTTACAAGGTGATCCAATCACACCTAAGTAAAAAAGGATTGGTGGCGACTCCATTTCTGTTTTTTAAAGTCGATCCCTGTTTTTATAAATCTTTTAAAAATGGTTTCGACAATAATAAAAGAATTTGAAATGAACAAAATAAAAATTTGAAATGAATAACATATAAAACAGTTTAAACTAAGTAATTTACATGAATATTTAAAATAGATAATATATCCAAAAGTTTTAAAAAAATAATATGTATAAATTTAAAATCAAATAATGTATATAAAGGTTTTAAAATAAACAGTATATGTAAAAACATTTATAATAATAAAACAATTCAAAAATAAATAATAAGACAATTTTTTAAATAAATAATACATAAAAAGGAATAAATAAATAATGTGTAAAAAGGAAATTTAAAACAAATAATATATATATATATAACAATTTTAAAAATGAATTATGTAAAAAGAACAATTCAAAATAACAAACCATATAACAATTTAAAATAATATAATACAATAAGCAATTCAAATAATAATATGTGAAATTATCCAAAATAAATAATGTCTAAAAAAATTTAAAATAAATAATACCTAATATTAATTCAAAAATAAAAAAGACAAATTAATAAAATAAATTAATCAGAGGACTATATTGAAATCAGAATAAAATCAGGGACTAAAATTGCAATATATTAAAATAGAAAAGGCGAGCAAGGACCAAATTATAACACGCAAAAAATAAAAAGGACCGAATGGGAAAATAACCCTGGCCTTTATGTGCTGCATTTCAATATGGACTAAAATGGAACAATGTAAAAATACAGGGTAAAATTAAAAAAAAAAAGAAAAACAAAGAAATAGGACCGAATCGCAACAATCCGTAAAAGCGGAGGGACCTCGTGCGCAAATAGCCCTTTTATCGCAAAAACGCGCAGATCTTGAAGGAAGGTGGGTCGGGTCACGCGGGTCGGCCTAAACGACGTCATTTTTCATCACTTATAAAGACCAAAATTTTTCTTTGTTTTTCATTCTTGCCGTTTTGTTTTAAAACAAAAAAAAAAAGCAAAGGGGGTGTTATTTTCTCTGCTAGGCTTTTAACCCCAAGCTCGCGTTATCACCGGCCCGCCACCGTCGGCCACCGTACACGGTGGTCAAAATTCCCAAAAGCGCCCCCTTTTTGGCCCGTTTTGACCCTTGTCACTGATTGACCCTTAAACTAGCTAAAAGAACCCTCGAAGATCAAAGAAAGACAGAAGGACCTTTCGACTTCCTCACTTCCGGCCACCGGCGAGGTAAGACCTCTCCCTTTTTTATTTTGATTCAAAGCCAAAAAAAGAACGCCGAAAAGAAAATCAAGTAAAATAAAAGTCACCTTTTTTCTTGAAATTTTGCCTCTTTTTTTGATATATTCGTGTGTTCATAAAAAAGGAACCATACAGTGGTTTGTTTCGGTTGCCTTTAAAGCTAAAATCGGAAAACTAATAATAAAAATAAAATGAAAATACAACTGTTTCTTTTCCTTTTTTTCCTGCTGCTATTTGTTTGTTGTGCGTTAATGTCCTTTTTTCAGGTACGGAGGAGGACATGGCACTGTACAGAGGTGAGCGACGTGGGAGCTTGCGGCACTGGAGGCTTGCGGCTCCAAGGGGAAACCCTAGAGTTTCCTATCTTAGTGATTTGGGCTAGGTTAGACATTGGGCCGTGTATTGGGCTAAAATTTGGGCCAAAACTGGACTGTTTTTTTTTTTATTAATGGGCTGTTTTGTTGTAATGGACTTTAATGGGTATAATTTTTGTTTGGTTTTAATTTAATGATTTTAGTTTATTTGGTTTGGCATTGGGCCCGGGAAAATTTGGGCCCGTACAGCTGCCCCTATTTGCTCATTGTCGTGTAACGAGAATGGAGCAAAGACTTAAAAAAGGCCAATTTTGCCCGGCCTCACTGAGTCTCTACTTGTTTTGGTGTCTTTCATCTTCGAGTGGCTTCATTCCACCCCACTGCATCTTCAGGGGTTTAGGAACTAGCACTTCGATCCAATTCAAGGAAATTAGACTTGCATCTTCAATCTGCTCCACCGTAACTTCGAGGAGATGAAATTCGCTATCTTCAGTCTGCTCCACTGCAACGCTAGGGAAATGAGATTTGCTATCTTCAGTCTGCTCTACTGCAACTTCAGGGAAACGAGGCTGTGGCTTCAATCTGCTCCACTGCAACTTCAGAAAGATAAGATCTACCATTGCTTTAATCTGTTCCACTGCGTCTTTAGGGAAATAAGATTTATTGTTTTCAGTCTTCTTCGCTGCAACTTCATGGAAATAAGGCTGGTGGCTTCAATCTGCTCCCCTGCAACTTCAGGAAGATAAGATCCGCCGTAATTTGTAGCTTTTTAATCTGTTTCACTACAACGCCATGGAAATGAGATTTTCTATCTTCAGTCTGCTCCGCTGCAACTTCAGGGAAACGAGGCTGTGGCTTCAATTTGCTCCACTGCAACTTCAGAAAGATAAGATCTACCGTAGCTTTAATCTGCTCCACTGCGTCTTTAGGTAAATAAGATTTATTGTCTTCAGTCTTCTCCGCTGCAACTTCAGGGAAATAAGGCTGGTGGCTTCAATCTGCTCCACTGCAACTTCAGGAAGATAAGATCCGCCGTAATCTGTAGCTTTTTAATCTATTTCGCTGCAACGCCAGGGAAATGAGATTTGCTATCTTCAGTCTGCTCCACTGCAACTTCAGGGAAATGAGGATGTGGCTTTAATCTGCTCCACTGCAACTTCAGAAAGATAAGATCTATCGTAGTTTTAATCTGTTCCACTGCGTCTTAGGGAAATAAGATTTGCTGTCTTGATTTCAATCCATCCCACTGCAACTTCAGCAATATGGGATTTGTGGATTCACTGATCTTGCTACACCATCCTCTGGGGGACATGATGTGTAGAATCGATTTCACGGGCTTATGTTTATGCCAAATGATTTGGATGTCATGATCAGGATGAATCAAATGCTTCTTATACTGTTTGTATAAATGCAGAATATCATTTTGCGAGAAAGATCCTTGTCCTTGCTTGCTGTCCATTAAGGTTACATCACTGACGCAATATCTTGTCTTCTTGTTCAGCTGATATCCTTGACAAAAAAAAATCGAAAGAGATAGTCACAATTTAGACTCTTCTTTCTCAGATATTTCCAACCCTTAGGCTTGGTGAGTTCTAAATAATAGTCCTGTTTCAGATTCTCGTACTATTTAGAAGTTTCCAGAGTAATATGCAAAACTCTTTTTGTGAAAGTATTATTATCCCATTAATCATTACTTCAATACAAAATGCTTGAAAATGATCATAATAATAGACAAAAATGAAATTTATCAGAAACGAAATCTGAAAAGAATAGGTTGATTAAAGAAAGAAAACATTGCTAGAATACAAAATGGTGAGGGGAAAAGATAGGTGCCCCAGATATCGCAGCCTGAGCTTCTCTGTATGGACTTTCTAAAGACCATTTTAAGCTCAATATGTGTTTTAGGAGATCAAGAGTACTCTGTTCATGCCTCAAAACGTAACATCTCTCCTTCTTCTTAATTAAGGTATAGTAAGATCATCGCATGCCCCATCACAAGTTGATCACAATTTGAGCCGCCCTTTTCGGGTTTTCGACTTAAAGCCCCTTTGGTCTCAAGGTGCCCTTTACGGGTTTCCACCTTGGCCTCTCCGTTTTTTTTAGTGAATGTCTCAAAGCGCCCTTTGTAGGTTTTCACTTTGGCCTCTTTTCCTCTTCAAGTATGGTACTTCTTGACTGAATCCGAATTTACAAGATTGGGTAAGTTTTTCCCATTCATCTCGGCCAAGATCAGCGCTCCTTCGAAGAAAGCCTTTTTCACTACATAAGGTCCTTCCCAATTTGGCATCCATTTCCCTCTGAAATCCTTTTATATGGGAAGGATCTGTTTTAATACCGGGTCCCCCTTGTGAAATTATCTTAGGTGAACCTTTTTATCATAAGTTCGTATCATTCTCTTTTGGTATATCTGACCATGACACACAACCCTTAGCCTCTTTTCCTCAATCAAGTTCAACTGATTATATCGAGATTGGACCCATTCTACTTTATTTAACTTTAGCTCTGACAAGACTCGAAGGACAGGAATTTCCACTTCGATGGGTAACACTGCCTCCATTCCATAGACTAATAAGAAAGGGGTTGCCCTGGTGGAGGTCCTGACAAACGTTTGATGATCATGGATGGTAATCTCTCAGGCTAATCCTTCTGGGTTTCAATCATCTTCTACACGATTTTTTTTTTGAAAGGTTGCCCCCACTATTCCATTCATTTTGGGGCGATTAATCTTGAATGAACTGCAAACTTTCAATATCGTGCTATTTTTCAAATTTAGTGTCTCGTCAGATAAGATCCTTTTTGGCATTCTATACTGACATGAAATTTGCTGACCGTCGACTTTGTGACATCAGCATCTAAAGCAGCTCCCGCACACTTGGTAAAGTAATCAATGACCACAAAGATGAATCGATACTCGTTAGAAGCTTTTGGTGAGATTCATGCCCCACATAGAGAAAATCCACAAAGGTATCATATATGAGGAGATGAAGAAGGTATAGGAATCTTGTCTACATAAATTTGGCACTTATGGCATTTCTTGGTATAACTGATGCAATCCCCTTCCATGGTGGACCAGCAGTACCTGAGACTCATAATTTGCTTGGCCATTATAAAACCTCTAGTATGTGTTCTTCAGACACCCTTTTGGACCTCTTCTAAGATTCTTTAGCCTTAACAGCATCCACTTATCTTAGTAGCTCGGCGATCATGTGAAAACATCTTTGAATTTTTGAATAACTTTAATAACGTCTCGCGTTGTCTCAGTGATAGGCTCCGATCTTCACCTCTTTCTCTTCTCCTAGGCTCACAATGACTTTTAGTGAGGTAGGATATGTTGTTCATCTTGTTCTACCATCCTTAATAGATTAGGAGATAGATTACGACCTTTGTCATCTAGAAAGTCCTGAGACCTCTCTAGACACATATCTTGCTTAAAAGTAGATTCTGAGTCTGTAGCAGCGTTGCTCATGTCATTGATATCTAGGGACCTTTTGTAGGTATGAAGGAACATTCAAAGAACAAATGAATTTAAGAATGATTATTTATGTGGTATGAATCATGAATGAAATAAAGAATGAAAGAATATTTGCTGAAAGTGAAACACAAAAATGCATTTTTTTATTAAAAAAAGATTTTGGACATGAGCCTATTTCACAAAAGGAAATCCTTATTGCTTCTAGGCTTAAAGCAATAAGTATGTTTAGAACATTACTCTGAGTAAACTCTAAAAACTACAGGAATTTCTTCTGCAGTCCAATTATTCAGAACACTCCCATGTACCTAAGGGCGAATGCCTGATAAGTTTTCTCTTTCGATTCCTTCTTCGGATATAACATTGATGCTCCCACTTCTGACCATTTCATCCGAGCATTCAGTATATTCATAGAATTCTAGTTCTTTCTTATTCATCAGGCCTAACACCAAGGCTCCAAATCTCGTGACCCTCCTCATTATGGAACTCATAACAGTTCCATGTTTCTCCGGGTTTATTCCCTAAATCTTAGGTGATTAATCCTCCTTCTACCATTTTCTTCCAGATCTCCCTCAGCGGGGTTTTCGCTTCTGCTATATTTGTCTTGATTATATTCCCTGCACTCTCGATTATCGCGTTTACCCTTTTTGTTCGAATTGTTGCGTAACGGATTTTCTGTATCGAATTTCACAATACCCAAGTTGATGAATCTTTCAATTATCTTTTTGAAAGTTGTGCAGTTCTCAATTGAGTGTCCTGTGATTCCCACGTGGTACTCGCATTGGGCGTTCACATCGTACCATTTGGGAAAGGGAGGCTGTATAGGTTTTAGGTAGAAAGGGGATACTATATGTGCATCGAACAAATTTTGGTATAACTCCCCATATATGGTCGGGATAGGCATGAACCGGGATTTTTCTAAGCTTGGTCTTGGATTAGGATCCTGCCTTGGGGAGCCTTGACGGCTGGTAGTTTCCGTCCTTGGTTTGCTTGTAGTAATCAGCTTTGAATATCCCTTGTCATGCATACGCGTATTATTCCTTTCATTTTCCCCCTTCCTAGGGGCCTTGAAAGTCTTGATTTGGGAGCTCCCTTCTTGCCATTTCCATTTGTAACGATCTTTAAATTGTTTTGGGAGCTCCACTCTCGCCTTTTTTGTTTTCGCTACAGGGTTAATTGGGTTATCCCCTAGACTAACACCTGAATTTGTCGGGAAGCTCGCCGGTGTCAAGGTACCGGCCTGGTGTTGAGGTCTTACATCAGTATACACCCTTTGTGGATACACGTTTGGTGGTATTTGGGCGCTTGTTGGGATAAAGCCTGAATGATAAGCGAAATCCTCGTTATCGTCTTTAGAATTAACCATAGGGCTTTTCTTTTTTTCTAGCCTTCCAGCTAACATTTGGGTTAGTCGGCTCATCATGTTTCTTTGAAATTCCAGCATTTGATTCTTTATCCCATGCTGCAGTTTGGTTAGTTGCTCTAGCATCTATATTTGCATTTGCTCTAACCTCTCCAACCTTTGGTCCATTTCTTTAGTCTTTGCTTGGGTATCGTAAGGATACTTGGTTGGTAAGTTTTTGTCGATTTCCAGATTAGCTGAGATAATTTTGTTTAATTAGGGTCTTTTCGTTGAAATTTAATGCATATAATGTGATGTAATGCGAATGAAAATGCATGAATGCAAAG
Source organism: Gossypium australe (assembly GCA_005393395.2). Lineage (NCBI taxonomy): Eukaryota > Viridiplantae > Streptophyta > Magnoliopsida > Malvales > Malvaceae > Gossypium > Gossypium australe. The sequence continues at coordinate 25,526,502 of CM016614.1, read as the reverse complement.
AAGGTGTCGATTCTGATTCAATTTCATTTAGAAAACTTTACTAGAAAACAAAGTCCTTTACATAAAATCAAGTTACAAGTAAGGCTTTGCCCTAACGCCTAAAGCTTTAATTTTCTTACTCAGTGAAGCTAGCTCATGTCCTCGATCTGACTGCAACTCATACTTCACACTCAGTATATTTGCTTGTACCACCAAAGTATGCAAGTAGTTAGCTATCTCTTGAATTTGGGTTATGGCTTCTCCCATAATGTAATCCCTATTTCTAACTTGATTCTGCAAATGATGAAGCTGCTTCCTCCACCGTTCTTCACTTGTTTCGAAAAATTCAAATCTGCATGTCACAATTCCGTAATGCTGCCTCTAGTTCTTCTATTCTCCCTTTCATTTCTTCTATCTTACTTAAGTTTGCTCACAATTCTTTCACAGAATTACGACTTCGGTGATGATGAAGAGATTTCTCGAGTTCTGCTACTCTAGCCATTAACTCACTTCATTCATTTCTGCTTTCTGAGAGGCTTTTTCCACGGCTTCATTTCATGCTTGTGCCTCTTGAAATTTCTCTTCCCATTGATCAGCTTTAGTCCTTTCCTCTCGCACCACCTGATGCCACTGTTCTGAGGTTTTCCCTAACCCAACAGTCCTCATCGATAGACGCATCTTCTTATAGTCTGTCTTTAAACTATCTAGATCCTCTTCAACCCTACTTTTCCCTTTTCTTAACTTCTCAACCTCTGCCTTCTGCACTTCTACATCTAATTTTAAGTGTATTTTTTCTTCCTCCAGCTGCTCAATCCTTTTCCCGAACTCGAAACTCTTCTTTTCAAAGTCCTGTCTTATAATATCTAGTTATGACAGGACAACTTGTAAGTTTTCTTCCATTGATCGAGCACCTTCTAAACTCGGCCCAGGAATATTATCATTAATCCTTTTGCTAAACCATTCGTTATATTCAGGCGGCGTCATAGAACCAACAGCCAATCTCTTCATCCAGCGAGTCTACTTCCAAGCATCCGAAATCTCTCGAACCTTTTTCTTATAATTGTCCACTTTATATGAGAACTCACATTGAGCAAGCCCGTAAGTTGCTGGTATAAATTGCCTCGACTTATACTGCCTTAATACAAGCAAAGGAGTGTATCCAATGGCCCCCCAAATTCCAGGCAAAGGTACATAATCAAAATTTCCACACCGATAAAGGATCCCATCAGGGACCATCCAAAAGGCTCTCCATTCAATATCTTCCTCTTTGAGATTTTGAAGAATCGTCATCCACCTTTCTTCTGAAACATCATCTCTCCTTTGCGTAGCAGCTTCCTCTTTTAATGGGGAATAACTCTAAGAGAAGACCCGGTAAGAGACCTTGTCCACCTTCCAAAAATGTCCATGAAACCATACCAGTAACAACTGTGCACATCCAATAAACCAACCTTCACCTGCCCTCCGACACAGGCTCAAAGATCTGAACGTCTCAACCAGAATTATAGGTACAGGTGTGACTTTTTTATCAAGATGATCGAATAAATCAATGACTGCTTAATCTATATGCCTTAGAGTTTTAGGAAAGATCACCAAACCATAAATGCTCAAGGCGAAGATGTCAACTTTCTGCTTTACATCCGGGTGTGCTAAGATCAAATCTCTCAAATTCACCCAAGGAATACATTTTCCATTCCCTTTCTGTTGAATTCGAGCCGTAACCCAAGGCTCACTCATCCCAGTAATATTTATTAACTTCTTCACAAAAGTCGGGGAATTCTCTAGAGTAAGCTTTGTCGACTTGGATCTCAAGGTCGTATATTCCTCCACAGTGGGTACCAAGTCCACCTTCCCGAAAGTGAAACAGCTATATGCAGGATTCCAAAACTGAGTCATAGCCCGAAACAAATGCTTGTCTAACTTGACATCCAGCAAATAGGGTATATCACCATAATTTTGGTAGAACAACTACTTAGTTCCCTCATCCCAATGGGCCCATATGTCTATCAATTCTTGCAGCTCATTTTGTATCACACTGATGCGGGTGAAGTCCCACAACTCCGATGTATATCCTTCAGCTAGACTATCATCTTTCTCTAGTTGTAACTTCTCTGACCATATGCGGACGGCCGCATTATCCTTGACTTTATCAAGAAATTCATTCTCCATGTTAAGTCTTCTAACTTAATAATCGAACATGAATCGACTCCTCTTTAAATATGCCATGTCATACAATCACAAAAAACCATACAAGTCAGTATAAAGGCAAACGGGGAATAATCAAACACCTATATGGATAACCACTAACATTTAGCATCACTCCATCTGGTGAGTTACTATGGTTCACTATATGAGGAAGAGTTCTAAGAAAAAGGGTACCTGAACCGGTAGATTCCTCAATCCTCACCCATTATAAGCTCATATGGATCAAGTTTAGTTTAGGGGAATACATTTCTCTATGGCCATGCGGAGATGAAAATCTCACGAAGACATAGGTACGGATGTATCGAGGAAATAATCCACTAGCCCATGCGGAGGTGAAAACCTCACGAAGGCATAGTTTCTTACTCCCACTTAAAAGGTGTAACCACAACGGTCATGCAGTGCAATGCCAAAGTATTTTATGAGACTCAACATTATTGCAATAATAGCACCAACAAATGCATCAAAAGGAACATGGCTTTTAAAAACAATCTTCCAAATTTTCAATTAAAAGGACAGAAATTAATCAATCTATGGCCTGACTCTCAACCATGTCCCTAGCGGAGTCGCCAAGCTATCGAAACCATTTTTTATGTTTGGAAAAACGAGGATTGACTTTAAAAAGAAAACGATGTCACCACCAATCCTTTTTGTTTAGGTTGTATCAGGTCACCTATAACACCCCAAACCCAGCCCAAACGCTACGACCGGATCTGGCATGCTACGGGGTTTAAGTTAAAAACTTTACTTGGATGATCTTTGGAAATTCAGTTTCTTTATTCAAGTATTCATTAAATAAGTGATATTGGAAGAAAACCTTTGCTCTTTTAGTGGATATAAATTTAAAAAAATAAATGAAGACATTAACAATTATAAATTGATAACCTAACCTATGGAGGCCTTATTACATAAATAGTCCCAAAATTTAAACTTAAAGAAAAACTGAAAATAGTTTATGAAAATAAAAAGACTTGATGGGCCCTCGAGTCCGCCTCGGCTCCCATGTCCACGATCTACTGCTCGTCTGAAAAGTCAGGGAAAATAAAAGGGTGAGTCACCAAGACTCAGTGTGCAAATCCCGAAAACACATTAAAGGCTTGGGCCCACAAACACATTATGGGCCTTAGCCCATACACAATGGCAACAAAATATTTACATGCAACATGGCCCAACCCAACCTAAAAATCCATCCTCTATACACCAGCCCATACCAACCAACACACCTCGGGGATTTCTACAATCAACCCACCAACCGCTACACACCATATCGACAGCCATGCTGCCTATTCCTAACAGTCAGGAATAAATTTAACGTGGCTTAGCCACCGATCACTATTGTGACCTAACTTTATAATTCGTGGTTTAACCACTGATCACCAAGTGACCTTATAAATCATTTGTGGCAGAGCCACCGATCACTACGTGACCTTATCACTTCCCCTTTATCATATCACCCCATCCCATGCATACATACATGCAGGATCAGAACAATATACTACCTAAAAGTTCACAGTCTATCACATACATCGATACACATAGAGAAGTTTCTATGATTACGTACCTGACATCCCTTGCCTACCCTTTTTGGGTAATCCGACTGTCTATACAGCCTTTTTCCGGCTTTTAGCCCATAACATATATTTAGTACATATTACTGTACAGCCTTTTTCCGGCTTTTAGCCCATAACATATATTTAGTACAGATTAATTAGTGTGTTAGAGATCTACATACCTGATTACCGACAAGACGAGACCTTCTATGTCGACACTATCAGAAGCCGATACGACTGCTAACTGCCTAAGATTTTGTTCTGAAGTCGGTCCACAACCCGGTGGCCAATCCCGTACTGCTGACACCGCTCGTTTCTTAAACTTAGGGATTGGTTTTACAGATCCAATCCCCTCCTTCGCCTGATTATTTGATTCCATTAAAAGACCTTATCATAACATATGGTTAAGATCACAATTACGATAGCGAATCTAAAGAGAATCTAAAGAGAACCCCTTACCTTGAAATCCCGAAAAGAGAGATATAAGGTTCAGAGACTAACGATTCCGGCTTTTAGATCTAAGTGATCTACTTCAATTCCCAAATGTCGCTCGACACGTAAACACAAGAAACCAACAATCCATTAGCCTTTTGGCTTTGTCTTCTAAAAATTGAAAGAGAAAAAGAATAGATCAGAAGAAATCGGCACCTACTTTTATAGAGAATTCGGCAACTCCTAGAAGATTTCAGCTTTTGAGAAGATCAAAAAGAAAAGATGATCTCAAGAGATCTATAAAGTTTCGGCTTTTGAGAAGATCAAAAAGAAAAGATGGTCTCAAGAGATCTATAAAGTTTCGGCTTTTGAGAAGGTCAAAAAGAAAAGATGATCTCAAGAGATCTATGAAGTTTCAGCTTTTGAGAAGGAGATGATTGAGAGAAAAGAGTAATATCAAACGTAAAGAAGTGATAGGAACGGTATAGGAAAAAGAAGAATTTCGGCAAGGCTAGGGCAGATTGGTTATGGCAGACATATGTGAAAAGAAAGAATGCTTAAGGGAGTTTTCGGCTTTTATTCAGAAAAGGAGGAAAAGAGAGAAGATGAAAACCCTAAATGCCGAAAATAAAGAAGAGAATGGGAGAATAAAACCCTAATGCCAATTTTAATTAAAATAGTTGGGCTTCATGCAACTTGAATTTGGGCCTCCTCAGTTGACACCACTTCCCTGCTTTTAAGTGGCGCCACTTTGCCACTGGGCCACAAGCCCATTTGTATTTTAAAACACAGATAACATCTTTTAAGTCTTATCTTATCAGGCTTTCCACTAGAGTGTCCAAACAGAAAATTCGATTAAGGCCTCTGCCCAACCCTGAGCCCATTCTGGACCATTAAATGCATAGCCCCACAATTTCAGGATGTTACATCACCTATAAAACATTTTGTTTTATTTTTAAAAGAAATTAATTTTGGTCTATGAATTCCAAGAAAAACGGGTTCAGGAGTCGGTCACACACGAGGAAGGATTAACGCCCTCGCAACGCCCAAAATCGGTACCTAATTGATCAATTAATGTCCTAATGCCAAAATTTGAAACAATTTTAGAACACAATTCCATTTTAAAAAAATTTTAAATAACTTGAATTGGATATTGAGATTCTCTTGTTCCAAAGGAATAAAATATCACATCCAGCACGTTAGGATACGCCATTTCAAACCCTCAATGCCAAGATCATATCATGATTTCCAAAGTTCATGCATTTGAAATTTTTATAAGGATATTCAATTATTTGGACAAACGAAAAACCGAAACTCAACACAGTAGGGTACGATTTCTCGAATTTCCAAACACGAAATATTGCTTTGTTTTTTTTTTTTAAGAAAACATGGACAAAATTTGAAAAGGATATTTGGTTATTTGGTCAAACGGAAAACCGAAACTCAGCATATTAGGATACGATATCTCGAATTTCCAAACATGAAATATTGTCTTATTTGGAAAAACTTTTGAATAAAATGGAGTAATTAAACGAAATACGTTTTTATTTAAGACGATGATCTATTAATAAAACCATTACATCAACAAAATACAAGATACGAATACTAAAAGGAATATTTCGAGAAAATTACAAGACATATATCATTTAAATACTAACATTAATAATTAAAGAGAAATGAAATAAATAAATAATATAAGAAATAATTTGAAGTAAATAATGTTTTAAGACAAGTGACTTATAAAAAAGAATCAAAATACAATAATAATAAAAGAATTTGAAATGAACAAAATAAAAATTTGAAATGAATAACATATAAAACAGTTTAAACTAAGTAATTTATATGAATATTTAAAATAGATAATATATCCAAAAGTTTAAAAAAAAATAATATGTATAAATTTAAAATCAAATAATGTATATAAAGGTTTTAAAACAAACAGTATATGTAAAAACATTTATAATAATAAAACAATTCAAAAATAAATAATAAGACAATTTTTTAAATAAATAATACATAAAAAGGAATAAATAAATAATGTGTAAAAAGGAAATTTAAAACAAATAATATATATAAAAAATTTTTAAAAATGAATTATGTAAAAAGAACAATTCAAAATAACAAACCAATTAACAATTTAAAACAATATAGTACAATAAGAAATTCAAAATAATAATATGTGAAATTATTCGAAATAAATAATGTCTAAAACAATTTAAAATAAATAATACCTAATATTAATTCAAAAATAAAAAAAAGACAAATTAATGAGTAAATAATAAAAATAAATTAATCAGAGGACTATATTGAAATCAGAATAAAATCATGGACTAAAATTGCAATAAATTAAAATAGAAAGGGCGAGCAGGGACCAAATTATAACACGCGGAAAATAAAAAGGACCGAATGGGAAAATAACCCTGGCCTTTATGTGCTGCCTTTCAATATGGACTAAAATGGAACAATGTAAAAATACAGGGTAAAATTAAAAAAAAAAAGAAAAACAAAGAAATAGGACCGAATCGCAACAATCCGTAAAAGCGGAGGGACCTCGTGCGGAAATAGCCCTTTTATCGCAAAAACGCGCGGATCTTGAAGGAAGGTAGGTCAGGTCACGCGGGTCGGCCTAAACGGTGCCATTTTGAGGCGTATGAAATAGGCCCTAAACGACGACGTTTTGCATCACTTATAAAGGCCAAAATTTTTCTTTGTTTTTCATTTCTGTCGTTTTGTTTAAAAAAAAAGCAAAGAGGGTGTTATTTTCTCTGCTAGGGTTTTAACCCCAAGCTCGCGTCGTCACCGGCCCGCCACCGCCGGCCACCGTGGCACCCCCTTTTTTTCCTGTTTTGACCCTTGTCACCGATTGACCCTCAAACTAACTAAAAGAGCCCTCGAAGATCAAAGAAAGACCGAAGGAGCTTTCAGCTTCCTCACTTCCGGCCACCGGCGAGGTAAGACCTCTCTTTTTTTTTTATTTTGATTCAAAGCCAAAAAAATAGCGTCGAAAAGAAAATCAAGAAAAATAAAAGCCACCTTTTTCCTTGAAATTTTGCCTCTTTTTTGATATATTCGTGTGTTCGTAAAAAAGGAACCATACAATGGTTTGTTTCGGTCGCCTTTGTAACACCCCTTACCCGGATCTTACACCGAAATCAGGCACGAGGCATTACCGGGCTCAACTCACTGGGTCATACATTCTCAGGTTAATAAAATCTATCCCAAGTTTAAACTTTTTCATTCTCCTATTTAAATTCCTTATAATGGGCCTATAGGGCCCTATTCACACGCCCAAAAAGGTTTTGGAAATGAATTGGAAACTTTTACACATTCAGAAAATTTTGAGCTAATAAGGGCCACACGCTCGTGGGGTGGATGACACACCCGTGTGTCATCTCACACGCCCATGTTCGACACCCGTGGTCGACACTGACTTGAGTTGCACGACCTGGACACACGCCCATATGGCTGGCCCGTGGTCGCTTCTGAGTTACCCACACGGCCTGGGCACGCCTGTGTGCTGCAACCATGTGACATTTCAAATACCAAATTCAAGGTGCAGACTTCACACGGCCTGGGCACACGCCCATGGCCTGTCCTTATGTCACACACGGCCTAGACACACGCCCGTGTGCCTACCCATGTGGACAAGAAAAGCGCTGTTTGCCAAGCTCTTTGCACCCCTATAGCTTACACTACAAAAACCCATTCAACATACTAATAAACATATCATAATTTCAATATGAACTTCCATAGATAACTTTGTAGTTTCATAAATGATAAGGTGAGCCATCAACCATGGCAATATACAAAATAATTATCTTAACAAGGGCCAACACATTTTGGCCAAAATGACAAAATATCATAACTAGTCTAGTCTCTATACATGCCATGTACAAAATCATTAGGTCTAGGTATACCGAGGTGATCTGATAGTGTGGGCGATCTTCTGAATATCTTCGTATCTCAGCTTAGCTCTTAAACTCTATAAAACAAGGAAGAAGAGAAGGAGAGTAAGCTTTAAGTTTAGTAAGTTTACATGTAAATAATATAAGATCATAACATGTATTAAACAATTACATAGCATTTCATACCAAGCAAGAAACAATCTACATTCATAATCATGCTTACTCATTTTCTCCATTCCCACATTTCAACCATATCACAACCTTAATGCATACATTCATTAAGGGGTTTCCTTGCACTTAGCATTACAAAGTCACATAATACAACATATCACTATCTCTAATTCCATTTCTTATAGTCAAATTACTCGGTGGTTTCGCATTTAGCCCACTAAAAAGATTAGTTACGGTGGTATCGCACATAGCCTACCAAAAAGATTAGTTATGGTGGTATTCGCACATAGCCCACCAAATGATGAATAGACGATGGTATCGCACATAGCCCATCGTAATTAAACAACAAGGTGGCATCGCACTTAGCCCACCAACAAGTGTCGTCATTACACATTTATATGATATTTCATCATTCACACAATAATTATTCAATGACTACCACATTCAAACCATTCGAACCACACATGTTTTCAATCATGCCATACACTAATTAGCAACATAATGTTTACACAAATGTGCATCATTTACACATAAACTTACCTCGGTGCAAAACGTTTCAATTCGTGATTCAATCCGTAACCTTGCCTTTTCCCCGGTCAAGGTTAATTCCGCGCTCTTCTTGATCTATAACAATCAGATTCACTCAGTTAGATCATTCCATAATCATAATACATCAATTTCTACACTTAGGCAAAAATGACCATTTTGCCCTTACACTATGGAAAAAATTAAAATGTTGCCCCTAGGCTCGTAAATCATTTTTCAACACATTTTATCAATAAATGAGCCTAGATGAACATTTATTTCTCTTACAATTACTCACCATTCCAACTATTTCATGCATTTATGACTCAATTTCATTCTTTGCATTTAAGTCCTATTTAGGTGTTTTCATGCAAACACCTTTCACCAAAGTTATTCCTCATCTCACTAACATTCATTTTCTTCCATAAAAACTCAGCTAAAAACATAATCTCATGGCAAGTCCCAAGACTTTCAACCATATCACAAATTAGTCCCCTCATTAGCTAGCTTAAGCTTTGGGGATCCCAAAAGTACAAAAATCATTAAGAAAAACCTCAAAAATTACTTACTTGCAAGGATGAGATGTAGCTGAAATTTTCAAGCTTTCAAACCCTCAAACTTGCTGAAATTTTTGGTAGTAGGGGGAGATGAATAGTGAAAGATGATAGCTCCCTTTAGTCATCTTATTTTATCATATTTTAATCAATTTATCACCAACTATCACCTAGTTTGGCTAAATTTAATGCTTTTGTTCCCTAAGCACCCTATGGTCGGCCATTACACTCCAAAATGGCCCAATTGCATTTTAAAATCCTCCAATTTACATTCTATAGCTATTAGGTACCCCTACCTTATAAAATAGAACTTTCACATCTTATGCGATTTAGTTCTTTTTCACAATTAAGCATGCTATTGCTAAAATTAAAGCACCAAAATTTCCATATAGCCATATACTAATACCATAACACATAAAATAGTACTAAAATAATTTTCCTCAACCTCGGATTAGTGGTCCCGAGACCACTGTTTCGACTAGCCCCAAAATTGGGCTGTTACAGCCTTTAAAGCCGAAATCGGAAAACTAATAATAAAAATAAAATGAAAATACAATTGTTTCTTTTCTTTGTTTTTTCTGCTGCTATTTGTTTGCTGTGCGTTATCGTCCTTTTTGCAGGTACGGAGGAGGACGTGGCATCGTACGGAGGTGAGTGACGTGGGAGCTTGCGGCTCCAAGGGGAAACCCTAAGGTTTCCTATCTTAGTGATTTGGGCTAGGTTAGACATTGGGCCGTGTATTGGGCTAAAATTTGGGCCAAAACTGGACTATTTTTTTTATTAATGGACTATTTTGTTGTAATGGACTTTAATAGGTATAATTTTTGTTTGGTTTTAATTTAATGATTTTAGTTTATTTGGTTTGGCATTAGGCCCGGGCAAATTTGGGCCCGTACAAGGTACATTATGAATTAGAAACCTACCGGTTATAACATCTGGAGTGTCACCATCCTCTCGGTGACAAGCAGCATAGACCAGTGTAGGCTGCCTCGCCTCAATGTTACCAGCACCTCTGCCTGGCACTCGACGACCTCGTCTCACACCATTTCCACCCCTGGCCTGCTCATGGCCTCTCGGTGGCTGCTAACCACCTCTCGCTGGCTGAACACAACCCTGACCTGCAGCTTGCATCTGAACATGCCTCTGAGGACAATTCTTGACTGGATGTTCCATAGACCCACGTCTGAAACATGCCCCAATCTTCTTCCAGCACTCACCCAGGTGATGTCTCCCACAATCAGCACAGGGTTGTGGTCTTGTAACAGGAACCCCAGCTCGAACTGGCCCATCAAACCTGGACTTCTTTTTAGGCCTTCCAAAAGCACTTGAGGGCTCTGAATCCCTCTTATATCTGCCCCTATCCTTCTCACAGTTCTAGCGCTCAGAGCGCTTCACATCTTCTGCTATTTTCGCCTTTTCTACTAGGGTAGCAAAATCTCGCTCCCTCTGTAGAGCTATCAAGACTCGTAACTCATCTCGGAGGCCGTCCTCGAATCGCACACAGCGTTCATATTCAGTTGCCACTATCCCACGAGCATAGCGACTCAGTCGCAGGAATTCTGCCTCATATTCTGCCACAGTTTTATTCCTCTAGGTCAAACTCAGAAATTCCCTTCTTCGGGCGTCCACATAACTTGCACCCACATACTTTCCTTAGAATGCCACCTTAAAGAAATCCCACGTTAATCGGTCAGCCTGAGTACCCCCTCTCACGGTAAGCCACCACTGATAGGCCTCGTCTTGCAGTAAAGACACTATACCTTTTAGTTTTTGTTCAGAAATGCAGTCGAGGTCGTCCATTTTCTCTCTTTGGCTTCCAACCAGTATTCAGCCACATTAGGGGCTACTCCAGAAATACCCCTGAAGATTTCTGCTCCATTCGACCGAAGTCGTTCTGAAATCAACCCACGGCCCACAGCACCAATACTGGTCCCTACGACTCTTTCCAAAATACGAAGCATAGCTTGGGATAGTGCATCATCACCAATCGCTCGATCGTATGATCCCATCTTAGTCACCGGTGAAGCTGGTGCCTCTCTAGCCTCACCATTAGGCATGTGGCCCGATGCCGAAGTCCCAGTTCTAGCGTTTCCTCGGCCTCTACCGCGTCCTCGTGTACCCCTTCCGCGATTACCTCTACTGCTCATATCAGTTAACGTATTATCTGTTTACGAAGTTTTATGTACCAATTTTTAATTCCAGTAATTATTAACAGATGTCTTATGAAAAGTAGTAATCAGAATTTTGTTTTTGCAAATCAAGGTCTCCCTACAGTTTCCAGTTTCCTACATTCTTAGTTTACTCTAACTAAAAAGTTTCAATATAGTCCTACTATCTATAGTAGTCTCTCAATATATTTCAGTTCAATGCAGTCTACAGTATAAAGGAAACTTACGGATTCGGCGCTAGAGGCTCTGTGTGCCATACTTGTAAACCTTCCAAAACACTTCAAGAACAGTTTTCCAGAAGTTCCAAATATTTTCAAAACCCATTCCACAGTCGAGTTTTGCAACTTGGCTCTGCTACCACTAAATGTAACACCCCAAACTCGGCCTAGACGTTATGGCCGAATCTGGCATGTCACACTGAAGTGTCTTTTGAAAATTAGACTTGTTGATAAAACTCGTTTCCAAATTCAAAAACCCTTTTATTGTTATTTAACAAATCATCTAGTCAAAATGGTTGCCTTATTATCAGATATTGTTATAATAGGTTGATTTAAAATCGCGGAAGCTTTTGGAAAAATCTAATGTTTAACTTTCATGTCTTTGAAAACAATAGTTATTTTGAAAATTCGCTTTCTCTTAAACTAGCAGTTTTAAGTAAATAAGCAAAGCCCAATTAAAAATTTAAACAAACATAAATGACTTTATTACATAAACAAAACCCAACATAAATTTTAAATTTAAGTAAAAGCAGTGTAAAACAGCTGCAGTAGTGTGGCCACCTCCGAGTCCCTCATAGCACCAAATCGCCTATGGCTGAGGATTACCTGTACAGTAAAAAGGAAAGGGTGAGTTTACGAAAACTCAGTGTGTAATCCACTACCTAGTCAGTCAGTATGCAACATGCAGTAACAGTCTAGGCCTGAGCCTTATATAGTAATAGTACAGTGTGAGTCTTAGCCCAATACAGTAATAGTGTGGTAATGCAGCCCATCCCAATCCAGCCAACACACCATTTCGTACCACCAACACACCATGTGGGGATAAAATCGACCCACCCAACCAACACACCAATATCGCAGCAAAGCTGCCAGTACAGTATCGCAGCAAAGTTGCCAGTAACAGTATTGCAGCAAAGCTGCCAGTAACAAAATATGTGGCAAAGCCACCAGTATAGTATACTTCCTCCATAACAGTATCCCAACCTCATGCAGTATGTCATGTCATAAATCATACGTATATGCAGAATGTCATACTCATTAACAGTCATATATAAATCATGAACACATCAATCAACCTACCCTTAGGGATCTAACGGTCATTTCCATCTATTAGGGATAAAATAATCATTTCACCTTTTAGAGGTATTTTGGTCATTTTACCTACTTTGGGGTCTCGGTGTAGATTTTGACCTCTCGGAAGGTCTGCAGTTGCCTCGAACGACTTCGGTAACCTAAACGGTCATAACAGTGCAAATGGGCCCAAAGCCCATTGCTCGGCCCAAATGGGCCCACACGCTCGTGCGGCCCGTTTAGCCCAAATTTTTCCATGGCTATGTGACCTACATAACCTAGTCCATTATATGCCACAAATCATGGATTTCATCCGTGTGGGCACATGAGCCCATTGGGCCCACACGGCCCATTTCGGCCCAACGTGGCCCAATACGGCCTAAGCCCAAAGAATGCTCATGGAGGCCTCTTACAGTCTATCACCTGCGTTTCGTGGGTTTGGCTTACCACACGAGCGATCGCACGTTCGTATGGTCTCAAACGTCGTGTTTTCAACTTTTCGACTTTTCTTTTTTTGCTTTTGCCGTTCTACAGTTATAGTGGGGTATTTACACACCTGTTTACAAAACCGCTCCAAGTTCCACTAGCACCCAACCTAGATTCAAACATGACGCACTATCAGTCCTTTAATCATTAGGGTAAACATCCTCTTATTGACACTTAATCCGAAACCACCATCCTTACCTTGTTTGAATGAGGCAACTTTAGTCCTCCAAGACCGTTAACCGAAAATGAACACACGCCTTTAGAGATTATTTGTACCACAAACACTGATCCATTAATCGAGGTAGGCCATGTAAGTGGCCTCAAACCACAAATGATCTCCTATAAGACATAATCAGTATGGCTTAACTCCAAAAGTGAGATAACGCATTACATTGATTGAACACTGAGAACGAGGGTTGCGGCTATTTCAAAACCACTGGCACTCCACCTCTCCTCAAGGAAAACACTAAAACCACGACGAGTAACACATCATGAAAGAAAGGAGACAACAGTCAGTAATCAAAAGATGAATAAGAGGGTAATCGGTTTTAAGAAGAAGAATAGAAGCGAACGGGTTTAATCACAACGTGAGGAGTATAAACACTTACCAATACTCAGCAACACTTGCAGTACTGGAACTGCAAGAAATAATGAAGAGAAAGTTGACACAGAGAGTGATAACACAAAGGTGATATTTGGCCAAACTAAAAGGTAAAAAGGAGAAATATTCTAACAAGGCAGGCCGATTGGAAGGAAAGGGATATTCGGCCAAAAGAGTACAGATTCAGGAAGAGAAGAAGAGAGGAAAGAAAAAGAAGAGTTACTCAAAAATGACTGACAACTATTGACCGAAAAGAGAGGGGCGAAATGAACCAAAAGTCGATGAGTGGAAGGGAAGAAAAGTGAATTCGGCAGAGGAGAAGAAAGAAAAATGCTACAAGGAAAAGTGAGCAGAGAAAAGTTGCCAAAAGGACCTAACACATTCGGCCAAAGAGATGAAAAGAACCCAAATGAGCAGTATACCTCTCTTGGCCAAATTCTTGAGTGCCAGAGTCCCAAATCGGCACAAACTCCCTCCCCTTTCATCTCCTTGATTTTCTCCTAAAATCTCTCCCCTTATCCCTCATTGAATCTCTCCATGACCAGTTCAAACACCCTTCAAATTCTATTCAAACTCCCCTTAGCTGTGTTTCAGTCTAACTCTACTACCTACACAGCTCAAGAAGCAAAATAAACACTCCATTGTGCAACCCAGGACTTGAACCTCAGACCTCCCAGTTACACAACATGCCACCTTGCCACTAGACCATAAGCTCTTTTTGTGTCATAAAACAAGCACTCTTATATAAGGCCTATATGCCAGTGTCCAGATTCATTTAAGAGCAAAAATAAAAATTCTGCAAAAGCCAAGATTTGAACCCAGGCTTCTCATACACCTCCATACACACCCAAATCGCTTAGCCATTACAGCAAACAAACAATTAAAGACTTAAATTTTTGGGGTGTTACATAGTACCAACTTAAGTCAACAATTTGCATATGATTAGGTCATAATTAGGCATTCAAACCAACCAAAATCATACTTAAAACATGCAATATCATCACATACAACCATGATACCCATAGACACCCCAATTGACCATTTATAAACATGCCAATTATGTATCCTTAAATGGTCAAACACATATATGCATCATTTACCAAAACTTAACATGTATGACACTTATCAAGCTCAACCATTTGGTACCCAAAATACCAATCCATACACTGGCACATTCGTTATGATAAACATACATCAAATATGATAAGGCCAATTACACATATATATACAACAAAATATACCCAAAATAAAATCCAAATCATTTGGCTAAAACATAACAAAACATATAGGCTATCATTAGCCAAAATGACCTATACATGCCATTATAACCAAAATTATAAAACCATGAATACCAAAATAGCCGATAGATAGTGTGATGATATCTCCGACAATTTCTAACACGAACGAGCTTCCGATATCTAGGTACACAAAGAAAGTAACACAAAGTAAGCATGAAATGCTTAGTAAGTTAGTAACTCAAAAATAAAGCTTACCACTTCAATTTATAAGCCTAATCCAATTAAGTCAATCCAACATGTTTTTGCCTTAGCCTAAACAATATTAACCTTTTAATTTTAAATATCACATAAACTAACAATTCATCTCAAAACATCATAGCATAAGTACACACTACTTAAGTGCATTCACATTTTCAATGTGACTAAGCATATTTCGATCATCCATAACTCATACCTTTCCATGCTTTTATAGCAATTCAATTGAAGCATTTGCCAATCTTTCCTTCTTCTCATACCCATTTAACCACAATTTAATTAAGTGAAACAAAGCATATCACAACTCAGTTTGGCCCAAAAGCCTAACACATAATCATCAACCAAGTTAGCTATGTATTCATATGTCATAAATATATACCATTTCCACGTATTTCGTGTACATACCTATACTAGTTCGTATCGAACTCATAACCTCGTAACATCACTGTGCCCGTTGAACCACTTAGAATAATATCGGATACGCAGGTATCTCTCACACTATGTGCCAACACGTGGTCGAAACCACTACTATCTCATATCTCATATCAATTCTCTCTTTCGAGCAATATGTGGGTCTGCTCACATAATCTGTCAGTCAAGACGTAGCTACATGGTGCTGCTCACACAAGCTATAAAGTAACCACAACACATGCCAAAAACTCAGCCACCGATAGGACGTACGAGACCAGCACCCAGAACACGGTAACCCCTAATGACATGTCATTTGTATTCTTTATATTCCTAAGGTTCACACGGGATTCGATAGTCGCCAAAAATACATTGGATTTTTTTGTAGTGTCACAATATCAATAATATGACACAAAAGCATTTAAATCAATTATAATTTAATGCTAATTAAATATACAAACTCACCTCGACGAGTTTACATAGATTCAAAAGCGATTAATCCGAGATTTTCTCTTTGCCTCGATTTAACTTCGTACGAGGTCTAACTGGATCTATATGAATGAATTTAACTTAATTCAATACAAATCCCAATCAATTTTTGGCAAAATTACCATTTTTCCCTTATACTTTTAATTCTTTGCAATTTAGTCCCTAGGCTCAAAAAATGAAATTCATTCAATTTTATCCCTACCCAAGCCTAGCTGAATATTAAACATCCTTATAGCAGCCCATATATTTCCATATTCACACTTTTACCACACAGTTTATCACATTTCTCAGTTTAATCCCTAATAGATAATTTCATAAAAAATTCCTTTACAAAAGTTGTTTATTTAACAACAACCATTCTTTTTCTACCATTAACATATTCATCAATGGAAAAACTCACATATTGTAATAGTTTTGCAAATTGATCCCTGGGTTAGCTAGGTTAAGCTACAACGATCCCAAAAACATAAAAATAATTAAAAACGGAACAACAATGCACCTACATGCACAAGAGAGAGAAGGCCGAATGTTGAAGCTCAAAAATGGTGTTTTTCTTCCTTCTACAATCGGCTAGGAGAAGATGGACAAGGAAATGATCTAATTACAAATTTACCCTTACCTAACATTAAAAATAACAAAATTGCCAAGCCATGCACATCCACTATCACCTTTAATGGTCTAATTACCATATAAGGACCTCCACTTTAAATTTCTATAGCTATTTAACACATTTAGCTAATAGAACACAACTTTCACACTTTACGCGATTTAGTCCTTTTCATCAAATTGAACATGCAAACGGTAAAATTTCTTAATGAAATTTTTGTACTACAATACTATCATGTTGTAAATTACAAAATAATATTAAAATAAACTTTTTGACCTCAAATTTGTGATCTTGAAACCACTGTTCCGATTTCACTGAAAATAGGCTGTTACACCATTGTAATATGTTATATATATGCTTCATAATCATATTGTGCCAACATATCAATGAGAATGATATGAGTTATGCTTCATTTGTAATAGCTCGGTTTAGACCTGGTCAGAACAGTGGTTTCAGGACCACAAATCTGAGGTTGTAAAGATAATTTAATGATATTTTCTATGTGAATAGTATGTGACATAGCCTGTGTGAAAATTCTGTGTGATAATTTTATTGATTGTGTGTCGAATTAAGAGAAAGGATTTAATTGCATAAAGTGCAAAATGCTGTGTACTGATTTATGAGTACTTAATTGTTGTTGGCTTTTTAAGGTGGAGGCCTTATGTTGTTATTAAGCCATTATTAAAGATAGTGGGTGGCTAAATGACTTATTAGCCTTAAAATATATTTGTTTTATATGACTTAAAAAAGGGCAAAGTTGGTATTTGTTTAATAAGATAATATTAAATAAAACAAAAGCTAAATGGTGCTCATCTTTGTTTCTGTCAACCGAAAATTAGAAAAGAAAGGAAGGGTTAAGAGCTTTGAAGGTTTCGGCACATTGAGTCCTTAATTGAAGGTAAGTTTTGTTTCGATTTTCGATAATTTCTATGTTTTCATAATCGTTGCTTCGTGCTCTAGCTAACCCATGCTTAAATTTTGTGAATTGATGATGTTTATGAAATGTACCATTGATGAAAGGGTGAGCTTTGTGATAAGTGTTTGTGTTAAATGAAAGATATGTGTTTAATGAACATGTGTTGTTCTTGAATTTTTGATGAATTTAGCTAATTAGGGCTAAATTGTGGAAATAGCATTTTGAATGACTAGAATGTGAAATATGTGTGGGTTTGTATAAGCATGGTCAGAATTCGGCTAGGCTTGAACCAAGTGAAATTATGTGAATTTAATGATTTGGTGAAATAGGGACTAAAGTGTTGAAATACGAAAATGTGAGGGCTATTTTGTAAAATGCCCTAAACGTGTGTGTGGACTAAATTGAATGAATTGGTGATTGAATGGATTGACTTTGAATGTGTATAGACCAAGAAAGGAGAGGTTCAGATCGAGATCGAGGCAAAGATAAAGTGCTCGATTAATCGACCATTTCGATAGTTCGACGTCCGAGGTAAGTTTGGATATAATACATGTTATTAAGATATGGTTTAGCATTATGAATTGAATGTGTATATGTGTATGAAATCGAGATGCTATGTGCAAGATTTAGTTGATGGCACTAAGTGTGCGAAATTGGAATTGAAACAGAAATGACTAGCACTGTGTGTGCGATGTTATGAAAGTTTCAGCTTATTAATGTGGCACTGTGTGTGCGATACCGAGATAAGTCGGTTGAAAGATTATGCACTAAGTGTGCGATGACTAATATGTTTCGATCATGTATATAGCACTGAGTGTGCGATTAAAATTGAAAGGATATCAGAGAATGATTGACTCGTAATATCGAGCATTGAGTAGCTTGGAAATTGAATAACTATGTGTTAGCTAAGGTATGTATCGATCCTTTGTGGTTGATGAGTTTATAGATAAAGCTATGGATGGATGGATGAGTATTTTAACTGTGGATGATATAGTATGAATATGAGAGAATTGATCTATGTGATGGTTAATGTATACATTGGTTTGGTTTGATGATACAATTGTATTATATTTCGAACTTACTAAGCTTTGGAAAGCTTATTGTGTGATTTGTTTCTCTACTTTGCAATGTCAGTAAAGCTAGCTCGGATCTGGGGATCGTCAGCTTCTCAATCACACTATCGGCAATCTATTTTGGGTACTTTTGGAAAAATGTATATAGTTGAAATATGGCATGTATAGGCTAGTTACTTGATACATATTTGAGATATGTAATTAGCCATGTGATGTGGCTAAATATATGGTTGCTTCAAGCATGAATGGCTTTGTTATATGAGGCATATTTTGGGGTGGTTTGTGGTTGAAGAGAATGATTTATAAATGGTAAACTTTGTGTTGGTAAAATACTAGTATGATTTAGTGAAATTGAGAAAGAATGATGTTTAGTATTGAATGTGTTCAAGTTGTATATGTTAGCTTATAAGTTGATATGTTTGAAAATGAAATTGTATGAGTTGATACATTGATCATATGATAGGAAATGGTTGCCAAGTTGTGTGTATAAACATGCTTAAGTGTGCTTGTAGTGATTGACCCTTGTTGGTGGCATTTTGGCTTTGCAAATGGCCTATTTTTGCCACACGGTTGTGGCACACGGGCGTGCCTAGTGACCGTGGGCGTAAGTCAGTATATGGCCTAAGAACACACAACCATAGCACATGGACGTGCTTGGTAGCCGTGTGCTTTTGATAGGATCGACCATGGCCAAAGTACACGGGCGTGCTTGGTGGCCGTGGAGCAAAGGCCAGTTTCGCCCACAGGGAGGACACACGGGTGTGTCTAGTAGCCGTGGGTGGCACACGGCCTACCCCCACGAGCGTGTATCCCCTGAAACTTAGAAAAATTTTAAATTTCCATGAAGTTTCTGTATGTGCTTCGTTTAGTCTCGACCCCTCTCTAGCATGTGTTTAAGTTCTTATACGTCTTAATAAGGGACTAATTGTTTATGTTTGATGTATTATGATGATGATTGACTTTGTGTCGTAAATGAGTTGTGAAATGATCCTATTATCCGGTAATGCCTCTTAACCTTAATTCGGGTTAGGGGTGTTACATCATTGCTTACCATGATTAATTGTGATAGTATACTTTCTTTTAACTTTGGATATTGTGACTATTTGTGGCAATCTTTGAATACTCGCTGAGTTTTAAAAAGTTCACACTCTTTTATGTTTAACAGTGCAAGGATATAGCTAAAACGAGGAGGAGAATCGAGCTACCAAGTGATCCGTAGCAAGGCAATCTACCTTGAGTATGTTTGATATGTTTCCAACTTAATAAGAAAGGTAATGTAGGATTAATCTAGAGGGTTTTAGGCTTTGAACTATTAATGGTTTGTAATTGGACATTGTGAACTCTTTAATTGGTTTGATTCGGAGCTTTTATTACTGCTTCAAATAGATGATTGAATGGTAGATTATGAATGCTTGATGAATGGTATGAGTAATTGTTCGATTAACTTGTAAGTGCAAGTTGAAGAGCAGTGCAGCTGGTTATTAAGGTAAGTCTTACATGTTTTATATGTGATTTGGAAATTAATCATGAGTTTAGTATACATGAAATATAAAATTAGAAAAATTATGTAAATAATAGGTGGCCTGTGAAATAATTAAATGAAAATGATTTTATGAAGAGATGCATAATGTTTTAATGAATCTTCCTAAACAAGATTTATACATATTACTCTACTATACTATTTCCAAACTTATGAAATGGTGTTTTCCAACATTTTACTACATTACAATTTAGATTTAATCATTTGTTTTTAAATAAAACAATTTCTAAAATCATTTCAAATATAACCTTTTTAAATACCCTATCACTTGCATGAATGTTCAATTGCTTTTAGATTATTTGCTTGTTAAAAATTCAATTTACGAATTATGCTAATGACTTGATGATCAGAGTAGCGCAACAGAAGCATGACTTTAGGTTATCAAATATTCCATGAATAATTGTGTGAGGTGTGTTTGGTGATTGGTGTGCTTTGTGATGGTTTTAATGGAGAGTCACTTCAGTGACTAATGTGATGTTCGAAATTCGGGTCGAACCGTCTCGGTCGGGTTTGGGGCGCCACAACTACCAAGAGAAAATATCCATAAGAAGCTCAAGATAGAAGCAAAATTTCAATTTTGTTGGGAGAAGGTCATTCCACCACGAGGCCTCATTTATTCAATGACAACAACTATTCTTATTCGAAGACAAGAATGAAGCTATTTATCCAAGCAAATGATTATGAAGTATGGAGGGTGGTCACAAATAAGTTATTCATTCCAAAGAAAAGAGTTAACAGTGTCATTGTTATCAAGAAGGAAGATGAATGGGGTGAAGTTGATAATAAGATGGTGCAACTAAATGCTAAAACCATGCACACTATATTTTGTGCCCTTGGTCCCAATGAATACAATAAGGTCTCATTGTGTGACAATACTAAGGAGATATGGGACAAACTTAAAGCCACTTATGAAGGCACAAGTAGAGTCACAAAATCCAAGATTAGTCTCCTCACCCTTGATTATGAGCTCTTCAAAGAAAAATTAGATGAAAGAATCAAAGAGATTTTTGACCGCTTCACTGATATCATCAATGGTTTCAAGGCTCTTGGGAAGACTTATGTCAATAAGAAGATGGTGAAGAAGATGTTGAATAATTTCACAAAATCATGGAAAGCTAAAGTGGCGGCCATAGATCATTGACACTCTTTCTCTTGGTGAGCTCATTGGGTCCTTGTTGACATATAAAATGAAGATCAATCATAATGCTCAAAAGACCAAGGAAGCTCGAAATAAAGAGGGGGTGACATTCAAGTCTACCATTCATGACAAAGATGATGATTCTAGCAATGATGACGAGGAGGATGAGCAGATGGTTATGTTTGCAATAAAGTTCAAAAATTCATGAAATTACAAAAAATTCGTTCAAGTGTCAGACTATTTGTCAAAATATAAAGTTTTCTTCAAATATAGAGAGATATGAACAAAAATACAAGATTTGAAAAATGGGATTGAGCAAGATATTAAACAGATCCATCTTTTATTCAAGCCAAACCTTGGAAAGAAATTTTGACCTGAGCTCAACCTGATTTTATATTTTTAAATAAAATAATTATATTTATAAATTAATAAATAAAAGAGAATTCTCAGGAAAAAAATATTTCTCATTTCTTATAACTTATTCCCATTAGTTTAAAAATCAAATCCATTTACTCGAACTTAAAATTTAAAATTCAAAATCCGAAAACCTAATTTCTAATAAGAAAACTCTAATTGCTTCAATCACATCAACATACAATCTTAGCCGTCCGAAGCACTTATGCTTTTGTTTCCTAATCTTTGTTTTAGGATTTTTTTTATTGTTTAGTTTTTATTTAGGGAATAAATACTTAAGAGATTTTTGTATTACAAGGATATGGGCAATTTAGTCCCTCCCAAAATAAATAGAACAATTTAATCACCACAAAAAAGTGAACAAAAAAGAACAATTGATAATGGTGTTAAGTCATTAATGAGTTCCATTCATAAACTATTAGGTTAGGCTCTTTCCTTTTTACGCCCCCATGATGTAATCCCTTTCAAAATAACTGGAGCAAAGTAAATCCCATGTGTTGGCCTAATGGTCAGGGTATTCACCGCCCTAGGTGTGGCCTAAGTTTAAGTTGCACTAGTCGCCTTATTATTAAGGCTTTGCCCTCCTCTTGTAATTCACCCAAAAAAAAAAGACAACTTAATATGGCATTAAGGATAAATATAGTTGTGAGAAACAACTTTAAAAGGTTACCCTTATTTGACCAACTTCTAAAGACAATAAAAGGTTACCCTTATTTGACCAACTTCTAAAGACAATCTTTTTTTAAATTATATTTTTTTAATTATTATAAAAATTCAAAAAATTAATAATTATTTCCATTTTAAAAAGTTAAAAAAATCCAATCAATTAACTATTTATACCATAAGTTAATAACTACGTAATTTATCGGTAAAATACTCTTTTAAAGGTCGTGATCTTTTTTTTTTTCCGATAAAAGTGAACAATTACAGTACAATGGGAGAGGGGAAAAAGGGTTTTACAAACACGAAAATTCAACCCTAAACCTCATGCTAATCAAATTGAAACTCACACAAGTTTATCGTTCGCCGAGCCAATGGTGTGATTGGCTGATGGTCGTGACCAAACCTTAAAAACATTAATCGTCAAATAACATTATGTGAAGATTTATATAAAAAATGTAAGTAATCCAATTTGTTGTCCAAAAATTTGAAAGGGAAAAGATAGGAGATGTAAGGGTAAATTTTTTAGTCACCACTTGAATTTATCTAGACATAAATTAAAAGCTTAGGACCAATTTTTGTATGAATAGTTTAAAGTACTAGAGAAATCCTTACACTCAAGACGATTGTATTTCAGTCTCTTTACTGAAAAATTGGCAAATTAGTTCTTATACATTTTGAAATGTGCAATTTAGCCCATTCGTTAAATTTTTTTCTGTGAAATGATGAAGTGGAAGGTTAAATCTATGCTGAAAATTCATTTTTTTTTATGGGTATACTATAAAATGTCACCCAACTATTCTTTTCGTTCTATTTTGGTTACCCAACTATTAATTTTTTCGATTTAATAACTAGACTTTTTGACATTAAATATTTTAGCGACTCTGAGCTTTTGTAGGTTTTTTATTGGTCTAGTAACAAAACTAGCCCTGTAATGTTTACCCATTCTATCAATTTGATCCTAAATATAAAAAAAATCAACAAATTTAACACTCAATGTTTACAAAATTTATCATTTTAGTTCTAATTCTAAAAAATTCAATAAATTTGGCCCTCAATATTTGCAAAATCTGATAATTTAGTTCTAGCTCTAAACTTTAAAAAAAAAAAATAGCAATTTATAACCTATTGACTAACCTGTGTAAGAAATTCAAATAAAAAAAAAAGAGTATCATTTTTCAAGTCACTTGCAAAAAAAAATATTTAAAACATTAGGATAAACACAAAAAAATAAAAATAAAAAAAACATTAAAAGCGTTATCTATTCGAGTAATAATGCAATCAATTATTATGAATAAGTTTCAAATAAATTGGATTAGTCGAGTGTGAAACATAAATTATAGTAAAAAAAAAAAGTTAAATATAAAATTGGTAACTCAAACTTGTCCACTTCTCCCAGATTAGTACTTATGGTTTTTTTCCTAGATTGATATCTAAACTTTTTTTTTTCCGTCAACTATATTGGTACCCGAGCCTAAAGTCGTTACTTTTTTGCTGACATGGCAACGTTGACCACTTGTGCGGCACCACGTGTCGTCCTTTTTGTACCTCTTTATCTTTTTATTTTATTTTTCATTTTCCCTCATTTTCTTCTTTTTCTTTTTCCTACCCTAGCTGCCACATTGTCTTCTTCATCTTTTTTCTTCTATTTTCTTGTTGTCAATGTCAATAAAGAGATTCTTTTTTCTGTTGCTAATGATTTTATATTACGTGTATTTAATGTCTGTTCAAATTCGTGATAATCAATAGTAAAAAGTAGAACATAAATCTTATTTATTCAAAACGAATCTATGTTTTTTATTTATGCTTAAAGGAGAGCCCCATTTTTTTATTCTTTCGCGGTAGGGTCCATGCTAAAAAGGATCATATAGTTTACGCCATTATTCTCTTTTAGTTTCATTATTAGAGAATCAATTCCTTTTTTCAAGTATGCCCAAATCAAAAGATTTCTTATCTCAAGATTTGACTCTTTTAAAATCTCCTTACTAAAATTTCTTCTTTTTAGTTTATTGATAAAACTCCAATCAGTTTACAATTAATCAAAAAACAATTTTTTTGGGGTGAATATATATATATATAGATATAGATATTCTTTGGTTTATATCACTGTCTTCTTCATCTCTCATTTCTGAGCTTCATGATTTTTTATTTTTTTAAGGATAAAATTGGTCGGCAAGCATTTTGGAAAGCATGCAATATGTAATAAATAAACACAAAAACAAAACAAAAAAAGTTCAAGAAAGTTGAATTTTCACCTGCATTTGGTGCATGCTTGTTTGCTTCAACAGATTTTAGCCTCTCATTTCCGGAAACCCCAATTTCTTCGACAATCCCATTGTTGTTCTTGGAATCATCTTCATCTCGTAAAGTATTAAAATCAGTCTCTAAACACGAAACCCTCTTATCCAACTCCTCGAATCTCTTCCTCAATATGTCCAAATTAGATTCAGTTTTGGTTTTCTCATTTTCAAGTTTGCAATTCTTGCTTATCAAATCGATAATTTCGTGTTCTTTCTCATATATACTCTCCACTTCCTCCAACAATCTTTTATACCTTTCCTCCGCAAACTTTCCTCTTCCCCTCAAAACCATATTTTCTTCTCGCAACTTTGAAACCCTCATCCCTCGTATCCTCCAATTCTTTCTTGCATTTGCTCAAATTGTTTGCAAAACCCCTTTTTTTCAATCCCTCTTCTTCGAATTTGTAGGAAAATGAATCCATTACCTATTTCAATGATTCGATTTCCAACTTTGATTTCAGCTTTCTCACCAATAATTTCCTTTCTACCATGGCGAAATTGTTGGAACGAAAAATGGGTTTTGCAAGAGAAATCATTTTGGGAATGCTCCAAGTACTAATATTCCCAATTTCATTGTCACCTAAATCTATCGAATTAACAACCTCACTCTTAATAGCCATTATTTTTTAAACTAAAAACAAAACAAAGAAAAAGGGAGATAAAGCGTTGTGAAGAAAAAGAAGAAAAGACTTTTAGAAATTATCATTTAAAAAATCAGAAATAATGAAGCTCAGAAATGGGCGATGAAGAAGACATTGTAGCGGCCAAGGTAGAAAAAAGAAAAAGGGAAGAAAATGAGGAAAAAAGAAAAAGAAAAAGAAAAGTATAAGGAGGAGGACATATGGCGCGGCACGAGTGGCCAGCGTTGTCATGTCAATAAAAAAAGTAACGACGTTAGGTTTGAGAACTAATATAGTTAATAGAAAAAGAGTTTAAGAAATAATCTTGGATAATAGAAATCATAAATACTAATCTAATCCAAAAAGAATTGCAAGGGCTTTAGCAAACGTTATAATTTAAAACATACATATTCTAAAATTCAGACTGGGCCTGTGCCAAAATCTAAAACAAAAGTCTCGTCAAATTTGACAAAGTGCCTAAAACAAACAAGTTAAAAAACGTAACTTGCCTAAGAAGTCATTTTTTTCTGCCTATCTCAGCTGAAAAACACACCGCTCTTCTTCCCAATCACCTCTATCTTTCCTGACCGATAAGTCCATTTGCTTATGCCTATTCTATAAAGGATTTTTTTTAATCTTAGTTCTTAATTCTTGTTTCATGCTTTTTTTTTTATATAAATAAAAATTAGTTGCCTTATTTGAAGGTCTAAGCTTTAAGCAAATCACTGCAGTTATTGTTGAATATATTTGTTGTTTAGGCAAACGAAGTTGTCTACTTTTGCTGGTTTCCTTTTTTATCTATATTTTTATCTAAACTCTCTTACATTAGACTTTCAAGCTGAATGGATGGCCTGATCAAGTCTAGAAAAGAGCAATTCCCTCTTAAAAGTGCTACTTCTTTTTTCATAGGAGATTATTAAATTACACCGTTAGTCATTAAATCAGGAATAAAATTTTGTTTTGATTTGCTTAAAGTTTTCGAGATTGTTTTTCTTTCATAACTTTACTTTTACCTATCAGAGTCAAATAAAAAGTTTGGTTATTAGGTTTGTTTCTACGGGATTTCTTGTACTTGACTCCCCCGTTAAGTGGCACAGTGTTCTCCCATTATTCTCTAACCCATTCGCAAACGGTACTTCTATTTCTCAGGCGGGATTGTTTTCAGTAAAATAAAGTCTCAAAGTAAAATGTTTTCCCTGTTAAATCACTTTACCCAATCTAAACCCGTAAGTCGTTTTACGAACTCAACGTTAAGGCTTCTATTGTCTTCTTCCTCTTCCAAGCCCAAACATTTTACAACTTAAATACCATCACCCACGCATATTCCTCTTCCACGGCGGCGTCTCCTCGGGTTAGTTCTGCTATCTTCTTATTTCTTTCCTATTATTTTCTTTCTCTCACTATGGTTTTCCAGCTTCAAATTGATTTGGAAACCCTAAACAACTCATATTTCATCCCTTTTCAGATCTAAGCTTACCCCTGTTTCCAACGGAATAACCAATTCCGACTCTTTTTTTTAAGGATTCTCCATTGGAATCTTTTATGAGCTTATTGGGTTAAATATATTTTGAATAGTAATTGGTATTGCTGCATTTCGAAATTTTTGAAAGGGTTGGAATTTCTTTGAAGAGCCTTTGGAATAAATGAACAAAAGGAGGAATATATTTTTCGAATTCTGAAATAAAGATGATTTTTCATTTTGCATCAGAAATCTGTAAAGAGAGCTTCACCTTCAGAGAGTCAATATGAACAAAAGAAAGATGAAAAAGTGACATAAAGATTTTCATGAACCATTTGGAGAAGGCACCAGCAAACCCATGACTGATTGGCTGGAATCACTTAAAAAACTCACTTTCTCAATGCATTATGATGCAATGTACTGAGATTATGATTAAAAATGAGCTGTCTTAAAGTTAAATTTCTTTTTTCTTTTGCTTTTCCATGTCCTCTCCTCTCCTTGCTGACATCTCTTCATTCATTTCCCTTTTAGATTTTATTGGTGCATTAGGATTTCAAAAGATCCCTGATTGCAAGTTTTTTTAATTGCTTTACTTCTCTCTACTCATTTAGATCTGATTACTGATGCCTTAATTAGTCATTTGTTTGATCCAGGAATTGTTTATTTAGGATGCTACTTTTTCTGTCGCTTACTTATGTTATTGAGTAGACTTATTGAAAAAGAAAGCGAATTATAGCGAAAATTAAGGTTCTCTTTTATGAGAGTAATGGAACTGAACAAAGAGAAAAAAAATTGACATGGGGAACAGATTTCCTTGGTGGGTTGTTTAGATTTCATTAATAAAAGAAACAACTAGTTAATCTTAGTTTGGTTCTCGGGTTTGCCCATCTCATCATTCAGCAGATGAATGCAACCACTTGTGGAGGGTGTGTGCTTCTTGTATTATGGTTTCTATTTGATAGGATGAGTTTTTAATGTATCTAACAATGCTCCTTGTTTAATTTCTTAAAAGAAATTATCTGACGGTTCAGATGACTTGTTTCTTAAAACAGGAGTTTAAGAAGGCAAAGTAGCAAAGATGCAGCAGAGATTGTCGGCATCAGGGAGGCCTTCTGGTACAGATGGCTATGATTTCTCATATCGGATGGTTGTTGATTCCCGTATGTTCCTACCTCTCAAGTATTCTGATCATTTAGATATAAAATTACTGTATCTGCCATCTTTTGAATCAAAGCCTTTGTTTCTTCTTCTTATATTTCAGCAACTTTATTAGCTTCTTTATTTCTTCCATTGGCGATTGTTTACTTTATTTGATGTTAACCTGTAGGATATCAAAAAGTAGCTCGTACAAAGTCTATTCTTCGTTCGTTTTTCTTAGTTCAGGTGTGCTACTCTTGCAGTTCATAGGGAATATACTATTGCTTTCCTTACTTTGGGGTTGACTTGAGTGTTATGGAAACATTAATTTTCTTATCTTTTAGAATATCAACTTGTCTATCCTTTTATTTACCTGTATTGCATTCTTTTATTTCAGGCTATCACACTTTTCTTGGGGCTCGTTTTGCTAATATTTCAATCTGCATCAGAGGGTTTGGCTTCCCGGGTTCTTGAAATTTCAACTACTGCTTGTGGTCTTATTTCATTGATAATAGGAGAATTAGGTAATTTGCTAACTCCCATGTTTCTGTATAATTATTTCTGAGATTGGCATATCTTTTGTTTAATGCTAGGTCTTTGTTGTTTGTTTAAGGTCGGAAACGCAGCCGAGTGAACATGTTGAGATTTTTTATGGTTGCATCTTCTATTGCTGTCTCATTATTAATGTTTTGTGCTATTCGGAAGTGTTCAGGATTCATGGTAAGGACTTCAGCTTCTTTCACATTCTTTGTTTAAAAAAAGAAGGTAAAATTGGCAGTAAATTTATTTTGTTAGCATTGATTATCACATTATTCTATATCTCCAGAAAATTGATATCACAAAACTATAAGAAATAATGTGAAGAAAGAAATAAATTCTTGAACGACAAATAAAAAATAGCTCTTCAAAGGCATCTTGTCCCTCATCCAATTCCAAGCTCCTGGAACATTTTCGTTGTTGATTTTAGTTAAGCAAATTTGACCATACAATGAATTAATTGCAAACTTCAGAAAAGCATCTTTTTGGTTGCTAATATAGAATGATAGTTGAATTCAGCAAATATTTAGATGATATAACATGCCTTTTTTTTTTTTCTAGCAATGATTATTGTGGTGAATTCATATAATTATCTCTATTAATATTTCTTTTAGTAGAAAAGATCAATATTCTTCTTTAATATTTTAAGAGATGAATCCTATTATGATCTTGTGGTTGTTTGTGTGTTTTGGTAAGGCTGCCAAAAGCCCAAGTCTCTCGGAAACAATTTTGGCGCTTCCTGAGGTGGTCCTTGCTGTTGTGGGTAAGTCTTGATTGTTTTGGTAATTTTATATATATTTTTAAAGTTTATAATACTAACATCATGGTTTTTTTTTTATAAAAAAAAAAAACTTTTTGCAGGACTGGTGTTTCATCTATTTATCATTGGCTACACAGTTCATCTCATTGCTAACATGTCTGTCCCTAAGAGAGCTTCATAGCTTGTATAAATATAGCTGTCACAAATACCTACATTAGTGGTAAAGGCAAAAATTGCTGTTTCTTCATTGCCTTAAAACTTCATTTCCAACACCCAGAAAGCACTTATAACAGTGAAATTGTTAGGGTTGATTTGATTTCCATTGATTTATGAATTAAGCAAACTATGCATAATCTTTTGAATTGTTTTAAATGAAAGCAAAGGTTATTATTCCTACAATTTCCTACAACATTTTGCCTATTCTATTTGTCATATGTGGATGTTAGATTTCATGGACCATAACACTATGCATGTGAAAGTTATGGAACAGAAGATATGAAGTTGGGAAGTTGGATGGGAAGAAGAGTTCATCATGATTTAGGTCTTTCCCTTTTTTATGATAATTTTCCTTAAATGCCTGAGCCCAATCCAAAGACCTCATCCATAGTGATGCATTTATTGTTAAAAACAAGCTCATTACGAACAATCCACAATGACCACAAGGAAAAAGCACAACATATAAATAATTTTGAAATTTGAAAAGTGGACTTAAATTCCAAGAAATAAAAGTAGAGGGATTAAATTTTAAATTTATGAAGAGTATAAGAGCTTATGGTATATTTTATAACTATTTTTATCTTTAAATTATAGTTTCTTAATATTATAAGAATTTATGACATATATTTTAATTTTATAAATATTTTTTTATAATTTATTTTAATTTTATGTATATATATCTAATTTAATTTTATCAAAATGAATATATTATAAATTAATATTTAAAATTTCATGGTGAATCGAAACGAGATTGGGAAAAACTAATTGGAGGAGAGGGACAAAAATTATTAATAAAATCAGATTTAAAGCGAAAGGCAAAGGTGAAGGTTGAGTAAAAAACCAACCACTATTATTATTATTATTATTATTATTATTATTATTATTATTATTATTATTATTATTATTATTATTATTATTATTATTATTATTCGTCTACCCCAATTTAACGAAACTAAAAGGAGTCCTTTAACCAATATATTGGCGGCCGCTAATAAGTAAGCCGACCGGTCACAATGAAAATCTTAAGTTAGAATGTTCATGGCTTGGGGCAGCCACGGACATTAAAATGTCTCAAAAATAGCTTGAGACAACTTTAGCCTCAAATTTTGTTTCTAATTGAGACAAAGGTCAGTTCAAGAAGGATGGAAGTAATAAGGAAAATCTGTGGATATGCAAATGGGATTAATGTGTGTGCGGAAGGATCAAAAGAGGGACTTTCTCTTAGTTGGAAAGAAGGAGTATTTGTTAAATTAAGAAGTTATTCTAAATCTCATATTGATATAGAAGTTATGGAAAATAGTAAAGAAGAGTGTTGGCGTTTTACAGGTTTTTATGGCTCACCAATTGAACAGAAAATGAAAGATTCATTAAACCTCCTTAGACAGCTAAAAGGAACCAACCAGTTGCCATGGCTTGTAATGGGGGATTTTAATGAAATACTATTCTCGTTTGAAAAAAGATGGGTAGGTTAAGGGAGGAAAGACAAATGTTGGCATTTAGAAAGGCTTTGGAAGATTGTGAACTGAATGATTTAGGATTTTCAGGACAATGGTTTACATGGGAACGAGGGGGACTTCCAAGCAATAACATTCATGAAAGATTGAATAGGGGGTAGCCAATCCACTATGGTGGGAAAGGTTCCCAAATTTCTCAATTCAACACAAATATCATAGTATTTCCGACCATTGTCCTATATTTATTAACATAGTGACGCATGAAAGAGGGAGATTTGAGAATAGTAAAAATTGGTTTAGATTCAATGCTAATTGGTTGCTAGAAAATGATTTCGAAGAGGCAATAAAGCAAGGGTGGGATTTAGGAGATAAGAATCTGTTAGAAAAATTAGAAGATCTAAAGTTGAAATTGAAAAATTGGGATAAATCTAGTAGCAGATCCAGATGGAAGACAAGAGAGGATTTAAAATCACGACTTATTCATTTAAATAAAGAAGATCCAGATAATGATATTTTGGCAGAATTAACAGAAGTTAAGCTAGCACTCAACATGGAAGCTGACAAGGAAGAATTGTATTGGGAACAACTGACAAGAGCTAATTAGTTCTGAATGGGGGACCGAAACACTGCCTTATTCCATAATTTTGCAACCTAACGTAAAAAAAAGATATACAATAAAGAAATTGGAGGATGGAAGGGGTGGATGGGTGGAGGGTGACAATGCCATTAACAAACTTGCAACCAATTTTTTTTGACATCTATTTTCTTCCAATCCACTACAAATTTGTGAAAGGCTCAGAAGCGAAATCGAACCGTGTATTACAGAATCTCTAAATGAGGAACTCATTAGAGAATTTAAGGAAGAGGAGGTAGTGGAAGCTTTAAAAAGTATGGCACCTCTCAAAGCATCAGGAAAAGATGGATTCCCAGCATTTTTTTACCAAAAATTCTGGCATATTATAGGAAAAGACGTTAATTATTGCTTGAATAATGGGATGAATTTTGAGGAAGTTAATAAAACCAATATTGTGCTTATCCCAAAAGTACAAACCCCTACGAATTTGGGACAATTTAGGCCCATAAGCCTTTGTAATGTCATATACAAATTGATCTAAAAAATGGTGGTTAATAGATTTCAAAAGGTATTATACTTATGTATAGAAGAAACACAAGGTGCTTTTGTCCCAGGAAGACAAATAACTGACAATATAATGATAGCTTATGAATTACTATATTCTTTCAAAAAAAAAAAAAGAAAAGAGGAAGCACAGGGAATTTTGCTCTGAAATTGGATATCAGCAAAGCCTATGACAGAGTGGAATGGGACTTCATTGAAAGCATGAGGAAAATGCAAGGTTTTTGCAATAGGTGGATAAAGCTTGTAATGAAATGTGTACAAACAGTAACATATTCGGTAGTAATAAATGGGATTCAAGGGGCAGAATATAAACCAGCAAGAGGAATCAGACAAGGAGATCCACTGAGCCTATACTTATTTATCATATATGCAGAAGGATTCTCTAAGCTTCTGAACAAGGCTAAACGGGAAAGACAAATTAAATGGGCTAAAGTGGGAAGAAGAGAGCTAGCTATCACTCATCTCTTCTTCGCTGATGACAGCATCTTATTTGGGAAAGCAACAATGGACGTCGCAATGTCAATGAAGGCAGTAGTTAATGAATACGAAAGTGGAACGGTGGAAATGTGCAAGTGTACACAATCGCAACAAGTAATAAAGTGACAAGTAAATGTCGAGTTATCGTACCCACAGGGACTGTAAAAGAGTTATTTATGAAAATGATTTTAAACACTTTGGTGGAAAAATATTTGGATTTAAGAAATGATTAAAAACTAGAAAACAAAGTAAACTAAATAAAATAAATAAAGTTCTAATGCACGATTTCAAAAGCTGATTTTAGTCAAAATGATATAACTGTGTTGGATTAATTACATTTCTTAACTTAGAATTATTAAACTCATGCTTATACTTGTTACAAATAAATTCACGGTAATTCGGTAATTTGCTAACTTATGAACATATTTACAAATAAAAAATCCATTCATCTCTTGTACATATTCCTATGTCAATTCGACCGATTAAACAAATTTATAAAGGTAAACATGTCGTCGTAACCATTTTTTTGAAAACGGAGGTCGACTTGGATTTTAAAAATGAAAGCGAAAAAAAACGAGAGTCGTCACCAATCCTTTTTGTTGAGGTGTGATCGGGTCACCTCGTAAAACGATTGTTTTTAATAAATAGTTTGATTTATCAAAACAACGATTTTGGTCTACGAAATTCAGAGAACAGGTTCGAGAATCGGTTACGCACGAGGAAGGGTTAGCACCCTCGATACGCCCAAAATTGGTACCTAATTGATTAGTTAAAGTCTTAATATCGAAGGTTGAAAATTTTGAAAAAAAAGATTTTAAAAATACGATCTCTTTTAAAAATGTTTGAATTTTCTTGAATTGGATATTAAGATTCTCTCGCTCCAAAGGAATAAAGTATCACATCCAGCACGTTAGGACACGATAATTTAAATCCTCGAATCCAAGATCCTCTCATGATTTCCGAGACTCATGCATTGAAAATATCAAAAGGATATTCGATTATTTGGCCAAACGAAAAACCGAAACCCAGCACGTGAGGGCACGATTTCTCGGATTTCCAAAACGCGAAATATTGCCTTATTCTTTAGAAATCCTTATCCCGAGATAACTAAACGTCACATCCAGTGAGTTAGGACACAACGTTTCTGAATTCCCAAGAATAGGTTTTTATTTAAAATTTATGCATTTGTTTTAAAAGGATATTCGGTTATTTAGATTAAACGAGAAAAAATCGAAACCCAATACTTTAGAGCACGACCTCTCGAATTTCTAAATACGGAATATTACCTTTATGAAGAGAATCAATTTTGTATCAAGAAAAAGTTTGTATAACAATAAAACGCAGAACAAATTACCATACTGATATGCGTAGCAAGATAGTAATAAATGCGTTAGTGTGAAAAACAATAATACGAGCAAAAATAAAAGTAAGACAAGTAAATAAAATAAATAAGAGTAAATAATAATAAAAATAAAATAATAATAATAAGTAATAAATACCGAGAGAAATTATAATTATAATAGTAATAATGATAAAAATAGTAGCAATAATAATAGTAAAAATAACAATAATAATAGTAATAACGATAATAATAGTAATAAAAGAAAATAGTAACAATAACATGTTAATATATGTATTAATAATGATAATAATAATAGCTTAAATAGAAAATAATAATACATTAATAGGAAAAACAATGATAATAATAGAAAACATAAAAAGAATAAATAAAATAAAAAATAATAATACGGGTGGTAGAAAATTAATGATGATAGCAAGTATAATAGTAATAATAAAGATATTAAGTAATAAAGTAATAATAATAGGGTAATAATAATGGTAATAATATAAAAATAATAGTAATAAAACGGAAATAATGATACTTTAATGAAAAAGTAATAATAATTATATTAATAATAAATATAATAATAGTAGTAAATATAATAACAATAATAAAACGATAGTAATAATAATGCGAGACAATATATAATAATAAAAATGACAATAATAATAATAATAATAATAATAATAATAATAATAAAATAAAATGATAATAAACAGATAACATAAATAAAAATGATAATAATATAATAATAATAATAATAATAATAATAATAATAATAATAATAATAATAATATAGGGACATTAAATTAATTTTAATAATAAAATAACAAAAGAAATAACGAGACTGTATTAAAAAACAAGGCAAAATTTTAGGGGCGAATCAGAAATGAAAAATGAGGCGGAGGGTCGATTTGTAGCGCACGTGAAGGAAGGGGGACCAGAAAGGAAATTTATCCAGGCCCTCGTGCGCTGCGTTTTGCGCAGGACTAAATTAGAATAGGAGAAATCTATTGGGGCAATTTTGAAAAAAAACGAATTAAAAAAGTGAAAAATGTGGAAGGGCCTCAAGCGCAAATAACCCCTTTCAAAAAAAACACGCGAATCCTGAGGCGGGTCGGGTCCGTGAGTGGGTCAAGGCGAAACGACGTCGTTTTGGGCGTTTAAGGTCAGCCCCAAAACGACGTCGTTTTGGGAGGCTATTTAAGGCCCAAAAACTTTTAAAAAAAAATCATTTCATCTGTTTTAAAAAGAAAACTAATCTTCTCCTTTTTTTTCTCTGCAGGGTTTGTCTCCGATGGGGGTTTCCGACGCTCCTACGCCGCCGTCCGTCGCCGGCGACCGCCGTGCACGACGGCGCTCAGGTAAAAAAACTTCCCCTTTTTTTTATTTCTTTTTTTTAAAGAAAAAAATAGATATCGAACCGAAAGGAATCACCTTGTTTTCGTGTTCTTTTTATTTCAAAAAAATCCCCTTGTACGTTTGATTTTTTTTGATGGGTTTGAATCCCTTTTTTGATTTTCTCTCTGTTTTTGCATTCAATCATCCCTCC
The DNA here is from genome assembly GCA_005393395.2 of Gossypium australe. Lineage (NCBI taxonomy): Eukaryota > Viridiplantae > Streptophyta > Magnoliopsida > Malvales > Malvaceae > Gossypium > Gossypium australe. The sequence continues at coordinate 25,490,913 of CM016614.1, read as the reverse complement.
CCCTTTTACGTTGGTGTTTCTCTTGGCTTATATAGCCGAATAATGCGTTTTTTAGTCCCATTTCTTTCTGTCTTTGCTTGCTGTTTTAGTGCTGTTATTGTTGAGTGTTTTCTTCTGTTTTGCAGGTCATGGGCGGTTTGATGGGATGTGGGCGGTGGTAGCAGAAAAGGGGCGGCGCCTAGGGTTCCTGGAACCCTAGTGTAACACCCCAAACCCGGTCCAAACACTACAACCGAATCTGGCGTGCCACGTGAAAGAGAACGTTTTGGAAACTGATTTGTCGACTTGTTTTAGAAAGAAAACCGATGTAAGATTTTAGAGAAAACGTCGATGTATTTTGTATCGTGTAAAACATGTTGAAACTTGGTTTGGAAAACTTAGTTGTCATATTGTTACTCCGTATTAATTACTTAGTCATTGTATATTTAAAAAAAAAACATGTATTTATTTTAGCTTTTGAAAACCTCTAAATCATAGTTTAATCAACATATTAAATAGAAACTTTAAAATCAACTAAACAAAAGAACCCAAAATAAAACTTAGGCGGCCTTATTACAGAACTGAAAGCCAAAATTGAATAAAATAACTAAGTTCGAATGGAAAACTTTGTAATAACCCAGATGCTGTGCATGGCCACCTCGAGTCCACTCCGGCCTCATATCCACGATCTAGGTATGATCTGCAAAATGTAACGGAAGGGGTGAGTCGCCTAGACTCAGTGTATAAACCCCCATCCCAAGAGAAATTATGTTCTTACACAAATTCATATACGAATATGCATGTTATGCAACCCATCAACCTAGATATCCATCCGTGTCTCCCAAATCTAACCCTTGTGGTACCAAACCACTGGTGGTGCCAAACCACTGGTAACCGAAGTTACAAAAAGAGATAACATATGTGGTACCCAACCACTGGTGGTCCCAAACCACTGAGACTTAGTCACAATTTTATAATATGTGGGGCCAACCCACTGTTGTGATACCAAATCACTGGTGACAGTCTGATAGATCATACTTCCCCCTCCTCTCATCACCCATAACGCAGAGTTATGCTAACAATATCAGTATGGTCATGCTTAACATACAAAATTATGTATACAGGATATCATGCATTCATAGATCACAATCAGCGCAAGAAATTATAACAACTTACCCGGCATCCTCGCTTTTAACCACAAGGGTAAACTAATATTCATAGCCGACACTCTGGCTTTTAACAACACATAACATTTAACATATTAAGTAATGAAAGTGTGTAAGAGTTACACACCTGGTTCTCGTACTAACGCTTTCACTGCTTCTACGCTACTGTCACTCGAGACTACCACTATAGGCCTACGATCTACTTCTGATGTCGGCCCACACCCGGATGGCCAATCACGCACTCCTGACACAGATCGCTTCTTGTATTTTGGCGTTGGGTTTATAGATCCAACCCCTCCTACTACTTGACTGTTACTAGTGTCCATAACAACTCCTTGGTCACTAAACCATTTAAGCGATGAGATCCAATTAACTAAATAATTATAACACTTAAAACGAACCCTTACCTAATCTGTCGAATCCCGAAAGTCTTTAAGAAAGCTTCACTATCCTACCTACATTCGACCAACACCCATATATTAAACCAACCCCTTAATCGCAACAATTAAGTACCATAACACATTCGGCCAAAGGCAAAGGAACAAGAAAGGCCATTCGGCCGAACCTACCATCAACCACCTACCTTCGGCCTCTTCACAAATCGGCACAGGAGACTTTTAGTGAGACAGATTCGGCTTCTAGAAGCAGAGAGTGAAGTCGACAGAGCCTTAGAGAAAATGATTCGGGTTAGAAACTTGATGAAAATAGAGAAATCGTAGAGAAGAAAAATCCCGAAAACTCACCCATCCCTTGAAGACTATTCGGCTATGGTGCACCTTCGGGAAAATGAAACCACCTTTGTAGATTCGGCTATGGGAGAAGGAGTATGAACAAAGGGAAATTCGACTTTCAGAAGAATTTTGGAGAGGGAAATAAGGCTAGGGAATTTCGACTAGAAGAGAGAAAAGAGAGAAAAGAATTTTCAGCTTGAGAGAAAAGATGAAAAAGTGAGAAAGAACGAATGGAAAAGATAATAACTAGCCACCCAAATTTCGGCTATACACACACACAGAGAGTTGGAGTTTCGGCCAACCCTGCTATCACCTGATAGCCTTTATCTTTATTGATAATTTAACCATTATCTTACCTTTAGAAGAACCCACCTTAAAACCAACTCTTCCATCTTAGTTATCAGCTTTTAATCACTAAATTAAAAAGAAATAAAGCTCCTAAATTTTAGCCATTGTGTCGTCCATCCCCTTCCCTCCTATGTGCCGAATTTTGACCCACCAATTTGGGCCCCAAGCGGCCACACTAGGCCCAAACTCCTCCCCCTTGTGACGCCACCTGCATGCCCACTTATAGCACCCCAAACTTAGGGCCACAAGCCCAACTTGCTACTAAACATACTTAACTTAATTTATAAACTAGCACTATATATATAATCAATTTAACCCAGGTTTAAGCCCAAACCTGAGCCCAATACACACCTCAAGGCCTTAACCTACTAACTTAGCCATGCAACAAACCAAATGCACAGACCCACAAAATCAGGATATTACACCTAGGTTTTCCAAAATCCTTATTTTTGGGCCTATTGGGCTTGTATTTTATTATTTTTGTTTAATTCTGGGCCAAAATTAGCCTATTACACATGTTATTGCACATACATACTTATTAAATTAAACAATCTCTCGCATATTCCTATGTCGATTCAAATTCAACCTAACAAGCATATAAAAGACTATGTGAGGTAACAAAGTATCCTTACCTTGAAACAGTTTAATTACAAAAATCTTGCAAGTTATGCAAGGCATATGTATCGCCAAATACAATGCTAATCTAATCTTCAGCAACCTTTGAAGAATTAAACATGCACTGATTAAGTATTGTGTCCATTAATTACAATTTCAATGCATTTAAATAATTAATTCTTTAGTTATCTAAACAATTATAATTTCAGAATAACTTAGGCATGATTTTACATAATCAAGCATTTTACCGAGGTCTATAACAACATAAACACAATTTTAATAATTTAAGAGGACGAAATGCAATCAACCCAACACGAATTAAATTCAAGCTAAGCTGATTAAATTAACCATTCCAACAATAAAAATATTCATAGATATGTTCATCATAAAAACAACAAAAATTAAAGAGATAGAGAATAAGAATCAAATCCGGTGATTTTCCGTGGCTTGACTAGGTTGCTCCGTTCTTCCTTCTTTGTTGTCCTCGCCGATCAAGGCTGCTATGAACACTCAATTGATGCTTCAAAATGGCTGAAGAAGACCCCTTTCCCAGAAGGAGAAATTGACACAAGAGCAAGGAAATAGGAAAATGAGAGAGGAGAGAAGTTGTGAGAGAAGAGATGTGAATGAGAGATGAGGGATGAGGGATGCTTTGAATGATCAGCCAATGGAGGTTTTTATAGCTGAATGTGGCAGCTGAAATTTGCTAAAAATAGCAGCCAAAGAGCCATACCTTGACTGGCCACCTATGTGGCAAAATTGATGGCTTCAACTTTGCTAAATATGGCTTGAGGCAAATCTACAAAGCCACTTATTGTGGAGGAGGTTGAATGCAACTTTGACAAGTCTTCAAGGGCTTCTTTGCAAGCTTAATTAATCAGCTAATAAGCTGATTTGAGTCAGCTTAATTAATCAGCTAATAAGCTGATTTGAGTCAGCATATGGATAGTTCTGGGCAGCCCAATTGGTGGCTGGTTCGGTTCAACCAGTGTAGTTTAATTAGAATAATTTATTTAGCCCAAATTAAATTAGGAATAAATTAAAATTAATTATATTATGATTTAATATTCATAATCGGACCGTCTTGGACTGGAAATAAATTTGCCTCGATATATTAAATTGCTTCTCGAGTTTATTCTTCGAGCAGTGTCTGCCGAGCCAATTTTCGCTCTTTGTGCGAATCTATCGAAAATAGTCAAAATTAATCAAAATTAATTATAAAATTAATTAAAACTCATCATGTTCATTTTTTAACACAATTTAATTATTTTATAATAACCGAAATAGCATGATTTTAAGTTAAAAAGGGCATATAAAAACACGTAGATTTTCGTGTTTCCAGAAAGTATTTTCGGACAACTAGTGAATTTTGAGAAGTCATTGATCTACTTCAGCAAAAACATACAAGACAACATAAAACGACAGATAGGGGTAGTTTTGGGGGTTCAAATTTCAAATAATCCAAAAAAATATCTGGGTTTACCTACAATAGTTGGGCGGAGAAAGAAAGGTGCGTTTATTGAACTAAAAGATTCATCCAAAAATCAAAGAATTGGAGTATTCGCAATTTGTCCTTTGGGGGTAAGGAAAATTTTATCAAATCAATTTTACTAGCCCTTCTGATTTATGCCATGCAGTGTTTTAAGTTACCTGTTTTACTTTGCAAGGAATTAGAAAATCTGATGATTAATTTTGGTGGCGCAATTTAAAATCTAATAAAGGCATACACTGGTGTAGTTGGTCAGCGATGTGTAGTCCAAAAATGTTCGGGGCTATGGGTTTAGAGACTTAACAATGTTTAATACGGCCCTGTTGGCTAAACATGGATGGAGACTATTCACCCAACCTAACTGCTTGTTTGCGAGTGCTATGAAATTAAAATATTATCCGCATGATAATTTTTTAAATGCAAGGTTAGGAGCTTACCCCTCATTTACCTGGCGCAGCATTTGGAACACACGAAGCTTACTTGAAGAAGGAACAGACTGGAGGATAGAGAATGGTGAACCAACAAATATCTGGAATGACGCTTGGCTACCCATTCCTAATGACGGAAGAGTAAAAAGTCAAAACATAAATATCAACTATTCAAAAGTAGCAGACCTAATCAATAAAGATTCATTTTCATGGAACTACGAGGCAATATGGAGCTTACTCAAAGAAAAGCAAGTAGAGGCAGTTTTGTCTATTCCTTTGGTAAACAGGATGTAGCCAGATGTTCTAGTATGGAGATGGGACGAATCAGGCGAATACACAGTAAGACCCTACACCTACAGAATTATATTACAGACCAAATCACCAATAAAAAATATTTTACAAGATTTAGAATCACCTGATCCCAAGTAAAATAAAAATACATCTGTGGAGGGTGGTCAATAATTTTCTTTCGACGCTCAGTACTCTTAAATTTTGAAGACTAAGGAACGATGATGCATGTCCAGTCTACTTAATTGAAGAAGAAACAGTGGAACACCTCTTTCGAGATTGTGAATTCACAAAACAGGTCCTACAAGAAGTTGGGTTGGACACCTCGCAATCAAACGCAAGACATATATGGAAACAATGGTCAGCATTTTTCTTCCACATGAATAATGCTAAAGCATGCACAATAATAGCAATTACTATTTGGGCAATATGGTACAACAGAAATAGAATTTATCATGAAGGAAAAAAGGAAAGGGTACAAGAGGTTGCCGGCTTTATTAAAGCTTATTTAAGGGAGTTAGAGCAAGTTAAATCATCAAGAGAAACCAGACTCATTCCAAGAGAGATGTTTTGGAGACCCCCCATGGAAGGATAGGTCAAAGTCAATTTTGACGCAGCATATTTGCAACAAGACATGACAGCAACTGTGGGAGTTATTTTAAGAAACCATGAAGGATTTGTTATAGGAGCATGTTCTTACCCACTAGGAAGGACAGGGGATCCGACCACTGCGGAAGCGAAGGCATGTCTACAGGCAGTCATTTTTGTGGAAGAAATGGGTTTTCGGGATCTAGTTTCGAAGGTGGTGCCCTTACAGTTATTAAAAAGCTTAAGTTAGATTCAGGGGATAGATTAATGATTGGCAACATCATTAATGAAATCCAAAGGAAAAAACTCAATTTTATTACCTTATCCTTTGAATATACCCCTCGAAAGAAAAATGAAGCAGTGCATGCCCTTGCTAGTTGAGGACACAATCTGGATAATCCATCTTGTTGGGTTGAAGAAGTACCGACGAAGATTGAACCCCGTCGAAACCATTTTTTTGGGTTTTGAAAAAGCAGGAATCGACTAGGGTTTTAAAAACGAAAATAAAAAATAGGAGTCGCCACCAATCATTTTGTTGAGGTGTGATCGGGTCACCTCGAAAAACGGGTGTTTTTAATAAACGGTTTGATTTATAAAGACAACGATTTTGGTCTACGAAACTTAGAAAATGGGTTCGGGAGTCAATTACACTCGAGGAAGGGTTAGCACCCTCGATACGCCCAAAATTGGTACCTAGTTGATTAATCAATGTTTTAATGTCGAAGATTTGAAAACTTAAAAAAAAATACGATCCCTCTTTTATGGTGATGCTAAAAAATTAATTTTAAAAGGAATTGAAAATGTATGCCAAAGATTGTCTCGTCTCAAGGTAAAATGTTATATCCAATACGTTAGGACACCACACCTCAACCTTCGAGGCTAAACTTGCCTTTTATTCAAAATTTATGAATTTAATTAAAAGGATATTCTATTATTTAGAATGGACGAGAAAACCGCAGACCCAATACTTTAGGGCACGATTTCTCGAGCTTCTAAGTACAGAACATTGCCTTAGTTTAGAAAATCTTATCTTGGAATAACGAAACATCACATCCAATGCTTTAGGACACGACATTTCGAGTTTCCGAGAATAAGCTTTTTGTTTAAAAATGTATTGGTTTAAAAAGGATATTCGATTATTTAGATTAAACGAGAAAAATCAAAACTCAATACTTTAGGGCACGATCTCTCGAATTTCTAAATACGGAATATTGCCTTTGAAAATGAAAGCAATTTTGCATCGAGCGAAAGTTGATGTAACGCAAGTTTATAAAAATGAAAAAATAAACCATGATATTAACAGGTATAATAATAAACGAATAGTGCGAATAATAAGAAGAAAATGAAACTAACAAGCTATGTAACTTAAAAAATAAAAGGTTGAAATGACAACAGATAAATATGACAACAAATAAGAGTAATAAAAATAAAAGAGCTTTAATAGTAAAACCGATAAATAAGTAAGTCATATATAAGGTAGTAAAATAATAATAATAGTAGTACTAATAATAATGCAAAAAAATGATAATAATGGAATAATAATAGAAATAGTAATAATAAAAAAATAATAATGATGATGATGATGATGATGATGATGATGATGATAATAATAATAATAATAATAATAATAATAATAATGATAATGATAAAACAAAATATATATAAAAAATAATATAATAATAGTAATAACAATAATATAAATAAAATAATAGTGATGATAATAATTAAATAATAAAAAATAAGAGTAGCAATACTAATAATAATAGTATAATATAACAATAAAAATAAATAATTAATAATAAAAAAATTTTAAGTAGTAGTAGTAATAATAATTGCAAGATAAATGAAAAATGGACTAAATTGCATTGAAAACGGAAGTTTTGGGCCACATTATATGAAATAAAAGATATGGGGACTGAACTGAAACGCGCGCGAAAGGATGAGGGACGAGGAGCGCAATTTTCCCGAGTTGTTAAGTGCAGCGTTTGAAATGGACTAAATTTAAAGCTGCGCTAAACTTTTGGGGCAAAATTAAAAGAAATTGAAAACTTGATTACAAGAATATAAAAAGGCGGAGGGGCTAAAAGTGAAATTAGCCCCTCCGAAGAAAAACACGCAAATTCTAGGCTGGAGCGGGTCGGGCCAGGGCGAAACGACGTCGTTTTGGGGCTTATGGATGTCGGCCAAAACGACGTCGTTTTGATATACTTATATAAGAAAAATTTTTCACTTAAAATTTCATTTCATCCATTCTTTTTTAAAAAAACCCTAACCCCTTTTTTTTTCTCTGCAGGGCTAGGAGGGCTGGTGCGACTTTCGGCCATCCGTCGCCGCTCCTCCGCCGCCGTCTGTTGCCGGCGACCGTCGTGCGCAGTGGCTTCCAGGTAAAAACTTCTTTTTTACTTCTTTTTATTTTATTTTAGTCTATATATAAATATATATGTAAAATTTTAGAGAAAAAAATCGAATATAACAGATTCAGAAATAAGAGAAAAAAAAACCACCTGTATGCGATATTAGATCTGCTCTACTAGGATTCGGATTCGAAATCAAGTATTTTTGTATTGATTGTTTTTTTATTTTGAATCTCTCTGCTTTTTATTTTATTCCCAAAAAATCCTCTCCCTTACACTTGTTTTCTTCGATTTTTTATAACCGAGATTGAAGATAAAAACAAAATAATAATGATGAGTTTCCTTATTTTCTGCCATTGTTGTTCTCCTGTCTTCGATGCGTTTGCAGGTTTTGGGGAGCAAGTGGTGGCAGACAAGGGTGGTTGGAACTAGGGTGCGGCGCTGGTGGAGCAAAGGATCTTAGGGTTTTTTTTTGTTTTTTCTGTTTTAGGATTTGGGGCTAATTGGGCTAGGATTTAGTTGTATTTTAGTGGGCTTGGGTTTAATTTGTTTGGGTCAAGTTTGGGGTTTATAAAATAAGTCATTTGGTTGTGTATGGGCAGGGCAAAAATGGGCTTGTACAGCTGCCCCTCTTTGCTCATTGCCGTGAAACGGGAATAGAGCAAAGATTTTCAAGAAAGACTATTTTTGCCCGGTCTTGCTAAGACTTGACTTATTCGGTGTTCTTATTCTTTAGGTAGCCTTATCCAGTCCACTGCATCTTGCTATTTGATCCCCTCTACTGCAACCTTGAGATATGATTATTGACTTCGATTTGCTTCTCTGTAACTTTGGGAATGCCAGGTTTGCTGTCTTCAATTTGCTTTCCTGAAAACTCAGGAATGCCAGGTTTGTTGTCTTCAATCTGCTCCTGAAACATTAGGACTGCTAGACTTGCTATCTTCAATCTGCTCCTGAAACATCAGGAATGCCAGACTTGATATCTTCAATCTGCTCCCGAAATATCAGGAATGCCAGACTTGCTATCTTCAATCTGCTCCTGAAACATCCGGAAGCCAGACTTGATATCTTCAATCTGCTTCTGAAACATCAGGAAAGCCAGACTTGCTATCTTCAATCTGCTCCTGAAACATCAGGAATGCCAGACTTGCTATCTTCAATCTGCTCCTGAAACATCAGGAAAGCTAGACTTGCTATCTTCAATCTGCTCCTGAAACATCAGGAATGCTAGACTTGCTATCTTCAATCTACTCCTGAAACATCAGGAATGCCAGACTTGCTATCTTCAATTTGCTCCTGAAACATCAGGAAGGCCATACTTGCGATCTTCAATATCCTCCTGAAACATTAGGAAGGCCAGACTTGCTATCTTCAATCTGCTCCTGAAACATCAAGAAGGCCAGACTTACTATCTTCAATCTGCTTCTGAAACATCAAGAATGCCAGACTTGCTATCTTCAATCTGCTCCTGAAACATCAGGAATGCCAGACTTGCTATCTTCAATCTGCTCCTGAAACATCAGGAATGCCAGACTTGCTATCTTCAATCTGCTCCTGAAACATCAGGAATGCCAGACTTGCTATCTTCAATCTGCTCCTGAAACATCAGGAAGGCCATACTTGCGATCTTCAATCTGCTCCTGAAACATTAGGAAGGCCAGACTTGCTATCTTCAATCTGCTCCTGAAACATCAGGAAGGCCAGACTTACTATCTTCAATCTGCTTCTGAAACATCAAGAATGCCAGACTTGCTATCTTCAATCTGCTCCTGAAACATCAGGAATGCCAGACTTGCTATCTTCAATCTGCTCCTGAAACATCAGGAAGGCCATACTTGCGATCTTCAATCTACTCCTAAAACATCAGGAAGGCCAGACTTGCTATCTTCAATCTGCTCCTGAAACATCAGGAAGGCCAGACTTGCTATCTTCAATCTGCTCCTGAAACATCAGGAATGGCAGACTTGCTACCTTCAATCTGCTCCTGGAACATCAGGAATGCCAGACTTGCTATCTTCAATCTACCTTACTACGCTGTCCTCTTGAGGACATGACCTGTAGAATGGGTACATGCTTATGCCTAATGATTGGGATGCCATGATCAAAATGAGTCAAATGCTCCTATTTAGACATGCTATGATGCAAAAATGTTATGAGTATGGTTCCTATTCAAGGCGTTATCACTCATTTCATCCCTCAAGGTTTCGTCTTTGCTCGTCTTGAAGCATCATTTTCTTGCTTAAACATTCTGCCCCCGTGACAATTTTAGGGCTCATGAGTCCTAGGGACGTAAGTGGTATATCAGCTTCAAACCATCCCCCGGGAATTACACTTTTTTGCCTATCCTTATTGTGACCTAAAGGACATAGGACTTGTTTCAACTTCGATTCATTCCACCAAAACTTTGGGTTTTTCGAATCCTTTCCTGTTAAAAATTGGCCTGTCATACCATGACCCAGTGATATTTTTATCTCCGTCACAATCGTTGGATTGGACAGAGGATTCAAAGAATTATTCCCTATTAAGGCTCTTTTTTCTCATGTATCTCCCATCTGTACGCGTGGAAATTTTAAACAATTGTCCTATTTCAGTCTCCTGTTTTATCTAGATAGCAAGTCTGGCATTCCTAGATAGAAGCAGGTCAGATGCCCTAGATATCATTGATTGGACTTCTACATACAAACTTCATGAAGACTATTTTGGGTTTAGCATGTGTTTTGAAGACTCCAAGTACTTTGTTGGTACAGAACCTCTTTTGTGAAATTATTAGTTCATTAATCATTATTTTAGTGCAACATGCAACAATAAATTGACTTCAACAAGATTCGAATGAATTATCAAAAATACAAGAAAAACTATCAGAGAACATGTCTCGAAGAGAAAAAGATCAAAGATAACAAAGGTCAGATGCCCTAGATATCATTGATTGGATTTCTACATACAAACTTCATGAAGACTATTTTGGGTTTAGCATGTGTTTAGAAGACTCCAAGTACTTTGTTGGTGCCCAACTTCATTTCTCGTCTATTCGGGTGTAGCAAGATCATTTGAATCCGATGTGCCCTTTGCGAGTTTTTGTCTTGACCCTTTTTTGTTTTTTTTTTTGTTTTTAGAAGTCTTAAAGCGCCCTTTGCGAGTTTTCACCTTGGCCTCTTCAAGAAAAGTATTTCTTGACTGAATTTGAGTTTACAGGATTGGATAAGCTTTTCCCATCCATTTCAGTCAGAATCAGTGCACCTCCAGAGAAAGCCTTTTTCACCACATATGGTCCTTCCCAGTTCGGCATCCATTTTCCTCTGAAATCCTTTTGTATGGGAAGGATCTTTTTTAGTACAAGATCTCCCTCCTTAAACTCTCTTGGGTGAACCTTTTTATCATAGGCTCGCATCATTCGTTTTTGGTACATCTGGTCGTGATGGATAGCCCTTAGCCTCTTTTCTTCAATTAAGTTCAATTGATAGTATCGAGCCTGGATCCATTCAGCTTCATCCAGCTTTATTTTTGACAAAACTCGAAGAGAAGGTGTTTCCACTTCAATAGGTAGGACTGCCTCCATCCCATAGACTAACGAGAAAGGTGTTGCCCCAGTAGAGGTTCTGACAGACATTCGATAAGCATAGAGTGCAAATGGTAATTTCTCATGCCAATCCCTATAAGTCTCGGTCATCTTCCCCACTGTCTTCTTGATGTTTTTATTGGCCGCTTCTACTGCCCCATTCATTTTTGGACGATGCGGAGACGAGTTGTGGTGTTTGATGTTGAATTGACTGCAAACATCTGCTATTGTGCTGTTGTTCAAATTCAATGCGTTGTCTGATATGATCTTCTCGGGCATTCCATATCGACAAATGATCTCTTTCTTTAAAAATCGACTTACTACTGATTTAGTGATGCTAGCATATGAAGCAGCCTCTCCCATTTTGTGAAGTAGTCAATGACCACGAAAATGAATCAGTGTCCATTTGAAGCTTTCGGTGAGATCGGTCCAATAACATCCATGCCCCACATGGAAAAAGGCCATGGGGAAGCCATCACGTGTAAGGGTGACGGAGGCACATGAATTTTATCTCCGTAAATCTGGCATTTATGACATCTCTTAGCATAGCTGATACAATCTCCTTCCATGGTGGACCAATAATATCCAAATCTCATTATTTGTCTGGCCATTGTGAATCCATTAGCATGAGTTCCACAAACGCCCTCATGGACTTCCTCCAAGATTTGCTTAGCCTCAACAACATCCACACACCTTAGTAGCACTTGATTCTTCCTCTTTTTGTATAGGATCGCCCCACCTAAGACATAGTCATTAGCCAACCTTCTCAAAGTCTTTTTATCATTCTCAGTTGCTTGGTCGGGGTATTCACGATTCTTTACATATCGTAATATGTCGTTGTACCAAGGGTGATCATCTTTTTCTTCTTCGATATTGTAGCAATGAGCTAGAGTTTCATAAATACTCATCTGGATAGGCTTCACATCCTCTTGTTTATTTATTCTGACCATCGAAGCCAAAGTAGCTGAGGTATCAGCCATCTGATTTTCATCTCGTGGGAGATAAAAGAAGGTAATGTCATCGAAGTCCTCAATTAACTCCAGGACTAGTTTTCGATACTTGATCAACTTTGGGTCTTTTGTCTCCTATTCTCTTTTGAGTTGATAAATCACCAAAGCAGAATCTCCGTAACCCTCTAGCATTTTGATCCCACGTTCTATGGTTGCGCGGATACCCATTATGCATGCTTCATACTCTGCCATATTGTTTGTACAATCGTAGTTTAGTTTGCTAGTGAAGAGATAATGATCTCCGCTCAGGGATACCAGGACTGCTCCGATTCCATTACCCACAGCGTTTGAGGCACCATCGAAGTTTAGCTTCCATGAATGACTTTCTTGCGAGTCTTCTTCGGTGGTTGCAATATACATCAGCTCTTCATTGGGGAAATCAAAGCCCAAAGGTTCATAATCTTCTAAAGCTCTGCTGGCCAGAAATTCTGCTACCGCACTCCCTTTTATGGCCTTTTGGTTCACGTAGACTATGTCAAATCAGACAGCAAAATCTGCCACCTTGCCATCCTCCCGTTCAAAGCAGTTGACTCCATCATATACTTTAACGGATCAAGCTTCGAGATCAACCAGGTTGTATGGTATAACATATATTGTCGGGTTGTCCATACCAAAGCACAACACAATTTTTCGATCGACGAATATCTCATTTCACATTCTGTGAACTTTTTACTGAGGTAGTATAACGCATTTTGTTTTCTTTCTGACTCATCATGTTGACCAAGCACACATCCCATGGAGCTATTGAATACTGATAGATACAGTATCAATGGTCTATCTGGATTAGGTGGAGATAGTACTGGGGCAGTTGACAGATATTGTGTGACTTTGTCAAAAGCTTTCTGGCATTCTTCGTCCCATACACCTTGGTTGTGTTTCTTGAGAAGACGAAATATGGGATCACATTTCTCAGTTAATTGTGAAATGAACCGAGCAATGTAATTTAATCTTCCAAGAAAACCTCGAACTTCCTTTTGAGGTCATGGTGGAGGCAAATCTTGTATAGCTTTGACTTTATTCGAGTCAACTTCAATTCCTTTCTCGCTGACTACGAAACCCAGTAGCTTCCCTGACCGAGCTCCGAAGGTACACTTGGCCGGGTTGAGCTTCAGTTGAAACTTCCTCAACCTTAAAAACAATTTCTTCAAAACTTCAATGTGTTCTTTTTCTGTTCGAGATTTGGCGATCATATCGTCAACATACACCTCAATCTCTTTGTGCATCATGTCATGGAACAAAGTTACCATGGCCCTCTGGTATGTTGCCCCTGCATTTTTCAATCTGAACGGCATTACTTTATAACAAAAGGTACCCCACAATGTTATGAAGGTGGTTTTCTCCATATCCTCAGGGTGCATCTTGATCTGATTATATCCAGAAAATCCATCCATGAAAGAGAACAACGAGTATCCCGCCGTATTATCCACCAACGTGTCAATATGAGGCAAAGGGAAATTTTCTTTTGAGCTGGCTTTATTTAGGTCTCTATAGTCTACACACATCCGAACCTTTCCATCTTTCTTTGGGACTGGGACAATATTGGCTACCCATTCTGAGTATTTGACCACCTCTAGAAAACCAGCATCAAACTGTTTCTTTACTTCTTCTTTTATTTTCAATACTACGTCTGGCCTCATTCTTCGTAGCTTTTGCTGTACTGGTTTGCATTTTTCTCTTATGGGGAGACGATGTACTACAATATCAGTACTTAGACCAGGCATGTCTCGATATGACTAAGCAAAGACATCTTTGAATTCTCGTAGTAACTCCACCAGGTTTTGTTTGGTTTCTTCGGCTATGCGTGTTCCAATTCTCACCACCTTTCCTTCTTCTAAAGTTATGTTCTCTACTTCCTCTTCATGGGGTAAGATTTGTTTCTCTTCTTGCTGTACCATTCTCAACAGATCCGGGGACAAGTCGCCATCTCTGTCACCTTCAAAATCTTAAGATTCTTCTAAACACATATCCTGCTCAAAATGGACCTCTGGGTCTGTAGTATCGTTGTTTATATCGTTGATATCTAGGGACCTGTGGCGGGTGCCAAAGAGTGTATAAAGAACAAATGAATTCAATGCCAACTATTTATGCCATGAATAAGAAAAAAAAGAGAAAAAAAACAAAAATGGAGAAAACACAAAGCATTTTCAAAATGGATCAAAATGCATCTCATAAAGATTTCTGAACACGAGCCTTTTTCACAAAAGAGATCTTATTATTCTTAGGCTTAAAACAACAAGCACATTCTGAACATTACTCTGTGTAATCTCTAAAAACTACAAGCAGTTCCTCCGCAGTCCAATTGTTCAAAACGCTCCCAAGTTCATGAGGGCGAATGCCTGCCATGTTTCTTTGTCCGGTTTCTTCCTCATGTATGGCATTGATATGAGGATCTTCATTCAATAACCCTCTCTCAGGGTGAATTATCCCTCCAGATACGAAAGTTTGGGATATGTAGGGGAACGTCATTGGTTCCCACTGGACTTCTTCTCCATGTAGTTGGGCCCTTCTTTTCTCTTGCTTTTTCTCTATTTCCATTTTCCTTTCTCTAGCATTTGGCTTAAAACCCATGCCAAAACGGTCTCTTTTCTCTTTTAATAATGACATTTGAACTTCACCTTGGAGATATCTGCCTAGTCCTCTTCTTGGTAAGGCCCCCTTCCTGACCATCATTTGTAGGCCCATCTTCGTGGTCCTAGATATCTTTGGTACCGAAATCTCATTCCCCTCACGGATGAATGTCGCGTTGACGAACTCTAAAGACCGGAAAGTGCATTCAATGGCCTCCTCATTTTCCTCCACATATAGTGCATCATTGGTAACCATTGCTATGATGTATTCTTCCGCGTTTATGGTAACCAGTCGACCATCTGCCACCAGCTTTAGTTTTTGATGGAGGGATGAAGGTACAGCCCTTGCCAAATGAATCCAGGGCCTACCCAGTAAGCAATTGTACGAGGGCTTGATATCCATCACCAGGAAATCTACTTCATACGTATTTGGCCCGATCTGTAACGGTATGTCTATCTTTCCCATCACTCTCCTCTCGGTGCCATCAAACGCTCTTACTATGTTCTGGCATGACTTCATGTGAGAACTGTCTATTGGTAACCTTTTCAGAGTTGATAATGGTAAGACATTTAAGGCCGACCCATTGTCAATTAACACGCTCGGTAGGATAGATCCCTTACAACGAGTAGTTATATGCAAGGCCTTGGTTGATCCCATACCTCCAGATGGAATTTCATCATCACTGAAGGAAATGAAGTTATCAGCACTTTTGTTACTAACTAATCGGTCAAGTTTATTGACAGATATGTCTTTAGTAACGTAAGTCTCGTTCAGCACTTTCATCAATGCCTCACGATGTACTTTCGAACTCAACAGTAAGGCTAGTATCGAAATGCGAGCCGGTTGCTTACGCAGTTGTTCCACTACTCTGTATTCACTATGCTTTAAGAATTTCAAAAATTCTTTAGCCTCTTCCTCCTCCACAGGTACATTGATAAGGGCGCTAGATTCTTTCTCTGGTTCGACTGTCGTAGCCTTCAATCTTGTTGGTTTTATTCTGACGCTTGCTGGGTCATAACGTCTTCCACTTCGCGTGTGAAACCCTTCATTTTGGCATTTATTGGCAGTACTGGTTGAGCTTTCTACTCCTGGTGTTGTCACGTTACAATTGTAGCTCCATGGTACCTTCTTGTTATTCTTGTAAGGAAAGGACACTGGTTTCTCGATTATAATCTTAGGCGACATTTGAGCTCTGCTTTTTAGATTTCTCGGGCGAGAAATAATGATCTTCGAATAAATGAATTTTTGATGGGTCAATTCTCCTTCTGTTGCATGTATGTTTCTTCCCTCTGAGCCTTCTTCATAAAACTCTAGCTCTTTATTGTTCATGAGGCTTTGCACCAATAGTCTAAACTCAGCGCAGTTCTGGATTTCATGTCCTTCAGCTTCGTGGAATGCACAGTAATTCCCTTGTTCTTCATCTCCTCCCTCAAAACTTGACTTTATCAACCCCCTTCTTGTCATTTCTCTCCAGACCGTCCTCATCGGGGTTTTCACCTCCGAGATGTCCTCTTTGGTCCTTTTCATGACATCTTCCCCGATTGCATTTATCACCCTATCTCCATGATTGGGTAACGGGTTCCCTGAACCAGATGTATCGTCAACCTCCACGATCCCTATTTTAATGAGCTTTTCCACAATCCTCTGTTGCCTGGCAGTCACTACTTTCGGTGGGTTAACAATAATTGCTTTTAAGTAACCTTTGTTGTATGTACTCATATTGTTCAACTCGTTATCCCTTTTCTTAGGAACAGATCTCTTAGTGGCCTCTCCTGCTTCAATCCTTCCACCCCTTATGGCGTTTTTGATCATTTCTCCTGCCATTAATATGTCCGCGAAGCTTTTAGTGGTACTTTCTACCATATGGGTGATAAACGGAGCCCTCAATGTGTTGATGAAGAGCATTGTAGTCTCCTTTTCTAGGAGTGGTGGCTGGACTTGCATGGCGACCTCCCTCCATCTTTGCGTATATTACCTGAAACTTTCGTTCGGCTTATTTTCCATATTTTGCAACATTATTCTATCCGGCGTCATATCCGTGACGTGATTGTACTGTCTCATGAAGGCTAGGGCCAAGTCTATCCAGGAGCGGATATCAGTACGGCTGAGTTGGTTATACCACTTAGATGCTGCTCCCACTAAACTGTCTTGGAAACAATGAATCAAAAGTTGATCATTGTTCACATAGCCAGTCATGCGCCTACAAAACATCGTGATATGGGCTTCAGGGCAACTAGCCCCATTGTACTTCTCGAATTCTGGCATTTTGAATTTGTGAGGAAGTACTAGATCCGAAACCAAACTCAAGTCCTTCGCTTCAATGCCATGGTGATGGTCGGCATTTTTCAAAGTCTTGAATTCCTCCTCCAACCATTTGCAACGATCCTCTAACTGCCTTGAGGATTCAGCTCTCGTCTCTTCCTTCTCCATTATATCTAAGTCAGAGATAACAGGGTTAGCAGGGTTATCCCCTGGGTTGGATCCTGAACCCACTTGAAAGTTCACGGGGGGTCTGATATTAACTTGACCTTGTTGGGGCCTAATTGTGACAGATGGCCTCTGAAGATATTCTTCAGGCTATACTGGCGCGTGTGGTGGGGTAAAACCCGAAGGAATGCCTTCACTTTCTTCCCCAGTAATAGCCATGGGACCTTTTCCTCTCTCCATAAGTCCATTCAACAGTTGGGTCATTTGAGTCATCTGAGACATCATGTTTCTCTAGGACTCCATCATCTTCTCCATCATGTCTTGCTGGATCTTGGCCAGCTGCTCCTGTATTTGTGCCCGCACTTGTTCTTGCATTTCTTTTTGGAGTTTCTCATATCTTTGATCTATTTTCTTCGACTTAGCTCTCATGCCGTAAGGGTGTTCAGTTTCCAGGTTTCCCTTTTTCTCTTTCTCTCTCTCTGTTATATAATTCCAACTAATCAGATTCTCTCTATGCATATGATGTGATGTGATGCGAGTGCATGAAATGCAATGCAAATGCATAGTATGAAGGCAAAAAGAAAGAAAGGTGTTGATTTTGATTCAGTTCCATTAGATCAACTTTACTGGAAAGCAAATTTCTTTACATAGAGCGGGCGATTATACATACGGCTTCGCCTTAACACCTAAATCCTTAACTTCCTTAAGAAGCCAAGCTAGATTTTGGCCTCGATCTGATATCGACTCATATTGTAGACTTAATACATCGGCTTTAACCGCCAAGGTTTGCAAATGGTCGGCCACCTCTCGAACTTGAACCATAGCTTCGCCCATAACATATCCCTATCTCTGATTTGTTCTTGAGAGCGGCAGAACTGCTCTTTCCATTGTTCATTATTTGTCTCAAGAAGTTCAACTCGGAGTTCACTGTTTTGCAATGCGGTCTCGAGTTCTTCTATCCCTCCTTTCAGTTCCTCAATCTTGTCTTATCTAGCTCTTAATTCGATTACCGAGTTGCGACTACGGTGTTGATGCAGTAACCTTTCCAATTCTCCTACCCGAGCTCTTAGTCTCTCCTTTTCGTTTTGGCTTTTTAGCAAGCTCCTCCTTAGAGCGTCCTCCCGTATTCGAGTGTCCTGTAGCTTCTTTTCCAACTGATCGGCTTTAGTCTTTTCTTCTTTGATTTCCTGCCGCCATTGCTCTGACGTTTTACCCAAACCAGCAATCCTAATTGACGAGCGCAACTTCTTGTAGTCCTTTTTTAAACTATCCAAATCTCCTTCAGCTTTATTCTTTTCTTTCCTCAACTTCTCGGCTTCTAACTTATAGATGTCAACATCTAGCCCTAACTACGTTTTTTCCTCCTCTAGCTGCTCTACCTTCTTTCCAAATTCCCGACTCTTTTCCTCGAAACCTTGTCTGATGATCTCTAATTCAGTCGGGATTACTCGTAATCGCTCCTCCATTGGCAGAGCGTTTCCTTGACTCGGTATCAGGATATTTTCATTGATTCTTGTACTCCACCACTCGTCATATTCGGGGGTCGTCATTGGTCCTGCGACGAGTCCTTTCATTCTTCGGGTTTGGGTCCACGCACTTGTTATCTCACGAACTCTCTTCTTATAATTATCGCATTTGTATGAAAACTCGCACTGAGCTAGCCCATGCGTCACAGGTATGAACTGCCTTGACCGATACTGCCTCGCTACGAGTAGTGGAGCGTACCCAGCAGCTCCTCATATCCCAAGTAAAGGGACCCAGTCAAACTCTCCACACCGATACAAGATCTCATCGGGGATCATCCACGGCGCTTTCCATTCGACATCTTCAACTTGTAAATTTTGGAGAATCGCTATCCATTTCTCTTCAGAAAGGTCGTCCCGCCTTGATGTAGTCACTAATTCCTTCAAGGAAGAGTAGTTCTTGGAAAAAACTTTATACGAGACATTCTCCACCTTCCAAAAGTGGCTATGAAACCATGATAGCAAAAGTTGCGCACATCCTATGAACCTCCCTTCACCCGCTCTTCGGCTAGCACTCAACGATCTGAACGTTTCGGCTAAGATTACAGGGACGGGTGCGACTCCTTTATCCAGTTTATCAAATAGGTCTGAGACTGCTTCCTCTACATATCCTAACACCTTGGGAAAGACGACCAAACCGTAGATACTTAAGGCGAAAACATCAACCCTCTTTTTCATATTAGGATACGCTAGGGTCAAATCTCTCAAATGTCTCCAAGGGATACATTTACAATCCCCTTTTTGCTTGATCCGAGCTGTAATCCACTACTCGTTCATCTCTGTAATGTTCATCAGCTTTCTTACAAATGTCAGCACATTAATAGCTCTCGAATAAGCCTTGTCAGCCTGAATATTTGGGCAAC
Source organism: Gossypium australe (assembly GCA_005393395.2). Taxonomy (NCBI): domain Eukaryota; kingdom Viridiplantae; phylum Streptophyta; class Magnoliopsida; order Malvales; family Malvaceae; genus Gossypium; species Gossypium australe. The sequence goes on along the minus strand of CM016614.1, from coordinate 25,470,980 downwards.
GAAGTAAGGCCGTGTACTCTTCTATGGTAGGTACCAAATCCACTTTCCCGAAAGTAAAACAACTATAAGCGGGGTTCCAAAATTGGGTAATGGCCCGGAATAGGTGCTCATCCACCTTGATATCAAGCAGATAGGGCAAATCACCATAACTACAATAGAATAGCTGCTTAATCTCGTCGCCCCATGTATCCCATATCTCCTTCAATTCTTGCAGGTTATTCTGAGTCACACTGACAAGAGTGAAGTCCCACAACTCTGATTCGTATCCCACGGTTAGACTATCTCCTTTCTCTTGCTGTATCCTCTCGGACCATATTCGAACGGCCGCATTATCCTCCACTCTATCAAGAAACCCGTTTTCCATGTTAAGCTTTTCTATCTAGTAACCGAACGTGAATCAACACCCTTTTTTTTATGATGAAATGCCATACAATAACAACAAAACACCATAAGTTAATATTATGCACAAAAAAACAAGAAATAATAAAACACCTATTCAGGTAACCACTAAGGTTTGGAGTGGTTTTACCTAGGGTTGGTTCTTAAGGTTCATTATATGTGGTGTGGTTCTAAGGAAAGGTACCCAAACTAGTAGATTTGTAACACCCCAAACCCGGCCCATGCGTTTCGACCAGATCCGGCATGTTATCGAACAAATAACACTTTATCGCGTTTTGAAAACACAAGTTAAATTAATTAACTTTGAATAAAGGAGAGACTCTTTGAAAATAAACCTCTTTGTATTTTTATTAATAAATGTAAATAAACCTTGTGGTATATTCATAAGTTGCATAACACAGAAAACTCCTAAGTTGAATAAAAACTAGGGGCCTTATTACATAACTGTTCCTTAAATAACAATAAAACAAACTTAAAGAAGTCCTAAAGAAAATATAATTGTAGAAATAGAACTTGATGGCCCCTCGAGTCCGTCTCGGCTCCCATGTCCACGATCTACTGCTCATCTGGAGAGTAGAGAAAAGGAAAGCGTGAGTCACCAAGACTCAGTGTATAAATCTCAAAGCACACAACGACCTGAGCCTACAAACACATTATGGGCCCTGGCCCATAAGGCATCAATCATAATCATACATTAAAATAATAAATGATTAATAACCCATCCCATCCTAGGGTTCCATCCTCTACACACCAACCCGTACCAACCATCACACCGTGGGGATTTCTACAATCAACCCTCCATCTGCTACACACCATAACGATAGCCGAACTGCCTATTCCTGTTGTTCAGGAATCATTAAACGTGGCATAGCCACAGATCACAATGTGACCTAGCATTTATATCTGTGGGATTTCTACCACCGATCACTGTGTGACCTATCATGCACTTCCCCTTCATCATATCAATATCCCATCCCATGCATACACACATAAAGAAACATCATGCAGACATATGTATTTTTTGATACACATAGGGAGTTCTATGTTTACATACCTGGCATCCTTGCCTAACCCTTTTAGGGTTCCATTCGACTATCTATACAGCCTTATTCCGGCTTTTTAGCCCATAACATACATAAATAGATACACATACAGGTTTATTAGTAGTGTGGTAGAGATCTACACACCTGGTTACCGATAAAACGATGCTTTCTATGTCGACGCTATCTTTAGTCAACACTACTGCTATCTGCCTAAGGGGTTGTTCAGAAGCCAGTCCACAACCAAATGGCCAATCTCGAATGGCAGATACTGCTCTTTTCTTAAACTTAGGGGTTTTCTCCTTTGCCTGATCCATATTTAATTCCATCACAAGTCCTTATCAGAACTACTATCACAATATTTAATCGTTAATCCTCATTATAACATTAAGATCTTGTATATAATGATGAAATCTAATAGAAATCTAGGAAAATCTTCTTACCTTAAAAATCCCGGAAGTGGAGACTAACTATTTTCGGCTTTTAGATCTAATTGACCAAGCTTCCTTCAAATCCCGAATTTCCGTCCATCATAAAACCATTAAACTATTAGCTTTCAGCTTTTGCCTTTCAAAAACTGAGAATAGATCATGAGAACTAATCAAAAATCGACACTTACCTTAGCATAGGAATTCGGCTAGCACTAGAGAGAGGATTCGGCAATGCCAATGGAAGATTTAAATGCCGGAAGTATAGAACTAATTCTCAAATAGGATGAATAGAAGAAAAGACTATGGATGCTTCGGCTTTTTAGAGAAATCGGCACAAGGAGGAAAACATGGAGAAGAGTTTCGGCTTTTGAAGAAATTGGAGAGGGAGAGGTTAGGGAATTTCGACACAATGGGAGAGGAATTTAAGGTTTTCAGTGTCAGAATCAAGGAGCTAGCCCCCCTATTTATAGATATTTCGGCACCTACTGCTAAAAACCGAAAATGCCCTTAAAATTCAAGCTAAAAGAGAGGGGAAATTCGGCACCCTCTTTGCCATGCAGTAGCCGAATTTTACACTCCTCTAGGTGGTGGATTTTCGGCCAACACTTCCCTTGAAGATAAGCTCCTAACTTTTCTCCTTTTTATCTATGATATTATCACTTATAAAATCCACATAATTTCTCCTATTTTTGAGCATTGTAGCCGTCCACCTCTTCTAACCCTAGTGCCGAAATTTAACTCACTTAAATTAAAAGATTTGGGCCTCATTAAACTTAATATTTGGGCCCCTAATTCCTTGTGTGTGGCGTCACCCTATCTTCATTTAAAGTGTCGAAATTGGCCTAAAAACATGGGCTCCTTGCGACCCAAAACTTGTTCCTTTTTAATTGTTAATGATGCCACCTTAAAATAATTTAATCTGGGCCTTTGCCTAATTCTAAGCCCAAATTTAGACCCCTTTCACCTGAGTTAACATATTAAAAATATTCCTATACTAAACGCATAGACCCATTAATTCAGGATGTTACAAGATTCCTCGATCCTCACCCATTATAGGCTCATACGGACCGAGATCGGTTTAGGGGAACACATTTTCCTATGGCTGCACGGAGATGAAAATCTCACGAAGACAAGGTACGGATGTATCCTGAAAGCGATCCACTGTCTTGTACGGAGGTGAAAACCTCATGAAAGAGTAGTCTCTCACTCCCACTTAAAAGGGTGTGACCTAACGGTCATGCAATATGATGTAAAAAATATTATACGAGACTCGAACCACACAATCAAATAAGATGATGCAAGCAGATGCAATAAAAAAGATCGTAATCTTTCAAATCAAATTTTCAATTTTCGACAAAAGGACAAAAATTAATCAATCTTACGGCTTGACTCTCAACAAAGTCCCCAGCGGAGTCGCCAAGCTGTCGAAACCATTTTTTTCGGGTTTTGAAAAAGCAGGAATCGACTAGGGTTTTAAAAACGAAAATAAAAAATAGGAGTCGCCACCAATCATTTTGTTGAGGTGTGATCGGGTCACCTCGAAAAACGGTTGTTTTTAATAAACGGTTTGATTTATAAAGACAATGATTTTGGTCTACGAAACTTAGAAAATGTGTTCGGGAGTCATTTACGCTCGAGGAAGGGTTAGCACCCTCGATACGCCCAAAATTGGTACCTAGTTGATTAATCAATGTTTTAATGTCGAAGATTTGAAACTTAAAAAAAAAGTACGATCCCTCTTTTATGGTGATGCTAAAAAATTAATTTTAAAAGGAATTGAAAATGTGTGCCAAAGACTTTCTCGTCTCAAGGTAAAATGTTATATCCAATACGTTAGGACACCACACCTCAACCTTCGAGGCTAAACTTGCCTTTTATTCAAAATTTATGAATTTAATTAAAAGGATATTCTATTATTTAGAATGGACAAGAAAACCGCAGACCCAATACTTTAGGGCACGATTTCTCAAGCTTCTAAGTACAGAACATTGCCTTAGTTTAGAAAATCTTATCTTGGAATAACGAAACATCACATCCAATGCTTTAGGACACGACATTTTGAGTTTTCGAGAATAAGCTTTTTGTTTAAAAATGTATTGGTTTAAAAAGGATATTCGATTATTTAGATTAAACGAGAAAAATCGAAACCCAATACTTTAGGGCACGATCTCTCGAATTTTTAAATACGGAATATTGCCTTTGAAAATGAAAGCAATTTTGCATCGGGCGAAAGTTGATGTAACGCAAGTTTATAAAAATGAAAAAATAAACCATGATATTAACAGGTATAATAATAAACGAATAGTGCGAATAATAAGAAGAAAATGAAACTAACAAGCTATGTAACTTAAAAAATAAAAGGTTGAAATGACAACAGATAAATATGACAACAAATAAGAGTAATAAAAATAAAAGAGCTTTAATAGTAAAACCGATAAATAAGTAAGTCATATATAAGGTAGTAAAATAATAATAATAGTAGTACTAATAATAATGCAAAAAAATGATAATAATGGAAATAATAGAAATAGTAATAATAATAAAATAGTAATGATGATGATGATGATGATGATGATGATGATGATGATGATGATGATGATGATAATAATAATAATAAAACAAAATATAAAAAAATAAATAATAATAGTAATAACAATAATATAAATAAAATAATAGTGATGATAATAATTAAATAATAAAAAAATAAGAGTAGCAATACTAATAATAATAGTATAATATAAGAATAAAAGTAAATAATTAATAATAAAAAAATTTAAGTAGTAGTAGTAATAATAATTGCAAGATAATTGAAAAATGGACTAAATTGCATTGAAAACGGAAGTTTCGGGCCACATTATATGAAATAAAAGATATGGGGACCGAACTGAAACGCGCGAAAGGATGAGGGACGAGGAGCGCAATTTTCCTGAGTTGTTAAGCGCAGCGTTTTAAATGGACTAAATTTAAAGCTGTGCTAAACTTTTGGGGCAAAATTAAAAGAAATTGAAAACTTGATTACAAGAATATAAAAAGGCGGAGGGGCTAAAAGTGAAATTAGCCCCTCTGATGAAAAACGCGCTGATCCTAAGCTGGAGCGGGTCGGATCGGGTCGGGCCAGGGCGAAACGACGTCGTTTTGGGGCTTATGGATGTCGGCCAAAACGGCGTCGTTTTGATATACTTATATAAGAAAAAATTTTCACTTAAAATTTCATTTCATCCATTCTTTTTTTAAAAAAACCCTAACGTATATATATATATATATATATATATATATATATATATATGGTGCGACTTTCGGCCGTCCGTCGCCGCTCCTCCGCCGCCGTCCGTTGCCAGCGACCACCATGCGCGGCGGCTTACAGGTAAAAACTTCTTTTTTACTTCTTTTTATTTTATTTTAGTCTATATATAAATATATATGTAAAATTTTAGAGAAAAAAATCGAATATAACAGATTCGAAAATAAGAGAAAAAAAAACCACCTGTATGCGATATTAGATCTGCTCTACTAGGATTCGGATTCGAAATCAAGTATTTTTGTATTGATTGTTTTTTTATTTTGAATCTCTCTGCTTTTTATTTTATTCCCAAAAAATCCTCCCCCTTACACTTGTTTCCTTCGGTTTTTTATAACCGAGATTGAAGATAAAAACAAAATAATAATGATGAGTTTCCTTATTTTCTGCCATTGTTGTTCTCCTGTCTTCGATGCGTTTGCAGGTTTTGGGGAGCAAGTGGTGGCAGACAAGGGTGGTTGGAACTAGGGTGCGGCGCTGGTGGAGCAAAGGATCTTAGGGGTTTTTTTTTGTTTTTTCTGTTTTAGGATTTGGGGCTAATTGGGCTAGGATTTAGTTGTATTTTAGTGGGCTTGGGTTTAATTTGTTTGGGTCAAGTTTGGGTTTTTATGGGTTTATAAAATAAGTCATTTGGTTGTGTATGGGCCGGGCAAAAATGGGCTTGTACAAACCCATCATCGCCAACGACCAAAGAAGGGTCTAGCATCGGTAGAATATGGACATTTTGTCTGAGTCCGGGGTTGCAACACAAACACGGTTGTCCTCAACACTTTCTGATGAACTCAGATTTAGGAGAAATCTGGTAAAAGCGCTTCAAATGAGAATCTTTGCAGTGAAGAAAAGGCACAACCAGTATACTCCACCACAACTATAGACTGCGAAGAAGAGGAAATGTGACTTCGATTGACGATAGGATTTAGGCTTTTTTCAATATACTTAAGTTTTTGCATTGATTTAGGGTATTATCAAAGGCGTTTCATTTTCTTTTAGTTTTTTTCCTTTAATTTTAGGTAAACCCGATGCACCGCCTCAGCTACAAATACGCTATTGACAGCTGTTAGACAGCTGGTGATTTTAAATCTTTGATCAATGTACCACATATCCTCTCATTTAATGCATTTTTGATTTTATTTAAAAAAAACTAAAAGGAAAAATAGTTTTAATTTATAAAAGATAATTTTTATCTTTGTATATTGTAGTTATTTTTAATTTTTATATTGTAATATTTAATATTATTTCGATACATTAATATTTTTTTTATACTTTTTTTTGTAACGACTCAAAATTTACGAGTATTGGAAAGTGTATTTTCGAGTCTCCGTTTTTGCAAAACGGAGTTGTGTGGTTAATTAGGTTTTGGTTAGGTGAATTAGCTTAAATTATAGATAATTAGGTATAAGGACTAGATTGAATAAATGATGAAAGTTTAATTATTGATTAAAGGAAAAGTGAAGGGACTAAATTAGTAAATAACCATATGTAACACTTGTATAGTAAAAAGTAAATACAAGTGTATGGTAATTGTAAAATATAAGTGTATAAATACCAAACATATGTATAATATAATAATATATGGATACTTAATATTTAAGAATATAATATAATATTATTATAATAAAATAAAACATAAAAGAAAGAAAAGAATAAATAAAAGAAAGAAAAGAAAGAAAAAGAAACTAAAGAACAGGAAGGAACGAAATAGGGGAGAAAGAAAGGGGAAGGAAAAAGAAAATTAAGGATTTAAGATTCAAGCTTAATTTGGTAAGCTAATTTAGTTCATTTTCTTGAAATTTTTATGTTTTTGGAATTCTAGAACAAATTACTACCTGATTTATGTTGAAATTTTAGAAGTTAGTGGATTTTTAGAAGTTGCTCATGTTTAATAAATTGAAGAATTAAGGGTTAAATTGATAGAATTTCAAGTTAAAAGTGATAAAGGGATTGGATTGTAAAATAAATAATAAATTTTGAGTAATAGGGACTAAATTGAAAGAAATTTGAAATTAGGGTTTTATGGTGAAATTAGAGAGTTGAAATTAATTTTAAGTGATAGCTGAATGAAAATAAAGAATAAAATTGTGAAGAAAATAAGGTTAGATTTGATTAGGATTAAATTGGAATTTAGGAAAAAGTTGTGTATAAATTGAAATATTTAATTTTAAATTGTGTTGTATTGATGATTTTAAATTGTTTTAATTCCGTAGCTAACGTTGAGCCGGAGACCTCGGTCAAGAAAGGAAAAGACAAGATTAACGAGGAGTAACTCGAGAATTACGGTTTGTATTTCTATAATCTGAACTTAATATATAATTGTTGAATTTATTATTTAATATGTATGGTAAGTAGATTGAGGTAAGTATTGGTATTATGGTATTGAAATGAACTGAATTGAATTTATGAGTATTTTTGAATATTTGAATTGAAATGTATATATTGGTTGGAAATTGAAAGCGATGTGAAAACCCTATTAACTGTATTGGGCTGAGTCGGATATAGTTGGCATGCCATAGGATTGGAAGTGTTTAGGGATACTTCGACCATGAGTCGATGAGACACTGGTGTCATATTATTTCTTCTGATAAATTCGATGAGGTACTGGGTACCAACTTACTTCAGCATGGCCGATGAGACACTGGGTGTCAACTTATTTCTTCGAATTCTCTAATGAGGCACTGAGTGCCATACTGGTGTGTTTTGGTTGGATCCGTGTATCCGCCAAAGTCCAAGTCCTGTTAATAAGGGTAAATAAATGAATTGACAATAAGATTTATATTGAATGATATTGAATGTTGTAACATCCTGAATAGGGCCTATGCATTTTCAGTTTAATTGTACGAAATGTCAAGTCTCAAGTACTAAGTATAAATTTTTGATACTTTTGGAAACCTAGAAATGGAAATGGAAATGGAAATGAAAATGGAAATGAACATTTTTGGAAACCTGAACATTTTTGGAAATGATTCAAAAATGGAAAGTAAACATTTCTGGAAACATGGAAATGTAAGAAAATGGCAAGTTTACAGAGCCGATCGAAAATTTTAGGAAACTTAGAAATGATGCCGAAAGTGTCAAATTTTAAAGTTCAAAATAGGAAATAAGGGCTAGAGGGCCTTAAAAGAAAAAGTTGGAGAAGTTTGACACACAAACAGGCTTGGAAAAGTGGCCTGAAGATGCCACTTAGGGCCTAAGGAAATGGCGTCACATGCAGGGGAAATGGGCCTGAGTTCGAGTCACTTGAGGAGCAAATGAATAAGTTTTATTTTTGCTTCCAGAAGGCTGAGGTGGACGGCATTGGTTTCTAGAAAAGGGAGGTGTTTTATTTGCATAAATATGTGAATAATAAGTGATAAATAAAGGATTTTCTTTTAGGATTATTTGAGGAGATAAATGATGGATTAAACACTTTTATCTTTTAAATAAAAGAAATAATATTATCAAAAGAGGAGTGGTGGCCAAGTAAGGGACTCCTAGACTGATAATTTCGGCTATAAAAGGAGGGCAGGAGGGCTACTCATCAACTTTTGCTTCCTCTTCCTCTCTGCCGAAATTTTCCCTAAGCCAAAACCCCCTCTGCCGAATTTTCTTTTCATCTTTTCTTCTTCTCTTTTCTTCATCTGTCAAGCCAAAACCTTTTCTTTTGATCCCTGATTAAATCTCCATAGCCGAAACTCTGAGACTCTAGGGAAGGAAGCAATCGACTAAAGGCATTAAGGATCTCTCAGGTTTCTACAATTGCCGACTATAAGGATCAAGGATCTAAGGTAAGATAAATTTATTTGATTAAAGGTTATGATGTATATGTTAGATTAAATCTAACATGAAGATTTCGACAGACATATAGGGCAAGGAATCCTTTTTAGATTTGGAAATTTTAAGGTAAGTAAACCTTATGTATTCGGCCAAGGAACTCAGATCTGTTTCTTGTAATTTTCAGAAGTCAAACTAACCATGTTTAATGAATTTAGTGTTAGCCGATTTCAAGGAAAAGGATACTAGCAATTTTTGGAACTTGATTAATCATCCAATTCGGCAACAAGGGAAGTAATACAAATCCTACTAGGATTTGGTTTTTAAGCCAAATAGGTTTGTTAATATGTCTTAATAATTGGCCGAATATAGGAGATAAAGATCTAGATCGGTAGATCGTTCTTCGGGATTTCAAGGAATCTATTAAGCAAATCAGGTGTGTACTCACATTAACTTTCGATATATCATATGGCAATTATTTTAATATATGAATATGCATAAGAATGTGAATGTGGCTAAGTACCACAGATGTGTAAGAGTACCCAGGTACGTTTCCTACTTCTGATAGGATTACGAATATGATATATTTTGAACATATGATTAGTAGCATGAATGAGAAATTTAATATGTTATGCATGATATAAAATTTATGGGGCATACGGGATCTATGTGAAAGGGGAAGAAGGTGTTGACTTCGGTCTCACCAACGGAATATGGTGACTACGGTCACAAAATTTGAATATGGTAACTTCGGTTACATTATCTGAATTTGGTAATTTCGGTTACATTATTTGAATATGGTGTCTAATGACACAAATTATATGGGCGATGAGCACGTCGACTGCAGCGACTGCCTTCGATGGTGTGTAGCGGATGGAGGGTTGACTTAGTAGTCCCCACGGTGTGACTGGCAGGTACGGGTGGTGTGTAGCGGATGGACCATTAGGCTTGGGTCTGGGTTGCATCATTTATTTGTATGCACATGAACTTGATATGAACTTGTATGCCTGATTTGTTGAATGTTAATGTTGTGTACACATTGAGTCTGTTGACTCACCCCGTTGTGGGAACTATTTTCAGGTGATGAACAGTGACGGACCGAGACGGTAGACCTTGAGGTGGCCATGCTCCATTTGAAGATTTTATTTAATTTGGACTTTATTTCTTTTAGTATCTTTTAATTTTATTATTGGGTTTTACTTGATGTAATAAGGCCATAAGGCCTAGTGGATTTTCTTTATTTTGCTTTACTTTTAATTATTATGTTATGAATTATTTTGATTAAAGTTAAGAACAAGAATGATTTCTTTAAAAACAAACCCTAAAAATTTTTTTGTCACCTTAATAAAATTTGATATTTAAATTAATTAAATGGGTTTCCCAACCTAAGCCCAATCCAAAACAATATTTCCTAAAATTTTACAAATTTTCTCTAAGTAACAAAGAATTTGAAAACCGGTTTACTTAAGGAACATACCAGATCCGGTCCGGGCTCGTGGGGTGGGTGTGGAGTGTTTCAGCTTGGTATCAGAGCCCAGTTTTTAAACTCTCGGCCTGTGGGCTCAGGCCCAAAACGTTTTGAATTCGAGCCCAAATGATTTTCTGTGAACATAAGCAAGTTTTATGGCATGGCACCTAAGTCTCCGACCCGCAGTCCACCAGGTAAGTACCCCTAACTCTATGTGTGATTCTGTGAATTATGAACTGTATAAGGGTAGAAAAGGCATGGAACGTAGAATAGAATGATAGGAACTTGAACCCTAGGACTAGTCTACTCAAACACAAACACATAAGACGTAATGCATTAAACAACCCTATGGCTAAGTCACTGAGCTAAGGGTGTGGTAACCCCTGTACGCATGTCTAGGATTGGATCCGGAAGAGCCTGGTATTTAAGCAGTCCTAGTGACTCACCTCCTCTTCACAGGAATCCTACCTGGTGCGTAGCTTCAGTTCACCCTAACTCAGAGGGCTCAGTGGTGTGGCAACCTCTGTGTGCATGTCTAGGAATGGTTTCGGTGGGAGCTTGGTATTTAAGCAGTCCGCGTGACTCACCTCCTCTCCACACGAACCCTGCCTAGTGCGTAGCTTTGGTTCACCCTGACCAAGAGGGCTAGGTCATAGGCTAAACATAATGACTAAAACCCGAAAGGGAACTAGCCATGTTTAAAAAAAAAAAGAAGAGAGAACAAAACAACAAACCCTAGTTTTTTTCAAAATTTTAAAACTTTCTTTTAAATCTGAGAAAATTATTTTTACAACATTTTCTGAAAAACTCCTGATTTGCGAAAATTACAAAAATACCCTTGGTGGTAAAATTACCAAAATGCCCTTGGATTCTAAAATGTTCAACTACTCAACAGCTTTACCAAAATTTCATTATTTTATAAACATTCAAAAACCCTAATTTGTAAAACATCAAAACACCTTGATTTTGGAAAATTACAAAATTGCCCCTAACTTACAAAATTACCAAAATGACCCTGATTTCCAAAATTTTTGCAACATCCCCATTTTTGAAGGAACAATTTTCAAAAAGAACCCTCAAAGTTTTACAACTTTTGAAATATCCCTAATTTATTAAATTTACAAATTTATCCTGATTTGTGAAAAATTACCAAAATACCCTGAGGTCTAAAATTACCAAAATACCCCCGGATTTCAAAATTTTTCCAAATTACCCCGAGACTTTGAAATTTTCAAAATAATTTTTGAAAAAAACACCAAGGAACGTTTTCTTCTGAAAATTACGAAAATGCCCTGTAGGACAAATTACGAAAATACCCCTGGGTAGTGGAAAACAACAACAACGAAAACTACAACGTTTCTCTGAATGAACGAAAGTTCATACTTGTCTGATGGATGAATGAATGAATGGAAAAGACTGTGTGTTTGTATGAATACGAAAGAACCACTCTTAAATTTCTTTTCATAAAACTCCTTCGCGGTAAATAAGTGGAACAATGACTAATCCATAAAATTCTTTAATCAGATCCCGAGGCTAGAAAATGAGCTCTAGAGGACGTGGTCGTCGTGGACGAGGTAGAGGAAGGATGACCGTGTCGGAACCCGTTAGATCGGGTCAAGGGTCCGACAATGAAATACCATCGCCACCACCACTCCCAGCTGTTAATGTTGAGCAGCAGGCTCAGACGGGGGAAGATGCTGTGTCGCAGGCTGTGCTGCGAGTTTTGGAATTGGTGGCTGGTGCGGGAGGAAATTCAGGTAATCGTATGTCTGTGCCTGAACGGCTCCGAGCTAATGGAGCTGAAATGTTTTGAGGAGTATCTGGAGTAGCACCCAGTACGGCTGAGTATTGGTTGGAAGCAACGGAGCGTATCATGGATGAGCTCGATCTGACTCCTGAGGAAAAGTTGAAAGGGATGGTGGCGTTGTTACGCGATGAAGCGTATCAATGGTGGCTAACTGTTCGAGATGGTGCCACGGCGGAGGATCTGACCTGGGAATATGTTAAGGAGGCATTCCAGAAGAAATATGTGGGAACCAGGTATACAGATGAGCAAAGAAAGGCTTTTCTGGGGCTGGTTCAAGGGAACAAGTCCGTAGCAGAATACGAGGCAGAATTTCTGAGGTTGAGTCGTTATGCTCGAGGTGTAGTGGCAACTGAGCACGAATGCTGTGTCTGTTTTGAGGACGGACTGAGAGACGACCTAAGACTTTTGATAACACCACATCAGGAGCGGGAATTCTCTGCTTTGGTGGAAAAGGCCAAGGTGGCCGAGGGGATTAAGGATGCTACCAAACAGACTGTGGATAGGAATAAGCCCAAAAGAGGTTTTGGACCATCTGGAAAGGGTCACAAGAGGCCTAGAGTTGACGGGCCACGAAATCAACAAGCTGGTACGGGCTGGCAGTATCGCCCTTGTAAGCATTGTGGAAAGAAGCACTTGGGAGAGTGCTGGAGAAAGACGGGAGGATGTTTCAAGTGTGGGTCCAAGGACCATATGCTTAAGGATTGTCCCAAGCAACCAGATGAGAGCCGACCGACAGTTCAGAATGCTAGCCAAACTGGTAGAGGCAGACAGCAGCCTCAACGGGGTCGTGGTTCGGCTAACCGAGGTAGTGGTGCTGGCAGAGGCCGTGGAACACAGGGCCGAGGTGCTACTAATACTAATGCAGAAGCAAGACAACCGGGTTTGGTTTATGCGGTTCGCTGGAGGGAGGATGGTGACGCACCGGATGTAATAACCGGTATGTTCTTTATTTTTGACAAACCCTATTTTGCTCTGATTGATGTGGGCTCGACCCATTCCTATGTTGCATGTAGTTTAGTGGAAACACTAGGCCTAGACTCTGAACTTTCTGATAGACAGATGACTGTAGTAAGCCCATTAGGTCAAACTATTGTGGTAGACAAGATCTTTCGAAATGTGCCCTTAGAGATTCAGGGAGTGAATTTTCGGGCTGACTTAATGGAGTTACCCTTCGGAGAATTTGAACTCATACTCGGAATGGATTGGTTAGTAGAACACCGAGCCGTGTTGGATTGTGCGGCTAAACGGATGGAACTAAGAACCCCGGAGGATAAAGTGGTAGCCATGATCGGAGAAAGGAGGAACTACTTATCTAACGTGGTTTCGACACTGAAGGCCGAGAAGATGATTAATAAGGGGTGTAAGGCATTCTTAGCCTTCATTAGTACGATAGGTGGGAAGGAGGAAGGTATTAATGGAGTTAGGACGGTAAGGGACTTCGTGGATGTATTTCCAGAGGAATTACCAGGAATACCCCCAGATAGGGAGGTGGAATTTGGGATAGATTTGCTACCAGGAACAGCTCCTGTATCAATCGCCCCATACCGAATGGCGCTAAAGGAGTTAGTGGAGCTTAAGGCTCAAATCCAAGAGTTGTTGGATCGTGGGTTCATCAGACCCAGTGTGTCTCCGTGGGGAGCGCCGGTCCTGTTTGTTAAGAAAAAGGACGGAACTATGCGTATGTGCATAGATTATCGTCAGTTGAATAAGCTGACCATTAAGAATAAGTATCCTTTGCCAAGGATCGATGACTTGTTCGATCAGCTGAAGGGGGCCGCAGTATTTTCAAAGATCGACTTAAGGTCGGGATATCATCCGTTGAAGGTGAAGGAGGCTGACATCCATAAGACCGCTTTTAGGACAAGATACGGCCATTTTGAGTTCATGGTGATGCCATTTGGGTTGACGAATGCTCCAGCCGCGTTCATGGACATGATGAATCGGGTTTTCCAACCCTACTTGGATAGGTTCGTCGTTGTGTTCATCGACGATATTTTGGTATACTCGAAGTCGGAAGAGGAGCATGATGAGCACCTTCGAGTTGTGTTGGAAGTGTTAAGGGAGAAAAAGCTCTATGCCAAATTCAGCAAGTGTGAATTTTGGCTTAAGGAGGTGGCATTCTTAGGACATGTGGTATCCGCAGAGGGAATAAGAGTGGATCCTAGGAAGATTGAAGCAGTGTTGGATTGGAAACCACCTAGGTCCGTGGCTGAGATCCGAAGTTTCTTAGGCTTGGCAGGCTATTACAGAAGGTTTGTGGAAGGATTTTCGTCAATAGCCGCGCCTTTAACAAAGTTGCTAAGGAAGGAAGTACCCTTCGAATGGACTAATAAGCAGCAGGAGAGCTTTGAAAAGCTTAAAAGGGTGTTGACGGAAGCTCTAGTGTTAATTCAGCCAGAGGCAGGAAAAGATTTTGTGGTGTACTGTGACGCTTCGCATACGGGGTTAGGCTGTGTGCTAATGCAAGATGGAAAAGTGGTCGCCTATGCGTCACGACAGTTAAGGCCGCATGAGGTTAACTACCCAACCCATGATTTGGAGCTAGCAGCAGTGGTTTTCGCCCTTAAGGTTTGGAGGCACTACCTTTATGGAGAAAGGTCGGTTATCTACACAGACCACAAAAGCCTTAAGTATTTGTTGACTCAGAAGGAGTTAAACTTGAGGCAGCGAAGGTGGGTGGAATTGCTGAAGGACTATGATTGTTCGATAGAATATCATCCGGGCAAGGCGAATGTGGTAGCCGATGCCCTGAGTAGGAAGGTTGTGTCGAATCTACGGGCTTTGTTCGCCCATTTAAGTCTGTATGATGATGGAAGCCTGTTGGCAGAATTGCAAGTCAAGCCCACATGGCTGAAGGAGGTGAAAGAGGGACAATTGGCGGATAAGGACTTAAGTGCTAAGTTACAGCAAGTGCAACAAGGAGGATTAAAGGACTATGGCGTCAATGATGAAGGAGTATTGTGCTACAAGGGAAAGGTCTGTATGCCGAGGAATAAGGAGTTGAGACAAAGGATTCTTCGGGAAGCGCATGGTAGCCCTTATGCTATGCATCCTGGAGGCATCAAGCTGTATAGAGATCTAAGGGAACAATTTTGGTGGTCTGATCTGAAATGAGAGGTGACTGAATTTGTGGGGAAATGTTTGACGTGTCAGCAAGTTAAGGCTGAACACCAAGTCTCATCAGGATTGCTTCAACCAATCGAAGTTCCCCAATGGAAGTGGGAAAGAATTACCATGGACTTCGTTAGTGGGCTTCCCCTTACGCCTACTAAGAAGGACTCGGTATGGGTGATAGTGGACTGTTTGACCAAATCCGCGCACTTCATCCCAGTAAGAATAGATTATTCTCTTCAGAAGTTGGCCAAGTTATATGTGGCGAAGATTGTGAGGTTGCATGGAGTACCGGTGTCAATCATCTCTGATAGAGACCCAAGGTTTACGTCTCGATTTTGGAAGGCACTTCATCAAGCTTTAGGCACTAAGTTGGACTTCACTACGGCTTTTCATCCACAATCAGACGGGCAGTCTAAACGGGTTATACAAGTGTTGGAGGATATGTTGAGAGGCTGTGTAATAGATTTTCGAGGAAGTTGGGAAGATTACTTACCTTTAGCTGAGTTTGCTTACAACAACAGCTATCAGGCTAGCCTTCGGATGGCACCATACGAAGCATTGTATGGAAGGAAGTGTAGAACACCTACTTGTTGGACCGAGTTAGGAGAACGCCGAGTTTTGGGTCCAGAGTTGGTGGCAGAAACTGAAGAGAAGGTTGAGTTAATACAGGCACGGTTGAAGGAAGCCTCTGATAGGCAGAAGTCGTACGCAGATCTTAAGCGGAAGGAAATAGAGTTTGAAGAGGGAGACCAAGTATTCTTGAAAGTCTCGCCTTGGAAAAAGGTAATGAGGTTCGGTCGAAAAGGGAAGTTAAGCCCAAGGTTTATAGGGCCTTATCGAGTATTGAAGCGAATTGGGCCAGTGGCATACCAATTAGAGTTGCCACCAGAATTGCAGCAGATGCACGACGTATTTCATGTGTCCATGCTACGTCGCTACCGATCGGATCCATCTCATATAGTACCGGTTGAAGAGGTGGAGCTAAGGCCAGACTTATCCTACGAGGAAGAACCGATTCGGATCTTGGAACGTGATATGAAAGTACTACGAAGGAAGTCAGTTCCTCTAGTCAAGGTGTTATGGCGCAATCATGGAGCGGAAGAAGCTTCGTGGGAGCCAGAGGAGACAATACGACAACAATACCCTCAACTATTTTAGTTAGGAAATTTCGGGGACGAAACTTTGTTTAAGGGGGGGTAGAACTGTAACATCCTGAATAGGGCCTATGCATTTTCAGTTTAATTGTACGAAATGTCAAGTCTCAAGTACTAAGAATAAATTTTTGATACTTTTGGAAACCTAGAAATGGAAATGGAAATGGAAATGAAAATGGAAATGAACATTTTTGGAAACCTGAACATTTTTGGAAATGATTCAAAAATGGAAAGTAAACATTTCTGGAAACATGGAAATGTAAGAAAATGGCAAGTTTACAGAGCCGATCGAAAATTTTAGGAAACTTAGAAATGATGCCGAAGTGTCAAATTTTAAAGTTCAAAATAGGAAATAAGGGCTAGAGGGCCTTAAAAGAAAAAGTTGGAGAAGTTTGACACACAAACAGGCTTGGAAAAGTGGCCTGAAGATGCCACTTAGGGCCTAAGGAAATGGCGTCACATGCAGGGGAAATGGGCCTGAGTTCGAGTCACTTGAGGAGCAAATGAATAAGTTTTATTTTTGCTTCCAGAAGGCTGAGGTGGACGGCATTGGTTTCTAGAAAAGGGAGGTGTTTTATTTGCATAAATATGTGAATAATAAGTGATAAATAAAGGATTTTCTTTTAGGATTATTTGAGGAGATAAATGATGGATTAAACACTTTTATCTTTTAAATAAAAGAAATAATATTATCAAAAAGAGGAGTGGTGGCCAAGTAAGGGACTCCTAGACTGATAATTTCGGCTATAAAAGGAGGGCAGGAGGGCTACTCATCAACTTTTGCTTCCTCTTCCTCTCTGCCGAAATTTTCCCTAAGCCAAAACCCCCTCTGCCGAATTTTCTTTTCATCTTTTCTTCTTCTCTTTTCTTCATCTGTCAAGCCAAAACCTTTTCTTTTGATCCCTGATTAAATCTCCATAGCCGAAACTCTGAGACTCTAGGGAAGGAAGCAATCGACTAAAGGCATTAAGGATCTCTCAGGTTTCTACAATTGCCGACTATAAGGATCAAGGATCTAAGGTAAGATAAATTTATTTGATTAAAGGTTATGATGTATATGTTAGATTAAATCTAACATGAAGATTTCGACAGACATATAGGGCAAGGAATCCTTTTCAGATTTGGAAATTTTAAGGTAAGTAAACCTTATGTATTCGGCCAAGGAACTCAGATCTGTTTCTTGTAATTTTCAGAAGTCAAACTAACCATGTTTAATGAATTTAGTGTTAGCCGATTTCAAGGAAAAGGATACTAGCAATTTTTGGAACTTGATCAATCATCCAATTCGGCAACAAGGTAAGTAATACAAATCCTACTAGGATTTGGTTTTTAAGCCAAATAGGTTTGTTAATATGTCTTAATAATTGGCCGAATATAGAAGATAAAGATCTAGATCGGTAGATCGTTCTTCGGGATTTCAAGGAATCTATTAAGCAAATCAGGTGTGTACTCACATTAACTTTCGATATATCATATGGCAATTATTTTAATATATGAATATGCATAAGAATGTGAATGTGGCTAAGTACCACAGATGTGTAAGAGTACCCAGGTACGTTTCCTACTTCTGATAGGATTACGAATATGATATATTTTGAACATATGATTAGTAGCATGAGAAATTTAATATGTTATGCATGATATAAAATTTATGGGGCATACGGGATCTATGTGAAAGGGGAAGAAGGTGTTGACTTCGGTCTCACCAACGGAATATGGTGACTACGGTCACAAAATTTGAATATGGTAACTCCGGTTAGATTATCTAAATTTGGTAACTTCGGTTACATTATTTGAATATGGTGTCTAATGACACAAATTATATGGGCGATGAGCACGTCGACTGCAGCGACTGCCTTCGATGGTGTGTAGCGGATGGAGGGTTGACTTAGTAGTCCCCACGGTGTGACTGGCAGGTACGGGTGGTGTGTAGCGGATGGACCATTAGGCTTGGGTTTGGGTTGTATCATTTATTTGTATGCACATGAACTTGATATGAACTTGTATGCCTGATTTGTTGAATGTTAATGTTGTGTACACATTGAGTCTGTTGACTCACCCCGTTGTGGGAACTATTTTCAGGTGATGAACAGTGACGGACCGGGACGGTAGACCTTGAGGTGGCCATGCTCCATTTGAAGATTTTATTTAATTTGGACTTTATTTCTTTTAGTATCTTTTAATTTTATTATTGGGTTTTACTTGATGTAATAAGGCCATAAGGCCCAGTGGATTTTCTTTATTTTGCTTTACTTTTAATTATTATGTTACGAATTATTTTGATTAAAGTTAAGAACAAGAATGATTTCTTTAAAAACAAACCCTAAAAATTTTTTGTCACCTTAATAAAATTTGATATTTAAATTAATTAAATGGGTTTCCCAACCTAAGCCCAATCCAAAACAATATTTCCTAAAATTTTACAAATTTTCTCTAAGTAACAAAGAATTTGAAAACCGGTTTACTTAAGGAACATACCAGATCCGGTCCGGGCTCGTGGGCCGGGTGTGGGGTGTTTCAAATGTGAATTTGAAATTAGACATTAAATTGATTGTACAAATGAAATGTATGAACTAAGGGCTCATGAAAAGAATATTGTTATTGTTAAATAATATGTGAATTCAAAATGAGAAAAGCTATTTGAATTAGCTATTGATGAGAAAAGAAGGTTAAATGAATGAATTGAATTATTGATTAATTAATGTTTATATACATATGGTTAAAAGTGTAGGTTTTATAATGTTATTTTCTTTAAAGTATTCAGATTATAGAAATACCACTGAGTTTATACTCAGCGTACGGTTTGTTTCCGTGCGTAGGTTAGGTTAAAGTTCGACTGTTTAATCAGCATCCAAAGCCGATCCCGAACTCAAAGTGGTGAAGTATATTTCTTTTGGTAATGGCATGTACCTAGGCTGTCAAATGTGTGTCATTTTGAGTAATGATTGTAATAATGATATAAGATGATATTAGTTGGTTATATATATATAACCTTATGAATTATGTTGAGATTATAAAATTGCATGTTTTGGTTGAAGTATGAATGAATTTAACATATACAAAATTTTAGGTTGAAATTTGGTATAAAGTTTGAATTGGTTTAAATGAATTAAATTAGTAAGTATTTGTAAAATACCTATATTGGTACACTGGTTAAGTCATTAGACTGAATATTTGACATGTTTTAGATGTGTTTGAATGTGTTTTGAATTGATTGAATAATTGGATTTTGAGTTGCTTGTTGTTCAAGATTTGTAGGATTGGTAAACTTGATAAATAAGGCTCCTTTTGAGTCCACACGGCCTGGCACACGGGAGTGTGACCAGACCGTGTGAGACACACGGCTTAACATGGGCGTGTAGATAGGCTGTGTGTCCCCTGCATTTTAAAAATTTAAAACAGAATGCCCATGATTTTCTACACGGGCAGAGACACAGGTGTGTGTCTCAGCCGTGTAAGGAACACATAACACGGCCTAGCACACAGGCGTGTGACTTGGCCGTGTGAGTAAGCCAGAGAGTTACATGGGGTTGGACACGGCCTGAAGCACGGGCATGTTTAGGGTCACACGGGCATGTGAGCCTTGTACTTAGGAAAAAATTTGAAATTTCAAGAAAATTTTTCTAGACTTCCGATTAAGTCCCGATTCGTTTCTAACACGTGATTTGGGCGTCGAGAGCTTAATAAAGAGACATTACGATTAAATTATGATGTGTATATTATATTATTATATGATTGTTCGAATTTGTTCTGAAATATCCGGTAATGCTCCGTAACCCTGTTCCGGTGACGGATAAGGGTTAAGGGGTGTTACATTTTTTACATTTAAATGCATTCCTTTACACTTGAATTAAAACTCGATTATCATAATTAAATTTAGTAATATTTATACTATTTATTAAGTGTTTTACTGAGTTGATATCACCCTTAACTGGGTCACCAACTTAATTAAGGAAATTGTAGAAATGTCTTTTCTGTAATTAAAATAAGTTATATTATTTGAGATAATTTAATCTTTTTATTGTAATGAGAAAGGATTGTATGAAACATAGATTATTCCTTTTTTTAATAGTTTTATGCCACATCAGCAATTTTATTCTGAATTTCAATATTTTACTTTGCATTTGATTTTTTTTTTAAGGATGAAAATGCTGAAATTTGGGATGAAAATATTGATATGACATTGAACTATTGGAAAAGGGTTTCAGATGATGTGGCGTTATTATTTCATACAATCCTTTCTCTAGAGGTCAAATAGTTCATCTACTATAAAAAGTCAAAATATACCATGACTCCTTATACTATTCGTAATTTTCTAGTTTAGTCATGTACTTTTATTTTTTTAGGAATTTAGCCCATTTATTTTTTAGATTTCAAAATTCAGGTCCAACTAATAACACTATTAAAATTATTTTGTTCCACTTTATTTATTTTAGTTACATGACCATCAATTGAGAATTAATTTCAAAATGGTGGGCCAACAAATTTAACAGAAAAAATTTAACATTGTTATCAATTAAACCTAAATTTTAAAATCTAAAAAATAAAAGAATTAAAGTACTGGAAATAAAAGTACAAAGACTAAGTTTCAATTTTTACGAAGAATAAAAATCCTTGTGACATGTTTTTAACTTTATAAAAGTATCAATATATTCATTATACATTAAATTTTAAAGCAAACGGGTAGAGCTAGTATGCAATTCAACATTAAAAAGTTAATTAAAATATACTTTAAGTCTTTATACTCTTCGTACATTTGGAATTTAATCTTTTTACTTTTATTTCAAAAATATTAGTCTTTTTATTAGATTTATAAATGTAAGTCCAGTTGATAACACTATTAAAATTTTTTTGTTAGATTCAAATTCGTTACAACATCATTTTTCAAGGGTGAATGTACCTGAGAGGTCCCTTTATTATAGGGACCTGATCAAATTAGTCACTCTACTATTAAATGAATCAATTTAGATTGTGTATTATTAAAAAGAATCAAATAAAGCCAAATTGGAATTGAATTAACATTTATTGTTTAAACAATGTCATTTACTATTTAGGAGAGTTATTATTTTTAAAGTTTTTATGGTTTTATAAATTAAATTTTTTGTTTGGAATTAAACTACAACTGAAAAAAAAGTCAAGACATTTTTTTATAGAACAAAAGTTAACTCTATTACAATTTAGACTAATTTGATTCATTTTAATAATGTAAAGACTAATTTGATATATTAAATAATAAAAGAACTAATTTGATCTAATTCTCATAATAAAGGGAGTTAGAAGGTACTTTTAACCTTTTTAAAGATACATTATTAGTGAGCGAGTTTTTTTTTATTTTTAATTTCAAAATTTTAAGTGAATAAATTTAACAAAAAAAATATTTATCTGTGTTAAAATTAACTTGTTTTTTATTATTATCTTAAATTTACTTTAACTTTCCCTTTAATTCTCAAAACAAGGAAACCAACTTACAGGGTAAGGAAACCAACTTACAGGGTAAGTTACAGAGTATTCTTGTGTCCTTTCAAGTCTGATGGCAACCACATACCTCAGAAAGCTAATTATTAGTGCTGAAAATGGAGAATCAGATGAAGAAGAAAAATGGGTCTCTCACTATTCATCCAACCATCAAATACTGTTAGTTGGTGAAGGGGATTTCTCTTTTTCTTTGAGTTTGGCCAATGCTTTTGCCTCTGCCTCTAACATTTGTGCTTCTTCCTTAGACTCCTATGGTAATCAAACACAAAAGAAACAACCCTTTTCTTTATAAAGTGTTTTATTGCTTTAGCTATTTACACCAAAGTTTCTTTCTTTTTTCCATAATGGTGTGCGTTTTTGTTCCTCTTTATGAAGAATCAAGAAAGGGTTTGACATTTTTCTTTTAATTTAGTTGTTAAGAATTTTTTTTGATTTTACTGATCTTTTGGTTAAATAGATATTTTGATGAAGAAATACAAGAATGCAAGTTCAAATTTGGAAAATCTTGAGAAGCTGGGGGCATGCCTACTACATGAAGTGGATGCAACCAAAATGAAGCATCATCCTGACTTAGCCAACCGAAAGTTTGATCGAATCATCTTCAATTTTCCACATGCTGGCTTTTATGGAAAGGAAGATAATCCCCATATGATTCAGTAAATTTCCTCTTTGCAATTTCATATATGATTCTGGGATTGCTTTCTCATGTTTCTAGATGTGTATTTAGTGTCCAGGATGTGTATGTTCATGCATGGCATCTTCTAATATTTTCGTATCATTAATGTCTTTGCTATCCTTTTTAGTTATACCCAAATTTTTAAAGATACATAAATGGATAGAGCAAATTTACATGAATTTCTGCGGTTATTTGAGTGTTGAATATGTTGGTCTTACGATTCTCTACATAGAGGGTCCTTGAAGGGTCATATCTTTATACCTATGTCTAGAAATGTGTCAGGTGCAAGTGTCTGACACGATTGCTTGAAGAATAAAATGAAGCGTCTGAGCGACATAATGGCGGTGTACTAATATTCCTATGTGTCATTTTCTCTTTTCATCCGTGATGTGATTAAATAAGTATCTTTACTGCACTTCGTCCTAGGAATTAGGAGGATCAAACATTTTATTCCTTTTCCATTTGGAGGGAGTTAAACCATGAATGTTGTCATAAAATGACAGGAAGTTCATACTTATGGTATATTCCAAATCTGAGATGTGATATTGATGCTTGTATTCAAGTATCAAGAGATCATATGTAAGTATTTAGATGTCCCTTTGGCTTCCACAATCCACACTCTGTTTTTCACAATATTGTTGTACTAAAACAGGATGCATAGGAACCTTGTACAAGGTTTCTTTAGAAGTGCAAGGGGCATGCTTCGAGCTAATGGTGAAATTCATGTAAACCACAAGACCAGTTCTCCGTTTTCCCTATGGAATCTTGAGGAATTAGCCTCTGGGTGCTCTCTGGCATTGATTCAGTGTGTAGATTTCAATGTAGAAGATTACCCAGGTTATCACAACAAGAGAGGGGATGATTCAAGATGTGATGAACCCTTTCCTCTTGGCAAGAGCAGCACCTTCAAATTCGGCTTTTGCCCTAGAGCTAAGAAGGCGTCTAAAGCAACCAAAAGATGGGGTTCAATGTGTAACAAATCTCAGCATTTTCAAACCATTTCAATGCCAATGCAGCTTCATTCAACTTCTGATTTCAACTATCACCAAAGGAATCATACTTTGAATCGCATCCCACTGCGTGTTAAACTGCGTCCTATCATCCCTAACCAGAATCAATACTCCGGGGTCTTCGATAGAAACTTTAATGGTTTGGTCCAAACATGTCAAGCGAATAGCCTGAGGTCTGCAAGATATGATGATCTAGGAAGCTTGAGGCATGGTCTTGACAGACAATTGGTAGAGGTGCCGAGAACCTTGAATGGTAACTTGCCTTTCATGCATGAGCACAAGCATGAGCATGAAGTGAGGCATAGTCTTGACAGACAAGTGGTAGGGGTGCCAAGAACCATAAATGATAACTTGTATTACATGTATGAGCATGAACAAGCGAGGCATAGTCTTGACAGACAAAAGGTAGAGGTGCCAAGAACCTTACATGGTAACTTGTATTACGTGCATGAGCATGAAAATAGTCTTGACAGACAAATGATAGAGATGCCAAGAACCTTAAATGGTAACTCGTATTACATGCATGAGCACAAGCCAGCGAGGCATAGTGTTGACAGACAAATGGTAGAGATGCCAAGAGCCTTGAATGATAATTTGTACTACATGCATGAGCATGACCATGAACTTGCCCATATTAGCAATTCGAGGCCTCATCTTCACAGGGCGCTTGCATGTCAAACCTACCAGCTGAAAGTACCTAATACTCGGGATGTTCTTCGTTTGTAAATGCACGGAATCTTCTGCTTTTTTGTCTGTGCCAGTTACATAGTGCATCAGCATAAAATGACAGTACATTCAACTTGTGATGCTGACCATGTAAAGTCAGAAATGCTTAACCTCTGAAACTAGTTTATCTTTTGTCTATGGAACATACAATGTAATGCTCGAGTACGGGTATCTTTGGTTGCTTTGCTTTACTTGATGTTTAGTGCCTAACTAATTCTAAATTCATATGATTATTGACTACATCTAAACAAGTTGCATGCTTTGCTTTACTCGATGTTTAGTGCCTAACAAATTCTAAATTCATATGATTATTGACTACATATAAACAAGTTGCATGCTTACATGGATACATAAGTGGATACATTCTTGGCAGAGAAAGTATTGTACTGTCGATCCAAACTCACCTAAAGTACCTAAAGTACTAGGAAATTCCTATGTTTAAGGGTGAATTATATTTTGGTCTTTTTATTGAAAAAATAGCATATTAATTCATATATATTTTGAAATGTGCAAATTAGTTCATACTTTAAATTTTATTTATTAAATAATGATGAAAAATTATTTTATATGAGTAAACCATAAAATAGTCACCCAACCATATCTTTCGTTCTATTTTAATCACCTAACTATTAATTTTTTTGATTTAATCACTAAACTTTTCAAAATTAAGTATTTTAGCTACTGTGAATTGATGTGAACTTTTATTTTTGGTTTAGTAACAAAATTAGCCATCTAATGTTTACACATTCTATCATTTTGATACTAAATATAAAAATTCAACAAATTTGCCCTCAATGTTTACAAAATTTGTCATTTTAGTTCTAATTTTAAAAAATTTAACAAATTTAACCCTCAACATTTACAAAACTTATCAATTTAACCCCAATACTGGTACTTAAGCATTACATTGTATGTTCCATAGACAAAAGATAACTAGTTTCAGAGGAAGGTTAAGCATTTCTGACTTTACATGGTCAGCATCGCAAGTTGTATGTACTCGTCATTTTATGCTGATGCACTATGTAACTGGCACAGACAAAAAAGCAGAAGATTCCATGCATTTACAAACGAAGAACATCCCGAGTATTAGGTACTTTCAGCCGGTAGGCTTGACATGCAAGCGCCCTGTGAAGATGAGGCCTCGAATTGCTAATATGGGCAATTTCATGCCCATGCTCATGCATGTAGTACAAGTTACCATTCAAGGCTCTTGGCATCTCTACCATTTGTCTGTCAACACTATACCTCGCTGGCTTGTGCTCATGCATGTAATACGAGTTACCATTTAAGGTTCTTGGCATCTCTATCATTTGTCTGTCAAGACTATTTTCATGCTTATGCATGTAAAACGAGTTACCATGTAAGGTTCTTGGCACCTCTACCTTTTGTCTGTCAAGACTATGCCTTGCTTGTTCATGGTCAAACATGTAATACAAGTTACCATTTATGATTCTTGGCACCCCTACCACTTGTCTGTCAAGACTATGCCTCACTTCATGCTCATGCTTGTGCTCATGCATGTAAGGCAAGTTACCATTCAAGGTTCTCGGCACCTCTACCAATTGTCTGTCAAGACCATGCCTCAAGCTTCCTAGACCATCATATCTTGCAGACCTCAGGCTATTCGCTTGACATGTTAGGACCAAATCATTAAAGTTTCTATCGAAGACCCCGGAATATTGATTCTGGTTAGGGATGATAGGATGCAGTTTAACACGCAGTGGGATGCGATTCAAAGTATGATTCCTTCGATGATAGTTGAAATCAGAAGTTGAATGCAGCTGCATTGGCATTGGAATGGTTTGAAAATGCTGAGATTGTTTACACATTGAACCCCATCTTTTGGTTGCTTTAGACGCCTTCTTAGCTCTAGGGCAAAAGCCGAATTTGAAGGTGCTGCTCTTGCCAAGAGGAAAGGGTTCATCACATCTTGAACCATCCCCTCTCTTGTTGTGATATCCTGGGTAATCTTCTACATTGAAATCTACACGCTGAATCAATGCCAGAGAGCATCCAGAAGCTAATTTCTTAAGATTCCATAAGGAAAACGGAGTGTTGGTCTTGTGGTTTACATGAATTTCACCATTAGCTCGAAGCATGCCCCTTGCACTCCTAAAGAAACCTTGTACAAGGTTCCTATGCATCCTGTATTAGACAACAATATTGTGAAAAACAAAGTGTGGATTGCGGAAGCCAAAGGGACAACCAAATAATTACATATGATCTCTTGATGCTTGAATACAAGCATCAATATCACATCTCAGATTTGGAATATACAATAAGTATGAACTTCCTGTCATTTTATGACAACATTCATGGTTTAACTCCCTCCAAATGGAAAAGGAATAAAATGTTTGATCCTCCTAATTCCTAGGACGAAGTGCAGTCAAGAGACTTATTTAATCACATCACGGATGAAAAGCGAAAATGACACATAGGAATATTAGTACACCACCATTATGTCGCTCAGACGCTTCATTTTATTTTTCAAGCAATCGTGTCAGACACTTGCACCTGACACATTTCTAGACATAGGTAAAAAGATATGACCCTTCAAGGACCCTCTATATAGAGAATCATAAGACCAACATATTCAACACTCAAATAACGGTAGAAATTCATGTAAATTTGCTATATCCATTTATGTATCTTTAAAAGCTTGGGTATAATTAAAAAGGATAGCAAAGACATTGATGATACGAAAATGTTAGAAGATGCCATGCATGAACATATATATCCCTGGACACTAAATACACATTTAGAAACATGAGAAAGCAATCCCAGAATCATATATGAAATTGCAAAGAGGAAATTTACCGAATCATATGGGGATTATCTTCCTTTCCATGAAAGCCAGCATGTGGAAAATTGAAGATGATTCGATCAAACCTTCGGTTGGCTAAGTCAGTATGATGCTTCATTTTGGTTGCATCCACTTCATGTAGTAAGCATGCCCCTAGCTTCTCAAGATTTTCCAAATTTGAAATTGCATTCTTGTATTTCTTCATCAAAATATCTATTTAACCAAAAGATCAGTAAAATCA
This sequence comes from Gossypium australe, assembly GCA_005393395.2. Taxonomy (NCBI): domain Eukaryota; kingdom Viridiplantae; phylum Streptophyta; class Magnoliopsida; order Malvales; family Malvaceae; genus Gossypium; species Gossypium australe. Next base: position 25,443,591 of record CM016614.1, on the reverse strand, counting down.
AAAAAATTTCTTAACAACTAAATTAAAAGAAAAATGTCAAACCCTTTCTTGATTCTTCATAAAGAGGAACAAAAACGCACACCATTATGGAAAAAAGAAAGAAACTTTGGTGTAAATAGCTAAAGCAATAAAACACTTTATAAAGAAAAGGGTTGTTTCTTTTGTGTTTGATTACCATAGGAGTCTAAGGAAGAAGCACAAATGTTATAGGCAGAGGCAAAAGCATTGGCCAAACTCAAAGAAAAAGAGAAATCCCCTTCACCAACTAACAGGATTTGATGGTTGGATGAATAGTGAGAGACCCATTTTTCTTCTTCATCTGATTCTCCATTTTCAGCACTAAGCATTAGCTTTCCGAGGTATGTGGTTGCCATCGGACTTGAAAGGTCACTCCTTTTCAACATTGCACAAGAATACTCTGTAACTTACCTTCCAAGTTGGTTTCCTTGTTTTGAACCTTATTATTTTCGGTAAGAGAGCAATGGAAGGGAAAATTCAAGTTTAAGATAATTATAAATAATAATAATAATAAGTGTAATTGTTAACCCGTTAAATATTTTTTAAAAAATTTAATCATCTCAATTTTTGAAATAAAAAATCAGTTAAATTAGCTAATAAAAAAAAAGTTTTGTGGCCAAATAGGTCGATTTTTTGAAAATTTAGTAAAATAAGTCGATTTTAAAGGGAGAGAGAAAAAATGTCCAGCTAGATATGTTTTACCTTTAAATTGCATGTTTTTTGAATTTTTTAATATAATCAGTTTTTTTTGTTAGACGATTAATAAATATATTATTTTCAAATTTTTTATTTTTTATTTATCTTTTTAATTAATAACTCTTTTATTTATAAAATCAAATAATCATTAGAAATATGTTATATTTAGTAAATATAATTTTATATGTTTAATATTTATTTTTCAATTCATATTATGAGTGTAGTAAATTTTATTATATATTTTTGTATGTGTATTTAAAATATTTCACATATAAACATAATGATATTTGAAATAAATAATTAAAACATTTAACATATAAAATTATTTGAAATATCATACCCACAATCTACATGAAAAAAAATCATATTTGAAATATTTTACATATAAAAATAATAGTTATATTTGAAATGATTATTTCATTTTATAATATTAGAAATCACCATACTCAAAATATATATGGAGAAAATAAATATTTGACATATAAATATATATAAAGAAAAATATATAAAAAAATTAGTTGATGTTTATATTATATAAAGGAATTATTAATTTCAAATATTTTTAACATAATATATGTAAAATATATATTTTTATTATACAATTATATATTATTTGATTTTATGAATAAAAGTGTTATTAATTAAAAAAATATGAATTAAAAATAAAAAATTTACAAAAAATATATTTATTAATTAAAAATTTTAAAAAAACTTGAAATAACATAAAATATAAATTACAAATGTGTTTTGAAGAAGGGAATTGAACCTGAGTCTCAATGATGAAATTAAGGACAAAATCACTAAGATTTAATCATTTAACCAAAGAAATTAATTATGTTTAAAAAGTTTAAAAAAACGTAACTTATTCCCACTCTCTCTCAAAAAAGGGCTTATTTCCCTAATTTTTTTAAAAAAAATCAATTTATTCGACCAATAATTTTTTTTGGCATATATGATTAATTTAGCTTAAAAAACCATGTATCTTTAGAAAGGTTAAAGTACCTAAGAGGTCCTTTTATTTTAGGGATTGGATCAAATCAATCTCTCTATTATTAAATAGATCAATTTAGTTTGTATACTATTATAAAGAATCAAATAAGCCCAAATTGTAACAAAGTTAACTTTTGTTCTATAAAAAAAGATGCCGTGAAATTTGTTTTTCAACTGTAGTTCAATTTCAAACAAAAGATTTCATTTATAGAATTATAAAAACTTTAAAAATGTTAACTCTATTAAATAGTAAATGACATTGTTTACACAATAAATGTTGGTTCAATTCCAATTTGGCTTTATTTGATTCCTTTTAATAATATAGTGATGAATTAAACCATTTAATAATAGAGGGACTAATTTAATCAGGTCCCTATAATAAAGGGACCTCTTAGGTACATTCACCTTTGAAAAATGATATTGTGTAACACCCCAAACCCGGCCCACAAGCCTTGACCGGATCTGGTATGTCACGGAGTAGAAACGCTTTGAAAGGTTTTCGAATTTACAATGGAAATTTTCAATTTGTTGGGGTAATAAAATGGTGTTTGCAAAAACTCAAGTGGATTGATTTGATAAATACGATTGAGTTGAAAACCCTTTCTTCCTTTGAAACCATTTAATCATTTAAATTTTTTTTAAAGCATTGGAGTTATCGATAACTTAGAAAATTTTGTTACCCGATGGTAACATTTTTGAAAACGCATACGAGTACTTATTTTGAAAACGTTACCTTTAACCGATTTGCTTAACAGTTCATAAGTTCATCAGTTATATAATAAAGTAAAAAAAAAAAAAACAACTACCTAAACATCCAAAATAATAAGCGGCCATATTACAACCCAATCGAATTTTAGTGAATAATAAACTTAAAGCGGGGCAAAATAAAATTTCAAGTCCACAAAACAAACATGGCCGCCTCGAGCTCTCCCCGGCTCCGCATCCGCGCTCTACTCACCTGCAAGATGATATGGGAAGGGGTGAGTCACCAAGACTCAGTGTGTAAATCCCCAACCCGAAAATACCACTCATACACAAGATATTAGTATGACATGCAATTATGCGACCCAACCTAGCCATCCATGCTCCTTTTTCTACCCCGTGTGGTACCAAACCACTGGTGGTGCCAAACCACTGGTGACTTATAGTCACGATATCCGTCAATACGTGTGGTGCCAAACCACTGGTGGTGCCAAACCACTGGTGACCCGAAGTCACAATCAAATGATGGGGCCAACCCATCGTGTGATACCAAATCACTGGCGTCGATCCCGTATCTCAAATGTGGGGCCAACCCACGGTGGAATTAATCCACAGGGACGAGACGCTATGAGGTGCCAAACCTCTGGAGGTGCCAAACCTCTGGTGACCGAAGTCACGAAATGTGGTACCAAACCACTGGTGTCCGTCGACACGATCATTACTCCCTCTCATCAATCCCACCATCATCATGCTCACATAACAAGTATCATGATCCCATATATCATGCATTTGTATATAGCATAGCGTTTAACAGCATATGATGGCATACACAACATATATCGTAGATCGAGTAATAGGGGACGTACCCGAAAACCAAGCTTATGCCCACCAGGCAAAATTTCCACATGAGAGGTTATAAATATCATTAAATAACAATTTATACTAATAAAGTGTGTAAGAGCTTACACACCTATTTAATCGGAGGTCTAAAAAGAAATCCCGGATCTACGCGATATTATAAAAGTCCCGAACTTGTCCTCGTATAGCTCCTATATTCGGCCATCATAAGCTATTATTAAAGAGTCTCATTGATTAACTAACAATTCCAAAGGATCAGTCATATCATGACAAAATAGGGCCTCAGGTCGAACCTTTATTAGCACTAAACCCCGTGATTTGAAAACTCGAAACTCCCGATTTTCCTTCGGTCGATTTACTCCTATACCCAAGGTGCACATTCGGTTACACTTAGGCACCCAAAATGGCCTTTGGTCGAATAATATATATATATATATATACCTTTCCAAAACAAAACAAGTCTCGGGAAACCACTCCTTCAATGCTCCTTTACGATTACTACACACAAGGGAGCAAAACTCTTAATCATCTCAAGATCACATTCGGCCAACCTTACCTTCCAAACCACAGGAGTTAGTCGTCCCTTACTTTGATGGTTGACTCGGCCCCTCAACACCAACGCTTGACTCCCCCTATAGATGTTCACGGGTTTCGGCTACCACATAAAACGAGAGTGAGGTTTAAACCCGAGTAATAATGATCGAAGTGAGCATCGAGAGAAAAGCAAAAAGGGATTCAGCATAACCGAATTAGTTGAAGAAAGGATCTACACATACCAGAATATTCGGCCATTCCCCAAGAGAATGAAGCTTGTTTTCGGCACCCACTATAATGAAGAAATAATGCAAAAAGAGAGGTCTTTGAGAGCAAGGTATTCGGCTAACACAATATGGCAAGAAGAAGAAAGCAAACTACAAGCTCTCCTTTACCAAATCCAGACCGACTAAGCTCCCCTAACCAAGCTTTATTCGGCCAAGCAATCAATATTGGAAAGAAAAGGAAACAAAGGAGAGGAAAGGGACTTTGCTTTGAATCGCATGAAGAAGAAAATATGAAAAGGGAAAGGTATTACTCCCTAATACTCCCTCAAAGCCGTGAGTACCAAGCCCCCAAAATCCCATTCGGCCGTTGCATCTCATGTGTTAACCCCCCATCATCATTGGAAATAATAAAACATTGTTAAGTTATTCTCCCATCACCAATTCCCCTCTTCCAAGGAGTAAATAATAAATACCTTGCCCATATTTCCATGCAGCATATATAATAAAAATATATATATAAAATAAAAATATAATATAATAATAATAAAATATAATGCCACCCAAGCCCCCATACCTTGCTGCCGAAAAAGAAAGCAAGGGCAGCATGCCTTCATGCATGCGTGCGCCCCTGCTAAGCCTAACCACGCCGGCCAAAATTAAAAGGCCATACCCTGTTGCCCCCAGGTCTCGAACCCGAGACCTGGAGAGACAAGCCCCAAGCATCCTGCCAATATGCTAGAGCGACGTTCATGCCAATATTGTGTCACAAATATCTTTTAAGCCTTCCTTCCTGAGTTTCCCCTATGTCATAACGCCCAGCAAAAAAAATAATAGTGTTCGCGCGTCCCCAACGATACTCGAACGCGCGACCTCGAGCTGCAACCTCCTGTTACGCCCCACGCCACTCGACCAGCTTGACTTTCATGTCAAAATCACATCGCATATTTCTTTTAATCCTTCCCCAATGGCTCCTTTAGCTTAAGCGCTAAAAGCAAAAATTTAAAGCGCCCTAAGTGCGACTCCCATGACTCGAACACAAGACCTGAAGGAATAATCCCAAGCCTCCAGCCACTCTTCTAATGTGCCTTTCGTAACATAACTCGACAGCACTTTCTTTTAAACACTCCCTCACTTCAACGCTAGAACAAAAATAAAACCTGCTCATGCGCTACCCCTGGGATTCGAACGCGTGACCTCCGTCCCGCAGCCCTCTAGCAGCGCCCTTAGCCACTTGGCCAAGGCGTTCATTTGTGCTATAGGCTCGCCTATTTTATTCTTAAACCCTTCTCATCAAGTTCTCCCTCACGCCAAAATAAAACTTCCTCCACGCGATTCGAACCCTTGCCTTGCCGCATCTTCTAGCTTTCTGGTAGCACCCTAACCACTTCGCCAGCCATCCCCTTGTGTCATGATCAACCCCTAAATATGTATAAGGCTTCCTCACTTACCTTTTTCCTTCTCTAGCACTTAAAGAACTTTTAACCCTAAACCCGACCTAACTCGGGATTTTGACTAAATCATAATATATGCATTTATTCAGGAAAACACACAATAAATAATTGTATGGCAAACAACCCCTAAAGCAGGATGTTACAGTTCTACCCCCCTTAAGAACAATTTCGTCCTCGAAATTACCTGGATTAGAAGAGTTGGGGTATTGCTGCCGCATCACGCCCTCAGGTTCCCACGTAGCTTCTTCTACACCATGATTCCGCCATAGGACCTTCACTAAAGGAACTGACTTCCTACGCAAAACTTTTACATCCCGATCTAGAATCTGCACAGGTTCCTCTTCCATCGTCAAATCTGGACTCACCTCAACTTCCTCAACTGCCAAGACGTGTGATGGATCAGAACGATAGCGTCTAAGCATGGAGACATGGAACACATCGTGAATCTGACTCAGTTCTGCTGGCAACTCGAGCCGATAAGCTACTGGTCCCACTCGTCTCAACACCTTAAACGGTCCAATGAACCTTGGACTTAATTTGCCCTTCTTCCCAAATCTTAACACTTTCTTCCATGGCGAGACCTTCAGAAAAACTTCGTCTCCTACGGCAAACTCTATGTCCCTCCGCTTGAGATCGGCATATGACTTTTGCCTATCCGAGGCTTCTTTCAACCGAGCTTGGATCTTCTTCACCTTATCCTCAGTTTCTGCAACCAATTCCGGTCCTAACATCCGTCGCTCACCCAACTCTGTCCAGCAAGTAGGTGTGCGACACCTCCTACCATACAACGCTTCATATGGTGCCATCTTAATGCTCGTCTGATAACTGTTGTTGTATGCGAACTCAGCTAATGGCAAAAACTCTTCCCAACTACCTCTGAAGTTCAAAATGCAGCCTCTTAACATATCCTCTAAAATCTGAATAACCCTTTCCGATTGCCCGTCAGACTGAGGATGGAATGCTGTACTGAAATCTAACCGTGTACCCAAAGCTTGATGTAGCGCTCTCCAAAACCTCGACGTAAATCTGGGATCTCTGTCTGAAATGATCGACACTGGCACACCGTGCAATCTTACTATCTCAGCCACATACAACTTAGCTAACTTCTGAAGCGAGTAATCTACCCTTACCGGTATGAAGTGAGCCGACTTGGTCAGACGGTCCACAATCACCCAAACTGCGTCCTTCTTGCTGGGCGTGAGGGGTAGCCCACTGACGAAGTCCATAGTGATCCTCTCCCATTTCCACTGAGGAATCTTCACTGGTTGAAGTAACCTAGATGGCAACTGATGTTCAGCCTTTACTTGCTGACACGTGAGACACCTTCCCACGAATTCTGTTACCTCACGCTTCAATCCTGGCCACCAGAACTGCTTCCGTAAATCTCCATACATCTTGCTACCTCCAGGATGCATAGCCTATGGGCTGCTATGTGCATCCTGAAGAATTCTTTGCCTCAATTCCACATCATTCGGCATACAAGGCCGCCCTTGAAAACACATCACACCATCACCAGTCAAACTATACCCTTCCAAACCACCATCTTGAACTTGCAACCTCCGCGCGTTTAAACTGTCATCCCCTAGTTGCTTTTCCTTAATCTCCTCGATCCAAGTTGGCTTAACTTGCAACTCTGCCAAAAGACTTCCATCGTCGTATAGACTGAGACGAGCAAACATCGCCCTTAAGTCTGTCACGACCCTCCGGCTCAATGCATCAGCCACCACGTTAGCCTTGCCTGGATGGTACTCAATCGAACAGTCGTAGTCCTTCAACAGTTCAATCCATCGGCGCTGTCTCAAATTTAAGTCTTTTTGAGTCAAGAGATACCTCAAACTTTTATGATCCGTATAGACTATCGATTTCTCCCCATACAAGTAGTGCCTCCATATTTTCAAAGCAAAGACTACTGCCGCTAACTCCAAGTCATGAGTAGGATAGTTAACCTCATGTGGTCTTAGCTGACGGGATGCATAGGCCACTACCTTCCCTTCCTGCATCAACACACATCCAAAACCAGTATGGGACGCACCACAATAAACCGTGAACAACTTTCCTGCCTCAGGCTGTATCAAAACTGGAGCTTCCGTCAGAATCTTCCTTAGCTTATCAAAACTTTCTTGCTATTTCTCTGACCAAACAAATGGGACCCCTTTCCTTAATAGCTTAGTCAACGGCGCTGCGATTAAAGAGAATCCTTCTACAAATCTTCGATAATACCCGGCCAGACCCAGAAAACTTCGAATTTCCGCCACTGACCTAGGTGGTTTCCAATCCGACACCGCTTCAACCTTGCGAGGGTCCACTCTAATCCCTTCATCTGACACCACGTGACCCAAGAAAGTCACCTCCCTAAGCCAAAATTCGCACTTACTGAATTTGGCATACAACTGCTCCTCCCTCAGTACTTGTAGAACTATGCGCAAATGCCTATCATGCTCCTCCTCTGTCTTTGAGTAAACCAATATGTCGTCTATAAACACCACGACAAATTGATCTAGGTATTGCTGAAACACCCTATTCATTAAGTCCATGAACGCTGCCGGCGCATTGGTCAACCCAAACGGCATCACTAGGAACTCGTAATGCCCATACCGGGTACGAAATGCCGTCTTGTGCACATCAGCCTCCTTCACCTTAAGTTGATGATAACCCGACCTAAGATCTATCTTCGAGAACACCGATGCACCTTTCAGTTGGTCAAACAAGTCATCAATCCGAGGCAACGGATACTTGTTTTTGATCGTTAACTTATTTAGCTGACGGTAGTCAATACACATCCGCATTGACCCGTCTTTCTTCTTGACAAACAGCACAGGTGCTCCCCACGGAGATATACTTGGTCGAATAAACCCTCTATCCAAGAGCTCTTAAATTTGAGCCTTCAGCTCCACCAACTCCTTTGGTGCCATTCGGTACGGTGCTATGGACACAGGTGCCGTTCCGGGTAACAAGTCTATACCGAATTCAACTTCCCGATCTGGAGGCAGACCCGGAAGTTCTTCTGGGAATACATCCGCAAATTCCCCTACTGTTTGAACCTTCCCAACTGCTGACTCCTTAGTCTCCAGGGCACAAATTCAAACCAAGAACGCCACACACCCTTTCCTGACCATCTTCTCAGCCTTTAAGGCAGACACTACATTAGATAGGTAATTTCTTCTATTACCTATCATGACCACTTCTCCCCCCTCAGCCATCTTAAGAACCATGCGCTTAGCCGCACAATCCAATCTTGCCTGATACTTAACCAACCAGTCCATTCCAAGGATCAAATCGAACTCCCCAAACGGCAGTTCCATCAGATTAGCCACAAACACTACCCCTTAGAGTTCTAGGGGTACATCTTTATAAAGCCTGTTTACAACTACAGAGTGACCTAAAGGGCTAATTACAGTCATCTCCCTAGAAACAGTCTCGAAGTCTAGGTTCATAGTCTCTACCACACTACTAGCGACGTATGAGTGCGTTGAACCCACATCAATTAATGCAACATAAGGAAGACCGAAAATTAGGAATGTACCGGTTATGACGTCCGGTGCGTCACCCTCCTCGCGGCGCCTCGCTGCATAGACCAAGCCAAGCTGCCTAGCTTCTGTGTTGCCTGTACCTCTGCCCTGAATTCCGCGACCTTGATTAGGACCATTGCCTCCTCTACCATTACCACGACCCCTCTGTGGTGGTCCCACATTTCTAACCTGAGTACGGTTCTGACCCTCTAGCTGATTCTTAGCTAGCTTCTGAGGACAATCCCTTACACGATGATCCAAAGATCCACATTCAAAGCAACCCCTCTCGCCGGTCCAACAACTTCCCCAATGTGACTTCCCACAATGATTACACTGAGCCAGTCTCTGATTAGTAGCCATGGGTCTTCCAGCCAGATTTGGCCCACTTTGTCTGGCCCTTTTTTGTGCATTATCTCCCGATCCAGACGACCCAACACCTCTTTTCTGCTTGTTCCTATCATAGTTCTGTCTCACCGACTCCCTGACCTTTTCGGCTACCTTAGCCTTCTCTACCAAAACAGCAAACTCACGCACCTGCTGTAGAGCAATCAACAACCTTAAATCATCCCTAAGTCCGTCCTCAAAACGGACGCAACGATCGTGCTCAGTTGACACAACTCCCCGAGCATAGCGGCTCAGCCTCAGGAATTCTGCCTCATACTCAGATACCGACTTATTTCCTTGTACTAATCCCAGAAAAGCTTTCCTCTGAGTATCAGTGTAGCTGGTGCCCACATACTTCTTCTGATAAGTAGCTTTGAAGTATTCCCAAGTAAGGTCATCCGCCGTAGCACCATCTCGAACCGTGAGCCACCACTGGTATGACTCATCTTTTAGAAGCGACACTGCTCCTTTCAGCTTCTCCTCATTTGTTAAATCGAGATCGTCCATGATCCTCTCCGTCGATTTTAACCAATATTCGGCCGTACTAGGTGCGACACCTGATACACCCCGGAATACTTCAGCTCCGTTGGATCGGAGCCACTCAGATACAGACTTTCGAGCTCCTGTACCTCTACCGGTCCCGGCCATCATTTCTAGAACACGCAGCATAGCCTGTGATACCGACTCACCTCCCGTCTGATCCTGATGTCCATCACCAAAGTTGGGGGTGGTGGTGGAGGTGGTATCTCATTATCCGATCCTTGGCCCGACCTAACTGGTTCTGACATGGCCATCCGGCCTCTACCGCGTCCCCGACGGCCGCGACCTCTAGAACTCATTTCTTATAGCGCAATCTGTCTTAAAAAGTTTTATGAGTTAGCCAATATTCCACTGATTATTAGCAAAGTATTTTATGGGCGAAGTTGAGAAGTTGTTCTTTCGATCAAACAAGTTTCAAGTCTCCTATTGTAATTTGAAGATACACATTCACTAATTCCATCGCCCTCTTTGACCAATTCTTAACCCGGGGGTATTTTCGTCATTTACCTTACAGGGGTATTTTGGTAATAAAACAAAGTAAGTTTGTAAATCTTGACAAATCAAGGGAAACTTAAAAATTTGCAAAACTTGGGGTTCTTTTTGAGAAATTGTCTTCCCAAATTGGTAGTGTTGCAAAAACCTTGAAAATCAGAGTCATTTTGGTAATTTGCAAATTAGGGGCAATTTTGTAATTTTCCAAAATCACGACATTTTTGATATTTTACAAATTAGGGATTTTGGGTATGTTCGTAAAATAAGGAAAATTTTGTTAAAATTTTGGGGTAGCTTAGTATATTTTAAAACTAGGGGCATTTTTGTAATTTACTATTAAGGGTATTTTAAAATGTCCATAAATCAAGAGAATTTTGTAATATAAATCTTACAAGTTTGAGGGAAGTCTTTAAAACTAGAGTTTTTATAAAAATGCGGCTAATTCCCTTTCGGGTTTTAATAATAGGATTTAGCCCACGAACAAGTCCTCAAGGTTAGGGTGAACCGGAGCTACGCACCAGGTAGGATTCCCGCGAAGAGGAGGTGAGCCACTAGGACCGCTTAACTACCAAGCTCTTCCGGATCCAATCCTAGACATGCGTACAAGGGTTACCACACCCTAACTCGGCGACTTAGTCATAGGTTTGTTTATTAAGGCAATTAAAATCTTATGCGATTGTTGGGGTAAACTAGTCCTAAAGTTCACATACTTTTTATACTATCTACGTCCCATTTCTACCCCTTTACAGATAATCATTCACACATAGATTAGAAATACTTACACGAGCGGATCGGTGCCGGAGACTCGATGCCATGTTGTTCAAACAAGACCATTTTCATAGAGATTCTCAAAAGCCTATCTAGAAAAACATTTTTAGGCCTTGGGCCCTCACAGCCGAGTTTTTGAACCGAGCTCTGATACCAAAATGTAACACCCCAAACCCGGCCCACAAGCCTTGACCGGATCTGGTATGTCACGGAGTAGAAATGCTTTGAAAGGTTTTCGAATTTACAATGGAAATTTTCAATTTGTTGGGGTAATAAAATGGTGTTTGCAAAAACTCAAGTGGATTGATTTGATAAATACGATTGAGTTGAAAACCCTTTCTTCCTTTGAAACCATTTAATCATTTAAATTTTTTTTAAAGCATTGGAGTTATCGATAACTTAGAAAATTTTGTTACCCGATGTGAAAACGCATACGAGTACTTATTTTGAAAATGTTACCTTTAACCGATTTGCTTAACAGTTCATAAGTTCATCAGTTATATAATAAAGTAAAAAAAAAAAACAACTACCTAAACATCCAAAATAATAAGCGGCCATATTACAACCCAATCGAATTTTAGTGAATAATAAACTTAAAGCGGGGCAAAATAAAATTTCAAGTCCACAAAACAAACATGGCCGCCTCGAGCTCTCCCCGGCTCCGCATCCGCGCTCTACTCACCTGCAAGATGATATGGGAAGGGGTGAGTCACCAAGACTCAGTGTGTAAATCCCCAACCCGAAAATACCACTCATACACAAGATATTAGTATGACATGCAATTATGCGACCCAACCTAGCCATCCATGCTCCTTTTTCTACCCCGTGTGGTACCAAACCACTGGTGGTGCCAAACCACTGGTGACTTATAGTCACGATATCCGTCAATACGTGTGGTGCCAAACCACTGGTGGTGCCAAACCACTGGTGACCCGAAGTCACAATCAAATGATGGGGCCAACCCATCGTGTGATACCAAATCACTGGCGTCGATCCCGTATCTCAAATGTGGGGCCAACCCACGGTGGAATTAATCCACAGGGACGAGACGCTATGAGGTGCCAAACCTCTGGAGGTGCCAAACCTCTGGTGACTGAAGTCACGAAATGTGGTACCAAACCACTGGTGTCCGTCGACACGATCATTACTCCCTCTCATCAATCCCACCATCATCATGCTCACATAACAAGTATCATGATCCCATATATCATGCATTTGTATATAGCATAGCGTTTAACAGCATATGATGGCATACACAACATATATCGTAGATCGAGTAATAGGGGACGTACCCGAAAACCAAGCTTATGCCCACCAGGCAAAATTTCCACATGAGAGGTTATAAATATCATTAAATAACAATTTATACTAATAAAGTGTGTAAGAGCTTACACACCTATTTAATCAGAGGTCTAAAAAGAAATCCCGGATCTACGCGATATTATAAAAGTCCCGAACTTGTCCTCGTATAGCTCCTATATTCGGCCATCATAAGCTATTATTAAAGAGTCTCATTGATTAACTAACAATTCCAAAGGATCAGTCATATCATGACAAAATAGGGCCTCAGGTCGAACTTTTATTAGCACTAAACCCCGTGATTTGAAAACTCGAAACTTCCGATTTTCTTTCGGTCGATTTACTCCTATACCCAAGGTGAACATTCGGTTACACTTAGGCACCCAAAATGGCCTTTGGCCGAATAATATATATATATATACCTTTCCAAAACAAAACAAGTCTCGGGAAACCACTCCTTCAATGCTCCTTTACGATTACTACACACAAGGGAGCAAAACTCTTAATCATCTCAAGATCACATTCGGCCAACCTTACCTTCCAAACCACAGGAGTTAGTCGTCCCTTACTTTGATGGTTGACTCGGCCCCTCAACACCAACGCTTGACTCCCCCTATAGATGTTCACGGGTTTCGGCTACCACATAAAACGAGAGTGAGGTTTAAACCCGAGTAATAATGATCGAAGTGAGCATCGAGAGAAAAGCAAAAAGGGATTCGGCATAACCGAATTAGTTGAAGAAATGATCTACACATACCAGAATATTCGGCCATTCCCCAAGAGAATGAAGCTTGTTTTCGGCACCCACTATAATGAAGAAATAATGCAAAAAGAGAGGTCTTTGAGAGTAAGGTATTCGGCTAACACAATATGGCAAGAAGAAGAAAGCAAACTACAAGCTCTCCTTTACCAAATCCAGACCGACTAAGCTCCCCTAACCAAGCTTTATTCGGCCAAGCAATCAATATTGGAAAGAAAAGGAAACAAAGGAGAGGAAAGGGACTTTGCTTTGAATCGCATGAAGAAGAAAATATGAAAAGGGAAAGGTATTACTCCCTAATACTCCCTCAAAGCCGTGAGTACCAAGCCCCCAAAATCCCATTCGGCCGTTGCATCTCATGTGTTAACCCCCCATCATCATTGGAAATAATAAAACATTGTTAAGTTATTCTCCTATCACCAATTCCCCTCTTCCAAGGAGTAAATAATAAATACCTTGCCCATATTTCCATGCAGCATATATAATAAAAAAATATATATATAAAATAAAAATATAATATTAATAATAATAATAAAAGATAATGCCACCCAAGCCCCCATACCTTGCTGCCGAAAAAGAAAGCAAGGGCAGCATGCCTTCATGCATGCGTGCGCCCCTGCTAAGCCTAACCACGCCGGCCAAAATTAAAAGGCCATACCCTGTTGCCCCCAGGTCTCGAACCCGAGACCTGGAGAGACAAGCCCCAAGCGTCCTGCCAATATGCTAGAGCGACGTTCATGCCAATATTGCGTCACAAATATCTTTTAAGCCTTCCTTCCTGAGTTTCCCCTATGTCATAACGCCCAGCAAAAAAAATAATAGTGTTCGCGCGTCCCCAACGATACTCGAACGCGCGACCTCGAGCTGCAACCTCCTGTTACCCCCCACGTCACTCGGCCAGCTTGACTTTCATGTCAAAATCACGTCGCATATTTCTTTTAATCCTTCCCCAATGGCTCCTTTAGCTTAAGCGCTAAAAGCAAAAATTTAAAGCGCCCTAAGTGCGACTCCCATGACTCGAACACAAGACCTGAAGGAATAATCCCAAGCCTCCAGCCACTCTTCTAATGTGCCTTTCGTAACATAACTCGACAGCACTTTCTTTTAAACACTCCCTCACTTCAACGCTAGAACAAAAATAAAACCTGCTCATGCGCTACCCCTGGGATTTGAACGCGCGACCTCCGTCTCGCAGCCCTCTAGCAGCGCCCTTAGCCACTTGGCCAAGGCGTTCATTTGTGCTATAGGCTCGCCTATTTTATTCTTAAACCCTTCTCATCAAGTTCTCCCTCACGCCAAAATAAAACTTCCTCCACGCGATTCGAACCCTTGCCTTGCCGCATCTTCTAGCTTTCTGGTAGCACCCTAACCACTCCGCCAGCCATCCCCTTGTGTCATGATCAGCCCCTAAATATGTATAAGGCTTCCTCACTTACCTTTTTCCTTCTCTAGCACTTAAAGAACTTTTAACCCTAAACCCGACCTAACTCGGGATTTTGACTAAATCATAATATATGCATTTATTCAGGAAAACACACAATAAATAATTGTATGGCAAACAACCCCTAAAGCAGGATGTTACATATTGTAATGAACTTGAATCTAACAAACAAATTTTAACGGTGTTAACAATTGGACTTACATTTATAAATCCAATATAAAGACTAAATTCTTTGAAATAAAAGTAAAATGATTAAATTTCAAATATATGAAGAGTACAGACACTTTAAAGTATATTTTAATTATTTTTAATGTTCAATTGCATACTAGTTCTAACTGTTTGTTTTAAGATTTAATGTACAATGACTATATTGCTCATTTTTATAAGGTTACAATATGTCATAAGTATTTGCATTCTTCGTAAAAGTTAGAATTTAGTCACTGTACTTTTATTTCCAGGACTTTAGTTCTTTCACTTTTCAAATTTCAAAATTTAGGTTTAATTGGTAGCAATATTTTTTTTTCTTTTTGTTAAATTTGTTGATCTACCATTTTGAAATTAATTCTCACTTGATGGTCATGTAACTAAAAAGTAAAGTTGTAATAAACTTGAATTTAACAAAATAATTTTAACGATATTATAAGTTGAATCTAAATTTTAAAATCTAAAAAATAGAAAGATTAAATTTCTAAAAAGTAAAATTGCAATGGTTAAATTAAAAATTTACGAAGAATATAAAGGGTGATGGTATATATTGAGTTTTTATAATAGAAGAAGTATTTGACCTCTAAACCTATAGTAAAGTGAGATAGTTTAACCAAATTAAAACTTGATTTACAAAAATAAATATTGAAACTCTTATTCTCAATTGAGGATATGCGAGGAGGAGTCCCAGTGAGCAAAATCCATAGACCAGGTAAATGCCTCTGGTGTCAATGCTACTTGAATGAAATTTGCTTCACTGGAACTATCACATATACCAATATCACACTGCCTCTGTCAATCAACAATTAATGAATTAATGATAAATTAATACTGAATTCAAATAATAATTTTATCTAGACATTTAATTATAGAAATACGATAAAGAATATATAAATATTTTTAGGCGATAATTGTATAATTTGAAAATTAACATTCTTGAAATTTGATAACAATATGATGGAGAGTGATGAAGTTAAAAAATGTGCATTATAATAAAATATTTACTTAATTAGTGATATAATTGAAATTATGTAAACTGGCTGGAAAAAGTAAAAAAAAAAAAAAAAAAACATTAACATTGTCTTAGCTTGTATGTGTTGAAAATTCGGATTTGGAAAACGTAAAGCAAAATAAGTTTTTAAAAAATAGAGTTTTAATTTTTTTCTAAAGTTAGAATTTGGTTGTGATATATTTAATCAAAATTATATATTTTTTATTCATATGCGATGAACGCTTTGACCGAATAGTCTTTTTCACTATTTTGAAGCTCACGTCTGTCGAGTGTGGACTTCTTTCAAATCAAAAAAAATTTCACAAAATTACCAATGGAGCAATTTTATAATTTCTCTAAACTTTAAGGTAAAGTTGTAAATAAAAAAATATCTCTAAAAATCTTCTAAAAAAATTTCTTCAGAGAATTTTTTGTTCAACTATAATTAAAATTAATTAATTTGATTAATTTAATTTTGCTTGATCAAAATTAATTTTCCTAAAAATTACTAAGATTTTCCAAAATTAATTTTTCAAGAAAATTCTTTAATCAAATTTTCTAGTTGAACAATTCTCACAACCGCCCAATATAATTCCACATCGAATAAATCGACTCAATTAAATTATTTTCAAAGTCGTAGAATTTTTTCTTCTAATTTAAATGCAATCTGATCGAACTTTTGTTGAGCTAGTATAGGGACCAATCGAACATATACAATTATGCTCTAGTAATTGCAATTATACACAGAAGCATCATTCCGATAATTCGCAATTTATTTAATCATGGATTCCGTCTACAACAAATACCATGATTGGAAACTCATCATTGTATACTATTTATTAAAGAAATTCATCAAGCTCTTTGTCCAATGACCTGGTCATGTGTGTGTTATCCTCATATGATATCATTGGTTCATTTGAGTTAAATTTATTCACACAATACAATCATATTTTATCTCATTGTCACAATTTTGTCTTCTTAATGATTAATATGATCACTATTAACAAATGACTATGATAAATTGCTTGTTCAAGAACAAGCAACCTGTAGTTACGTTCCATATTTATCAATCCACATAATGCTAATGAGAGGATATTGTTAACTCTTTAATCGAGCTATAAATTCCATCGTTGCTAGCAAATTCATGGCATACACAAGTCATGTTGAAACACCCCAAATCCGGCTCACGAGCCGTGACCGGATCTGGTATGTTCCCCAAGTAAACCGGTTCAAAATTCTTTTGCTTCTTAGGAAAACTTGTGCGATTTTTAAAAAATATTGTTTTGAAAGACAACTTATTATTGGGTTGGGCTTGAATTGAAAATGAATTAATTTTATATTAAAACTCCCTTTTTAATTAAGGTGACAAAACACTTTGGGGTTTATTATTTTGAAAAATTTTACTTGATCCATAAATAATAGTTCGTAAACAAAATAAATAAAAGTAAGAAGAAATAAAGAAAATTCATCTAAGGCCTTATTACATCAAAAATTCCCAAAATTTAAATTAAAGTACTTAAATAAAATAAAAGTCCAAATGGTAATTTCCTGCTATGCATGGCCACCTTTAAGCTCTTGCCGACCCGGTCCATTACTGCTCATCACCTGAAAAAAAATTCCCCAACGGGGTGAGTCAAACAGACTCAATGTATAATCAACACTAAACTTTAATAGATTTAGGCATACCATACATATCATGTTCACATAATAATTCAAGATAATGATGCAATCCTGAACCCATACCTAGATGCCATCCGCTACACATCCCCGTACCAACCTGCACACCGTGGGGACTACTAAGTCAACCCTCCTTCCGCTACACACCATCGAAGGCAGTCGCTGCAGTCGACGTGCTCATCGCCCATATAAATTCGTGGCATAGCCACCAGATTAAATAATTGTGTCATGAGACACCACATTCAGATAATGTAACCGAAGTTACCACATTCAGATAATGTAACCGAAGTTACCACATTCAGATAATGTTACCGAAGCCACCACATTCAGATAGTGAGACCGAAGTCATCACATTCACTTCCCCTTTTTCATATAACCCGAATGCCCCATATATATTTTATATCATGCATATCATACTTAAATTCACATTCATGTCACTTTTCACATATTAAAATATAACATATTTCGTAATCCTAGCAGGAGTAGGAAACGTACCTGAGTAATTTGTACCACGTTAGGGTACTTAGCCATATTCGCATTCTTATACATACATATATTACATATTGCCATAAAACGTATTAAAAGACAGTGGGGATTACACACCTGATTCGCTTAGCAATTCCTTGAGATCCGAAAAAAAACCGATCTATTGCTTTAGATCTCAATTCCTACATTTGGAAACCTTAGTATGTTAGCATAAAGTCTATAAAACCAAATCATAGTAGGATTTGTATTCTTAAAACCTACCTTGTTGTCGAATTGACTATAGTCAAATCCCGAAAACTTGTATTCTTCTCCTTTGAAATCGGCTACTCACTATATCCCTTGAATCTGTTAGTTTTCGGCTTAAAACACATAATAATAGATCTAACTACTAAAATAGGCCTTGGCCGAATGCTATAGACACTTACCTTGTGGATTTTAAATCCTGAAACTCACCGAATAACTAGGGAACACGCGGCTTATGGTGTACCTTCGGGAAAAGAACTTCTCCTTCCTTGTAGTCGACACTTAGTAAATCCCGAAACTTTCCTTCCATGATTCGGCCAAGATCAATAATAGGAATTAGTCCCTAAATTTCGATAAGTCTAAAATATAAAAGAATGGAAACCAAACTTGGATCTTACCCTTATTTGAAGAAATCGATTGCACCTTCACTTCAACCTTCAGAGATTCGGCTATGGCTAAATGATGCTCTCACAACTTTCAGCTTTTGGAGGGATTAGAAAGAAAAGAGAAGGAAGAATAAAGATGGAGGATTCGACTAGAACACAAGGGGTATTTTCGGCTTGGCAAAACAATGAAGAAAGGAGAAAGTTTGCTAGGGAATTTTCGGCAGAGGTTTCCTTGAAGAGAAAAGAATGAATGAAGAATGGCCTCTCTTTTCCTTTTATAGCCAAATTTACTAAGCTAGAGTCCCGTACTTGGCCACCACTCTTCTATTTTGATAGCTTTATCCTTTTAATTATCACAAAATAAAAGAATTTAATCCAACCATTATCTTGAAAATAATGATAAATAAATCCATTATTTATCTCCTATTTAGACGAAATTTAAAGAGAATAAAACTCCTCTTTTAGAAGCCTTGTGCCGTCCACCTCTCTGCTTCTGGAAGCAAAAATAAAACTTCTTTATTTGCTCCCCAAGTGACTCGAACCCTGGCCCAAATACCTGCTTGTGGCGTCACCCACCTGGGCCTTAAGTGACATCTTCAGGCCACTTTTCCAAGCCTAATTGTGTGTCAAATTCCTCCTACTAATTTTCTTAAGGCCACCTTGCCTTAATTTCCTCTTTTTAAACCTTAAAACTTGACATTTCTTTACATTTTCAAGTTTCCAAAAATTTTCGTTTGCCTCCTTTAAACTTAACATTTCCTTACATTTCCAAGTTTCCCGAAATGTTTACTTTCCTCTTTTGAATCATTTCTAGATCATTTCCTTACATTTCCTCACATTTCCTCACATTTCCTTACATTTCCTTACATTCCCTTACATTTCCATACATTTCCATACATTTCCTTACATTTCCATACATTTCCTTACATTTCCAAGATTCTAATAATGCACACCACACATCCATATCACAGTAAACATGCTATTTCATAAAATTAAGCAAAAAATCACACAATGGGATTCTTCCCTCAAAGTACTTCACTTGATGCCATAACCCTTGCACCTTAGATGGCGTCCCTTGCCACTTTTCCACATCACTTCTTGTGTCCTAAACTCCCCAAGACTTTTCTTAAGGCTACCTTAGCTTAGCTCCCCCTTTTTAACTTAAAAACCAATAATTGTCCAAAGCTTTCTCTTCCATCCTAGGATTTTAAAAACCCTTAATTCACTTCCAAACACTGCCAAAACCTACTACTCATGAATTATGCACGAACGCATAACCCCTAATCTAGGATGTTACACATGTACCCAACATATTGGCTATGGACTCAATCATCTTTAGAACATAAGCCTCCACTTATATCAAAGAATATGAGTTACATACACATGGTCAGTGACCAACTCAGGATTTAGGTAAATTACACCATGAATGTCACAAGTGAAATAATTCACAAGCAGGTTCAAAATTAAATCATCTTGGGTCCAGTCCAATGTATCATTCTTCCAATGAATACATCTATGTTTCTACCCGTGGAGTCAACTACTCTGATAGCAAAGACTAACCATCTCCCAAATTGAAATTGTAGACGACATAATAATCCTTCTAAGTATTTAAATAAAATACTTTCTTTGATTATTTTCAAGATTACTGACTCGTTTAGATTATCTACTGAAGTATGTTGTCATTCTTGCAATGTAAACATTCTTACAGTGCCACTTGTCACATCCCAAAAATCGGGTTAGAAGAAATTGGATTATTGAAACCAAATGTGGTTGCGTCCTGATTTTGAGCTGGGATTGTGAAAATGTTGTCAAGTTAAGTGATCTGCTTTAGTGGAAAAGTGGTTTGGATGTGTGCTTGAACCCCTATGTTCAAATCTCCTTCTTTGGAATTTTTATTATTTTTGTCCCTATCTTTTTCTCTGCGTATTTGGTTTAAGGTTAATTCACGCACAAGTGTTGACAGAATGAGTTTGCTGGTTCAATGGTAAGGTGTCAACTTACCTTTTGGTCTTGGGTTTGAATCCCCATGTGTGCATAGTGGAAATTATTTTCTCTTTTGAACTCTAAGGTAAAATCTAATAGGATAACTAATCCTATCAGATTTAGTTGGGGGGTAGTGGGAAGTTTTTAAGTTCTTTATTTTTTAAAATTTTCCCAATAATTCTCCTAAAATCCCTCACACTACCTACCGTCCATGCTTTCTTTGTAACATCTCCATTTTTTTAAAAAAAAAAAGAGAAGAAGAATATATTTATGGTAAAAGTCCTTGAATAAGTGATCTATAAATAAATAGTAGTATAAGAAATTGTGATCATTTTTAGAGAAAATCGTCAGACATGAAAACACAGAGGATTATTAGTAGGAGTACGTGGTTAAGTTAAAAATTCAGTATCGAGTTTAGGGATTAAATTGAATAAGTTAGAAAAGTATAGAGACTAAAGTGCAATTATCCTATTTTATTTTGATAGAAAGGACTTAATGACAATTTTATCATTACTTAAAAAAAATCAAAAGTTTCATGATGGCTTTAAATGATATTTTTATTAAATTATAATTATTTAACATTTTATTTAAAATAATAGTAATTTATTAAATGTTATAATAAATATATGTAAAAAGAGAGAAAGATAAGTTCTTTCTCATCTTTCTCACGAAAGTTTGGGGAAAAAAAGAGAGAAAGAAAACTCCTTTCATCATTTTCTTTCAATTTCAAGCTTAAGGTATGGTTTTTCTTCAATTTTTACTATTATTATTATAGATTTTGAATCTTTGAAGCTTGCTTTACATATATATACTAATAATTTTGTATTTTATCAAGTATTTTGGAAGTTGCCATTAAAGGACATTGATGGAAGCTTAGAAACTTAAGTAAAATAAATATATTTTTGGATAGGAAATTATTAGAAGATGAGTTCTAGCTTGTTAGAAGTGTGAAAAAGAAACAAAAATGGATGAAAAGTCTATTTGGTATATTTGGCCATGTTAAAGGGGAAGTAGAGAGCATTGGTAGCTTTGTGTAATATTGGTGCTAAATGATAACTTGTGAAACAGTGAGTACTCTGGTGAAGACGGGATTGAAAACAGATAATCGAGTCGAAAGATATGCGAATTTCAGAGTAGAAAACTTAAGTTGTCAATATGAATAATCATGCATATTTAAGTTTATTTTTATTAGTTTTAGTTTTAGAATGAATAAATGATGTTGTTTCGTATTGAATTACTCCTATTGTAGCTAAAAACGAAGCGAATATCTTGAAGAAGAAAGGCAAAGAAAAGGAGTAAAGCGATTAAAACTTCGGTTTGTGCTAATATCTTATTTTCATTACATAAAGCTTTAGAATATTTAATTTAATATGACTATTTATATTTATTTTATTTTATTTTTATAAGTTTTGGATGAGCTTGAATAATTTAATTAAAATTTATAAAATTATGTTTCGAGATGAATACTATGTTTTTCATAAGACTAAATTAGCGAATTCATGGTTATGATTTGAATTTGAGTATTATGATTTTAGATGATTGAGCAAGAAAATATTTAATATGTTTCAAATTGAAAGCCTATTTTACATTAGGTGATATGTGATATGAATATGAAACAGAATTCAAATGAGAATTATATGAAAATAGAATTGAATTGGATCATGAACTTTGGTTTTTACCCCGTTTCACTAAGTTAGACTAAATCAGATATAGTTGGCACACCAAAGAGTCTTTATGTTAGAGAATTTAGATCTCCGCAATTCCCAGAGGGTCGTGGGAGAAAAGGCCAAGTCGATCAGTTGTTATTATTGTTAACCCCAATTCCCGAAAGGTCATGGACTACTCTGATAGCCATTGTTGCCGAACAACTCGGGCTGGCAGATTCCTGTATCTGGTTATAAGTCTAAACTTTAGTACAAGGTCTAAATTGAAAGAAAAGTAAAAACAAAACTTGAATTTATTTGAATTTTCATATTGTGCAAATATGCGATTTTGAATTTAATTAAAAAGCTTATTTTCTTTATTCGATCTATTAATATCAAAATATTAAAGTTTATTAATATTAGAATTTTTTTTATTGTGATGTTATTAATGATATTTTTAATCATGTTTTAGTTTATTTCTATCAATTAATTTATGTCAAATACTGATGTAATGATTTATATGATATTAGCACCACTAAGCATAAAAATTGCTCAGCGTATGGTTTGTCTATTTTTTCGTGCGCAGGTAGTTTGATTCGTTAGATCATTCTAGCAACATCCGAAGAACCGAAGTTCAATGCTCAAACAATGTTGGTGAAGAGTTTACTTTATAGTTGATGTAAATGGCATGTACCTAGGCTTATATATATAATATTATGTCGTAAACTGAATTTAAATATTTTCATTATGTTTTCTTAGCTAGTATTTTGTAACTAACGTTCTGATAAAATAGTAAACCGTAGAAATCTAGTTTATTGATATGTTTTGAGAAATCATAGTATTGAGAATTGATTTGGGAGATAATTTGAATGTGGATATTTTGTGAAAATCTAAATTATTTTGCAGGGAGTTTTATGTAAAATAGGCAGAAATGTTGCCGAAATTTTTATAAAATAATTTTCCAGTACGTTTCCTTTTCAAAATAAAAAAATGAGAAAGTGTGTTGCTTCGACAACGAAATGTGGCATTTTATATTTGGATCCAACAATTGGGTCGAGTATAAAGTGCCACATTCTCTCACTTCCCCTTACACTTTCATGTTTTCTTTCTTTCTTTCTGTAAGTTTCTGTTTGATTTTCCTCTTTTCCTTTCAATTCAATCTTTGTCACAAGATTTTTCCCTGCCGTTTTTCTTCCTTTGTTACGATCTTCGCTTTTGAGATTTTTGTATCAACGTTTCCTTCTGTATCACTGGGGGTCGTGCGTGGTAAGGTTGTGATTTTTAGTTTCAAATTTGGTTAGGGATTGTCACGTTTTGAGTTATGTTTTTTTCGTTGTGTGGCCGAAGCTTTTAACCATGTGAAATTCTCTTTAGGTGAAGATTTGGTTGCGATTAACCTTCCGGCAAACTGAGAAATTCGTTTTGGCTGCTATCTCATTCAGGGGTAAGTGATCGTTAGGGACTCAGAATTTTAGAATATCATTGTCCAATCTCACATTCTGAAGTGCTGGTTTAGGTATTAGATATATCACCATTGAATTTGCATCAAAAACTAATCAAGTGTGTATTGAAAAATAGTGAACGATAGAAAGCCAAAACAGATTGTTAAAGCCACATGGCCATGTGCCAGACTGCACAAGGTCTGGGTCAATTGGGCTGTGTGGGCCACTCGGGCGTGTGTGAGGTCGTGTAGGCCACACAAACTAGCCGAATGGGCCGTGTGGGCCCATTTTCTGAAAACTTTACCTAGGCTAGTTTGACTCTAAAACTTGTAATTAGACTTTCTGTAGGGCCTATATTGCTTAATTAAGGCTTGGAAACAAGGCATTTGTTAATATGCTTCTGTGTATGATGTGTTTAAGGTATGTGAAATATATTTGCATAATTTGATACTGATAGTTCTGATTGTAACATCCTGAATTTTTGGGCCTATGCGTTTAATGGGTGAACATGTGTAATGAGTTAATTTAAGTGTTAGGGGTCCAAATTGGCCTCAGGCTTAGGCAGAGGCCTTGGTTAAAATTATCTGTTTGGGCATTATAGGGTTTAAAAGGTAGTATCTGTGTTTAAAACATCAAAATGGGCTTGTGGCCCAGTGGTCAGTGGCGCCACTTAGGGAGCAAGGAGGTGACGCCACACAAGGGAATAAGGGGCCCAAATTTAAGTTTCATGGAGCCCAATTCTTTTAGTTTAAGTTAGCTAATTTTCGGCATTTGGGTTAGGTGGAGTGGATGGCAACAATGCTCAAAAATAGGAGGATTTATATGAATAAGATAATGTAGATATTATAGTTGATAATATGGAAGATAAAAGGAGAAAAGATAGGAGCTATCTACAAGGCTAGGAGTTAGCCGAAATTTCTATAAATAGGGAGGGTTCTCTTCTTTATTTTGCGACATTTAGGGTTTCCACCTTTTCTTTCTCTTCTTTCTTCTAAAAGCCGAAAACTCCATTATTCTTTTCTCTTCTTTCTTCTAAAAGCCGAAAACCCCATTATTCTTTTCTCTTCTTTCTCCTAAAAGCCGAAAACTCCATTATTCTCTTCTTTCTTCTAAAAGCCGGAATCCTCTGGGAGTAGCTGAATCTTCTCTAGTAAGTAGATCTCTTAGATCTAAAAGCCAGAAACACTAGTCCCTGAATCTCATATCTCTTTTCGAGATTTTAAGGCAGATAGCGGTGGTGTTGGCTACGGATAGCGTCGACTTAGAGGGTCTCATTATAACGGTAATCAGGTGTGTAGATCCTTATCACATAAGTTTTATTTTGTATTATACCTGTTAGGGGCTGAAAAGCCGGAAAATGAGGCTGTATGAACAGTCGTGTGTAGATCTCTAACACACTATTAAATCTGTATGTGTATATATGTGTTGTGGGCTAAGAGTCGGAAAATAGGCTGTGTGAACAGTCATATTACCCAAAAAGGGTAGGCAAGGGATGCCAGGTACGTAATCATAGAAACTTCTCTATGTGTATCAATGTATGCGATAAACTGAAATCTCTTAGGTAATACATTGCTTGATTTTGCATGCATGTATGCATGGGATGGGATGGATATGATGAAGGGGAAGAAGGTCGCATAGCGATCGGTGGCTTTGCCACATAGGTCACATAGTGATCGGTCTTTATGACAGGCAGCTCAGCTATCGAAATGCTACGATGTATTATTAAGGTCACATGGCGATCGGTGGCTTTGCCACATAGGTCACACAGTGATCGATCTTTAAGACAGGCAGCACAGCTGTCGATATGGTGTGTAGCGGTTGGCGGGTTGATTGTAGAAATCCCCAAGGTGTGATGGTTGGTACGGGTTGGTGTGTAGAGGATGGATTTCTAGGTTTGGGTTGGGCCATTCATCATTTATTATTTATCATGTAATTATGATTGTTGCCATTGTGTATGGGCTAAGGCCCATAATGTGTTTGTGGGCCCAAGCCTTTTATGTGTTTTCGGGATTTGCACACTGAGTCTTGGTGACTCACACTTTATTTTCCATAACTTTTCAGATGAGCAGTAGATCGTGGACATGGGAGCCGAGGCGGACTCGAGGGGCCATCAAGTTTTTATTTCTATAGATTATTTTCGGTTTTTCCTTTAAGTTTTATTTTGGGAATATTTAGGTAATAAGGCCCCATAGTTTATATTCGCCTAAGTAGTTTTTTTTAATATTTGCAACTTATGAATTTATGTCAGGGGTTTATTTATACCTAATAATAATAATAAAAGGTTTCTTTTCAAATGTCACTTATTTATTCAAATATTTTCTAATTAACTTACGATTTCCAAAACCAACTTAGCAAAAGATTTTAACGTTCAACCCGTAGCATACCAGACCTGGTCGAAACGTATGGGCCAGGTTTGGGGTGTTACAATTTGGTATCAGAGCCCAGTTCAAAACTCGGGCTGTGAAATGGGCCTAGTAATGTTTTGTAAAGTTGATGTAAATCTGAAAAAAAATTTGGAAGAAGATATGGCCTTCGAGTCTACCGGCACCCGATCCACGCAGGTAAGTATTCTAACTCTTGATGTGATATATGTAACATCCCAAAAATTGGGCCTAGTAGGATTGGGCCCATTGGGCCTTGGGCGTAGGAGTGTTTAAAATTTTTTAGAACAAGATAACGAAATTATTTCAAGTTGGACTTATTAGGAAGGTGATTTTAGAAAATTACGAGGTTCTATGAAGTTTCGGGTTTAAGTTGGGCCTTAGTGAAAGTTTGTGTTTAAGCCTATTAAGGAGAGATAGTAAGAGGCATCAAAGCTTAAGGAAATAAGTGTGTATTTTGTTAGCATAAATGAGCTATTGGTAAAGAGGTTATGGCATTAAGTGAAGAGTATGAAGGGAAGAGGTTCAAATCCCATAATGTGCAAATTGTGACTAATTTTTTTGTACTATTTCCCTAAATTTCGGCCAAGCTTGTAAATAAGGCAATTTGGACTTTTTAAATTATGGTAAGGTGGACTTATTAAATTATGGAAAGGTATGGTAATGAGGAAAATAAGGGATTTTAGGTAAGGTGGATGAAAAAGAAATGAAAGAATTTGGGGAGTGGAGTAGGTGGGTAAAAAAAGAAATAAAAGAATTTGGGGAGTGGAGTAGGTGGTTATTAAAAAAAAGAAAAAAAGAAGAAAATTTGGGTGTTTTGAGTACACGGTTTAGTAGGGGGATTTTGGGAGCTGATTTCTCTTATGGTTTTTGTGCAAATTTGTGCATGAAAGGTTTTGAGTTTCTATTAGCATTTTGGGTACTTTTTGTTTTCCAACTTCTTTTCCCCTTGTTTTGGCTGAAACACTCTAGCACATTTGTTCATCTTTCTCCCTTGTTTTGCCGAAACCCTCAATCCATTCTTGCTCATTTTTCTTTTGTTAGTCGAATCTCATATCCGTGTATCATCCGTAGCCGTAAGTCAAGTGGTGGAAAACGAATCCAATGTCAACAAGGTAAGGAGTTCTTTATGGATTATTTGATATCGTTCATTATTCGATTGGTTGCTAAATGGATTAATAGTTTGGACTAATTGGTCACGATAGGAATCAAATCGCCCGATCATCTATCCCTCGTAATAAATGACTCAGATTTTTGGTGCCGCGGAGAGCATCGCGTTACGGATCCCGAATAAGGTGTGTAATCTCATACCCTTCCATATACATATCTGAAATGGTGTGTAATCTCACACTTCTCTGAAAGTTTGTATGAAATATGCTGTTAATCGGCCAAAATACCGAAGAAAACTAAAAACCGGCATCCGTGATCACTCGGGCATGCGTATGATCGTAGTGGTAATCGTATTTCGTAATAAAATAGTTTCAGTTAGAAGCAGTGATGTGTTTTTGAAAAATCACTAAAAATAGGAGAAAAGGAATTAGAAAGTGAATAGGATATAAAATTGAAGCTTACTGTGTCTATTTTAATATGGAAGAAACGGAGAAGGAAAAAGAATTTTATATTGGTTCTGATGGACTTTGTGGTTCTCTGATCTGTCTTAAAAAATCATGTAAAATTGTACAAAGAGAATTATGGGTTATAAGTTATATGTATGGATTCCTTAGCGAGTCTATTTTCAAGAGAAACAAGTTGGAGCAGTATATGAAAACCGTACAGTGAGATATTTGAAATTAAGTTAAGAGAGGTCAGAATCGTTGGACAGTGAAACAAGGGAAACTTTAAGGAATAAACTGTACTAAATGGCTAGGCCAAAAATTCTGGAAACATTTCAGTAAGAAGATATATGAGTCTAGTTTCAAGGAAATTTTACGAATCTAGATTTCAAGTTTTCTAACTCGATTTATGGTCAATTTAGTCAGTATGACACAGATGGACAGTTTTAAATTGTTATGCCCAAATTAGTAGTTAAGTCCAGAATTGCGAAATTACCGAATTACCCTTGGTGGGTAAAATTACTAAAATACCATTGGAGGGTAAATTACCGAATTGCCCTTGGAGGGTAAATTACCGAATTACCCTTAGAGGGTAAATTACCGAATTACCCATGGTGGGTAAAACTACCGAATTACCCTTAGAGGGCAAATTACCGAAATACCCTAAGAGGGTAAATTACCGAAATACCCTTGGATTGCGAAAATTACCGAAATACCCTTGGAGGGTAAATTACCGAAATACCCTTGGGTTGTGAAATTACCGAAATACCCTTGGAGGGTAAATTACCGAAATACCCCTAGGTTGCGAAATTACCAAAATACCCTTGGAGGGTAATTTATCGAAATACCCCTGGGTTGCAAAATTACCGAAATACCCTTGGAGGGTAATTTACCGAAATACCCCTGGGTTGTGAAATTACCGAAATACCCTTAGAGGGTAAATTACCGAAATACCCTTGGGTTGCGAAATTATCGAAATACCCTTAGAGGGTAAATTACTGAAATACCCTTGGGTTGCGAAATTACCAAAATAGCCTTGGAGGGTAATTTACCGAAATACCCCTGGGTTACAAAATTACCGAAATACCCTTGGAGGGTAAGTTACTGAAATACCCCTAGGTTGCGAAATTACCAAAATACCCTTGGGTTGCGAAATGACCGAATTACCCTTAGTGGGTAAAATTACCGTTATACCCCTATGGATTGATTAGCACGATTGTGTGTGTATTCTGTTTATCTGGTTGTGACGGTAATCTATTTCATACATTATTATGAAATGTGCTTTGCATTCATGACATACTGCATGGGTTGGGATATGTAATTGGAGGAAGTGACTGATTTATTAGGGTCGCACGAGTCACCCGAGATGACTGTGGACTCACCAATTTGATTTCACTCATTGATTTGATTTTTAGGGTCACACGAGTCACCCGAGATGACTATGGACTCACCGATTTGATTTTTACTCATCGATTTGATTTTTAGGGTCGCACGAGTCACCCGAGATGACTGTGGACTCACCGATTTGATTTTCACTTATCGATTTGATTTTTAAGGTCGCACGAGTTACCTGAGATGACTGTGGACTCACCGATTTGATTTTCACTCACCGATTTAATTTTTAGGGTCGCACGAGTCACCCGAGATGACTGTGGACTCACTGATTTGATTTTCACTCATCGATTTGATTTTTTAGGGTCGCACGAGTCACCCGAGATGACTGTGGACTCACCGATTTGATTTTCACTCATCGATTTGATTTTTAGGGTCGCACGAGTCACCCGAGATGACTGGGGACTCACAGATTTGATTTTCATTCACCGATTTGATTTTTCACTCACCAATTTGATTGTTAGGGTCGCACGAGTCGCCCAAGATGACTGTGGACCTACCGTAGGCTCTAAGCAGCTTATAATCTGGCAGCTCGGCTGCATTCTTGGTGTGTTGGCGGGGTGGGTTGACTAATGATCACCTACAGGTGTGTTGGTTGGTATGGGTGGTGTGTAGCGGATGGATTATTAGGATTGGGTTGGGAATTGCATTATATTATCTGTATTATCATGTTTATATGGGCTTCGACCCAGTTTGTTTCTATATGGGTCTCAGCCCAGTTAATGTCCGAATTGGGGATTACACACTGAGTTCTTGTAACTCACCCCCTTTCTCTTAACCTTTTCAGGTAATGCTCAGTGACGTGGACTTGGGCCATGGATGACTCGATGGAGGCCATACTTCAGAAATGGTTTATTTGGACTTCAGACTTCTTTCTTGTTTATTTTATTACTCTACTATTTTGGGTTAAATGTTGTAATGAGGCCACTGGTTTATTTTATATTGCTTTATGTTTGACATAATTATATTTTGCTCAAATTACTTTAAATGGGATTTTTCTAAAAACTTAAACTAAGTTTTCGGGAATGGTAGTAACAATGTTTTTGCAAGGGAATGATTTTTAATAAAATACATTTTGAAAATAACAAACAAAATTTGAGGTTTTGAGTAGCAGAAAGTTTTAAATTCTTTAAGAAGAGTTTCTAATGAAAACATGGTTTTCGAAAAACTCATCAATGTGACATGCCAGATTCGGGCCTAACTTCTAGGTCGGGTTTGGGGTGTTACAATATATATGTTGGGTTTGATGGGCTTGATGGACGTAGAATAGTATGTTAGGTATTGATGGACTTTAGGGTTAGTTTAAACAACTCCTTAAATTCATAAGACTTAATCAATCCAAACAAACCCGTGAACAAGTCGCTGGGTTAGGGTGTGGCAACAGGCATACGCATGTCTAGGATTGGATTCAGGGAGAGCTTGGTACTTAAGCAGTCCTAGTGACTCACCTCCTCTTCGCTGGAATCCTACCTGGTGTGTAGTGACTATTCACCTTAGCCATGAGGATTTGTTGACAGGCCAAAATCTATAATTAAAACCCGAAAGGGACCAGCCACCCTATTTCACAATCAAAATACCCCTAAGTTTTGTAAAATTTCCAAAATACACTTGATTTGTGAAAATTTCCCAGAATACCCCAAAATTGTAAAACTACCAAAATTTGAGAAATTACCGAAACACTCCGGTTGGCAAAATTTCCAAAATACCTTTGGTTTGTGAAAATTTTCAAAACGACCATGATTTTATGAAATACCCATGTTTTGCAAATTTACCCGAAAACCCCTATATTTATAAGAGTAACCCGGTTTGCGAAATTAAATTTTCCAAAGTACTCCTGCTTTAAAAAAAAAACAACAACAACAACATCAAAATATCTCTATTTCGGGAACAAAACCAAGATACCCCATTTTGAGGAAATTACCAAAATACCCTCGTTTTGTTTAAAAAAAACTTATTTTCCAAAAATACCCTTGCTTTAAAAAAAAATATGTACCAAAGTACCTCTAATTCGAAGAAAATCACCAAGATACTTTATTTTGGAAAATACCCTATAGGGCAAAACTACGGAAAAACCCCTGGGTAGTGAAATGACGAAAATACACTTTAAGTGAGGAATGTGAGTTCACGGATGTTATATGTATGTTGGTGTGTGATGATTGAATGTATGTGCTTCTTAGAACTAGGAGATGTGACTTGAGACTGAATTATAGATATAACTGCGAATTCGAAAGAACTACCCTTAAAACTACTATTCATAAGACTGTTCGGAGTTAATCAGTGGAAGAAAACTAATAATTCATAAAATTCTAATCAGATAAATGCGAATCGGTCGAATGAGTACAAGGGGACGAGGACGCTCTAGATGCGAATATCGGTGCGTACTCTACCATAGTATACTAAGTGTTTCTTTTGGCTTTAGAATTAGAGTGCGCAGAGAAAGCGTAGTGGTGAGACTTGGGTAGTACGATTAATAGTTAGTTGGAAATTTCGAGGATGAAATTTCTTTAAGGGGGTAGAACTGTAACATCCTGAATTTTTGGGCCTATGCGTTTAATGGGTGAACATGTGTAATGAGTTAATTTAAGTGTTAGGGGTCCAAATTGGGCTCAGGCTTAGGCAGAGGCCTTGGTTAAAATTATCTGTTTGGGCATTATAGGGTTTAAAAGGTAGTATCTGTGTTTAAAACATCAAAATGGGCTTGTGGCCCAGTGGTCAGTGGCGCCACTTAGGGATCAAGGAGGTGACGCCACACAAGGGAATAAGGGGCCCAAATTTAAGTTTCATGGAGCCCAATTCTTTTAGTTTAAGTTAGCTAATTTTCGGCATTTGGGTTAGGTGGAGTGGATGGCAACAAGGCTCAAAAATAGGAGGATTTATATGAATAAGATAATATAGATATTATAGTTGATAATATGGAAGATAAAAGGAGAAAAGATAGGAGCTATCTACAAGGCTAGGAGTTAGCCGAAATTTCTATAAATAGGGAGGGTTCTCTTCTTTATTTTGCGACATTTAGGGTTTCCACCTTTTCTCTTCTTTCTTCTAAAATCCGAAAACCCCATTATTCTTTTCTCTTCTTTCTTCTAAAATCCGAAAACCCCATTATTCTTTTCTCTTCTTTCTCCTAAAAGCTGAAAACTCCATTATTCTCTTCTTTCTTCTAAAAGCCGAAAACTCCATTACTCTCTTCTTTCTTCTAAAAGCCGAAAACTCCATTTTTCTCTTCTTTATTCTTAAAGCAGGAATCCTCTGGGAGTAGCCGAATCTTCTCTAGTAAGTAGATCTCTTAGAACTAAAAGCCGAAAACACTAGTCCCTGAATCTCATATCTCTTTTCGGTATTTCAAGGCAGATAGCAGTGATGTTGGCTATGGATAGCATCGACTTAGAGAGTCTCGTTATAATGGTAATCAGGTGTGTAGATCCTTATCACATAAGTTTTATTTTGTATTATACCTGTTAGGGGTTGAAAAGCCGGAAAATGAGGCTGTATGAACAGTCGTGTGTAGATCTTTAACACACTATTAAATCTGTATGTGTATATATGTGTTGTGGGCTAAGAGTCAGAAAATAGGCTGTGTGAACAGTCGTATTACCCAAAAAGGGTAGGCAAGGGATGCTAGGTATGTAATCATAGAAACTTCTCTATGTGTATCGATGTATGCGATAAACTGAAATCTCTTAGGTAATACATTGCTTGATTTTGCATGTATGTATGCATAGGATGGGATGCATATGATGAAGGGGAAGAAGGTCGCATAGCGATCGGTGGCTTTGCCACATAGGTCATATAGTGATCGGTCTTTATGACAGGCAGCTCAGCTGTCGAAAAGCTACGATGTATTATTAAGGTCGCATGGCGATCGGTGGCTTTGCCACATAGGTCACACAGTGATCGGTCTTTAAGACAGGCAGCACAGCTGTCGATATGGTGTGTAGCGGTTGGCGGGTTGATTGTAGAAATCCCCAAGGTGTGATGGTTGGTACGGGTTGGTGTGTAGAGGATGGATTTCTAGGTTTGGGTTGGGCCATTCATCATTTATTATTTATCATGTAATTATGATTGTTGCCATTGTGTATGGGCTAAGGCCCATAATGTGTTTGTGGGCCCAAGCCTTTTATGTGTTTTCGGGATTTGCACACTGAGTCTTGGTGACTCACCCTTTATTTTCCATAACTTTTTAGATGAGCAGTAGATCGTGGACATGGGAGCCGAGGCGGACTCGAGGGGCTATCAAGTTTTTATTTCTATAGATTATTTTCGGTTTTTTCCTGTAAGTTTTATTTTGGGAATATTTAGGTAATAAGGCCCCATAGTTTATATTCGCCTAAGTAGTTTTTTTTTTTAATATTTGCAACTTATGAATTTATGTCAGGGGTTTATTTATACCTAATAATAATAATACAAGGTTTCTTTTCAAATGTCACTTATTTATTCAAATATTTTCTAATTAACTTACGATTTCCAAAACCAACTTAGCAAAAGATTTTAACGTTCAACCCGTAGCATACCAGACCTGGTCGAAACATATGGGCCGAGTTTGGGGTGTTACACTGATGGTATGTCCTGATTTGCTATGTCTGTATATGTGTGTATGATGTGCGATTATGTTAATTTGTATTTTTGAATCTGTTATATAACCAAGAATGTGACTTCATGGCAAAACTGATATGATTTAATGAGGTTTGATAAATCTGTTCTGCAAAGCATGGACTCTCATGCCTTCTGTTATTCTACGTCAGCATGTCCTACATGCTTATCATTTAGATTTTGTATATGCATGCCATGACACATTGCATGGGGTTTGGGATGATGTTGAAAGAAGGAAGTTTCTGGCAGTTTAATGATTTGCACTATCTAGTGGTTTAACCACATACTTCTGTTCTGACATCTTGGCTGCAATATAGTGGCTTGACCACATATATCTGATATAATAGTTTTTATTGCAACTCTGGTGGCAATGTCCAAAATTTTCTATTTGTGTGGTTTGGTTGGACGAGTTATGGGGAACTCTATTTTTAGTGTGTAGCGGAGTTGGGTAGGAAGTTTTCTGGAAAAAATATCTACATTATGATTTCTAAAAAATATCGTATTGACATAATCATGCATTCTTAGTTCTTCTTAATTGTTCGTGATGAAATTCTCTATGATACCTTGACTTGTGTATTGTGATGTGTGTGTTCTATGTTTGAGTTTCGTTATACAATGGGCTTTATAGCCCACCCCTTTGTTTAATCTCTGACTTTTAGGTAATCAGTAAGTTAGATTCAGACGGCGTGCAGGAGCTTGGATTGTGTTCTCAGTTAAATAAATAAGATGTTTTATGCCTATTACTTTTTTGGACTTTTTGGACTAGGTTTTTGGTTATCGTTCTTTTTGTTGGATTTGATATTTTTAACATTAAACTACAAAATCGCAGGAACTATCAAATTAAAATTTGGTTTTCAAAACTAAGAAATCTGGAATTTTTGCTCCAACGATTAAGTAATCACTTAAGTGTTTTTCTATAAATAAATATATGGGTTTTTAACGAATGTTTACCTTAGTATTGGAAATGATCTGCCTATGTTAGTACTTTCAAAGCACATGGTTTTAAATTCAAAATCTGGGTTTTAAATAAGTGTTTTCTGACTTTAGTTTTGCTAAACATCTATGAGAGTTTTGCCAATTTTTATTCTTCCGAAACATACACTGAGTTTAATTAAAACAAAAGCTTCTGAACAAGTGGATGTAATTCCTCAATATCTGGCCATAACTTTTGGGCCAGGTTTGGGGGTGTTATACCACTTATCATTAGTTTGAACTCAGACAATCAATGAGCTAATATTTGCTTGTTACAATTTCGGTATGCATGCAAAACATGAAAGACAAAAACACAAAAGACATAATAGTGAAATGTGAAATTAATTTTATTTATTTATTCATCGTTGAAATACATAGAAAATAATAACATGTTTACTACAATATGAGCACATTTCCTAACAGTATGGAGTAGTGGTTCAAGCTCTTGTTAAACACTCGTTTGGCACAGGTTCAAACCATGTGACCCCATCTCTTACCCTAATATTGTATAAAAAAAAGTAACATTATTTTAAAAACGTTTATAAATTATATTGAAATTGAGAAAAAAATAATTATAGTTACCAATATTAAATATTTATGATTAACTAAATTCAAATTGATTCTTATAATCGAGATTATTTGCATAACCATTTGGTTTCCATTTTTTAAAGCAAATTGAGCTTGCCATATCTTATATATTTGAAAATTTATATTCCTTGATACTATATATTGATTGTATTTAATTGGTAAATGCATGGATTAAATAGTATATTCACTATTAAAAAGACATAAAGTGGTGGAAGCTCGTGGCGTATATGAAAATGTTGCTACAAGTTTAAACCTTTATTGTCGTTTAATTTGAACATTAAAGTATGTTTTTTTTCTTTTAACATTGTTAAAGAAATTTGAGATATAACAATATTTTGATACCGAATCAAAGTAGGTTATATTTTTCTTTTTCTCAAGATTCACCTTCAACAAGTTCTCCATAACTATTTATTTAATATACATGTAGTGCATAATATATTATTAATAATTACAAAAACAATATCATCACCCTATAATTTATTGACTTACTTCTTATTATTATTGGCTAAGTTAAATTTATTTCTTGTTTTTATTGCATACCCCTAACATGATTTTTTTTTAGAATATAATTTGTCTTCCATCATATGCAACTATAGGAAAGAAAGCAATTTGTGAATTGAACTTATTGTGATCATATGCAAAAAGTAAATTTTAGTTATTTATATGTGGGTTAAAAGTGAAATCTAGGGTTTAATATGTAACACCCCATACTAGATCCGGTCATTGGATCCGAGCTATGGGATGCTACATCTGTTGCCGGAGCAATTATAATAAATTATACACAATGTAACCATTTAAACATACATATAAGTATATTACATATTCATTATATGTTACAAAATCATTTTTGGGTCTTATATGAGCTTACAAAAGCTTTTTTGCTAACTCGAAGTCGAATTAGGACCAAATTGTAAAGTTTATAAAATACCAGGTTGACATCGTGACTTCAGAGTTCCTCGTCATGACGCAACTCACTGACTTGGCCTCATCGCGATGTTATAGGCCCAACTTCGCATCGTGACTGCATGATTTCAAATGGTTGAAATGGTACCGGTTCATAATGGCTTAACAAGTTGGCCAAATACATATTCAACCTGCTTTTAATGTAGCCTATACATTCAATACCTCAAATATTACACTAAAAGTTTCATCGCTAACCAAATCATCAATTAACCATTCAATTCAAGAATAAACCTTATCATACAATATCATTCTACCATTTGAACCATTCAAACTTTAGGCATTATATATATAGGTAAACTTAACTTTCCAAATAATATACCAAAATTACACAACTCACCATTTGACCATACCAAAATTAACCATTTCTAGCATTAATAATCTGTATAATCATATATTATACAATCCGACTCACAACCTAGGTACATGTCGTATATCAAAACGAAAAAGGACTATACTAACATTGCCGAGTCAAGGATCACAGACTAGATGTTAAAATCACCTCCAGGAACTTCGAGTTCCACCTATACCTGCTCATGAAATAAACAAATTGTATATTGAGCGATAACGCTCAATGATACTTTCATGATTCAAGTCAAAATTATAATAGCTAATCCACACAATCAAATTCAACTCTAATGCTTAACTCATTCACCTAAATCCTTTTTTGTCAATAGTTTCCATTCACATATGACCTGAATATATATATAGAAATTTGCATATCAATTCATAACACCTTTGCACCTAACTTACCATGTCATAGCTGATGGGCGTCGAAACCACCAAAAATAATTCCTAAAAAAATAACTCTAAATAGTAGTAAAGAGTGGTAGTAGGGTCGAGTCCACAGGGATTGGATGTTATAATCAACTTCCATGTGTCGTGGCAAAAGTCGTGCCCATGACTCCAAATGAACTTGTAAAGAAAATAAACAAATAAATTAGGGGAGTTTTGGAATGTTTAGAAATTAAATAATTGAAACAACATAAATAAATAATTAAATAAATTAGAAATTAAATTCAAATTTTGTAATCAAATATAATAAGCCTTAGCCCTAGACTCAGTGGATTCCGGATTTTTGAATCGATCCTTGAAAATTAATTTTCTCCTTTAAATAATAAGATGGTTATAGCAGTTAAGAACATCTTAACCACCAATTCTTCCTCTCATAGCTGGTCCTGGTACAACCTGCAAACCAACCCTTAACGATTATCTAACCGAGATACACGTGTTCCCAATTCAAGATTCTGGCAGCCTTGCGCTGTAACAACCTAATTTCGCCCAATTTCAGTGAAATTGAAACAGTGATTTTGGGACCACAAATCTGAGCCGAAAATAAAATTTATTTTTATTTTATTTTATGGCCTGTAATATGATAGAAATGTCACGTGAAAATTTTGAAAAGAAAATTTTATCGATTTTGTGCTTAATTACGAGAAGGACCAAATCGCATAAAATGAAAAAGTTAGGTCCTTATATGGAAATTAGACCATTAATAAAAAGTTAGTAGATATTTTTGGATGATTCATCCATGGAAAATTAGAAAAAGGCTAAGGATTAAATTAGAAATCAAAATTATTAAAGATGATAAATTAATTAAATAGAAATAAAAAATAATTTATATCATCTTCTTCCCCCCAAAAAATACATGGAAACCCTAGGAGAGAGAGAAGAAACTTTCATGGCCAAATTGGGTAAGTATTCAAGCCCCGTTTTTAGTAATTTTGATATTTTTAAAACCGGGATAGCTTAATCTATCTATTTGGGATATCAATTTGAAAAGTTATCAAAGTATGGAAATTAGGTCATGGATGTATATGCTGAAAATTTGAAATTTATGGTAGAAAATGAAAGGTTGTTGATAGATAAACAACTTTTACAAAGTGATTTTTGGTGAAAATATGATTTAGGGACTAAAATGAAAAGTGGTGAAAATTGATGAAAAATTCTGAAATTTATAGAATATAAGTGCTGTAAATTCTATGTTGAAATTTCGGTTAGGCTTGGAATAGGGAGTAAATTGCATAAATTTCATTTTCCGAGCCTAGGGATGAAATTTGAATTTATGGAAAAGTTAGGGTCAAAATGATAAGTTTTCGTAGGACGTAAATTGAGTCCACATGAATACGAAATGTGATAAATTGATGTTAAATTTAGTCGTATAGACCCGGATATACCAAATTCGGAGTTAGAATGAGGAAAAGAGGAAAATGCCGGATTATTAGATTTTATGTACACGAACATTTGTCGAGGTAAGTTCGTGTAACTAAATTGTATATATTTTTATGCTTCAATTAAATGTTGTGTTTGTGAATTGTATAAATGCCATAATTATATTAAATGATCACATATTGTTAAAGCCTGATAAATGAAATGTGTCCGATCAACAATAATGCCCGATAAATGATAAATGATAAAAAAGTTAACTTTATGCTTGAGTTGAATGTGAACATTTGAATTGCAAAAATGCATAAATATATGAGATTGATCACATGCCTGATAATGCTTGAAAAATGTTAAATCCCATTTGAATAAATGAAAATCGATGGGTAATCCTAATAATGCCTGCAATTGTTGTTGACGGGATTTAGCTCGGACGAGTAATCCTATTGACCTTATTTATGAAAGGATTTAGCCCAGACGGGTAATCCTGATGTAAGTCCTCTCGAGCATATGTTATGTATTGGATTTAGCCCGGACGGGTAATCCAGATCAAGCACTTTAGAGCATATGTCATAAAAAGGATTTAGCCTGGATTGGTAATCCAGACTAAGCTCTATTGTGTATATATATATATATATATATATATATATATATATATATATATATCGGAGACAGGATTTAGCCTAGACTGGTAATCCTGTTGAATATATGTGTGACTCGAGAGCGTACTATTTGAAATAGTACCTTATGGGTACCATTGGACAAGAATTGACGAATTCTGTTTTGTGCACCTCGGGTGTACTACCTGTGCATCCATCGATATTTTGAATAAATTCAAAGGGTAAAAATCTTGACATGAAGGGACATGAATAAGAAATGAGTTATTACATGTAGTTGTCTGAAATTCATGAAAATGATGCTACATGACAATTGACATATGAAAACATGAGATGATGATATTTGTACATGGGATTTATTTGATGAATATGTTCATCCTTGGTTATAGACTTGTACACTTTGAGTGTACTACTACTCGTGTGACATTGACATTTCGAGTAAAATGTGTAAAGTTTTGATATGAAATAATCTAAACTCGAGATGTGTTATATGAAAATATACTTGAGACATAACAATGTGATTTATACATGTTGTGGAAAGCATATATGCATGGAAACTTGATTGTTATTGAGCCCATACATGTTTTTGATGTTATTATGGAATATATGACTAACAAGGGCAATGATGATATGTGTAGGGCTTGAGCTCAAATTGAATGAATGTGCCTTACATAGTTACTTCAAAATAGAATAAATGGTAAGTTAAGTACCATGCTATATGAACTTATTAAGCATTTTATGCTTACTTAGTTTTATTTTCCTGTTTATAGTAAATCGAAAGCTGGTTGGATTGGAAGCTTGGCAAAGATCACTCACACTATCGATCGGCTCATGATGGTATAATATGGTAAATCAATTATGGTTATAATGGCATGTATAGGTTATATTGGCCATATTGGCATGTAAATGTAAATAATACTTGTAATCGAGCCATTGGAATGGCTAGTAATGGTTGGTTTTGATATACTTGTAATGTCATACTATGGTAGTTACATATATGTTAAGTGGTTGATCAAATTATGTCCAACATATGGACTAAACCAAGGTAAGATTATAAACATGTATGCATGTAGTGGTATACCATGTTGAATAATAGAATTTGCTTAATTTGAATGCTTGAAATGGTTGGTATTCGGATGTGAATTTTTGTGTAAGTCATTGGTAAAAATTTTGGGTGAGAAATGAAGCTAGGAATGGCTTTATTTTATCCACACGCGCGTGTGTCTAGACCGTGTGTGACACACGGCCGGATACATGGGCGTGTAGTTAAGCCGTGTGTCCCTTGCACCTT
Source organism: Gossypium australe (assembly GCA_005393395.2). NCBI lineage: Eukaryota > Viridiplantae > Streptophyta > Magnoliopsida > Malvales > Malvaceae > Gossypium > Gossypium australe. The sequence continues at coordinate 25,403,360 of CM016614.1, read as the reverse complement.
AAATTTGAGAAAAGAATGCTCAGAATTGAACACACGGGCAGAGACACCAGCGTGTGTCTCAGTCATGTGGGAGACACGGCCTTGAACACGAGCGTGTGTCTTGGCTGTGTGAAACTTGCACCTAATTTTGAAAATATTTAATTAAGACACGGCCTAGCACACGGACGTGTGGCATGACCGTGTGCACAAGTCAGAGAGTTATACGGGGTTGAACATAGCCTGTAACATGGGCGTGTCCTAGGGTCACACGGGCGTGTCCCTTGGACCACGCGGGCGTATGAGCCCTGCACCTTGGGAAATTTTTGAAATTTCGCGAAAAATTTTTAGAGTTTCTGATTAAGTCCTGATTCGATCCCAATGCTCATATTGGGCCTCGAGGGTCCATTTAAAGGATCATATCAATAATCTCGGTTAATGAATAGTAGTTATTATGAATTATCTGAAAATGTTCTAAAAGTTCTAGTAATACTCTGTAACCCTATTCCGTTGACGGATACGGGTTAAGGGTGTTACATGTGCTATGAAGGAACCAGCTCGAATTAATGGCCTCAACCACATGGGTTGTTTAAACCCGATCACTTGTTCCTTGATTTGTTCTCGAAGATCCGAATACAGCACGACCGACTCGTTTCTCCAACTGTCAGCAAACACGACTCCAACCCAACGTGCACTTTTTGACTTGAAGTCGAGTTAACTTTAAGGGATGAGTTGTCAATCCCGATACTTAAGAGAAATGTGAATACCGATTGGAAGGATTTTTAGTATGGATACGGATCTCACGGTTTCCAACTGGGAAGAACACCGGCCTAAAGCTTAGATGGAATTTAGTGAAGCATGGATTGAATCATGCTTCATAGGTTTTGAAAGGTGATTTGATGATAATGGAGAAAATTGGGAAGGGAAAGGACTAGGAAGGCAATTAAACAAAATTTGAAAGAATAAAGAAATAAGAATGGAAGTAACAGAATGCTAGCTACTCAAGCCCAAATTTGGAAGAAAAAGAATAATGGCTCTTTAATTCCAAATTGAAATAAAAATGTAAAATTAGAATGAGTCTTTCCTAAGTACATTAAGGCCATATTTATATACATGAAATTTACTAATTTTGGTGTAACACCCCAAAATTCTTATTTCGGCTTTTGTAAAAATGTGACACAAATCTGTATCTGCTTCAGTGGTTATGTGTTTTGGGGGTGTGTGAGAGGTCCCAAGTTCAAGCCCTACCTTTGAAAAATTTTGATATTTTCTTAATCTAAGCCTTGTGTTTGGGGAGTGGACTTGTATTTAATTGGTAGAATCATATCAGAATGAGCATGCTGGTCTGGTGGTTAAGATGAAGGTTACTTTGCTGAAGGTCTTATTTTCGAATCCATGCGCTAGCGTGGGATAGTTTTATTTTGCTTATTCGACTGAAAGAGTTTTAGTTGAACCAAAATTTTGAGGTGGTTAAGGATGAGAGAGTAGTGGGATAATGGGGAGTTATCAAAATTATTTTCTTTGTGATTTCAAATTCTTTTCTCTTAAATTCTTTTCTTTGTGATTTCAAATTCTTTTCTCTTATCTCCCCAAAATTTTTTCTAACTATTTAACGTCACTCCAACTCTTCTGTCGAAAATCTGCCTCCCCAACCATTTTCCCCTTCAATTTCTTCTTTCTAATCCATCATCTTTTGTTCAGCGTGGGTTTTCCCTTGTTCGGTAAGTCGTGTATTAGTAGAAACTTAGTATTGTTTCGACAAGGTGCTTAACTTGAGATTTTATGTTGTTTCTCTCGGTATCAGGTGAAGGGCAGGAATCAGTGGGAACTCCAGCAGCAAATTGAGCGTTAGGAGTCTTCGTTAGTGGTAAGTTTACGAATACAAGTTGGGTATTGTGAAGTTTCGTTGGTGGATTAATTTCGTTAAGTTGGAAGTAACGACTGAATTTGAGTGATGGTATTCTGAATTTGGGTATGGCTGTGTGGGCCACACGGGCTAAATTGAACTGGGTGTGTGGGCCACACGGGCGTGTGGGCTGACACGAACACGCCATATGGACGTGTGATGTCTAGGCTAGGTGAAACACCCCACACCCGGCCCACGAGCCTGAACCGGATCTGGTATGTTCCTTAAATAAACCGGTTTTCAAGTTCTTTGTTACTTAGAGAAATTTTGTAAAATTTTCGGAAATATTGTTTTGGATTGGGCTTAGATTGGGAAACCCATTTAATCTATTTGAAAATCCAATTTTTATTAAGGTGACAAAATATTTTTTCTTAAGGTTTATGAAAAAAAAATATATCACTTAAACTTTAGTCATAAATAGTTCGTAACATAATAATCAAAAGTAAAGCAAAATAAAGAAAATCCACTGGGCCTTATGGCCTTATTACATCAAGTAAAACCCAATAATAAAATTAAAAGGTACTAAAAGAAATAAAGTCCAAATTAAATAAAATCTTCAAATGAAGCATGGCCACCTCAAGGTCTACCGTCCCGGTCCGTCACTGTTCATCACCTGAAAATAGTTCCCACAACGGGGTGAGTCAACAGACTCAATGTGTACACAACATTAACATTCAACAAATCAGGCATACAAGTTCATATCAAGTTCATGTTCATATAAAATAAATGATGCAACCCAAACCCAAGCCTAATGGTCCATCCGCTACACACCACCCGTACCTGCCAGTCACACCGTGGGGACTACTAAGTCAACCCTCCATCTGCTACACACCATCGAAGGTAGTCACTGCAGTCAACGTGCTCATCGCCCATATAATTTGTGTCATTAGACACCATATTCAAATAATGTAACCGAAGTTACCAAATTCAGATAATGTAACCGGAGTTACCATATTCAAATTTTGTGACCGTAGTCACCATATTCTGTTGGTGAGACCGAAGTCAACACCTTCTTCCCCTTTCACATAGATCCCGTATGCCCCATAAATTTTGTATCATGCATAACATATTAAATTCTCATTCATGCTACTAATCATATGTTCAAAATATATCATATTCGTAATCCTATCAGAAGTAGGACACGTACCTGGGTACTCTTACCACATCTGTGGTACTTAGCCACATTCTCATTCTTATGCATACTCATATATTAAAATAATTGCCATATGATATATCGAAAGTTAATGTGAGTACACACCTGATTTGCTTAATAGATTCCTTAAAATCCTGAAGAACGATCTACCGATCTAGATCTTTATCTCCTATATTCGGCCAATTATTAAAACATATTAACAAACCTATTTGGCTTAAAAACCAAATCCTAGTAGGATTTGTATTACTTACCTTGTTGCCGAATTGGATGATTGATCAAGTTCCAAAAATTGCTAGTATCCTTTTCCTTGAAATCGGCTAACACTAAATTCATTAAACATGGTTAGTTTGACTTCTGAAAATTACAAGAAACAGATCTGAGTTCCTTGGCTGAATACATAAGGTTTACTTACCTTAAAATTTCCAAATCTGAAAAGGATTCCTTGCCCTATATGTCTGTCGAAATCTTCATGTTAGATTTAATCTAACATATACATCATAACCTTTAATCAAATAAATTTATCTTACCTTAGATCCTTGATCCTTATAGTCGGTAATTGTAGAAACCTGAGAGATCCTTGTAGATTCGGCCATGAACAAAAATAGAGATTAGGCCCTTCTCTTTCGGCAAATAGAAAAGAAAGGAATTTGAATAGCTTAACCTTACCTTAATGCCTTGATCGATTGCTTCCTTGCCTAGAGTCACAAAGTTTCGGCTATGGAGATTTAATCAGGGATCAAAAAGGAAAGGTTTTGGCTTGACAGATGAAGAAAAGAGAAGAAGAAAAGATGGAGTTCTGCTTGGGAAAAATTTCGGCAGAGAGAAAGAGGGCTAGGGAATTTTCGGCACACCTAGGAAAAAGATGAGAGAATAGCCTAACTCTCCTCCTTTAGCCGAAATTACTAGGCCAAGAGTCCTTGACTTGGCCACCAATCTTCCTTGTGATAATATTATCTCTTTTATTTAAAATAAAAGTGTTTAATCCATCATTTATCTCCTCAATTATCTTATTAAAAGAAAATCCTTTATTTATCACTTATTATTCACATATTTATGAGAATAAAACACCTCTATTTCTAGAAACCAGTGCCGTCCACCTCAACCTTCTGGAAGCAAAAATAAAACCTTCATTATTTGCTTTCCAAGTGACTCGAACAAAGGCCCATTTCTCTTGCATATGGCGCCATTTATCTAAGCCCTAAGTGACATCTTCAGGCCACTTTTCCAAGCCTGTTTGTGTGTCAAAATTCTCCAACTTTTTCTTTTAAGGCCCTCTTGCCCTTATTTCCTATTTTAAACTTTAAAATTTGACATTTCTGCATCATTTCTAAGTTTCCTAAAATTTTCGATCGGCTCTGTAAACTTGCCATTTTCTTACATTTCCAAGTTTCCAGAAATGTTTACTTTCCATTTTTGAATCATTTCCAAAAATGTTCAGGTTTCCAAAAATGTTCAGGTTTCCCAAAATGTTCAGGTTTCCAAAATGTTCAGGTTTCCAAAATGTTTCAGGTTTCCAAAATGTTTAGGTTTCCCAAAATGTTCAGGTTCCCAAAATGTTTCAGGTTTCCAAAATGTTCAAAAATTTATTCATAATACTTAAGACTTGTCATTCCGTACAATTAAACTGAAAATGCATAGGCCCTTTTCAGGATGTTACACTAGGCCTTGTAATCCACACGGGCAAGGCCAATCTAGGCGTGTGGGCCCACACAGGTAAACCACATGGGCATGTGGACCCATTTAGCTAAAATGTTTCCTAGGATTGCACGGGTAGCCCAAGTCGACTATGAACCTACTGTAGGGTCGGTAAGCGCTACTTAGACCCTAAATCGTGTGATCTGAGTATATAATATTGGTATGGAGCATGTTAAATTTATGCATGATTACTAATTCGTATGTATGACTGATAACTGAATTTTAGCATGTAAACATGTATTTCTGTATGTCTGCATTGAGCATGTTTAGTTGCATCTGAAATGGGGTAGGATGATTGATTATTGAAGGAAGTGTACTGAAAGGCTTTCACGCCTATTATCTGGTAGCTCAGCTGCAATATTGCTGATGTGTGCCGCATTCGGTACGACTTGGTGTATAGGGCTGGGTGGGTGTTTTAAACCCCACATGGTGTGTAAGGATGGTCGGAGATGGTGTGTTGAAGCTAGTGGGTAGGATACTGATTTATGTTACTGTGTGCATACTGTATCTGAGATAGGCTAAGACTCTAAATTATATCTGAAACTGTATCTGAATGGACTAAGGCCTAAACTGTTTCTGAATCTATAATGGGCTTAGGCCCCAGACTGCATTTGACTAATAACTGTTGTTTGAATGTATGCATGTCTTCTGTGGGGATTACATACTGAGTTTATGTAAACTCACCCATTTTTCTGTTTTTCTGCACAGGTAACCCACAGTCTTAGGCGGATCGGAGCTGGGGAGCCTCTCGGTGACCACATGTACGAGCTGATTCAAGTTTTAAGTAATTTATATGTTCTAGTTTATTTTGGGGTTTGTTTTATGTAAATTGGACTTTATGGACTGTGTTACTTTAAATTGGGTTAGATTGCAATTTTCTGATTTAATAACTGCAAAACGCGTTTTAACTCGGATTTTATCAGAAGCACGAATTTTCTGAAACCTTGAACGGTTTCCTAAACACGACAACTATTAAAAGCTTTCGCTAGAAAATACGTTTTATTGCTAGATAATTAAATGAAAGAAAATTTTGGATTTAATAATAGTGATAAAGGCTAAATAAACTGAAAAGAATTTTTAATTTAACAATAACATTTTTTCACTCACTTCACGTGACACTTCCGGATTCGGCCATAATGTCTAGGCCGGGTTTGGGGTATTACATTTAGTGGCATCAGAGCCAGGTTGCAAAGCTCAACTGTAGATTTTTGGTTTTAAAAACTTGGTTTTTAAGAACTGATTTTGAAATGATTGAAATGATTTGACTGAGAAAGTGGTTCTCCGAGTCTCCGGCGTCGATCCTGTAAGTATTTCTGAAACTGAGATAGTACATCCTGAAAATACTGCAGATAGTACTTTCTGAGACTATACTGAGATAGTTAGAAAACTTAACTGAAACTTCCGAAAACACTTCTGAACTACTAATAAGTTGTGCATAAAATATTTGTTAATAAATATTGAATTGATGCATAAAACTCTTAATATAGATAAACTCGATTAGACAATGAGTGCACGAGGTACTCGTGGATGTGGTACTCGAGGCCGAGGTAGAGGCCGTAAGGGGGCTCAAGCTGAGTCCTCATCTTTGGGTAGCATGTCGAATCTGGACACGGGTGAGACACCTGTGTCACCTGCTACTGAGACTGGGTCTCAGAGTCGACCGGCTAGGGACAGCGCACTGTCCCAAGCCATGATGAGGATATTAGAGATAGTCCCTGGGCCCAATTCTAGATCTGGGGGCCAAGGGTCGGTAACTGAGCGACTCCGGTCTAATGGAGTTGAGTTGTTTAGGGGTGTCACAAAAGTCGACCCTAATGTGGCTGAGTATTGGTTAGAGGCCATAGAGAGGATCATGGTCGATCTGGACTGTACCCCCGAGCAAAAATTGAAGGGTACGGTCTCCTTGCTTCGCGATGAGGCTTATCAGTGGTGGTTGACTGTTAAGGTGGGCACTCAGCCTGACCGTTTGACTTGGGAGTTCTTTAAGACTTCGTTCCAGAGTAAGTATGTTGGAGCTAGTTACGTTGATGCTCACAGGCTTGAGTTCCTAAATCTCATGCAAGGTGACTGATCTGTGGCCGAGTATGAGGCCGAATTCCTGAGGCTGAGCCTGTAACACCCCAAACCCGGTCAATACGCCACGACCGAATCTGGTATGTCACTGAGGAAAATATTTTGAAGAAAATCGAGTTAATGTTTAAATTTTTGTGAAAAACTCTTTATTGATCTTTGTTTGTAGAAAACAAGTGTATAATAGATTGAAAGCTGATAAGTTACTTTTGAAATCTCGAAAATAAGTCTTTAAAACTTAGTTGCAAATCCATAGATTAGAAAACCCTTTTATTAATTAAAAGAAACCAAAGTGATTAGGTTGAAACAGTATCTAAAAGCAATTTGGAAAAGTTGAGTTTTGGAAAAATAGTATGAGTTATTGAAAATACTTAAGATGTTAAAAATTAATCAAATGATTTATGTTACCCGATGGTAACGTTTTAAAAACTATCGCATTTTGTAATTTAGAAAACTTTGTGCTCAAATTATTATAACAATCATGTAATTTGTAAGACAAATTTAAATCAAATCCAAAACATATAAATAATCCAAAACATAATTAAACAGGCCTTATTACAAATCCATAAAAATATGAAAACCAAATTAAAGTAAAGTACCCAAATGGAAGTTCATGTTAAACCAAATTTTATTGCATGGCCTCCTCGAGTTCATCCGGCTCCTTATCCGCGATCTCACGAATCACCTGAAAAAGATATCCCACTGAAGGGTGAGCCAACAGACTCAATGTGTAACAATACACTAAAAGTCCAATCGATCATAGCAATAAAGCCCATTTAAAATCACATTTAGCCATAAGCCCATAATATAGTAAATCAGATATTCATATGTACATGTAAAATGAAATGCAATCCCGAGCCCAACCTAGATATCCATCCGCTACACACCACCCGTACCAGCCAATCACACCGTGGGGATTACTAAATCGACCCTCCATCCGCTACACACCATCGAAGGCAGTTGCTGCAGTCAACATGCACATCGCCCTTATAATCGTGGCATAGCCACCAGATAATCGTGACAGAGTCACCGGATTCATAGTATCGTGACCGAAGTCACCGGATTCATAATATCGTGACCGAAGTCACCGAATTCATAATATCGTGACCGAAGTCACCGGATTCATAATATCGTGACCGAAGTCACCGGATTCATAATATCGTGACCGAAGTCACCGGATAATGTGGTAAAACCACCGGAACACTTCCCCTTTCAATATTTCCCATATGCCTATGCAATAACATATTATTACAATATCATGCCATTTACCCTCAAAATCATATCGGAATTGGACACATTTCATATTATGCATATAGCATTATTAACGATGCAAATATCATGCCTTGTACGTTATCCCAAAAATCATAATCAAATATCAAATATGTTTCATATTAAAAATCATACATAGTACGAAGGAATAATGTACCTCAATTCACCGTACCATTGAATGGTACCCGAAGCCATAATCATTTATATTTCTATATAAACACATTTTTTATCATTAAAGCTATTAATCTATTAGAAGTTTAGTATAAGTTACACACCTTGTAAACACAAAGAGCGATAGAATATTTAGGATTTCCGACTCTTGCCTACAACGTCGACAGAACCTACATATCACTATGTGAGAAATCGGTTATCACTAAAAGATATGGCCTTTGGCCGAATATCAACATCTTCTTACCTTGGATTAATCAAAACCCGAACGATCTCTCCCTAAACATCGACTACAAGAAACCCCGAAATCCTCCTTCAAAGATTTGGCCATGGAGAAGTAAGAGAATTAGATTCCTAAAATCGGTTAATCCAAAGGAAAAATAAAGAAGAACGATTGATAGATAAACCTTACCCGAAACATGAAGATTGATTAACCCTTACTTGAACTATAAAGAAATTCGGCCTTAACAAATTAAAAGAAAAGGAATGGTGATTTCGGCTTTAACAAAAGAAGAGAAAAGATGGTAGTTTCAAATATGATGGTTTCGGTTTTTAACAAAAAGAAAAGAAATAAAAATGGTGAAAAGTATAGGATAGTTTCGGCTATGAGAAAGAAAGAAAAGAGAAAAAGAAAATGAAAAAGAAAAAGAAAATATGAGAAATGCTTTTGGTGATAGAATGAATTCGCACTAGAGAGGAAGAAAAGAAATGGTAAATGTCTTCAAAAGTACCAATATTTTGGTACCAAAAGAGAGTAAAACTTGAGAGGAAAAAAAGAAATAAAAAGTACCAATTTGGTCAAAAATGTAATGGCCAAAACAAAGCAAAGTTTTTACCAAATGCCAATTGACAATTTCGGCTAAGAAGAAAATATTTGGACAAAAGAAAAAGATGCACAAAAATGCTAAAATGACCAACCAATTCTCCCCCAAACTACCTATCAAAAATTCGGCCACCCCCCTAGCCTTACATGCCGTCCACATACATGATCTCCCAAGTCAAAACTTACCACTCAATTCTTACCATAGCAAGACACCCCACATCATGCCTTATTTTCTCCCATTAGCCTTAAAATCTTTGATTTCTTTCCCAAACATCAAACTTACCTTAAGCAAATATTCTACTTGCCAAAAGTTGAAAGTCCAACCCAACATAAATTTGAATTGACCGTCCATTAATGCTAGGATGCACAAAAATATAAAATTCTCAAAATGCCTTCCATGTTACTCGAACCACTTCCCTCAAGCAACTTTCCAAGCTCCTTAACCACCTTGCCACTAATTCCTCTTATGCTTTAATTTAACACTTAAATTAACTTAAGTGTCAAGCTTACCTAATCCACTTCATTAAATAAACCATACTAGAATTATTCTAGCTTCCTAAACAAAATCAAACCTTCACAAGACTATGCTAACACACAAACAATACTACCCGAGCTAACACAAGTAATAAAAATAATACTCAAATTTTTCCTAAAGCCCAAGGTCCAATTAGCCCAATCCTACTAGGCCCAATTTCAGGATGTTACAGAGCCGCTATGCTTGAGGCATGGTGGAGGATGAGTATGAGAGGTATGTCTGATTTTTTGGATGGCTTAAGGGATAATCTGAGGGTGCTGATAGCTCCGCAAAGGGAGCGCGAGTTTTCTGTCCTGGTAGAGAAGGCGAAGATCGTCGAGCAAGTTAAGCGCGCTGAGCCCGAGAATAGAGACAGGGAGAGAGGTAAGAATAAGAGGGATTTGGAGCCCTCGAGTTATGTACAGAGGCCTAAGAAAAAGGCCAGATTTGATGGGCCAGTTAGAGTGAGGGTCCTTGTTGCTTCTACTGGGATGCTGCCTTGTGGAGATTGTGGTAGGGGCCATCCAGGCGAGTGTTAGAGGAGGATTGGGGCTTGTTTGAGGTGTGGGTCTCTTGAGCACTGCATTCGAGAGTGTCCGTTGAGGGCTGATCAGGTGCAAGCTCTGGCATCGGGTCTTGCGCAGCCACAGAGAGTAGTTCGGCAGCCACCTAGGTGATGTGGTCAGGCCAAGGTTGGTAACAGTTTGGGTCGAGGGCAGAGAGCACCGGGCAGGAGTGCTGGTCAGACTGAGGCGAGGGAGCTTGCTTTGGTTTATGCTGCACATCGTCTATAGGACAGAGATGCTCCTAACGTCATCACCGGTGCGTTCTTGATATTAGATTACCCTACTTTGCTTTGATAGACATAAGGTCCACTCACTCTTACATAGCTAGTACTGTATCTGGAAACTTTGGGATTTCAGTTGAGAGTACTACGAGTAAAGTCACCGTATTGAGTTTGTTAGGGTAATTTGTGCAAGTTAGTAAGCTGTATAAGGACGTTACCTTAGTGGTACAAGAGAAGATATTTCTGTCTGATCTCATGGAGTTACCATTTGGGGAATTCGATCTGATTCTAGGGACGAACTGGTTGGTGAAGCATCGGGTTAGTCTGGATTATGGAACTAAGAGGGTCGTTCTGAGAATTGAGGAAGATGAAGAGGTGGTTGTTATCGGAGAGCATCGGGATTATTTATTTAACGTAATCTTCGTGCTTGTGGCTGAGAATTGATCCGAAAAGGGTGTGAGGCGTACTTGGCCTATGTAAGTGTTTCCAATACTGGGGACTCTTCTGTTGAGAACATCAAAACAGTAAAGGACTTTTTGGACGTCTTTCCTGAGGAGTTACCGGGATTGCCTCTGAATAGAGAGGTTGAGTTTGGGATCGAGCTTCTTCTGGGTATAGCTCTGGTTTCCATCGCTCTCTACTGTATGGCATCGAAAGAGCTAACAAAGCTTAAGGCTCAACTGCAAGAGTTGTTAGACCGTGGATTCATTCGTCCCAGTGTGTCTTCGTATGGAGCGCCAGTACTATTTGTTAAGAAGAAGGATGAGACCATGAGGATGTGAATAGACTATCGTCAGTTGAACAAGCTAACTATGAAGAATAAGTATCCACTTTCGAGGATCAACAACTTATTTGATCAGTTCCAAGGGGCTTCTGTGTTCTCCAAGATTGATCTCTGATCAGGGTATCATCAGTTGAGGGTTAAAGAGGTGGATGTGCATAAGATGGCATTTAGGACTCGTTATGGACATTACGAGTTCCTAGTTATGCTTTTTGGGTTGACGAATGCACCGACTGATACGAGCACGCCCGGGGCACAAACGATTTTAATTTGTGGAGCTCGTTTTTAGCTCACCTCTTAGCTCATTTTAATTAGTTAATTGCTGGAATAAAAAATTAGTTAACTTAGCTTAAGTTAATTAAATGAAATTTAATTAATTAATTAATTTAAGTTAATTAAGTAATTTAGTCAAAATTAATTTGTGCAAGCTTTAATTAATTTGTCTTCTTTCGTGCATTAGTTTGTGTCAATAAATATGTGTCACTAATTAATTTAATTATGATTGCCGAATTTGTTTGATATCTAATTGCCATTGTAATGTGCTCATTTTATAAATTAATAAGTTGACTTAATGTGGCAGGTAGCATGAATCAAGGGGAGCATGGATTTGAAATTGTTGGAAGAATAAAGAATGATTTGTCTTGGCCGAATATTGATGGAATAATGTGGAGCATTATAGAAATTGGAGCAGGAAAGCCAAACACAAGGATAATGGATGGAATTAAAATATACAAGGCCACATTCATCATATGGACGGCACATAGGAATGAATAAACAAAATGTGCAAGTGTGTGATTAAAAGCAAGGGACGACACTAGCTTGAAATGGAGAAAGAATGTGAGAATAAAATAATCAAGCAAAACAAATTGAAAATCCTTGTCTTTTTGTGAGTAATGGGACGGCAAGAAGGATGATAAACCAAAGCATGTGCTATTTGAATTAAATAAATTCTTGGAGGAAATATGGGCATTGAATAAAGTTTTTGTGGAGGGAATATATATATGTTTGGACGGCACATTGGGAGATTGAATGGAAGCATAAATAATGGGGTTGTTGGACGGCATGCTTGTCTTGAATAAACAAATGAAATTGAGATTTAAAGTTTAAAATAGGTGCATATGTGAGGATGGCATGAATAGGGGCTGCACTTTGAGAGAATTGGATACATGGACGGCACAAAGATATAAGGCACATGGAACTATGGAATAAATAATTAAGAAAATGTGCATGTGTGCTTTGTGAGTGGAGCATCAAACGGCAACATGAATTAAAATAGTCTCTTGTCTTCATTAAATTGGACGGCAAAGGGAATATGTTTTAAGTGCTCCCATTGTAAGACATTTCTTTTAGTAATGGGTGTTTGTGGCCATCATAGAATTTAAAAAATCCCATTTCTCTTACAATGGACGGCAAAAGGCAATTGATGGACAGCATGGACTACAATTGAAAGGCTCTTGCTATTTTCTTTTATTTGTAAAGCAATTAAACTATGTATTTGTACATTCGGTTAGTTTGTAGAATAGCCTATAAATGCCTGCTATTTTATTTGTAAAAGGAAGAACTTTTATGAATGAAATTTTATGAACCTTTGTTCATTTGAGTGAGTTTATCTCCTCTTCGTTTTCGTACAAGTTTCGTTAGACTTATCAAGCTTTGCTTGTGGCGTCTTCGGCTTGTTTGAACTTATCACCAAATTTCGTTTAGTGTGGCGTTCATCAACCTATCTTCACCTATCCACCTTAACGATATAAGAAATGGGGTGACACTGTTATATAGTGTTGAATCTTTCTTAAGTTAAGTTCGTATTTCCATTTCCATCTTCGATTACCATTTTTGACCTTAAACATTATAGAGCCCGGGGTGACACTCTTTAGTGTTGAATCGCTTCTCGTTTAAGTTCTTTTATCCATCTCCATCCAATTATCCTTTTTGTCTATATTATTTTTTGTTCCACCAAATCGAACCATCTCCTATTTATTTAATTAAAGCTTTCGCAAACTCATTTATATTTTCTGATTATTTTCCAAAGGCTTAATTCCTCTTCGTAGACGATTGGGCAACTCACATATGTTTCGACTCACCCCGAGCCGGTTCGTATCACTGACTGCATTCATGGATTTGATGAATCGGGTATTCCAGCCCTATCTAGATCAGTTCATCGTGGTCTTCATCGACGGCATACTGGTATACTCTATGACTGAGGATGAACATGATGAACATATTAGAGTAGTGCTTTAGATTCTGCATGAGAAGCACCTATACGCTAAATTCAGCAAGTGTGAGTTCTAGCTACGTGACGTAACTTTTTTGGGGCACGTAGTTTCTGCTGAGGGGATTTGTGTTGATCCTCGAAAGATTGAGGCTGTTCTGGATTGGAAACAGCCTAAGAATGTATCTGAGATCCGTAGCTTTCTGGGTTTGGCGGGATACTATCGGTGTGTCATTGAGGGGTTCTCTGTTATTGCTGCACTGTTAACTAAGCTTCTGTGTAAGGGTGTACCGTTTGTCTGGACAGATGTGCAGTAGTCGAGCTTTAAGAAGCTCAAATCTATTTTGACTCAGGCTCTTGTTCTGATACAGCCATAATCTGGAAGGGAGTTTATAGTATACAGTGATGCGTTACATGTTGGATTGGGTTGTGTTCTGATGCAGAATGGTAAGGTTGTGGCTTATGCGTCCCGTCAGCTTAAGACGCATAAGGCCAACTATCCGACGCATGACCTTGGGTTAGCTACTGTGGTATTTGCATTGAAAATTTGTAGGCACTATCTGTATGGTAGGAGATGTATTATCTACATCGATCACAAAACCCTCAAGTACCTCCTTACTCAGAAGGAGTTGAACCTTAGACAGCGTCGATGGATTGAGCTGCTCAAGGATTACGACTGCAAGATAGAGTATTATATCGGTAAGACCAATGTGGTGGTCGATGCCCTAAGTCGTAGGGCGATGTCTGATTTGAGGGCGATGTTTGCTAGTCTTAGTTTGTTTAATGATGGGAGTCTATTAGCCGAGTTGCAGGTTAAGCCGACTTGAATTGAGCAGATTCGAGAAAAGTAGTTACTGGATGAGACTTTGGGTGTAAGGTTCCGTCAGGTGGAGAGTGTTACTACATCTGATTTTGGGTTAAACAGTAAGGGTGTGTTGTGTTTCCAAGGAAGGATTTGTGTGCTGAATGATTCTAATCTGAGGCAGTCTATTCTAAGGGAGGTGCATAGTAGCCCTTATGCTAAGCATCCCAATGGTAATAAGATGTACCGCGACCTCCGTGAGTTGTACTGGTGGCCGGGTTTGAAGCGTAAAGTTACCAATTTTGTTGCTCTTGTTTGACTTGTCAGTAGGTTTAGCTGAGCATCAGTTGCCTTCGAGTTTGTTGCAGTCGGTTAAGATTCCCCTTTGGAAGTGGGAGCGAGTGACGATGGATTTCGTTAGTGGGTTGCCCTTAACACCCACTAAAAAGGATTCTGTTTGGGTCATCGTGGATCGATTGACCAAATCTGCTCTCTTCATTCCGGTTCGAATTGATTATTCTCTGCAGAAGCTGGCAAAGTTGTATGTTTTTGAGATAGACTGCATGGGGTTCTAGTTTCAATTATTTCTGATAGAGATCCTCGTTTCACGTCTCGGTTCTGGAAGAAATTGCACGAAGCTCTAGGATTAAGGTTGGATTTTAGTATTACGTTTCATCCTCAGACCGATGGTCAATTTGTGAGGGTGATTCAGATACTGGAGGATATGTTTAGGAGCTCTGTGATCGATTTTTGAAGCAGTTGGGAGGATTATCTGCCGCTAGCTGAGTTAGCCTACAATAACAGTTTCCAAGCGAGTATTCAGATGGCACCTTACGAGGCTCTGTATGGTCGTAAGTGTCGTACTCTGTTGTGTTAGACTGAGTTGGGCGAACGGCGAGTTTTGGGTTTGGAGTTGGTTTCTAAAATTGAGGATAAGGTTCAACTGATTCGAGATCGACTGAAAGTGGCTTCTGACAGATAGAAGTCTTATGCAGATCTAAAGAGACATGAGATTGAGTATGTTGTGGGGGATTACGTGTTTCTTAAGGTCTCTCCGTGGAAGAAGGTTCTGAGGTTTGGTCGTAAGAGCAAGTTGAGCCCTAGGTTCATCAGGCCGTACCGGATTCTGAAGCGAGTGGGACCAGTTGCTTATCAGTTGGAGTTACTTCTTGAGTTGGACCGGATTCATGATGTGTTCCTCATCTCGATGTTAAGGCGGTACCGATTTGATCCATCTCACATAGTTTCTG
The DNA here is from genome assembly GCA_005393395.2 of Gossypium australe. Classification (NCBI taxonomy): domain Eukaryota; kingdom Viridiplantae; phylum Streptophyta; class Magnoliopsida; order Malvales; family Malvaceae; genus Gossypium; species Gossypium australe. The sequence continues at coordinate 25,387,957 of CM016614.1, read as the reverse complement.
CTTAGGATATTGAGGTTAGACCGGATTTGACCTTTGAGGAGGAGCCGGTTCAGATTCTAGAGCGAGATGTTAAGGTCCTGAGGAGGAAGTCTATTCCATTAATGAAGCTGCTGTGGAGGAATCATAGCACTGAGGAGGTTACATAGGAACATGAGGACTCGATGCGTCAGCAGTATTCTCATTTGTTCTGATCAGGTAAATTTCGAGGTCAAAATTTCTATTAGGGGGTAGAGTTGTAACGCCCCAAAATTCTTATTTCGGCTTTTGTGAAAATGTGACACAAATCTATATCTACTTCAGTGGTTATATGTTTTGGGGTGTGTGTGAGGTCCCAAGTTCAAGCCCTACCTTTGAAAAATTTTGATATTTTCTTGATCTAAGCCTTGTGTTTGGGGAGTGGACTTATATTTAATTATTGGTAAAATCATATCAGAATGGGCCTACTGGTCTAGTGGTTAAGTTGAGGGTTAGTTTGCTGAAGGTCTTATGTTCGAATTCCTGCGCGAGCGTGGGATAGTTTTATTTTGCTCATTCGACTGAAAGAGTTTTAGTTGAACCGAAATTCTGAGGTGGTTGAGGATAAGAGAGTAGTGGGATAATGGGGAGTTATCAAAATTATTTTCTTTGTGATTCCAAATTCTTTTCTCTCATCTCCCCAAAAAATTTTCCAACTTTTTGACATCTCCCCAACTCTTCTGCCAAAAATCTGCCTTCCCATCCATTTTCCACTTCGATTTCTTCTTTCCAATCCATCTTCTTTTGTTCAGCATGGGTTTTCGCTCGTTCGATATGTCGTGTATTAGTAGAAACTTAGTATTGTTTCGGCAAAGTGCTTAACGCGAGAATTTTGTCTTGTTTCTCTTGATATTAGGTGAAGGGCAGGAATCGGTGGGAACTCTTGCAGCAAATTGAGCACTAGGAGTCTTCGTTAACGGTAAGTTTACGAATACGCGTTGGATATTGTGAAGTTTTTTTGGTGGATTAATTTCGTTAAGTTGGAAGTAACGACTGAGTTTGGGTGATGGTATTCTGATTTTTAGGTGCGTGTAGTCTCGGGAGTATTTTTGCTTCAAGTCGACACCATGTGTGTACCCGAAAACACAGAAAACGAGATTCGACGAAAGCTGAAATTACAAACTGTCGACGCCACACGGGCGTGTAGTCGCCCGTGTGGTAGGCCGTGTGCGATAACACGACCGTGTGATAGACGGAGGCCAGGCCGTGCGCAAGACAAGGTCGTGTAATGGCCGGGGTATGGCCGTGTGGGCCACACGGGCTAAACCGAACTGGGCGTGTGGGCCACACAGGCATGTGGGTCCACATGGACACGCTACACAGGCGTATGATGTCTGGGCCAGACCGTGTGATCCGCACGGGCAAGGCCAATTTGGGCGTGTGGGCCCATTTAGCTAAAATGTTTCCTAGGGTTGCACGGGTCGCCCAAGTCGACAGTGAACCTACTGTAGGGTTGGTAAGCGCTACTTAGACCCTAAATCCTATGATCTAAGTATATAATGTTGGTATGGAGCATGTTAAATTTATGCATGATTAATGATCCGTATGTATGACTGATAACTGAATTTTAGCATGTAAGCATGTATTTCTGTATGTCTGCATTGAGCATGTTTAGTTGCATCTGAAATGGGGTGGGATGATTGATTATTGGAGGAAGTGTACTGAAAGGTTTTCACACCTATTATCTGGTAGCTCAGCTGCAATATTACTGATATGTGCCGCATTCGGTTTGACTTGGTGTGTAGGGCTGGGTGGGTGTTTTAAACCCTACATGGTGTGTAAGGATGGTCGGAGATGGTGTGTAGAGTTTGGTGGGTAGAATACTAATTTCTGTTACTGTGTGCATACTGTATTTGAGATGAGCTAAGACCCTAAATTATATCTGAATGGACTAAGGCCTAAACTATTTCTGAATCTATAATGGGCTTAGGCCCCAGACTGCATTTGACTAATAACTGTTGTTTGATTGTATGCATGTCTTCTGTGAGAATTACACACTGAGTTTATGTAAACTCACCTCTTTTTCTGTTTTTCTGCACAGGTAACCCATAGTCTTAGGTGAATCGGAGCTGCAGAGTCCCTCGGTGACCACATGTACGAGCTGGTTCAAGTTTTAACTAATTTATATGTTCTGGTGTATTCTGGGGTTTGTTTATGTAATTTGGACTTTATGGACTATTTTACTTTAAATTGGGTTAGACTGCGATTTTATGATTTAATAATTGTAAAACGCATTTTAACTCGGATTTTATCAAAAGCACAGATTTTCTTAAACCTTGAATGGTTTCCTAAACACGACAACTATTAAAAGCTTCCGCTACAAAATACGATTTATCGCTAGATAACTAAGTGAAAGAAAATTTTGAAGTAATAATAGTGATAAAGGCTAAATGAACTGAAAAGGATTTTTAATTTAACAACAACGGTTTTTCACTCACTTCATGTGACACTTCCGGATTCGGCCATAACATCTAGGCCGGGTTTGGGGTGTTACATTTGGCCTTAACCACTTTAACATAAAATTAAAAAAATAAAAATAAAAATATAAAAAAGATTTTTTTTCTATTTTTGGCTTTCACAAAGTCAAAAATTTTGATGAGTTCTTGGCTTTTTCCACATTTTTTATTCGGCCTCGTTTCATTGATTATGTTTAAATTTGGTCATTTTCTGCTCGTTTTTGTCTCTTAGCATCCCAATTGCATCCCTCACTTGATTAAAACATAAAAGTACTAATTTAGCAGGGATCAATTTAGAAATAAATCGAATTAAACACAAAATGTCATGCAAATTAACATGTTATCAAATCCCCCTACTTAGCTTATACTTATCCTCAAGCATATTTTTCCTTCAAACATTAGAAATTATTCTACAATTTATTAAAAATAGAGCTTCTTTTCGACATCAATAATCAATACAAACAACATAGGCAAAAATAAATAAATGCTCAGAATATATAGTTTGATCAACAAGTGTCATAAAACTGAAATATGTGAACTAAATGCATTAATAAAAAATTTTAGATACAGTTAAACATTTTTACGCAAACTAGGATGACAAGCCAAGCACCCTATCTCGGTTACTCAGTTCAAATAGTTTTTTTTAAGGCTCATTTAGCGGAATGTTTATAAGTTATCAATTTGTCACTCGAACCTTTTTACCCGAGATAAGATGACAACCCAATCACCTTACTCGAGTTATTAAATCCGGTCACATTTTCGAAACTTTCACTCATAACTTGAGCCTTTATTTATTTATTTATTTAATTTTAAATTTATTTATTTATGTACAAGCAAATATTTTTTTTCCAAACAAACGATTTATATGAAAAATCTAGTTACATATATCAACCTTAAAACACAATTGTTGACTAATCTTGATACTTGAACACTTTAATTCAAAATTTGCCCAATTTTCCAAATTAACTAAGTAATGAGATTGGAGACTCAATGTCGGAATAAACTATCAAATAATTCTAGCATAAGATTGAACATATGCAAAAGAGAGACATGCAGCAAAATCATGCATATTTACCCTTTACTTACCATTTCAACCCCCACTTAAACTATGCTTGTCCTCAAGCATGTTTCATATGAAATAAAAGGCAGCAGCCCAAATAACAAGTAAAAAGAAAAAGTTAAGAATACTCTCCATGTGTCTTTTAACGATGTTGTCGGTGTTGGGGGTAACGAATTTGCAGGATGTCGAGGATTGTGGAGACTTGGGTTTCCATTATTCCAAGTCGAGCTTCGATCCGGCTTAAACGTGCCTCTGCGATAGAGGTTGCTCCTCTTTCTCCCTAGTATTTAAGTGTGGACTTTGGCGAAAAACCATATTTTTGCGAGCAGTCCGTGTACCTAGAGCAACAAAACAACACATAGTAAGGGTGCCGGCAAGCAAACCCATAGAATCCAAACAATATTTATCTAGGCTGTCCGTACTTTATGCATATGCTAAGGACGAGAAATCAATTTCAGAGGGAAAAAGTCTAGAGGTTAAATTCGAAATATATGACCCAAGTATTAGTGGACGATTACATCGCAAAAAGGCATGAAAATTTCGTGCAAACCCATATCCTAAATTAACTTTAAATCCAGAATGCGTACACCACAAAAAAAATAGTTCAATTTTAGTTAGAACAGATGAAAAATCATTTCTACCTGACAAACTAAAGGCTAAAAATCGATGAATATATCTTAAAGCAGGTTCATGCACCAATAAGTCTTTTATGGTCTTCGGATTATAAAGTTGATTAGAATGAGTTAAAGCACAATAAACATCTTGAGCATCAAAGTTACTTGGAATATCTAATAGAGCAGTATGATAGGAATCGGATTGAATATTGTCAGGGTCGACGAAACCCATGGCAATGTTAAATTCAGAAATCGGCATCCAAAAGTCCTTACCAAGTAAATGAAAACAGATAATGCTTTGTGTTTCAATAGTCCGTAATGCATTAATATTGAAGCTAAATGTGGTGTAGAATTCATAAATCAAATCATAATATGCATTACAGGAAATATTTGCAAATGAAGTCCAACCAATAGCATCAAAATAGCCAATCACAGCATCACAAATATTTAACATATCAAGAATGGAAAGATCGATTTGCTTACAGATTGGGAGCGGACGTTGTCGGATGTTGTCATACTTTGCGCAATGCTTCGAGGTCAAAAAGTCTAGAAACACTCGTAATCGTCCTTCGGTAGGAATAGTGTTTGCACGACCTTGTCTATTACCTTGACTGTCTTGTGATGGTCAAACATATTCATTAGGCGAGTCGGGTGGTGAACTTGAATTGCCAGCAGCACCAGTACTGCTGTGTGGGGGTGTCACTAACTCGTGTGTTGATCGTCGACGAGCTTGAGTAGTGGACGATCGTGTTCAGCGTTGAGAGACATGCTCATTTGTAGTTAAAGGGACCTTCTACATTTTCGTTAAAAGTCCCGACCTCCTCCGAGTAACCTACATAATACGTTAGTAAAGGTAAAACAAGTTAAGGATTAGGAATCAACCTTTCGGGAGTAGCGGGGCTATTGTTCGATAGTTCTGTTCTGACCGGAGTTGGACTTCATCGGCGACAAGTTCTCATTGGTATGGTTGTTCGTCTTAGAGGAGGTGAAGAAGGTTCTAAGTTGTCGTCGGATATATTGACTACTGGAGGAGCTAAAAATCAATGTTGACTTCGATTGAGTGAAGCCGGAATATTGTCGGTCGTTTGGTTCCGAGTTTAAACCATGGTTTCCATGCAAGTGTCATGAATAAATGGTTCTGCTTGCTATGACGGTGGCGGATGGTGGAAGGTGGACGGTGTGGTTTGGGGTCGATTTTTTTAAGGGTGACGGTGGAATTTGAGGAATAACGTCAATTAAGGTAGTGGGGGGGTAGTTTGGGTATTTGGTGATGGAGAAAAAGAAGAAATAAATGAGATGGTATTTGGGGAAGGGAAGAGCGACGACGCGTGGGTGAGGGTGTTCCAATTAGCAAGCGATGCAGCGTTGAGGTGGCGAAGAAGGTCGTTGAATGGTTATTTCGATGAGGGGGAAAGAAAGAAAGAAAACAGGAAAAGAAAAAAAGGAGTGTTGGCGATGCTTTTGACTCGTCGACAGCGCTAAAGGAAGTGGTGAAGGCGACTGGTAGAGGCAGCGATAGCGCGGCAATGTGGCGGCGATGATGGTGACGTGGGTTTGGTGTGGGGTTAGGGGTTTGTTTCTTTTTCTCTTTGGAAAAGATGAAGAAGAAAAAGGTTTGGGAAATTTAAGGATTTGGGTGTTTATTTCTTTTCTTTCTTTTTCCTTGTGGCCGGCTTTTTTTCCTTATTTAGGCTAGCAGGCCGTTCGGCCCAATTTCTTTCTTCTTTTTTTTCTTTTTTTTCTTCTTGGGCTTGTTTAGGTGTTGGGCTTATTTTGTGTGGTTTTTTTCTTTAGTTGGGTTGGTATTTGGGTATGGGGTAGGTAGGTTAAATGGGTAGGTGAGTGGGTATTGGATTTGGGGTTTTATGAAGGTTAGGGGTATTAGGTTTTTTTATTTGTAGGTAAATAATTGTTGCCATTTAGCATGTCATGCCCACGTCACCATCATTATTCGACTTTTGGAAAAAAAATCATAACATCGATTACGTTCCTGAAAACATCAAATTAACTGGATTAAATAAAAAATTATTTATTTACAATCTAAATCTTACTAAAACTCAAAATTAAATAAATAAAAATCAATTTGGGTTGCCTCCCAAAAAGCACTTTTGTTTAACGTCGTTAGCTCGACAACTTGGAAATTTATTTAGCCGGCTCTTCAAGGACTAACTCTTCAACCAAGTGGACTTGAAAATTTTCGTGGAAAGGCTTTAATCACTGTCCGTTGACCTTGAAAGTTTTTCCGGATTCATTGCTTTTAACCTCGACTGCACAATATGGAAACATGCGAGTAATAACAAAAGGCCCTAATCACTTAGTCTGAAGCTTACCTGCAAAAATTCTTAATGTAGGGTCATAAAGTAATACTTTCTGCCCTACCAAAAATTGTTTATGGGTTATCTTTTGGTCATGGTATGCTTTGACCTTATCCTTATAAATTTGGGCACTTTCATACGCTTCTCGTCGAATTTTCTCAAGTTCCTGAATATGTAACTTACGATGCTTACCTGTAGCTTCCAACTCCATGTTGCATTGCTTGACTGCCCAAAAGGCTTTATGTTCTAGCTCAACAAGAAGATGACATGGTGTACCAAAAATTATTCGATAATGCCTATGGGTCCTTTATAAGTTGTATGGTATGCCCACAGTGCATCATTTAGTCTCAAACTCCAATCTTTCCTATATGGCTTAACGGTCTTCTCCAAAGTCAACTTGATTTCTCGATTCGACACTTCCGCTTGACCGTTTGATTGAGGGTGATAAGCTGTAGCGACTCGTTGCACTATCTCGTATTTTTTCAAAAGTGTGTCAATTATCTTATTACAAAAATGTGTTCCCCGTTAGTTGATCAATACTCGCGGAGTGCCAAATCTGGAAAAAATATAACTCTTTAGAAAATCGACTACCATTTTGGCGTCAGCATGACGAGTGGCTTTTGCTTCCACCCATCTCGACACATAGTCAACTGCAAGTAAAATATAAACGTTACTGTATGATGAGACAAAAGGTCTCATAAAATCAATGCCCCATATATCAAATATTTCACATACATGTACAGGGGTTAGAGGCATTTCATTTTTCTGGCTCAAGTTTCCTACCTTTTGACACTTCTCGCATGTTTTATAGAATAAATATGCATCTCTAAAAATATGTGGCCAATATAGTCCACATTCAAGTACTTTATGCGTAGTTCGTTTAGGGTCAAAATGTCCATCACATGCGTAAGAATGACAAAAACTTAGAATTGATTTTACCTCTGTTTCTGCAACGCATCGTCGAATTACCTGATCGGAATAGTATTTCCAAAGGTAGGGGTTGTCCCAAAATTTAATATCGCGTTTCACGTTTGATCTTATCTTTTTCAAATCGCGATAAGTTAGAAGAGACTATACCTGTAGCAAGGTAATTCACCATGTCTGCGTAGTAGGGGAAAATTGTCTGAGTAGCAAGCAGACTTTAATCTAGAAAATCGTCTTTAAGTGTTGTGACATCCTTCAATGGAGGAATTTGGCTCAGATGGTCAGCTACCAAATTTTTGCGTTCTTTCTTATCCTTTATTTCGTGATCAAACTCCTGCAAAAGTAATATCCATCTAATAAGCCTCTGTTTTGCTTCCTTTTTTCTGATTAAATAATTAAGAGTTGTATGATTAGAGAAAACAACAATCTTAGTCCCTAATAAATACAAATGGGATTTTTCCAAAGCAAAAACTATAGCTAAGAACTCTTTTTCAATAGTCGAGTAATTGCTTTAGGCAGCATCCAAAGTCTTAGACGCATAGGGAATAAAATATTGTTCTTTCTTGATTCTTTGCCCAAGGACTGCTTCTACGCTATGGTCACTTGCGTCACACATTATTTCAAAAGGATAATTCCAATTTGGTGGTTGAACGATAAGTGCCAAAATGAGCTTATGTTTGAGCGTGTCAAACGCATCTCTGCATGATTGGTCAAACTGGAACTCCTTGTCCTTCTGTAAGAGATTACAAATCGGTTGCACAACTTTTGAAAAGTCTTTAATGAACCGCTTATAAAAACATGCATGACCAATGAAAGAACGAATCTCCCTCACAGTTGTGGGGTATGACAGTGAGTTAATGATGTAGATTTTTTTCTTTATCGACAGAAATTCCTTCAGCTGAAATGATATGACCTAGAACTAATCCTTTATCCACCATAAAATGACATTTCTCATAATTTAGAACAAGATTAAATTCTACGCATCTTTCCAAAATTTTTGCAGGATTTGACAAACACACCTCAAAGGACTCACCATACAAGTAAAGTCGTCCATGAACACCTTAATTATTTTCTCCACGTAGCCCGAAAACATACTTACCATGCACCTCTAAAACGTGGCTGGTGCATTGCAAATTTCGAACGGCATTCGTCTGCAAGCGAACGTGCCAAATGGACATGTAAACATCGTATTCTCTTGATCCTCCAATGCCACTGGAATCTGGAACAACCCTGAGTAACCATAAAGACAACAATAATCAGATTTTCCAGCTAAATGTTCTAACATCTGGTCAAGAAAATGAAATGGAAAATGATCTTTCCGAGTTAAGAAATTCAACATCCTATAATCGATTCAGACTCTCTACCCGTTCTGGAGCTGGGTGGGAACCACCTCACCTGCCGAATTTTCAATTATGGTCACACCGGGTTTATTCGGAACTACATGGACTGGGCTAATCCAATTACTGCCAGAAATGATATAGATAATCCCAACATCAAGTAGCTTTTGAACTTCTTTCCTTACCACTTCCATCATAGGCAGATTGAGACGCCTTTGAGCCTCTGTTTTGGGAATAACATTATCCACAACTTGAATTTTGTGCATGCAAGTCGAGGGGCTCAACCCCTTTATGTCGGCTATCATCCATCCAATTACCTCTTTATAGTCTCGAAGAATTCGTACCAGGTTTTTCTCTTCTACTTTCGAGAGTTTACTTGAGATTATTATCGGTAAGGTATTTCCTTTGCCTAGTAAAAACGTACTTCAAATGGTCTAGAAGTGGTTTGAGTTCCAACTCTGGAGCTTACAGAATAGATAGTACAAGCTTAGTTTGTGAAGGAGATAATTCAAAAAAGTTACTTGGATTTTTCTGTAATTGCAAAGCCTCCATATGAGCCACTGTTTCGTGGGCAGACTCTTTAAAGGTTATCCACTCCTCTAGTTCCTTTATGGCATCAAAATCTAGACCTCTGCAAAGAATAGTTCGTAATTCATCATCGTCATGATATTCTAAATGTAATTCAGTTAAAGGATCGATTATATAAATAGTAGAAACATTAGAAATCATTATAAGGCGGTTCATGGCCTCATAGACATTGAATTTCACCACTTCCCCATCGAACTTCATAGTGAGTATCCCACTGATAAACCGTAAAAGCAACATATTTTAATCCCACATTTAGTATGCTTTTGGATGATTTAAGCCTTAATTGATATAAAAAGGTGCTCTTAAACCTTTCTTTTCATGTCTTATACCCAGGAAAGCACCCGAGGATGAAAAGAACATAAAACGGGCCCAAAACGGAGTAAATGGGCCATAACACGAAATCCACACTGCCTGGACTTAAGCCCACACGACCGTGCCACATTGATCATCTAGAACACGGCCTTACCCCCGATTTACACGGCCGTGCCTCATTAAAGAAGTCCGAACATGGCTTGAAGACTAGTCACACGGGCGTGTGACATGGCCGTGTCCCTATCGTGGCAAAAAGCAATTTCAGTCGGATTTGGATGCTTTGGGGGCGAAAAAACACATTCCAAGAGCCTATATAAACCCCCTAAGTGTTACCTGAAAGGGGGCGGTTAGCTAGGCCAAGGAGCAAAGCCGAAAAGGTCAGAGTTGTAGGAATCACTCGAAGATAGCCAGTTGATCCATCTCTAGAAGTCGAAATTCTACTCAAGACGGTGGATCTCTCCTTGAATTTCTTCAGGGAGTTTTAGGGATTTCTTATGTTTTGTTTTATCTTTTCTTCCAAGATGTTTTCTTTATTTATTATGAACTAAAGCCCTCAGATACCTGAAGGGGATGAAACCTAGATGAATCTTGTTATTATTTTCTGAACTATAAGATAAATATTTGATTTGTTCTTAATTATGTGCGCTTAATTCTTATGTTAATGTTTCTGGGATATTAATCCAAGTATGATGTGTTTAGGTGGGGGACCAAAAGTCCCTGCCTGTTCATAGATCTAGCATAATTACAACGGAGTCGTTCGCGCGCCTAGAGATAGGGTGACGAGATTTTGCCGGATTAGGGTGAAACCTAATATGGGAATCCATAGATCGATTTACTGCTATTCTAAGGGGTTATTAAGTGAGAAAGAGATTTTCGTTAATTAACCTAGGGTTAGACGTTATTCGCCTCGAGAGAGGATTTAATATACGTTAGGGAGTCCTACGGATCAAGTCAAGTGAATAAATCATATGGTTCAGGGTTAGATAACAAGTGAAATCTAGGTGGATTCTTCCTGAGGGTATCGTCTTAAATCAACTGAGTCTTCCCTCAAGTTATTTCCCAATTCATTCTTTTTGTCTTTGCGTCTTTAGCTTAGTAGTCGTTAGATCTAAACAACTTCACTTATTTTAGGCTAGATAATAAAAAGAAGGTTAGTATTAGTACTTTTAGTTCCTTTGGATTCAATAATCCGGTCTTGCCTAAGCTATACTACTGTTCGATAGGTACACTTGCCTTTAATCGTTGTTAGAGTTAGTTTGCAGGTTCGATCATTTTCTTTATAAATTTTAAGACTCTGATCACAGCGATCAAGGTTTTGGCTGTAACATCCCCAAACCCGGCCCATTCACTACGACCGAATCTGGTTATGTCACTGCGGAAAGACGGAAAAAAATCTTTTTCTCTTAGAATAAACACTATAGTTTGTTGACTTTTGAAAAACATATCCATTTAAACTTATGAGTAAAACTTTGTTATTAAAAACATGTTCATTTTAAAACTTTAGTATATATAAACTAATTTGAATAAATAGGGTGCAAACCATAAAATCCTCTACTTAGTGGCTTAAAACAAGCCACCATTAAAATAATACCAAATATAATAAAATGGCCTTTATTACAACCCAATACTTAAAATGAAATACTTATCAAAGTCATGCATAAAATAATTAAACATAATCTTCGGCATGGGCCACCTTGTCCTCTCTGAACCTGGTCCAGCTTTATGCAACACCTGAAAAAGTTAAAGGAAAAAGGTGAGTCACCAAGGCTCAGTGTGCAACCCCTTTTCCCGGATTAGTAAAATATCATACACAATCATAACAAGCTTATCATGCATCTAATTAATATGCACCCAACCTAGCCATCCACAACACCTTTCTCTACCCCGTGTGGTACCAAACCACTGGCGGTGCCAAACCACTGGTGACCCAAGGTCACAATAATCATCAATGTGGTGCCAAACCACTGGTGTCCCAAAGACACGATATCCGTCAATGTGGTGCCAAACCACTGGTGTCCCAAAGACACGAATGTAATACCAAATCACTGGTGACCGAAGTCACGAATCAAATGATGGGGCCAACCCATCGTGTGATACCAAATCACTGGCGACGGTCCCGTATCTCAAAAGTGGGGCCAACCCATGGTGGTGTCAAACCACAGGGACAAATCGCTATGAGGTGCCAAACCTCTGGTGTCCCAAAGACACAAATGTGGTACCAAACCACTGGTGACCGAAGTCACAATAATCGAGTGATGGGGCCAACCCATCGTGTGATACCAAATCACTGGCGTCAATCCCTCAATACCGCCTTGTGGGGCCAACCCACTGTGGTGCGAAACCACGGGGACGAGACGCTGAGGTGCCAAACCTCTGGAGGTGCCAAACCTCTGGTGACCCAAAGTCACAAAAATGTGGTACCAAACCACTGGTGCCCGTCGGCACGAAATATCACTGCCCCCTCCACTCGTACAACCCACATCATTCATTGACATGCATCTTAACAGAAATATACCATCATGCTTGTTTAGCAACGCACATATTATTTATCAACAACCAATTATTATCGCACACATACCAGATACACCATGCTTACCAAAAGCATCATAAAGAAAACTCATAACAGGGACTTACCTGACCCCTTGCCTTATACCTTAATGGTATTCCATCCACCTTTCCATGGATCCAAACAACACACACATCATATATAAACATAATAACAGAGAACTGTGTATACGTACACACCTGCAAGCCTTAATCGAAGAACCAATCTAAGACCCTTGATAACCCCGATACCCTTCGCTCCTATAAACGGCCAAACAGGAAATTAGCATCCTAGGCCATTCGGCCAAAACAGAACATACCAAAAAGGGTCAACACTTGAAACCCGAGACCTACCTACACGCTTTTGAACACTAGCCCACACACCAAGTGCTCCTGCTCCACTTCCTACAATCGGCAACCAACCAATAATATTAGCCTTTGGCTTAAACAAATACCAAACGATCAGACTGTTAAAACAATCCCTTACCACCACTTACCAACCGGTCAACAGAGAACCGAGGCTATGCTTGACTGCTTCGAAATCCTGGATGCCCTATGACAAAATGATTCCAAACAAATGATCACTATACTTCCAAACAAACACCAAAACCAACTCTTACCCTTGAAGATGCCGACAGAGAACAAAAGACAGAACATAAGCATTCGGCCTTACCTACTACCTTCTCCAACGATTGGAAACGAAACCCCAAAAAGATCCACACCACACCTACTATTCGGCCAAGGTGACCGCAAATAGAAAAGGGAAATTTCGGCATAAGAGGGGAAGGTTCGGCTAAAGAATTTTGGGAAAAGAAAGATAATCAAGATGAACAGAGGGGAATACTTTTGGTTTTGAGAGGGAAAGAAATGAAGAAGGTGTTTAGGAGAACAAGTTTCGGCTACTACTCTTCAAGAAAGGGAGAAAGAAAGTGTGAGAAGAAGATGCTAGTTTCGGCTTAGCACAAATGAAAAAGAAGAAAGGAGGGTTCGGCCAAATGATAAAAGGGAGAACAAGAAGCAAAATCAAAGATCAAGGGAGCATTCGGCTACTAATAGAAATGAGGGAAGCAACAAAGCAAGTTTCGGCTATATGCTGTTTAGGGATTTTTGGTTTCAAGGAAAACACCAAAGAGAAATTCGGCTTTGGTACAAAAACAAGGCTGACCGAAACATCAAAAATACCCAAGAGAATTTCGGCACATCACCCTATACACCTCTCCAAAAACCGGCCACTCCTCCCCCAAGAAGACTTCTAAGAATCGGCCACCACCTAGAAGCTCTCCAAGCCACTAATTCAAATACATTTGAATTAGTCAAATCCCCCAAATCACTCCTTGCCATCCATTCAACCTATTGACTTGGTCCAAGGCAGAGTTTGAACTGCCTACAACCTCTCCTCTCCTTGGCGTCAAAAGAAAGACAAAAGGTGGGCATTCCGCAGCTTGAACACAGGACCTCCCCTGCAAGTGGCGTCACACACACAAGCCTCAAGTGGCGCCTAGCTTGCCACTCCACCAACTCCTTTCTTGTGACAAAAACCCTCCTAATAATTCTCTTAAGACCCCCAAAAGCCAAGCTCCCTTTTTAACCACTGAAAACCAAAAATTTCCTAAGGCCTTCCCTACCTTCCAGGGTTCTCCAAACCCCCTAAAAACTCGCCCAAGCACACCAGCAACCTACCAACACCTGAGATATGCACTAGATGCATAACCCCTAAAACCAGGGTGTTACAATGCTACCCTCCTTAAAATAATTTCATCCTCGAAATTACTTGGCTAGACTAACGGTCGTACATCCTAATTCCCCAAACTACGCTATAGCTGCGCACTCTGATCTCCAAGAACTAACACACTTTCTAGGCGTACTTTCTAAGTCTATACCGAAGGTTCTAGAAACTCTACTAACAATATAACCACTGCCACTACAGCCACCAAAACAATAAAGAAATTCCAACCAAGAGAAGCTTACCCGCTGACACATCCGGCACATCACTATCCTTCTTCCGACGAACCAATGCTTCACGACCCCGACCGGAACCATTCCCTTCATGGTTCGGACCACGACCTCTCGTCGCTTGCTGACCACCTCTGCCAGGCTGCACAAAGCCTTGACCGACTGTCCGAGTCCTTTTCGGATCCAGGGGACAATGCTTAACCAGATGCGACTTGGACTGGCATCTGAAACATTCTCGAACACGATTCCAGCACTCGCCAACGTGATACCTTCCGCACTGAGCACACAGACGATCTGGATTCCCAGCAGCTGACTTAGAAACACGAGCAGATGTCTCGACCCTCAGTCTTTTCTGAGACCTCTCAAACGATTCCGACGATCCCGAGCTCCTCTCATCCCGGTTCCTTATTCTATCTCTATTCTGCCTCTCAGCCCTTTTGACTTCCTCAGCTATCGGAGCTTCTTCCACGAAAATAGCGATACCACTGACCACACTGGCTCCTGCCACTTGCTCGAGCACCCGCAGCACAACCTGCGATACTGCATCCTCTCCTCCGGTCTGATCCGGCTGCTCAGCCTCAACAGCTGGTGATGGCAAAACACTCTCTGACCCAACCGGTTCCAATACTGCCATCGTGCCTCTATCACGTCCACGATCATTGCGACCACGCTCCCTAGAACTCATATCTAGCGCCTCGATTTAATCTGATTAAAAATTTTATGCATTAGAAATTTGGTTCCACTATTTATCCACGAGCAAATTTTATGAAAAGAAGTTTTCGAGAGTAGTTCTTTCGAGCAACCAAAGTTTCATTCTCAACCCAAGGGTAATTTCGTCATTTTCCTATATGGGTATATCGGTAATAACTCAGGGTCAATTTTGAAAATAGTTTTCCAACTTAAAGATACTTCAAAATTTACAAAATCTTAGGGGTCATCTTGAAAATTTTGTTTTTCAAACAAAATGTGTTGCAAAAATTTCAGAAAGCAGGGTTATTTTTGTAATTTTGGAAATCATGGGCATTTTCGTAAATTCTCCAAATCGGAATATCACAATATTTCACAAAATAGGATTTTCTGATATTTGCTATAATAGGAATATTTCAGTAAAAGTCGAGAGAAATCTGAAAATTTAGAAACCAAGGGCATTTCGGTAATTTTATCAATTAGGGGTATTTTCGTAAATTTCCACAAACCAAGGTATCTTGATATTTTAAAAACTCGAAATTTTGGTATTTTACAAAGTAAAGATCATTTTATCAAAAGTCGAGGGTAGTACGGTAATTTTATAACACAAGGGCATTTTTGTAATTTTGCCACTAGGGCATTTTGGGAAATTTTGTAAATCGACAAACGTCTTTCAAAATCAGATTTAGGGTTTCACAAATCAAAGGGGTAAGTTTGAAAAATTTTAAAACAGAAGGTTTTAAAAACAGCAAGGCTAATTCCCTTTCGGGTTTTAATAACCGGTTTAGCCTATGAACAAGTCCTCTTGGTTAAGGTGAACCGTAGCTACGCACCAGGTAGGATTCAAGTAAAGAGGAGGTGAGTCGCTAGGACTGCTTAAATACCAAGCTCTTACTGAATGGCACTCCTAGACATGCGTACAGTGGTTACCACACCTTAACTCGGCGACTTACTTCACAGGTTTGTTTAATAACCTTAAGTTTTATGCATATGTTTGAGTAAACTAATCCTAGGGTCCAATAGCCTTAATATTCTAATCTACGAGCCCAATCTAAGCCCATAATAGATCACACCAACAAATCATTTTAAAATCTAGAAGTACTTACCTGGTGGACTTCGGGTCGGAGGTACAGGTGCCATGCCAGTATAACCTGAAAACTTTTTATAAAAGCCCATTTTTCAAAAAGTCCATTTTGAAAACTGTTTCGGGCCCAAAAACCCTGAAAGCCGAGTTTTGAACCGGGCTCTGATACCAAACTGTAACATCCCCAAACCTGGCCCATTCACTACGACCGAATCTGGTTATGTCACTGCGGAAAGACGGAAAAAAATCTTTTTGTCTTAGAATAAACACTATAGTTTGTTGACTTTTGAAAAACATATCCATTTAAACTTATGAGTAAAACATTGTTATTAAAAACATGTTCATTTTAAAACTTTAGTATATATAAACTAATTTGAATAAATAGGGTGCAAACCATAAAATCCTCCACTTAGTGGCTTAAAACAAGCCACCATTAAAATAATACCAAATATAATAAAATGGCCTTTATTACAACCCAATACTTAAAATGAAATACTTATCAAAGTCATGCATAAAATAATTAAACATAATCTTCGGCATGGGCCACCTTGTCCTCTCCGAACCCTGTCCAGCTTTATGCAACATCTGAAAAAGTTAAAGGAAAAAGGTGAGTCACCAAGACTCAGTGTGCAACCCCTTTTCCCGGATTAGTAAAATATCATACACAATCATAACAAGCTTATCATGCATCTAATTAATATTCACCCAACCTTTCCATGGATCCAAACAACACACACATCATATATAAACATAATAACAGAGAACTGTGTATACATACACACCTGCAAGCCTTAATCGAAGAACCAATCTAAGACCCTTGATAACCCCGATACCCTTCGCTCCTATAAACGGCCAAACAGGAAATTAGCATCCTAGGCCATTCGGCCAAAACAGAACATACCAAAAAGGGTCAACACTTGAAACCCGAGACCTACCTACACGCTTTTGAACACTAGCCCACACACCAAGTGCTCCTGCTCCACTTCCTACAATCGGCAACCAACCAATAATAATAGCCTTCGGCTTAAACAAATACCAAACGATTAGACTGTTAAAACAATCCTTACCACCACTTACCAACCAGTCAACAGAGAACCGAGGCTATGCTTGACTGCTTCGAAATCCTGGATGCCCTATGACAAAACGATTCCAAACAAATGATCACTATACTTCCAAACAAACACCAAAACCAACTCTTACCCTTGAAGATGCCGACAGAGAACAGAAGACAGAACATAAGCATTCAGCCTTACCTACTACCTTCTCCAATGATTGGAAACGAAACCCCAAAAAGATCCACACCACACCTACTATTCGGCCAAGGTGACCGCAAATAAAAAAGGGAAATTTCGGCACAAGAGGGGAAGGTTCGGCTAAAGAGTTTTGGGAAAAGAAAGATAATCAAGATGAACAGAGGGGAATACTTTTGGTTTTGAGAGGGAAAGAAATGAAGAAGGTGTTTAGGAGAACAAGTTTCGGCTACTACTCTTCAAGAAAGGGAGAAAGAAAGTGTGAGAAGAAGATGCTAGTTTCGGCTTAGCACAAATGAAAAAGAAGAAGAAAGGGAGGGTTCGGCCAAATGATAAAAGGGAGAACAAGAAGCAAAATCAAAGATCAAGGGAGCATTCGGCTACTAATAGAAATGAGGGAAGCAACAAAGCAAGTTTCGGCTATATGCTGTTTGGGGATTTTTGGTTTCAAGGAAAACACCAAAGAGAAATTCGGCTTTGGTACAAAAACAAGGCTGACCGAAACATCAAAAATGCCCAAGAGAATTTCGGCACATCACCCTATACACCTCTCCAAAAACCGGCCACTCCTCCCCCAAGAAGACTTCCAAGAATCGGCCACCACCTAGAAGCTCTCCAAGCCACTAATTCAAATACATTTGAATTAGTCAAATCCCCCAAATCACTCCTTGCCATCCATTCAACCTATTGACTTGGTCCAAGGTAGAGTTTGAACTGCCTACAACCTCTCCTCTCCTTGGCGTCAAAAAGAAAGACAAAAGGTGGGCATTCCGCAGCTTGAACACAGGACCTCCCCCTGCAAGTGGCGTCACACACACAAGCCTCAAGTGGCGCCTAGCTTGCCACTCCACCAACTCCTTTCTTGTGACAAAAACCCTCCTAATAATTCTCTTAAGACCCCCAAAAGCCAAGCTCCCTTTTTAACCACTGAAAACCAAAAATTTCCTAAGGCCTTCCCTACCTTCCAGGGTTCTCCAAACCCCCTAAAAACTCGCCCAAGCACACCAGCAACCTACCAACACCTGAGATATGCACTAGATGCATAACCCCTAAAACCAGGGTGTTACATTAGCACCGTTGCCGGGGAACTAAAATATTAAGAAAGCTCTATTTTTATTACTTTAGCCCTTATTTTTATTTTTCGCAATTTACTTTTATTTTTATTTTTATTTTAGATTTTGCTAAATTTTCTTTCTTTCTTCTCCCAGCAGGTACCTCTAGTTTCTGACTAGAAGGAACCCGAGAGGAACTTTAGTATACAACAGTGAAATTGAAGCTACCGTTCGTAGGACCCGCAGAGAAATCAGGCGAGCCCTAAATTACACAGAGGAAGACCAAGAAGGCAGATCCAATCCTACTGAAGGGATGGACGAGAATAATCCACAACCACATGATGTGGGAGAAAACAATGCTCCACGTACTATGTTTGATTATGCTAAACCACATTTAACAGGAGCAGAATCAAGTATTGTTAGGCCCGCTATAGCTGCTAATAATTTTGAATTAAAGCCTAACACGATACAAATGATTCAACAATTTGTTCAATTTGATGGTTTACAGGACGAAGATCCAAACACTCATATAGCTAATTTTTTAGAGTTCTGTGATACCTTCAAAATAAATGGCGTTTCTGATGATGCCATATGTCTTCGGTTATTTCCCTTTTCATTAAGAAATAAAGCCAAACAGTGGTTAAACTCGTTACCACGAGGGTCAATCACTACATGGGAGCAAATAACCGAAAAATTTCTTTTAAAATATTTCCCATCGGCCAAAACGGCCAAATTACGGAATGATATCTCTTCTTTTGTGTAGATGGATTTAAAGACATTATACGACGCATGGGAGAGATACAAGGATCTCTTGAGAAGTTGTCCGCACCACGGTTTACCCTTATGGCTGCAAGTCCAAACCTTCTATAACGATGTAAACCCCTCAATGAGGGAATTAATTAATTTAGCCATCAGTGGAACTCTGAACAACAGAACTCCTGAAGCAGCCTACGAGTTCATTGAAGAGATGTCACTGAATAACCTTCAATGGCAAGTGACAAGGACTAAACCGACAAAATCAGCTGGAGTTTACAACCTCGATGCAATGACCACACTATCAACACAGATGATAAATAAAAAGCTTGATAGTTTGTGTTCTTCGTAGGTACACCCAGTCATGCAGTGCGACGCAAGTGGAACTGTGGCGAATCCTGAGTACCCACCCTACCAACCGGGAATAGAGAGCGAACAGATGAACTATATAGGTAATAATTTCAGATCCAATAATAATCCTTATAGTAATACTTATAATCCAGGTTGGAGGAACCACCCAAATTTTTCATGGGGAAGTCAAGGAATTCAAAGAAGTCAAAGACAACAACCTCCTCAAAATTTCCAAAATCAGCCATATCCACAAGAGAAAAAGCCAAACCTGAAGAGATGCTGACAAAATTCATGGCAGATACAGAAAATCGTCTACAAGATACTGAGAAAACACTTAAAAGTCAACAAACATCGATTGAAGAAACAAAGAACCAAGTTGGGGAACTCACTGAGTCAATTGGGGAACTCATTAAGTCAGTTGGACTACTCACTGAGATGATTTGTGAAATATGGGCAGAGATTCTTTCTAAAGAAATAGAACAAGTAAAGGCAGTCACACTAAGAAGTGGAAAGGAGTTAGTCGAACCAAAGAGACCACACAAAGTAACAAAACAAAGAATGAGGGAGTTGAGGACGTAAATCCAGTACGCAAAGAAAGTAAACCACCAATCCCATATCCAGCAAAGTTGAAGAAAGAACGATTAGATGCCCAATACGGTAAGTTTCTCGAACTTTTCAAACAAATACATATTAACTTACCTTTTGTTGAAGCTATTTCACAAATGCCAAAATACGCAAAATTCTTAAAGGAACTCTTGATGAATAAAAGGAAGCTTGAAGAAGTATCGACGGTGGAACTTAATGAAGAATGCTCAGCCATCCTCCAAAACAAGTTACCAACCAAATTAAAAGACCCAGGAAGTTTTACTATTCCTTGTTTAATTGGTAGCTTAAACATTAAGAAGGCATTAGCTGATCTAGGTGCCAGTATTAATTTAATGCCTTACAAAATGTTTAAACAACTAGATCTTGGGAAACCAAAACCCACTAGGATGAGTATTCAGTTAGCTGCTAGATCTATTAAATATCCTAGAGGAGTTATCGAAGATATCTTGGTGAAAATTGATAAATTTATTTTTCCTGTTGATTTTGTTGTGTTAGACATGGATGAAGACATTGATGTTCCCTTAATTTTAGGGCATCCTTTTTTAGCTACTGCTAGGGTTGTTATCGATGTAGTTAATGGTAAACTTGCATTAAGGATAGGCGATGAGGAAATTATTTTTCAAATTTATGATGCCATGCGATATTCTAGAGAACAAGGTGATGCTTGTTATTTTGTTGATACTACTGATCATATCATTCAAAACTCATTACAGGAAATCCTACATGATGACATGATGGAACTGTGTCTGACTCAAGACGAGGGGGAAGAAGATGAAGCTGATGAGCTAAATACGTCTTCACCTCGACAAACGCAAGAAGAAAGCATTAAAGTCAATGACGAACTAAGACAAAAACCCTCCATCGATGAGCCGCCCAATTTGGAATTAAAACAGTTGCCAAAACACTTAGAGTATGCATTCCTCGGGGACAATTCTATGTTACCGGTTATTATCTCTTCAGAACTAAAACCCAAGGAAAAAGAGGATTTAATACAGGTACTAAGAGAACATAAAAAAGCCATAGCTTGGAAAATCTCTGACATCAAGGGCATAAACCCATCGTTCTGTACCCACAAAATTTTAATGGAAGAGGAATACAAACTGTGTGTGCAGCCTTAGAGACTTTTAACCCCAACATGAAAGAAGTAGTCAAGGCTGAGGTAATTAAACTTCTAGATGCAGGAATAATTTATCCTATTTCTGACAGTACTTGGGTAAGTCCTGTATAGGTAGTTCCAAAGAAAGGAGACATTACTGTAGTGCCCAATGAAAGGAATGAGTTAATCACTACAAGAACAGTTACAGGTTGGAGAGCCTGTATAGACTATAGAAAGCTAAACGATGCCACCAGAAAAGATCACTTCCCTCTACCCTTCATAGATCAAATGTTAGAAAGACTATCAGAGCATATGTACTACTGTTTCTTGGACGGACTCTCCGACTACTTCCAAATCCCAATAGCTCTTGAAGATCAAGAGAAGACAAAATTTACATGCCCATACGGTACGCTTGTTTATCGTAGAATGCCTTTTGGATTATGTAATGCTCCTGCTACATTTCAGCGTTGCATGTTGGCAATCTTTGACGAATTTGTAGAAGACATATGGAGGTATTTATGGATGATTTCTCGATATTCGGTAAATCTTTCCATCTTTTCCTTAAAAATTTAAAATGAGTTCTAATGAGATGTGAGGAAACAAACCTTTTTTTGAATTGGGAAAAATGTCACTTTATGGTTAGAGAAGGGATTGTATTAGAACATAAGATTTCTAGTAAAGGGATTGAGGTAGATAAAGCAAAGGTTGAAACCATAGAAAAATTACCTCCCCCTAGTTCAGTTAAGGCTATTAGAAGTTTTTTAGGACATGCAGGGTTCTATAGAAGATGTATTAAAGATTTTTCTAAAAAAGCCAAGCCTTTAGCAAAATTACTAGAAAAAGATATACCTTTCAATTTCAATCAGGAATGTTTAGATGCATTTAATGTCCTTAAGGATAAATTAATAAATGCTCCGATTATAATTGCACCTGATTGGAATTTACCCTTTGAACTAATGTGTGATGCAAGTGATTTTGCAGTAGGTGCAATTTTGGGACAACGAAGAGACAAGCATTTTCAGCCAATTTACTACGCTAGCAGAACATTAACACCCGCACAAGAAAACTACACCACCACGGAGAAAGAATTGCTAGCTGTAGTTTTTGCTTTTCACAAATTTAGGCAATATCTAATATTGTCTAAAGTTGTCATTTACACTGACCATTCAGCTCTCCGTTATCTTTTAACCAAACCTGATGTAAAACCTCGACTCATACGATGGATTTTACTTTTATCAAGAGTTTGATTTGGAAATACAAGATAAGAAGGGAGCTGAGAATCTTGCAGCAGATCACCTCTCCAGACTTGAGAATCCACATATCGAAGAGCTCTATGAAAGTGAGATAAATGACTCGTTTCCCGAAGAACAAATCTTTTCTATAACACATTCTGAGGTACCATGGTTTGCAAACATCGCGAATTATTTAGCTGCTAACATCTTGCCAAAAAAGACTAACACATCACAAAAAGAAGCGATTCTTTGCTGATGTGAAAAACTATTTTTGGGAAGATCCCTTCCTTTTCCGCATATGTGCAGATCAGGTAATTCAAAGATGCATTACAAAGGCAGAAGCAAGCAAAATCCTGGAACATTGCCATTCAGGACCTTCAGGAGGACACTACAGTGGCATCAAGACAGCACACAAAATACTCGAATCAGGTTTTTATTGGCCCACTCTATTTAAAGATGCCAACAGGTATGTTACCTCGTGTGATAAATGCCAAAGAACAGGTAATATTTCTAAACGTGATGAAATGCCTCAAACATATATGTTATCATGTGAAATATTTGATGTATGGGGTATTGATTTTATGGGACCATTCCCCAGTTCATTCGGAAATAAATATATCCTAGCGGCAGTTGATTACATGTCAAAATGGGTGGAAGCTAAAGTTTTACTTACCAATGATGCTAGGGTAGTAGTTAAGTTCCTCAAGAAACCGTTCTCTCGTTTTGGAGCACCTAGAGCTATCACTAGTGATAGGGGCACTCATTTCTGTAATACTCAATTTGATAAAGTCTTAAAAAAATATAGAGTACACCACAGGATAGCTACCCCATATCACCCTCAAACCAGTGGGCAAGTTGAAGTAGTAAACCGGGAACTTAAATGCATCCTAGAAAAAACGGTTGAATCAAACAGAAAAGATTGGGCATTAAAAGTAGATGATGCCTTATGGGCCTACAGAACAGCATTTAAAACCCCTCTAGGGACATCTCCATACAAACTTGTATACGGGAAAAGCTGTCATCTACCATTTGAGTTAGAACACAAAGCTTTTTGGGCCATAAAGTTTTTAAATTGTGATATTAAAACTGTAGGAAAGAAATGAATGATGCAAATGAACGAGCTAGCTGAATTGAGAGCTGAGGCGTACGAGACCTCAAAATTATACAATGAGGCAACAAAACGATGCCATGATGCTCGTCTCAAGAAATCAAAACAATTTGAAGTAGGGGACTTGGTCCTGCTATACAACTCAAGGCTTAAACTATTCCCTGGGAAGTTGAAATCAAGATGGTCAGGCCCATTCATGATCAAAACAATTTTTTCGTATGGCACAATCAAGGTAACTCACCCCACCAAGGGCACATTCAAGGTAAATGGTCACCGACTCAAAATTTATAATGGTGGAGATTTTAGGGATAAGAGAGAGGAGCTTCAGCTCCATGAACCTTCTTCTAGAAATGAAAACAGGGTAAGTCTAGCTTAAAACTATAAACGAGCGCTTCTCAGGAGGCAACCCGAGCACTAATTTACTAACATTTTACTTTTAAGCATCTAACCCCCTATCAATGAAGTACAAGTTTAAGGCCACACGGCCTCACCCCTATTTAAGTAACTAAATCGATCATCTCCCCCAAATCAACCCTAAAACAAATTTTGAAACTTCTTTTCTCTCAATTCTGACCACACCCACACCCTTCACCGTCCCAACAAAACCCCAATCTTCCCTTCTTCCAAAAACCACCCTAAAAACGTGAACACGCGCGCACCACCACCGTGCTACAGGAAGAACCCGCCCACGCCACCATCGTGCTGCAGCAGTCCACGCCCACGCCACAGCCGTGTACCTGCAGAAAACCTCACAACACCATCGTGCTCCACCCGTGTCCAGCCAATTTACACCATCACAACCCCTGGTTCCCTTCATTACTTCATTCTCTTGACTAAAAGATTGATAAATTTCATATTATTTTGCTTTATTTTTGTTTTTGTTTTAAGCATGATTTATCTTCTTAGAACTTGTCTCAATGTTTCATTTCCCATGAATATTTATAGTGAAAATTTTGATTGTTAATTATTTGTTGCTATTGATTGTTAGATAGATTTCATATTGATTACATTCTTATACAAATTTTCCCATGAAAAATTATAATAGGATGCTCATATGTGTATAACCGCATTTAGCATTTAAATATCTAGGGTCTAGATGACAATTTCGTACAAACATTACTTGAATATCCATTATTTCAGGTACAATGTCATCATCACGAGGGAAATGAACTACGGCCGCCCCCACCAAGAAAAGAAAGGGACCCGGCTCGTCCTCACCTAGTGCTTCTTCCGAGATAAGACACCGCCTCCTTCAATTCTCTCAAGAAGCTCAAGAAGAACGATATAAGGCATTCCGGGAAAGACCTCTCGGCACCGGAAGGTGCATTGACTGGGACGCCGTGGAACAGGTCGGACTAGCAGCCGATATTCGAGCCCTCATATCAACCGAGCCGTGGGAGCAATTTTTCTCTATCATCGAGCCCACAATTTGGATCTCACACTCGAGTTCTGCACCACTTTCACCTTACAGACAGTGATGAACCAATATGACGACCCAGGCACAGTCCATTTCCGTTTAGGGGGCACAGTACGTCGCCTAAGCGTACCACAATTTGGCACAGCACTTGGACTCTACACGGAGGAATTTATAACAGAAAATCCACTCTCGGAGTTAAACCGTCAGCTTCACTGCACTCCTCTCAACTGCTAGCGCAGCTTAGCCCCTACCACAGGCGTCTACGACCCCAGTCGCTCTAAGGCTATAGCCCTTGGCCCACCCCTGTGGTATATCCATGCCATTCTAGCCCACACCATCACAGGTCGACGTGAGAGCACCGGCATAGTGAACAAGCACGATGTCTACTACCTATCGTGCATGTCAGAAGGACACGTTTTCGACCTCGCATACTTCATCGCCTGTGCAATTCAGCACCAAACAAAGCCGCATAGGAAGGGAATTTTATCGATGAGGCCGTACATCACTCGGTTAGCTCGACACTTTAGCCACCTCCACACCGAGGCTCAGATTTCTTCGCTCACACCGATCGGCCAGATGATACCTCAGGGCATTCAGACGATGCTATACATGAGGATGATTAAACATCATCGAGGGAACGACCCTCCCCAATACTGATTAACCACAGATGAAGCGGAGCCCGAGGACATTATTGATGATGTCCCACCACCACCACAGGAGGCACCAACTCTGAGCCAGCGGCCATCCCATGCAGCAGCTTCATTGTCAGATATCTCTGCACGCCTCAACCAATTCGAGCAATATTTCGCTAACAACGCTCGACGTCTTGACGGAATCGAGGCCACCCTCTAGCAGATATGCCATCACTTCCATATCTCATCACCGACACCACCACAGGACCCGACCGAGGATGAGGACCTCTGAGTCCTTTTATTTATCTAGTTTTTCTTTTCTTATTTTAAGCTTTAACTTTTAATTTTTCTATTTTTCTTATTTTCTATTTATTTTAATTTTTCTGAGTTTGAACTTTTTCTTTATACATTGCAAACTTTTATCATGATTATCATTCACATCTAACCTTCGAGTATTCCTAACATATATCTATACGCCTCCGAGATTTCTAACTGGTGACTTCGCAGTATCAAATGAACACTACATAGAAACGAACAAATCACTAGGAGTAATTCACTACTACATAAGTCATCCGTAACCATGACCTCTGCCAATCCAAGGGATCTCATCCGTAATTCAGGAAGTGTCACTTTCTCCCTTCTCTTTTGATATTTTATAACTGTCATTATCTATCTTTGGACATTGAGGGCAATGTACATCTTAAGTGTGGGGGGATAAAAGTGCCTAACTTTTTGCATTATTCTCAAATCCCTGAGGATAAAAGTGCCTAATTTTTTTCATTATTCTCAAATCCCTGAATTTAGTCTTGTTTTTCAGTAATTTCCTCATATTACTAATTAGGATGAAATTTTTGATGGTTTATGATTTTTATTGATATGTTTTAGATTAAGTCATAGTTAATTGTGCATTGATGATTAAATTAGAAGAATATTAGAGAATCAAGCATGATAAGTCTATTTTTCAGAATTAAAATCTAGGTTGTTGAGCTGAATCTGAATATTATCTGGAAGTTTGAAATTTACAAGGTTGATGTCAAAACACCCATAATTTTTGTGAGATTTTGAGCCTATTAGAGCATATATTCTTTTTCATGCTCACTTTATTGATTATGAGTGTGTCAACTATGAATTGTTATTTTAGAACTTGCCTCGATTATACCTGTTGAGACCACATCTATGATTTGATATACAGAAATGATAAAGGCACCTAAAATTTAACCCACTCACTCCACTAAAAAGCCTACCTCCATAATTAACCCTTAGTGAACCTCGTTGATCCTAACAACCCTTTTTATTGACTTACCAGCTAATATTAACCCAAAACCCCTTTGTATTTTTATCACCGTTCCTTTTGACTACCCTCATATCGAGGTTCGATTTGATGTGTTGCCTAGCTATATCTTTATTTTAAGTAATAGATACATTCCTTATTATGTAAACTTGATGTGCGCTTAAAAAAAACCGAAATATACTCAATATTAGTTCTACTAAGTGAGTTTACATGTTAAAATTCCACATCTTGAGGAAAAAGCTCGTATTATTAGTTTTCAATTGATGTAATTAATTAGGATTAGTTCATTTTTTTTAGTTAGGTAATTTGTCAGGTCAGTCTCGATTCTAACCTTCTAATTCAGCCTTATCCACACCTTTAACCCTAGCCCCATTACAACCCTGTTAAAGACCTTTTTATTTGTGTATCATCTCATATTACAGTGGTGGAGATTTGATTTTCAGGCATTAACTTTTTCAGGTTCGACTACCGAGAGCTTAATTTTGAATCTTAAACACCTAGAGTGATTTGAGTGAATCTTTAGTGAGGATGTCAATCCTTGTCAATTTTGAATCAAAGGTAATTATTTAGATAAGGGGAAACACCTACGTTTTTATGCTACAAATATATGACTTTGACTGTTTGGATCTTTAATACTCTTCGAGTTAACTCATCCATGTATAAATTATCTATGAATTATGATGAGACATTATTGATAGGAATTATGAATCATGGAAAGTTTGTTTTAATTGTAAGTTGAGAATTTTGCTTAGGACAAGCAAAAGCTTAAGTGTGGGGGTATTTGATAAATCGTAAAAGCAACATATTTTAATCCCACATTTAGTATGCTTTTGGATGATTTAAGCCTCAATTGATATAAAAAGGTGCTATTAATCCTTTCTTTTCATGTCTTATACCCAGGAAAGCACCCGAGGACGAAAAGAACATAAAACGGGCCCAAAACAGAGTAAATGGGCCATATCATGAAATCCACACGGCCTGGACTTAAGCCCACATGGCCGTGCCACATTGATCATCTAGAACACGGCCTTACCCCTGATTTACACGGTCGTGCCTCATTAAAGAAGTCCGAACACGGCTTGAAGACTAGTCACACGGACGTGTGACATGGCCGTGTCCCTATTGTGGCAAAAAGTAATTTCATTCGGATTTGGATACTTTGGGGTGAAGAAACACATTCCAAGAGCCTATATAAACCCCCTAAGTGTTACCTAAAAGGGGGGCGGTTAGCTAGGCCAAGGAGCCAAGCCGAAAAGGTCAGAGTTGTGGGAATCACTCGAAGATAGCCAGTTGATCCATCTCTAGAAGCCGAAATTCTACTCAAGATGGCGGATCTCTCCTTCAATTCCTTCAGGGAGTTTTAGGGATTTCTTATGTTTTGTTTTATCTTTTCTTCTGAGATGTTTTCTTTATTAGTTATGAACTAAACCCCTCAGATTTCTGAAGGGGATGAAACCTAGATGAATCTTGTTATTATTTTCTAAACTATAAGATAAATACTTGATTTGTTCTTAATTATTTGCGCTTAATTCTTGTGTTAATGTTTCCGGGATATTAATCCAAGTATGATGTGTTTAGGTGGTGGAGCAAAAGTCCCTGCCTGTTCATAGATCTAGCATAATTACAGCGGAGTCGTTCGCGTGCGTAGAGATAGGGTGACGAGATTTTGCTGGATTAGGGTGAAACCTAATATGGGAACCCATAGATCGATTTACAACTATTCTAGGGGGTTATTAAGTGAGAAAGAAATTTTCGTTAATTAACCTAGGGTTAGACGTTATTCGCCTCGAGAGAGGGTTTAACATACGTTAGGGAGTCCTACGGATCAAGTTAAGTGAATAAATCGTATGGTTCAGGCTTAGATAACAAGTGAAATCTAGGTGGATTCTTCCTAAGGGTATCATCTTAAATCAACTGAGTCTTCCCTCAAGTTATTTCCCAATTCATTCTTTTTGTCTTTGCGTCTTTAGCTTAGTAGTCGTTAGATTTAAACGACTTCACTTATTTTAGGCCAGAAAATAAAAAGAAGGTTAGTATTAGTACTTTTAGTTCCTTTGGGTTCGATAATCTGGTCTTGCCTAAGCTATACTACTGTTCGATAGGTACAGTTGCCTTTAATTGTTGTCAGAGTTAGTTTGCAGGTTCGATCATTTTCTTTATAAATTTTAAGACTCTGATCACAGCGATCACCCACTTCGTATGTAACATCCCCAAACTCGGCCCATTCACTACGACCGAATCTGGTTATGTTAGTGGAAATATTTTTGACTTAGAATAAAATAGTAAAAATTTATTTTATTTTGGAAACCAAGTTCTTTTGAAATTATAGCCACATGTTTAATAATTCCATAATTGAATAAGTAAGTTATAAAAATATATCCATCGTCACATAGTGTTTCAATTTGAACAAACCATCATAGAGTTGATAATAAAATAATACCAAAAATAATAAAATAAATCCTTATTACAACCATTATTTAAAAGAAATACTTAATATTTAATAAAACTAAAAACAACGCCTTCGGCATGGGCCACCATGTGTCCTCTCCGATCCCGGTCCATCTCATGAATCACCTGAAATGTTTGGAAAATAATTGGGTGAGTCACAGACTCAGTGCATAACCATAACACATATTTCCCACACGTATGGGCTTGGCCCATAACCATACTTTTCTCATAGCAAGTCATCCAAATATGCATCTCAGCCCAACCCACAATCCAACCGTACGCCAACCTTAGCAGACTCCCTGCCTAAGGCCGTGGATAAACCACCACTGATCACATCGTGATCCATACCCTTACCTTGGCAATTCGCTGCACAAGGCCGTGGCTGAGCCACCGATCAACCAAAATGATCTCAACATCAATAACTGTCTACGGTGACGCACATAGCCATCAACCGCCGAGATGGGCACCGAGCCACACCTCCCTTGAGGTAGCACACAGCTAAACCTCAAGCGCTAATGTAGCCGGAGCTATCATTAGACCACGTACAACTTGTGTACACTTCCTCCTTCTTCAATCCAATCCCATGCCCATGTGTCAATAAATCATGCAAGAATATCATATAGAGTGAGTATTTATTATTTATCAATACCACATCAAACATATATAAAATATACAAATATCACAACCAATCTTACCATCATCGGTTCACATCACTCAAGCCATTATAATCGGCTTCCACACATAACACATATGTTTAATAGTTAGCAAGCAAACCGAGAAATAGTGCGATGGTTACGCACCTTAATAGCACAAACGATCCCATCCCAAAATGCTGCTTGACTAATTCTCTGCCGAAACACCACCTTAAACAACCCATAATAATACCATATTAGATTCGGCTTCTAAACCAATAAACATCAAGAAGTGGCCTTTGGCCGAACACCTACCACTTCTTACCTTGATGAGTAGTCGAATTCAACCAGCCCCCTAAGTGCTCCCTCACACCGGCTTAACAATAGATCCCCTTCGGCTAAACAGGAAAAACTAAAAGGTTCGGCAAGGTTCTTTAAATAGTGTTGGGGTATTCGGCAATGGCAAGTTTTGGAGGTGGTTTCGGTTAAAACGAAGGTTAAAAGAATAGGAGAAGGAAGAATAGGAGGTTCGGCCACCTAGCAAACTTGAGATGAAAAAGAAATGTTTTGGAAGAAAAAGGTTTCGGCTACCCAAAATGGTTGAGAGCAAAATACTAGCAATTCGGCAAAGAGAGCAAATGGTGAAAGGAACCAAAAGGTGAGCACCTCCCCCTATTTATAACATTCGGCTGCCACCCTTCAAGAGCTCCTGGCCACTTAATTCAAATTAATTTGAATTAAGTAAAACCCCCCTTAACTTACTCATCTCCATCCATTCAAAAATAGTTTGAATGGTTCAACATTTATCCCATCTATTTTAAAAAAGATTATCCTACACTAAAAAAACAAATACTAAATAAAATAAAATCTTATCCTCACCTACCTAGGACTCCATGTGCCGTCCACACCTTACCAACCTGCTGCCAAAAAGAACAAAAAAATAAAACTTCAATGTGCCACCCACTTTCACGCCTTTCAGCAGCAAAAAGAAGGAAAACCCCCCCAACAGCCTCCAAGGCTCGAACACAGGACCTGGGGGGAAACCAGCGACCAAGCAGCGCCCCAGGCCATTCGGCCTAGGCGTTGTTTTGTGACAGAAGCGCGCAACATTTTCTTTTAAGCCTTCCCAGTACTTAATGCCAGCTTGCAAAATAACAACAAAATTCTGCCTCCCTTGCGCCTTGAACCCACGACCTGCACCAAGCTCCTTTTCAAGCAGCGCCTCAGCCACTCCGCCTACCTGCCTTTCATGACAAGAAGCCCCAACTTTTATTTTTAACTCCTTCCTGCGTCAGCCCACCACAAGCAAAATATAAAACGCCAAAACTGCTGCTGCCCCCACTCGTACCAGCGCCCTTTCTCCCCCTTCAGCGCCTAAGTGGCGCATGAGAGCCACTTCGCCAAGCTATTCCTTGTGCCAAAAATTACCGAAAAATATACTTAAGGCCTCCCTTAGCCCGATTCCCTTCTTTACACTAAAAATCCAAAATTTTCCAAAGTCTACCCCTTTCATCCAAGCATTCTTAGAACCTCTAAAACTCATCCAAGCACTCCCAAAAACCTACTAACACTTGATTTATACCCAATATGCACAGCCCCTAAACTAGGGTGTTACAATTCTACCCTCCTTAAAATAATTTCGTCCTCGAAATTACTTGCCTAAACTAACAGCTCCATTCCTCCCACTACGCTATGGCTGCGCACTCTGATCTTAAAGAGCTATCATACTTCTAGGCACAATTTCTATCACACTCAAGGTTCCAACTACTTTACGAGCAACAAAACAAACAGTCACCCAAAATGAACAAAACAATAGAGACTATTCCAAACATAAGGGACTTACCCGCTGACACATCCGGCACATCATTGACCTCCCTCCGACGGACTGCATAAACCAGACCCGGCTGTCTTGCCTCAGTGCCACCATTACCGCGGTCTACTGCTCCACGACCTCGGCCGGAACCATTCCCTCTATGGTTCGGACCACGACCTCTCGTCGCTTGTTGACCACCTCTGCCTGGCTGCACATAACCTTGACCTTCTGTCTGAGTCCTATTCGGGTTCTGGGGACAATCCTTAATCAGATGAGATTTGGACTTGCATCTAAAGCATTCTCGAACTCGATTCCAACACTCGCCAACATGATACCTTCCGCACTGCGCACACGGACGATCTGGATTTCCGGCGGCTGGCTTAGCAATATGAATAGGAGTCTCAACCCTCGGTCTTTTCTGAACCCTCTCAAACACTTCTGGCGATCCAACACTTCTCTTATCACAGTTTCTTTCTCTGTTGTGCCTCTCAGCCTTTTTGACCTCCTCAGCTATCCGAGCTTTCTCCACTAAAACGGCGAAGTCTCTTTCCTGATGCGGAGCAATCAAAACTCGCAGCTCATCCCGCAGACCATCTTCAAATCTAACACATCTCTCATAATCCATTGCCACGATGCCCCGAGCATACCGGCTCAAACGCAGAAACTCAGCTTCGTACTCCGCTATCAACTTGCTACCCTGCACCAGACTGAGGAACGCCTTCCTCTGAGCATCAACATAGCTCGCTCCGACATACTTCCCCTCGAACTTGATCTTAAAATAACCCCAGTCCACTCGATCTGCCGGGGTACTTTCCTTAACCGTGAGCCACCACTGGTAAGCCTCATCCCGCAGCAACGAAACAACACCCTTAAGCTTCTCCTCGGCAGTTAAGTCTAAGTCGTCCATAATCCTTTCAACAGCCTCAAGCCAGTACTCTGCCACGTTTGGAGCTACCCCAGACACTCCTCTGAAGACCTCGGCTCCATTCACCCTAAGCCTTTCGGACACTGACTTCCGAGTCCTATTGCCCACATTGGCTCCTGCCACTCGTTCAAGCACTCGCAGCACAGCTTGTGACATAGCGTCGTCTCCTCCAGTCTGATCCTGCTGTTCAACCTCAACAGCTGGTGGCGGTGCATTGCTCTCTGACCCATGGCGTGACCCGACCGGTTCCGATACTGACATCCTGCCTCTACCACGTCCACGAGTATTGCGACCACGCCCCCTAGAACTCATATCTAGCGCCTTGATTTAGTCTGTTTAGAAAGTTTTATGGATTAGAAATTCTTGTTTCACTGTTTATCCACGAGCAATTTTATGCAATAAAGTTTCCGAGAGTAGTTCTTTCGGTCAATCAAAGTTTCCTTCCTTACCCAGGGGTAATTCCGTCATTTTCCTATAGGGGTATATAGGTAATAACTCTGGGTCAATTTTGAAAATAGTTTTCCAACTTAAAGATATTTCAAAATTTGCAAATCTCAGGAGTCATCTTGAAAATTTTGTTTTTCCAACAAAGTGTGTTGCCAAAAATTTCAGAAAGCAGGGTTATTTTCGTAATTTTGGAAATCATGGGCATTTTCGTAAATTCTCAAAATCAAAATATCACAACATTTCACAAAATAGAATTTTCGGATATTTAGTAAAATAGGAATATTTCAGTAAAAGTCGAGAAAAATTTGAAAATTTAGAAACCAATGGCATTTTGGTAATTTTATCAACCAGGGGCATTTTCGTAAATTTCCACAAACCAGGGTATCTTAATATTTGAAATTCCAAGATTTTGGTATTTTACAAAGTAAAAATCATTTTATCAAAAGTCGAGGGTAGTACGGTAATTTTGCAATACAGGGGCATTTTTTGTAATTTTGCCACTAGGGCATTTTGGTAATTTTATAAATCGAAAAAAAAATGTCCTTCAAAATCAAATTTAGGGTTTATAGACCAAAGGGGTAAAGTTGAAAATTTTAAAATAGGGGATTTTAAAACAATCAGGCCACATCCCTTTCGGGTTTTAATAATCAGTTTAGCCTATGAACAAGTCCTCTTGGTTAAGGTGAACTGTAGCTACGCACCAGGTAGGATTCCTGCGAAGAGGAGGTGAGTCACGAGGACTGCTTAAGTACCAAGCTCTTCCGGATCCAATCCTAGACATGCGTACCAAGGTTACCACACCTTAACTCGGTGACTTACTTCACAGGTTTATTTAAGAACTTTAAGTCTTATGCAATTGTTTGAGTAAACTAATCCTAGGGTCCAACAGATCCTATTATTCTATTCTACGAGCCCAAACTAAGCCCGAATCAATTCATACAAACAAATCACTTCAAGAAAGTCTGAAGTACTTACCTGGTGGACTTCGGGCCGGAGGTACAGGTGCCACGCCAGAATAACCTGAAAAATTTCTTAAAAGCCCATATTTTTGAAAAGCCCATTTTGAAAATATTTTTGGGCCCAAAACCCTCAAAGCCGAGTTTTGAACCGGGCTCTGATACCAAACTGTAACATCCCCAAACTCGGCCCATTCACTACGACCGAATCTGGTTATGTTAGTGGAAATATTTTTGACTTAGAATAAAATAGTAAAAATTTATTTTATTTTGGAAACCAAGTTCTTTTGAAATTATAGCCACATGTTTAATAATTCCATAATTGAATAAGTAAGTTATAAAAATATATCCATCGTCAAATAGTGTTTCAATTTGAACAAACCATCATAGAGTTGATAATAAAATAATACCAAAAATAATAAAATAAATCCTTATTACAACCATTATTTAAAAGAAATACTTAATATTTAATAAAACTAAAAACAACGCCTTCGGCATGGGCCACCATGTGTCCTCTCCGATCCCGGTCCATCTCATGAATCACCTGAAATGTTTGGAAAATAATTGGGTGAGTCACAGACTCAGTGCATAACCATAACACATATTTCCCACACGTATGGGCTGGGCCCATAACCATACTTTTCTCATAGCAAGTCATGCAAATATGCATCTCAGCCCAACCCACAATCCAACCGTACGCCAACCTTAGCAGACTCCCTGCCTAAGGCCGTGGATAAACCACCACTGATCACATCGTGATCCATACCCTTACCTTGGCAATTCGCTGCACAAGGCCGTGGCTGAGCCACCGATCAACCAAAATGATCTCAACATCAATAACTGTCTACGGTGACGCACATAGCCATCAACCGCCGAGATGGGCACCGAGCCACACCTCCCTTGAGGTAGCACACCGGCTTAACAATAGATCCCTTTCGGCTAAACAGGAAAAACTAAAAGGTTCGGCAAGGCTCTTTAAATAGTGTTGGGGTATTCGGCAATGGCAAGTTTTGGAGGTGGTTTCAGTTAAAACGAATGTTAAAAGAATAGGAGAAGGAAGAATAGGAGGTTCGACCACCTAGCAAACTTGAGATGAAAAAGAAATGTTTTGGAAGAAAAAGGTTTCGGCTACCCAAAATGGTTGAGAGCAAAATACTAGCAATTCGGCAAAGAGAGCAAATGGTGAAAGGAACCAAAAGGTGAGCACCTCCCCCTATTTATAACATTCGGCTGCCACCCTTCAAGAGCTCTTGGCCACTTAATTCAAATTAATTTGAATTAAGTAAAACCCCCCTTAACTTACTCATCTCCATCCATTCAAAAATAGTTTGAATGGTTCAACATTTATCCCATCTATTTTAAAAAAGATTATCCTACACTAAAAAACAAATACTAAATAAAATAAAATCTTATCCTCACCTACCTAGGACTCCATGTGCCGTCCACACCTTACCAACCTGCTGCCAAAAAGAACAAAAAAATAAAACTTCAATGTGCCACCCACTTTCACGCCTTTCAGCAGCAAAAAGAAGGAAAACCCCCCCAACAGCCTCCAAGGCTCGAACACAGGACCTGGGGGGAAACCAGCGACCAAGCAGCACCCCAGGCCATTCGGCCTAGGCGTTGTTTTGTGACAGAAGCGCGCAACATTTTCTTTTAAGCCTTCCCAGTACTTAACGCCAGCTTGCAAAATAACAACAAAATTCTGCCTCCCTTGCGCCTTGAACCCACGACCTGCACCAAGCTCCTTTTTAAGCAGCGCCTCAGCCACTCCGCCCACCTGCCTTTCATGACAAGAAGCCCCAACTTTTATTTTTAACTCCTTCCTGCGTCAGCCCACCACAAGCAAAATATAAAACGCCAAAACTGCTGCTGCCCCCACTCGAACCAGCGCCCTTTCTCCCCCTTCAGCGCCTAAATGGCGCATGAGAGCCACTTCACCAAGCTATTCCTTTTGCTAAAAATTACCGAAAAATATACTTAAGGCCTCCCTTAGCCCGATTCCCTTCTTTACACTAAAAATCCAAAATTTTCCAAAGTCTACCCCTTTCATCCAAGCATTCTTAGAACCTCTAAAACTCATCCAAGCACTCCCAAAAACCTACTAACACTTGATTTATACCCAATATGCACAGCCCCTAAACCAGGGTGTTACATCGTACGTCAATTTTTTTTTTGTGCAGTACTTAAGAATGGCCTCCCAAGAAGTTGTCAGATGAATTAGCCGAATTTTCATCCTCTATGTTGATAATGTAGAAGTCGGTAGGAAAGATTAACTCGTTTACCTTGACAAGAACGTCCTCCAATACTCACTCTAGATGCACTACAGATCTATCTGCAAGCTGAATAATTACACCTATTTCCTTCAAAGGGCCCGTGTTAAGTAGCTTATAAATTGAAAAAGGCATAACAATAATTGATGCGCCTAAGCCACACATTGCCTTTTTAATACTGACACTACCTATTTTACAAGATATGAAAAACATACCTTGGTCCTTACATTTCGGTGGTATTTTCCTTTGAAGAATGGTGGAGACATTTTCTCTGACACTTACCTTTTCATTGTCCAGGAGTGTTCTTTTACTCGTGCGTAATTCTTTTAAGAATTTTGCGTATCGTGGAATCTGCTTAATCGCATCAAGAAGGGGTATGTTGATTTCTACCTTTCGAAAGGTGTCGAGGATCTCCTTCTCTTCTCGCTCCTTCTTGTACTGGACAAGTCTTCCAGGAAACGGAGGTGGTACTGCAAATGATTTTTGTGGTGTTGACTCTATTGGAGCCTCTGTGTCAAGTTTCTCCTTATCTCAACTAGAGTCATGGGTGTGACTCGTGCCAGGTACGGGCTCCAAAACCTTTCCACTCCTCAATGTTATAGCACTTGCATTGTGTCAAGGGTTTGACTTTGTTTAGGATGGCAGCTTACCTTGGGACTCTAAATGGCTAACCGTGAGCGCGAGCTTGCTCACTTGCTTATCCAACTCCTACAAATGCATGTTAGTTTTTTGTTGAAATTTCTCAGTACTATTGGCTAGCCTTTCCACTATGGCTTCCAAAGATGACTTTGGGGGTGGTAACTATTGATTCTGAGGCGGCCTTTGTTGGTACGTTGATTGAACTGAAGGTTTGACCCATAACTTAGATTCGGGTGATCTTTCTAACCCCCACATTATATGAGTTTGAGTAGGGGTCATATCACTTTTGGGGCGGTCTTGGAAAGTTCCCTACAACATTTGCTTGCTCTG
This sequence comes from Gossypium australe, assembly GCA_005393395.2. Taxonomy (NCBI): domain Eukaryota; kingdom Viridiplantae; phylum Streptophyta; class Magnoliopsida; order Malvales; family Malvaceae; genus Gossypium; species Gossypium australe. The sequence continues at coordinate 25,350,817 of CM016614.1, read as the reverse complement.
TTGAATCCTCATGTAAAATCAGACATGAGTCCGTCTGTTGTTTGGCTAAGCACAAATTCCGCACAACCGTGCTGGGCCCATTTTATCTATAAGAAAAGTTTGAACAATGTTAGTTAGCTTATCAATTTTATCTTCTAGAGATAAATAACTTAACCCATGAACCCGTCTCATGGGTCCTATGGCCGGTCGGAATTGTTGAGAGTAAGCAGCCATTGTCAAAATCAACTCTCGTGCTCTTTGAGGCGTTATATTAACAAGTGCCCCCCACTTGTAGCATCTGTCATTGTCATTTTCATTTCCATCGGGAGTAACCCCTCATAAAAATACTGCAAGAGTGACTGTTCAGTCAGTCCATGTTGTGGGCAACTTGCACACAACTTTTTGTATCGCTCCTAGTAATCATAGAGTGATTCAGTGTCCTTTAGACGAATTCCCACAATATCCCTCCTTAGTTTGGCCACTCGAGTTGCAGGGAAGAACCTGTTAAGAAACAAATTTGACATGTCAAACCATGTGTTGACTGATCCCGGAGGTAAATAAAATCGCCACTCTCTAGCAGAGTCGGCTAATGAGAAAGGAAAAGCACGAAGTTTGATTTGGTCTTTGGTTACTCCCTAACGCTTTATGCTTGTGCACACCATATGGAACTATTTAGAGTGGGTGTGTGGATTTTCGTTCTGTCATCTATGGAATGTGGGTAGTAAATAGATCAAACTCCACTTTAACTCGAATGGTGTTCCTCCTGCCGGATAGGTTATACATAAGGGTTGTTGTGCATCCGGTGCCGCAAAGAGCTGGCGTATTGTCTGTTCAGCCGTCTTGTTTAGTTCATCAAATGAGAAAATCTCCTCAGTGTATGATATATTTTCGAATTCGAGATTTGGCTGTTTACAGCATGGAATGGATTCTTTCCACAGTTGTCGGGCTAATTTCTCAATTTATGTTTCAAACTCTAGTGTTCCCAGTTCTGATCTGGTCATAAGGTAAACAAACAAAAATTAGAAAACATATATCCAATCCCCGGTAGTAGCGCCAAAATTTGATGGGCGCTGAAACCACCAAAAATAATTCCTACAAAAATAACTCTAAATAGTAGTAAAGAGTGGTAGTAGGGTCGAGTCCACAGGGATTGGATGTTATAATCAACTTCTGTGTTTAACTTGTGATTAGAATTTTTGTAACATCCCTAATCCGATGTCGGAATAGGGTTACAAAGCATTACTGGACTTATAACTTATACAATCAAACATTTCATAATCAAATACCATTCAAACCAAGTACTAAAGGAATTTTTAGAAACACATTGAAAATTTTCAAAGTGCAAGGGACACACACCCGTGTGGCCAGGCCGTGTGGGCATTCGAAATGGGATCACACGGCCGTGTCCCAGCCCGTGCTCGACCCCGTGTAACTCACTGACTTGGGTCACACAACCAACCACGCCCATGTGCCAGGCCGTGTACCCTTTGAAATGGGCTCACACGCCCGTGTGCCAGGCCGTGCAAAAACTGGAGGGTATACTGATTTGTTTTTTATAAAAGTACTAGGGGACACACGGCCGTGTCACCTGGCTGTGTGTCACATACGGCTGAGACACACGCCCGCGTCTCTGCCCGTGTGGACAAAAATAGGTTATTTTCCAGGCCATATTCCTCACCGACATTGGCATCAACATATACACATCAATTTGCACATAACCAAGGCATAAATAGGTATTCAAAACCAACCAATATCAAGTTTATAACATGTAATACCCTCACATACAACATGATATCCATAAGCACATTCACTTGACCACTTTAACACATATCAAACATACTTCAAAAGTTTACCTAGATGGTCAAATACATATATGAAACATTGTGCCTAAAGCTTAGCATACATACTCATCTCAATTCCAACCATTTAGTACCAAAACACATTTGTGCAAGCACGACATTCTTATAGCAATTACACACCACATATCATAATGCCATTTATACATATATACGTGCCAAAATATATGACCAACTTACAAGCCAAATCAAATGGCCCAAACTCAACAAGACATATAAGCCATATTAGCCAAAAATACCTATACATGCCATTTAACCCAAAATATAAAGTACCAAAATAATTGTTTGATAGTGTAACGCAATCTCTGACGACTTTCGAACCGAGCGAGCTTCTGAAATACTATAAATCACGAATAATAAACAGAGTAAGAAATTAAGCTTAGTAAGTTCGTTTAACTAAAATATAACTTACCATTCATCCACAATTTAGATAAGCATAATTAAAACATAGGTAATTTCCAGTTGGCCCTAAGCCAAATACATAATCACAATCATGTTAGCCATATATGAATTTAACAATTTAAATTACTTTTCGTGTTGCACATGAATACCTGTACTAGTTCGTATTGAACTCGTATAACCTCATATTATCACTATACCCATTGAACCAATTGGAATAGTATCGGATACTCAAGTATCTCGCACACTAAGTGCCAATACGTGGTCAAAATCACCTCTATCTCATATCTCATATAGAGATGCTCACCCTCGAGCCATCAATGGGTCTGCTTACACAAGCTATAAGTCAAGACGTAGCTACACGGTGCTGCCCACACAAGCTGTAAAGTATCCGCAACACATGCCGAAAAACTCAGCCACCGGTAGGACGTACGAGACTAGCACCCAAAAACACGGTAACCTCTAATGACATGTCATTTGTATCCTATCTATCCCTAAGGTTCAACCGGGATTCACACATTGTCGATACCTCATCAAGAACTTCTGTGGTGTCGTATCATCATAATTATACTAATTAAGCACTTAAAGCACATATAATTTAATGTTTATTAAACATACGAACTCACCTGGAATTAGTACGGAGACAATCGATCGGTTAATCCACTACTTTGTCTTTCCCCCGATCTAAATTCAAAAGTGGCTTTTCTTGATCTATATATAATCAAATTTAACTAATTTAATACTTATTCTAATAAATTCAATCCAATTTCATGTTATGAAAAAATTACCATTTTGCCCCTAAACATTTGATTTCATTACAAATTACTCCCTAGGCTCGTAAAAATGAAATTCGTGAAAATTTCTCTACACCAAAGCCTACTCGAATTTTATAGGTGCTCATAGCAACGCATATAATTCCCAATTTCACATATTTAACACAATTTTTACTTTTCTCAATTTAGCCCCTAATTGACAATTTCAACAAAACTTACTTAACAAAAGTTGTTTATTTAACAACCAAGATTCATTTTCTTCCATTAAACTTCAAGAAAAATTAAAAATCTCTCATGGAAAACCCTAGACTTTCAACCATATTGCAAATTAATCCTCCATTTAGCTAGATTAAGCTATAATGGTTCTGAAAACATAAAAAAAAAAAAAAAACAGGTCAAAGAATCACTTACATGTAAGGGAACTAAGTGGATGAAATTTTAAGCTTCAAAACCCCCTACTTTGTTGAAAATTTCAGTGGAGAAGATGAAGCAAATGGGTTGGTAAATTTTGTTTTTATATCTACTTCAAATTTCTATAGCTATTTAACACCTTTAGCTAGTAGAACTCAACTTTCACACTTTATGCGATTTAGTCCTATTTCACAAATTGAGCATACAAACGGTAAATTTCTTAATAAAATTTTTATACTATAATTCTAACATGCTGTTGATATTAAAATATATAAAAATAATTTTTTACAACCTCGGATTTGTGGTCTCAAAACCACTGTTCCGATTTCACTGAAACGGGCCGTTACAATTTTTGTCGTGTCGAAAGTCGTGGCAAAAGTCGTGCCCACCACTCCAAACGGACCTGTAAAGAAAATAAAAAAATAAATCAAGGGAGTTTTGGAATGTTTAGAAATTAAATAATTGAAACAGCATAAATAAATAATCAAATAAATTGGAAATTAAATTCAGATTTTGTAATAAAAGATAATAAGCCTTAGCCCTAGACTCGGTGGATTCCGGATTTCTGAATCGATCCTTGAAAATTAATTTTCTCCTTCAAATAATAAGCTGGTTATAGCAGTTAAGAACGTCCTAACCACCAATTTTTCTTCTTATAGCTGGTCCCAGTACGACCTGCAAACCAATCCTTACCAATTACCTAACCGAGATACATGTGTTCCCGATTCAAGATTCCGGCAGCCTTGCGCTTTGAAAAACCCAACTCGAACTAACAGCCTCAACCACGTGGGTCATTTAAACCCGATCATTTCTTCCTTGATTTGTTCTTGAATATCCGAATACAGCACGGCCGACTCGTTTCTCCAACTGTTAGCAAACACGACTTCAACCCAATGTGCACTTTTTGACTTGAAATCGAGTTAACTTTAAGGGATGAGTTGTCAATCCCAATACTTAGGAAAAATGTGAATACCGATTGGAAGGATTTTTAGTATGAATACGTATCTCACAATTCCCGACCGGAAAGAACATCGGCCTAAAGCTAAGATGAAATTTAGTAAAGCATGGATTTAATCATGCTTCATAGGTTTTGAAAGGTGATTTGATGATAATGGGGGAAATTGGGAAGGGAAAGGACTAGGAAGGCAATTAAACAAATTTTGAAAGAATAAAGAAATAAGAATGGAAGTAACAGAATGCTAGCTACTCACGCCCAAATTTGGAAAAGAAAGAATAACAGCTCTTTAATTCCAAATTAAAATTAAAATGTGAAATTTGATTGTGTCTTTCCTAAGTACATTAAGGTCCTATTTATATACATGGAATTTACTAATTTTGGCCTTAACCACTTTAACATAAAATTAAATAAAAAATAAAATAAAATAAAATAAGATTTTTTTTTCTATTTTTGGCTTTTACAAAGCCAAAAAATTTGATCAGTCCTTGGCTTTCTCCACATATTTTATTCGGCCTCGTTTCATTGATTGTGTTTCAATTTGGTCATTTTCTGCTCGTTTTTGTCTCTTAGCGTCCCAATTGCATCCCTGACAAGATTAAAACCTAAAAAATACTAATTTAGCAGGGATCAATTCAGAAATAAACCGAATTAAACACAAAATGTCATGCAAATTAACATGTTATCAATAGCATTCAACAATTGGATACCAATTCTTTCATTTGTAGCTTACCAAATTAAAACATATTCTCATTGACAAATTCATATGATCATGTCATACCATACTTTTTAATACTTACCCTACCATTTTCCATTCATTTCATATCCTACTTATTCAATTCATAGCATCATCTATATGTATATACATATACATAGTTATTCATTCAATTGAATGCTAAATCTCATTATACCAATTCAACAAATGCCAATCTATGCACCATTTCATTAAATGATCATTTAAAACATTCAATACCATGTATTATTTTAGTATATATACAACAAACCATTTCAGTTTCAAACATACATGCATTTAACAAAATAGTACACAAGTTCCATTGTAACACCTCATTACCTGACCCGACCGTTGGGTCCGAGTTACAAGATGTCACATTCGTTGCTGGAGCAAATTTTTTCAAATACATGGAAAAATAATCATTTCAAATTTCATCATTCAGAAAAACAACAATATTACAAACATTACGTATCATAAACAACCATTTACTGAGTCTTATACGAGTCATGAATGCCCTAAAATTAACTAGAGATCGAACAAGGACCAATTTGTAACATGTTCAAAACTTCGACTTGACGTTGCGATGTGAGGGGCTTTCTCATCGCAATGCAACATATTGAATTGGCCAAATGGCCTTCTCCTTGTGGCGACAGACTTCCTCGTCGTGTAGTGGCTTGGAGTTCAAGCTCATGCCGACGACATACCTTCGGTGTCGTAATGTGACCTTATCATCGCGGCATCACAAATTGTTTCTGAATTTCAATATACAAAATTGCAATTTTTTCAACAAACTAACCAATACCAAACTCAACCATATATTAGCATTGCATATATACATTTATAACAAATTCAACTATAATATAAAACACCATCCAACATATAACATTTCAACCTTATCAGCATTCTCCCTGCAATCATTAACAACAAGCCTTACTTCACAACATGAGAAATGCCTACCTATATCCATATATCACTTTTCAATATTCAATCCATACATACTTTGTGCCCTAATGATATTTATAACAAGTTCAAGTTGCATTTATATCAACCATATTCTATCTATCAAGCACAACTCATTCAATCACATACAAACACATATGTTAAACAACATGTATCATTTGCAAAAGGTACCCTTTCATTCATCACATACCATAAAACAATTGACATACAAATATTAGCCTTCATATGACTAAATCCACATGCTAAACCGAACTACCAATTCCTCATTATTAAACATAGCAAGATACCCAAAATTACTCTACTGGGTACATGCCATTTAATCAACAAAAGGAAATCATCAACTTCGTTGATTCCAGGATTCTGTCTGGATGCTGAAGTCAATGCTCAGAATTCTGTATTTAACCTAACCTCCGGACGAAAAATAAAAATTTACGCTGAGTAATAAACTCAATGGCATTTCTATCTATCAAGAGGTAATAATTTTATATATATTTATCTAGGTAAGTATGCATGTCCCATTAGGTAAGCCAATTTGTTTATCATTTCCACATTATTATGTATCATAGTTTTATACTAACACTTTTCCAGTTATATATCACAATTCATATCAAATTTACCTTATAGTTAAATCACATTTATATGTTCCTAATAACTTGACTTGAATTTTCAAGACAAATACTCAGATTAATCAATCAACATTTCAAATTGGCACTATAGTGAATTACTAGATAAGCCAAAGCAATCATGTTGGCATGTAAGTGTATCACCGTATATACCGAAATATAGACCTGTACAGTTAATAGAGTAACCAATTTCCAATTTCATCACATAAATCCATTCACATCCCATCATTCTCAATTCAACATCAATTCATCATATAACATAACATAATTCAACTCAATTTCATAATAAATTTCTATATCAATTAAGTCATACAATTTTTTATTATATTCAATTTAGTCCCTGTCTCAATATTCAGTTTCAACCTTAGCATTTCAACTCAATAACCGTTAATAACTCACCTCAATTTTATATAATGCAAAATGTCATAAATATACAGTAACTAGATTGGTCTCGGGTCATAAAAATACAAACCGAAAACTCGAGTCACTCGTCGTCCGCTCTCATATTTCCTTTCCTTTTCAACGGTCTTACATCATTTTTAACTATGAATAATATTTCAGCAATAATATAATATCAAATTTTATCTAAATGACATTCAATTACAAAGTCATACATATTTTACAAATTATTCAATTTGGTCTTCCATCTCAAAAATCAAACATTTACATACCAATTTAATTCAACTAATAAATCTCAAATTGCAATTTGTCATATTCAATTTATCACTTATTTAAGGTTTAGCCCATGTCTCACCTTTTGTACCACATTGCAAACAATTCAAATCACTATCAAACATACACAAATTCATAATTCAAATATATAACAATTTAAATACAATCATACCATATGAACGTACTTGGTCAAAACAACATAAAAGTTGAATTGCAAGGACTAATCAATAATTTTGCCTTCTTCCTGGCTATCCTCAGTTTGGTTCAATTCCCGATCTAAACGATAATTCAATTCAATTTATTAATTCTAAACAGTTTATAATATCATATTATTAACATCGATGTAACAGCCCGTTTTTAGTCAAATTAGAAAAGTGGTTCGGGACCACAAATTTGAAGTCAAAATAATTATTCTATTACTATTTTAATGTTTACAGCATGATAATATGTTTTTGCAAAATTTTTGTTAAGAAACTTTATTGTTTGATTAGTTAACTTGAGAAAAATGACTAAATCGCGTAAAGTGTAAAAGTGGAGTTCCATTAGCTAAAGCTATCTAATAGCTATGGAATCTTAACTTAGAGGTCCTTATGTTGTAATTAGACCATTTCAATTGTGAGTGGACATATTTGGACATTAAATGGATGATTTAAATGGTTTATCATTAAGGTTAATATAGTAAATTAGTTAATAATTATGATAAAATAAGTAAAACAAAAGAAAAAAGATTTCATTTTCTTCATTTCCACTGAAAATACAAAGAAGAAGAAGCCATGGAAATTTTTTGAGGGTTCGGTCACTTAGTAGCTCAATTGGTAAGTGATTTTGACTAGGTATTTAATGATTTCTATGTTTTTTGTGACCGCTGTAACTAGTTCTAGCTAGCCCATGGACTATTTTGCAAAAATGTTAAAGATTTTGAAAGTTTCCATTGATGAAAATATGTGTTCTTTGATGTTTGATGATGAAATATGAAATCTTGTTGCTAAATTTACATATTTTGTAAAGTGATTTTGAGTAAAAATGCAAAATAGGGATTTATTTGTGAAAATGTGAAAATGTATGGTTAAATGTGTGAAAAGTTGATAAATATGGGCTTATAGGGGTATTATAGTAATTCCCATAGCATGGGTTGTGGTTGAATTTCATTAATTTGTGTTTTTATGAAATAAGGACTAAATTGTAAAAGTTGTGAAATTATAGGGGCAAAAGTGTAAATGAGCCTAAATGTGTGTTTTGGATTAAATTGAATAGAGAGATTAATAAATAAGTTAATTTTGAATATATTTAGATCAAAAAAAGTGGAATTTGGATCTAGATCGGGGGAAAACTAAAGTTATCGACTAATTGACTTATTTCGTCGTTTTCACATCTGAGGTAAGTTTGTATGTGATAAATTTCATTTTAAACGTATATTAAATTCTTTGATATTGTATATAATGTGAATATGAGATTTAGGATAAGTTTGACAATGACTCAATGGTAATTCGACATTCAAAATCCCGGTTGAACCTTAGGAATAGTTTAGGATACTAGTGACATGTCATTAGGGGATATATTGAGTTGGCTTTGGGCCATGATATTAGCACTTCGGGTGCGAGTTATACCGATTTGTCTTCAAGCCATGAATATCGGCTGATTTGGCTTCGGGCCATGATATCAGTACTTCGGATATAAGTTACCTTGATTTGGCTTCGGGCCATGGTATAGGTACTTATAGTGCAAGACTCCTAAGTATCTGAATTCTATTCTGAATGGTTCAACGGGTAAATGAATGATTTGGTTGAGAATGAGATTTGTACGAGATGGTACAAGTATGTGCATAAACCATATTAGCTTTGAATCGAAGAAATGGTGAAGAAAATATATAGTTTTGAGAATGAGTAATTGAAAGGTTTGTTAGTTGATGTGAATTCATGTATTTATAATCAATGGTTGAATTATGTGTTTATGATTATGTCAAGTTTATTTCATACGATCTTACTAAGCTTTATAGCTTACATCGTTTATTTTTTATGTTTTATAGTGAATTCAAAGCTAGCTCGGATTCGGGGATCGTTGGAGATTTTGTCACACTATCCTACTATCGATTTGGTACTTTTAAACTTATGTTTTGAGTATATGGCATGTATAGAGATTTTTGGTCATGTTGGTTATGTTTTGGTAATGATTTTGCCATTTGATTTGGCTTGTAAATGTATATGTCTTGGTTTGTATATAATAGCCATGAGAGTTGGCTTAATTTGAGTTGATTTGCTTGTGTATATGTGTATGTGCCTATAGTTTATGTTATGTAAACTGAGGTTGGTTGTGTGATGATTGATAGCTATAGGTATTATGAATGTCAAATGGTTTAGTTGTGGATAATGGTATGCTTGTGAAATTAGGCTAAATAATGCATATTTGAGTTTAGCCATTTTGATGTTTAAGTAAGTAAAATTTGGCATGAATTTGGATGCTATTTTGTGGTAGTCATGTTTTGAATTGGTTGGTGTTGGAAATGGTATGAAATATATTTGAGTAAGGATGATGGAATGCCTATTATATCATATGTTTGGTGCAAATTGTTTTGGATGTAGGTGTGCACAAAATTGGGTGGCAAATTGGCTTAATAGCCTATTTTTGTCCACATGGGCAGAGACACGGGCGTGTGTCTCAGCTGTGTGTGACACACGATTATGTTACATGGCCGTGTGTCCCCTAGTGTTGATTTTGAAACCAAGCCAGTATGCTCCACACGGCCTCACACACGAGCGTGTGACTCGGTCGTATGGCATAAGTCAGTATACCCTACAGGTTTTGCACTGCATAGCACACGGCTTGACACACGAGCGTGCTTGGCCATTTTTAGGGCACACGGGCTAGTCACATGGGCATGTGTATTGGTCGTGTGACCCAAGTCAGAGAGTTACATGGGGTCAGGCACGAGCTGGGACACAGCCATGTGATCCCATTTCGAATGTCCACACAGTCTGAGACACGGGCGTGTCTCTTGGCCGTGTGAGTGACACGGCTGGGGCACACGGGCGTGTGACCCCTGCAGTTAGAAAATTTTATAAGTTTCGTAAAAGTTTCATATGTTATCGGTTTAGTCTCGAACCACTTCCAAAGCATGTTCGAGTCTCGGACATTATGATTGATGTTGAATGATGAATGCATCAAATGTGAAAATGTTTGAGAAATGTATGTGTGATTGTATGATAAGTCTGGTAATACTCCGTAACCCTATTCCGGTGTTGAATATAGGTAAGGGATGTTACAATCGATCAATTTAATTTCACTTTTAAAAATGTCCCTAAAATCGAAATTGCAATACCTTTCAAATTTGAGCTTCGATTTCAAAATTGATTTCAATGAAATCATTTTAAGACCCTAAAATATCTATACTTACAGAAATTTCATACCAATTTTAAATTTATACACTTTAATCCTTATGTTCAAAATTAACAATTTTCACTTTACAAACTAGTCCTTTTTCATTTTTAAACTTAAAATCTAACAATTTAATATCAATTTATTCAAGAATTCGTCAATGGAAACTTTCAGAAACTTTAACAGTTTTACAAATTGGTGCATAGGCAAGCTAAATCAAGCTCTCACAATCTAAAAAACATAAAAATTACAAGAAAAAGACCTAAATACACATACCAATTGAGGACCAATTGAAAAAAATTCAAAAAATATGGTTTTCTTCCTTCAACATTTGGACATAAAGAAGAAAATTAATAAAAAATGATAACTGTACTTTATTCTTTTCTTATATACATAGTTTAGTAATTAGCTTATTTTATTTAACTTAATTAAAATTAATCATAATTAACAAGGTTAGTGGATCCCAATTATCATCCGACACCATTTAATATAACAATGGTCTAATTGTTCATTTGGTCCTTTGGCTATTTAAAATCTATAGCAATTGGACTTTTACAACTTACTCATTGTACCATGATTAACTATCAATTCAGAAAAATTACTAGATGAAAATTCAATGTATTTCTATATTAACCTTGTAAATATTAATATTTACTAACTCGATTTACGAAAATGAGATTCCAAAACCACATTTCCCAACACCACTGACTTTCGAATTTAGCTTAATTAAATCTAATTAACCTAATGTAATAATTATTTAAATAAAGTGGAACATGACTTCGTAATCCACTATCATTGGTTTTATAATGGTTTATTAACCATTTTAACCCTTTGGCTATTTGCAATTTAAGTCCCTAAGCTTTTGGCCAATTAAAAATTTATAGCAATAAACTTTTACAATTTAGTTCTTGTACCTTAATTAAGCAATTAATAAACAAAATTGAAGGGTCCGTAAATATTTTAATTTAATACTTACGAAAATGATGTTTTGAAATCATATTTTTCAACATCACTGATTTTCAGGTTGTTACAACCATTTTTAACAATGTCATTTAATCTTTCAACTTATATACATCTTTATCAAGTCACAAAATCATGTCATTTCAATTTGAATTACTAATCATTATAACATATCAAATCAGTTCATTTCAATGTCATTTTCTATTATCAATTTATAAGGTTATACTAAATACATATAGTTCATTTCAAAGACACGTTTCAATATCAATCTATAAGATTATATCAAATACACATAATTCCTTTCAATGGCATAACAAATTAGTTTATCAATTCCATTTCATTACATTTCCAAGGTTCCAATTTCAATTATAATGTTTCACCCAATAGAACCTTAGTAAAATGGTCTAGAATACACGGGTAAAATACACCACACCAAGTTGTTTATCTGAGCTAAAATTTCATAAGGTTGTCAGTCCAAGTTAAAAGTATACAAGGTTGCTTGTCCGAGCTAAAATTATCCCTGGTTAGGTTACTCATTCGAACTAAACTTATATGTAACAGTCCGATTTATACCCTAATTGGAACGGTAGTTTCGTGACCACGAATCTGAGTCAGAAAATATTTAAATATTATTTTCCGTGTTAATTATATGTGAATTAGCATGTTTGAAAGTTTCGTATTAAAATTTGATTGTTTGTGTGCTTAATTATATAAAAGGGCTTAATCGCGTAAAATGAAAACTTAATAGTTTAAAGCATAAGGACTGTAGTGTTAGTGGCTTTTTAATATGGAGTACTTACGTTGTAATTAGGCCATTGGCTATATGAGTGGACGGTTGAAGGCATGTTTATATGGTTTTATAATTAAATTTTTAAGCTTAAAAATGTAAAGTAATAAATGGTATATATGATATATTATAACATAAAATAATAAAGCCATGCATTTGTTCATACTTGGTGACCGAAACCTTAAAAAAAGAAAAGGAAGGAAGAAAGCTTAGGTATTCGGCAAATTTGAGGCTTGATTAAGGTATGGACTTTGCTCGGTTTTTGATAATTTTTACGTTTTCGAGATCGTTGCTTCGAGTACTACCCGACCCATGCTTGAATTTTTTTTATTTTGATGAATATTTTAAGTTATGCCATTGATGAATATTTGTGTCCTATGATGTTTGATGATAAATTATGAAAGATATGATTTGGATTAATATGTTTTATATTGGAGTTTTTGATGATTTTGAATTATTAGGACTAAATTGTAAAAATAATAAATTGAAAGGCTAAAAGGTAAAATAAGTGAAATATATGGATTACTATGAGCATAAGGAAGATTCGGCCTAACTATGATGTGGTGAGATTTTGTGTATTTTGTATTTTGTGCAATTAGGACTAATTTGTACAAAGTGTGAAATGTTAGGGGAAAAATTGTAATTTGCCCATTATATGTTTTTTTTGGACTAAATTGAGTGTAATGGTGTTTAAATGAGGTTAATTTGAAATGACATAGATCAAGAACAAAAGAAATCGGACTTGGGTCGGGGAAAAGCAAAAATAATTGAATAGCTGATACATAACGTCCGTCGATATCCGAGGTAAGTCTTTAAGCAATTAAACATTATTTATTTTGAATATAAATTGGTTACTATGATGATTCGAATTTTATAGTTCAAAAATAGAGTAGCCGAATGTGATTTAACATTAAATTATTGTGAATGAGCTTTATTCGACTGAATTAAAACCTTTGAAAGTTTGTATGAACTGTTATGGAATGACTTTATAATAACGATATTCAAGCTTTGAGCTTAGCAAGCCTTATGCTGGTGAATTTGATCGAGCTTTGTGCCTAGCAAGCTTATTGCTGGTGAATAAATGTCAGACTTTGAGTTTAGCAGGCCTGGTGCCGGTGTGTGATTCAGACTTATGCCTAGCAGGTTTTATACCAGTTATTTATTTTCAAGTCTGTCTATAAGACTTCACTTTGATAAGGAAATTGAGCAAGTAAGTTGATCTAAATGACCTTGTATATTCGGCCACATAGGTATGTACATATGTGATGATATATTGAACTTGTATGTTTGGTTAAATGTAATGTTATATTAAGTTTGGATATTTGAGTTCATGTGATGTTTTATTGAACTTGTATGTTCGGTCATATATGATAATATATTGTACTTGTATAATCGGCCATTTTGACGATGTAATGAACCATGTGAGTTTGGCCATATAAGTAAGAAATTATGAGATGATATATTGAAACTTGATCATTCGGCCAAATAGGTATGATTGTAAATATAATTGAGATTGTATTATTTTGGGAATTAATAGTTGAATAATATTATGCTAAATGAGAAATATTAGCATTCGGCCAAGGTAACTTTTTGATATTAAAGTATAATATCAATAATACAAGTTGATTTGTTGGAAATGATTTAATTATTCATTTGGATTGTTTAATTTGCTTAAGGCTTACTAAGCTAAATTAGCTTACTTGGTGTGTTATTGTTGCTCTGTTTTATAGATTTTGGTTGTAAGTTACGAGTTCGGGGATCGTCACCGAAGTCATCCACACTATCGTCAATCTTTGGTATTTCTAAAAAGTTTATTTCTGAACTTATGGCATGTATAGGCTAATATGTATTTTTGTTCGACCTTGAATATGTAATTATGAGCCATGCGAAAATGGCTTATTTCTTTTGGTTAATCTTAGTTTCTATGCTTTTGATATAATGAATATATTTAATGCTTGAGTTATTTAAATTCGATCATGGTTTATTAAGTGAGATTTGTTTGGTATGCTTTGCTAATGATCTGTCTGAATTTAATCATGGATTAAGTTTGTATCGAAAGTAATGTGTATTTCATATGTATCTGATATATATATATATATATATATATATATTCAGTTTATGCTTGGTGTTAAGGATTTGAAATGTTAGTTGAATAAATGGGTAAAATATTAAGTATATTATAGATGAAATGGTAGTTAAGTTCGGTTATAAGTTATGGAAGAACATGTGTATTATCGGTCATGATTTAGACCTGTGTTAGAAGCATGTTTTGTGCTATAAATGAGTATATGAATTTGAGTTTGGAAAATGTGAAATGACATGTATGATTTTATTATATGAATTGATATAATTTGAGTAAGAAATGGTTTATTTTGGCTTATGATTTAACGGTTATATTTTTTTTTAAATTATAAGGTTTCCTTTGGTTGCTGATTTTTCATGAAATAAATTAGTATATATATTTGATAAACAGTATTAATGTATATTCGGTCTTATGAATTGTTACTAAAGTTGTTTATATGTTTGGTCAATGAATGGTAAATAATGGGTTGCTGATTTATAACTTGCAAATATGCAGGTTTAGATAGTTAAGTACTAATTAAGTTATAATCGTGTTATATAAGCTTATGACGTATTTGATAAATACTTGAATTGTACATGTGAGTAATATTGATGTATTTTAATAAGTGTAAGATGATATATTTTATATAAATTTACAGTATTGGTTCGAATGATGTATGTATATAAATTATATTTTATGATAGAATGGTTCAAATTTGATGTGATGAATACACGATTTTTGCTTATATTTTGGATGCATATAATTTTGTATGGATTTGAGGTGAATTTGTTTAAGTAATAATATGATTATATGCAAGTGAAGTGTATTTGTTTTGTGATTAATAGTGTACGTTCATTATTTTAAACAACCATTTGTTTTATTTATGCAAACATGACATGTACGTGTTAATAATTGTTTGAAAGTTGTGTATTGTTATGTAATGCCTCGTAACTCTAATCCGGCGACGGATACGAGTTAGGGGTGTTACATTTGATTGGTATCAAAGCTACGGTTTAGTCGATTTTAGGACTAACGTAGCACGTGTGAGTCTAGCTATAGATGCCATATTTTATATTGCGATAGTGTGATGACTTCTGACATATGAAAATGTGCTTTTATATAGTAAATGGATCCCGATAGAGCCGTAGCTGATGATGTCGAGAGCGTGGTGCCTAATCCCGCGCATGGGACAGCGCCAGTTGAATCTCGACCTATCTCGAGTAGCCATGAGGGGGAGGCTAAGCAAGCCTTCTATCAAATGATGAACGACTGGTTTACTCAATATATCCGGACTAATTCGGCTGTACAACAACCTCCACCCCCGAATAATCCATCTCTGATACCTATGGTAACTCCGATGATTGATCTGATGAGATTTAACAGGCCTCCTGTAGATAAAATCAGAAAACACGGGGTCAGAGAGTTTAAAGCTAATGATGATGATGATGCTGAACGAGCTGAGTTGTGGCTTGATAATACTATCCGTGTGTTTGATGAGCTATCTTGTACTCCGGATGAATGTTTAAAGTGTGCCATATCTTTATTACAAGACACCGCATATCACTGGTGAAATACACTAGTATCGGTGGTTCCTAAAGAGAAAGTGACCTGGGAATTCTTTCAGACTGAGTTCCGTAAGAAATACATCAACCAGAGATTTATCGACCAAAAATGCAAAGAATTTCTAGAATTGAAACAGGGTTGTATGACCGTAACTGAGTATGAACGAAAGTTTTTGAGATTAAGTCGATATGCTCGTGAATGTGTTTCAACCGAAGCTATCATGTATAAAAGATTCGAAGACGGTTTGAATGAAGACATTAAATTGCTGGTTGGTATACTTGAAATTAAAGAGTTCGTGGTACCTGTTGAACGAGCCTGCAAAGCCAAAGAGCTTGGGAAAGAGAAAACAAAAGTCGATTTCGAAGCCAGAGATTTCCGTAAAAGATCATCGAGTAAGACTTTTCATTCAGCATTGAAGAAGTTCAGAGATGATTCAGGTTGATCTAAAGCTACTTCAAACTTTTCTAAATGATATCGAGACTGACCTCCTGTGAGTTCACGAGCCACTTCAATAGCTAGTGTTGGCAATGTTCAACAGAATAGAGTTGAGTGCAAGCACTGTGGTAAATGGCATTCTGGAGATTGTAGATTACATGATGGGTCTTGTTTTAAATGTGGATCGAAGGATCATTATATCCGAGATTGCCCGATGTTGATAGAACAAAACACTGTTCAGAATGCGAGACCGAGCAACATGTCAGCGCCAGATAGACCACCCAGACATTGGGGTAATGTAGGTGGCAGTTAGAGAGGAATAAAAGATACAGCGGTTTGATCTGAGGCTCGTGCACCTGCTAGAGCATATGCTATACGAGCTCGTAAGGATGCTTCTTCCCCAGATGTTATTACCAGTACTTTCACTCTTTATGATGCTAGTGTTATTGCATTGATTAACCCTGGTTCGACTCATTCATATGTGTGTGAAACATTAGTATCCAGTAAGACTTTGTCTATTGAGTCTACTGAGCTTGTGATTTGAGTATCAAACCCCCTGGGCCGGTGTGTTCTGGTTGACAAAGTGTGTAAAAATTGCTCGTTGATGATTCGAGATTCATGTTTTCCAGCCGATTTAATGTTGATACCTTTCGACGAGTTTGATATAATTTTGGGTATAGACTGGTTGACTTTGCACGATGTCGTTGTTAATTGCAAAAGAAAGACTATTTATTTGAGATGTCAGAACAATGAAATTATTTGGATTGAATCTAATGATCTGAATGGGTTACTAGCAGTAATATCTTCGATGTTAGCTCAGAAGTATGTGAGAAAAGGTTATGAAGCTTACTTTGCTTATGTGCTTGATAGTAAAGTGACTGAAAAGAAGATTGAATCTGTACCAGTTGTGTGCGAGTATACGGATGTGTTTCTTGAAGAATTACCGAGTTTGCCACCTATCTGAGAGGTAGATTTTGGTATTGAGTTAGTACCGGGAACGACTCCGATTTTGATAGCTCCGTATCGGATGGCACCTACTGAATTAAAAGAGTTGAAAGCACAGTTGTAAGAGTTAACAGATAGAGGTTTTGCACGATCGAGTTTCTCTCCCTGGGGTGCGCCAGTTCTATTTGTGAAAAAGAAAGATGGAACTATGTAAATGTGTATTGATTACTGCCAGCTAAATAAGGTGACTATAAAGAATAAATACCCGTTACCACGGATTGACGATTTGTTTGATCAGTTGAAAGGGGCTTCAGCATTTTCAAAGATAGATTTGAGATCGGGTTATTATCAGTTGCAAGTCAGAGACTCTGATGTGCCAAAGACTGCTTTCCGGACGAGGTACGAACACTATGAGTTTTTGGTTATGCCTTTCGAACTTACTAATGCACCTGCTATTTTCATGGATCTGATGAATCGGATTTTCAGACAGTATTTGGATCGGTTTGTGGTAGTGTTTATAGATGATATTCTGATCTACTCCAGAGATGAAACCAAGCATGCCGAGCATCTGAGACTTGTGCTATAGACTTTGTGAGATAAACAGTTGTATGCAAAGTTTAGTAATTGTGAGTTCTGGTAACGTGAAGTCAGTTTTCTAGGCAATGTTGTTTCAGCATCAAGTATTCGGGTTGATCCAAATAAAATCTCGGCTATACTTGACTGGAAACCACCGAAAAATGTTTCTGAAGTTCGAAGCTTTCTGGGACTTGTTGGTTACTACAGACAGTTTGTGAAAGGTTTCCCTATGATTGCTACACCGTTGACAAAGTTGTTACAAAAAGATGTTAAGTTCGAGTGGTTAGAGAAGTGTCAGAAAAGTTTCGATCAATTGAAAGCTCTTTTAACTGAAGCTCCAGTATTAGTTCAGCCTGAATCAGGTAAAGAATTTGTCATTTATAGTGATGCATCTTTGAATGGTTTGGGTTGTGTTTTGATGCAGGAAGGAAAAGTCATAGCTTATGACTCGAGACAATTGAAACCACATGAAAAGAACTATCCGACACATGATTTGGAACTAGCAGCCATTGTGTTTGCATTAAAAATTTGGCGCCACTATTTGTTCGGTGAAAAATGTCATGTTTATTCTGATCATAAAAGTTTGAAGTACTTGATGATTCAGAAAGATCTGAATTTGAGACAGCGTCGATGGTTAGAGTTGTTAAAAGATTACGAGTTAATGATTGATTATCACCCAGGAAAGGCTAATGTTGTTGCTGATGCTTTAAGCTGAAAAGCACTATTTGCTTTGTGTGCAATGAATGCGCATATGACTATGTCAGATGATGGTACGATTATAACTGAGTTAAAAGCAAGACCGTTATTTATTCAGCAGATTTGTGAAGCTCAGAAAATCGACAATGATTTGATAATAAAACGAGTTTAATGTGATACAAATGCGGATTTAGAGTTTCGAGTTGATGTTGATGACTGTTTGAGATTCAAATATCGAATGTGTTTCGAGAAATACAGAGTTGATTTAGATGATCTTGAATGAAGCTCACAACAGTCGACTATCTGTTCATCCGGGCAATACAAAGATGTATAATGATTTGAAACAGCACTATTGGTGGCAAGGTATGAAACGAGACATTTCTGACTTTGTATCAAAATGTTTAGTCTGTCAGCAAGTAAAAGTAGAACATCAGCTACCTTCTGGATTACTTCAGCTAATCATGATACCTGAATGGAAATGGGACAGAGTCACGATGGATTTTGTATCCGGTTTACCATTGACACCGAGCAAGAAAGATGCAATCTGGGTTATTGTAGATAGATTGACTAAATCTGCTCACTTTGTTCCGGTTCGTACAGATTACTCGCTTGATAAATTGGTTGAATTGTATGTTTCTCAGATCGTGAGGTTACATGGTGTACCTATATTTATTGTTTCAGATAGAGATCCGAGATTTACATCGCAGTTTTGGAAAAAACTGCAAGATGCATTAGGTACTAAACTGCATTTTAGTACTACCTTTCATCCCCAGGCAGACGGTCAGTCCGAGCGAATTATTCAGATACTTGAGGATATGTTGAGATGTTGCATTCTTGAGTTCGAAGGTACGTGGGAACGATACTTACCTCTGATTGAATTTGCTTATAATAATAGCTTTCAATCTAATATCAAGATGGCACCCTACGAGGCTTTGTACAGTCGTAAATGTCGTACACCATTGTATTGGACTGATTGTATTGGACTGAGCTCAGTGAAAATAAGATATACGGGGTCGATTTGATCAAAGAAACCGAACAAAAAGTAAAAGTGATCCGTGAAAGTTTGAAAATAGCATCAGATCGTCAGAAATTGTATGCAGACTTGAAATGTAAAGGCATAGGGTTTTAGATCGGGGATAAAGTATTTTTGAAAGTCTCACCGTGGAAGAAAATACTCAGATTCGGTCGTAAAGGCAAATTGAGTCCAAGATTTATTGGACCATACGAGATTATAGAGAGGATTGGACCGGTTGCGTATAGACTGTTGTTTCCACATGAGTTAGAAAAGATCCATAATGTACTTCATGTTTCGATGCTTCGGCGATATAGATCTGACCCCTCGCATGTGATTGTCCATCAGAGATTGAGATTCATTCAGATATGTCGTAAGAGGTAGAACCGATTCGTATTCTGGCTCATGAGATTAAAGAGTTACGAAATAAGAAAACTTCGTTGGTTAAAGTACTATGGCATAAGCATGGAGTTGAGGAAGCAACGTGGGAGCCAGAAGATGCAATGAAAGAAAGTTATCCGAACCTATTCACCAGTAAGATTTTCGGGGACGAAAATCCCTAAGGGGGGAGAGTTGTAACAATCCGATTTATACCCTAATCGGAACGATGGTTTCGTGACCACGAATCCGAGTCAAAAAATATTTAAATATTATTTTTTGTGTTAATTATATGTGAATTAGCATGTGTGAAAGTTTCGTATTAAAATTTGATTGTTTGTGTGCTTAATTAAATAAAAGGGCTTAATCGCTTAAAATGAAAACTTAATAGTTTAAAGCATAAGGACTGTAGTGTTAGTGGCTTTTTAATATGGAGTACTTATGTTGTAATTAGGCCATTGGCTATATGAGTGGACGGTTGAAGGCATGTTTATATTGTTTTATAATTAAATTTTTAAGCTTAAAAATGTAAAGTAATAAATGGTATATATGATATATTATAACATAAAATAATAAAGCCATGCATTTGTTCATACTTGGTGACCGAAACCTTAAAAAAAGAAAAGGAAGGAAGAAAGCTTAGGTATTCGGCAACTTTGAGGCTTGATTAAGGTATGGACTTTGCTCGGTTTTTTATAATTTTTACATTTTCGAGATCGTTGCTTCGAGTACTACCCGACCCATGCTTGAATTTTTTTTATTTTGGTGAATATTTTGAGTTATGTCATTGATGAATATTTGTGTTCTATGATGTTTGATGATAAATTATGAAAGATATGATTTGGATTAATATGTTTTATATTGGAGTTTTTGATGATTTTAAATTATTAGGACTAAATTGCAAAAATAATAAATTGAAGGGCTAAAAGGTAAAATAAGTGAAATATATGGATTAGTATGAGCATAAGGAATATTCGGCCTAACTATGATGTGGTGAGATTTTGTGTATTTTGTATTTTGTGCAATTATGACTAATTTGTAAAAAGTGTGAAATTTTAGGGGCAAAATTGTAATTTGCCCATTATATTTTTTTTTAGACTAAATTGAGTGTAATGGTGTTTAAATGAGGATAATTTGAAATGACATAGATCAAGAACAAAAGAAATCGGACTTGGGTCGGGGAAAAGCAAAAATAATTGAATAGTCGATACATAACGTCCGTCGATATCCGAGGTAAGTCTTTAAGCAATTAAACATTATTTATTTTGAATATAAATTGGTTTACTATAATGATTCGAATTTTATAGTTCTATAGTAGAGTAGCCGAATGTGATTTAACATTAAATTGTTGTGAATGAGCTTTATTCGACTGAATTAAGACCTTTGAAAGTTTGTATGAACTGTTATGGAATGACTTTATAATAACGATATTCGAGCTTTGAGCTTAGCAAGCCTTATGCTGGTGAATTTGATCAGGCTTTGTGCCTAGCAGGCTTATTGCCGGTGAATAAATGTCAGACTTTGAGTCTAGCAGGCCTAGTGCCGGTGTGTGATTCAGGCTTATGCCTAGCAGGTTTTATACTAGTTATTTATTTTCAAGTCTATGTCTATAAGACTTCACATTGATATGGAAATTGAGCAAGTAAGTTGATCTAAATGACCTTGTATATTCGGCCACATAGGTATGTACATATGTGATGATATATTGAACTTGTATATTTGGTTACATGTAATGTTATATTAAGTTTGGATATTTGAGTTCGTGTGATGTTTTATTGAACTTGTATGTTCAGTCATATATGATAATATATTGTACTTGTATAATCGGCCATTTTGATGATAATGAACCATGTGAATTCGGCCATATAAGTAAGAAATTATGAGATGATATATTGGAACTTGATCATTCGGCCAAATAGGTATGATTGTAAACATAATTGAGATTGTATTATTTTGGGAATGGATAGTTGAATAATATTATGCTAAATGAGAAATATTAGCATTCCGCCAAGGTAACTTTTTGATATTAAAGTATAATATCAATAATATAAGTTGATTTGTTGGAAATGATTTAATTATTCATTTGAATTGTTTAATTTGCTTAAGGCTTACTAAGCTAAATTAGCTTACTTGGTGTGTTTTTGTTGCTCTGTTTTATAGATTTTGGTTGTAAGTTACGAGCTCAGGGATCATCACCGAAGTCATCCACACTATCGTCAATCTTTGGTATTTCTAAAAAGTTTATTTCTGAACTTATGGCATGTATAGTCTAATATGTATTTTTGTTCGACCTTGAATATGTAATTATGAGCCATGCGAAAATGGCTTATTTCTTTTGGTTAATCTTAGTTTCTATGCTTTTGATATAATGGATATATTTAATGCTTGAGTTATTTAAATTCGATCATGGTTTATTAAGTGAGATTTGTTTGGTATGCTTTGCTAATGATCTGTCTGAATTTAATCATGGATTAAGTTTGTATCGAAAGTAATGTGTATTTCATATGTATGTGATATATATATATATATATATATATATATATATTTAGTTTATGCTTGGTGTTAAGTATTTGAAATGTGAGTTGAATAAATGGGTAAAATATTAAGTATATTATAGATGAAATGGTAGTTAAGTTCGGTTATAAGTAAAGGAAGAATATGTGTATTATCGGTCATGATTTAGACCTGTGTTAGAAGCATGTTTTGTGCTATAAATGAGTACATGAATTTGAGTTTGGAAAATGTGAAATGATATGTATGATTTTATTATATGAATTGATATAATTTGAGTAAGAAATGGTTTATTTTGGCTTATGATTTAATGGTTATATTTTTTTTTAAATTATGAGGTTTCCTTTGGTTGCTGATTTTTCATGAAATAAATTAGTATATATATTTGATAAACAGTATTAATGTATATTCGGTCTTATGAATTGTTACTAAAGTTGTTTATATGTTTGGTAAATGAATGGTAAATAATGGGTTGTTGATTTATAACTTGCAAATATGCAGGTTTAGATAGTTAAGTACTAATTAAGTTATAATCGTGTTATATAAGCTTATGATGTATTTGATAAATACTTGAATTGTACATGTGAGTAATATTGATGTATTTTAATAAGTGTAAGATGATATATTTTATATAGATTTACAGTATTGGTTCGAATGATGTATGTATATAAATTATATTTTATGATAGAATGGTTCAAATTTGATGTGATGAATACACGATTTTTGCTTATAT
Source organism: Gossypium australe (assembly GCA_005393395.2). NCBI lineage: Eukaryota > Viridiplantae > Streptophyta > Magnoliopsida > Malvales > Malvaceae > Gossypium > Gossypium australe. The sequence goes on along the minus strand of CM016614.1, from coordinate 25,327,426 downwards.
TTTGGATGCATATAATTTTGTATGGATTTGAGGTAAATTTGTTTAAGTAATAATATGATTATATGCTAGTGAAGTGTATTTGTTTTGTGATTAATAGTGTACGTTCATTATTTTAAACAGCCATTTGTTTTATTTATGCAAACATGACATGTACGTGTTAATAATTGTTTCAAAGTTGTGTATTGTTATGTAATGCCTCGTAACTCTAATCCGGCGACGGATACGAGTTAGGGGTGTTACATTATATCAGGTTATTTGTAGAGACATATATCTAGTACAAGCACGCATATTATTAAGTTCACATGGGCATCAATTACACATATTTCATTTTCATCCCTGCAATCAATCATTTTTACATGATTATACCCTATAATTATCCATATTCACATTTTTTTAAGCCCTATAAACTTTCATATTTACCTGTCATACCATGTATTCAGTTACATTTGCATTTCCATACCTTGTACACTATATTTATCACACAACAACCACTTATTTCATTTCAATTCAATTCAATCCAATTCATATATATATATATATATATATATATATATATGTATCATATATATAATTTCACATTCAATATCACAATTTCATTCCAATTGTAACATCCTATGCGTTTAGTGTAGGGATAACTTTAATAGGTTAATTTAAGCGATAGGGGTCCAAATTGGGCTCAGGATTAGGCTAAGGCCTTGATTAAATTATTAGCTTGGGCATTAAGGAATTAAAAAGGTGGTAATTATGTTTAAAATGCCAAACATGGGCTTGTGGCCCAACAATAAGTGGCACTATAAGGGAATTAGTAGTGACGCAACACACAAGGGATTTAGGGGCCCAAAATTTAAGTTTAATGAGGCCCAGATCTTTTAATTTAAGTGACTTAAATTTGCCATTAGGGTTAGTAAGAGGTGGACGGCTACAAGGCTATAAAATAGGAAAAATTATGTGGATTTTTAAGTGATAATATCATAGATAAAAAGGAGAAAAGTTAGAAGCTTATCTTCAAAGGAAGTGTTGGCCGAAAATCCACCACCTAGAGGAGGGTAAAATTCGGCTACTGCATGGCATAGAGGGTGCCGAAATTCTCCCCTCTTCTAGCTTAAATTTTAAGGGCGTTTTCGGTATTTAGCAGTAGGTGTCAAAAATCTATAAATAGGGGGGCTAGCTCCTTGTTTCTGACATTGAAAACCCTAAAATCCTCTCCCTTAGTGCCGAAATTTCCTAGCCTCTCCCTCCCCAAATTTCTTTCTTCAATTACTTTAAAAAGCCGAAACTTTTCCCTACTTTCTTTTCCCTTGTGCCGATTTCTCTAAGAAGCCGAAGCATCCATCGCTTTTTCTTTTATTCACCTATTTGAGGAATTGTTCTATAATTCCGGCATTTAAATCTTCCATTGGCATTGCCGAATCCTCTCTCTAGTGCTAGCCGAATCTCCTAAGCTAAGGTAAGAGTCGATTTTTGATTAGTTCTCATAATCTATTTTAGAAAGGCAGAAGCCGAAAGCTAACAGTTAATGGTTTTATGATGGGCGGCAATTCGGGATTTGAAGGAAGCTTAGTCGACTAGATCTAAAAGCCGAAAATCATAAGTCTCCAATTTCAGGATTTTAAGGTAAGAAGATTATCCCTAGATTTTTATTAAATTCGTTCAATATATGATTTTAACTCTATAAGGAGGATTAACGATTAAATATTGTTATAGTAGCTCTGATAAGGATTTGATGGAATTAAATATGGATCAGGCAAAAGAAAAAATCCCTAAGTTTAAGAAACGAGCAGTATCTGCTGTTCGGGATTGGGCAATTGGTTGTGGACCGGCTTCTGAACAACACCTTAGGCAGATAGCAGTTGTGTCGACTAAGGATAGCGTCGATATAGAAAGCCTCGTTTTATCGGTAATCAGGTGTGTAGATCTCTAACACACTACTAATAAACCTGTATGTATTTCTATTTATGTATGTTATGGGCTAAAAAGCCGGAATAAGGCTATATAGACAGTCGAATGGAACCCTAAAAAGGGTTAGGCAAGGATGCCAGGTACGTAAACATAGAACTCCCTATGTGTATCGAAGAATATATAAGTCTCCTTGATGTTTTCTTTATGTATGTATGCATGGGGTGGGAATGATGATAATTGAAGGGGAAGTGTATGATAGGTCACTTGGTGATTGGTGGTAGAAATCCCACATAATTTAAATGTAAGGTCACATAGTGATCGGTGGCTATGCCACGTTTAATGATTCCTACTTAATAGGAATAGGCAGTACAGTTGTCGTTTTGGTGTGTAGCGGATGGAGGGTTGATTGTAGAAATCCCCACGGTGTGATGGTTGGTACGGGTTGGTGTGTAGAGGATGGAAACCTAGGATGGGTTGGGTTCTTCATTCTTTATTGTTTATTATGTGATTATGATTGATGCATTCCTGTATGGGCCAGGGCCCATAATGTGTTTGTGGGCTCAGGTCGATGTGTGTTTTGAGATTTATACACTGAGTCTTTGTGACTCACGTTTTCCTTTTCTCTACTCTTCCAGATGAACAGTAGATCGTGGACATGGGAGCCAAGAGGGACTCGAGGGGCCATCAAGTTTTATTTCTACAAGTTATTTTCTTTTGGGATTTCTTTAAATTTACTTTACTTCATTGTTATTTCGAGAATATTTATGTAATAAGGCCCCTAGTTTTCATTCAACTAAGCCATTTTCAATGTTAAGCAACTTATGAATTTATGATAAGGTTTGTTATACTTTTAATAATAATAATACAAAGGATTCCATATTTTTAAAATGCCACCTATCTATCCAAATAATGTTCAATTGACTTATGATTTCCATAACATACAAAGCAAAAGTTTTCAAAGTACAAGCCATGACATGCCAGATCCGGTCGAAACGCATGGGCCGGGTTTGGGGTGTTACAATTTGGTATCAGAGCCTAGTTCAAAACTAGGCTCTGGGGTTTTTGGGCTCAAAACGTTTTTTGAAAATGGGCTTTTGAAACATATATGTTTTTAAAGGATTACAGGTTTGTTAGATCAGCATGGCACCTGCGTCTCCAGCCCAAGTCCGCCAGGTAAGTATTCTGAACCATTGTTTGATATATTTATGTGGGCTTAATGGGCTTTATGGGACATAGGATAGTTAGATTAGAACTTGATGGACTTTAGGCCTAGTTGAAACAACTCCTAAAATCTCATAAGACTTAATTTCACTAAACAAACTCGTGAATAAGCCGCAAGACTAGGGTGTGGTAACAGTCATACGCATGTCTAGGATTGGATTCAGGAAGAGCTTGGTATTTAAGCAGTCCTAGTGACTCACCTCCTCTTCACTGGAATCCTACCTGGTGCGTAGTGACTGTTCACCTTAGCTAAGTTAGGGTGTGGCAATGGGCATACTCATGTCTAGGAGTGGATTCAGGGAGAGCTTGGTACTTAAGCAGCCCTAGCGACTCACCTCCTCTTCACTAGAATCCTACCTGGTGCGTAGTGACTATTCACCCTAGTTACAATGACTTATTGATGGGTTAAACCTTATAACTAAAACCCGAAAAGGACCAACCACCCTATTTTTGAAAAACAAAATCCCAAGGTTTTGTAAAATTTTCAAAACACATTTGATTTGTGAAAATTTCCAATCAACCATGAACTTATAAAATACCTATGTTTCGAAAATTTACCCGAAAATCACACGTTTACAAGAATAACCCGGACCATGAAACTAGATTTTACCAAAAGTACCCCAGTTTTAAAAAAACAAACAAACAACATCAAAGTTTGAAAAATTACCAAACTACCCTTGTTTTGCAAAATGACCAAAATACCCCTAGTGGGTAAAATTACCAAAATACCCACGGATTTCAAAATTACCGAAATACCCTCGAATTTTGAAATTACCGAAATACCCCCAGAGTGCAAAATTACCGAAATGCCCTCGGGATTGCAAAATTACCAAAATACCCCTATTTCACAAAATCACCAAGGACCCTATTTTGAAAAATTATGAAAATACCCTTGTAGGATAAAATTACGAAAATACCCCTGGGTAGTGAAAACAACAACAACAACAACACTTTTCTGTAATGAACGTGAGTTCATGGATGTTGATGATTAAATGTATACATTCCTTAGAGGATATGAACTTGAGACTGTATTGTGAGTGTGAATTCGAAAGAACTACTTTTTAAAAAACCATAATTCATAAGACTGTTCGCGATAAATCAGTGGAAAGAATTAATGATTCATAAAATTCTTAATCAGATAAACGCAAATCAGAAGAATGAGTACAAGGGGTCGAGGACATCCGCCGCGTGGACACGGTAGGGGTAAGATGGCTTTGTCTGAGCTAGCAGGGTCTAGCCACGGGTCAGGAAACGAAATGTCGGATCCCTCAACTGTAGAGGGAGAGTTACGGGATCAGGCGACCGGAGATGATGCTGTATCTCAGGTGATGTTGCGAGTCCTTGAGGGAGTTGCTGGAGTAGGCATGGGCACAGGAGCCCGGAAACTTGTGCCGGAGCGGCTTAAGGCCAATGGGGCAGAAGTGTTTAGGGGAGTTTCTGGTGTAGCCTCTAACACAGCTGAGTATTGGATGGAAGCGACTGAGCGCATAATGGATGACTTAGATTTTACGGTGGAGGAGAAGTTGAAAAGGGTCATGTCTCTTCTTCGAGACGAAGCCTACCAGTGGTGGCTCACGGTGAAAGAAGGTACTGCTGCAGACCTGATTGACTGGGATTTCTTTAAGGATTCATTCCAGGGAAAGTATGTTGGGGCCAACTATATGGATGCACAAAGGAAGGCATTCTTGAACCTGGTGCAGGGAAGTGAGTCTGTGGCTGAATATGAGGCAGAGTTTTTGCGTTTGAGCCGCTACACTCGGGGAATGGTAGCAACGGAGTATGAACGTTGTGTTCGGTTCAAGGATGGGCTGCGGAATGAGTTAAGGGTTCTGATAGCACCGCAACGAGAGAGAATTTTTGCTGTTTTGGTGGAGAAGGCTAAGATAGCTGAAGAGGTAAAACGGACTGAAAGACAGGAAAGAGATAAGGATAAGGATAGGAATGGGAATAAGAGGAATTTTGGGCCGTCGGAATCATCTGGAAGTTTTCAGAAAAGGCCTAGGACTGATGGGCCAGCTCGTACTCCGACGGGCCAGAATCGAGCGTGTTCCACATGTGGGAAGATGCATTATGGGGAGTGCGGAATGAAAATCGGTGGATGCTTTAGGTGTGGATCCATAGAACATCTGATTAAGGACTGTCCTCAGATGGATCGGGTACAGCCAGCGGGCCGAGGTTCTGATCAGGCTAGGAGAGGAGGTCAACAACCACCAAGGGGCCGTGGTCAAGTCAATGGTGGCAATGGCACAGGACATGGTCGTAGAGGTGCAGGTTACGCTGAGGCGAGGCAGCCAGCTTTGGTCTATGCAGCACGTCGCCAAGGGGACGAGGACGCTTTAGATGCGAATACCAATGCGTACTCTACCATAGTATTCTGAGTGTTTCTTTTGGCTTTAGAATTAGAGTGCGCAGCGAAAGCATAGTGGTGAGACTTGGGTAGTACGATTAATAGTTAGTTGGAAATTTCGAGGATGAAATTTCTTTAAGGGGGTAGAACTGTAACATCCTGAATTTATGGGCCTATGCATTTAGTGTAGGGATAACTTTAATAGGTTAATTTAAGCGATAGAGGTCCAAATTGGGCTTAGGATTAGGCTAAGGCCTTGATTAAATTATTAGCTTGGGCATTAAGGAATTAAAAAGGTAGTAATTATGTTTAAAATGCCAAACATGGGCTTGTGGCCCAACAATAAGTGGCACTATAAGGGAATTAGTAGTGACGCCACACACAAGGGATTTAGGGGCCCAAAATTTAAGTTTAATGAGGCCCAGATCTTTTAATTTAAGTGAGTTAAATTTGGCATTAGGGTTAGTAAGAGGTGGACGGCTACAAGGCTATAAAATAGGAAAAATTATGTGGATTTTTAAGTGATAATATCATAGATAAAAAGGAGAAAAGTTAGGAGCTTATCTTCAAAGGAAGTGTTGGCCGAAAATCCACCACCTAGAGGAGTGTAAACTTTGGCTACTGCATGGCATAGAGGGTGCCGAAATTCTCCCCTCTTCTAGCTTAAATTTTAAGGGCGTTTTCGGTATTTAGCAGTAGGTGTCAAAAATCTATAAATAGGGGGGGCTAGCTCCTTGTTTCTGACATTGAAAACCTTAAAATCCTCTCCCTTAGTGCCGAAATTCCCTAGCCTCTCCCTCTCCAAATTTCTTTCTTCAATTACTTCAAAAAGCCAAAACTTTTCCCCACTTTCTTTTCCCTTGTGCCGATTTCTCTAAAAAGCTGAAGCATCCATCGCTTTTTCTTTTATTCATCCTATTTGAGGAATTGTTCTATACTTCCGGCATTTAAATCTTCCATTGGCGTTGCCGAATCCTCTCCCTAGTGCTAGCCGAATCTCCTAAGCTAAGGTAAGAGTCGATTTTTGATTAGTTCTCATAATCTATTTTAGAAAGGCAAAACCTGAAAGCTAACAGTTAATGGTTTTATGATGGGCGGCAATTCGGGATTTGAAGGAAGCTTAGTCGACTAGATCTAAAAGCCGAAAATCATAAGTCTCCAATTTCAGGATTTTAAGGTAAGAAGATTATCCCTAGATTTTTATTAAATTCGTTCAATATATGATTTTAACTCTATAAGGAGGATTAACGATTAAATATTGTTATAGTAGCTCTGATAAGGATTTGATGGAATTAAATATGGATCAAGAAAAAGAAAAAAATCCCTAAGTTTAAGAAACGAGCAGTATCTGCTGTTCGGGATTGGCCAATTGGTTGTGGACTGGCTTCTGAACAACACCTTAGGCAGATAGCAGTTGTGTCGACTAAGGATAATGTCGATATAGAAAGCCTCGTTTTATCGGTAATCAGGTGTGTAGATCTCTAACACACTACTAATAAACCTGTATGTATTTCTATTTATGTATGTTATGGGCTAAAAAGCCGGAATAAGGCTGTATAGACAGTCGAATGGAACCCTAAAAAGGGTTAAGCAAGGATGCCAGGTACGTAAACATAGAACTCCCTATGTGTATCGAAGAATATATAAGTCTCCTTGATGTTTTCTTTATGTATGTATGCATGGGGTGGGAATGATGATAATTGAAGGGGAAGTATATGATAGGTCACTTGGTGATCGGTGGTAGAAATCCCACATAATTTAAATGTAAGGTCACATAGTGATCGGTGGCTATGCCACGTTTAATGATTCCTACTTAATAGGAATAGGCAGTACGACTGTCGTTTTGGTGTGTAGCGGATGGAGGGTTGATTGTAGAAATCCCCACGGTGTGATGGTTGGTACGGGTTGGTGTGTAGAGGATGGAAACCTAGGATGGGTTGGGTTCTTCATTCTTTATTGTTTATTATGTGATTATGATTGATGCATTCCTGTATGGGCCAGGGCCCATAATGTGTTTGTAGGCTCAGGTCGATGTGTGTTTTGAGATTTATACACTAAGTCTTTGTGACTCACGCTTTCCTTTTCTCTACTCTTCCAGATGAACAGTAGATCGTGGACATGGGAGCCGAGAGGAGCTCGAGGGGCCATCAAGTTCTATTTCTACAAGTTATTTTCTTTTGGGATTTCTTTAAGTTTACTTTACTTCATTGTTATTTCGAGAATATTTATGTAATAAGGCCCCTAGTTTTCATTCAACTAAGTCGTTTTCAATGTTAAGCAACTTATGAATTTATGATAAGGTTTGTTATACTTTTAATAATAATAATACAAAGGATTCCATATTTTTAAAATGCCACCTATCTATCCAAATAATATTCAATTGACTTATAATTTCCATAACATACAAAGCAAAAGTTTTCAAAGTACAAGCCGTGACATGCCAGATCCAGTCGAAACGCATGGGCCGGGTTTGGGGTGTTACGCCAATTTATCATCAACACACAATTAACTCATACTATATAACATATTCAATCCATTCTCATATTATGCATCATTTGCATAATAAATCATAATACTTTCTATTTTATTCAATTCAGTCTACTAAATCATCTCAACAATCAATATCAATCATAGCAAACCAATTCATAATATCATTATTAATTCATCTCAATATTCAATCATGCAGTATGACATGAATATGAAAAGAATAAATTGATTTCAAATCATAAAAGCACAAATCGATATCTCGCGTCACTCATCGACAACTCTCGTTTTTCCTTTCTCTCTCGATGACCCGAAGTCGTCATTCGCTACAATTGATAATTTAATAAATAAGAACATATCAGATTTCATTCAATCCACATCCAAATACAAAACCACACATATTCTTCATTTATTCAATTTAGTCCCTAAACTTACAGTAAACATATCTTTCAATTCCTAGCTTCAAATTAAAATTCCATTTCACATATTCTCATTAAGGACTTTATATTTTCTATTTCTAACATAATTTCATGATAGATTTTACATTTATTCAATTTCATCCCTAATGTAACAAAGTTAACAAATAAACAAATTTAAATTTACAATCTAGTCCTTTTCATAATCTAACCTCAAAATTTATCCATTTCAAGTCTAATTCATCAATAAATCAACAATCACAACTTTCTAAAACATTAACAATTTATCAAATTTGTACATGAGTTAGCTAAATTAAGCTCCCATGATTATAAATCTATAAAAATTTCAAGAAAAAGACTTGGTTACCTTAAACAATTTTTGGTTGAAAGTTTGAGTTGGAAGCTTGGTGTTTCTCCTTTAATGGCTACGGTGGTGGCTTGAAAAAAAGATGGCAATTTGGTTTTCAGCCCACTTACCTTATTATTTATACTTAGTTTAGATTTGATTAAATTTGTTTAATTAATGAATTAACATAATTTAATTATTTATTAACTAAACTCAATGGAAACAATCATCATCATCAACTATCCATTAACTAAAATTGGTTTATTGACCATTTTAGTGTTTTGGATAATTGATCTCTAGGTCTATAATCTTTTTTTTAATTAAAATTCAATAGTGATTGGACTTTTACAATTTAGTCCTTGAGCTTTAATTAATTACTTTTTCAACTAAATTACTTAATCGAACTTCAATATATTTATATCATAACTCCGTAAATATTTTTATTTAATATTTACAGGCTTGATTTACAAAAATAGAGTTCGGAAATTGCATTTTACAATATTGCTGAATTTCGAGTCGTTACATAATATATTTATTATTTTTCATATATTATCTTTTTTATTTTCTTACTCATAATATGAAGTTAAAGATATTTAAACTATGTTCATTATTATTTATCAAAATAATTACTAAAAATTTTTATATCCATGGTTTCTTCATGTATATGCAAATATGAGGCCCTCATTCCTTTCAATATAACAAATAATATTATCGTGTAATGTCTAAGATATTTATTGGCAAATTCAAAATATACATGTTTAATAAAAATGTTAATTTCATATTAGATGTTTAACCTTAAGGTCTTTAATCAAAATTATAAAATGCAGCTTTTAAAATTGGAATATATACACATATCAACTTATTAAGGTGCCAGATGGTGATATATAAACTATGACACATTGGTTTATTTCTTAAATTGCAACTTTCATATTGCTATAATATATACGATTGGGAAGGAACCAATGAAATATTCCTTTCGCCTTTCACTCGACACAGTTTAACACGCGGTGATATCTTATTGGCTCCAAATTTATAGTTGTAGAAATAATATTAGGAGAACAAGCACACAAGAAAAGCAAGCGTTTAATCAGATCTATCAAGAGATGGAGGATCAACCAAAATATGTTTTTTTTTCTGAGTGAGTGAGGATTCAGCAAGGGGAGTTCCATCATGTAGCTAGGTACAAATTATAAGCCATTAAAAGACTAGTAGAAGCTAGTGAACGAGGAGTGGTAAGAATAGGATGAAGCCAATGGAGTACGTAAACGAGAAAGGATCACATGATTTTGTACTTGTCAAATTTGAGTCATCGAGTGAGGATTTCTCTATCTGTTAAGGAAGGGGCTTTGGAAAACCTTGCCTAACTATTAAAAAGTAGTCTCTGATGTGCACCTTATTATTGACTCCTCTTCTGCTCTATTATTGCATCCTATTCTTGAGGGAGTGATTGGGGTTAAGCTACGTGGCGACACCCACAAAAACAAAGGACTATTCACTCTATGGGGTGGGCCTTTCATACTCAAATCCGAACGAAGAAAAGACTATTCAACGCACCAAAATCTAATGAAACTGATTCAAAGCCAAGATAAGAAATGTTACTAATAATAAGAAAGAGTTAAGGGCCTTGATCAGTACAACTTGTGGTTAACAGCATGGAATTGCTTTGCTTAAACATCTCCAACATAATGAAGAAAGAAATACTGGCATGTACTTCTCAGTGTCACAGGATCAGCTTTACCCATAGTGTTTTAGCACTACAACAGTCTGTAAGGGCATGAAGATTAGATTTAGTGCCAACTTCACGTAAATTGCAGCAATCATCATCCATCAGGTTACGTCGACATCGTTCAACATTGATTACCAATTTCTGTCGCATCACTATGTTGGGGCAGTTTTAGCTTCCATATCTTAAGCCACAGTGGATGCTTTGGTGCCAAGTATCCACCTCATAAGTTGGCTCCACCCCATATGCAAACATGACTTTCTGATTCTCAACCTAAATGGTAGACCAAAAATAATAGTAAATTCCATCTTCATCTTTTATCCACCTACTTAATTTATCCATATTCTTATTTTAGTTCGTTAAAGTAGAAACTGTGCAATATTCTTTTTGATATTTTGATGATAATTAATAAAATTCATTAACATGTGCCAAGGGAAGGGAATATTCTGATAAATTAGTGAATTTTTTATTTTCTTTAAAAATCTTTTCATTTTTTAAATGTGTTTAATAATTATATTTAATATTTACTTAATACAAATCTTTCAAAAAAAATGTTGAATAGGATAAATGGGTGGGTAGTTATTTAACTGTTAATGTGGAAAATAATAAAAAATTATATTTAAAATAAATTATTTTAAAAAAATGTTTAAATTATTATTTTTAACTTTTATTTTTTCCAAAATGATAAAAAAATATTATACTAACAAAAATTAAATTTACAAAATAAATAATTTTTAAAAATCAAAATTTATCTTATATCAGGCAACCCAATCATATTTAGTAATTAATTTTTAGTAATATACAAGTGATTTTATAATATAAATTTGATACATATAAAATTTATTATTAAAACTTCAACACTTAGTTTTTCAATTTATGAAACAAAATTTAAATTACTCTTTTAACATAAAATATTATTTTAAATAATAGGGTCTTGTTTGATAGGCCATTAAAAAATTAAATAAATTAAAAATTAATATTTTCAATGATTTAATTTTTTACACATTTTTTATAATCCAAAATAAAAACAATTTGGTAGAATTTTTTATAAAAAAAAAGTGTGGAAAATAATTAGACAAGAGATGCTTATCACTTAATGGAAAAAATTACAATTAATTTATTTTATTTTATTTTAATATTATATTATCCTGTTTTTACCTTTAAATTTTGATTTTTACTTAGAATATGGTGAAATATATAAAAATAAGGATCAAATGTAGAATATATTTTTTTAAATCTCAAATTTATATTTATCAAATAATCTAATTATATTCGGTAATTAATTTTAAGTAATATATCAAATAATTCTATAACTTAAATTCAATACTTAAATTTTCAAATACTTAATTTTTCAACACTTTTTTTCAGAAATTAATTTTTTAATTTATCAAATAACACCTAACTTAAATGAGTTTTAAAAAGGCATGATGACTTTTTTGCCCTTCAACTTTACAAAAAAAAATCATTTTAATTCTCGATTTAACTTTTCGCCTCTTTTAGCTTTTGAACTTGTATTTTTTACCAAGCCACCCCAAAATGGATGGAAAAGTTAACGTTTGTTAACTTTGCAAACGTGACATACATGTGGATTGCCACGTAGATGACACATCAACATTTAATTAATTTTTTAAAATTTAAAAATTTAAAAAAATAAAAATCATTAAAATTATAAAAAACATATTTTTAACAATTTAAAAATTTTAAAAAATTAATTAAATGTCGATGTACAATCTATGTAACAATCCATGTGTATGTTGTAAGTACTCAATTTTGCCCGGGCTTAGAAATAAACCGGGATAAAACAAAAAAATAAAAAAATAAAATTAACCTAAATGTTTATACAGTCCTTTTACAAAAAAAAAAATAATAATAATAAACCAAAAGCCTGTTGCATTTAGCCCAAATACCCTAAATTACCCGAGCCCAACATTTAAACCTGTGACCCAATACCTAAATAGACTAACAGAACCACTAAAACTACTCAGTAGCCCAAAATCCCGAATACACCCAGACCCAGACTCGTACTCGGCCCAAAGGGGCCCAAATCTTTGACAAAACAGAAACCTAGGGTTCTCCAGAAACCCTAGGCGCCGCAATGACTGAAGACTGATCGTCGCGCCGGAATACCAGCGCCCAACAGCTCCTCACGCCCTCGTCAAGCCGTGAATCGCGCCGCCATCACAGCCCCATCATCGTCGAGACCCTCGTCGCTCTTCACCTGCACAGAAAAGGAAGGAACAAGCAGCAAAATCCGGCAAAACAGAGGCAGAATATTTATTTCTTTTTTTTGTTTTCATTTCAAAGGCTATAAAAGCCTATAAGAATTTGTAAGATGGGGATTTTTACACACACAGAAGATACAGAGACAAAATACAGAAATAAAAGCACATATTTTCATAATACAGAGGTTTTTTTTTTACGCATTCTTTATATTCTTTTCATACACATATATTTTTATAGAAAAATATATACGAAAATAGAGAACAGTGGTTTTACCCTTCGATTTGCGTCCTAGAAATAAAGCTTCCGACCTTCAGCCGCCGGCCACGGAGGCGCGTGAGGCGCGTGCGCACTCGGTCCCTGAATCAGATAGTCGAACCTCAACAGAGGATTTGAGAGTGTTTTGAAACCTTTTTTTTTTAAACAGTTTTAAAATGTTTTTTTTTTTGACAGATTCTTTGCTTATATAGCAAACAGAAAACGACGCCGTTTAGCAGATGCAAGGTCCGCGTGTTGACCCGACCCGGGGCAAAGATCCGCGTGTTTTTCTTTGGATGGCCTAATTGCCATTTCAGCCCTCCTTATTTTTATTATTTTTAATTCCGTTTAATTTAAATTCTATTTATTTTAATTTGGCCCTAAAAGTTTAATTACTTTTTTAATTTAATCCCTCGGTCTGTTTTAAATGAAAATCGGAACGACGCCGTTTCGTAAAAAGGTTTAATTGCTACATTAGTCCCTGGATTTTAGCGCATGTTTTTGATTTAATTCTTTTAATCTGTTTAATTGTTGTTTAACCCCTGTTTCTTTATTTATTTTTTAATTTACTTAATTAATTTATTTTAAATTGTTTTAATTGTTTTATCATGTTTTATATTATTTTCCTATATTTATTAATTCATTAATAGTTTTTTATATATTATATGTATTATTTCATATATATTTAATTATTATATATTACTTAGTTTAATAATTTTTATATTATAATCTATATATTATTATTATATTATTTTTTAAATTTATATATTATATAGTATTATATATTTTTAACTTTGTTTTGTATAAAGTCTATTATAATATATAACCTATTTTATTTATATAATTTTTATGATTAATATATTATGTATATATATGTCTTTTTAAAATTATTATACATATTATTTGTTTTTTTTTATGTATAATCTTTATATATTATTATTAGTTATTTTATATCATTTATTATGTATTATGATTATTATTATATTTATGTTGGTTTAATATTACTTTAACTTTTTTATATTATTCATTGATTATTTATTATTAATATATTTTGTAATTAGGTTGAATTGATATGTACGTTATAATGTATTATTCAATATCTTACTCATACCTTTTTTTTAAAAAATAGTTTTTAAATCAAATGATTTTCAAAATATGGTGATATGTGATATTTGGGGAATTTCAAGAAGAATTTTGCCCTAACTTATTGGGTTTGATTTTTCTCATGAAACTTTAGGTATTACATATCTCCATCTTTTAAGAAATTTGAGATTTACCGATTTCAAAATAAAAAACCTATTCTTGGGAATTCAAAGTGTTTTGCCTTAACTTATTAGGTTCGACATTTTGTGTCTCGAGGTAGGAATTTCCTCAAACAAAGACAAGCTTAATTCTTAAAGTAATAACATGCTATACCTTAACTTATTGGGTAAAGTATTTTATTTCTTTGAAATAAGTAAGTCTTAATTTTCTTTCTAATAAAAGGATCATATTTCATAATATTCTTTACTTTCGACATTTGGACATGACTTTATCAATTTGGTACCAATTTTTGGGCGTTATGAGGGTGCTAACCCTTCCTCATACGTAACCGACTCCCGAACTCATTTTTTCGTTTTTCGTAGACCAAAATTGAATGTTTTAAAAAATAAAATGTTTTACAAGGTGATCCAATCACACCTAAATAAAAAGGATTGGTGGCGACTCCATTTTCGTTTTTCAAAGTCGATCCCCATTTTTCTAAACTCGATTTTAAAATGGTTTCGACAGCTTGGCGACTCCACTGGGGACACAAGAGAGTCAGGCCGTAAAATTGATAATTACATGTCTTTTTGTTTGAATTTTAAATTTTGATTTTAAAATATGATCCTTTTATTGCATTTGGTCTTAAATATATTGCTCTGCATTGCACTGCATGACCGTTGTGGTCACACCCCTAAGTGGGAGCGAGAAGCTACTCCTTCGTGAGGTTTTCACCTCCGTGCAGAATAGTGAATCACTTTCGGGATACATCCGTACCTATGTCTTCGTGAGATTTTCATCTCCGTGCAGCCATAGGGAAATGTATTCCCCTGAACTGAACTCAGTCCGTATGAGCCTATAATGGGTGAGGATCGAGGAATCTGCTGGTTCGGGTACCTTAACTTTAGAGCTAAACCACATATAAGTGAACTTTAAGAGCCCACCTTAGGAAAAACTACGTCAAGCCTTAGTGGTTATCCAGATAGATGTTTGTTTATTTTACTTGATACTAACTTGTTGTGTTTTTTTTGTGCACATCATTTCATACATTAAGAGGTGTCGATTCACGATCAGTTTCTAAGTTAAAAAGCTGGTTATGGAGAACGGATTCCTTGATAAAGTGGAATACAATGCAATCGTTAGTATATGGTCAAAGGTAGTTAGAAAAGGGGCAACGTTAGAATCCCTGCCACTTGTGACCCCTGATGTTGTTCTGATCAAAGCAGAATCAGATACGGGGAAGATTGTACGACACCCTATGGCAAGGTATGGTGTTGGAACTAAAGGGCAAAAGGGTAACCAATCACTTTAGAGAGAGTATGGGGAATGCAGATGGGCACTTTTACCATTACAACATTTCTCTTTCATATGAAGATGGATGCTCAGCTGATGGCAAGTGTGTTGGAAGAAAAAGATAGAGAGGGTATAAGAGACCTATGACAATGAATGGGCTGGGAAAATACTTTGCTTATGTTAGGGAGAAAAGTTTATTGTTGGTGCTCTTCCAAATAACAAGCATGAGTTTACAATTGTATTTAAGGATGTTACATCTAACAGAAACAACGGGAATGTAAGACCTGATGTCCATGATGATTCAAATGGGAAAGACAGGAAGAGAATTAAACGACCTTATCAGTCAAAGATCTTTAAAGTAGAGATCAGCTTTGCTGCGATGATACCCATGCAAGCAATTCAAAATGCTCGGCACGGATAGAAATCTAAAAACTCTCAAGAAGCACTGAGGGTACTGGATGTCATTTTAAGTAGCATGTTGTGAAACAGGGATACCTACTTGTTTGCCAATCTTTCAAAATAATCAGAACAACTTCAGAGACATTGGAGGAGGTACCATTGGCTATAGGGGTTTCTATTCAAGTTTCAAAGCCACTCAAGGAGGCCTTTCACTAAATATCGATGTATCAATTACCATGATAATTCAACCTGGTCCAGTAGTTGATCAACCTCCCGAAGAGCTCCTCTGGTTGGAAAATTAAGGCAGATGCCTCAAGAAGGGATGTGTGCTTTGTTTAAGTTATGATGCTGAACCAATACTGAAATCTTGAGGTGTTAATATCAACTCTAATTTCACCCAAGTGGATGGACGTATTCTGCTAGCACCAAGGTTAAGAAGGGGCAATGGTGGAAATTTCTTTTCGAGGAATAGGCGTTGGAATTTTAGCAACCAAAAATAGGTGGAGCCATCTAAGATGGGTTGTTGTGAACTTCTCGGCTCCTCATTGTGGTCCAAACAACATTGCAAGGGATTTGTTGTGGAGAAATGAAAGGAATTCGTATTGACCCCCGTTTGATAGATTCAAAGAGGCGAACCAGAATAGACGTCTTCCACCTGTTGTTATAGTTGAAAAATGTTTGAATAGATACATCTCTCTGAGTGTGTCGCTGGCTAGGGTGAATGATCAATACTTTTCTGAAGATCAATGCTAAACTTGGACAGTCTCTTCACTATCATCGAGACAGTAATTCTGCAATCGAGTTGAAGTCAAGTCTGAACAAGATTGAGGAAATGAAGGGTAGGATCGAAGAGTTAGAATCAGTATTACACAGTTGTGAACTTCTGATTAAGCTTCTTGAAACAAGAGAGGAGCATTGGAAAGAAGAGCTTTACTATTCCCATGACCAACTAAGAAGTTGGGATTATCTCATGGGTGAAGCAATAGTTCAGATTCGTGAGGTAGCTGATCATCTACAGATTTTTGGATCATAGGTTGATGCGTGGAGCATGAAGTATGAGATACAGTTCGATCGTAGTTGAGGGCTAGCTCCATTGCTTTGGAAAATCAAAACTTTAGGATTTAGGGCGAAAGCATATAGTAGTCCGTTTTATGTAAAAGAATTTGTTTTCTAATAAAGTTTTCTACAATGAAGTTGATCAGAATCGATACCTCTTTGCATTCATGCATTTGCATTACATCACATCATATGCATTTAAGTCCATAGAAAGAGTCTAATTAGTTGAAATTATAACAGAGTTGGGGAAATAGAAAGGAAATCTGGAAGCTGAACACCCTTACGGTACACGAGCAAAGTCAAGGAAAATGGACCAGAGAATGGAGCAATTCCAAAGAGATATGCAAGACCAGATGCAGGAACAGATGGCAAAACTCCAACAAGAGATGAGGGAACAGATGTTGGAAGCCCAAAAGAACATGATGGCCCAAATGGCCCAGATGATGAATGAGATAATGGACAAAGCAAAAGGTCCCATAGTCAATGTTGAAGATAATGAGGACTTTCCTAGGGGATTCACTCCATCACACGTACAAACACAGCCTGAGGAATATCTCCAAAGGCCACCCATCTCGATTAGGCCTCAACAAGGACAAGCTGATCCTAGACCACCCATGAACTTTCAAGTGGGCTCGGGATCTAACCCAGGAGACAACACTGCCAACCCCGTGATCCTTGATTTGGACATAGAAAAGAGAGAGGGAATAAGAATTGAATCTTCAAGGAAGTTGGAGGATCGTTGTAAATGGTTAGAAGAAAAGTTCCAAGCTTTAGAAAATACTGACTATCATCATGGTATTGACGCTAAGGACTTGAGTTTGGTCCCTGATCTGATACTTCCTCATAAATTCAAGATGCCAGAATTTGAGAAGTATAATGGAACTACTTGCCCTGAAGCCCACATCACGATGTTCTGTAGACGCATGACTGGTTATGTGAACAATGATCAACTTTTGATTCATTGTTTCCAGGATAGTTTGACGGGTGCAGCTTCTAGGTGGTACAACCAACTCAGTCGTGCTAACATTAGCTCCTGGAGGGACTTGGCCCAAGCCTTCATGAGGCAGTATAATCATGTCACAGATATGACACCTGACCGAATTATGTTACAAAACATGGAAAAGAAATCAAGCGAGAGTTTCAGGCAATACGCACAAAGATGGAGGGAAATGGCCATGCAAGTCCAACCATCTCTCCTGGAAAAGGAAACCATCATGTTGTTTATCAACATTCTAAAGGCACCTTTTATCACCCATATGATAGGAAACACCACTAAAAGATTTGCGGATATAGTCATGGCGGGTGAAATGATAGAAAATGCCATAAGGGGTGGCAAGATTGAAGCGGGAGAAACTACTAGAAGATCCACTCCTAGGAAAAAAGATGACGAGGTGAATAATGTGAGTACATACAATAAAGGGTACTCAAAGGCAGTGGTTACGACTGGACAACAAGGGTCGACGAAAGAAGAATCAGGCCCTAGACAAAATTCTGAAAAGCTCCAATTCACACCAATTCCAATGACATATAAAGAGCTATATGATACTTTATTAGAGGCACGTGTAGTGTCCCCATATTATCTGTATCCGTTACAACCCTCATATCCTAAATGGTATGACTCCAACGTTCAATGTGATTACCACGCAGGAGTAACGGGGCATTCAATAGAGAATTGTACTGCCTTCAAAAAGGTAGTAGAGAGACTTCTTAAGATGGGAGTTTTCAAGATTGATGATACACCCAGTGTGGAGAACCCATTATCCAATCATGGAGACAAGAAAGTTGTGATCCTTTGAAGAAATCGAAGGCGAAGAGGAAATCAAAGAACAAAGTTTACTAGCCCTTGTGTACTTGGGAGTGTTTTGAATAATAAGATTGTGAAAGAAATCTTTGTACTTTTAGGGCTAATCTAGAGTAATGTTCAAAACAGGCTTGTTGTCTTGGGCCTAGAGGCAGCAAGAATTCTTTTATGAAATAGGCTTATGTTCAAAATTTTATTTCAATAAAATGCATCTGTTTGAGCACATATTCTTTTATTCTTTCTATTTTAAACTGTACATTCTTTGATTTTTTATTCTTTCATTCTTTATTCATGACCATATCAATAATCATCCTTAGAATCATTTATTCTTTGGATTTGTTCGTCTTCGTACCTAGGTATCCGGATATCAATGTCATGAGCAACATTGTTACTGACTCCCTTTTTGAACAAGATATGAGTCTAGGGGATCTCAGGATTTTGAATATGACAGAGATTGTGACATATCTTCTGACTTGTTAAGAATGATTTAACAAGATGAAAAAAACAGACCTTACTCTACATAGGATCAATGGATATTGCGAGCCTAGGAAAGGGGAAGACTGAAGCCTAGCTCACCACAAAAATAAGGTAAGACATCATTGAGTTGTTTTCAAGAATTCAAAGATGTTTTTACACAATTATATCAGGACATGCCTTGGCTAATAAGAAGCAAGCTAAACAAGGAGGATCGGGCACTATTGATTCACTATGGAAGAGGATTGCATCAGTCATACCGCAAATACGAAATTAAAGAAGACAAGATTCAGTTCTTCACAAATTTTTCATATTTGGGGCATGGATGTGATGGGGCCAACCTCGTCAAAAGTTTTTCGTCAATATTGACTCATCGGCATAGTTATCGTTTACTTCACTAAGAGAGTGGAAGTAGCTTCATATGCCAATGTTACAAGGTCAAAGTCATCAAATTCAAAAAAAAAAACAAAAACAAAAACAAAAAAAAAGGAAAAGAGCAAATGCCATAAAGGATCATGTTCAAATAACTGTACAAAGTCAAAATCTACAGTGTGTCCAAAGATCAGGCAGCATATCACAGTGCGAAAAAAAAGAAATGAAAGGTGGCTAAGACATGTAAAGATTGGCATAAGAAGCTATCACTACTCTCTATGGTTATCAAATGTTGGCTAGGACCTCTGCTGGGGCAATACATTTCTCATTGGAATAAAAACAATTTTGCCAATTGAATCTAATTGAAGAAAAGGATAAAAGCTATCCATCACAGTCAGATGATATGAGATTACTTGATGGTGAAAAAGATTTTTCCTCTACAAAACGATTTTAGAGGAAAGCATATGCCAAACTGGGAAGAACTTATGTAGGGCCTATTCTAGAGGAGCGCTGATATTGATCGAGATGAATGGAGAAGACATGCCTAATCCGGTGAATTCAGGTTTCAACAAGAAGTATTTTACCTGAAAGGGAAAAGGGTCAAGGGGAAAACCCGCAAAGGGCGCTTTGAGTCAAAAAAAAAAAAGAAGAAGAAGAAGAAGAAGGAGAGGCCAAGGTGAAAACCCGCAAAGAGTGCCTTGAGTTCAAAAAAAAAACAAAAAAGAAAAAAGAAAAAAAGAAAAAAGGGAAAAAGAACAAAAGCAAAAACAAAAAGAAGAAGGAGAGCCCAAGGCGAAAACCCGCAAAGGGCGCTTTGAGACCAAAGGGGCTTTGAGTTGAAAACCCGAAAAGGGCGGCTCAAATTGTGAATAAAGGTGGGGCATACAGTAGTCTTGCTACGTCTGAATCAGTAATGAGGAAGTATGTTACGCCTTGGGGCATCGGCAAAGTACTCAGGATCCCCTAAACACATATTGAGTTTAAAATGGTCCTCAAGAGATCAGAATAGAGAAGCTCAGACTGCGATATCTGGGGCACCTAGTTTCCCATTTTACCCATTTTCTATTTTTTGATTACTTTATTCTTTTCAAAGAAACACCCTAAACAATTTTCTTTTATAGCTTTTGCTATCTTTGCTTACATTATTCTTTTAAGATACACCAACCAATTTTCATTTATTGCCTTGGTTATCTTTGATTAGCTTATTTGCTTCGAGCTATACTCCTGATTAATTTCTTTCATGTTCATGGTTGTGAGCTTTTTCAAAAATTTTATTGAAATAAATGGACTAATATCACTTTCATAAAAGGAGTTTCGCATATTACTCTAGAAGCTTCTAAATGATATGAGGAATCTGAAACATGAGTATTGTTCAGAACTCACCAAGCCTAAGGGCTGGAAACGTCAAAAATGATTACCTCTTTAAATTCTTTTGGGTAAGACAATTTCGTTGGTGACACCATATCGGCAAATGACGAATAAGGTCAATCCAAGTGTGAAAGGGAATCATTGTCGGGATACCCGGCATTCAGACACATACATCTGGTCATTACACCCGGGGAATGGTATAACAAATCAAATATCATTCTTCTGAAGTTGTAGTGGGAGATATCAATTTCATGTCTCAAGATCCAAGCGGGGCTAACTCAGAAATTACATTAGGGCAAGCTGGTTGAGTAGAACATGGTTGATGAACAAAAATGAAAAACAAATGAGTAATAATACCTAGAATAGGAATCATACTCATAACATTTTTGTATCATAGCAAATTTCATTAGGAGCATTTGATTCATTTCGGTCATTGCATCCTAATCCTTTAAAAGGAGTCATCTTCATATATAGCTAGAAGCATTTGATTCATCATAGCATCTTAGTCATAAAGCATGAACACACTAAACCGAGTCTACAAGATATGTCCCTCAATGGATGGTGTAGCAATATTGGTGAGAAAGAAGATCTTATCTTCTTAAAGTTGTAGAAAGAAGATCAAAAGAAGATTTCAGCCTTATCTCCCTGAAGCTGTAGGGAGTAGACCAAAGATAGAAGATTTGATCTTCCTGAAGTTGCGGGAAGCAGATAGAAGATCAAAGATTTCAGTCTGGTGATCCCTGAGTTTGCAGGGATCAGATTGAAGATAGTAGATTGAAGACATCAGTCTGGTGATCCCTGAGTTTGCAGGGATCAGATTGAAGACATCAGATCGAAGATTTCAGTCTAGTGATCCCTGAGTTTGCAGGGATCAGATTGAAGATAGTAGATTGAAGACATCAGTCTGGTGATCCCTGAGTTTGCAGGGATCAGATTGAAGATAGCAGATCGAAGATTTCAGTCTGATGATCCCTGAGTTTGCAGGGATCAGATTGAAGATAATAGATTGAAGACATCAGTCTGGTGATCCCTGAGTTTGCAGGGATCAGATTGAAGATAGCAGATCGAAGATTTCAGTCTGGTGATCCCTGAGTTTGCAGGGATCAGATTGAAGACATCAGATCGAAGATTTCAGTCTGGTGATCCCTGAGTTTGCAGGGATCAGATTGAAGACATCAGATCAAATACATCAGTCTGGTGATCCTTGAGTTTGCAGGGATCAGATTGAAGATAGTAGATCGAAGATTTCAGTCTGGTGATCCCTGAGTTTGCAGGGATCAAATTGAAGATAGTAGATCGAAGACATCAGTCTGGTGATCCCTGAGTTTGTAGGGATCAGATTGAAGATAGTAAATCAAAGACATCAGTCTGGTGATCCTTGAGTTTGCAGGGATCAGATTGAAGATAATAGATCAAATACGTCAGTCTGGTGATCCCTGAGTTTGCAGGGATCAGATTGAAGATAGCAGATCAAAAGATAGTGGATATTGCCTTCATGAAGTTGAAGCTATCAAACTTACTGGAATCAAGATGAAGTTCCAATACTGTGGAAGTTGCAGTGAGGTTGGAATCATTTGAAGAAGACGAGGATCAAAGAAGTCAAAGCTCGACCAAAACCGGGCAAAATTGGTCCTTTTATAGTCTTTGCTCTATTCTCATTACACGACAATGAGCAAAGAGGGGCAGCTGTAAGTACTCAATTTTACCCGGGCTTGGAAATAAACCGGGATAAAACAAAAAAATAAAAAAATAAAATTAACCTAAATGTTTATACAGTCCTTTTACAAAAAAAATAATAATAATAATAAACCAAAAGCCTGTTGCATTTAGCCCAAATACCCTAAATTACCCGAGCCCAACATTTAAACCTGTGACCCAATACCTAAATAGACTAACAGAACCACTAAAACTACTCAGTAGCCTAAAATCCCGAATACACCCAGACCCAGACTCGTACTCGGCCCAAAGGGGCCCAAATCTTTGACAAAACAGAAACCTAGGGTTCTCCAGAAACCCTAGGCGCCGCAATGACGGAAGATTGATCGTCGCGCCGCAATACCAGCTCCCAACAGCTCCTCACGCCCTCGTCAAGCCGTGAATCGCGCCGCCATCACAGCCCCATCATCGCTGAGACCCTCGTCGCTCTTCACCTGCACAGAAAAGGAAGGAACAAGCAGCAAAATCCGGCAAAACAGAGGCAGAATATTTATTTCTTTTGTTTGTTTTCATTTCAAAGGCTATAAAAGCCTATAAGAATTTGTAAGATGGGGATTTTTACACACACAGAAGATACAGAGACAAAATACAGAAATAAAAGCACATATTTTCATAATACAGAGGTTTTTTTTTACGCATTCTTTATATTCTTTTCATACACATATTTTTATAGAAAAATATATACGAAAATAGAGAACAGTGGTTTTACCCTTCGATTTGCGTCCTAGAAATAAAGCTTCCGACCTTCAGCCGCCGGCCACGGAGGCGCGTGAGGCGCGTGCGCACTCGGTCCCTGAATCAGATAGTCGAACCTCAACAGAGGATTTGAGAGTGTTTTGAAACCTTTTTTTTAAACAGTTTTAAAATGTTTTTTTTTGACAGATTCTTTGCTTATATAGCAAACAGAAAACGACGCCGTTTAGCAGATGCAAGGTCCGCGTGTTGACCCGACCCGGGGCAAAGATCCGCGTGTTTTTCTTTGGATGGCCTAATTGCCATTTCAGCCCTCCTTATTTTTATTATTTTTAATTCCGTTTAATTTAAATTCTATTTATTTTAATTTGTCCCTAAAAGTTTAATTACTTTTTAATTTAATCCCTCGGTCTGTTTTAAATGAAAATCGGAACGACGCCGTTTCGTAAAAAGGTTTAATTGCTACATTAGTCCCTGGATTTTAGCGCATGTTTTTGATTTAATTCTTTAATCTGTTTAATTGTTGTTTAACCCCTGTTTCTTTATTTATTTTTTAATTTACTTAATTAATTTATTTTAAATTGTTTTAATTGTTTTATCATGTTTTATATTATTTTCCTATATTTATTAATTCATTAATAGTTTTTATATATATTATATGTATTATTTCATATATATTTAATTATTATATATTACTTAGTTTAATAATTTTTATATTATAATCTATATATTATTTATTATATTATTTTTTTAAATTTATATATTATATAGTATATATATTTTTAACTTTGTTTTGTATAAAGTCTATTATATATATAACCTATTTTATTTATATAATTTTTATGATTAATATATTATGTATATATATGTCTTTTTAAAATTATTATACATATTATTTGTTTTTTTTATGTATAATCTTTATATTATTATTAGTTATTTTATATCATTTATTATGTATTATGATTATATATCTTTATGTTGGTTTAATATTACTTTAACTTTTTATATTATTCATTGATTATTTATTATTAATATATTTTGTAATTAGGTTGAATTGATATGTACGTTATAATGTATTATTCAATATCTTACTCATACCTTTTTTTTAAAAAATAGTTTTTAAATCAAATGATTTTCAAAATATGGTGATATGTGATATTTGGGGAATTTCAAGAAGAATTTTGCCCTAACTTATTGGGTTTGATTTTTCTCATGAAACTTTAGGTATTACATATCTCCATCTTTTAAGAAATTTGAGATTTACCGATTTCAAAATAAAAAACCTATTCTTGGGAATTCAAAGTGTTTTGCCTTAACTTATTAGGTTCGACATTTTGTGTCTCGAGGTAGGAATTTCCTCAAACAAAGACAAGCTTAATTCTTAAAGTAATAACATGCTATACCTTAACTTATTGGGTAAAGTATTTTATTTCTTTGAAATAAGTAAGTCTTAATTTTCTTTCTAATAAAAGGATCATATTTCATAATATTCTTTACTTTCGACATTTGGACATGACTTTATCAATTTGGTACCAATTTTTGGGCGTTATGAGGGTGCTAACCCTTCCTCATACGTAACCGACTCCCGAACTCATTTTTTCGTTTTTCGTAGACCAAAATTGAATGTTTTAAAAAATAAAATGTTTTACAAGGTGATCCAATCACACCTAAATAAAAAGGATTGGTGGCGACTCCATTTTCGTTTTTCAAAGTCGATCCCCATTTTTCTAAACTCGATTTTAAAATGGTTTCGACATATGTCACGTTAATAAAGTTAATAAACATTAACTTTTTTATCCATTTAGTTCAATTTTGATAAAAAAATATAAATTAATGACTAAAAAAGATAAAATAAATTAAATAAAAAGCTAAAATAAATTTTTTATAAAATTGGAAGCTCAAAAAGTTGAAGGTGGGCTCAGGATTATGAAATTGGCAAATAGACGGTAATAATTGATTGGGATGATATTCAATGATTTCAAAGATGCTGGCCCTTTTGACCTCATTCTACTTCTCCTCAAACAATATGAAGCACAATTGAGGCCAAACTCCAAAGGATTCCACAAGTTTGATTTTGGGTGAGGTTTTATGATATACCATTAGGCTGCCTAAACAACAACATGCCTCTTAAGACTTAAAATTATGATAGGGAACGTCATAAGTCATGATTTGGATGGGTGTAACTGATTCATTAGCATAACCAAGTCATTGAAAAAGTGCCAGCTAAGTAATGGTAAATGATTTGTGTTGCTTAAATTTTTATTGATACCAAATTTTTGTGTTTAAATTTAAATAATTCATTTCGATTAAAAAAAAATTATTAAAAAAGGAGATACCTCAAAGTAAATATTATGAAGGCAAATTTGCGAGTTCCATTTTTTCTGGTGTGTGGTAAGTTAGGTTCAATGATGAAGAAATTAAACCAATCAAAATGTCATCCGGAGGGAGGGGTTAGATTGATTGACTTGCGAACCATTTAATCGGTTAAATCAAACTAAAAAATCTGTTGAATTAGTTGAAATTATTTTTTCTATTTTTAATAATTTTTTAAATTTTTTAAATAATTTATTTAATTAAATCGAACAAACACGTTAAATCAATTAAACCAAAAATTTTGGTTTAATCAATTTAACCATTCAACTAATTGTAAAAACTTTGAATTAAACTTATAAATTTAATCATTTACAAATTTAGTGTGTGAATCAAGATGCAACCCAAACTCTTTTGAGTTAGAACTTGAAGCAACCCAACATTTTTAAAAAATTGATAGGCCCATATCAATAATAAACGTCTCCTAGGCATGGTTATAAAATTGAAGGAAATCATAACAACAACGAGAGAGAAGAGGGAATTACAAGGCATGAATTATCATATTCAAACCTTGTACATGTCTCTATTGATAAGTAGAGATGTAACTGTACATAAGAGACTTACACAACTTTTTTGCTATAAATTCTTATAGGGATTTGGTGAGTTATGGACGTCCACGGTTAATAGAATTTGAAACACTCCATCTTAGTAGTACTTCAAGAAAAAATTGTGTATCGTTAAAAAAATTATTAGTAATAATATTATGGGATAGAAATCTAATGGGAAAAATTAATATACAAACTCTCTGTATAAGTCGTCTTGTTAAAACCCTAAAATCGAACGGAATAAAATCTTAACTATAGGTAAAAGAGTACAACATATTTTGGAATCATCCTAATAACGACATTATTTAACATCTTTGAGTCGATGTATTCCAATTTTTTATACCAACCTTTCAAAGGTTATAGTTGACAATGCCTTGATAAATAGATTTGTTAAATTATCATTAGAACAAATTTGTTGAATTTTGATATCATCACTTTTTTTTTTCTCAATATTATGAGTGAAGAATAGTTTTAGTGAAATATGTTTGCTTTTGTCTCCTTTGACATATATTCCCTTTAATTAAGCTTTACATGCTACATTATATATGTAGAAGATAGTTGACGTTTTTTCCTATAGAGGTAAATTACACATCTTCCGAATATGTTGGATTAATAGCCTTTGTTAGACACATTCTCAACTTGACTCATGCATTGCAATTATTTCTTCATGATTTAAAGATACAACTGTTAATGTTTATTTTGTCGAACACCATAATATGGTTATACCCTTACATATACATAAATATTTTGATTCAGATAGACCACTATGTAGATTTGATAAATATCCAGCATCTACAAAGCCAACTAGTTGGGATTTTGAATCATTTGAATAAAATAACCTCATACATATTATTTCTCTAATATATCTAAATATATACTTAATTTTATTTCAATGTTTGTGTTTTAGAGAAGAGCTAAATCTTATTACAAACTTACAATAATGTCCCTATGACAATAAAATATGGTATTTCATGACCAAGGAATTATTTGTCATTTTCACAATAATAAAATGAGTTTTTATTCACATTTAGTGATTTTACGACCATTAAAGTATGTGTTTTGTTCATGTAAAAAAATTTAAGATCTTTTTTGTATAAAATGAATAATTGATGGGCCCGAAACTAACTAATATTTCGACAAAGTCAAGCGCACCTATCGAATAGCACTATAGCTTTGGTGAGTCTGGAATATCGTATCCTCAAGGACTAAAATTATTAGTAATAACTATCTTTTTATTATCTAGCCTAAAAATTAAGGGGTTTTGTTTCAATCTAAAATCTAAGTAACTAATTAATTAACGATGCACGCGACAGAGAGTGAAGAAATAATCGAATAAACCAATGATAAGGACAATACCCAAGGAAGAATCCACCTAGACTCCACTTATTATTCTGACTCTGAATTAAATGATTTATTCACTTGACTTGATCCGTAAAAATCCCTAAATTATGTTAATATCTCTTTCGGGACTAAAAACAACTGACTCTAGGTTGATTAATTGAAATCTCTTTCTAATTAAAACCCCTACCGTCGCATTAACTCGATCTATGGATTCCCCTATTAGATTTGACTCTAATCCGGTAGATTTATGTCGTCCTATTTCTAGGGTTGCAATCAACTCCACTTAATTATGTTGGATCTACTCTTAAACAGGGACTTTTGCTCCACTGAATAAGCACATCAATCTTGAATTAATATTCCTGAAAACATTAAAATAAGGATTAAGAACACATAATTAAGAACAAGAACAAGTATTTATCACGTAATTTAGATTTATTAAATAATAAGATTCATCTAGGTTTCATCCTCCCTAAGTATATAAGGAGTTTAGTTTATAACGTAAAAGGAAAACATCATAGAATTAAGAAAACAACAAGACATAAAGAACCCAAAAACTTCTAAAGAACTTGATGGAGATCTTCAATCTTGGAGTGAATCCATTTCGAGATGATTCCGACGACTTCCTTCGAGTAATCTCTGCAATCTACTCTCTGTTCCCCTTTAGGTCCTCCCCTAAAGTGTTTATATAGGCTTTGGAGCACCTTCCTTGGCCCACAAGTAGTATTTTCCGAATAGAATTAGACTTCGGTTCGGCAGAGACACGCCTATGTGACACGCCCGTGTGTGATAGCTTAGGTCGTGTTCGATTCTGCTCGTCACACACGGCTGTGTAGTCTGCCCGTGTGCAATAGTCTAGGCCGTGTTGATTTCTGAGCTAGGCCTATTTGTCTCTTTTTGGCCCGTTTCTCGTTCTTTTTGACTCCCTAAGCTCTCCTGAGTGTAAAACATGAAATTAAAGGATTAGGAGCATCGAATTCATCAAATCTAATGAAAATTCATCCAAAAATAAGCCAAGCATGGGGTCAAAATATGTATAAATTATGGTTTATCAATAATCAGCATGAATCCCATCTTTTAATGTTCAATTTGCAGGTCAAGGCAAAACTTTATTTTTTATAGATTTTTCATCTCAAAATCTCTCATTAGACATCTTCTTACATTTTGAAGCTCTATAAGAGTTGATAAAATTTAAATTGTCAACATAAACAAAAATTATCGTAAATTCTTATCAAATGCTTTTAAAAATACATGGACAAATTAGATCATTTGTATAACAATTTTTCAATAAATATTTGTTGGGCATCGACCCGTATAAAAAACAAACAAGAAAATAGAGAAAAATATAGAAGATAAAGAACACAAATATTTTACATGGAAAACTCTCAAAGAGGAAAAAAACCACGGGCAAAAGAGGCTTCAACTTTTCACTAAATGAGTAAACAAATGAGAGTACAATATGGAAAAAATAAACCTAAAAGTACTAATTGTACAATATCCAAAACCCAAAATACAAGGCTCAAAATTTGAAAGAGCAATTCAGTAAACAAAACGTTAAATCTCATAGGGCACTCACACAAAGGGTATAAAATATTCTCCATAATTACCACGAAACTCTCACCAAAACTCATATGCGACTACATCTTGTCGCCACCAAAGAAAAGCCATTTTTCTGATTGGTTTCTAAAAACAGGGATACAATAGCCTCTTTAAATAGGCTTAGATTAGAGTTCTAATCATACTAAAATATCCGTGGAATAATTAAAGTCTAACTGGGAGAAAAAAGTCCTGCTTGAAGTCAAAAATGCGGCCGCCAAATGAGAGAACACGTTCTGATTTCATTTTCACCCGTCGTGTCGTCACCATCTGTTTCTCCGGAAATACGAGGCACGCCTCAAAAATCTCTACATTGGCTCGTATTTATCACGTCTCCTTTTTCGTGCCTCATCACGGGTCAAACTCAAATTTTGCAGAATACCAACCAAGTCTAAACTATGCCCGAACTTGGAAACTGAAAGACTCCTAGTCTTCAAATCAAAGTTGTATAATGCAACAAGGGCCAATAATACTCAAACAGTAGAGAAAACATTAACTCTCTCCACCTTGACTATAACCTTCTACGACCAACCTTGCCTCAAATACTCTGTGAACCATTCGAGTCCTTAAAACCAAAAGCGGGTAAGATTTTTCTCTAAATCGGACACATGCCTAACATCTGAGACAACTCCACCTTCAACCTGATTATGTGTAGATAACAACGAATGATCACCCTTATCCTCGGCCACATCAGCTACCTCCATAATTATCCAAAACTACCATAAATTAAAATTTGTTTTCTGTCAAACTTCTCGATATCCAAAGATGTTGTACCACCGAATGAGTCGATTTGCAAAAGTTGAATCGTAGCTTTGATACCAGATCATTGGGGATCAACTCATATAAACAACGAACAAGAAAATAGAGAAACATAGAGAATATCAAGAACACAAATATTTTTCGTGAAAAACCCTCAATGTAACACCCCTAACCCATATCCATCGCCGGAACAAGGTTATGAAGCATTATCGGATTCTACAGAACAAATAGACAGAAATTTCAAAACATTTCACCTCATATAATATTCATGTCAGAAACCAATTGACGTCAAACATATTGTCCCTTATATGAGCCCTCGAGGCCCAAATTACGCATTAAAAACAAGTCGAGACTAAATCGAGTACTCAGAGAATTTTCAGAAAACATTAAAATTTTTCAAAGCTGCAACGGCCACACGGCTGCGTGGCCAGGCCGTATGACTCACACGGTCAATAGACACGCCCGTGCCTCTGGTCGTGTGGGCATTCAAAATAGGGACACACAACCGTGTCCCAGACCATGCCCATGCCCGTGTAACTCTCTGACTTGCGCCACATAGCCAAACCACACGCCTGTCTGCTAGGCTGTGTAAGCATACTGAATTGTGCAATTTAAAAGATACAGGGGACACATGGCCGTGTCACTTGGCCGTATGTCACAGACGGCGAAGACACACGCCCGTGTCTCTACCCGTGTGGACGAAAATAGGCCATTTTCCAAGCCACATTTCTCACCCAATTTGGTACCAACCTAAACACAACAAATTGCACATCAACAAGCCATAACAAGGCATTCAAAACAAGCCATAATCAAGTCTTAAACAAGAAATATCATCACATACAACCAAGTATCCAAACTTACCTAAATAACCAACTACATATATGCATATTCAAATCACATTTTACTTTTGATCACTCTACCATACTAAACACACATCAAATATGGTAAGGCCACACACACACATATATATATATATACATCAAAATATACCAAACACAAGCTGTAACACCCCTAACCCATATCTGTCACCAGATTAGGGTTAAAGGCATTACCGGACATATTTGGAAACTTTTATAAACATTTCATAATACCAGTCATCAATCACAATCAAATTGTCCCTTTTATAGGTCAACGAGACCTTAATCATGCTTTAGAATAGGGTCGAGACTAAACCGTACACATACTAAAATTCTCAAAAAATTTAAAACTTTTTCAAAACTGTCAAAGTCACACGCCCAGGTGACCAGGCCTTGTGTCTCCCACGGCTACTAGACACAACTGTGTGTCCTGGACGTGCCAAAACAGGGTATGTATACTGACTTATTCACGCAGCCACCAGGCACGCCCGTGTGCCATGGTCGTGTAACATTAGGCTAGCTACTAACTTAATCACACGGCTACCAGGCACGCCCGTGTACCATGGCCGTGTAAAGTTAGGCTAGCTACTGACTTAATCACACGGCTACCATGCACGCCCGTGTGCCATAGCCATGTAGGAAAAACAGGTCATTTGCAAGGCCAAAATGCCACCCACTCAAGGGTCAATCCCTACAAGCAAATTACAAATTCATTTCATGTACACTTGACATCCAAAACGTGTCACACAATCAACAATTCTTCATATTCAAACTCATTTCTAATCATACCACCCTGCCCAACTATAAACACAAACATATTCAAACACGATTCATCCATATTTACCTTTCTTACAAACATTTCTTTTCTCAAACATACATACTCATAATGCATTCATAATCTTACCATATCTTTGACCATTTCATTAGCTAACAAACCATACAAAAACATGCATTGTATATCATATTTGCTCATGCATATTACCATCACTTAGCTAGCCACATCTCATGGCTAATTATACACATTTCAAACATACTTCAAAATAACTAGTCTATACATGCCATATCTAGCTATATACATATTTCAAAAGTACCAAAAACAAGTTGAATAGTGTGATGATGATCCTCGACGGTCCCCGAGCCTTCGGTAGCTTTGACGATCTATAAAACAGAGAAAACACACACACACACAGAGTAAGCTTTCAAAAGCTTAGCAAGCCATATACAAAAAAATTTAGCACAAAATGCATATAACCAAATTGAAATAATGGCATTATTGATTCTCATAGCAATTTCATCATATAGTTTCCTTGGCTCATTTGCTTAGCCATATCTTACCAAATTCTTCAACTCAAATATCACATATTCACATGGCTCATCCAAGCATATCTTTGCACTTCAACACATCATTTCTATACACATTTTCATCTTAGTAAGTTCGTATAGACACTTACCTTTCATACACACTTAGTGTACATAATAAGCGTACCTGAAACGGATATAGGATACACACTTAGTGTACATAATAGTCGTTCGTATCTTAGTTTTGCCCGTTGAACCGTTCGGAATCTAATAGGATACTCACAATGCTCGGAATAGTCGTACAATGCCAACGTCCCAAACGTGGTCTTACATGTAGTCAGATGTCGATGCCACTGTCCCAGATAGGGTTTTACACGAATCATTACAATGCCAATGTCCCAGACATGGTCTTACACGTAAGTCTCATATCGATGCCATCGTCCCAGACGTGGTCTTACATGAAATCTCAAATCAATGCCAACATCCCAGACGTGGTCTTACATGATATCACACAACAGACACCTATGTCATGACATATACTATCCTATCTATTCCTAGGTTCAATCGGGACTTCTCGGACATTATCAACCTATCGACTTATTCGTAACTCGTTTTTCACATACATTCCATCTCAATAGATAGTCATAGCAATTCAAATATCATATATACTCAAATTATTCAAAGTAAATACATTTGTTTGTATATAGACTTACCTCGAGTTCGGTTTAATGGAAACGTACAGCTATTTAATGATTTTCGACTTTCCCAGATCTAAATCAGTTCTCTTCAGTTCTTGATCTATACATATACAGATTTAACCGATTCATTCATCAAATTATTCAATTCAATCCAAAACACATATTTAGGGTTATTTGCAACTTAGCCCTCACATTTGTACATTTTATCAATTTAGTCCATTTTTCTCAAAACATCAAATATACAAAATCACCATATACTCATGCTTAGTCAAATGCTCATGTATCTTTTACAAGTCCAAACATTTCATTTATTTCACAATTTAGTCCCTCAAAATACTATTTTCACAATTTAGCCCTAATTAGCTAAATTCACCAAAATTCAAGAACATAACATGTTCATTAATCATATATCTTTCATTTAACACCTAAACTCATCATAAAGCTCACCATTTCATCAATGGAACATCTCATAAACATCATAAATTCTTCAAATTACAACATGGGTTTTATAGTATACAAAGCAAAAATTACGAAAACGTAGAAATTATCGAAAACCAAAGCAAAACATACCTTAAAATTGAATCAAACCTAGCCGAAACCTTGAAGGTTCTTATTCTTTCTTTCCTTTTGTATATTCGGTCAAATGAAGGAATAAAAGATGATCACTTTCATATTTTTGTTTTATTAATTTAACATTAACATTTATTTTACTAATTTACCCCTTTTAATATAACATATAAACATATGTGCATAAGGTTATAAATGTCTTTTATTCATCCACTATCTAAAAAGTGGTTTAATTGCTTCATAAGGCCATAACATTCAAAAGCCACAACACATAGGTGCTTCAACAAATAGCAAACAAATTTTGCATTTAATGCAATTTAATCCTTTTATCAAATTAAGCACACAGACGGATAAATTAACTTACGGGATTTTAACACATGCTTAATCACATATTAAAGGCATAGAAAATAATATTAAAATATTTTACGGACTCGAATTTGTGGTCCCAAAACCACTTTTCCGACTAGGGTCTAAACCAGACTGTTACACAAGCCATATAAGTGGCTAATCTCAACAAAATAATAATATGCCAACATTGGCCAAATTAACGTATACATGTCATTATAACCGAAATTAATTTATTGAAAGTACCAAAAAGGACTGATGGATAGTGTGAAATAGCTTCGACTAGCTTCCAACCCATACGAGCTTCTGAATTACTATAAAACATGGAAAATAACACAGAGTAAGCATTTAAGCTTAGTAAGTTCATATAACACAAAATTTAACTTACCGTATATCCATAAAATAGGTAAGTAAACAAATCATATCTCAACCAATTTGGCTAAAAACCTAAATACATGATCACCAAAATATTAGCCATGAAAATCACATATAAAATTCAACATACATGGTTGAATTCATCAAATAATCATATTTCATGTATTTCATGTAAATACCAGTAATAGTTCATATCGAACTCATATAATCTCTTAACAGAACTGTACCTGTTGAACCATTTAGAATATCGTTGGATACATGGGTAGTACACACGAAGTGTACTTAACTGTAATCTATCAATTCACGTACTTGTATGCTCATACGAGCTGTAAATGGGAATCTCATGTGAGCTAAATAATGGGAAGCTCATGCGAGCTGAATAACGAGAAGCTCATGTGACCTGTGGTGTGTCCGCAACACATGCAAGACCCAAACCAAATCGGTAACCCTAATGACATGTCATTTGTATCCTACGAATTTCATAAGGTTCAAACAGGACTCGGTAATCGTCAGATATGCGATCGGTATTTATACATGGCAATTATACAAATCACATACATATGATTTAACTAAAACATACAAATACTCAATTTAATTACACAAACTTACCTCGACAAGTGTACGTAGATACGAGGACTACTAATCAAATATTTTCTCTTTGCCTCGATCTAACCTGTACGAGATCTGACAGGATCTACAAGAACGAATTTAACTCATTTCAATATAATTCTCATTCAATTTAAACCAACATGGAACTTTGGCAAAATTATCATTTTGCCTTACACTTTAAATTGCTTTGCAATTTAGCCCCTAGGCTCAAAAAAATGAATTTCAAGCAGATTAATCCTTACCCAAGCCTAGCCAATTTTTACACATATTAATAGCAGCTCAAATAATTCACAAATTTACATATTTTACCATAAATTTATCACCTTTTTCAATTTATCCACTAATTGATAATTTCATCAAAATTCTCTTCACAAAATTTATTTTTCTAACAACAACCATTCATTTTCTATCATCAAACTTCAAAACTCAAACATGTTCATCAATAGCAAAACCCTAATAATTTAAAAGTTTTGCAAATTAATCCTTGAGTTAGCTAGATTAAGCTACTATGATCTCGGAAACATAGAAATCATCAAAAATGGGTCAAAGATTCATACCTAATTGAGCAAAATAAGCTTGCCCAAATTCAAGCTTCCATGGTGTAACACCCCCTACCCGTATTCGTCGCTGGAATAGGGTATGAGGCATTACCAAAGTTTAACGAATTATTATTATTATTATTATTATTATTATTATTATTATTATTATTATTATTATTATATAACTCAATATTGTCCCTTTTATAAATATCCAATCTTTCTTGCAATTTAAAACCGACCAATCCAATCCAATCCAATTCAATCAATTTGATACCAAATCATACTTCTATTATAATTATACTATTTAGCATATTCATCATTCTTTACTTTAATACATATTCATTAAACAAGTTTTGGTATTTATATAATCATCAAACCATGTACATTCCATATAAATCAAAAAGCAAAATTTAGAAAAGCTACCGGAGATAATCTTGATAGTGTGATCCTCAGTGTTGATCCGATCCTCCGTATATTTTTACGTCAATCTACATGAGACATTGAATACACTCAAGTAAGTTTATAGAAACTTAGTAAGTTCATAGGCATAAAATATAAATCTTACCAAACATTCATACACTTATGCATTATACACAATTACTAAGTTAACCTGTCAACCACAATTTGGTGAGTCCTCTTGTATAAACTCACTACCACTTATCCATTTACTTTAACTCTTTTAGGCCCTTTTTGTCACTTACCATCCTTAATCAAATTAGGGAACGGTTACGAAAAATTGAGTACTTCACTTCCACTTTGCCATAGTATAACTATGGTCTTACGTATGATCACTTATCACTTTCCGAAGCCATAGCCCTGCCACGGTCTTACACGGATCACATTTATCACTTGTCACTTATCACTGATCAGATAAGTGTAGCTAAAGCTACCACTTGTCACTTGTCACTGATCAGATAAGTGTAACTAAAGTTACCACTTATCACTTGTCATTTGTCACTGATCAGATAAGTGTAGCTGAAGCTACTACTTATCACTTGTCATTGATCAGAAGTACTCAAATCCGACGTTCTGCTCAATTTGATCATTTATTCATCTTTCGCATTGTTATTTTATTCTCAATTCATCAACAATTATATCTCATCATACATGACATAATTCATAAAATTAACGTTTAATCATTAAATTCCAGCCATATGAACTTACCTGGGTCGATTTGCAAAATTTGTGAAAATTCAGGGACTAATCAGCTACTTTTTCTTTTCCTCGACTTGATTCGGGTTCTCGATCTATCATTGTAAAATCATTCACTTATCAGTATTGACTTCACCTTTACTTTATTTCACATCCTTAATGTTTATAACCCTCATATAAGTAACATTATCTATAATTTCACTATTTACTTATATGGATATTCAAGCTGTCCATCCGTGTCAAAGTAGCTAAATTATTTTTATCTTGATCTACAGAACTTCAAATTAAGATCCTCTAATTTTCCCTGAAACTAGACTCACATATCTTCTTACCATAAAATTTTCAGAATTTTTTATTTAGCCAATAAGTACAGTTTATTCTTTAAAGTCACCCCTGTTCTGCTGTTTGATAGTTCCGACCCTTCTTCACTAAAACTTAATTATCTCCTTGTACGGGATTCAATGATGTTACCATTTGTTTCTCTTGAAAATAGACTCATTCAGGATTTTAACATATAAATTTAAGCCCCTAATTATTTTTATCCAATTTTTAATGATTTTTAAAAGTTAGAATAGGGGAACCCGAAATCATTCTGACATTGTCTCACAAAACCTATTATATCTCGTGATTTATAATTCTATTGATTACACATTTTCTTCTATAAGAAACTAGACTCAATTAGATTTAATTACATATTTTATTCATCCTCTAATTCGATTTCTAAAATTTCTAATGATTTTTCAAAGTTAGACTACTGTTGCTGTCCAAAACTATTTTAGTGCAAAGTGTTGATTTCCATTTTGCCCCAAATTTCACAATTCATACAATTCAGTCCTTGCTCAATTAATCCCTCAATTAAGCTAATTTTTTTCTCAATTAATACTTTACCTAGACATTATAAGTTATTTCACAACTATTGAAATTTAGAATTTTCACATAAAACCCTAACTTTAATTTCTTTTAAAATTAAGTCCCAAACATTCACTTTCTATACAATTCTTTCAATAAAATCGACATATAAACAATTTAAAGCTCTAATTCCATGCTAACTCATCATATACTTCCAGCACATATTCATAGCAACTTCCAATTTCATTCATAAAATCTAAAACTAATGAATTCAACAAGTGGACCTAGTTGTAAAAGTAACAAAAATACAAAAATTTCAAGAAATAATCAAGAATTGAACTTACTTGAAGTAAAAATATGAAAAAACAGCTTAAAGAAACCCTTCTATGGTGTTTTTGCTGATGAGAATGCAGAAAACTAAAGAGAAATCTAGATAATTCCACTTTAGTCCTAGCTTTATTAAGTAAAATTTGTAATATTCCAATTTTGCCCTTAATTTTCCTTATTTTCTTGCTGATTTCATGCCCTTGCCGTCCAGCCCAAATAGACCTTGAGTCTATTTTCCTTTTAAGCCCTCTTTCTTTTATCATTTAAACTATTTAATCATTTCCCAAAATTTTGCATTTGTTACAATTTAGTCCTGTTTGTTCAATTAACTATCCGAACTTTAAAATTTCTTGATGAATCTTTAATACTAACTTATTAATACTCCATAAATATTTATAAAATATTTATGGCTAGATTAAAAATCTTCGAGGTCTCGATACCCCGTTTTCGATTCTAATTATTTTAAGTTTTTTTTCTAGTACACTATTTACTATTTCAAAAATTTTCCTAACTTCACATTTAACTTATACTCACTAAATTAATAATATTTTCTACTCACTTGTCGGATTTAGTGACCTCGAATCACCGTTCCGACACCACTGAAAATTTAGGCCATTACACATGGCTAGGTTTCTTTCTTTTTTTTTTTGGTGGATGGTGATGAGAATATATTATTTTATTTTATTTATTATAACTTAAATCACTAATTTCTAAAATTACCCTTAATAATTTATTCAATTTCCAATGATGACTACTCATGCTTAACCACTAAGCACTTTAATGGCCTATTTACTATATAAGGACCACCAATTTAAAATTATATAGCTATTTAATAGCTTTAGCTATTAAAATACAACCATTGCACTTTATGCAATTTAGTCCTTTTTATCAAATTAGGCATGTAAACAGTAAAATTTCTTAACAAAATTTTTATACGATATTTCTATCATATTGTAGACCATAAAATAATATTAAACTGAATTTTTTGACTTCGGATTTGTGGTCCCAAAACCACTGTTCTGATTTAACTAAAAACGGGCTATTACAACTCTCCCCCTAAAGAGATTTTTGTCCTCAAAAATCTTACCCGAAAGAGGTTCGAATATTGCTTTCTTATAGCTTCCTCAGGTTCCCAAGTAGCTTCTTCTATTCTCTGTCGCTGCTAGAGAACTTGTACTAAAGCTATGTTTTTATTTCTCAATTCTTTCACTTCTCATGCTAAAATTCTAATCGGTTTTTCATTGTACGTCATGTCAGGCTGAATTTCGACATCCGTCAGAGAAATAATATGTAAAGGGTCAGATCGATACCTTCGTAACATAGACACGTGGAAGACATTGTGAATCTTTTCTAATTCTAACGGTAAAACTAATTGATACGCAACATGTCTGATTCTCTCAATAATCTCATACGGCCCGATAAATCGTGGACTCAACTTTCCTTTAAGACCGAACTGAAGAACTTTCTTCCAGGGCGAAACCTTTAAGAATACTCTGTCGCCAACTTGAAAATCTATATCTTTACATTTAATATCTGCATAAGATTTCTGACGATCTGTAGCTGCTTTTAAGCTATCTCAGATCACTTTCACTTTTTCCTCAGTCTCACGAATCAAATCAATCCCGTGTATCTTTTTTTCACTGAGCTGAGTCCAATATAATAAAGTTCGGCATTTGCGACCATACAGAGCCTCATACGACGCCATCTTTATGCTCAACATAAAACTATTATTATACGCAAATTTGACTACCGAAAAATATTTCTCCCAATTACCTTCAAACTCTAAAACACAACATTGAAGCATATCTTTAAGAATCTGAATCACATGCTTGGATTGACCATCAGTCTAAGGGTGAAATGCGGTGCTAAAATGTAATCGCGTACCCAGAGCTTCCTGTAACTTTTTCCAGAACCGCGATGTGAATCGTGGATCTCTATCCGAAATAATAGAGACTGGCACGCTGTGCAACCTGATAATCTCTGAAACATATAACTCGGCTAACTTGACAAGTGAGAAATCCGTACGTATCGAAAAAAAATGTGCCGAATTTGTCAAACAATCGACAATAACCCAAATGGCATCTTTCTTTTTCAAGGATAAGGGTAACCCCGATACAAAATCCATAGTAACTCTATCCCATTTCCACTCTGGTATCATCACTGGCTGTAACAATCTTGAAGGTACCTGATGTTCAGGTTTAACTTGTTGACATATCAAATATCTAGATACAAAATCTGAAATATCACATTTCATTCCCAGCCACTAGTACATTTGTTTCAAATGTTTGTACATTTTATTACTCCCCGGATGAACAGACAAGCTACCACTATGAGTTTCATGCAAAATTTTCTGTATAAGCTTTGGATTCTTACACAAACTCTACCTCTGAATAATAAACAATCATCGAGTCCTATCTAAAATTCTGAATCAGAAGTCGGCTCACACTGTACCCGTTTAACTAACATCTCATTATCACATTTCTGAGCTTTACAAATATGTTGTAAAAACATTGGTTTAACTTTTAACTCGACTAGAGCCATCATCAGATAGTGATAGTCGAGTATTCATGACTCGCAAAGCAAACAAGGACTTTCTACTCAAAGCATCAGCAACTACTCAACGCAAACAATCAGTAACTCACTCATAATCTTTCAATAGTTCGAGCCATCTACGATGTCTCAGATTTAAATCTTTCTGCGACATCAGATACTTTAAACTCTTGTAATCGGTAAATATATGATATTTTTCACCGAACAAATGGTGTTGCCAAATTTTCAATGCAAAGACAATAGCTGCCAACTCTAAGTCATGTGTCGGATAGTTCTTTTCATGTGGCTTTAATTGTCTGGAAGCATAAGCTATTAATTTACCTTATTGCATCAAAACAAAGTCTAATCTGTTTAATGACGCATCACTAAAAATAAAAAATTCCTCACCCGATCCAAGCTGAACCAGAACTGGTGTTTCGGTCAACAGGGCTTTCAACTGTTTAAAACTTTGCTGACATTTATAAACCATTCAAACTTCACATCTTTCTATAATAACCATGTCATCAGTGTAGCTATCATCGAAAACCCTTTTACAAATATCCGATAATCCTAGAAAACTTCTGACTTCAGATGCATTTCTCGGTGGTTTCCAGTTAACAGTCGCTGAAATTTTATTCGGATCAACTCTGATGCCTTCAGCCGATACTATGTGTCCTAGAAAACCAACTTCCCAAAGCCAAAATTCACATTTGCTAAATTTAGCAAACAATTGTTTATCTCACAAAGTTTGCAGAATAATTTTCAGATACTCAGCATGTTCAGTTTCATCCCAGGAATAAATCAGAATATCATCAATAAATACTACAACAAATCTATGTAAATACGGTCTAAAAATTCTATTCATCAAATTCATAAATACTGCAGGTGCGTTAGTTAAGCCAAACAGCATCACAAAAAATTCATAATGTTCGTACCTAGTTTTGAATGTTGTTTTCGGTACATCTGAATCTTTCATTCGTAATTGATAATAGCCAGAACGAAGATCAATCTTCGAGAACACTGTGACACCTTTCAACTAATCAAACAAATCATCAATGCGAGGCAGTGGATATTTATTCTTGATTGTAACTTTGTTGAGCTAACGGTAGTCAATGCATAATCTCATCGATCCGTCATTTTTCTTAACAAACAGAACCGGTGCACCCCAAGGTGAAAAACTAGGTTGAGCAAAACCCCTATCAGTCAACTCTTGCAACTGTGCTTTCAACTCTTTTAACTCAGTAGGAGCCATTTTGTATGGTGCTATCGGTATCGGTGTTGTTCCCGGTACAAGTTATATAGCAAATTTGACTTCTCTGACCGAAGGTAATCTAGGTAACTCCTCTGGAAACACACTAGGATACTCGCAAACCACTGGCACTGATTCAAGCTTCGACTCAGACAATTTAGTATCCAATACATAAGCAAGGTAAGCATTACAACTTTTTCTCACATATTTCTATGCCGACATAGTTGATATCACAATAGGCAACCCATTCAATTTATCTAATTCAATATGAATCATTTCACTATTTTGACATTTCAATATGATATGCATCCATCTATAATTTACCACTGCATCGTACAGAGTTAGCCAATCTATGCCCAAAATCACATCAAATTCATCGAACGGTAATAATATCAAATCAGTCGGAAAACAATAACCCTGAATCATTAACGGACAGTTCTTGCAAACCTTATCAACTAACACATACTGCCCTAGAGGGTTCGATACTTTAACCACATTCAATGGACTCAACAGGTAAATTTTTACTAGACACTAATTTTGTGCAAACATATGAATGAGTCGATCCGAGATTAATTAAAGCAGTTACATCAGTATTAATAAGAGAGAAAGTACCAATAATAACATCTGATGCAGAAGCATCTTTGCGCGCACGAATAGCATAAGCCCTAGCTGGTGTTTGTGCCTCAGACCTTGCAGTAGAGTCTTTCGTCACACCACGACTGCCACTCACATTTCTAGGATTACGAGGTGGTCTACCTCTCGTAGTTGTGTTGCTCAGCCTCGAAGTTTTAATATTATCTTTTTCAGATTTCTCCGGGCAATCTCTAAGATAATGGTCAAAGGAACCACATCTGAAACATGCTCCACTTTTCATTCGACACTCACCATAATATGGCTTGTTATAATGTTTACACTTGGGTCTGGTGTTTCTAACATTACCCACACTCGCTACAAATGTAGCCTGAGATTTAGGAATGGAGCATCGGGTACCTCTGTCTCTACCAGAGTATCCTAAAAAAGTAGTCGAACTGTAATGTTGCTCTTTAGATTTCTTCGATGCTGACTAGTATGACTTTCCCTTCAATCTCTTTCTCGAGTCTCTGGCTACAATTTCAGCGTGTCTTTTCTCTTTACTTAACTCTTCAGCTTTATATGCTCGATCAACCAGTACAACAAATTCTTTCAACTCAAAGATCTCGACTAATAGTTTTATATATTCTTTTAAGCCATCTTCAAACCGCTTACACATTACAGTTTCAATCGGAATACATTCTCGAGCATATTTCCTCAATCAAACAAATTCCCTTTCATATTCGGACACTGTCATACAACCCTGTTTAAACTCTAAAAATTCTTTACGTTTCTTGTCGAGAAACCTCTGACTGATGTATTTCTTTCAGAACTCGGTTTGAAAGAATTCCCAAGTGACCAGATCTCTTGGCACAACAGGAATCAACATATTCCACCATTGATAAGCTAAATCTTTTAATAAAGATACCGCACACTTAAGACATTCAGCCTGTGAACAAGATAATTCATCAAGAACTCTGATAGTATTTTCTAACCAAAACTCAGCTCTTTCGGGATCATCCTCAGCTGTAGCTCGAAATTCTTCAGCACCGTACTTACGGATCTTATCAACAGGAGGCTTACCAACTCTGATAGGTTATGTACTTTGAGGAATAACAGGAACCAGTTGAGAAACGGGAGGGGTAGAAGTTGTTGAGCAGCCAGGTTTGTCTGTATGAACTCAATGAACCATTCATTCATCATCTGGAAGAAGGCTTCCTTGGCCTCTCCTCCCTGACCCTCAGATACGAGCCTCACACCACTCGAAGCTACTCCTTGAACGGAGGCTGGAGCATTACTCTCTACTTCATCGGAATTAGCTCGGTTGGATGTCATTGCTATATGAAAACATGTTTTAAAATGGTTAGGAGATATCACATTATCATAGGTTATATAATGGCATGTATAGCTAAAATCGTATATGCTAGGTTCAGTCCGAGAATCGACTAAACTGTAACTCTGATAGTAATAAATTTAACACCCCTAACCTGTATCCATCGCCAGGACAAGGTTACGAAGCATTACCTGAGTTTACAGAACAAATAGAAAGAAATTTCAAACATTTCACATCATATAATATTCATGTCAGAAACCAATCGACATCAAACATATTGTCCCTTATATGAGCCATCGAGGCCCAAAATACGCATTAAAAAATAAGTCGGGACTAAATCGGGTACTCAGAATTTTTCAGAAAACATTAAACTGTTTCAAAGCTGCAAGGGTCACACGGTCACATGGCTAGGCCGTGTGACTCACACGGTCAGGAGCCACGTCCATGTCTCAGGTCGTGTGGGCATTCAAAACAGGGACACACGGTCTGCGTCCCAGCCTGCGTCCATGCCCGTGTAAATCTCTGACTTGGGCCACACGGCCAAACCACACGCCTGTGTGCTAGGTGTACGGGCCCAAATTTGCCCGGGTCTATTAACCAAATTAATAAACCAAATTAATAAAACAGACCAATAAATAAAGTCCATTAAGAGTATTTTTTTTAGCCCAAAACGCAATAACAAGCCCACAAAGCCCAAAACAGAAAACAAATCAGAAGTAAAAAACCCTAATCATCATTTTTGCGCCGCAAGCCTCCAGCGCCGAGCACTACACGCGCGTCGCCACGTCCTCCTCCGTACGGTGCTGTACCTGCGAAAACGATAAAAAAGTTGACAGCAAAGAAAGAAAAGAATATTGTATCTTTTATTTCGAATATCCGGCTATAAAATAAGGCTGATATCAATCTATAAATCCTCTACACTTTTTTCGAATATACAATCAATACAAAAGCAGACGAGCAAAGGTTTTTATCTTCTTTTTTTTCTTTCTTTTCGAGACTATTTAAATATATTTACAAAGATTGTTTTTTCCCTAAAACTATATACATATATGTATTAATATATAAAAAAAGCTTACTTTCTGGAGTTCCGGCCACCGTACACGGTGGCCGACGGTGGTGATCCACAGCGGCGGCTGGCCGGCCGATGACCGGACCCCTGGCCGGAAATTACCTAGCAAGGGAGAAAAGAGAGAGTTCTCTCTGTTTTTAAAAAAAAAAAAAAAACAAAAGGAAGAATGAATTTTTTTTAAAAAAAAATTTACTTAAATAAACCATCTAAACGGCGTCATTTAGGGCTGGTCACCATAGCCCTAAAACGACGTCGTTCAACCCCCTTTAACCCGCGCGTTGACCCGACCCGGGGAGGATCTGCGTGTTTCTGTAAAATGGTCTATTTGCGCATCAGGCCCTTCCGCATTTTCATTTTTTTAATTCAGTTTTATTTTATTTTTGAATTTGCCCCTATAATTCATTTCTGTTTCACTTTAATCCTTCGATTTCGGCTCAAAACGCGACGTTCCGGGAACAGGGAATAATTTTCCAATTGGTCCCCCACTTTTATGCGCGTTACAT
The DNA here is from genome assembly GCA_005393395.2 of Gossypium australe. NCBI lineage: Eukaryota > Viridiplantae > Streptophyta > Magnoliopsida > Malvales > Malvaceae > Gossypium > Gossypium australe. The sequence goes on along the minus strand of CM016614.1, from coordinate 25,282,620 downwards.
CTAGCCCTCGATTCTTTATTTTTCTTTTTAAATTTTGGCCATTCAATTTTATTTTAATCCCAATTGAGCCTTTTAATCATTTAGCTATTATAATTTGTTTTTTTTATTTGTTACTATTTCATTAGTTAATTTAATTATTACTAATTACACTTATTTTCTTTGAATGTGTTGATTTTATTTATTATTATTATCATAATTGTTATTATAATTACTACTACTACTATTATTATTATTATTATTATTATTATTATTATTATTATTATTATTATTATTATTATAATTATATTTATTAGTATTATTATTTTTATTATTTTTATTGCTATTATTATATTATTATTAAATTATATATTCAATTTTTTTTTTTTTTATTTACTATTTTTAAATAGACTCTACTTATTTTCTTTTATTATTTCCATTTTCATTACGATTATTTATTTATTAATTATTATTTTGTATCCTTTTATATGCTTTCAAATATTAGAATAGTTATCTTATTATTTTCACTACTATTATTATTTTCATTATGATTATTATTTCTCTTATTTGTTTATTTTACTATTATTATTCATTTATTAACATATTTTCATTATAATTTATTATTATTGTATTTTTGTTGCTATTATTATTATTTTATTATCTTTGAACTATTGTACATAATATTTATTCATTTATTTATTCGCTGTTAGCTTTTATCTTTGTTATTATTTTCTTTTCTTTTATTTGTTTGTTTGTTTATTTATTATTTTTTTAAACTCTTACCCATTGTTTTATATATATTATTTATTTTTATTTATTTTTTCCTTTATTATTGTTATTGTTACCCTTGTTTTTATTCTATTATGCATATGTATTATAATTCATCTTCCATTTTACTACAATCATATTATATTTTATTCGATGCACTAAAATTTTCGTTTTGAAATAAGTAAACACTCTGCGTTCTAAGGTTCGAAAGAAATCGTACCTTAACTTACTGGGTTTCAATTTTTCTCATCGAATCTAAAGAATCTATTATTTTCCCTTTTAAAATCAAAGCACATAGGTTAAATAAAAACTTATTCTCGGGAATTCAAAAATGTTGTGTTCTAACTCACTGGATGTGACATTTTGTTATCTCGAGGTAAGGATTTTTAAAAATAAAGGCAATATTCTGTATTTGAAATTTTGAGAAATTGTGCCCTAACTTACTGGGTTTCGATTTTTCATGTGACCCAAATAACCGAATATCCTTCTTAAATTTAAATGTACGAGTTTTGAATGGAAAAAGACAAGCGTAGTTTCGAGGATTCGAGATGTCATATCCTAACTCACTGGGTATGATATTTTATTCCTTCGAAATAAGCGAGTCTTGGCATCCAGTTTAATTTATTCAAGTTTTTTAAAATGAAGAGGATCGTATTTTAAAATCTTTTCAAATTTTTGACATTAAGACGTTAATAAATCAATTCGGTACCAATTTTGGGCGTTACGAGGGTGCTAATCCTTCCTCGTGCGTAACCGACTCCCGAACCCATTTTCTCGAATTTTTTAGGCCAAAATCAACGTTTAATAAATCAAAATGTTTTAACGAACAATCTCAAGGCAACCCGATCACACCTCAAAAAAAAAGATTGGGGGCGACTCCATTTTCGTTTTAAAAGTTGACCCAGTTTTTTAAAAAAAAATGGTTTCGACACTAGGCTGTGTGAGCATACTGACTTGTGCAATTTAAAAGATATAAGGGACACAAGGCCGTGTCACCTAGCCATGTGTCTCACACGACTAAGACACACGCCCGTGTCTCTGCCCGTGTGGACGAAAATAGGCCATTTTCCAAGCCACGTTTCTCACCCAATTTGGTACCAACCTAAACACAAAAAATTGCACATCAACAAACCATAACAAGACATTCAAAACAAGTCATAATCAAGTCTTAAACAAGAAATATCATCACATACAACCAAGTATCCAAACTTACCTAAATAACCAAATACATATATGCATATTCAAATCACATTTTACTTTTCATCATTCTACCATATTAAACACACATCAAATATGGTAAGGCTACATATATATACATCAAAACATACCAAACACAAGCCATATAAGTGGCTAATCTCAACAAAACAATTATATGCCAACATTGGCCAAATTAACCTATACATGCCATTATAACAGGAATTAATTTACTGAAAGTACCAAAAAGGACTAATGGAAAGTGTGAAATAGCTCCGACCAGCTTCCAACTCGTACGAGCTTCCGAATTACTATAAAACATGGAAAACAACACAGAGTAAGCATTTAAGTTTAGTAAGTTCATATAACACAGAATTTAACTTATCGCATATCCATAAAATAGGTAAGTAAACAAATCATATCTCAACTAATTTGGCCAAAAGCCTAAATACATGATCACCAACATATTAGCCATGAAAATCACATATAAAATCCAACACACATAGATGAATTCATTAAATAATCATATTTCATGTATTTCATGTAAATACCAGTAATAGTTCATATCGAACTCATATAATCTCGTAACAAAACTGTGCCCGTTGAACCATTTAGAATATCGTTGGATACACCAGTAGTACACACGAAGTGTACTTAACTATAATCTGTCAATTCATGTACTTGTATGCTCATACGAGCTGTAAATGGGAAGCTCATTTGAGCTGAATAATGGAAAGCTCAAGCGAGCTGTGGTGTGTCCACAACACATGCAGGACCCAAACCAAATCAGTAACCCTAATGACATGCCATTTGTATCTTACGAATTTTATAAGGTTCAAATGGGACTCGGTAATCGTCGGATATGCGATTAGTATTTATACATGGCAATTATACAAATTACATACATATGATTTAATTAAAACATACAAATACTCAATTTAATTACATGAACTTACCTCGACAAGTGTACGTAGATACGAGGGCTATTAATCAGATATTTTCTCTTTGCCTCGATCTAACTCTGTACGAGGTCTAACAGGATCTATACGACTGAATTTAACTCATTTCAATATAATTCTCATTCAATTTAATACAACATGGAATTTTGGCAAAATTACCATTTTGCCCTACACTTTTAATTTCTTTGCAATTTAGTCTCTAGGCTCAAAAAATGAATTTCATGCAAATTAATCCTTACCCAAGCCTAGTTAATTTTTACACATATTAATAGAAGCCCAAATAATTCACATATTTTACCATAAATTTATCACCTTTTTCAATTTAGCCACTAATTGATAATTTCATCAAAATTCTCTTTACAAAAGTTATTTTTCTAACAACAACCATTCATTTTATATCATTAAACTTCAAAACTTAAACATGTTCATTAATAGAAAAACCCTAATACTTTAAAAGTTTTGCAAATTAATCCGAGCAAGCTAGCTAGCTAGATTAAGCTACTATGATCTCGGAAACATAGAAATCATCAAAAACAAGACAAAGATTCACACCTAATTGAGCAAAATAAGCTTGCCCAAATTCAAGCTTCCATGGCTAGGTTTCTTTCTTTTTTCTTTTTTTGGTGGATGATGATGAGAATAGATTATTGATAAACCATAACAGTAACATATTTTAATCCCACATTTAGTATGCTTTTGGATGATTTAAGCCTCGATTTATGTAAAAAGATGCTCTTAATTCCGTTTTTTCATGTCTTACACCCAGGAAAGCACCCGAGGATGAAAAGAACATAAAACGGGCCCAAAACAGAGTAAATGGGCCATATCACGAAATTGACATGGCCTGGACTTAAGCCCACACGGCTGTGCCACATTGATCATCTAGAACACGGCCTTACCCCCGATTCACACGGCCGTGCCTCATTAAAGAAGTCCGAACACGGCTTGAAGACTAGTCACACGGGCGTGTGACATGGCCGTGTCCCTGTAATGGCAAAGAGCAATTTCATTCAGATTTGGATACTTTGGGGCGAAGAAACACATTCCAAGAGCCTATATAAACCCCTTAAGTGTTACCTGAGAGGAGGGCGGTTAGCTAGGCCAAGGAGCTAAGCCGAAAAGGTCAGAGTTGTGGGAATCACTCGAAGATAGCCAGTTGATCCATCTCTAGAAGCTGGAATTCTACTCAAGACGGCGGATCTCTCCTTCAATTCCTTCAGGGAGTTTTAGGGATTTCTTATGTTTTGTTTTATCTTTTCTTCTGAGATGTTTTCTTTATTTGATATGAACTAAACCCTTCAGATACCTAAAGGGGATGAAACCTAGATGAATCTTGTTATTGTTTTCTGAACTATAAGATAAATACTTGATTTGTTCTTAATTATGTGCGCTTAATTCTTGTGTTAATGTTTCCGGGATATTGATTCAAGTCAGATGTTCTTAGGTGGAGGAGCAAAAGTCCCTGCTTAAGAATAGATCTAGCATAATTAAAGCGGAGTCGTTCGTGTGCCTAGAGATAGGGTGACGAGATTTTGTCGGATTAGGGTGAAACCTAAAATGAGAATCCACAGATCGAGTTAATGCGATTCTAGGGGTTTTAATTAGAAAGAGATTTCAATTAATCAACCTAGGGTTAGTTATTATGCGCTTTGAGAGAGGGTTTAATATAACTTATGGAATCCTACGGATCAAGTCAAGTGAACAAATCGTATGGTTCAGGGTTAAATAACAAGTGAAGTCTAGGTGGATTCTTCCTGCGGGTATCGTCTTAAATCAACCGAGTCTTTCTTCAAGTTATTTCCCAATTCATTCTTATTGTCTTTGCGTCTTTAACTTAGTAGTAGTTAGATTAGATTTAAACAACTTCACTTATTTTAGGCTAGATAATAAAAAGAAGCTTAGCATTAGTACTTTTAGTTCCTTTCGGTTCGACAATCCAGTCTTGCCTACGCTATACTACTGTCCGATAGGTACACTTGCCTTTAATCGTTGTCAGAGTTAGTTTGCAGGTTCGATCATTCTCTTTAGAAATTTTAAGACTCTGATTCTAGCGATCAAGTTTTTGGCACCGTTGCCGGGGAACTAAAATATTAAGAAAGCTCTATTTTTACTACTTTAGCCATTATTTTTTTATTTTGCTAAATTCTCTTTCTTTCTATTCCAGCATGTACCTCTAGTTTATGACTAGAAGGAACCCGAGAGGATCTTTAGTATACGACAGTGATATTGAAGCTACCGCTCGAAGAAATCGTAGAGAAATCAAGCGAGCCCTAAATTACACAGAGGAAAATCAAGAAGGCAGATCCAATCCTACTGAAGGGATGGACGAGAATAATCCACAACCACATGACGTGGGAAAAAACAATGCTCCACGTACTATGTTTGATTATGCTAAACCGCATTTAACAGGAGCAGAATCGAGTATTGTTAGGCCTGCTATAGCTGCTAATAATTTTGAATTAAAGCCTAACACAATACAAATGATTCAACAATTTGTTCAATTTGATGGTTTTCAGGACGAAGACCCAAAAACTCATATAGGTAATTTTTTAGAGTTCTGTGATACCTTCAAAATAAATGGCGTTTCTGATTATGCCATACGTCTTCAGTTATTTCCCTTTTCATTAAGAAATAAAGCCAAACAGTGGTTAAACTCGTTACCACGAGGGTCAATCACTAAATGGGAACAAATGACCAAAAAAATTCTATTAAAATATTTCCCACTGGCCAAAACGGCCAAATTACGGAATGATATCTCTTCTTTTGTGCAGATGGATTTAGAGACATTATACGACGCACGGGAGAGATACAAGGATCTCTTGAGAAAGTGTCCGCACCATGGTTTACCCTTATGGCTACAAGTCCAAACCTTCTATAACGGTGTAAAACCCTCAACGACGCAATTAATTGATTCATCCGTCGATGGAACCCTGAACAGCAGAACTCCTGAAGCAGCCTACGAGTTCATTCAAGAGATGTCACTGAATAACTATCAGTGGCAAGTTACAAGGACTAAACCAACAAAATCATTCGGAGTTTACAACCCCGATGCAGTGACCATACTATCAACACAGATAGAGATGATGAATAAAAAGCTTGATAGTTTGTGTTCTTCGCAGGCACACCCAGTCATGCAGTGCAACGCAAGTGGAACTGTGGCGAATCCAGAGTACCCACCCTACCAAACGGGCATAGAGAGCGAACAGATGAACTATATAGGTAATAATTTCAGACCCAATAATAATCCTTACAGTAATACTTACAATCCAGGTTGGAGGAACCACCCAAAGTTTTCATGGGGAGGTCAAAGAAATCAAGGAAATCAAAGACAACAACCTACTCAAAATTTCCAAAATCAGCCATTTCCGTAAGAGAAGAAGCCAAAACTTGAAGAGATGCTAAAAAATTCATGGCAGCCATAGAAAATCGTCTCCAAGATACTGAGAAAACACTAAAAGGTCAACAAACATCGGTTGAAGAGACCAAGAACCGAGTCAGGGAACTTACTGAGTTAGTTGGGGAACTCACTAAGTCAGTTGGACTACTTACTGAGATGATTTGTGAAATACGGGCAGAGATTTTTTCTAAAGAAATAGAATAGGTAAAAGTAGTTACACTAAGAAGTGGAAAGGAGTTAGTCGAACCAAAGAAAAAAATACCACACGAAGATAACAACACAAAGGATGAAGGAGTTGAGGACGTAAATCCAGCACGCAAAGAAAGTAAACCACCAATCCCATATCCAGCAAAGTTGAAGAAAGAACGATTAGATGCCCAATACAGTAAGTTTCTTAAACTTTTTAAACAAATACATATTAACTTACCTTTTGTTGAAGCCATTTCATAGATACCGGCGTACGCAAAATTTTTAAAGGAACTCCTGACGAATAAAAGGAACATTGAAGAAGTATCAACAGTTGAACTTAATGAAGAATGCTCAGCCATCCTCCAAAACAAGTTACCAACCAAATCAAAAGACCCAGGAATTTTTACTATTCCTTGTTTAATTGGTAGCCTAAATATTAAGAAGGCATTAGCTGATCTAGGTGCCAGTATTAATCTAATGCCTTACAATATGTTTAAACAACTAAATCTTGGGAAACCAAAACCCACTAGGATGAGTATTCAGTTAGCTGATAGATCTATTAAATATCCTAGAGGAGATATCGAAGATGTCTTGGTGAAAATTGATAAATTTATTTTCCCTGTTGATTTTGTCATGTTAGACATGGATGAAGACATTGACGTTCCCTTAATTTTAGGGCGTCCTTTTTTAGCTACTGCTAGGGCTGTTATCGATGTAGGTAACGGTAAACTTGCATTAAGGATAGGCGATGAGGAAATTATTTTTCAAATTTACGATGCCATGCGATATTCTAGAGAACAAGATGATGCCTGTTATTTTGTTGATACTACTGATCATATCATTCAAAACTCATTACAGGAAATCGTACATGATGACACGATGGAACTGTTCCTAACTCAAGAAGAGGGGGAAGGAGATAAAGACGACGAGTTGAATTTGAATACATCTTTATCTAGACAAATGGAAGAAGAAAGCATTAAAGTCAATGACGAACTGAAACAACAACCCTCCATTGATGAACCGCCCAATCTGGAATTAAAACAGTTGCCAAAACACTTAGAATACGCATTCCTTGGGGACAATTCTACGCTACCGGTAATTATCTCTTCAGAACTAAAACCCAAAGAAAAAGAGGAGTTGATACAGGTACTAAGAGAACATAAAAGGGCCATAGCTTGGAAAATTTCTGACATCAAGGGTATAAGCCCATCATTCTGCACCCACAAAATTTTAATGGAAGAGGAATACAAGTCGTGTGTGCAGCCTCAGAGACGGTTAAACCCCAACATGAAAGAAGTGGTCAAAGCCGAGGTAATTAAACTTCTAGATGCAGGAATAATTTATCCTATTTCTGACAGTACTTGGGTAAGTCCTGTGCAGGTAGTTCCAAAGAAAGGAGGTATGACTGTGGTGCCCAATGAAAGGAATGAGTTAATCCCTACAAGAACAGTTACAGGTTGGAGAGTTTGTATAGACTATAGAAAGCTGAACGATGCCACCAAAAAATATCACTTCCCTCTACCCTTCATAGATCAAATGTTAGAAAGACTATCCGGGCATATGTACTACTGTTTCTTTGACGGACTCTCCAGCTACTTCCAAATCCCAATAGCTCCTGAAGATCATGAGAAGACAACATTTACATGCCCATACGGTACGTTTGCTTATCGTAGAATGCCTTTTGGATTATGTAATGCTCCTGCTACATTTCAGCATTGCATGTTGGCAATCTTTGATGAACTTGTGGAGGACATTATGGAGGTATTTATGGATGATTTCAGGGTATTCAGTAATTCTTTCCATCTTTGCCTTAAAAATTTAAAACGAGTTCTAATGAGATGTGCGGAAACAAACCGTGTTTTGAATTGGGAAAATGTCACTTTATGGTTAGAGAAGGGATTGTATTAGGACATAAGATTTCTAGTTAAGGGATTGAGGTAGATAAAGCAAAGGTTGAAACCATAGAAAAATTACTTCCCCTTAGTTCAGTTAAATCTATTAGAAGCTTTTTAGGACATGCAGGGTTCTATAGAAGATTTATTAAAAAAATTTTTAAAATAGCTAAGCCTTTAACAAAATTACTAGAAAAAGATGTTCCTTTCAATTTCAATCAGGAATGTTTAGATGCATTTAATGTCCTTAAGGATAAATTAATAAATGCTCCGATTATAATTGCACCTGATTGGAATTTACCCTTTGAACTAATGTGTGATGCAAGTGATTTTGCAGTAGGTGCAGTTTTGGGACAACGAAGAGACAAGCATTTTCAGCCAATTTACTACGCTAGCAGAACATTAACACCCGCACAAGAAAACTACACCACCACAGAGAAAGAATTGCTAGCTGTAGTTTTTGCTTTTGACAAATTTAGGCAGTATTTAATATTGTCTAAAGTTGTCGTTTACACTGACCATTCAGCTCTTCGTTATCTTTTAACTAAATCTGATGCAAAACCTCGACTCATACGATGGATTTTACTTTTACAGGAATTTGATTTGGAAATACAAGATAAGAAGGGAGCTGAAAATCTTGCGACAGATCACCTCTCCAGACTTGAGAATCCACATATCGATGAGCTCGATGAAAGTGAGATAAACGACTCGTTTCCCGAAGAATAACTCTTTTCTATAACATATTCTGAGGACCATGGTTTGCAAATATCGTGAATTATTTAGCCGCTAACATCTTGCCAAAAAGACTAACACATCACCAAAAGAAGCGATTCTTTGCTGATGCGAAAAACTATTTTTGGGAAGATCCCTTTCTTTTCCGCATATGTGCAGATCAGGTAATTCGAAGATGTGTTACAAAGGCAGAAGTAAGCAAAATCCTGGAACATTGCCATTCAAGACCTTCTAAAGGACACTACAGTGGCATTAAGACAGCAGATAAAATACTCAAATCAGGTTTTTATTGGCCCACTCTATCTAAAGATGCCAACAGGTATGTCGTTTCGTGTGATAAATGCCAAAGAACAGGTAATATTTCTAAACATGATGAAATGCCTCAAACATATATGTTATCATGTGAAATATTTGATGTATGGGGTATTGATTTTATGGGACCATTTCCTAGTTCATTTGGAAATAAATACATCCTAGTGGCAGTTGATTACATGTCAAAATGGGTGGAAGCCGAAGCTTTACCTACCAATGATGCTAGGGTAGTAGTTAAGTTTCTCAAGAAATTGTTCTCTCGAGTTGGAACACCTAGAGCTATCATTAGTGATAGGGGCACTCATTTCCGTAATACTCAATTTGAAAAAGTTCTAAAAAAATATGGAGTATACCACAGGATAGCTACCCCATATCACCCTCAAACCAGTGGGCAAGTTGAAGTAGCAAACCGAGAACTTAAGTGCATCCTAGAAAAAACGGTTGAATCGAATAGAAAAGATTGGGCATTAAAAGTAGATGATGTGTTATGGGCCTATAGAACAGTATTTAAAACTCCTCTAGGGACATCCTTATACAAACTTGTATACGAGAAAAGCTATCATCTACCATTCGAGTTAGAACACAAAGCTTTTTGGGCCATAAAGTTTTTAAATTTCGATCTTAAAACTGCAGGAAAGAAAAGAATGATGCAGATGAATGAGTTAGATGAATGGAGAGCTAAGGCCTACAAAAACTCGAAACTATACAATGAGGCAACAAAGCGACACCACGATGCTCGTCTAAAGAAGTCGAAACAATTCGAAGTAGGGGACTTGGTCCCGCTATACAACTCAAGGCTTAAATTATTTCCTAGGAAGCTAAAATCAAGATGGTCAGGCCCATTCATGATCAAAACAATTTTTCCATATGGCACAATCGAGGTAACTCACCCCACTAAAGGCACATTCAAAGTAAATGGTCACCGACTCAAAATTTATAATGGTGTAGATTTTAAGGATATGAGAGAGGAGTTTCAGCTCCGTGAACCTTCGTTTAGAAATGAAAACAAGGTAAGTCTAGCTTAAGACTTTAAACGAGCACTTCTCGGGAGACAACTAGAGCACTAATTCACTAACATTTTACTTTTATGTGTCTAACTCCATACCAATGAAGTACAGGTTTAGGCCACACGGCCTTGCACACGAGCGTACCCGTGGCCGTGTGGAAGCCAGGGGATGAAACACGGGCGTACTTATAGTCGTGCACGACAAAAGGTAAAATTTTTCTTAAACACGGGTAGAACACGACCGTGCCTTACGACCGTGTGAAGATACTGACTTGCCAACCACGGGCATAACACGCCCGTTCTAAAGGACCGTGTGAAGAATAACACGTGCGTGCCACTAGACCCACGGCCGTGGCCAAGCACCTGAACGCGCCCAAAATTCAAAATCACGAAAAACACGGGCGCATAAAAAACTAGCTCGGGCGTGGCCCCTGCCCATGTTCTCAACCCTATTTAAGCAACTTAAACTGCTCACCCTCCCTAAAATCAACCCTAAACGATTCCTCAGCCCCTTTTCTTCCAATTCCAGCCACACCCACGTCCTCAACCCCCCTAAAAACCTCTCAACCTTCCTTTTTCTCCAAAAACCTTACAAAACCACACCCCACGCCCACGCCACCACCGTGTTGCAGTAGTCCACGCCCTCGCCACAACCGTGCACCTGCAGAAAACCTCACAGCACCACCGTGCTCCGCCCGTGTCCAGCCGACTTACACCATCACAACCCCTGGTTCCCTCCATTACTTCATTCTCTTAACTGACTATTTGATAAATTTCGTTTTGTTTTGCTTACAATGACTTTTATTTATTTTATTTTTTTTAAGTATTAGTTAGATTCTTCTAGAATAATCCATTACCTATTTCAATTTTTGCATGTTAGTTTCTTTTTCAATTTAAGTATTATTTACTTTATTTTGCAAATCCATTGTTAAATTGAACATTTTGTTTTGGATAGTCATTAGATAGAATTGGCTGATCATAGTTTGAATAATTGTATTTAGCCTTTAATATCCTGAGTCTAAATGAAAGTACTTGATTTAATTGGATACAAACATTACGTGAATATTCAGGTACAATGTCATCATCACGAGGGAAACGAACCACGGCCGCCCCCACCAAGAAAAGAAAGGGACCCGGCTCGTCCTCAGCCAGTGCCTCTTCTGAAATACGACACCGCTTCCTCCAATTCTCTTAGGAAGCCCAGGAAGAACGATACAAGGCATTCTGGGAAAGACTTCTCGGCATCGAAAGGTGCATTAACTGGGACGCCGTGGAACAAGTCGAGCTAGCAATCGATATTCAAGCACTCCTCTCGACCGACCCGTAGGAACAATTCTTCTCCATCATCGAGCCCACATATTTAGAACTCACCCTCGAGTTTTGCACCACTTTCACCCTACAAACGGTGATGGCAGAATATGATGACCCAGGCACAGTTCAATTCAGGCTAGGGGGCACGGTACGTCGATTAAGCGTACCATAATTCAGCACGGCACTTGGACTCTATACAGATGAGTTTATAGAGGAAAATACACTCTCTCAACTAAATCGCAAGTTCTATTGCACCCCCATCATCTGTTGGCGCAGCTTAGCCGCCACCACAGGCATCTACGACCCCAGTTGCTCCAAGGCGACATCCCTTCCCCCATATCTGAGGTACATTCATGCCATTCTCGCTCACACTATCACGGGACGACGAGAGAGTACTGGCGTGGTGAATACGCACGACGTCTACTACTTATCGTGCATGGCGAATGGACACGTTTTTGACCTTTCATACTTCATAGCCGGTGCAATTCAGCACCAGACAGAGCCACACCGGAAAGGGGTTTTATCGATGGGGTCGTACATCACACGATTGGCTAGACACTTTGGTCTTCTCAACACAGACGCACAAACCTCTTCACTCACATTGATGGGCCAGATGGTACCTCAAGGCATCCAGACAATGCTACATATGAGGATGATTAAATATCATCGTGGGACAGACACTCCTCAGTACCGATTAGCAATCCCCACAAACGAGGAGGAGCCCGAAGACATTACTGATGATGTCCCACCACCATCATAGGAGGCACCAGACCCGAGCCAGCGGCCATCCCATGCAGCAGCTCCATTGTCGGATATCTCTGCACGCCTCACCCAGTTCGAGCAATATTGTACTAGACGTTTTGATGGGATTGAGGCCACCCTCCAGCAGATATGCCATCACTTCCATATCTCATCATCGACACCACCACAGGACCCGGCCGATGATGAGGACCTCTGAGTCCTTTTATCTAGTTTTTCTTTTCCATATTTTAAACTTTTTACTTTTATTTTCCATTTATTTTAATTTCTATTTGTCTTAGTTTGAACTTTTTGCAAACTTTTATCATGATTATCATTCATATCTAACCTTTGAGTATTCCTAACTTATATTTATTTAAATACGCCTCTAAGATTTCTAACTGGTGACTTCGCAGTATCAAATGAACACTCCATAAAAACGAACAAATCACTAGGAGTAATTCACTACTACATAAGTCATCCGTAACCACGACCTCTGCCAATCCAAGGAGATCATCTGTAAATTCAAAAAGTGTTACTTTCTCCCCTCTCTTTTGATTTTATTTTAATTGACATTATCTATCTTTGTACATTGAGCACAATGTACATCTTAAGTGTGGGGGTAAAAGTGTCTAACTTTTTGCATTATTCTCAAATTCCTGAATTTAGTCTTGTCTTTAAGTAATTTCCTCATATTACTAATTAGGATGAAATTTCTGATATTTTATGTTTTTTATTGATATGTTTTAGATTAAGTCATAGTTAATTGTGCATTGATGATTAAATTAGAAGAATATTAGAGAATCAAGCATGATAAGTCTATTTTTCAGAATTAAAATCTTTGCTAGGTCTGAATCTGAATATTACCTGGAAGTTTGAAATTTACAAGGTTGATGTCAAAACACCCATAATTTTTGTGAGATTTTGAGCCTATTAGAGCATATATTCTTTTCCATGCTCACTTTATTGATTATGAGTGTGTCAACTATGAACTGTTATTCTAGAACTTGCCTCGATTATACATGTTGAGACTACATTTATGATTTGATATACCGAGATGATAAAGGCACCTAGGTTTTAACCCACTAACTCCACTAAAAAGCCTACCTTCATAAGTAACCCCAGTGAACCCCATTGATCCTAACAACCATTTTTATTGACTCACCTAATATTAACCCAAAACCCCTTTGTATTTGTTATCACCATTCCTTTTGACTACCCTTTGATCGAGATATGATTTGATTAAGTTACCTAATTAAATTAGTTCAGTAGTTGAATTCATCTTTTATTATTATTCTTAAAAAAATTAAAGTATATTCAGTATTAATGGTGAGCTTATATAGTTAAAGTCTATTTTTCGAAAGAAAAGCTCGTATTAGTAGGATTATTACTTTTCAGTTAATGTAAATATTATCTCAGTATTTTCTAGGTAGGAACTTGTCAATTCAATCTCGATTCTAACCTTCTAATTCAGCCTTATTCCACACCTTTAACCCTAGCCCCGTTACAACCCTGATAAAGACCTTTTGATCTGTTTATCATCTCATTTTACAGTGGTGGAGATTTGATTTTCAGGCAAGCCTATGGGATTAACTTTTCAGGTTCGACTTTTGAGTGCTTAATTTTGAACCTTAAACACCTCGAGTGATTTGAGTGAATCTTTAGTGAGGATGTCAATTGTAACACCCCTAACCCGTACCCATCGCCGGATTTGAGTTATGAGGCATTACCAAACTATACATAGATCGTCGCAGGCATTCATCGAAACTAATTCTTTTATCAAAGCAAAGCTCACATGAATTCATTTGCGTATCCAATTGATTCTAAAATGTCTATAAAGTACATGCATCGCATATCTATATAATTCTTATAGTACTTATAAGTACATAAAGTACAGTTCATATCTTACAAAATTCGTTTACTGAAATCAATACATCATACATATCCTAACTTACATATACTATATCACATTATTTCAAATACTAGATTATTAAATAACTTATAACTGTTCTAAGCATTTTAACATAAGAAACACTTATATATATATATAACATTTCATACTTACTAACTATATATGTCGTTTCACAAAACCACATTTGTACCTATTATAGACATAAAGACCATGGCCGAATATACACATATACAATCCAAAATGTAATTCCCATTTTGAATTTATTAAGCCAAAACCAAAATGAACATTTAAAATCACAAAAATTATTACTATTAGCCTACCAATCACACAAGTTAATATAACTAATCAAATTTCATAATTACAAATGATCCATGTTTTAGCAAGGAATGCATGTATCGTCCATGAACCAAATCATGCATACAATGCAACAATCATGATCTGTAGGTATATAAATTCAAGATTCGGTAAATTGACCTAAACATATAACAAGGTTACTACCAAACTACTTATCAAGTGTTACTACTATCTTTTGCTAGTCTAATGCGTAACTAATCATTTCACACACATACATCATGATCAAGCTATATCCATAATATGCACCTAGACTATAGTCGAATGTATCCAAAACTAATATTCATCCATGCGCATCAATTGACCATTTAAATAAGCCGAATATCTCTACTTCAACTAACATTAAATATAAGTCATATTCGCATGGCTAATATATACAAAGACAAAAGTTATCATCTTAACAAAATGACAGTCTTTTCTATACATGCCTTCATCCGAAAACCCAAATATAAGAGTACCAAAATAGGTTGATAGTGTGGACGACTTTCTTGACGATCCCTTTTTGAGCTCGTAGCCTTAACCGGATCTATAAAACAGAGGGGAACATTTCATACAAGTAAGCTTACTAGCTTAGTAAGTCTCAAGCAAACATTAATATAACAATCATACATTTAAACATATTAATCCCATGCTTTCGGCATTAAATAAAATTATTTCACATGTATATTATGCATAGTCAAATACTAGCAACAACCGTATTTAAAGCATTCAATCATTATCATTTAAATCCAAATTTCAATTTGAACATAATATTAAAGTATGAACAATGCATACCTTATAACCGAACTCACAAATTCACTATCATGAAATTTAACTTCCTTGGTTTGTTTCATGATTTTGTCACTTCGTAACTAAGTCCGGAAATAGAAAACTCACCAGCATATAACAAGCTTTACATTATCTTGAATCGCATACACCGGCACCTTGCCTGCTAGACTTAAAGTCCGAAATTTATAACACCGGCATTTAGCCTGTTGGGCATTAAGCCCGAAATAGATCACCGGCACAAGGCCTGCTAGGCATTAAGCCCGAAATAAATCACCGGCACAAGGCCTGCTAGGCTCAAAGCCCGAATATCAATATGATTAATCCTTCAATGTATATTTCATAATACTAACTTCACAAAGACCCATATTTCACATATTCATTTCACATATAAAACCAATACACTTATTCACATAACATTAAATATAATTTCAACCAATTCAATTTATTAACATCACATTCGGCCAACTCATGATTTTATACTATAATTATACCAATTTCATCATACATTAGATTCATAAATAAACTTTTAACATATGTTCGATTAAGGACTTACCTCGACCGTCGACGAACCGCGTAGACCAGCTATTCGATAACATTTGATTTTCCCCGATCCAAATCCGATTTTCTTTGTTCTTTATCTAAACACATTAAAATTCAGCTCATTCAAGTACATTTCATTTCAATTTAGTCCTTAAACACATAAATGAGCAATTTACCATTTTACCCCTACTATTTCACATTTTTACAATTTAGTACTAATTGCACAAAACACAAAATATACAAAATTTCACTAATACCCCTTAGGGCCGAATATGCATAGGGACTCTACAAGTCCATTTCTTTCATTTATTTTGCAAATAAACCCCTCTAAAAATTTATTTTCACAAATTAGCCCTAAACACTCAAATTCACTAAAATTTCCAATACAAAATATACTAATCTTTAACATATCTTTAAAATAAAATCATCAAACATCAAAAACTACATGAACACATCAATGGCCGAATATCAAGCATGCTTAGATTCAAGAATTTCAACATGGGTAAGCTACCGTTTGAAGCAACGATCTCAAAAATGTCAAAATTAACTAAAACCGACTAAAAACTCACCTTGAATTTTAGCCTAGAAGTGCCGAAAATCAAAGAACTCCAAAGCTTATTTCTTCCTTCAATATTAAGTTATTTAACTAATTACCTATTTAACCTTTTAACATATATTTTCATAACATATATCCTAAGGTTAGTTATGACAAATGCCACCCACTAACTTAAAAATGGGCTAATTTCCCTTTTAATGCCCCACTTTAAAAAGCCATCATCAAATAGGCACTTTTCACTATAGCATGCAACTTTTACGCTTTACGCGATTTAGTCCTTTTTGTTAAATTGAACACACAAACGATTGAATTTTTCTACGAAACTTTCACAGGCATTAATTCACTTATAATAAACACGAAATATAATATTCAAATATTTCTCGGACTCGGATTTGTGGTCCCAAAACCACCGTTTCGATTAGGGCCAAATTTGGTCTGTTACATCAATCCTTGTCAATTTTGAATCAAAGGTAATTATTTAGATAAGGGGAGACACCTACGTTTTTATGCTACAAATGTATGACTTTGATTATTTGAATCTTTAGGACTCTTCGAGTTAGATCATCCATGTATAAATTATCTATGAATTATGATAAGGCATTGTTGATAGGAATTATGAATCATGGAAAGTTTGTTTTAATTGTAAGTTGAGAATTTTGCTTGAGGACAAACAAAAGCTTAAGTGTGGGGGTATTTGATAAACCGTAAAAGTAACATATTTTAATCCCACATTTAGTATGCTTTTGGATGATTTAAGCCTCGATTTATGTAAAAATGTGCTCTTAATTCCTTCTTTTCATGTCTTATACCCAGGAAAGCACCCGAGGATGAAAAGAACATAAAACGGGCCCAAAACAGAGTAAATGGGCCATATCACGAAATTGACACGACCTGGACTTAAGCCCACACGGCCGTGCCGCATTGATCATCTAGAACACGACCTTACCCCCGATTCACACGGCTGTGCCTCATTAAAGAAGTCCAAACACGACTTAAAGACTAGTTACACGGGCGTGTGACATGGCCGTGTCCCTGTCGTGGCAAAGGGCAATTTCATTCGGATTTGGATACTTTGGGGCGAAGAAACACATTCCAAGAGCCTATATAAACCCCCTAAGTGTTACTTGAGAGGAGGGCGGTTAGCTAGGCCAAGGAGCCAAGCCGAAAAGGTCAGAGTTGTGGGAATCACTCGAAGATAGCCAGTTGATCCATCTCTAGAAGCTGAAATTCTACTCAAGATGGCGGATCTCTCCTTCAATTCCTTCAGGGAGTTTTAGGGATTTCTTATGTTTTGTTTTATCTTTTCTTCTGAGATGTTTTCTTTATTTGATATGAACTAAACCCTTTAGATACCTGAAGGGGATGAAACCTAGATGAATCTTGTTATTGTTTTCTGAACTATAAAATAAATACTTGATTTGTTCTTAATTATGTGCGCTTAATTCTTGTGTTAATGTTTCCGGGATATTGATTCAAGTCAGATGTTATTAGGTGGAGGAGCAAAAGTCCCTGCTTAAGAATAGATCTAGCATAATTAAAGCGGAGTCGTTCGCGCGCCTAGAGATAGGGTGACGAGATTTTTCCGGGTTAGGGTGAAACCTAATATGGGAATCCACAGATCGAGTTAATGCGATTCTAGGGGTTTTAATTAGAAAGAGATTTCAATTAATCAACCTAGGGTTAGTTATTATTCGCTTCGAGAGAGGGTTTAATATAACTTAGGGAATCCTACGGATCAAGTCAAGTGAATAAATCGTATGGTTCAGGGTTAAATAACAAGTGAAGTCTAGGTGGATTCTTCCTGAGGGTATCGTCTTAAATCAACTGAGTCTTTCTTCAAGTTATTTCCTAATTCATTCTTTTTGTCTTTGCGTCTTTAGCTTAGTAGTAGTTAGATTAGATTTAAACAATTTCACTTATTTTAGGCTAGATAATAAAAAGAAGGTTAGTATTAGTACTTTTAGTTCCTTTGGGTTCGACAATCCGGTCTTGCCTAAGCTATACTACTGTTCGATAGGTACACTTGCCTTTAATAGTTGTCAGAGTTAGTTTGCAGGTTCGATCATTCTCTTTATAAATTTTAAGACTCTGATTCCAGCGATCAATTATTTTATTTTATTTTTTATAACTTAAATCACTAATTTCCAAAATTACCCTTAATAATTTATTCAATTTCTAATGATGACTCTTCATGCTTAACCACTAAGCACTTTAATGGCCTATTTACTATACAAGGATCTCCAATTTAAAATTCTATAGCTATATAATACCTTTAGCTATTAGAGCACAACCATTGCACTTTATGCAATTTAGTCCTTTTTATCAAATTAGGCATGTAAACGGTAAAATTTCTTAACGAAATTTTTAAACAATATTTCTATCATACTATAGACCATAAAATAATACTAAACTAAATTTTTTACTTCGAGTTTGTGGTCCCGAAACCACTATTTCAAATTAACTGAAAATGGGTTGTTACACTTAAAGAGGGAAAAATCATGGGCAAATGTGGCTTCGACTTTTCACTAAATGAATAAACAAAAGAAAGTACAATATGGAGAAAATAAACCTAAAAGCACTAAACATACAATACCCAAAACCCCGAATACAAAGCTCAAAATTCCAAAGAGCAAACCAGTAAACAAAACCCTAAATCTCATAGGACACTCACAAAACGGGTATAAAATACTCTCCATAATTACCATGAAACTTTCACCAAAACTCATATGCAACTACATCTTGTCGCCCCCAAAGAAAAGCCTTTTTTTCTAATTGGCGTTTAAAAACAAGAATACAATGGCCCTTTTAAATAGGCTTAGATTAGAGTTCTAATCATACAAAATATCTCTAAAATAATCATAGTCTAACTAGGAGAAGAAGTCTTGCTTGAAGTTTAAAATGTGGCTGCTAAATAGGAGAACACGTCGTGATGTCATTTTCGCCTCGTCTTAACGTCTTGAGTCGCGTTGTTGTGACATTGTGATCCTCTTCATCGCAGCGTTACCATCTGTTTCTCCAGAAATATGAGGCACACCCCATAATATTCACTAAGACAATTGTAATACATGTGTTAGACCGTTTGAGCAAATTTTAAGGAACTTTGAATCGTTCTAGGATTTAAGTTCTTCAAGATTTTCATATAAATATCATTATAAAGTGAGATATACAAATAGGTTGTAACAACATCAATTAGACGCATATCAAGTTTTTTAAGTATTGTTATACTACTAAAATATTTAAACATGTTGCACTCACCACAAGAGAGTATGTCACTTTATAACCAATAATGACCTTTGCAATAATACTTGTGCTAAAAGTCGTGTTGTATACCTTACGACTAATTTTGTTTTTGCATAAATAGGAATTTGTATCCTACATGTGTCATGTGTAGGTGTTTAGACTACAAATTCAAAACTCTCATTTATAGCAAGTTAATTCAATTATGAATGAATTATGTCTTGCCAATTTGACTAATCTTCTCTGTTTCTACATTCCTCAATAGGTGTAAGTTTAAGATCCTTATTTTCTACTATTATTTCAACAATAATGTTATAAGCAAAAATATTGTTAAAAACTATATTTTTCTCATTTCATTTTTGCACAAATAACCATTTATATTCCATAAGTGTCACTTGTAGGTGTTTAGAATACATGTCCAAAACTCTCGCATTTAGTAAGTTAATTCAGTTCTGCATAAATTGTGTATTGTCAATTTGACTAATCTTTTCTATTTCTACATTCTTAGGCAAATGTAATTTCATGTAACATCATAAGATTCCTGATGTCCTACGTGACACTCTTCCAAGAAAAAGTTTGAAAATTCTCAGGACATAAAATTTTGATTAACTTGAGACTTTTCATTGAAATGTGACATTGGAATATTATTATTGAAGTGCAATTATCTCTTTAAATGAGATAAGGGCTTTAGTGATAAGTGATTATGAGTAAGAGAACTTAAGTGTAATTTTTCCTTTAGAGGGGTAATTTAGTCATTTTACAAATGTTATAATTAGATTTTAGAATTAGAAATATTAATTAGTGGTGGGAATAAATGTGAACCATTAGTTCATGGTTTAAAAACAATGATTAAATCCTAACCACTCAATTATGTTTTACTTTGACCATTTGACCCTTTTTAAAAATATCAAAAAGAGGAGAAGATGAACAAAATTTTTGTTTCTTCCTTCAATCTCACCTCAAATTCCAATCTTAATATAGTTTTCTTCTTAAATCCCTCTTTAAAAACCCTTTTTAAACTAGTTTTTATCATCATCTTCTTTATTGAAAGGGTTAATATACAGAACCTGAACTTGACAACTTGTACCTAAACTTTTTATTAGACCTAACCGGTACCTAAACTTTTTTTTAGACTTAGCAACTTATACTTACTTGGTACCATATTAGCTTACAGCTTCCAAGTTTAGGTTGGGTAGCTCTTTATATATTAATCCTTCTTAAAACCTAGGGTTTAGAATGGGTGGAGTGAGAAATGTAACACCCCAAAAATTTCCAATTTATTGTATACCGATATACTGAGAAATTTAGTTGAATTTTGATATGAAAAAATTAGATTTTTTTTATGGATTAAATTATTTTTAGTTCATTTAGAAGCCTTTATAAGGAAATTTTAGTTAATTTGACTATTACGAGCCCAATTAGGTAAAAATACAAAATTAGGGGTAAAATGGTAATTTTACCACTAAGAGGGGGGCAAGTTAGACATTTGGAACCCATAAGAAATCAAATATTAGAGTAAATATAGACTTTTGGTGATGAGATGGTGATAGAGCCATTTTATTGGATTTTTAAGTCTTAAACTTGAAAGTTTTGTTACATGTTTAGTTTATGTTAAAGCCATTTGACCAGGTAGGGTTTCATAAAAGGTTGCAAAACTTGTGGAAAAGCTCCCGCTTCTCTTTGAAGCAATCTGTACTAGTGCGGAGCATATCTTTATCACCTTGACCCTTTTGACGAAGTCTGGCAGCTCTAAATGCTCATGGTAATTTTGACGAGGTCATTGGATAAAACAGTTGGATAAATTGCTTTTGTAAAGAGTATGCAATAAGAAGTTTTCAATCGTAGTACTTCTTGTGGACTGACTTCATGATTAAGTAAATTGTGAATTATTGGAATGACGCTTCTGGACATAATTGCAATTACTTGAGCCTAATTGTATATGTTCGATTGGTCCCTCCACTAGCTCAACAAAAGCTCGATCAAGTTGCATTTGAATCAGAAGAAAATTCTACAACTTTGGAAATAATTAAATTGAGTCGATTTATTCGATGTGAAATTAAATTGGGCGGTCATGAGAATCATTCAACTAGAGAATTTGATTAAAGAATTTTCTTGAAAATTTAATTTAGAAAGTCTAACTGATTTTTTGAAAAATTAATTTTGATCAAGTAAAATTAAATTAATCAAAATAATTAAAATTAATATGATATTTTTGGAAATTAATTTTCAAGTCAGACAATTGGTCCAATGGGTAATTGAACTTGAAAATTGGACTTGAGATTAAAAATTGGGACCGATAACTCAAAACCAAGATCGAGACCCAAAAGGGGTCGAGTTGGGCTTGGTATATGAAACTGGGTCAACGGTCCAATCAGTGGCTAGACCGAACTGATCAGACTGTCATTGGCCCAAATCAAATCGGCAACAACCGAACAGACTCAGGGTGTTGTGAGGGTGTCGCACTTGCGATGAGACCATCGAATACAACGGTGGGGACGGTGGCGAAGGTGGCATTCCGGTGGTTGACGAGTGGTCCTTAGGTGGTTGAGCAATGGAGGAATCACACTCTTACTAGGACTCTACTGGATAATTTGATTTTAAATTAACTATTCTAAGATAATATTATTTTATTAAATTTAATATTAAATTAAATTTAATGCTTATCTTGATTGTATTTTATTAATTTAATATTAAAGTAATTATCTTAATATTAAATTTAATATAATATTTATCTTGATAAGTATTATATTAAATTAAATTAAATATTTATCTCAATTTAGTCATTGCTCACCTTAGCATTTGATTATAACATTTCAATTCCATCTCACGACATTAACAATCTAATCCTTAAGATTCAACAGCATTTAATATGTATAGACACATTTTAATATATTATGAACTTACCTCATACAACTAGCAAGCAAATTTTTTCTTAGGGATTATTCTGTAATTTTTCCTTTTCCTGATTTTTCTCTGTATGATTCAATTCTTGATCTATATAATAATTCATTTCACATTATCAAATTTTAACACTTTAAACCATCTATATTGATGAATATAATATCTTTTATTCATTTTACATAATTTCCCTAAAGTTTTGCATTTTATTCAATTTAGTCTTTAAAGCCGAAACTATTATATCCTTTGAAATCAAGCTTTGATTTTCAATTTAATTACAATTTCATCATTGTATAGCCCTCTAAAAACATAATTTTCAGAAATTTTGTGACACCTTACATTATTACAATTTGATCCTTATACACAAAACTAACAAAATTTACTTAACAATTTAGTCTTTAAACATTTCTAAGTTTATAAGAAAAATACTAAACATAAAAAATTTCAATTTTCATAAATGAAAATTTTAGAAATCTTTAACAGTTTTGAAAATGGAGATACGGGTTAGCTAAACCTAGTTGCAACGATCTCAAAAACATAAAATTTACGAAAAGCGTATAATCAGAGAATTTACATGCAAGCACCCAAGTTTGGCCGAACCTTAGCTTCAAAAATGGTGTTTGATGTTTTTATTTTTGGTAATGGAAGAAGATGAATGAATGAAAACCACCTTTTTTATGTTTTAGTATTTTTATTATAATTAAATTTTAACTTAATTTAATACTATAAAAAATAAATTTTACAAATAAACAACCAGCAATCGACCCACTTATTATAAAAGTGGTTAAATTTCCATGCAAACTCTTGAAATATTATAATCTAAGCTTTTTGTCAACCAATTTTCCATAATTAATTATTAAATCATTAAAATTTATGGACCAAAAATCAATCCACTTGTACTATAGCTCCTTAAATATTCAAAAATAATATTTATGAGCTCGATTTATGAAAACGAAGTCCCGATACCTCATTTTCCGAAACCACTGACTTTTGGTACACACCATTTGTACATTAACTAATTGACCAATTAATAAATATTAAATCATGATTCACTATTATATTATAATTAACTCATAAATATAAATTAAATATATTTATGACTCTCTCATTGGAATTGTGGTCCTGAAACCACTGTTTTCGACACCACTGAAAAATGAGTTGTTACATGACTAGTGTTGAAATGACTCGTAAAGTGAATATGCTTAAATGACAGTGAAATGTGCATGTATATCTATGACTTACAACTAGTGACGTACTGTAATACTTCCAATGTATCTTAATTTATGATTCATTGAATTTTAATATGTATTTATTTATCTTTACACTTGTATAAATTGTTAATCTCTTACCACAACTAATCTCTCACTTAGACAAGTTAAGCTGTAACACCCCTATCCCATGTCCGTCGTCGGATTAGGGTTAGGAGCGTTACCAAACAGATCGGAAAGCATTTACAGAAATTCATACATTCATTTATCTTTCTCAAACATAATGTCCCTTAAATAGGTCCTCGAGACCATAAGCATGCTTATAAATCAAGTCGGGACTGAACCGAAACACATATAAAATTTCATGGAAAAATTAAAACTTTTCTAAGTTACAGGGCTTACACGCCCGTGTAGGCAGACCGTGTGCCTTCCACGGCTAAAAGACACACCCGTGTGTCCTTCCCGTGGTCTATCCTGACCACACTCCCACGGCCACCAAGCACGCCCGTGTGCCTTGGCCGTGGACTATCCTGACTTGGCCCCCACGGTCACAAAGCACACCCGTGTACCCTGACCGTGGTCGATCCTACCAAAACCAACACGGTTATCCAGCACCCCTGTGCTAAGGCCGTGTACTACTAGGCCATATACTGACTTACGCCCACGGTCACCAGTCACGCCCGTGTGTCATGGACGTGTGGCAAAAATAGGCCATTTGCAGGGCCGAAATGCCACCCACATGGGTCAATCACCACAAGCACTCTTAAGCATGTTTATGCACACAATTTTGACAGCCAATTCATAACAAAATGATCATCAAACCTCTACACTCCAATCTAAATCCAATCATGCCAAATTTACCATACTAAAACTCATGTAATCTTAAACATAATTCATCCATACACATACCATAATCTTAACCATTACATAAGATGTTAAACCATCACTAAGTTTACCATTCATAAGTCATTTTCTAAATTCACAATCTATACCCAAAAGAAGCATAACATAATCAAGCCATTCATGCTATAAACTATCACATATAAAATCATATCACATGGCCATTTACATATCTCAAACATGATTCAAAACAACTAGCCTATACATGCCATATTTCAACTATGTACATCCTTCCAAAAGTACCAAAATAGAATGTCGATAGTGTGATTGAGAAGCTGATGATCCCAGATCCGAGCTAGCTTTACTAACACTGCAAGGCAGAGAAACAATTCACACAGTAAGCTTCCCAAAGCTTAGTAAGTCCGAAAATATAATACAATTATCTCATCACTTCAATCTAAGGTATATAATAAACCATCACATAGATAAATTTTATCATATTCATACCATATCAATTATAGCTAAAATACTCGTTCACCTATTCATAGCTTTATCAATAAACTCATCAACCACAAAGGTTCAATACATACCTTAGCTACCACATAGTTATTCAACTTCCCAACTATTCAATACTCGATATTACATGTCGAACATTCTCTACTATTCGCTTGATTTATTCGCACACTCAGTGCCACATACTTAATCGAAGTATATTCATCATCGCACACTTAGTGCCTATTCTTTTAACTGACTTGACTCGGTATCACACACACAGTGCCAAATCAATAAGCTGAAACTTTCATATCAACGCACACACAGTGCTACTCATTTCTGTTTCGATTTCATTTTCGCACACTTAGTGCAATCAATTAAAATCTTACACATAGTAACACACTTTCATACATATATACATATTCATTTCATAATGCTAAAACATATCTTAATATTATGTATTATATCCGAACTTACCTCGAACGTCGAACTATCGAAACGATCGATTAATCGAGCACTTTATCTTTACCTCGATCTCGATCCGAACTTCTTCTTTCTTGGTCTAAACACATTCAAATTCAGCTCATTAAATCATTAATTCATTCAATTTAGTCCACACACACACATTTAGGGCATTTTATAAAATAGCCCTCACATTTTCACATTTCGACACTTTAGTCCCTATTTCACAAAATCATCAAATTCACATAATTTCTCCTAGCACAAGCTTAGCCGAATTTTACTAATATCTATAAAAACCCACACATTTCATTTATTTCACATTCTAACCCTTCAATTTGCTATTTTCACAATTTAGCCTTAATTAGCTAAATTCACCAAAAATTCAAGAATAAAACATGTTTATTAAACACATATCTTTCATTTAGCACCAACACTAATCACAAAGTCTACCATTTCATCAATGGCACATTTCATAAACATCATCAATTCACAAAATTTAAGCATGGGTTTTGTAAAGCACAAAGCAACGATTACAAAAACGTAGAAATTATCAAAATCCGAGCTAAAATCACATACCAATTTGTGCCTAAGCTTGCCGAAACATCAAAGCTTCCTAGACCTTCTTTCTTTTCTATTTTCGATGAACAAAGATGAACATTTTCATCTTGTTTTCATCTTTTATTTGTTTATTAACATATTATTATTCAAATTACTAAATTATCCTTTCATTAAACATATAAGACAAAAATATAATAAAGCTAATATGTCATTTAACTTGCTACTAACTTATAAATGGTTTATTATCATCATAAGGCCTCCTACTTAAAAATCCATCAACATTTAAGTACTTATAATTAAGCACATAGCTTTTACTCTATACGCGATTAAGTCCTCTCTCTTAATTCGACACATAAACAATCAAATTCTCACACAAAATTTTCACACAGGCTATGTCGCATACTATTCACACAGAAAATATCATTAAAATATTTTTACGACCTCAGTTTTATGGTCCCGAAACCACTATTCCGATCAGGGTCTAAACCGGGCTGTTACATAAGCCTAGTGATTTCCAATTGGACTTAATAAGCTTTATGATACATGCCATCATTTTTATGCATAGATTTTGTGTTGACTTCGTGAAGCCTTGCTCATCATCTAGACTGTCGAAACCATTTTTGAAAAGGCGAGAATCGAACTTGGATTTTGAAAATAAATAAAAACGGGAGTCGCCACCGATCTTTTATTAGGTGTGATCAGATCACCTTTTTGTTTTAATAAAACATTTCGGTTTACTAAAACGAGGCTTTTGGTCCACGAATATTCGAGAAAATAGGCTCGGGAGCCGATTACGTGCGAGGAAGGATTAGCACCCTCGCAGCGCCCAAAATTGGTACCAAATTGATTAATCAATGTCCTGATGTCGAAAAGTTTGAAAAGATTTTGAAATTTCGCTCTTTTTGTTGTTTTTAAACAAACCGATTAAGTTTTGAGTTTCCCTTGTCCCGAAGGAGAAGATTCTCACATCCAGCACGATTGGATATGATAATCTAGATCCTTGAATTCAAGATCATCTCCAACATTCTTCAAACACATGTATTGCAATTTTTAAAAGGTCATTCGTTCATTTGGTCAAACAGAAAATCACACCCAGCACGATTGGGCACAATCTCCTTGAATCTCCAAACTCACGAGCTACCTTTATGAAATCCCTTTTGTGAATCTTAAAAAATGTCGGGTTGCGAATTTAAAAGGTCGATCCACATGAAATGATGCCCATGAGGGATTAACAACATTACGGTAATAAAAGATGCGAATGAATAGACACAAAATAAACATTAAAATAATAACAGTAAATAAAACTAAAGGTGTTAGTAGTCATAGAGATAATAGTAAACATAATAATAACAATGGTGCAAAATATGTACAACATAATAATAATAATAATAATAATAATAATAATAATAATAATAATAATAATAATAATAATAATAATAACAACAATAATAATAATAAATAATAGTGACACCAAGTATATGTATATATAATAACAATATAGCGATAATAGTAAAGTAATAATAACGCCAAAGTATATACAATAATAATATGGTAATGGTAATAATAAAATGATAGTAATATTGTAATAGTAGTAACAGTAAATATATATATACAGCTAATGATATTACTAATAATAACTAATAATAAAACTAATAGTAACACAAAACGTCATAGTAAAGTAATAATAATATTAATAATGCAAACATGTACAGCATAATAATATAAATATAGTTATAATATAGTAATAATAATAATACAGTAATGATAAGTCAGTGATAATAATAATACAATACTAATAATAATTACAAAAGGATAAGAGATGATTAAGTTGTAATCAAAATAAACTTAAAGGGATTAAAAAGCAATAATATTAAAATAGAGAGAGGATCGGGGCTGTTTGTAAACAAAACAAAACATTAAGATCAATTTGAAACAACGAAAATAAAGAAAAATAAAGGAAAGGACCAATTTGTACGAGCGGAGGAAGCGAAGGGACCACGCACATAATAAATCCTTTTTTGGCCAAGACGCGTCGTAAGGGAGGCCCAATAAAAACAAGCTAAATATTCGGGCTAAATTTTAAAATAACAGAAATCTAATTAAAACCCATCGAAATGTGGAAGGGCTAGAAGTGCAATTGGCCCTTCCACTCAAAGACACGCGGACCTTAACCCCGGGTCGAACCGAATCGCGGGTCAGGGGACCAAAACGACGTCGTTTTGGCCCCCGACCTCCCAACATAAAACAGCGCCGTTTGCTAATAGTATAAAAGGCTCCAAAAATCGTTCAAAATTCATTTCTACTCTCCTTTTTTAAAAAAAATTTGAATCTCTCTCTATTTTTTTTGCAGGTGCGTGTGGGGAGGGAGATTCCGGCGGTGTACCGCCGCTCCGGCCGCCGATTGCCAGCGTCGGTGCCGCCGTATGCGGCGACGGGAGCCCAAGAGTCGCGTCTTCCGACGCAGAGGTGAGTTTTTTTCTCTTTTAAATCCCTTTTTGATGTCTAACGTATAAAATAGAAAAGGTGTGTGTATGGAATGATGGGGGCTGAGCAATAATTGGATCGGAAGTGCAATAAACTAAATCCCTACCGTTTCGATCGGAACAGGCGCTTAGATCTGCTTTTTCTTTGCTTGAGAACTCAGTGTTTTGTGATTTGAATCTTTCTTGATTGATTGCTCTTTTGATTGCCAAAAAAGGGGACCATTTTACATTGTTTCATTCATGGCTTTATAGCCGAATGTTGATGAAAATAAAAATAAAAATAGATAAACCCATTCTCTGGCTTGCGGCGTGCTTATAATTTTGTCTCTTTCTGCAGGGTATGGCGATGGTTGCTGGAGTGCGATGGTGGCAGACGGCGTGGTGCGCACATGGGGAGTGGCTGCGGCGCACCAAAGGGGAACCCTAGGGTTCCCTGATTCTTTTTAATTTTTGGGCCATATTGGGCCTTGTTATTTTTCTTTGGTTTGGGCCCGGATAATTTTGGGCTTGTACAGCTGCCCCTCTTTGCATGTTGTCGTGTAACGAGAACAGAGCAAAGATATAAAGAAAGCCAAAATTTGCCGGGGTTCACTGAGTCTTGTCTCACTCGGTACCTTTCTTGGTCAGGTAGCTTCAAATTTCACTGTCTTGTTGCTTCAATCACTCCAGTGCTTCTTTTGAGAGATAAGACTTGTGGCTTCAATCCGTTTTATTGTTTTGCTGAGTCTTCAAGGGGATAATATTTGCAATCTTCGACCTATTCCACCACTGGTCAGTGGTAATAGGATAATCTTCAATCTATTCCATCGCTGGTCGATGGTAATAGAACAGTCTTCGATCTATTCCACTACTGGTCAGTGGTAATAGAGCAATCTTCAGTCTATTCCACTACTGATCAGTGGTAATAGAACAATCTTCAGTCTATTCCACTACTGGTCAGTGGTAATAGGACAATCTTCAGTCTATTCCACTACTGGTCAGTGGTAATAGAACAATCTTCCGTCTATTCCACTACTGGTCAGTGGTAATAGAACACTCCTCAATCTATTCCACTACTAGTTAGTGGTAATAAAACCATCTTCAACCTTCAACCTTCAACCTTCAATCTATTCCACTACTGGTCAGTGGTAATAGAAGAATCTTCAGCTTCCGATCTATTCCACTACTGGTCAGTGGTAATAGAACCATCTTCAATCTTCGATCTATTCCACTACTGGTCAGTGGTAATAGAACCATCTTCGATCTTCAATCTATTCCACTACTGGTCAGTGGTAATAGAACCATCTTCAATCTATTCCACTACTGGTCAGTGGTAATCTTTCATCTATTCCACTACTGGTTAGCGGTAATAGAACAACCCTCAACCCATTCCACCGCTGGTCAGTGGCAACTGGATAATTTTCAATCTATTCCACTACTGGTCAGTGGTAATAGACAATCTTCAGCTTATTCCACTACTGGTCAGTGGTAATAAGATAATCTTCAATCTATTCCGTCGCTGGTCGATGGTAATAGGCTAATTTTATATTGCCTCCTTCAGGAGGTTATCAGTCTTTAATTTGCTCCACCTAAATTTGTTACACCATCTTTTGAGGAACCTATCCTGTTAGAAAATGATGATGATGCAATGCTCGAAATGACTCAAATGCCCCTATCTATATGTGCTATGGATGACATGAGAGTGATCTTTTTTTTTTTACTATGATTAGGATGCAATGATCGGAATGAATCGAATGTCCCTGATTAAGATGTGAATGAATGCATGAAAATGATCTCTTTGTGACGGATCACCCTGCTTTCTTGGTTTGATTGGTCTCTTTGGGGGAGTCACCAGTTTAGGTTTCGATTGCCTCATGCACCTGGTTAGTTTTGAACATTGCTCCCCCTTTGGGTTCTTGTAACAATTAGAAGTTTTCAGAGTAGTATGCGAAACTCTCTTAGTTTGAATACTGGTGGTCCATTAATCGTTATTCCAATGAAAAGTGCTTAAAAGTATAATCATAAGAGATATTGAGGGTAAGGTTCAAAATGAATAGATTGACCAAAAGATCAGATTTTGACAAGGTAAGTTTAACTACACATGTTACAAAGAAGACAAGAACAAGTGTCCAGATATCATAGCGTGAGTTTTCCTGCGCAAAACTTCTTGAGGACTCCTTTTGAACTCGATAGGTGTCTGGCGGAATAAGAAGACTTCACTGATGCCCCCAAGTCGTGACGTTTCTTCTTCTTGTTAATTTTGGCTATAGCGAGGTTACCGCATATCCCCTCCAATCAATGATTTGGATCGCCCATTTTTGGGTTTTCGGTCCAAAACCCCTTGAGTCACGAAGTGCCCTTTACGGGTTTTCACTC
Source organism: Gossypium australe (assembly GCA_005393395.2). NCBI lineage: Eukaryota > Viridiplantae > Streptophyta > Magnoliopsida > Malvales > Malvaceae > Gossypium > Gossypium australe. The sequence goes on along the minus strand of CM016614.1, from coordinate 25,251,486 downwards.
TGACCTCTCCAATTTATTTTTTTTTTTTTAGGGGAAGTATCTCTTGACTGAATCTGAGTTCACAGGGTTCGGCAAGCTTTTGCCATCCATTTCTGTCAAGATTAGAGCTCCGCCGGAGAAGGCCTTCTTTACTACATAAGGTCCCTCCCAATTTGGCATCCATTTTCCTCTAAAGTCTTTCTGTATGGGAAGAATCTTTTTCAGGACGAGGTCTCCTTCATAGAACTCCCTAGGGCGAACCTTTTTGTTGTAAGCCCGTATCATTCGCCTTTGATACATTTGTCCGTGCCGAAGGGCTTTTAGCCTCTTTTCCTCAATTAGGTTCAGCTGATCGTACCGAGATTGAGTCCATTCTGCTTCGTCCAACTTTATCTCAGATAAGACCCGAAGGGAGGGGATCTCAACCTCAATCGGAAGTACTGCTTCCATTCCATAAACTAAAGAGAAAGGAGTTGCCCCGGTAGAAGTTCTAACTGATGTCCGGTAAGCATAAAGGGCGAACGGTAGCTTCTCATGCCAATCTTTGTAAGTCTCAGTCATTTTTCCCACGATTTTCTTGATATTCTTGTTGGCTGCTTCGACTGCACCATTCATCTTCGGACGATATGGTGATGAATTGTGGTGTTTGATTTTGAATTGGCTGCAGACCTCCGCTATCGTGCTATTATTCAAGTTTAGTGCGTTGTCAGATATGATCCTTTCAGGCATCCCATACCGACATATGATCTCCTTCTTTAAGAACTTGCTGACTGCTGATTTCGTGACGTTTGCGTATGAAGTAGCCTCTACCCATTTGGTGAAGTAGTCAATTACCACAAAGATAAATCGGTGCCCGTTCGCAGCTTTTGGTGCGATCGGCCCAATGACGTCCATCCCCCATATAGAGAAAGGCCAAGGGGATGTCATGACGTGTAGGGTGAAGGAGACACGTGAATTTTATCTCCGTAGATTTGACATTTGTGGCATCTCTTGGCATAGCTGATACAATCTCCCTCCATAGTTGACCAATAATACCCGAACCTCATGATTTGTCTGGCCATCGTAAATCCATTAGCATGAGTCCCACAGACACCTTCGTGGACTTCCTCGAGAATCTTCTTGGCTTCAACTGCATCCACGCATCTCAGCAGCACTTGATCCTTCCTTCTCTTGTATAGGATTTCTCCATCCAGGACGTAATCATTGGCCAATCTTCTCAACGTTCTCTTATCATTCTCGGTCGCTTGGTCTGGGTATTCACGATCCTTCACGTATCGTAATACATCGTGGTACCATGGGTGACTATCTCTTTCTTCTTCTTCGTCGATGTTGCAGCAATGTGCCGGAGCCTCGTAGATGCTCATTTGGATAGGCTTCACTTCTTCTGTTTTATTTACTTTGATCATAGAAGCCAAGGTAGCTAAAGCGTCGGCCATCTGGTTTTCTTCTCGTGGGAGGTAACAGAAAGTGACGTTGTCAAACTCTTTAATTAATTCCAAAACCAGCCTTCGATAGCTGATTAATTTGGGGTCTCTTGTCTCCCATTCACCCTTCAGTTGGTAGATTACTAGCGCGGAATCGCCGTATACCTCCAACGTTCCAATTTTCCGTTCAATGGCTGCACGGATTCCCAGGATGCACGCTTCGTATTCGGCCATGTTGTTTGTGCAATCAAAATCCAACTTGCTAGTAAGAGGATAGTGATCTCCGTTGGGGGACACCAGGACTGCCCCAATTCCATTCCCCATCGCATTTGAAGCTCCGTCGAAGTTTAGCTTCCACGGGTGCCCTTTCTTTTGGACCTCTTCTTCAGTGGCTGCCACATACATTAATTCTTCGTTTGGGAAATCGAAGTCCAATGGCTCGTAATCTTCTAACGCCCTACTGGCTAGAAAATCCACTATTGCACTCCCTTTTATGGCCTTCTGATTTACGTAGATTATGTCGAACTCTGAAAGCAGAATTTGCCATCGGGCCATTCTTCCATTCAGTGCAGATGACTCCATCATGAACTTGAGAGGATCCAGTTTGGAGATAAGCCAAGTGGTGTGATATAGCATGTATTGTCTCAATCTCCGGGTTGTCCAAACCAGAGCGCAACATAACTTCTCGATCGGCGAATATCTTGTCTCACATTCTGTAAACTTTTTACTGAGATAGTATATCGCTCTTTCCTTTCTTCCTGACTCATCATGTTGGCCTAGCACACACCCCATGGAGTTCTCGCATACTGACAAATACAATATCAGTGGCTTATTCGGGCATGGCGATACCAGTACTGGGGCTTTAGACAAGTAATGCTTGACCTTATCAAATGCTTTCTGGCACTCCTCATTCCATACATCTGAGTTGTGTTTCCTAAGGAGGCGAAATATGGGGTCACATTTCTTCGTTAGTTGTGCAATAAACCGGGCGATGTAATTTAATCTTCCTAAGAAACTTCGAACCTCTTTTTGGGTACGTGGTGGAGGCAACTCCTGGATAGCTTTCACCTTATCAGGATCAACCTCAATTCCCTTTTTACTGACTACGAATCCCAACAATTTTCCGGATCTAGCCCCAAAGGTACATTTTGTTGGATTGAGTTTCAGCTGGAATTTTCTCAATCTTAGGAATAGTTTCCTCAAGACTTGCACATGTTCTCTCTCAGTTCTGGACTTCGCAATCATGTCATCTACATAAACTTCGATCTCCTTGTGCATCATGTCGTGGAAGAGAGTCACCATGGCCCTTTGATATGTTGCCCCTGCATTCTTTAGTCCGAAAGGCATCACTTTATAACAGAATGTCCCCCACATGGTAATGAACGTGGTTTTCTCCATATCTTCGGGGTGCATTTTAATCTGGTTATACCCAGAGAAGCCATCCATGAAAGAGAAAAGAGAGTATCCGGCTGTGTTATCCACTAATGTATCAATGTGGGGTAGTGGAAAGTTATCTTTAGGACTGGCCTTGTTCAAATCCCTGTAGTCCACGCACATTCGTACTTTTCAATCTTTCTTAGGGACAAGCACTATGTTTGCTACCCATTCTGAGTATTTAACCATTTGCAAGAAACCGGCGTCAAACTGTTTTCTGACCTCTTCTTTTACTTTTAATAAGACATCTGGCCTCATCCTTCGGAGTTTCTGCTGGACGGGTTTACACTCTTCCTTGATGGGGAGTCGATGCACCACTATGTCTGTGTTTAACCCGGGCATATCTTGATATGACCAAGCAAAGACGTCCTTGAATTCTTTGAGTAATTCGATGAGGTCTTGCTTCGTTTTTGCGGCTATACCAGTCCCAATTTTCAACTCTTTTCCTTCTCCTAGGTTCACCATTTCTATTGTCTCTTCGTGGGGTAGGATTTGTCCTTCGCCTTGCTCTACCATCCTTAACAAATCAGGAGACATGTTACGATCTTGGTCATCTTCGAAGTCTTGAGAATCCTCCATGTCCGTATCTTGTTCAAAAGGGGACCTTGAGTCGATAGCAGTGTCGCTCACGTCATTGATATCTGGGGACCTGTCAAGAGGGCAAAGAAAGGCGCAGAAGCAACAATCTAAGAATGGATGTTTATGTGTATGACTATGAATGGAGAGTAAAAGAAAATTTGCTCGAAATATGCATTTTATTAAAATAAAGACGTTTGGGCATATGCCTATTCAACAAAGAGTCTCTCATTGCCCCTAGGCCTAGAGCAACAAGCGTGTTTCGAACATTACTCTGAATTACTCCTAAAAGCTACAGGAATTTCTTCTATTGTCCAATTGTCCAAAACGCTTCCAGGAGCATAGGGACGAATCCCAGATAAAGCTCTTTCCTCGGACCTTTCTTCCGATACGGCGTTGATGGTTAAGCTCCCCAACATTCCTTCCATTGCTTTTTTTGCTGCCATGCCTCGGTCAGGGTATAGATTCCCCCGAGACAAATGTTTTGGACAGAGGAGGGAAAGTCATTGGCTCCCACTTGATCTCTTCCTCATTCAGGCGTGCCTTTCTTCTCTCTCTTCTTTTCTCTTCTTCTCTCTTCTTTTGTTTCGCATCTGGCTTGAACCCTAAGCCGAAGCGGTCTCGTTTTTCTCTTTGCGTTGGCACCTCAGTCTTTCCTTGCAGGTTTCTCCCGAGTCCTCTCCCGGGCAAAGCTCCCTTCCCAATTGTCATTTGAAGGCTCATTATCGTTGACTTGGATATTTTAGGCATAGGGATCTTGCTGCCTTCGGCAACGAAAGTTGCGTTGATAAATTCCAATGATCTGAAAGAACACTCTATTGCCTTCTCTACCTCAATGTACGGAGCGTCACTAGTAACGGATGCTATGATCTCTTCTTCAGCGTTGATTGTGACCAATCTACCTTCTGTTACCAATTTCAATTTCTGGTGTAGTGACGACGGTACCGCCCCTGCCGAATGGATCCAAGATCTCCCAAGCAGGCAATTGTAGGAAGGTTTGATATCCATCACCAAGAAGTCTACCTCATATGTATTTGGGCCAATTTGAAGCGGTATATCGATTCTCCCCATGACCTTTCTCTCCGTTCCATCAAATGCCCTTACGACATTATGGCATGCCTTCATGTGGGAGCTATCCATAGGTAACCTATTCAGTGTGGATAGAGGCAATACATTTAGGGCTGATCCGTTATCAACTAGCACCCCGGCAACGTGTACCCTTTGCAGCGCGCGGTTATGTGTAGGGCTTTTGTAGATCCCATGCCTCCTGAAGGTATCTCGTCATCATTGAAGAAAATGAAGTTGTCTGCGCTTATATTACCGACGAGACGGTCTAACTTATTGACAGATATATCCCCGTGACATATGTTTCATTTAGTACTTTCATCAACGCATTTCGATGAGCTTCTGAGCTCATGAGCAAAGTCAGTACCGATATGCGAGCGGGCTGTTTGTGCAGCTGTTCCAACACTATATTCACTATGCTTAAGGAATTTTAAAACTCCCTGGCGTCGCTCTCTGTCACGGGCACGTTGACGAACGCTTCAGATTCGATGGTTTCCTCTTCCCTTCGCTCAGTTGCCACCGTTTTCCCTTTGGTTGCTGCCGCACTCGTGTTTGGGGTGTAACGTCTCCCACTACGTGTAAAAAAACCTCCATCTCGATCTTCTTCTGTAGCATTGACCGGATTCTCTCTTCTAGGGATTTCTACCCTACAATCGTAGCTCCAAGGTACCTTTTTATTGTCTTTGTAAGGGGTAGTCGCGTGGGTTTTTGAATTATGACCTTCGGTGTGATCGATATTTCAGTCTCTCCCCATCTTTGGCCGTGATATAACTACTGCAGGGTAGTTGCCCCCATAGACTCTCCTAGACGTCCCTTCCTTCGATATGTCGGCCTCTCTCTTTGGCGTGATTTCGACCGCTCTAGGTCGTGATATAACCACTGCAGGATGATTGCCCCCGTAGATCCTTCTAGCCGGTCCTTCTTCTGACGCGTGAACTTCTCCTTCTTCTAGATCTCCGATCTCTTCATAGAATTCTATCTCTTTGTTGTCCATGAGTCCTTGAATGAGAGTCCTGAACACGAGGCATTCTTGAATGTTATGGCCCGTTTTGGCGTGAAACTCAATAATTCTCCGTCTTTCAATCTCTCCCCCCAGCTGTTGGGTGATTAAGCCTCGGCTTATCATTTGCCTCCAAACCCATCTCAGCGGGGTTTTTATTTCATCGACGCTCGTTTTTACTTTCTTCCCTATCTTCTCCCCCCAACATGTTCACACCGTTATTAGCATGGTTGGTAA